>JAMJFZ010001816.1:10950833-12224166 GCA_026225945.1 Cricetomys ansorgei | reverse complement strand
GGTTACAGACACTATTAATGAAGATTTGGAGATACTTCGATTTATATATTGTGTTTGTGGTGCTATAAAATGGTGCAGAAGGCATTGACAACGTTTACTGTCAAATAGAATTTTCATGTGATATGTAGAACCTATTCCTGCTTTCATGGTTATTTGGGAGTTGAGTTTTTGTGTAACATGATTTGATTACAGTCTTTCAGTCCATCTCTTTTCAAACCTATCACCAATTTTCTATCCAACCAACTTCTTTTTCCATTTTCCTAGATCCTTCAAGACAAATTTAAGGTGCTCAAAATATTCTTGGATGTGTGGTCTTCCATTGGAATGTGTTCACCCTAACAGGCTCTATTATTTTAGGAAATTGACTCTTCCATTCACAGTAGCTAACAACTACAGGTCACATTCAAAGTTCTGTGTGGTCTGGATACACTTTTAATCCCAATATTCAGAAAGCAGTGTTAGAAAACACGTTTAATCCCAGTATTAAAAAGGCAGTGATGGTCCATGACTTATACCTAAAACAGGACTAAAGTGTGGAGTCAGTGTCACACAGGAAGTAACATCTGAATGAGTTTTAGTGACATGCCCAGGACACTCTATCAGGGAAAAAGACGGACTCTCATCTCATACCAGAGTCAGTACAGAGTCAGTTACAGCAGATTCAATTATAGAGGCAATATGAAGCATTCAATTACAGCAGGCAGTATGGGGAGAGACATAAAAGCAGTTTGAAGCAGTTTGTTACAGAGCCAGTGTGAAAGAGTCAGATACAGTAGGCAGCATGAGGCAAGCAGTATGAAGCAGACTAGCTGTGGGAGAGACAGAGACACAGAGGCAGTTCTGCAGAAGAAATCAATATCAGACTGGAAGAGTTAATCCGTTTGAAGCCGAGCAAAGCAGTTCAGTCTCAGGCAGTGAAATTCAGCCAGTACCTGCCAAAATCAGAAGATTTCAGTCAGAAACAATCAACTGCCTCAGAATGTCAATAGAACCAAGATCTTGGAGCAGAGTTTGAACCAGAACAACAACTGAATTGAGATGAACCAGAAGAGTGGATTGAGTTCAACCACTCTGAGTTCAGAGGGAGCTAGTCCAGTTGGCTCTGTCAGCAATGGAAGCTTAAATCTATTAGATTTTATGGAGGTTTAAACATTCTAGATTGTAAAAAAGCAGAAGCCTTCCAGGTCTAGAGTAAAGACTAGACTGTGTGGAGGCCAAAATGATACAGGGATCCAGGCTAAGAACCAGTGATTGAATTAGCAAAGGAATAAACTGTCCTTTGCCGTAAAACATAATCTACATTAGGTGAATCTTCGCCTTCATATGATTGATTTCTAGGCTGACCATTTTTACTAGACAACCAGTTGGTGTGCTCTTCCCTTAGACTGACCACCTGTGCCACTGCCAGCTTCACTCTCTTGCTGGTATTCCTGTGTGTAGGGTTAGATCCTCATGGGAATTTGTTTTTCCAGTTCAGCATGTTAGTTACTGTCATCTTTGTTTTGCTCACGTTTGAGCAGTCATGCTGGTAAGACATTACTGGTATAGCGTCTGACTTTATTAGATGATACAATCTCATAGCAAATTCCAGGCTCCTCTAGCTCTTAAAATATCTTCCACACCTCCTCTACAATATTCCTTGGAAGCTGTGTGTGGGAGTGTTTTGTACTAAGCATTCTCAGCCCTCATGTGTATGTATGTCAGTATTCAGTGCTCAAGAAAGTTATTCTGGGTAATATCCTAACAGCTGGAATATTGAGCTAATACCATTTCCTTAATTTGAACTTCTGAAAACATTCATGTTATCTTCCTAGAAAGAGTAATCATTTTGCTTTATTAGTGAAAAGACAACATGCCTTTGATTTGACATTTTGAAGACCTAGAAACATTGAGACATTGCTCTAGTGTCATACCCACAAATTATTTGTTTCCTGAAATTTAATGGTTCAGGGAGAAATAAACTTTGTCTGATTAGTATGTGGTCTTGTGTAGGTCTGTGGGTAAACACTGTGAATAAATCCCATGCATTAGACTATATTTGACCAATTGTCTATACATAAGGAAAATAAACCAAGAAATGCCCCCAAATGCAGGGAACCATTTGGCAAAAGTGTTTAAAATCCTTCTTCTGAAATATAGCTGTTATGACTTATCCTAAATTAATTAGTGTATCAAGACTGAATGTATCAATTTCTAATTTTATATATCATGACACTTCTGAACACACAATAATACAACTATGCAAAACATGTACACGTAATGTCTGAGGCTATAGCCTAAAATTTACGAATCATATATTTGGTTAGAAAAAAATTCAGCATAACTAAGCATCTGCAAATTTCCCAAGATATATCCTATTGCTGATAGCAAAAAGAGCAGAAAGAAAGAATTGCATGGTTGGATATTTTCTACTTTGCAAATATTCTGTTAAAAGGATTGATTTACAAATAATCCCATATATTTTGCCCTAATATCTTTGCATAAAATTTGTTAATATCCTAGGGCTGTTATGCATAGTTGAACTACTTAGATGTTTTTTAAAGCTGGAAGATAGTACAAAGTTTAATTTCTTCATGTAAAGTTCATAAGCTATTTATCTTTGATTTCAAATTATCTCAAGGGCATTGTAAAGTTTGTAAATTGCCTTAGATGATAACAACTTGGAGCTTGTCAGTCCTGTGTAGAAATAATTCCAATTATATAAAAAAGTAAACCCTTGATTGACACATATACTGGGTCGTAATAGATAGACACTAAGCTCCTGTAAGCTTATTTAAACTTCATTTCCTTTGATGTCTTTGCTGTGAACTGTTTATATAGCAGATCTCATAGAAATAGTTTCAATAAAGATTATCAATAACTTTTTGTTTAATTTTTTCTCTGTGGTTCTTAGTTATTATTTTTCCCAAACAAATGGTGCATTTATGGATCCAATTGGGTTTCATAGTTCTACATTATTGACTAGAAGTTAATTTCATTTCATTTTTCCTTAATTTTTAACTTCTTAAGTAATTTTGGAAATTCTTCAGAGAAGTTTGAAGTATATAGACATTTGAGGCATATAAATTAATGAGATACTAAATAATTTAAATATATTCCATTAGAAAAGAATGATAGTTCTAAAGGTAAATTTAGTTTAAATATGAATTAAGTACCTCAAAAACTAAGCTAATCATTTTGGTTATGATCTTGGTAATTTTATTAAACTGTGCACATGTGTGTGTGTGGGGGGACACACACATGCCAGAGCACTTGAATGTGTGTATACATTTTACCCATGTCAGCACGCTTGCATGTAGGTATACATTATACTCTGATGTGTAAATTAAGTATTGCTAAGCATTCTAGATTATTAATAACATAGATATTTTATAACTGCTTTTTAATTTTATTAAGAATAGATTTTTTTTCTCACATATTATATCTTAATTATACTCTTCCCAGTTTTTTCCCACTTCCCTTCCCATCAGAATCCACCTTCTTTTTCTCATTAGAAAAGAAACAGGCTTCTAAGGAATAATCATTAAATAAAATGTAATATAATAAGATAATGTAATATGATACAAAAAGTAACACATCAGAATTGGGCAAAACAAACTAACAGAAGGAAAAAGCACAAGAGAGGGCACAAGAAATAGAGACTTACTCATTCAGATACTTAGACAGCCAATAAAAACACTAAACTTGAAGCCATGATATATACACAATGGACCTGTAAGCTCAAAGATAGAAATTATATATATATATATATATATATATATATATATATATATATATATATATATAGAGAGAGAGAGAGAGAGAGAGAGAAAGAGAAATATATATATATACACACATAGAGAGAGAGATAAAGAGAAATATATATATATAAATATATATACTCTGTGATATGTGTATATATATATATATATATATATATATATATATATATATATATATATATTATTAGTAAAAATAATAATATAAAATTTGAAAGAATCAAAAGCCGGGAAGTGCTGCTGTGTGAGATTGTATCCAAAAATATCATATTTTGTTGGCCATCTATTGCTGAACATTTATTCTATACTTAAGAGCAGTTTGTTTTTCCATTGAGACTCCCTTGGCGAAAACTGAATTATCATTTGCAAATGGTTAGGGATGCTTGGACATTCTGAAAAGAAAGGAGTTAGAACACAGTCTATTCATCCTATCTTTATCCTTTATATCGAAGCCAGGTGAAGTTCTACTTGCAGTTTAGATTTTATTCCAATGCAGATGACACATCAACATCTGTATTGTTATTTCATGGCATAACTATAGGGACACCTTGACAAGAAACATAAATCATCAATCTAATTTTAGGGAGGTAGTTGCTTAAGAGTAGTCTTAGATCTCTGAAAATTTGGGGCAATGTTTAATATCTGGGCTCCACTGGGTAAACAGAAAAAATGCTGTGGAATTAATAAAAGTATTCCATGATAAATATGCTTTATGTATAGTCCCCACTGGGCAAAGGGAGATTTCATTTTCCCAGTAACACAGAGTAACCTTTTGGGTTCATGTGAGACAATTCCATTTATTGAACTACTTTGAACTACTTCTGTTGTCAATCAAACTCAACATTTCAAGTGACATACAAAAGTGAACAATTTTGTTTCCACTTAATTTCCCTTTTAGAAACTGACCTAGTTAGATGGTTGGTGCCACTGATGTCAATCTCAGATTCCAGAGTTTTCATAGTGCAGTGGGGTCATGCCATTTCATTTAGAGTTTTCTCTCCATGGTGTATGCAATTGTGTTGAATGACATAGTAATAACCCTAAGAAATTAGAGAGCAAATGACAACAAGATTCTACGTGTCGATAACATTTTCATACTGAGAAGTGCTACAGCTGATAACATGTTAAATGTTTACAGGCACAATTTTGGAAGTGTGGAATATAAACCAGGTCTAATTTAGTTATTTGAAGTCAAAATAAAAAGTCAGCATCTCTTCATCAGTCTGTGAGTTTTTTGGTAGTGTATTTTTCACATGCTTCACTTTTTTAACATCAAGACATATTTTTTTCTTGCTCTCTACTGGGTTTTAAATAAGACGATAGAATTGTGGACTACTGTATCTTAAGCAAATTTTGAGATAGTGATATATTTAGTACTGTTGGCAAAAAATGCTTCATTTTGCCCTCAATGTCAACTCTACTATTTGGTTTACAGTCTTAAGAACAGTGACCTGGGATCCTAAATCCTTTAGAATTTGTAATCTTTGAGTTTGGTTAATTTTGAGGTTTAGTTGTTATTTCTTGGTTGTGGTTATGTATATAATTTTCCATGTATGTAGTGATATTAACATATATTTTCTTCCTGTAAAAATAAACCTGAAATACTTTGGGAAGTAGGCCCTTCAAATAAATGTCCTTCTGGAATCTTACTCTATATTATTGAATAATTGAAAGTTATTTGAAACTAGTACAATGTAGTTGAAGTGGAATTCTGTCATTCACACACCAAATTTGTTCTAGTTTTCTCCTTTCCTATTAACTTTTTATGCAAATTATCAAGCCTGCAATATAATGTTAATATTATCAGCCATTTTGTATTTATATCTTTTAGATTTACTGATAGCAATTATTCCCATTCCATGATTTATATAATATATACCACTCAGGAAGCTTCAGAAGTCAACACATATGTCAGATACAAGTCAATACTAATCAAGAAGTATAGAGGCATCACACAACACCTGCACCAAGTCACAAAATTCATATATATCAAACACACAGTCATTTGTTGTTGCTATTGTGCTTTACAGTTTATTATAGGAAGATTGAAGTCAATAGAATGCAAATTCATATCATAGATATGAATATCATATTACACATATATATATACATAAAGAAATATATTTTGTTAAACCTGCAGAGTTTAATAATCTCAAATTTTAAAAAGAAAAAATACAGAAGAAAATGGTAATAAGAAATGACATTTACCAGGCAGTGGTAGCAGCACACCTTAATCCCAGCACTCAAGAGGCAGAGGCAGGTGGATCTCTGTGAGTTCAAACCAGCCTGGTCTATAGATTGAGTCCCAGGACAGAGAAACCCAATCTAAATAAACAAAAAACAAAAACAAAGCATTTAATACATTTACTTTTAACACAATTACTTTATTTCATTATACAGCTTTATATGAGTAGAGTTGTAATAAGATTTTATATAAAGGGATTTAAATTCTTTATTGAATTAGTTTACCTATAACTCATAGTTCCTGAAGTTAGTTAATACGTACAAATATATATGTGATGGTTGGTTTCCATCAAAAAATACTTATAGTGATAATAGGTATCTAAAATATATATTGAATTTTATTTGGAATCACCAAACATCTAAGAAGAAATATTTCTCTTGAGAATCATTTTTAGAATTTTTAACAATGGGAAATCAGAAGAATACTTATTGTACAGGTCCCGAGATGTAATTAGATTGAGGCTTCTCATTTTAGCATCCTTTACTTGTTATTGAGTTTCTTTCAGCAGCTAAAGTAAGAATACAACGCAGAGTGCAATGATTGACATAAATATTCTGGAATACATTAGTCTGTTCTTCATGTAAGAATGTATAAGTGACCACAAAAATACAGAAATAATATCTAATTGTCATTTACATAATATATAAATTATGCTTAAATTTTAGAGAAAATGAAACTGAGAAGCATTATAGTGTGCTTTATTGAGTTGGTTATTTATGTTATTTTTCTTCAGTGTGGTTAGGAGTATATGATGATAATGGTTTAGAAAATAGAAAAACCATTAAATAGACTAATGTAATAAGAAATACATAGGGTCTCAGTCCTTTGAGCTTGGTTGTTAAAATCTTTTGAGTTTTTGAACTGAAAGGAACATTGTCTTTACAGCATACCTAATTCTCTAAATTCTCTCTGAGTGGGCCCAGAGAGTGCCTCTCTGTGCAGTTGTTCACCAGAAAGAACACCTTAAAAGATGGGTGGATCCAGTCCTACCTATTCCGCTAAGGAGAACCTTCAATAATAATAAGTATCTGTAGAATCTCTTGAAGTGTAAAAAAGTAAATAAAATGTCATGATCTCCCAAGTTGTGGACATATCAGGAGTTGTGATGGCAGCGCATTCCCATCGTATGAAGATACAAACTTCGAGAAGCAGAAGGGATATTTACTTCAGTCAGGCAGTTTGAGTGCAGTCGGCTCACAGAGAATTCACTTCAGATGGAGAAACCAAGAGCAGAGTAAGTCCGTACTAAAGCGAGAAAGCAGAGTGAAGCAGATGGTTCATGATTTACAGTGTGGAGTTCAGATGACAGCTAGTCAGAGTGACCTCAGTTATTAATAAGTCTCCGAGGCTGAAATGTTCAAGGTTTTGGTTTGAAAATTAGAATGTACAGAGGCTGAAACCTTCTCACACCGGAGATTGTATTAGAAAAGAACAAACTTTCCTCTGCTGTAGCTGTTAGCTGTTGTGGTGGCTCAGCCAAGAAGACAAGGAGGCATTTTTATACCTGCAAACTCTGCCAGACCTCAGCAGAGGGAACCACCATCATGACCCAGGCCTTCTGGACAGTGGAGCCCCAAGCATCTGAGCTCAGTTGTTTTTATTCTTTCAGAGAGCCTCAGGTATTCTAATGATACCACAAGCAGATCATTAACAATTAAACAACTCCCACAGAAATCCAAGACCTGTAAACAGTACATAATGCCAAGACCTCAGGAGCTCCTCACTCAACAATGCATGCAACAATTATTTTAAACATAACTAAAAATAAGTTTCCACTGTTGGACCCCAAGGTGGGGGGGGGGGGCAAACCGGAACGCGGCACTCCCACAGAGACTCACAGACGGGATATCAATGCAAACAGCAAGAGGATTTTTATTCCAGTATACTGGGACTGCTCCAACACGCAGGATAGGGCGGCCCCCAGGGGCAGAAAGGAAGCCTTTTTATTATTTACAGTTGGAACAGTTGCTAGGGGGCTGTAGAGTTGCTAGGCACAGACCAAGTTGGTGCAGGTAATTGGTCCCCAAATTGCTTTTCCCATTTTGATAGGTAGGGGCCAATTACCCTCTAAACTGATTGGCGCTAGCATACAGCAAGGTCGCAGGCTCCTAAAAAGAATACATGCTCAAGGTTCCGGGCAACTGGGTGGTGGGCACTCTTTAGCCCAAGGCCATGGCCAGTCTCCAAGGGGGAAGGGGAGCTTTCTAGCCCAAGGCCCTCTCGTTTGTCTAAGAAAAGGTTTTTTCTTTAACTCTGGGAGCTCTCCAGGGTCATGGTGCACCTGGCTTGGGCCTTTTGGCTTGTAGTTATCTGAAACAGGGAGATCTTTGAAAGTACCCAGTAACTTTCTTGAAACTGGCTTTCTTTTTGTTAGGAAGCTAAGGAAGCTAAGGAAGCTGAAATCTAGCTGAAACCAAAGCCTGGTGTTAGTAGTGGTCTCAAGTCCCACATTTTAGTGGCCCTGAGCTCCACACCACAACATTCTGCCATGAACCCAAATAATAATGTAATTCAACACATATATCTATACCTACAGGATGGCGATGATTATATTGTAGATTTTCTGAAATGCAGTTATATGCATAATTAAAAGATGTATTTGTTTCAGAGGGTAATAAATATTTTTAACTTGTAGTATTACATTTTATGGTATTTATGCTACCAGTGGATCAATAAACAAAATGAAAATACACAAGTTTGGGAAGTGACTTGTAAAGAGGAGGTCGACTAACAGGTATGGAGGGATATATCCTTGCAAATACTGTAAAAGTAATATTGCTGACATTTCTGCTACTATTCATTAAACTACTTCGGCTGCTATTTTCGTTTTACTTCCAACAACGCCTATGTCCACATCAGAGATCCAGGAAAAAGCATAAAATTTTAATGTTATGGCTCAGCCTCACTGGGAATTTACTAGAATCTGAATTCTTAATAAAAAATGTCTTTTCCTCTCCCAGAAGCTAACAATAGCCACTTGCTCCTCATCTAACCATGTGATTTTAGTCAATCTAAACTTTTTATGCTAACATCAGGTCTGGATAAACCTTATGTTTAGTTTCTACACATTGTCACAATCACTGCTAGTTCTTATGTGCAACTGCCCGGTTATATCTGTAGGACACTGTTCCTCCTATTTATCTACTGCCTGTGGTTCTCATATTTTTGTGTTCTTCTTCTGTAATAATTCACCAGTTGCCTGATTAAAATTTTAATGACACAATGCATTATACTTTACTATTTATTTATTTTTGCTCACTTTTATTGAAATTTTTTCAACAATATATTCTGATTATGGTTTCCCCTCCCTCCAATCTTTCCAGATCCTTACCACCAACCCAACAACCCAAATATGCATCATTTTTTGCTCTCTCTCATCAGAAAACAGACATATAGAAAAAACAGATATGCAGTATATTTATCAACAGGAACATGTTTATCCAGAGATATAGTCTCATGTACACAATGTTCAACTTCCAATTTTCATTTCAATTTTTCAACAAAACATTCCCAATGTGATATATTACGTTTACTGTTTTTCTATTTTCTTCTATTTCTTCTCCCCTTCAACTTCTCTTGTCTTTCTTCTATTAAATACAAACAAGCTGATTTAGTGTTACCATAATGACTATCATTAAAATCAATGCACGTTTACAAAGTCTAATGTTTTGAAATACATTGTTTATTCTTTGGCAATTTCATGCAAATGTACATGGCATTCGATTTACTACCATCTTCCACCCTTCTATCTCCCTTTATATCTATATGCATATCTCCACTTTACAAGTCACTATGATATACTTACTTTTTTCTGGTTTTCTTCAGTGACCCATGATTTTAAGCAGGTTTGATTGTGTTAACAATCATTTAGAAATATCCTTTGGAAACTATAGTCTCATGTTCTGGTACAACAATGAAAGTGACAACTTGCTCTTATTTTCCATCAGTAGCCAATGCTTTAGTAGGAGGGTGGAATCCTATGGGCTCCCTTTCTAGCATTTGCTAACTGTTCTTGGAACCAGTTTACGACAAGCCCAATCTAGTTGTTCACATCAGTTGTGAGATTATAATTGAGATGTCTGTGTAATGTCCTATAGAGATCATTAACACTTACCATTCAAAGTTAGCAGTGTGGATTATTTCATATCCCTGCATATCTCATGGTAGTAGTCTTCTAGTGATGCTTATCTTATTTCTTAACATAAAAATTCATAGAAATTACATAATTAATTTAGAAACTCAACTGACTTTAAAATGCATCAATCTCTAAAATTCACCTTTATTTCTTAATAAATTATTTCATTTGTAGAGTACCATTCAATAGAAGAAATTTGCAGGTTCTGTAGAGAAATGTACTGAATTTCATCTTTTACCTTGCATTGAATATCTTTGGTACCATCAGAGTCACCCTCAGAGACAGAACTAAGTTCCTGGATGCTGAATGGATTATTAAAGGAATAACTCCTGAATGAAAGGCCTGTGCAATACTATAACCAAGAAAGCTAATTTGGAGATTGCTTCATTTTTATGGAACCCTAAAGGAGGAGGAGGAAGAGAAGGGGAAGGAGGAGGGAGGAGGAGGGGGGATGAGGGAGGAGGAGGAAGAAAAGGAGGAAGAAGAGGAGAAGGAGGAGGAGGAGGAGGAGGAGGAGATTCTATGATTATACAGAACCAAGTCTTGGGAAACCAAAAAGGGGAAAAAAAAAAAAACCTTGCACTTCTTAGTTTTTAAAAACAAACCAAAATACTTCAATGAAAGCTACAGTTATTCTGCAGTTATTTGAATAAAATTTAAGAATTAAGATTAGTCTGGATTTAGAATCTAGTTGTGTCTCAGCAAATCTTCAATGAATTTCTTTTCTCAACTGACCTTGACAATAATTTAGTAACTGATTTCTCAATTTCCTAAAAAAAGCTATTCTTTAACCACATTGTAATGTGAACAAAACACTCAGTGCTATATGCAATTCAATATTTACCTAGGAACTCAGTCTATTTCATAGTGAAAATTACCTATAGCCTGGTCTCTGAAACTCATTTAAATAATTTATGGTTTTCTGCTTGCCAGTAATGACAAGCAAGAAAAGAAATAACAAAAAAAGAAGACATTTAATCATTAATCATTAAAAGAAAAGCTTAACCACGTAATTTTATGGTTTCACCCAAAGACATTCCAATTTATCTTCTCCAGAGGCCTAAGGAATGTTGCACCACTCCTGTATCCAAAATTCTAGCAAAGACGATTAAATTGCTATTGATTGTCTCTTTCTGTGTATACAATGATGGGGTCTAAGCCTCTGCAGTGAGTGAATTTAGCAAATAATATCTACCATATGAGAATCATTATGCCAATAAAGATGTCGGGTTTTAAAGATACTGAAAAAAATATATAGGGTGTGCCTCACACAAAACATAGAAAATTTATGTACATAAGTCTACCATGTTAGTTCTATTTTATTACTGTGATAAAATATCACCACTAAAAGAAATTCATTGAAGAGTTTTGGCTTATGGTTCCAAAGAGGACATTAATAATAATTGTTAGCAGCATACAGTGAGAGTGGAAATGTGCAAACTCATGTGTTGAGCCACATGCAAAAATCAGAGACATAAAACTAGAAATGGGAAAAGGCTATAAAATCTCAATGCCTGTTGTAAGTGACATATGTCCTATAGCAAGGCTCTGACTCCTACAGTTCCAACATAACACCAGAAAGTAATCAAATACATGATCCTAGAGGGGGCATTTCTCATTCAGACCATCTTACCCATACAACTGGAAAGCTTAAAATGAAGAAGGAAGCAAAATATACTCATATTGTCTAGTAAATATAGGATGACATTTATAATTGGATTGTTTGTACCATTACCTGGGATTCTTTTTCAGTTAAAAAACATAAAATTAAACTAAATATAATACCTGTATTTGTTGGCCTCAGAGTATTCTTTGATTTTATTAATGACATACCACTCGTTTCTCCATTATTCCCCCAGAAATTGTAATCAATTTCAGATCATGTCAGATCATCCAAGCAACAGCCATAAAAATGATTTATAATCATTATTCTCTTTATTGTACCAATCAATCTCCACATAATGCTGATTGTTCTTAAATTTATCCTCAGTATACTTAACCTTATGCCTCTACCTACAAGTTTGTTCATTATCTTATTCCTGGATAATAGCTATACCCTTGCTGCAATGCCCCCATTTTTCCAAGATGACACATGCTATTTGTGGAACAGAAAACTGACTACATTATTTTTCTCCATTTGCTCCTTAAGACACAAAAGGCTTTTGTTCAGCCCACTTTAGTTACATCTATCCTCTGAGAATTCAGATATTCTTCTTTTGACATGTTTATCATTTACTGCTTTAAATTGATTGCGTTTGACAAATAGCACAAGAATTCATGAATAATTTGAATAAGTAATATACCTTTTCTATCATAGTTTAAACTGACTAACAATTTTTTATGTACATAATTTTATAATTTTTTCTAATATTCATCTCCTTTTCAACATTCTTTTCATTTAGATTGTATGATTTTTCTGTTGTTTCCATGCAGTGCAGAAATTTTAAAATATATAAATATTTATTTATTTGAAATGTACACAGTATTTATTTTATACAGTGGGTTATTATTACATCTATTCTACCTCTCTTTGTCACTCTCCTCTATCTGATATTCTCTGCTACTCTTCCCCAACCACTCTCCCCTCTTCTATCTATCTCTTCTTTGGGGCCCAGAAGTGTCAGATATCCCATGCCATGTTCAAAAAACTGAAACAAAACACTTTCCCCACCTGTCATGCCCACAGTACTTCTCATCTTCTGTGATGCTCCCTGCACCTCACACTTGGGTGACAATTTCCTGTTTGGAACTAAGCATTCAGCAGTCGTGGCTTCTCAGAATTGTGATTAAAAATGAATAGTTTCTGTTTGGACCTTAGACAACTGCTAAAATTGCTTCCTCGATCAAGGCTGAAAGCTGAATTAGTTGATGAGTATAAGTATAAATAGTTATGCAGGAGTTTGATTATATGTTTATTTGACAAAGTAACAGTAGCAGATTCTTTATGGAGTCTGTGTTCTCCCAAGTCAAAGATATTTGACTAGTGCTACAGTGTCAGGCACAACTCACTTTGAAGCTGGCTTAAAATACAACCAAGAAGTCTTAGTAAAAAAAACCCAGATAATTTATATCACTATTTCATTTGTCGGCAAACCTTGAAAAGCTGCAAACTATTGTAGCTTACAGCCACTACAGCTGTTTGAGATAATCATTGATGAGTGCAAACAAATTTTAGCACTATGAGCATTAGCCAACAGAATGGAAGCTTTCTGCTAAGTACCCTGTGCCCTTTATACATAGTACATGTTTTTGTGGAAGAATTTTCTTTTGAGCATTTCATAACTATGTGCAGGAAACCATGGAGATGATCTAACCCAGCTGCCTTGAGATGCATTCATCTTAGGTTTCTCGGGTAAGAACCCATGACTCCTGTGGGCACTGTGTGTCTAACAGTTCTGGAGAGAATGGTATAAAATATGTGATGCTCTCAATAAAAATTGCCACAGCACATTAATTTGCTGTGGACCATCCAATCCCAGCCTGGTGGTCTCTCCTCAGTTAGCCACATCAGGTAACCTTGACCCAGTAAGCACAGGGGCTTACAACAATGAATATAACCTGTTATTTTGGGAGCTTTTAGTAGCTACCTGATCTACTACTCATAGGAAAATTGACTTCGTGTGATGTTGGGACTCCATATAACTTTTGGAAGCAGTATTAACTGTTGACAAACAGTACTTCCATCCAAGCTGCTTTTTAAAATAATTCATACTTTTAGTTAGTCATTAAGTAGGTTTCTGTATTGGGTTTTTCAAACTTTGTTTTGTATGATCGTTTCCTTTAACCTCACCTTTCCCATAGTCTCCCACACCACCCACCTTAAACTGTGCTTCCTTTAGTTTCTCCCTCCTACTTTCATAAAACTTTGTATTTTTAATTTTTTCCATGGCATTGATCAGATTAATTTCTGCTGAAAATACATGGTTTATCATTGCTCTTGCAATTTAACTGTTAGATTCCAAACTCCTAAAGGCAGTGCATATGACAGGATGGCTGACACATAGATCAAAGCTCACTCTCATCATTCTTCAGGAATTTATGAAAAGGGTTTGTGTGCCAGGAAGAGCCACTTCCCTATTGATATGAACCAAAGCCCATGCTAACCTCCAGATTCCTCTGTTCCCTATTTACATGTACCTACATTGTATACCAAAGCCACTGGTCTATTCTGGCTCTCAAGCCATCTGCATCTATGTTAAACTGCCAGACTACTCCAGCTCAGAGCTTTCCCTATCCCAACCCCTTAGCTACCAGGCATTGTGGTCCTTGGTTTTAAAAATATCTCCACCCTCTACTCTGGGCAATGCTTAGTTGGCTCAGTTGGATACAAACACACACACACACACACACACACACACACACACACACACACACAAACACACACACACACTGTGAAAATTTAATGTAGGTTTAAAAATAAAAGTAGGTGCTTCTGAAAAAATGTTTATTATTTAGCAAGGATTTTTGTTTATTTTTAATTTGAGTATAGTACACACACGAAAAAGTAGATTGAGCCTTCATTTTTAATATGTTTAAATTCTGTAATACTCTATATGATTATTTTGTTACTTTTTAAGAAGAAATAAAGAATTCAATATCTGAAACATACAAGAGTTACTCATTGTCAAGGCCTATATGGTCACCAGGAACTCTTTATCTCAGAGGGCAGCTCAGCTGAGCATTCAAATTTAAATTGTACTTGTGATTTCTGCAAAACCACACTTATCTGTGTGTATAAGGATAAATATTATATATATATATGTGTGTGTCTGTGTGTGTGTGTGTGTGTATCCTCACACAAAAATACAAATATATATCCTCATATAGAAAATAAAACGCATAATAGACTACAGCACAGTCTTGAAAAGTTTTAAAACTCATGCCACATTTTGTCAATATGAACATCGATTTCATTACGTTAACTGAAATGAGCAAATCACAATAAAAAGCACTGAATAATGCATAGTTTCTGGGCATGTAAAGTAGTCTCTATTACATAGTGAAGAATAGAAAGGTATTTATGGAAATATAATTGGATATAATGGGTAACTTATATAATGGGAATAACATTTTGTAGTGTTGTATACTTGAATGCCACAAATTTTGTGTAAATTACCATGACCATAAAACCATAATATTACATATTTCACTATTTATTGATATTGCATACTTTAATTAGAAATCTTAACTCAAAAAATTAAGTAGACCAAATATAACAACAGAACAAAGGTACACCAGAAATTTCTAAAAACTTGTTGGAAATATTTTACTTTTAGTTTGATAATGGCATCACCATATTTGATTCAATCCAGACTCACAAACTTTTACCCATTAAGTGTTCAGAAGGATTTTGATATTCCAGTTCTACCAAAATAAACTTGCTAAAAGAACTTATCAGCATAATAACATTGAGGCCTACTACTTAACATCTCTTACACTATAGTTTAAGTATATGAATAAAAATCTAAAACTTGATATCATCTACAATTTTCTGAGATAGAACCTATTGTTGATACAACAAATTTCCTCTGATATTTTGCCTTAATGAAGGGAATTCACACCTTAGACTTCTAGGGATTAAGTCCAAAATGGTTTTCCTTGTTTTAAATTGACATGTAAGTGCTGAGTTTATTTTTAAATTTTGAGAAGGGATTTTTTACTTGTGTTCTTTCTAGTTCTTGAAATATTCACATTGTTTGGTTGCATATTCCATTTCAAATGACAGTAGTATGTCACCTTGCAGCCTTTCAGATTCCGTTTTCAATCCTCCACTCCTGTTCCCTTGGGCCCTTTCATTAACTCCATACTTGTGATGATATTTTGACTTCTAGATAATCAGCAACATGATAATCCCCATCTTCATATCCTTACCTCAATCCCCTCTGGAAACTGTTATCATTTTGGATTGAAGATGGTATCCCTACCTCCCCCAAATCGCATGTGATTAAAGCTTGGTTTTGGAAGTGAATACATTTTTCAGGCTCACAGAATCAGTAAATGAATCTGTTCATGAGTTTAGAGCTGAATGAGCTCTTAGGAAGTAAGGAATAGAGTCTATGGAAGGTGGGAAATTGTCATTTTTCTCTATGATATGAATAATAACTCTTTCATCACTCATTGAATTTCAAAAATGTGGTTTCTCACATAGAAAATGAGAATTTTGTGAGTGATAAAGGTAAAGAGGGTAAAAGCTTTAAGAAAGTGTATTCAGCATTTTGACATTAGGACATTACTACTGGGACTATTCTTATATAATGTACAGTACAGATGGCCCATAAGAGATGTAAAGTATCTATAAGTAATTTGATCCCAAACAGAGCTGAATATTACAGTATCTGGGGCTACAGTTTACTAGAATCAGAGTTGATTTTTACTGTATAAATGTGAAATATTAATTGAGCTTATGGAAAATTTTAATAAAGTAACATTAAAATCTAATTAAATCCTGTTTATTCTCTTAGTAAGCATATGTTTTAAATAGTACTAAACCCATAATTTTTGATAAAGGATCTCACTATGAAGCCCTGGATGAGATGACATGTATATATCTGATCTTGTTCAATTCATATATTTATGAATTGAACAATATAAAGGGAAATAAGATATTATAAGTTTATTATGATTTCAGAAATATTATGAAAAAGAGGAAAAAAAGATGTATTCAGATAGTACGTATGAAATGAAGATCTAGGAGTTATAGGAGAAGAAATAATATACTTAAAATGTGTTTGTGTTTTTTTTCTTATATAATCTTATGATTATCTAGCTTGGTGTTCTTGTGGAATTCCTACAAATTGGATTAGGGGTGTCTCTGACGATTTTACCTGCTCTTGGGTAATCTACTGCTGGATTGCCTCATTCAACCTTGATGAAGGGGATAGTGCCAGGCCTTTTTACCATCTTGTTATGCTCTGTTTGACCAGTAACCCTGGCTTGATAGCTCTTTTCTGAAGGGGAGTAGTTGGCATATTTGAAGAAGAAGGGAGATGGGGGTAGCTGGGAGAAATGGAGTTAGGGGAGGAGGGGCTTCAGGAGTCAAGATATATTATAAGAGAGAAGAAAAATGAAAATTAAAAAAATAAAGTACCTATAGAGTATTGTGCTTATTTTAAAGGAACAAAGTAGCATATTTTTCACTGAGAAGAAATATTCTTTCCCTTCTTGTAAAATGCAACATCAATTTAATGAATTAGCAAAAATCCAGAATAGATCTTTTTTGACCAATTTTTGGCCATTTCATCTTCTGCCTTATTTGTGTGACATATTTGTTTCTATGTTTCCTACTCAGAGAGACTTTAGCCCATGAGGAGCTAAATCATAAGTCAATTCCTTTATGTTAATATTTGTCGTTAATACAACCTTGAAGGACAATTTCCTACTTGCTTATATGTTAGATTTCTGGTTTCTCATTTGCTAAAACCTCATTAATCCTAACATCCTCATCATTTCTCCACTACCTGAAGTACATTGCTCGCTCATTCACTGTGCTATTCATATTTTTTCTTTAATTTCACTATATATTCTACTGCACCATGAATTACTCTGGCAATCTGGTACTTGCTTAGAGCAACTACTAATCACCTGACATTGAGCTCTTTGCTAACTACTTATTTGGCTTATAGAACAGGGTGTTTTTTCATTATTGGATTTTGAAGTCATTGCAGTGTATAGTTACCTAGCTTTTCCTATATTCTGAGGTATGAGTGGCCAGGTTACTTTCTCAATATAACTCAATTTATAAAACAAAAGTTATTTAGATTGGGTACTTGATTGATTCAGCAATGTTTATAGTTATTAATTTATTTTGGATGTAGCAGAACAGGATTAATTTTAAAGTAGTGTACCTCAGGCTAATTTCCTTGCTTACATTCTTGCTTAGCTTTTATGGTTGCAAGTATCTTTATGAAAAATTGGCTTTCTAATGATACAATTTACAAAGCTTTTTTTCCAGCAGTATTCAGTAACTCTTTGCTACAATCTTAATTTTAAGGGGAGTCTAGATGCATTTTTCAGAGTGCACAGAGTGCAGAAAAACAATACTTCATACTTTACAAAAGTAAATATATGGAAATAATTTGGACATGCAAAATGTAAATATAGTGAATTATAATGAATTTAAACACATAGAACATGCTGGGGGCTGATTTAGTTTTGTATTTTGCTCATGGACTTCATTTTGATAATTCTCCTTTTCTCTTTTTCTCTACTGATATTTTCTTTTAAATAAGGGAAACAAAATCGATCTCTCAGGAAGTCTGAGGAATAAACTATCTGAACACTTTTCATTCATGGCCTAGCAAGAACTCCAGCTGCTTCATGTGATTGCTCCAGGTGAAAAGTTTGATTATTCTCATGAAAATAGAGATAGGATGGAAATGAGAGAATCATCTTGTCAGAAAGTCCATACTTCCTTGGTCAACAATGTAGACTCTACAAACACAGCACAATAGAAACAGGAAAGGCATTAAAGAAGGGATATTTAAAATATGTTCTGTCTCGAGAGAAATCCATTACAGGGAGAAGGACACACACTGGAATTATGGAAGCAGGATGATTCAAGCATGTTTACCTGCTTCATCTGATGTAGGCTGGATCATATATGAAATAATTTGTATGCAACACTTGGCTTCTCTCCCTGTTTTACTGTCTTTAATTAAATTTTACCTGTTTTATGTTTCTTACCTTGGTCAAATATATTGGGTTGTGAAAATACAAGTAGTTTTACGTATTTCAACACCCTTTCTTTGCATACAAAATCACTTACATGATCATGATAATCACTGAAAACAGTGGTGAATGAGTGTACAACAGTTTGTGTGTGTGTGTGTGTGTGTGTGTGTACATGGAAACTACTCTGAACAATCGATTTAGCTGGTACATAATTTTAAAATTATAGATGTAATGTAGAAGACTGAAATTGAATATACTTTAATTATATTTTAGTTTAGGAACAATATAAAAAGCTCCATTTAACATAACATTAATAAAAATTAATTTCAAAGGAAAACATAAATATACTAAAAATAGCATTGCTTGTGTAATTTATGATTTTATTCATACACACAGGAAAGGATAATTATTGGGAAATTGATGGCTCTGCAATTTGTTTGCTTTGGAATTTTTTATTATCCAAGGATAGTTTTTTTTTTTTAATTTTATACAGGCTACACATTAAGACATGCAATGATGCTGCAGAGCTGGTTCAGCAGGTAAGAGTAACTTGCTTCATGATATGAGGATCAGAACTCTGTACCCAGCACCTGCTTAACAAATTAGGTGTCATACAAATGTCTGTAACTCCAGCTGTGAGGGATCTGAATCTGTCCTCTGATTTCTATGTTAGAAGATAAATACAAATATGCAGGCAATTAATAAAAGGTATCTTTACAAAACTTTGAAACAAGGTAAGGGTAATTCAAATATCGGTGATACAATTCTAGGTTAAATTTCTTTTTTTCATTCTAACTTGTTTGTAGGTGTGTGTAGCCCTTGCTTCCAGGTGTTGATGGTGATTCAGGCCAAAAGGTTGTTTATGCTTTGACTAATCAAATCACCATTTCTTAGTCCTAGAACCCTTGAGCTTTCTTGCCTCCATACAATCTAATCTTAAGCCTAGAAATGAAAGGCTTGAGTCCCAGTCTCCATACAATCTCGAACATTTAAACTTTTGTACAATCTAATCAACCTCTGAGACTTGTTGCTGATTGAGCCACTCTGACTAGCTTCTTCTGAAGTCTGACTCTTCTGGTTCAGCTCACTCACTGTTCTGGTTCAAACTATTCTCAAACCTGCTAGTTCAAACAGATCTGAGCCATCTTACTGTTTCTGACTGAACTCTTCTGATTCTTTCAGACTCTGGCTGACTCCTTCAACTTCTCTGACTGAAGTGCTCTGCTCAGCTTCTAACTGACTCACTTTTACTGTATGATACTCACTTCTGCTGAGCTCCCTCTGGGTCTCTGACTCAGTCAGATAGCTTCATTGCCTCTGTGTCATGTCCTCCATCAGCCCCATATTGCCTCATCCTCTGTCCGTCTCTTCATTCCTTCTCACTCACACTGTTTAATTGTCTTCTCCTTTCTCTGAACTCTCTGTGAGTCTCCTTTTCTGTCATGAAACTTGGACATGTCCTCACTCTGCTAACTCTTCCTCTGATTTGTCACTTTGCCTGCCTTTTGCTCTGACTCATCTCAGATGTCACTTGCTGTCTGACACTGACTCTTTCTGAGCTCTGTCTCCTGTCTCTCAAGTGCTGAGAAGAAAAGCATGTTCCACCACTGTCTTCTGAATACTGGGATTAAAGGTGTGCAACATTTTTAACATTCTTTCCACATTCTATTCACACCACACAGACCTCTGAATGAGATTCCTTCATATAGACCCCTAGATTATAGATTGTTCCTAGCTTTCATACAAGCATAGTCCTCTACAGGCAAGTCTATCATGATAATTACTGCAGTATACCATTTATTTACATTTTTAAATGGAAAATACTCTCAGGATTGGACCTATTATTATTATTTCAATATCCAAACTGTTAGCAGATTTGTCTGCAATAAATAGAACTGTGCCAAGTAAGCTTGTGGTGGTAGATTAGTTAATTGAATCAGTAGATTTCATGCCATAAATTTGCATATTAGAAGAGATGTTCACTTTAGTCTATTTCGAGAGTGAGTGTTACATGAACATTTCCTTTTGTTCATGAAATTCATATTAAGAGACAAGACCCTGAAGAATAACAGTGCCACACACCAACTGTGCTCATTTGATTCTCATGATAAGAAGTGTTCACAGTGCAAAACATCTCTGTCAGCATGAACCTGTCTTTTTACAGCTTTGGGTGTATTAAGAGTGGTTTCTTTTGAAATGGAAATGAGCTCATTATTTATCAACTCTTGCAGTGTTCTGCTTAATTCTGAAAAGGTCATCCGTAATAATTTCTAGCTCATTTTAAGCCAGGCTTTTGAAACTATTTAGTATTGTTTTGTTTAATATGTTAATTTCTGAAGTGCTTCTTCCTTATGCTTTTATATACAAATTAGTGTATATTTCAGAAGTAGAAAATATCTTCTAGTTCAGATTGTTTTTAAGCATTTAATAGAAGTATTGATTAAAAAATATGGATACAGATTAATGCTTAAATTTGTGGAGGAATAAGGAGCACTGAAACAGTACCAAAAGTATTGCATATTACATCCTAAGGCAGTGTATTTAAATAATGTAGGGCATGACATCAGGACAAGATTTAATAAGAATGGCTCCAACTTTTCTGCCTGAGACAAATAAGAATCCTCACAAAATATATGTCACTGTGTTTTCAACAGAGTTGTTCTAGTTAATGCAAGGTACTAAACTTTGAGAAAAGGGGGTGGGGTAGGTGGAGGTGATGGCAGAACTGTAGGATTGCAGGGAACCTTATGCCTTAGAAGGATTTTTCAGTGTCCCACAGGAAATAAGAAATCAGTTGGAAGGGAAATGATACTCAGAAATGAGGAGACAGATATAAAAAACACAGTGGTCATGGTGGTTAGGTCATAACATCTTGTTTTTAAACAAAAAAACTTTTAATTCTGTTTTAAAATATATTTTAAATACCTTTCTAATATAGCCTTAGTTTTGGGTGACCTTTGCCCTATTATCTACTCACACTACCATTGCCCCCCTTCACATTCATATCACATGTGTTTTGTTATCTTTTTTCAGCACCCTCACTACATATTTCTCAAAAGAAGTAACTATAAGGGAAATACACTAAATAAGTGGTCAGCACTGCTGGCAGTACCAAGTTAGGGATTCTGCCCTATGAGCTATTAGCTGAGAAGCTTGAAGGGGCTCTGAAATCAATCAGGCTATTGCCATTGCTCTTGGTTGTCCAGCAGTACTACATAGTAAGTAGAATACAAACTAGAACACATCTGAAAAATTTCATCCTGCTGTCTAAATCCTAGTGCCAGAAGTTTGGGTGCATGCTGTTGAGGGAAGATAATTATTCACTGATAACATCCAGGTGTAGATATTGAATGCTACAATACTGAACTACCTCACAAGATATTTCCACTGGTGCAATAGTTGCATAGCTGTCCTGGGAGGAAACATCACTTCTAGATTGGGTCTGAGGCTAGCTCCTTGTGTTGAAATATATTCCTGGCAGTGGAGAACTAGTCAAAGTCTATGGCTAAGGAGGTTACAGTCCTTATTAGGGAAGTTACAACTGCTGTCGTACCAACTGAATATGTGTATAACCTACTTTCTAGAGATTTCAATTTGGACAATAAGAAGAGTGCACCTCTCAGCCTTGTTCAGAGGATCCTCTTTTGACACTATGTAAAAATCAAAGCAAGGACTCATAACATACCCAATTCTCACGAGAAAAGGCAGGCTCTCAGTTCAGTAAAGGGAGAGTTGCATAGGAGTTAGAGTCAGTCAGTTAACAGAAGGAGATAGAAGAGTCACTTGAAGCAGTCAGTTGAGAAGCAGGCTTAAGAGTCAGTTGAGGGACAGTTAATGGAGTAAGTTGAAGAGCCAGTTACAGAGAAGGAGTTACAGAAGATGAGGCTGGAATAAGTTACAGAGCAGTTAGTTGAAGAAGTTAGTTACAGAGGCAGGATGGAGCAGTGAGAGCTCAGGAATGACACAGAGGCACAGGAGAACTCAGCAGAAGAAGCCCAGAAAAAAGAGGGAGTTGAACCAGAAGAGTTCAGATGTAGATGTTGGCTCAGAACAAAAGACAGTTTATTCTTTTGGCTAGTTAAATCACCAGTTCCAGCCTGGAGTCCTGGAACCCAGGAACATTTAGTGTTGGTCTGGTGTTCTTGACCAAAGTCTCTCCCATGCTCCTATCTCCCGGCTGACCGGTCTGTGAGAGTGGGGAGGAACACAGGATGGAAGTGGGACACAGCTCGAATGTCCGAAGATCCTGGTCAGAGGCACAAAGAGACAGACAGGATAATGATTACCCTAGGACTTTTATTCAGGCATGCTCAACGAGGTCAAAATCACTTTATTTAGAGGGGTAGGATAATATATTGGTGTGTTGGGCAGGAAGATAAGTAGCCAATTTGCCAATCACTTGTTTAGGACTGGCTAAGGCATGAATTGCCATGAACATGGGGAAAGGGTCCAACATGAGCAGGGAGGAAGGGGCACAGCCTTTCCCGCTCTGATGGGCGATGTGCTGCCCAGTGTCCCTAACCTGGACCACACACAAAGCCTGTTTCCATGGTGCTGCAATGTAGTCCTCTTTAGTCTTAAGCCATGACATGGAAGACTTCAACCTTTGTACAATCTATAATATTTGAACTGCTAGCCTGGAACTAGAAGACTTCAGTCTAAGCCTTCTGAGACCTACTGCTGATTGAGACACTCTGAGTAGCTCCTTCTAAGCTCTGACTCATCTGGTTCAACTCACTCTGTGTCCCAGGCTTCTTATGCCAAGCATTGCTGTGGTGACTCTCACTGAGCTCTCACTGCTCCATCCTGCATCTGTAACTGCCTGTTTCAACTAACTGCTTTGTAACTCACTCCAGCCTCAGCTTCTGTCAATCTTCTGTAACTGAATCTTTGACTTCCTGTTAACTGTTCCTCAGCTGAATCTTTAACTGACTCTTCTTACTGCTTCAACTGATTCTTATGTCTGACTCTTTCTGACTCTGTTAACTGAGTGGCCTCAGAAGGAGTCAGTGTCACCTAGGAAGTGACATCTGAAATGAGTCAGAGTGAATGGCAGACAAAGTGACTAATCAGAGGAAGAGTAAGGACATGCCAAACTCTTCATGGAGAAAAGGTAGGCTCTCAACTGAGTAAAAGAGAGTGAATCTAATTCCTATTTACCTCTCTTTTACTAAATGGTCCTCTACATGAAATATGCATGAGAAGCAATGGTCTAATGTTTATATTACTGTAGTCTGCTTATTAAGGCCTCTTGAATAGCTTTGTAAATAGGGGATGTTGTAATCTAATGGTGATGTACAACATTAGATATCAAATATACAAGCAGTAGAGTTGATGCTTCATTCATAAATAAAAGTCAATTTTGAAATATTATGTATGATAACTTTATTCCAACTGATAATAGGATGATAAATACATCTCAATATAATATTGCATATTTTTTCATTTCCAAAGACATAAAGAGTCCTTACAGCACTTATTAATCTTACAGATGAGCTCAGTTTGGTTTGCCACACTTTCACCATGTAGCAGTTGCGTGTAACTCACAGCTCCAGGGATTCTGATGTCCTCTCCTGCTCTACACCAATACCGTCATGAATGTGTGTAACATACATGCACACACAAACACACAAACACAGGTGTGTATACACATTTAAAAATAAATAAATCTTTTTTAAAAAGTCCTTCACATTTTTATGCTGGGAAGGATATAAATTTGTACATAATGGAAGTTTTTTCATACAAGATTTAACGATGTTTATTATTCCTTCCAGTTAACTGATACATGTATCCTTATATGCTCATGATTTATTCATACAAAATCCCTATGTAAATATTGCTTAATTTACATAAACATTTACTGCTCAATACTTTATCTTATATCAAGTAAGTAGACTTATTAACTATTTTTAAAAAGGCATATATTTTTCATTATTTTTACCTGCAGCAACGATCAGTTAAGTATGCCCTCTCAAGTTATAAGGATATTTCAGAGAATTCACCACCAAGTCTCATATGAATGAAATCAAAAACTGATTAAAAAAAACTTTCTCAACAATATTCCTATGTGAGCTTCCAGCACTTGGTTTGAAAGAAGTTAGTATCATTTCTATAAAAATTCTTTTAAGTCAATGACAGAACTGGGGCAGAAGCAATAAGAATGAATTAAACAGTAGTGGCTGCCTGATGGCTCTGTAAAGTCATAGAATCAGTGTCACTAGCTGCTCTTTTCTGCTCTGCACAGACAAACAGAAATCCAAATCTGTTCTTCATATTTTCAGAAAGCAAAACCACAATATCTATTCTTACTCTATCCATATTTCTCAGGATGTGGCTATTTAATATATTTTTATTAACGTCAAAAATGTATAAACAATTTTGGTCACAATAGTTTTTTAAAAAGTATGGGATATAGCTCATTAATCAGTCAGAGACACCCAGGAAACTATCTTGTGCTCGAGGAAATACAGTCGTACTTACATGCCAGAAATTGGATTAGTGTCTTAACTGGTCAGGCAGCACCAACAGTCTACTTCATATTCAGATACTATCTAAATGAAGTATTAAAATAATAGTATTAAATATCAACATTAAAATGATGTTATTAAAAGGAAAGCAAAATAAGTATTTATTTTTCTGCTTAACTTTATTATTTTATTTTAAGAGATTACAATATAATTACATTATTTCCTCTTCTTTTTCTTCCCTCCAAATTACATGCATTTCCTTCTTTTCTCTCATTCTATTCTCTGACCTCTGTTTACTTTAATTGTTGTCTGACATGCACGTTCCTGGGTGTGTGTGTGTGTGTGTGTGTGTGTGTATGTGTGTGTGTGTTCCTAAATACATAAATATAACCTGCTCAGTCCAGATAAAGTTCTTTGTATGTATGTTTTCAGGGCTGACCATTTAGTGTTGGATAAAGAGTTGTTGTACTCTTCTCTGGGGAAGACTAGGTCTTCTTAACTCTGCATTCCTTAGTTGCCTGCAGTTCTTTGTGTGGAGTTGAGACATCAGGTATATTTTCTCATCCAGTTTTGTTTTGGACTTTCATTGCCTGTGTCTAAATTTAACTAGGGAGGCTTATTTTCTTTTGGTTTCACAGATAATACCACATTTGACAATGTTTCCCCCTTTAACACATATTAATGGAAATTTGAATTGATCATGTATTAAAAAATAACTTGGAATCATATGTAAGATAACAGTATTTTTGTATTTTTTTGTTCTATATAAGAGTTTGATTCTAGCAACATGATTAGAATATTGAAGTAATTAATCTTTTATCCATGTACTTTGGATATATGCCAACCATAGAATTAAGTGTACAAGAGCCAATATATATAATTTGTGTTTTCAAGTGGCTACTAAGTATTATAAATGTAAATAATTAATTATAGAACAATTCTAAAAAATCTTTGTTAATTGTATTAATGGACTTTCAAGAAAGCTTTGAGGGAAAGGAGTTACTTGGCTAGAAACAAATTGTTGAATCAAATGAATAGTTTTCACTATATTTTAGAACATGAATTGTTTCTAATAATCTTATGAAAAATACTGACAAATGAAACACACTCTATAGTGAATACATTAATTTACTATTTTCTGAATAATAAAATGACTGTTGTATTCACAAAGAAACAGTAAATTTTGTGAGTATTTGAAAATTCAGTACTTTACAACCATTTTTCACTTGGGACACTCTGAGCCTCCAGATTAATTAGCTAAGCCCTGCATTTTCAAATCTCCTCGGAGGACTCTGAGGTACCTTTAACCTACTTGATTCAACTTGGGCATTGAAAGCCAAGGCTGCAAAACACTGAAGAGAGCCCCATTTCTGTGTCTGATGATAGATGTGACTCTTTCACAGAATGATAACACAGTGCATTTCCCCCAAAAGGTAAACTGATCGATTTGCTTCACATAAAATGTGTACTGCCATATTTAATTCTATCTACTGTGAACATGGTGTTGAATTTTGATATTTTATGCAAATATATCACAAGCCATACATTATCATTCATAAGAAATTATATATATATTATATGTGTATGTGATATATATTACATATAATAGATGATATGTATGTATGTGCATATATATTAATATATATTTCATATAATAGATCACACACACATATATATATTTATGTATACGTGTATATGTATATATACAGACGCACACTCATGATTTGAATGAAAATGACCCCCAAGGGTAGTGGCACTATTAGGGGAAAGGGTATTTTTGGAGTTATATGTGGCTTTGTGAAGGAAGTGTCTCCCCAGGGGCTGGCTTTGAGGCCTCAGATGCTCAAGCAAGGTCCTGTGTGTCATTCTCTTCCTGTTACCTGCCAATCCGGATATAGAACTCTCAGCTCCATCTCCAGCACTATGTCTGCCTGAGTGCTGCCATGAAATGGCAGCTGAAATGCTGACAATGGACTAAACTTCTAAACTGTAAGCCAACCCCAATAAAATGCTTTCCTTTAGGAGATTTGCTATGGTTATGGTCTTTCTTCAAAGTAATGAAACCCTAACTAATACAGAAGTTGATACCAGAGAGTAGGGTATTTTGTGATAGACCTAAGCATGTTTTTGGGACTTTGGGACTTTGGTCTAGAAAGTCAGTTGGACACTTTACACAGGACTTAATAGGACATCCAAGAAGTGGTGCTGAGGGTGACTTGGACTGTGGAGGCCTGGTTCACAAGGTTTCAGAGAATATTAGTATATGGCCTAGAGACTGTTCTTGTGATATTTTGGCGAAGTATATGGGTGCTTTCTTCCCTTGTCAAAAAACAAAAATTCTGCTTGAGGCTAAAATGAAGAATTATGAATTAACACCTTTGGAAGAAGACATTTCCAAACAACCTATCACTAACTGTTGCGTCATTATTAGTGGTCAGATTTATTTAAATCTCTAATGAAAAGAAGCAAGCTGAACAAGGAAAAATACACTAAATGTACAGCAGAGGAGGAAAGGAGCACCAGGAAGTGTAAATAGATTAAAGAAAAACCTGATGCTAAGTGGAATAAAGGGAGTGGCGACCTCAGAGCAAGAACCCAGCCAGCTCAGCTTCCAACTTGTGAAAGGAATTAAAAGTGAAAGGGAATTATAGAAGAGCTTAGGGCTTAGCAAGGAGGTAGATACCCTTAATTCCAGCACTCTGATGGAAAAGGTTGCTGGATCTCTGATATCAAGGTTATCCTGACTCCAGAGCAAGTTCCAGGACAGCCATGCTTAGGCAGTGAAGGAAACCATCAAAACCAGAACATTGGTGAAAATGTGTTTAAAACAGGTGAACATGTTTTAGCCCCAGAAAACAGTAAAACTTCGCAGCTTTGGCCCCATGGTTCTGATTTTAGAGTCAAGGATACAAGAAAAGGGTTAAGAAATCTCCCTCCAAAACTAAAAGCTGCTGAGGCCCAGTATGTGCAAGGGGTATTCCTGCATGGAGGCTAATGGGACCTTAGTGTGAAGCTGTGAAGGTGAAGCTTAGATTGCCTTGAAGACCCTAAAATGATACTGAGAGAAGTGTGTTGCAGTCAATAAAACTAAAAAGAATTGGAGATATGAAAAGCACTTTTACAGTATTTCCTCACTATGCCCCTTCTACTCCCTTTTGAAACAATAATGTATATTCTGTGTCATTATTTGTTGGAAGTGTGTACTACCCAGCTAGGATGCTTATGAACTACAACAACCAGCATGATATTGATAATCCTAATGGTGCAGCAGTTGCATGCATACCCTTATTTGCATGCATGCAAATAGATCTCTAATTGGATTAAAGAATCATTCAACATGAGAAAAATTATGAATGACACTGAAACCTAGAAAACTACCCAGGGCTAGTGAAGTCTTGGATCTTGGAGAAGAACCTACAGTCACCCTTTTACTAAACCAGCAGAATCTCTAACACAATTCAAAATATTTGTCCTAATAAGCACAGAAAAGTATTGTCTTCAGCAGTTTTTCAATGAAATTTATCCATATAAGGGACAAAGACAAGTGCAGAAAACAACAACCAATGAAAATTAGATTTGTATAGCCCAGACTCAATGGATATGTCTCCAAAACTACTATTAAACGTATGCACATATGGTCTGAGTTTATTGTTAAAGAGAGAGTGGAAAGATTTTAAGAGACAGAAAATCCTGGAGTTTTCTGTAAGCTTGTGACTCCTAATAATATGAGAAGCTGCACACATATAATCTCAGTAACATAACTGTCTAAAAATGAACAGAACAAGGTAAGTAATAATAGACATGCTAACTTTAAAAGGGGATAACCCAGGAGGAATCAACCCTACAGAGTACTACACGTAACAAATGAATGCTAAGAGTATGCAGGAAAAATAGGCTTACACAGAGAAGCCTACAATTTCTTACCTGTTACCAGAGTCAGCCCAGAAAGCATACATACAAGTAGCACACACACACACACACACACACACACACACACACACACACACACACATGCATTTCTCTGTGTGTGTGTCTGTGTCTATGTCTTTGTGAATCTTTGCATGTCTGTGTGTCTGCATGTGTCCATGTATATTTACACATATTATAGAGCAATAATTAATGAAAAATGGTGCCATGAATTACTGAGTCCAAGGAGAGATATATGGGAGAATTTGGAAGGGAAAGTGAAAGGTGATATGATGAAATTATGCTAAACACTCAAAATATAAGAGAAATAATAATAATATAAATTTCTACACTATATGTTTCTATTAATTTACAAATTGACTATGTCTGATTTGGCACTGCAGCAACATACCCTTGTTTATTTGCAACACATAGCTTATGGTATTAAAACAATTTTGGGCTACAGAATGTCATTGTGTCAATGACAGTGACACATGTCAATTTATTAATGTGGTCTTTAAAATTCTTATTATTTCTTTGAGAATGTCATTCAAAGAATTTTGATCGTATTCATATCCTTCCTCGAACTACTTCTACATTAGAGCCTTATCTATCCACCCAATTCTGCATTTTCTTATTTATTTTTAAGTCATCAAATCCATTTAGTGTTGCCCAGTTCCACTGAATGTGTGGATTTCCACAAGGACATGCCACATATCAGGGGCATCTGTTAAAGAATCATTATGTCAGGCAATATATTAATAATGAACAAGGACGTCTCTAAGGGATGCAATGCCCAGGTGGCATAGATAGAGAGCTTGAGCCAGACCCTCTCACATGGCTTCTTCACATGGTCTCCCTTGTTTCTGCATCCAGGTTCTTTATTCATCCAAAACTTCCTCCTCCTTCCACACATGCCTTAACTACACAGATGATAGAACCTAATACTCCCAGGGTCTGTCAGCTGACAGGTTGCTATCTATTCCATCCTGGAAGGTGTCCAAGCTGTCAGAGGCCAGAGTCTTCTATACATAAACTGTGAGGCCTATAGAGATACTCATCTATATGAACTGAAACAAATGGTCTTTTATGTGGCCATCTCAGGGGCTACTCCACTGATTTAGCACAGAGGTGTTAACAGCTAGAGGAAGCAAGTCTTTTGCAAGCTACAAGGCATTAGGAAGAACCCTTTCCCCCATACAGCACAGAAAGCACATACATGGGGGCATATCTAACTCAAACATCAGGCAAGACAGGCATCCTTAAAGAAAATTGCCTCTCTTTCTTGTACCAGTTACCAATAGCTCCTTAGCTAATGTGACTTAGTGGCTAAATGCTCTGCACATGCTGGGAGTTTGTGTGGCTTGTACTGCACTGGTCTCATTCACATTATCACAGACCTTGCAAATTCACCTGTGCAGCTTTCCTGTTGTGTTTAGAAGACACATTTCCCTTGAAGTCATCCATAGCTTCTGTCTCTCACAATCTTTTTACCCTTCTATTACATTAATTCCTGAAATTTGGGAGAAGATGCTGTGATATAGATGTCCAATTTAGAGCTGAGCATTAGGCAGTCTGTAGAGAAATTGGCCTGTGTGAAAGCTGGGAAGGCTACATATTCCAGGGGATTATGTGAAGGGATCTCATTTAGAGACCTGTGTGGTCCAGATGGAATGTAGAAAGAATGTTAAAAATGTTGATACACATATTTAATGCCAGTATTCAGAAAGCAGTGGTATCAAACACCTTTAATCCCAGTATTACACTCCTTCCCTAAAAAAGAAACAGATTGTGGAAGCAGACACAGGGAAACAAGAGAAAATTGGCAGTCAGTTACAGCACATAGTATGAGGGGAGGAGTCTGAAGCATGCAGACAGGGACAAGACACAGAGAAAATGAAGGGATTTGATTGAGGAGCAGGGAGGCTGACTGAGGTAGTATCTCTATTATGAGAGCTCAGAGAGAGAGACACAGAGACACAGAGGCATCTTGTCAGTATTAGTTGGGAAGAGTGAGTCAGTTTGAAGCTGAGCAAGGCAATTCAGTCTGAGGTTCTTAGTCAGCCAGAATCTGTCAGAATCAGAAGAGTCCAATTGGAAATAGCACATTTGCTCAGAAGATCAGTTTAAACCAATCAGCTTGGAGAGGAGTTTGAGCCAGAACAGCTAGTGAGTTGAACCAGAAGGTTCAGAATTCAGAAGGAGCTAGTCAGAGTGGCTCAGTCAGCAGTAAGTCTCCAAAGTTGATTAGATTGCAAGGAAGTTTAAGTGTTTTAGATTGTATGGGGGCTGAGGCTGAAGTTTTCCAGTTCAAGGCTTAAACATACAAGATTTCATGGAAGTTGAAATGCTCCAGGGCTCCAGGTCTAGGATCAGGGATTGAATTAGACAATGAATAAACTGCCTTTGTCCTGAATTAATGTTTACATCTGGAATCTATGGCTACAGCTATCTTTCATTCTCTTCCCCATAACCAGTTGTGGATCTCTGTATCATTAATTGTCATCTATTATGGGAAAAAATTCTCTGATTTGAGTTGAGAGATGCTATAGTATTACTATAATTAAATTATTACATTAATTTTTTAGTATTGATTTGTTGTCTGGTTTATCATTAATGAAAAATGGGACATGAATGAGTAAAAACATGTGTCCTTATCTAATTATAGCAAAACATTTGGTCAAAAATTTAAGACATAAAATATGCTGAGAATGAATGTGTTACTGGTAAGAAAGTTTTTTGAGATATTTAAACTTGAGTCAGTAATGTACTATCATTTACTATTAGACAAATTAGGAGATGTTGGTCACAAAATTCAACTTAAATTAGCTTGAATTTAACAGTTTCGTAAATATTTATAAGATGTTCACTTTATTACTAAGGACTCAACTTTTGTTATTACATCACATAAATTAATGTAATTAATAGCTACTACCAACTAAATAAATTACTCAGGTATTATTTTATTATTAAAACAATCATATTTATAGATAAAAACTGTTCTAATGTTCTCCTATGAAATATTTGTAAAATGTAATATTAAAATTAGAAGAAAATTATACAGATAATGAAAGATAGTTTAATAAAAACAAAATTATTCCAATGTCTACCCACACTCCCAAATCTGCTTCTCCAATCTGCCCAAAGTCCAAGAAAAATATTTTCAAGTTGCTACCCATAATTGCATTTAATAAAAAGTAGATTTAATAAAAAAAAGATTAAAAAGGTGGAGGTAACTTTTTGAAAAAAAAACTACTGCCTGTATGGATAACACATTTGTATTTGAATGATGTGGCATATTTTCATTTGAACAAGAATGACTTTCATTTGCTATGACATCCCTCTGGCAATGTGTTGCCAAAAAATTTCAGAAATCTTGTGATTTTGAGTGACAAAACAATTTCTGTTGGAATCTCTTGCTAGTTGACAGGAAATATGACCTTACAAATGTTAAATGGAAAAATCCTTCCACAAGGAGCTGTCTTTGTTGATGAGTCCTCCAAGGAAAACTGTGTTAGTGTACAAAGAACCAATTTATTTAGTCAAGATCTGGGACATCTTTTCTACCTGACCCAGTTATGACTACATTTTTAGGGAATGAGAATCTTTCTTAATTCTCTATACTGGCCTAATTTAAGATTGAAAAAGACTTTAAAGATAATAATAATTATTATTATTATCATTTAATGATATCAGACTTACCCAAGAAAATAGGAAAATCAAAATTGTAAGTTCTTTCCACATGTGTCTCTTTTGGTTTTATATTTATGTTTAAAGAAAGTACTTTATTAAATTAATTTTAAGGTTACATGTTACCATTTCCCTCAGATAGTATGTTTAGTTTTGATCTAATACTATATATGTGTTCTTAAATAAATTCATTGGCTTGTATAGTACTATATAAGATTTCATGCAAATTATATTATGATACAATGTTATATACTTCTGTAAGAATTATGTGCTTTAAATAGTTCTGATAAATAATCACTCAAAGAATGGGGAACATAGTTCATCTTAGGAATTCTAATAGACTGCTTGTTCTATACACATTGCTTGCAGTTAATAGTGAATAACCACAGTATACTTTCACTGTTTGAGGGAAAATCATTGCTAGTATTAAAAAGAAAAACTATGACAATAGTGTGAATAAGCATGCAACAATCAATTAGACAATAAAAATTGGATCACCTCAGTAGATAAAACAGTGTTTTAAAACTCTTTGGAGCTTTTAATTTCAAATATTTATAGTCTATTGGCTTTTCATTCATTTTTAGAATAATAACATATACATTTCAAGGGGAAAATAAGGTACTACTGTACTATATAGTGATCTCTCAAGAGAAACTGACCGAATTCAAGTGTGTCTATTCACTCACATGAATTATAGACTGAAGAGTCATAAGCTCTCCTGACCACATAGGACCTGACATGAAGTTCAATGATAGAAAAGGTCTGATAACCCGGAAAAATAATGGTGTGTACAGCAATCTGATAGATAGTAGATTGAGCCCAGAGATAGTCAATGTTTCAATCTAGGATGATGGCAAGAAGTAATCCACTGTATTGGACTGTCTCAAGCCATTGACAAGATAGAATTCCTTTCTGCTTAGCATTTTTTTCCATCTTAATTGATTGAGCTTCACCCGCATTAGGGCAATTTGCTTTCCAGTGGAGGTAAATTCAGAGCAAAAGAAAAGTTATTCTTTCCTAATTCAACCCCCAGTCCTTAGGGGGTTTTAGCCTCTGTACAATCTAATCTTCAAGCCTAAACCTAGAATGTTTCAACTTCTGAACAATGTAACCAACCTCTGAAACTTACTATTGACAAAGTCACTCTGACTAGTTCCTTCTGAACTCAGAGCTATACTGTCTCAATTGACTCTTCTAGTTGACTGATTCAATGCACTCACTGTTCTGTCTCAAACTTCTCTCTTTGCAGACTGGTTCAATCTGATCTTCTGATCTGGCTGACTGTTTCTGATTGAACTCTTTGACTTTGGCTGACTTCTGCCAACTCTCTGACTTCCTGTTTAAGACTGACCCTGTGTCTCTGCCTCTGTATCCCTCTGAAGTCAATTGTCTTTCTCTCTGTGAAGGGAAAGCCTCCTTTTATATCCTGAGAGTTGGGCATGTCCTCACTGTGATTCTATTTCAGACTTCACTCTGGCAGCTCTTCACTCTGATTCAATCTCAAGAGTTGTTATTAAAGGGTATTGCTCATTCTGTAACCATGAGCTGAGAGCCACGACCTATTTTTGAAATTATTACTTCCTTTTAGAACCCTAGTGTTGGGGTTTGTGGTATGTGCTACATTGTTTTTAACCACAGAACTCCTTTTCACATAGCATTAGCACAAACAGAGGATAGGATTAATCTAACAGTCTTTCTGCTTTCCATCCATATCACAAAGGCCTCTGAATGTGATCTCTTCATAAAGGCCCTTGGATTTGATACCTTCCCAGCCATCACACAAGCCTTTCAATATGATCCTTCCCCAGAGTAGCCACATTGCTGGATTAAATGATTAAATTTCCTCTACACTTTCCTTACAAACTAATTAAAATTTCACCATCATTCAGCATCTAATATATACAAACATTCAAAAATAATTTGACCAAATATGCAAGTAGTCTGTGGTTCAGTTGAATTAAAGCTATAAATAGCTATCATAGTTGTGTATATTTTCAATATGACAATTTTATATAATTCCTTATACCATATTTAATATCCCATCAATGTCATTATTTTTGGTGTTTCTTTCATTTTAAAACTATTTTATGTATATCCAAATATATACTAAATTTTCTTATAGTGAAAGAAGCAGTCTTTGAATGATATTTACCCTTCTTTATATTTTGAAAGATAAATAACATGGGGTGAAATATACAACACTTAACAACCATGTGTATGGTCAACATGCTCAATATTACCACGTACACAAGGAGAAAAGGGAGAAAAAAAGTCACTTGCTATCAACAAACATACAAATCCATAATAAACTAGAACTTAGGACAGTTTTAGATTTTCTAACATTGTGCCAGTACCTGAGAGTCATAAGAGAAGGAAAAATTATTGTCAGAAAAATCTTCAAGGGTTTCAATCCACTATGAAGAGGGTAGAGAAGGAAAGCAGAAACCAAGTCTCTGTGAAGCTAGGAAGCAGATTGAGAAAGACCTAGAAAGGAGCCAGGATAAATCATAGTTCAACAGTCATACCCAGAATAATGTGCACCCTACAGGTAGACTCACAGAGTTGTCAGCACTGCCCTACATTGCTCGACTGATGGAGACTAAGACATCCATAATAGAATGGTTGATTTGAAGTCACTTCATATCCAAGCCACAAAAAGGATATAATCTGTATGCCGTGGTGCAAACCTATAAAATCAACACTAAGGAGGTTGTTCCAGGACTATATATTCAATATTAATCTGAGTTCTACAGTGAGATACTCTATCAATAGACAAGAAAGAAAGAAACCATAATAACTATCCATGGAAAACACAAAGCCCCTTTCTGTACTGTTGCAGTGATTTGGTGATCCAATTGCTAATAATTGCTATTGAGTCCTTAAACATATGAATACTTAATATATATCACTGCTGAGATTATTTCAATTATAGAAAAAAAACTGTTTTTAAATACACATTTGAGGAATTTTTAAAGGCCCAAGTGTAATGATATTATTTCTAATATTTTGATATAAACATGTATATCTACTTGTATAAAAACCCTAGTAATCACATGAAGTAAAGAAAAGATTTCTATATATTTTATTATAATATATCTCCTGCAAGCCTCATTATTAGGAAAATTTGAGGAGTAGAGAGAGAAAAAAAAATAGTTGTGCATGATTACACAACCTTGTAATCTCAGCACTAGGGAGTGGGAAACACAGATCCTTGAGGCTCATTGACCAGCCAGGCAGGACTACCTGGTGAACTCCAGGGCTGGGAGACTTTCTGTCTCAAACAATAAGGAAAATAAGGAAAAATGTGAGTGAGTGAACTGGTCCTCCTCAGGGAAGAGCACATTAATTGGCTGTCCAATGCCAAAATGTCGGCCCTGACAACATATCTACAACTAGTAGTATGCTACTAAGCAGGTTATATTTAGGGATAGGCATGTATATACATAAGCACATATGCATGTACTAACAATTAATGAAAAGGGGACTGCATATGTGTTAGTATGATTTCCCTCACTGTCTCTGCTCAGTCGGAGCCTGCAGCTTGTTACCTGCACTGACCTAATGCAGAGAACTCATGCTAGGGGAGCCGTGGGGTAGTGCCAGAGGTGGAGGACAGGGTTCTGGGGACAGGGCAGACCGATTCCCCGAGCCAAGAACGAATGAACGAGATGCAATGAATCAGTCCCTGGACTCTCTTCTGGTGGTAGCAGAGCTCTCTTTAATGAGGGATGACTGCTACATATACCTAAAAGTAGGGGAGGGTCCTGGGTACTCAAGTTGGGGGATCCACTGGGCTCTACAAGGGCATTGGGGTATCCTTATTTGCATGTGGGGCTAGGTTCCAGGGCCCTACCTAGATGCATCTCCTCACAAGGCATGGTCTCACAGAGACAAAGAGAAAGGCATTCCATCAGCCACAGGGCAGATATGCACCTACAAAGTCACTTTCTCTTTGCTTCTTTGAAACAGGCAATATTTAATATTTAGCTGGGATCTGGCCCTGACCAAAGGTGAGGAGCAGCTGAACACTTAATACTCTCACCTTCTGGGATGTCATGGTGTTTCTTAGTGCTTCAACCCACTCTCTAGCTCTGTGGCAGTCCCACACATATGAAGGAGAATTGGGAGGAGTATATGGGAGGAAATGGAGAGAAGAAAAGAAAAAGGAGAAGCTTTGCAATTTTATTAAAATCACAAAAATAAAATTAAAAACACAGAACACAACCAAAACTTACAAAACAAAACCAATATTCACTAGAGAAAAGAACAAACCCAAGGTGGATGACATGCTACAAAATACATGAGAGGTTATCCTGTGGCTTCCACACACTTTCATGAGAACATGCACACTGATGAACATGCATATGCACAAGAAACAAAATAATCCAGCGATGGCTAACCAGAATGTACAATGTACCAAAAAGTGAACTGTAAAATCATCAAAGGTCTAGTAACTGAAGCATGTATTTCTACCAATGGTCTATATTTGAATGTGTTTATATAACCTGTCCAAAATGACTGTCAGAACCCATAAACTTATGAAACCGCTACAATCATTCCTTTGCTGTAGCCAGAAATTTCTTGTGTCCTTAGGCAAATTCTAAGCAAAGATTAAATTGATCTTTTCAATAGTATCTTCTAATTAGCTTCTATGGGAATGAAGCCATTTTCAGTCCATGTATCACATCACATTGGCTTGAAAGAAAAAGCTGATTATTAGCATGCAGTGGAGCTCCATTCTCTCCTTCTTCAAAAACAAAGATTTAAGAGCATTAAGAAACAAAGATAATAAACATCAAGGGGAGACTTGGTTCTAATTTGAATTTGCAACAGCTTTGAAGTTAAATAAAGTGATAAAAATCTAAATAATTATTCTAAATTAGTTTGAAATCAAATTAAAATTAAATTTAAATACTATCAAATTTAGTGAAAACAAATAATAAACCCAGTTTCTTAATATTTTAGTGTGGAAAGCATGTTTTACTATAAAAAGCCTTTTGTCAAATCATTTTTTTTCAGTTATTGAAAAATATAAACAATTAAGATGCATGTTCTTCTAAGACTTGTGTAATATCCTATACTGGTAATATTTAACTTGGAATAATAAACATAAACAAGATGAGGAAATTTTATCAACTGTGTGAAATTTATCAGTTCAGTGGAAATAGACAATTTGACTAGTAACCAGAAAATTTAATTGACCCTTATACACCATTTTGAATATTTACACATTTGAATATTACATGCAATAGTTACTATTGTTTGTCAAGTTGCCAGATATCTGGTCACCTTGAAATCAAGACTGTGCTTGCTTGTGAGTAGTTATCAAAGTCAGGTTAACCTCTAGGCATGGGAAGAGCCAATCTGGATGTGGGCTGGCAAGACTATGTGCTTGTGTCCTGCAATGAAGATATATATATATATATTCCCCGGAGGTGAATACAGTCTATCCAGCTTCCATGACCTTCTGCTGCTATATCTCCTTACCATGGTTGGTAGACTGTATCTTCAAATTGTATTTATAAGCCACAACAAATCCTTTGTTCTGTAAGTTGCTTTTTGAGGACCTCATCACAGCATAAGAAAAATAACTATCAAAATATTTTATATACCATTGTCTTTCCTAGTTATCAAACTTCTAAATATTGCCCAGAGATACTGTACTATCAGACTGCAAATTGCTATAGCATAATCTAATCTACTCTTATTTGAAATGATAGTGCTCATGTAATTCCTTAGAAGTCTTTGTACTATTAACAGCTGGTTTAAAAAGAAAATAAATTTTGTATGTGTTATATGACAAAATTTTTTGGGGGGATGCAACTCACATGTCTAATCATTCCAGATAGGGTACCAAAGTACAGATAACAGAAAAATCCACCTTAGTGATTAATTGAGTTTTATTATGATTACTTACAGGAATATGATTGAGGAGTTTCTTACAGGAACAAAAATGACTCAGACAGCTACATCACAAAAGCCCAGCCCAACATAAGTGACAGCAAACAAAACCTGGGAGACTGGAGCACATTGGACAGGCTGCAGACAACTAAACAGGTTGCAGAATGTCCTTTCCAAGAGATTCAGTAGTTCTAAACCTCTTCCAGGCAGCTATGCTGGTATTTGCTTCTTCTAGGCAGCTGGCGTGTTCTCAGTGTTCTTTGCTGCTTGTTGATGTCCTCTTTACAGTTTGGCTTACCTAAGATTCTTATTTGTACCTCAAGTCTGCTTCACTGAGAGGGAATCTGTACTGTTACTGCATACTCTGGCCCAGTGGATCTGATCAATTTCAGGAAATTCCTACAGCTATCTTTAATTGTTTAACTTTCTGCAGGATGCAATGTTTCAATCTCAGAGGAAACTGTCATACAACAGTGTGTTGTTTCAAATTCTACAAAAGTACACTGCTGTACTAGTTGGATTAAGAACTTAATAAATCCTCAAACTTGGATATCTGCCTGATTGTGCCTCTTGAGTGCTAGGATTAAAGGTGTATGATCACCATCATGTGCAGTTTATACAGCCCATATACTCTTGGATATTAGTTTTCACTGGTGGGTTGCCAGGCCACCAAGGGCCACACCCTTAAGGAAAATTTACTAGCCCTCTCCCAGTAAGTATCAACTGCTAAACACTCCTTAGCTAGGTGCCCTTGGCCAGTGGTTCTGGCCTGAATCTGTGGAAATCCTCTGCATGCTATTATAACTTCTGTGAATTCAAATGTGCAAGGGCCTGCTTTGTCCAGAAAACACTGTTCTATATAGTAGCCATTCACTGACTATGCCCTTACAATCATTCTTTTCTAACTTTTGCAATGGTCCCTGAGCCTCAAGAATAATGGGTATGATATAGTTGTAAAAGCAGAATAGAAGTGTAGATCACACAAAGTTTGAGAAGATTGAATGTGAAGATTGCCTCTAAGTTCCTGTTCCTGTGTTTACATACCTTAAACCCAGTCCTGTACAAGGGTGAGCAAAGAACATGATAATCTGTCCTTTGAAAAGATTTTGCTATATAGAGAACGTTATGAGATATTCAGTAACATGATTGCATTTGCTCATGGAAAGAAAATGTGATTCTTCTATTACACTTGAAGATGTGACTTCTGAAGCTAGGTACTTTGGTGAGCTTTCAGGACAGTCAATCTAAAAGATGACCAAAACACAAGCAAAACACATTTATAATCTTGTGAGAGTTAAGTATCAATGGAAAGCTGAACAAACAGAGTAGAAGGTCTCACAGATATATTCCCACTGTGGGGCTGAGGGTGGGGGTGGGGAGTGTCTGTGAACAGTACTGTAGGCACGGGCATACAAATGTTTGGGTGTGAACATGTTCATTTCCACACTTATCCACGGAAATCCATCATATGGAGGTACATTAGTTTTTTCAAATATATCACACTCGAGTATTTGGATTCTGCTTTTCTTGTTTTGTCTATTTCTGTTTTTCCCCCCCTTTTATTTCTTTTTGGTCTTGGGATAAATGCTTGCCAATAAAGGATCTAAAGAATTCTGTATTTCAGGATTCTCCAGTCATTATTTTGCCATTTTTCTCACAGCTGGAAAACAGAAAGTATTGATCTTTTCATTACATGACCATTGGAACAGGAAATAATTAAATCCTATCTGATTTTTTCTTAGCTTTTTTTCCTGTCCTCACCAGAGTACTTACATCAGTTTTCATCTTACCTTTTCCCAAGACAAAGACAGGTAACAATATTTCAAGGTTTGGTTTGATGATAATGCCTCCTTTGTGCTCCCATGAACTTTGTAGCTTGGATTTGCTTAAACTTATGTTGAGCTAAGCTTTGCATACCATTAAAACCATGCCAGCTCTCAGCATGTAAAATTGATATACACTATTGTTTGTTATAATATATGTAATATTATATATGATGGAGTAATATACTATATATAATATTATATTATATAATTTGTGTGTAATTTATGTAATTTATTTTTTTCATTATTTTAAAATAGGACAAACTGTTTCTGATTCATTTTTGCCACAAGAAAATTTCAATCATATATATTTTAATGTTTCTATTCAGATACTATTGGGCAGGGCTGTAAATTTTAATATTACATATAAGTTGACTTATCATTTACTGTTAATATTTTTCCTGAGCTTATCACATTAAAATTCTTAAACATCTGAGCTGTACTTGATATTGTAATACTTCTCATTCTTAGATTATAGATGTAATGAGATGAATAAGTTTATAAGTAGTTTCAAGTTCAGGATGCTTATTTCAATTATTAGCAAAGTACACGTGAAGAAAGAATATACAGAATTATAATTTTATCAAGCTTGATTGGAGATTTCTCTAACAACTAGTTTTATGAGGTAAATGGTTACATTCTATATATTGTTTTGGCCTTAAATATTTTCTTCTACAAAGATTTAACATTGTCATTCTTTGTAGTGTCACAATTTGCAATGGACAAGAATATAGGAGTAAATTTGCAATATTCAGACATAAGTCATTCAAATTGATTAATATTTAAAAGAAACTATTATCACCTTCTGAATTTGACATATGTCAGAAGTTTAAATATCTCCTTATTAATAGATATTAAAGCAGGTATATATTTCTAACATATTTGATTAAGACTTTGTAAGTCTGGATAGACAAGAAGAAAGAAAGGATTGGAAAGGTTGAGGAAACAGCAGATCTGTCTCTCAGAAACATGAACAAGAAAACTAAATGGCATGGCTTTGATTTCTGAAAGGAGGAATGATTATGGTTTGACATATATCGTTTCCAGAACCACCACACAGTCAGCAAGGGCAATGGCACATCCACAGTGATTAGTAATCCTAAACTGAAAGAATTAATTACTCACAAGAAATAATATAGTGGTTTTCTGGTTTTAGTGGTATTTACATGGGACCTAGATTATATAAGTGAATTACTTTTTTATTTATACTGTAGTCTTTCCCACAGGCATCCTCAAAACAAGTAACGATTACATTTTATAATAAGAATTAAAATGTACAATTATAAAATATAATGTGACAGAAACTTTATCCAGTATGCATGTATTCTTTTGAAATTAATCTCCATGTAATTTTTGTCTGAAAAATTAGTTTGAAATAGCTTACACTGACCTCCTATTATCATACATGCTAAAGGAAAATTTCAAATCTGAGGGTTGTCCAAAGGTTAATTGAAAAATAAAATTATAACTGTCCATTTAATTGGCCTTAAGCAATTTAAGATTGCAAGCAATTATACAAGTTATAGAAATGAAATACAGTGTAAGCTTTGAAGTACATGCTGACATAATTTTGTGCCAAAAATCCCTACATTTATCTCTCATGTACTGAAAAGAGAGTACTAGGTGTAACTGCTTCAGAGACAAAGGTTTGGTCTGCAGCAGAAAAAATCCTTAAGAATCAAGAAAAAAATTAATCATGTGACAATTTACAAGTTGAAAAATAAAGTTAAAATTTGAGTGTCATTTAATTTACTTCAGTGTAGAATTTCATTTTGATATACCTAGTAAACATAATTACCAAGTATATCTGAGAGATAGTCCCTCTACAAAGTATGATTTCTGTACTTGGAGACAGAGGAAGAGCTAAAGATTGAACTTGAATGTGTTTGATATGCAGATGATTCTGTAGTTCCTGTTTTGCATTTAATGAAGTATATATCAAGACCAACATACCAAGTGAAGTCCATATAAATGCATATATTTCCTGCTGAGGTACAGACATCTAATTCCTAAATATACTTATAAAATGACAGAACAGAAGAAATTTGTCTTTACTTTATGAAAATGACTGAAATTGGATACAAATTTTCATTTGAGCTATGAAAACTTACTAAACACAGCAGAAACTAAGAAATGAGGGTTTTTTAAGGTAAAGTTCATGAGGAGTTTTTTTTTTTTTATTTTGAACAAATAATAGAAAAGATGAACACCCCCACTGATAGGATCTATTGAGACACTGCATTTGAATCAAGAAAACACATGACTAAACATCTTTAAATTATTTTTTCTTCAGTAGCTTGAAATAAGCCAAAAATACTATATTGAAGATCATATAGAAATGACATTTTAAAGCATAAACTTGTTATATAGAAGTACTATGCTAAGTATACTTTATTGCTCTATTTTCTGTTGTTGGTAACTATACATGAGGCAGTCTAACTTTCTTAACAACGCGGTCAACACACTCCTGGGTTGAAAGTAGCAGCAGCATAACTCTTGCATCTTCTCTAACTCAGCAAGGCTCCTCTTTCCCTTAAGCAACTCCAAGCACAAAGCTCTACCTCACCTCCACAAATGCTCTTATGCCTAACACAACAGACTCACACCTCTGATTCTGTTGATCTTCCTTCTGTGCGAGAGGATCACTCTCACATTCCATTTTGTCTATTTCTCTTGTTAGTATGTTTCCCATTTAATATTTTCAAGTTTCTAATCAATAAATGAGTGAGCTTTCTAAGGTTAACATCACGTGCTCTCATTTTATCTGTACTTTAATTAGAAAAGCTAACTAGATAATAACATAACACTAACAAATGTTTATTAGAGTAAAAACTTAAATAACACCCAACCACTGTTAGGCAAATAGTGATTAATTATTCCGTGAAATATACACACAACTTACATGTAACTATTAAGCAAATATTCTTGTTATTAGAAAAAAGCATTGTAAATATGAGGAGCTATCACAGAAGTAATAAGAAGTATCCAGGATTTAATATCACATAAAAATTTCTCTACTTGTCTGTCCTCTCCTCTCCTCTCCCCTCGCCGCCCCTCCCTCCTCCCCTCCCTCCTCCCCTCCCCTCCCCCTGCCCAGTTGTGGCAGGGATAGTGCCCTGAGTAAAGACAATTTTCTCCAGCTCAGTATTCCTTAGTTAACTGTAATTCTTTGTATATGGTTGGGACCCGCTAAGATTTTCCCTTTTATGTTAGCATATATGTTGATGTCATCCTTGTTCAGGTCTTTAGACTAATCAAATGTAGTCATTGATGTGAGCATGGATTTATCATTCTTATTCTCATGGATTCTTGGCAAAAAGGCAGTTTATCCTTTGCAAATTCAATCTTCAATCCAAGAACATTTCAGATCCCCAAGACTTACTACCAATTGAGCCCACTCTGACTAGCTATCTTCTGAACTACTTCTTTTCACTCTGACCTGTACTGTGAACTCCAAGCTGTAAATTGTAAACTATCTGCTTCTGACTCCGATTTCTCTCTATTTATACTGGACTGGCTATGCTCTTCTTAGCTTCTCCTTCTGAGCTTGTCTGTGAGCTGACTGCACTCAAATTGCCTGACTGAATTAACTCTCCACTTCTCCTCTCTGCTTCTTGCCTGGTTCTCTTCTACTTCCACCTTGCTTCATATTCTGAGCTCTGCCTTCCTGTTCCTTCTCTGAACTCTGCCTCTACTTCTGTGTCTGCTTCTGAGTTCTGCCTCTTGTCTGTTTCCATCTGCTTCCAGCTACTTCTATCTTGCTTCTTGTCTCTGCTTCCACTCTCTTAGCTCTGCTTCTATGATCTCTCCTTCTGAATTGGGATTAAAGGCATGTACTACATTGCCTTAACCACAGAAATCCATTCCACTTAGCATTAGCACAAAGAGAAGGAAGACTTAGTCTGAAGAATGTTCTTTCTGTATTGCACCCAGATCACTCAGGCCTCTGAATGTGATTCTTCCTGGCAATCACACAGGCCTTTCAATGTGCTCCTTTGCTTGAGCAGTCACGCTACTGGATTAAAAGAATAAATGTTCCTCTACAATGAAGTTCAAAGGTATTGCTGCCCATATCTTGAAAGTGTCACTTTCTACTAGGGTTTGGTAGATTTGTCACACTGTAGTTTGACCACATCATTAAGGAAAACGGACTTTCCTTCTCCTTAAGCTATTGATTGCCAATACTTCTCTACCAGGAGTTCTTGTCATTACCCCTCCCCCGTGTTAGGTATTTGTATGGTTTGGGTTTGCACAGGTATTTCAAATTTTGTCCTAAGCACTCTGATTTCTTATGTGAAACTGTTGTCTTCTGTTAATAAATTTTGTTTCCTTGTGCTGTCTCTGCTTTTAAAATATTTTTTGCATCATCTTTTAGAGTAATCTTTGAGCCGCAAGGGTCCTCGGCATGATAAGAGATATACCACTTACGGCTGAAATTCTGTAATGTTTTCTTCATGCTACCTGACCAGTTGTATAGCTTTTAGTCATATGGAGCTATATAATGTTCAGAACTCTACAAAGTTCCAAATATGAATTTAGTCCAGAAATGTTGTTACTATACTAAGGTGTATATTTTACCACACTTTCCCTATAAAATCTAACCTAAAATTCAAGGACTTGTGACTCGCTATGAAAGAAAAAACTTCTAAAAATTATCAACCAATGAATTACAGATAGTAAATATACTATTGATTTCCAATATACATGAATTTTTCTAACATTTTGTTTAATTGATGCATTATATTTATTTGCTAAATGATAATCTTCAATACACGCAGATTATTATCATTACTCTGATAGAAATATGCACATGATCACCTTAAAAAGCAATGATTTCCATAATCATCAAAGTAAACAATAGACACTGGTGGGCTATTTACTTTTCTACTGGAAATTACCCATCAAATATGAAACTACAAAATAATTTTATTAATAAAGAATATGTAAACTGATAATACCTTTGAAGATAAAATGGAAGTTTATTTTCAAAAAAATAAACTTTACTTCACCAAACAAGACAGTGTTGCACAAACCTCCTGAAATATTCATGTAATTTCCTAACCTATTTGAGTCTATGACTCTAAATAAATATAAATCAATTTATATAATAGAAGGGAAGAGGTATGATGTTTTACCATAAATCAAGGTTTGAAGTATTGTCATAGTCTTCGATAAAGAGAAATGTTTGACTTTTAAACAAACTTCTTTTTTCTTTTTAAAAGAATAGTCAATACAAGCAATAATTATGAATACAAAGATTATACCGGGACAAAGTTAATAATGATGTATTACATTTGGAAATTAACTGTAGAAATAATGAAAATATAAATCTTTGTTTTGTACATTTTTCTCTGTTAGCCATCCTTACAATATTTGTCAAAATTTTTTGAAAGCCTGAATCCTCAGAGGAATTTCTTTTGAAAGGAGAAACAGAAATTGACAAGAAAAAGTCCACTTGTTTGCCAGGTGATGATCTTTTGTCATTTTCCTGACATCCCATTTGATGCTTCCTTTCAGCATCATTTCTCTAGATATAAGATATAAATTTATTTGCAGCTAGATTGCAGCCAGAGACGCCATGCATCAGTCATTAAATGCACATCCATTTCAGCATAATATTTACGTGTGGAAAGAACTGTGAATATCTTCATTCTCTGTCTGCTCCAGAAGATCTTTACATCTATGCTTGTAAATAAAGTAAAAAGAAAATGCCTGATAATTGAATAATCCTAAATTTTAAATTCATATTATTTCTAATTTTGGGGGGAATTTTGTGAAGATATTTGTATCATTGGAGTTATATGCTATGGACATATTTTCTAGTTTATTGCCACTAAAATTTAGTATTTTTAAATACTAGTGTCATTGAAATTGTTGACCTATAATTCTGACAAGCTTTCTTTCCTTTATGTTTTTTGCTTCTTCAAGCATTCTCAGTCAAGCTATGACTTGATGGGATCATCTAATATCAACCTTCCCAATTCTCATATCTTGTCAGGGATCTTGCTCCATGTGCAAATGTTGGTGTCTCTCAACGTTAAATGCTCAGTCTCCATTGATCTCTGAATGACAGTTGCATGATTACATTTGTTCAAGAAGCATTGACTTTTTTTTTTCACTTAAACTAGAAACTTAAAGTTTTAACTTTTCAACCCATTTTCCCTCTATCTTTCAGACATATAATATCTAGATCCTCTTGATTCTGAGTATGAGTATGTCATAAATACCATAATTTAATGTTCATCAATGATCTTTAAATGATGTTTTTAATCTTCAACCTCTTCCAGTGTTTTATGTCTCAGAGAATGTGTCAAAACCTGCCCAGTTTAATAAGGCTTAAAGGTACTATTTATTTATTCTTCACAGTTTTCCTTTTAACATCCTGAACTATTATCCAAATAAAGTCAAAATACTTCCATGATTCCATTCTAAATAATCCTTTAAGCTATTATAAAAATAATACCAACACCATGCTAATAAAGATCAATATACTCCCTTAACTTTATGAATGTTAACTTCATTAACTTGCCCATTACCCAGCAGTTTGAGTATTTAAACTATAAGTTTAAAACTATGATCTGTTTTGTGTCAGTGTGCTGATACCCTAATATTTTAATTTAAAATATATAAGGTCAAAAACTGAATTAATATTTTCAACACTAAAAGCTAATTTTTAAAATATAATCAAAATATTTACTATTTATTCATAATTATCACAACTTTACATCATTTAATTTTTCATAGTATTTTTCATAGTCTTTAATTACTTCCTCAGGTAAATTATTCTTGTTTTGAAACAATTCATAGTTACAAAGTTGACATTTATAACTGCTCTCACAAACTCTTTGTACATTGTCAAAGTTTAAGGAATTTATTAACCTGTATAATGTATATCATAAGAAAAGTATGATTTTAGGGGCAAGCTGGAAAAATAATATAAATTCTTTACTTTGTAAGGTATATTTTTCTGTCAATATTAATATGAAAATTTGTCCATTTCAAGTACACTTTTGAGAATCATAAACAGCTGATTGCTATTTTTCAGACTTGGCTCTATATACTATTAATTTAAAAAAAATTGATAACCCTTACAGGATAATTAAGACATTTGCTTAGAGCATGAAAAATCACAAAATTTACCTGAAACGTAGTATTATCGCTTCATGTAAGTATACATTGAATAAAGCTAAAGTAATGGTAAGACTAGGAATTCCATTAAAATTATCTTTGGATAAGTTATAACATAGTAGACATCAAGTAATCATCATCATAATTCTGATCTAAATTATAGAAAAATGACACCAAACTGTAATTACAATGACATTGTCATGCAAATGTCAACATACATGATAGAAATAAGGCAGTGATATTATAGAGTTATTTAAACTCATATTATGTGCTGGCATGATTCATTTCATAGTATCTTATTGTGCTTCAGAGATACTGTATATTGAGTTGTTTATAATTTTAAGACAATGATGACACTTCATTGAACATGTCTTTAGACCGTTTGTAATATCTTGTGTGTCTGTGTCACATTTTTAAAGTCTCATAACATTTCAGCATATATTTTTTATTTATTGTACTCTAATATTCCTATCTTCAGTCATAATTTCCCCAACATCCATCATGTCCTAAACTGAGCCTGCTTGCTCTCTCTGGCAGTACACCCTTTTACAGGAACAAAAATGTTCATTTCTGTGCCCTACTGCTTACCATTGAGGTATTCAAGATGAAACTCAAAGAAATGACCTTCATGATGCATTCTGTATCTGAATGCTCTCATTTTTCTCTTCAATTTATTTTTGTTTTGAATTATGTGTATATGTGTATGTCTGTGTGTGAGATTCTGCACATAAAAGTTAAGGGGACAGCAGAGAACAGAAGAATGTTGGCATTGATCTATGTTGAAAGTCTTGAAGATTTTGTCAGGAAATTCATCGTTCCCTGAACTTTTTTTAGTGATGAAATTTTTAATTGTTACTCCAATGTCCTTGTTATGCACTTCTTCAGATCATATATAGATTTTGGCTTTGATTTCTATAACTTCTATGCATTTATAAATTTATACATTCCTCTAGATGTTCCAATATGTTGGAATGTATGTTTTTAAAGCTTATGAAATTGTTTTTGTATCTCTTTGAATCTGTAGCAACAACTCAATTTGCATCTGTAATTTTATTAATTTGATTCTTTTCTTTCTTTGGTTAGTGGGTTTAGGTGTTGGCCAATCTTGTCACAACTTTCCACATAATCAACTCTTAATTATTTATATGTATCATATTTTAATCTATATATCATTAATTTCTGTGTGAATTTTTATCATATTATTGTATATGCTATATTTGGGTTTGACTTCCTCTTGTTTTCCTAAAGTTTTGAGGGGGCATTATCAATCTATTACAGAAATGTAGATCCATTTTCTTTCTATTTTATTTTTGCTGGTTTGTTTAATACAGTGTCTCATTATATAGTACTGGCTATCCTGTAACTCACTATGCAGACCATGCTGCCTTTGAACATACAGAGATCTATCTGCCTGTGTCGACACCCCAAGAGCTTCGGATCAAATTTATGTGCCACCATGCAGGGCTCAAGATCTAATTTTAAATGTGAACACTTTCCTCTTGGGAATGTTTGCATTTGTTAGAGGTTCTACAAGTCTTTGCAATAATTTTTCACATGTGTCTAGGAAATTTTTAATTTCTCCCTGGATTTCTTCAATTAAACACCTTCTGTATGAGTGCATTTTTTTCCATCTTAAAGTGTTTTCTAAGATTAGTTTTCTTGATATATTTTTGTTGTTGTTGTTCTATTTTTTTCTGATAGGATGAGGAGAAATATTTTTTTAATTAAAATACATCTTTTCTCATGGTCAGTAAATGTGGTCAAATTTAGAGAAGCTGTTATGTTGAGAACACAGTGAACTTTCTATCAGTTTCCTGGAATGCTCTGCAGATATGTTAAGTCCAATTGACTCAGGGCAAATTTAGCTCTTTTTCTTTTTCTAATTGGTTATTCAGGGGGGTATATATCTAATTATCTAGGTGTGAAATAGGGATATTGATATATGCCATTAATATTGCATGTAGACATTTATGAATGATTGTGTCTTTTAGTATTTATTGTTTTCATAAATGGATCCTCAGTATTTAGTACAAAATATTTAATGTACTTATACCTCTTCAGAATTCTATTTGTTTTCTGTGATTAGATGTTTATTTTTTACTCCATTTGAGAAATCCTTAGTAATAATTTTATTCAAGGTCTTGGCTATACATTAGATTTTTTTTCTGCTTCATAAATTCTGCATTTGGATTCTTGAATATGTCTCACATTTTTGGAAATTTTGATCACGTTCTTGATTTTTTTCTTAATATGTTATCGGTATATTTTTATGCTGGTTTTATCTTTTCTTCTTATATTTATTCATCTGGTTGTTCTTGTACATTTGATGATGCTTTTTATTGTGTTATTTGATTCATTTACATAGTTTATATTTTATTCATTTCTAGTGGTTCTTTTACTTTGCTGAGTTTTTCTTCTATGTTTCCTTATTCTTCAGTTATTATTATTACACACAATGAGATCTTCAAATGCTGCTTATATGTGTTTAGGGATGAATTCTTGAAATTGGGTAACAATTTTTTTCAAACAAGGGACTCTTTCATCTACTGTAATAATGTTCTTGCTTAGGTCTTATGTTGATTTAGTAAGTTTCCTTTCAGTGGCGTACATTACATAACTGATAGGTTTATTTTAGTCTTATACTTGGTCCTCACATGCTTTATGGTTAATATTTTGAATCTGTTTTCTAGCCATCTTGCTACGTTGTTTGTGAAGGTAGAAGAGGCTGATTCATGGATTTGAGAAAAAAGAATCATCTTTAAATCATTGTGATATAATGGTAAAGTAGCATGTCTTGTCAGAGGGGTTGGGGCATGTTGTCTCAAATATTGAATGAGTATCATTAATTAAATGGCTGACAATAAAGAAGAGATTTTAAAAATTAAGCATTTCTTTTTTGTATGTATGTGTGTGTTTTTTGGCTGAGGGGTGAATGTCATATGGGTGCTGCTGTAGTGAATGCTAGGATCTACATTCCAGGGGCTGCATTCAGAGGCCTGTGTGGTATGGATGGTATGTAAAAACATCTTTAATCCAGTATACAGAAACCACTGATGGTCCACACCTTTAATCCCTAGTAAAAACCGTGGAAGCAGACACGGGAAGCAGAATTCAGAATGAGTCAGTTGAAAGAGTCAGTAAGAAGAGTCAGTTGAGAAGCAAGCAGAGTTAGTTGAAGAATGAGTTACAGAGGAGTTACAGAAGTTGAGACTGGAGTAAATTACCCTGCAGTTATAGGCAGGAGGGAGCAAGGAGAGCACAGCGAGAGACACAGAGATAGAGCAGAGCTCAGCAGAAGAAGCCCAGAACAGAGAGTAAGTTGAACCAGAAGAGTAAGATCAAAAAGAGCTCTCGTCAGTGTGATTCAGTCAGCTGTAGGTCTCATAGACTAAGGTTGAAGCCTTCTAGGTCCATCTAGCAGGATAAATATTCTAGACTGTACGAATCTGAAGCCTTCCTGTTCAAGGATTAAGACTAGATTGTAAAGAGGTGGGCATGCTCCAGGGCTCCAGGGCTCCTCTGGGATAGAACCAGTGATTAAATTAGACAAAACAATAAACTGTCCACTGCCCTGAATCAACATCTACATTAGGTAAATCTACATCTACATCCACATCAACAACTACATTTTCTTCAACTTCTACAAGCCAATGCTCATAAAGGACAGCAGAGGGTATCAGTTGTCCTGGACCTAGAGTTTAAATGGTGGTAAACAACCTGACATGCATGCTGGGAACTGAATCCCAGCCCATTGAGCCAACTCTCCGTTGCCACAAACCACTGATTTTTAATGCAGTCTTAGATTGGAACACAGTGTCACCTATCTCGGACTTCCAGAGTTACAGAAGAATGGTCAATCCCTGTATTGAGTTCTTCAAAGATAGGATTACCCTCTTGTCCCTCAACAATTATTATTAATTGAATCTACCCTTCCAGTGTTCTTTAAATAGAATAACGAGGACTAAATGAGAGACCATTTGTGTGTACCACGGTTTACTGAATATTGTAATTATGCTATTCAGACAGATATTTTGAATATCTCCATTGAAGTTTTAATCTGGGGTTCTCTTTGGTCTTTATATGAATAGATGTAGAGTTGTTAGATATTTCAAACTTACTGAATTAGAAAACCAATTGTTAAATATTGAAATAATTTAAAAAGTTAATCCTTAGTATTCTGACACTTTAAAACTGAAATCAGTATTAATTAGGCTTACACAGAAATAAAAACCACATGAGGTGTGTGTGTGTGTGTGTATGTGTGTGTGTGTATGTGTGTGTGTGTGTGTGTGTGTGTGAAGGACATACTTATACTGCTATGGTAGCTAAGGGAACCTATGATTTTCTGTCTTATGGGGATTATCACTGAAGATGAAGAAAATCCATGATATAACTGGAAGTCCAAATCTTTATAATAAGTAACTAAGTAAATAAATAAGTAAATAAGGATTGGGTGTCATACTGTAGGTCAAAGAGAATTCTAAATTTTCCCAAATTAAAAGTGTTTTTTTCCTAATTCAAGAGAAGATAGCAGTATCTTATCAGACAAAAGCAAATCTGATTTTGTTTTATGTTCTATGTAGAACTCCATTGTTAAATTACTGATTCCTTTCCTCATTGGAACTCAGTTAATGACACAGATACAAATCTTTTCTAGAATCACCCTTAAAGAGAAAACTTTTTGAAATATTTGGGCAACATTTTTCCTAGTTTATTTGAAATATGAAATTATTCTCCATACCACAATAACAAATTATTTCCAAACAGAGATAAACTTACTTCTTATTAGTACTAATTAATTAAAATTTATGTGTGGTGGTATAAACATATAAAATTTACATAATTTCCTATCCATTAATAAAGGATGTCCATGTTCCCCATTAACTAATGCTGAGTGGCATGGTAGTAATTGTTTCCATATAATCCTCTCATTGATATTATCGTGTCCTAAATAAACTCTGTTTTGATATTTTGGGCTAAAGACAAGGTCTTAGAGTGTTCCTCATTCTGATCTGGACTCAGCAGGTGTGAAATTCACAACCAGTCTTTTCAGCATTATTACTGTTGGTACATAGACAGGTATTATCTTGCACAGCTACCAATATGTTCTTCACATACTATAAATTATCAAGTATCTTTGAAGTAGCCTCATGTAGGTTTCAAAGATTACTTGACAGCTTGTTTGTAAACATATCCTCTAGAATACCTTTAGAATGCAGTGGAATACTTACCTTGTATTTCTTCATACTTCAGTGAATCCTAGATATTAATATATCATGAACTTATCACTCTAAGACATCACATTTTTTTTACTAGAATACATTAATGGCAAATAAAACCAAGTGATTCTTTTTTAATATACAGGTAAATATTTAGTACTGTGTCACACAATTCAATGTAAATACAAAGTTTATTAGGGAAATGTTCCACAATTTGGTTAGATATTTATCCTCTAAGTGTTTTCTTTCCATTGAGTTGGCTCTGTGTGTGTGTGTGTGTGTGTGTGTGTGTGTGTGCATTATGATGTTTTTATATATAGATAGATATTTATGAAATGAGATGAAATAATTGTGCTGAACAGATATTAATACATTTTCCTATACTTCTTTTGAAAATATTGACTCTATTTATAAAATAAATATCTCAAATGGGCCCTTTTCTAATTAAAGATGGAATTTTACTTGTTGATTAAGATAATCAACTATATGTATGAAATTTCATCACATATGAATATTCCTTCAGTAACTATCTACCAGTCAGCCACACAGCAATACAGCTGGTTTTTATATCAATAAAATAGCAACTCATCTTTGGTAACATTAGTTTAAATAATTGTTGAGAGTCCATAACTTTGAAATTACTAACTATATGATAATTTTTTAAATAACTCAGTGATCTTGAAGGCAAAGGATAATGAAGATAATACTGGAAATCAAGTGACAAATTTTTACTGTAGCTTACCATAAAAAAGGTTAACATCCTGCTCAGTGGGATAGACAAGAAGGAAATGACCTAAATGCTTAAGGTAATTAGCATTTTAATGTCTTCGATCATTGGAATGACAGCAGTAATGCTAACACTTAAACATTAAAGGAAATTGAAACTAAGCTGATAGACTACCTACATTTAATTATTGCAAATACTAGAGGATTTCTTAGGAGGTACAATAAAGCATATTGAATGCATCAATACCTGTATATTAGCAAACACAAGCTGTACAGAAAATATCATAATTGCTATTCAAAGTAACAGAGACATTTAAAAGGCTATCTTAAATTTTTATTTCTTTTAGCCAACTTGCCATTCAATGAAGGAAGGATGCATCTAACTTCTTAGACACAAAGTTATGTACATATCATATATATATATATATATATATATATATATATATATATATATATATACTGAAAAATTTAACATTTTAGATATTTACCAAGATAAATACAGCACAAAAGATAATTAAACTGAAATATCACTTTGAGGTGAACAGTTTCTTAGGATAGATAATCTAAGAATGTACAGATTATGTATATTATTATGTAATCTAATTACTATGTAATGTAATTAATTACATTAATATGTAATTTCAGAGACAAGTGAGATTTAATGTCTTCACATATTGAGTGGGGTTGGTACTTGTCAGTCATGAAAATCAAGAATGTTGAAGATGAAAATACATTTTTAGAGACAACTTTAAATGACAAGACTAAATTTAAAACTTGAGATGACATAGACGAGATATTTATTATCAAAGATGAATTTAAATATTCAGGGGACTGATATTAAAAGGATGGTATTTCATATGCCATGGCAGAAATACTTTGTGCATTCTACATGTCTCAGTAGACTGTAAATGGGAATTAATATTAACCAGTTTAACCATTGTACATTTATCAGAATGAAACATTCAATTATAGAATCTTGTCAGAGTATGCTTAAGTAATTTGACGAGATTAATGAGTTCTTTAATAGAAGTGTGTGATTCAGTGAAGAAGGAAAAAAATTGTTCAAACAAACTGACCACAATAATTGGAAAATGAGGATGACTATGACTTCACATGTGATCAAGCAAGAGAAACTTGACAGGTAGATTACCAATCTGTTTTTTTCTCTGGAATTTACAACTGGTTAGTTGGGGTTTCAGAAAGATCTTTGGTGTATTCATTTGGTGTTAATACCTTTCAGTTGCTATGAGGAAACACCATTACCAAGACATTTGACTGGGGGCTTGCTTACAGTTTGAAGAGGTAATTACATGATCTTTATGAATGGGAGCAGACAGGCATGGCACCAAAGCAATAGCTGAAGTCTGTATACCCTGATGTTCAAGTGACAGACAGAGAAAATCAAGGGGCTTACCACTACTGACGCATTTTCTACAACTAGGCCATACCTCCCCCCTAAACAGTCTCATCACTGGAGATCAAGCATTTAAATACACTTGCCTATAGGAGTCAGTCTCATTCAAACCAGTACACATTTTATATAATGTATTAGACAATGTTCTCTTTATTAAATTAAAACAGCACAATAATTTGATTAAGGTAAGTGTAATGTAAGTATAAATACCATAGTTGTACTTCATTTTGTGATTATACTGGCTCTTTATTCATTCATCTTTGTTCATAATATAAATCACTTAAGATACTTCTACAAATCTTCATGTCAAAGTTTAGAATAAAGGAAATTTGACTAGTGCAGCATACAAATCACATATATATTATTCATGGAATAAGCATGCTCATTCAGTATTAAATTTTTAAAAAGTCAGTATACTTTGGTAGAAAAATAATTCAAAATTAACAATCAATAAAAATTCATTTGTATATTAGTACCAAAAGTAAAAGAATTTATCAAGTAGAATCTATTAGTCTAGATGAATTATGTTCCTATATACTCATGCATGACACCATCTCAATTTTGTGCTATATCTGAAATTAAACATATTTCTTCCACTCTGCTAAGATATAACACTTATTTATAACAGCAATCATTATTTAATCTTGTTTTAGTTTGAGTGTTTCATATTTCTAAGTTTCTAGTATGGACAAGAATTCTATTAAATTGCTATTTATGATACTATTGATTTCTGTGATGTAGATAATTGTAACAAGTTAATTCAGTTTGATGTGGTTTTATAGGGCTTCTCAGAAGATTGAAAATTGAACAGTCCTGTCAGATCAATCGAGCACCAGGTCATTTGGAGTCCACATCCCGACCAACAATTTTTCATTAGTCTCCGTACCCGTATGACAACTGATTCAAGCAGATCAAGGTTTCCCTCATTATCGAAGTTCCAATACGCCCTCTTTTTTTCTTAACATTTTAATTTTAATTATAACATAATTATACCATTTTCCCTTTCTCTCCTTCCCCCAATGTTCACAGGGGTTACCTCAGAATATCTGTAGATCAGGTATTTACATTACAGTTCCAAACAGTAGCAAAATTACAGTTATGAAGTGGCAATGAAAATAAGTTTGCAGTTGTGGTCACCACAACATGAGGAAGTGTATTACAGGGTCAAAGCATTGGGAAGGTTGAAAACTGCTGCTCCCCCCCTACAGCATCCTTTCCTTTGTCTCTTCCCATGTCTTTTTATTCCTATTCAAATTTGTTGCTTCCTTCACTTTAAAAACTATTGTTACTCACATATATACATGTTATAAATAAATATATAAATGCAGTGTTCTGAGGTTGGTTAGTGTTACTTGTGTGTACATGATGTCAAGGCTGGCCATGAAGTACTATGTGACCAATTAAAAGGTTCATCTGTGGGGAAAACAAATTATGGCTCTTAGAACTCATTAGTTACCTGCAGTTATTTATCTAGGGGTGGCAATCCCTTGAGATTTTCCCTTTCCACTTTAGGAGATCTATTAGTATTATCATTGTTAAATTCTTATTTGGGCCACCATATGGTTTAGGTACTATAAATAAAGTTTCCCTGTCATTTCTAGGAGACACAGTCTTATGGCAGATTCTCTGGTCCTATGGCTCTTACAGTCTTTCTGGCATTTAGTTTTGTTTCATTTTTGCTTTTTCTGTTATATTTTCCATTTTTAATTAAAATATAATTACATTACATCATCCTTTCCACACTTCAACAACATTATCCATGTTCATCTCCAGTCTTAACCTGTGTAACCTGATAGTCTAATATTCATTGACATGTGCATGTGTGTGTGTATATATATCTATATCTATATCTATATATCTATACCTATATCTATCTATCTATATATAAATATATGACAGTCTTATGAGTCTTCTTTTGCTGTTTGTGTGTATATCATTTTATGTCAGATTTCTTTGTATTGGAAAATGAATCAGAGGCCTCATCCTTAGGAGAAGCTAATTCTTCCTCTCTCAGCAGTCATTAGCTCCATATAATCTATGATTGAGACCTGATGAGACTTCCTCCCTTCCATGTTAGTATGTCAATTGATATTACAACATTGTCCACATCTTGTTTATGCAGCCATTTCTGAAAATAAAGGAGGTCACACATGAGAGTTTTGAGACAAGTATAACTCCCATGATATCAGAAAGTACTAAGCAAGCTTCCGAGGGAGAGAAGCAATTAATTTTTACCGTAATGACACTTACTTAGTACAATGACAAGATAGCAATAAAGGTACAATAGGAGCGCTCACATGCTGGTAGTAACCAACAGCTTTCTAAGTGCACGTAAATCCTACTCAATAAGAAGAAACTCATTCTTACTTTTGTAAGAGTGGTGATCCCCACTCTTACAAAAGGAAAATTCATGATGAGGGGTGAAGACAACACTTATCTATGGATATAAGGGTACATATTTTTAGGTTGGTGTTAGGGCTTAGGCTGGGTTAGTAAATTTGAGGTGGTAGAATCTGCTCCAATGACTATGAATTAATAATACCAACATGACCACCACATGTGCACTGAAAAAGGAGGGCTCAAGGAACATGTCCATCTACATGTGGAAAAGCCCATGTGGGCTCAAGCCTACACAAGAACCACAGGTCATTGTAGATCTGAGGATGAGAGAGATGAGCCTTCTTCAGAGAAGCATATCAATTGGTTGTCCAGCGCCAAGTGGTCAGCCCTGAATACATACATACAAGTAACATGATATAGTCTCAACAGCTATATTTGGGAATATATATGCATATACTAACACATGTAACCATGCAATAACAATTGATGCAAAAATAGGTCATGCATTTGAAGGAGAGTGGAAAAAGATATAAGGGAGAGTATCTGGGAGTTACTGTTGCTGTGATGAAACACCATTACCAATAGCAACTCGGGAGGAAAGGGTAAAAGGAAGTTAGGACAGGACAGGTACTCAAGCAGGACAGGGGCCCTGAGGCAGGAGCTGATCTAGAAGCCATGAAGAAATGCTATTTCTTGCTCAGACAGCTTTGTTATAGAACTCAGAATCACCAACGTGCTGGCCACTCCCCCACCAATCGCTACTTAAGAAAATGTCCTACAGGTTTGCCTACATTAGTGGCATTTTCTTAATTGAGCGAACCTCAATTACTTTAGTTCTTGTCAAGTTGACATAAACTATCCAGAACAGAGAATTTGCAGGTAGGAAGAGAAGATAAAATACAATTAAAATATAATCTCAAAAATAGTAATAACAAAATGATTCAATTTGAATTTCTTCACAGTTTTGTTATTTGGGAAAATTTAACAACTAATGTCATATTAGTGTCTAAAATATGAAAACTCTTTTCATTATAAATTAAATATACCGGGATACTGATTTTTGTATTGTTTTCCTGAGACAGGGATTATTTATGTAACCTTTACTGTCCTAGAACTTACTTTATAGACCAAACTCACTTTGAATTCACATATCTGCCTGCCTTTGCCTTTGGAATGCTAGAATTAAAGGCATACATCATCAGACCTGTCTGGAGTACTGATTTTTATATTTAGATGTTACTCTTATAACCTTTTAAATATAAAACAATATTAAAAAATATTTAAATAACTTGTTTTAGACATCATTAAAATTAAACTACAAACTAATAAACAAATGGATTCTTAAATTTTAAATATAAGTTTTAAGATAATATTAGCAATTGATGCAAAAAGATGAAGAAAAGTTGATAAAATTGTCTGCAAATATATTTCTTGCTTTTAGAATATGACAAGCGATCTTCACGTGGGCACAATTTCACAGTGACAGTTTATCACTTAAGTTATCAGCTTAGGGAACTTTATAGACAAGACAGCAGAAAGACTTTAAGAGTCAGAAAAACAAGAAGTTGGCTGTGAAACAGTTTCTCCTAGAACAAGTGATGTAAATGAGATCAGAATTGTGGTTTTATAGATGGACCTGTCAATACAGAATGGGGGAAATTCTGTAGATCTCACCACTAGACAAAGATCTATGAGGTAAAGAATAGTTAGCCTTCCCCAATGATTAGACCTCTTGTTGGTTGTCCAATGTGGAATGGTTAGCCTTGAAACTATATACATGTAACAACAAAGATGGAGTTAGCAGGCAGTATTATTTTTTATGTTTGTGTATCTGTACACACACACACACACACACACACACACACACACACACAATAATAGTAGTAAAAGAGAAAGAGGCTGTCAACTTTGGAGGGCATGGGACAGGTTTGTGTTAGGTAGCTCTGTGTGGATGGAGTTGAGGAAAGGAGGGGAGAAAACTAAAGAAATTCTATTTTACTTGAAAATATTTTAAATGTCCTTAAAATTCATTACATCAATTTATGATTACATCATAGTTGTTTGAAAGATGAAGATTTCATGTTTATCTTACTGATTTACTTATCTGATATATTTGAATTGCAACCTGGTATTTAGGTATAACAAACTGTCTGACAGTATCTATATAATCTACACACAGAAAAAAATAAACAGATATATAATAGTTACTTATGTGTCATTATTAATCCTTATACCACCTTAAACCTCTCCCTGATTTCATAAGTGTTTTACTATAGGGCAGGTTATAACAACAGTTCTTTTCTTCAAACATTCATCACTATTGTATTTGAAACAGACGCTGAAACTTTTTAGTAATATTTCAATCACTTTAATTCACCAAATAACTGAGTTTTTTTTCCCTATGTAGCCATATTTACTAATTCCTTACACAGATATAAAATAAAATGTCTTAATTCTTGACAGGAGACAATACAACCTCAATCAATGTACCTGACCAAGTTATTATGTTCTTAGTCTCACAGAGAAACTGTAATATAGAGTGGTTATTTTCCTTAAAAACTCCATTTGTACCAAGGTGTATCCCCTCATGCCTATAATCAACAGGATGAGATTAACTTGTATTTCATAGCTAAAACCTTTATGAACAAAACAAAATAAAAGTAACACATAACCGAAAATGTCTGTTTAAGAGAAGTGATGGTAATTCTAAAAATTTCCCCTTGATTCAAACTATGATACTTAGGATCACTGTGGATACAAACCTTGGGCATATGTGAAATGGGTTTTTCTAAATTAGCTCATGTTGTTAGCTACTGGATCACAATGGCAGGAGAGAGAGGCAGGCTTCAGCACCTGCGCTGGTCTTATACCTCGGACCTTAACACGTGTGCGTGGCCCTTTAAATGGCGAACCCTGATACACTAGTTGAAAAGCTCACTAGAACAGTATCTACTTCTCTGTCTTCCTGAATGCTTATTCACCCATATTGGCTAGTGGGCCTTTACTGACCTTACTCCTTTCTCTCTGATTAACAAGCTTTAGATAGGTTGATTGAAGCATAGATCAACGCTATTGACCTCCCTGCAAAACCCTGCTTTCTCCATAGAAACCTGCTTCCCTATACAATAAATGGACTCACACCGTGGATTCGCACCATGGAGGTTTTCTCCAGAGTCTGTTCCTTGAGTTCGTGACTCTAGGTCGCTCACTCCCTCGGGAACTCTGTACCCATAAAAACCCACAAGCTGAGTTTGGTAGGAAGACTCACAATTACTGCACAGTCTGGGATCCACTCTTGAATAGAAGGAGGAAGTGAGAAGAGCAGCAGCATTCATAGTTCTCGGCTTCCTGTCTGTGTCAGCTGTAGTATCAGCTGCTTCACATTCCTCTTACTGTGCTGTCCATTCCCACCTTGATGGACTGCATCCTTAAAGCTGTCCTCACCGTAATGGACTGCATCCTCAAAGCTGTCCTCACCATAATGGACTGCATCCTCAAACTGTGAACTCTGATACAATCAAAATCGTTCCTCCCTTAAAGTGATTTTCTCTCCTCATCCTGTTTATAATTGCAAAATAAAATTTATTAAAATTACAATACAATTCTGAACAAAAAATTCACTTTCAATATTGAATTAATGAGCTAATGGGCATAATGTTGAAATATGAGAACACATATGACAATTAGAAAGCTAAAAAAATTGTGTTCTCCACTAAAATATGAACATCTGCTAACAGTTTCTCTCAGCTGGAATAAAATCTCTTTAGCTCAGTATTTTCCACAGTTCCTTCCCATCTCAGGAGAGTAGTAATGATTCTGTGAATGTGTGAATTTCCTTTGATGTAAGCCTTTGTGAGTCAGTTAATTGTAAGGTTTCTTACAGACCTTGATGGTCAACTGAAGCTATAAAGAAGAAAATAGTGAAATATTGGCAAAATTTCAGAAGTTTTAAATTTGGAAATAGATCCACACTGACTTATCTACTGTTGACTTACCACATTTACTGAAAGAAATGTGACTTTATGTCTAACTTTAATATCTTGTCAATGTCAGGCTTCATACCTTGATCCTGAGTAGGTGAGTTTCAATGCATTCCTGTTGGTTGGATCCAATTAACCATATCACCTACCTTATAAATGAATTCATTCAATAATACATTTTCTAATAAAAGAATAAGCAGCCGTCATCCTTTCCTAATGCAATATGTGAACTGATTGAGTTTAGACTTTCTTTTGTGGAAATGAAATTCCTAAGGATTCAGTTGACATAGAAATACAAAGATACATCCATGTGAAATGTAAGATATCAAACATAAGATGTTTGGGTGATTGCTCTCATTATATAAGACAAATCACAGGCTAGTATTCACTCCTCTGCTCAAACATTGCTTTATTCTTTTTGAATCACTGTCAAAAGTTAAAATAAAGTCTTTCATTAACCTGGAATGGTTGTGCACACTTGTAATCCTAATACTTTGAAAATCTGAGTGGAAACTCCGGAGTTCATGGTCATCCTCAACTCCTCGGATATATATTGAGTTCAAAGCCAGTCTAGGCTACATTAAAGCCTTACAAAAGATAGAAAGTAAGGAAGGAAGAAAGGAAGGAAGGAAGGAAAAAATATTGCACAGAAGAATGGTAGATTCATACATACAGTCTGACTACTTGAATTTCTAGAATAAGAACACTTAAAGGCTTTTTCAGTAAATTTAATTTAGTAGCATTTAAATAATTGGTGCAATAATTACTACTGTTTATAAAACAAAATCAAAATAGTACAAATTATATGCAATACTAAATTAATATATGAAATCAATATAAAATTATTATTCCAATGTGTGTTTTAATAAGTATCATCATGGTAATTGCATGACACGAATAGTATTTACTTCTCATAATTGTGTTAAAAGGAGAAGTTATTTGAGCAATTATTTGGGAATAATAATAATATCTTGTTACTTGATCTTTTAGAAAGCCAAGTTAATAGGTCAGAATATTCAACAATCGGTATAAAAACATTTTGAGAAATATTACATCTTTGAAAAAGATTCATTTTCTCACTCAAAATGTTTAGGTTATTTAGTATTGTAATTGCTTTTGGTAATCTTGAAGCCGAAATATAATTTCATAGCTTGAACAAGGGTACTTCATAAAGAAAAAGACAAGGACATCCATTTTAGCTTCATTGTCATTGTTTTTTGACAATTCCAGGATAAGTCATAAACCAAAATAATTTTAATTAATAAATATTGTTCTTTGACAATTACTACAAGCATATAACACAATCTGATAAATTCCCCAACCATGTATTAATTTCCCACTCTTGCCCACCATTCTTGTTCCTTACAAAATCTTTTCCACTTTCAGTAATTTTTGTTTTGTTTTTCTCCTAGAGCTTGTCTAATGCTGTCTGTAGCTTAATGCAATACAGCCTGATTTATTCGGGATGTGTATAAAACTAGATCCTATATCAATCACCCTTCCTTCCATAATATGCCAGTTGCCAAGGCTTCAGCAATTAAGTTAGAGGAATATAGGAAGCCATGAGACTTTTCCACATCCATACCCAACAGGAGATCTCAAATTACTTGTAATCAGTGCCAGTAGAAACAGTTTATCATCACCATGGCTGTGGTATATTGAAGGATGACAGTTTGCAGACTTATCTCCACATTGTGACTCTAACAGTATTTTGAGATTTGCTTTCCTTGGTGTTCCAAGAGCCTTATATGGATAATATGAATATCCTTTATCTTCTATTTAAAAAAAATAGGACTGAGCCTTCAATCACCTTTTATCCTCAGTACCTTGTACAACAAGAATTTTCATATTCATCTAGTTCACATCAAGGGTAGACTTCTCTGGGTTAAAGGCGAGAATAGCCTTTTTCTGTTGGTATAGAAGTAGATATTTAGAAAGCTTCCTGATATATCAATTCAGATAAGCAGCACTATTACTTTCCTAAGACCTCTTCAGTGATCAGTAGTGGATCAGATATATAGACTAGGCATGAATTTTATAGACCAGGTCTCAAATACAATCAAGGAGAGGTTTTTACTCCTAGCACAGTCATACCACTATTGCACCAATGAGAACATTTTTCCTAATAGGCTTGTGCTGTAATTTATAGAGGTTACAGCTACAGAAAACCACTGATTCCTTTACTCAATCTTCCATCAGCTTAAATACCACTATCTGATACTGATCAGCAGCAAAGAACAATCCAGCTTAGGTCCAGTTTTAATTTTCTATATCTAGATTTCAAGATATGTGGCATGTTCAACAATAGGAGTTATCGATTACCTATGGTGGACCTACAAAAGAAATGACAAGATCTTGCATACCTTTCTGATCAGCAGGTCCTATGGAGGCAGAGCAAAGTTGGCAGTGGGGTTTTGCTTAATGATCCATTACTTCCATGACCTGCATTATCTAGCATTGTGAGGTATCTACCTTCAAACTCTTTTTATATATTTCAATCGTATTTCCAGAGTATTTATGAATGTTTTTTATACCTCCCTAATCTTAATTGAACTTCCCTCATTCTTTCTTGCCCACCATCCTCCAATCTACTCCATATTTGAACTTTTCTATTCTCAATATTTTTATTTTCACTTTCATTTTTATCATTCTAACAGAAAATGTGTGACAGTGTGTGCTGGCCTGCAGCACTTCCGAACTGTTTCCTGAAGGGGAAAAGACAGGTAAACGAGGGAGAAAGGAACAAGTCCACTCATAGCTGATCAAGTTCGTTTATTCAAAGTTTGCCATACAATTATATAACCTACTCAGGGAGGAGGAGTAAGGGATGGAAAGAGGGAATTCAATAAGGCTACCTGCGGTTACCAAGGGATATGTCTCTCTACCATGGGCTCTACATTATGTGATTGTTCTTTTGAACAAGAAGGGGGGTGGTTAGTTTAGAGCTTGGCAACTCAGGCAGAAAAAGGAACAGAACAGATTATTCAATTCAATAAGAGAAAGCCCAGGCCTACTGCAAAAGGCAAACCACAAAGTTCCTTGTTTGAGGAACTTCAGAAATGCTGGCAGTACTCACATTGATTTGCAGGTCATACTGCTACAACAGTGTAATCAGAAAATTAAACACACATAGGGGCTTTCAGAGTGCAGAGATTTATGTGACTTCTCAGGTAGCAAATCCTTAGACATGGTAGCCAACTGCCCTACTTTTGACCTTATTTTTTATTTTTAATTTCTAGCTTATTTTTAAAATCATGCTTTAGACATTTTTTACATAAAGCAATAACAATTGGCATATGATTTACATATTCTCCTATTTATCCTCATTTTCCCAGGGTTATTTTGTTCTAAAGCATTGAAATACTTTTTAGTTTGACATAGTGCCTGTAAATAATATACAATAATGACATAAATACATATTTGAAAACTAACCCTAAACAATCACGATCTTAAATTCCACAATTTCTTCATCAAGAATTCTCACACTATCTTTACTGAGGAAATTAATTGTGCAAATGCATTGTTTTTAAAGATTGAGATTGGTGGGCTTTGTTATTTTTCTCTCTTACAATATTTCTCAATTTCACTTTATCATCCCTCCTCTCCTTGCAATTCCCCTTCTGCCTACCCTCTCTTCCAAATCCACTCCTATTCTGTTTTCTATCAGAAAAGAGCAGGCCTCCCAGGGATATCACCAAACATGACATAACAAGATACAATAGGACTAAGCATATGCTCTCATATCAAGGCTGGTTGAGGCAACCCAACATGAGGAAAAGAGCAGGCAAAACTGTCAAGGATCTCCTCCCCCCTACACACACACAATCCATGTTAGGGTTGCCACAGGAACAAGGATTGGTGATATTTTAATGTAAAAACTAATGCAGTGTCTTTCTTTCTTTGTCAGAGAGGATTGTTATTTTAATAATAAATTAGCTTAAGTTTATAGCATTTAGATGGTTTGATTTGATGCAGAAAACCTGAATTTATGCAACAAGTATTAAAGACTTAAAAAGTCTTATACTGACATACCTATGTAAAGTTTCAAACAGGGTTTTGCTTTAACTTTAAAATTTTAGAAGATGCAAGTTCTGCAGGAGAGTATAAAAGTGGCATGTTTAATTCCCATCAGATGCTCTTACAGATCATAGCTGTAGGGCAATTTTATTAAGTTAGCTAGAATACATCTTTCTGTTGGTTTTAGTCTTTGTGAGAGTTTCTAATTTTATAAGAAGTTAAACCTTTCAGTATTAAAGTAACTAGACTATGTGATCTTTTTGAATTCCTTAGATAGTATAGTTCTCAATTTTCTGAATAATTATGACCTTGGAGGTGATAAGAAAACTGACAAAAATCTATGGAGATTAAAACTTTTACAATTTTATACTTCAGGTCTGCTGACTGTCCCCATGACAAATCTGAATGTGAAAAGAATAACAATTCCATGTCCTACATTATGCAGTGATACCCGGCACTCTCTTACATAGGGAACAATGAATCTCTGCAAAATAGTGCCTGGTGTTTAGGATAATCTTACAGCCATATACATTCAAATAATCGCACCCACATGTAGTATTAAATAATAAGGTCACATATTGAACGTCTCCACCACTATATCTGTAATACCCAGGCTTGGGGTGAAGCTTGAAGGTCATATCTACTTTACTGCTGCTTCTTCCTCTGTCACACAACAAATACCTTAGATGTGTCAAATAGAAAACCCTACAAGGTATAAAGAAATTTCACTCCACCTCTTGTGTTCCCTGCTATCTCTGGCAAAGCATATTCTGTTTCTTTATCATGGCCTTAAGAACAGGTTGTGTATGTGTGAGTGTTTCTCATGTTTTTCTTTTCAACCTCTTTCATAAAACAATCTCCTTGTTCTAGCTCTAAGTCTGACTGTTGTTTCTGTCTTTATTTTTTTTAAAGTAACATGTGTTTAACTTCATAAAATACTATCTCCCCATCTGCTTTTAACCATATATTTACAATGAGTAGCAAAATTTTTGGAAAAAGCTAACGTAGGCATAGTGAGGTTTTATTATCATATAGCCAGCTTATGCTTTCTAGCTCAAATTCTTTAGTTTTGGACAATGTGCGTAAATCTCTTATATGCATCAGGAACTTCCACAGAATTTCCACTGGCCATTTGTCAGCAAACATTTCTCTCACCCACTCACTTTTGCACTAGCTTTAGGAGTTTCTTTTGCAGGAAAAATGCCTGCGGAGCCTAGTGGAAGTCTTTCTGATACTTGGTTCAAATACTTCACATACCTTCCATTCATATTTGCACATCTGGTTTAATGCTTTCACTCCAAATCTCCTGAGTGGCATTTAGTTTTCCACAATGATTTCTGTCTCTGATGGTATCAAATAATTTTATCTGGCTTTCTCTTCCTGTGAAGAATAGATCAATGTTACTCCAACCATCTTCTATTTATAAATTGGTATTGTATAGGAATATTTAATCTTTTAATCCATCAGCATGAATATATTAAGATAGTGAGAATGTTAGTACATACCTTTAATCTCAATATTCAGAAGGTGATGGTAGCACACACCAAGACAGAGAGAAAGCAGAGACAGGAAGAAGAGCTCAGAAGGAGTGAATGTCAGACAGGAAGTGATATCTAAAATGTGTCAGAGTGAAGAGCAGACAAAGTGAAAAATCAGAGGAAAATTTAGCAGAGTGAATCAGAGTAAGGACACATGCAACTCTGAAGAAGAAAAAAAAGCAGACTCTCAGCTCTCATATTATATTCTCAGAGATTCAGTTATTCTGAAACAAATGGTCAGTTACTGATGCAGTCAGTTACATAGGCAGTCTGAGGGGTCTGAGGCAGAGACACAGAGGCAGCTTGTCAAAACAAGTCAGTATCAGATGGCAAGAGAGAGTCAGTTTGAAGCCCAGCAGAGAAATTCCATCTGAGAAAATTACAGGAATCAGGCAGAGTCTGTCATTGTCAGAAGATTTTGGTCAGAAACAGCCAGCTCAGAAGTCTTTTGGAACCAGCAACTTGCAGAAGAGTTTGAGTTCAGCACAACTCTGAGTTCCGAAGGAGCTAGACAGAGTGGCTCAGTCAGCAGTAAGTTTTGGAGGCTTAAACTTATTGTATGGACACTGAAGCCTTCTAACTCTAGGCTTATGCTCTAAGTCAGCACTGCCTGTTACTGCTATGGTAAGGGACAGGGGAAATGAAAGTCTCCCACATCTAAGTCAGCCCAGATGGCATATTTGGACTTCATCACCTGTGTAAGAGTGATAAATGATGTTTTGATGCATAGCTGCTTTAGCTATAGTATTATACCATGGAATCCCAAACAGACTAGTGACAAATACAAGAGAAGGGGATTTTAGTAGAATAAAAAAACAAATTTAAGGCATGCTATTATAGATTTTACTACAGGAAAGACACATATCAGTTTAGAACATAAATGACTTCAGGACTTTCTGATAGATTACTTTAGCATGTTCTGATACACACGTGTTATAACTAAATCCCTTTAAAGCAACCATACTTTGAAAACTTCAATTAAACATGTAAGTTTCAAGAAGCTAAAACTTGTCATTTTCAAACTACCTACTTTTATTTAATATAAGTGAATATTTCTATAATGTATAGGTATATCAGAATCATTTCCAGTAAATTCTTGCAAGTCCTATATCTGAAGGGTGAAATGGCTTTAGCAATAGCTCATATACCTTTGTGAGTCTCTTGGATGCACCTAACTAACAAGTTTAGGGAGATTTTAGTGCATGATATTACAGTCTATAAATATGTACAATTGTTCTTTTTAAATTAAAAAAGTATTGTCAAAAATAATTTGAGAGATCTATAGATATTTTAAAAGAAAATCATATACAGTAATTTTGAGCACAAGTTATGTATATAAAGTTTTAGTAAGCATTAGACCATATGAAAATGTGAAAATCCAATTAAATATTTATCTAAGGAAAAATAGTTATTAATGAAGTTGTTTGCTCTATTATAGTTATGAAGGTTAGACCATTGCTATTGCAATAAAGGAGCATGTGTTAATTATTAATAAACTCATTATAGCATTATTATTTGCAAATTTAAAATGGTTTAATTTTATAAAATTAATATTAAGAAGGAATACATAAAATATTACTTAATAAATGATTATAAATAATTTAAAATTTATTCTATTCTTAGTCATTAAAATTTTCTCTATTTTAGATATTTTTCCAGATCACAGAAACAAAATTATTTTGTAATTAGATTTTAAATAATAAACATTTAAATGATATAATCACATTATTCACATTGCTGATGAATTAGGTCTTACTATCTAATGCATAATTCAAATAATGTAGGAGGTTAACCAAAAAAAGTAGAAAATAAGTTTATAATGTCTTGCTAAGCATAATAATTGGATAGAATTCTATTAATCATCTAAGATTAAACTGATAGTCTAAATGAGCCTATATACTGCAATTCATAATCAAGCTTAAAATCCTTCAGTTTTATAATGAGTGCAAACAAACAAAAATAGCATAAAATATGAGATATGAAAAGTAGTATTCAGACCAAATTAGTATTTCTAAGTGATTTTTCTTAAAAAGGGAAGAGAAAATAGAAAGTAAAAATGAAAAGGATAAAATGGTCTCAATTCAGTGGACCATATATCTACAGGAAACATTTCTTAAGATAAGAAAGAAAAGCAATCCCAAGGCTATTAGAAACCATGAATTGATATGAAGTGTCACAACAGACAAATGCTATATAGATAATATAAATGTTAATGAAACAAAAAATGTTTCGTTTTAATCAGCAATATGTAAGTATGTTCTTTGGTTTAAAAGTAACTTGCAAGCAATTTGGTTGTTTTGAGTATCTCTTCTCATCAACAATTATTACTGTTTATATAGTCTTAGAGAAAGGTCTTGCAAATCATATAATTTTCATGCACTTCCTGTTTGTTTTGAGTGTTGTTTACTTTCTAAGCCTTAGAAGATTCATTTATAGTTGCTGAGATGTCACCTCCACACAAGAGAGAACAAGTTGTAGTTTCAAGAAATAGCCATACAACTTTGTGTCACATCCCTGAGCTGTGCTATCTAACAATAATAACTTGGGTTGGCTGCAGAATATCAGTAGCTTTGCTTCCCCATGCTATGATCCTAAGTGAAATGGATGGCTTTGTATACAGAAATCTCACCTAGGAATGGTGTAATGAAAGATTCATAAATGCTAAGACACAATCACCAAAAATAATATACTGAATCAGTCTCTGGCCATGTGTAGTAAAGAATCTATAAAGTCTGCAAAATATTATAGAGAAGAGAAGATTTGGGAACTTATTGGAATAGTTAATGTTACTGAAACCATGAATAGAGGAGAAAAGCAGAAATCGGAAACCTCATGGACAGAAGTTCACTATATACATATACTCTGCTTACAGCATTGGCTGACAGTCAAAATACTGCAATTCAGGAATAGCATCTACAAAGCCAGTCTAAAATAAATTAATAATATGTGTGTGTTAAGTATTTTTCTATTTTTGTGATTAAGCTCTTTGACCAAAAGCAAGTTATGGAAAAATATTTATTTGGGTTTATGTTTCTTGAGGGATGAAAGTATATCATAATGAGGTTAGGCAGTAAGTAGAAGATATTTTGTTAGGATCAGAAAGCTGACAGATCTCATCTTCAGCTTCAAGCACAACAGCCAATGTGAACTAGATGTAGGGCAATACTGAAAACTCTCAAAGTTCACCTCCATTGACATACTCTTCAAGTATACCCAAACATAGCTACCAAGTGGAGACCAAATGTGAAAAACCATGTGATACTGGGAACATTTCTTCTTACTTAAACCACCACAGACTAATCAAATCTGTGCAAGGAAATCAACAGCTAACTATCTTGTCAAAGACAAACTTCACTTTTTAAACTAAGTCTTAAGAAGAACAGAGAAACAAAGCAAAATCCAGAATCAATATTATTCATTGATGAATTATTAAAAATATGAAAATACAGAAATGAGTCATTGTCCTCAGACATGGAGAAAAGTCAGTAGAAATTTACTGTGACTAGAATTGCATCTTGTTATCAATAAGACTTCAAAAAAAAAGCTATTGTAAATGTACTGCAGATTAAAGAAAACCATGGCAACAATAAAATACATTATATAAATATAAAAGGACAAAATTATATAAAAGATGAAGATTATATTTCAGATTTTAAAAGTAAGCTAACAAAGAGACACATTGTCTATGTAGTATTAATGACATATTATTTGAAGTGATAGAAAGAATAATAAATTATAAAAAAGCCAATAGAATTTATTCAGTCCAAAGAATAAGAAGAAAATATCATGATAATTTGAAAACCTGAATCTCTGTGATTAATATTTAAAGATTCATGAAAACATGTGATTCTGTGCATATAAAGAAAAAACAGACAGAAAATGAATAATGGTAAAAAATACCTATTATACTATTTTATCTATTAAAAGTGAAAACCTATACAAATAATCGTGTTAAAAATTGTAGTGTAGGTTTGAATATTTTAGAAAAAAATCTATCAAAAACCATCCCAAGCAGAAATGAGTTACTTTGAAAAGAACCCAAATATCTTAGGGTTAGTATGAAAATTATTTACAATATTTTTGTGTGAAAAATATTTTCCACAGTGTGTTAAAATATTATACTGTGTACTTGATATTTTATGGAGATACAAGGCAAGTTTTAAATTAATATCCTTGTAGATTATAATAAGAATAAATAAAATCAGATTAGAAATAAAAGAAATAGGAACTAAATAATAAATTTATTAGTCTACTTTAGTATATTTTGTAAACTCTGGAGAGTTTTACTTAGAAATGTAATAATCTGAAATTCAGATGCATGCATATACTCATATATAGTAATATATATAGAAAACATAAAATATACTAATAAGTAAAATATATAGCTTCTTATCTCACACAACCACACTCTTATCTCAGGAGGTGTTGGAAGTGGATGTTTGCTGGGGAAGGGAGACTGAATCTCTCAGGGATGTGAATCAAACCATAGGTCATCTATGATCCAGTGGATCAAACAAACCCATGCAGATATTAGTAGGATTCAGTGTGGTCAAAATAGAGTTCACGAAGTTGAGATCTGAAACTTTGTGTGGTTACCCATTGGGAGGAGTTGGAGGAGAGCAATTGGAGATTAATTTGAACAAAATGCACTGTATAAACATGAAACTCTCAAATAATTAATAAGAATATCTTTAAAAAAACAAAAGAAATGTGGAACAAATTTTGGGAAAAATAAGTTACTCCAGTTTTATGTATAATAAAAAGAATACCTTTAACACTGCAGGTGTCATACCAAAGTTTAGAAATGTTTTAAATGTGTAATTATAATCAAAAAGTGATAAAAGCACAGATTTTGAAAATCATGAACTTTAATAAATACTAAGAAAATTGATAAAATTCAATACTTAAATATAAAAACAACACTTGAGTAGACAACAAATATGAGTCAATACATTAACATATAGACATAAGCAAAATTTGCTGAGGAATTATAGATGAATATTAACATATTTCAATTTATTCTTAACCAATGTTTCCCTTAGTGAAATATTTAACTCGACTTGGACACTTTGCTTCACTAAAATTGTCACTTTTTTCTAGTTCCTTTATGGTTTTTCATACGAAAATATGAGTAAGAAAAAAGAAGCTGATTGCCTGGGGTTTGCAGATGGTATGGTAAGGGTCGTACTGGTCAAATGAGTGTGCATCTAAGAAAGATATAAACAGGAATTCCTTGCCCTTGCTGTGGGGAAATATTGCAGCTGGCCTTGCTAGGCCCTTGAACAAAAACCAAGCAAGCTGATTCATGCCAGAACCGAAGTCACATGCAGACCGACCGAGAAACCCAAACTCAGTATTGGAGATCTGACTCATGCTACTGATGGAAGTGCTGCATTAGATCTGGACATAGACAGACAACTTATCCTATCCCCCAACGTTGAATGTTACAAGATTTCAATTTGAGTGTATGGTCCACTGCCCACAAGAATAGTAGGAATGATACTGAGTAGGGACAATTTGACATTAAAGGGGTTCCACATTCACCCTGGAATTGTTGACAGAGATTATAAAGGAGAAATAAAAATCATGGTATATGTAACCAGAGACCTGGAGTTTAAAGCAGGGGAAAGGATTGCACAGTTGCTACTGCTTCCCTACATCAAAGGGAAAGCTGCTTCTGTGGAGAGATCAGGTGGATTCAGGAGCACAGGGAAACAGGTGTTCTGGCAAGCAGTCATTAATGACAAAAGGCCAAAAATAAAAGTGGAAACCAATGGCATCCAAATACAGGGGTTTGTAGATACAGGTGCAGATGTAACAATAATTTCCCAAGAGTCAGAGGATTTGAGGTGGTCCCATAAGGAGGTGTACACACAGTTTATAGGAATTGGGAAATTATCCCATGTAAAGTAAAGCAAAAAACTGATTACATGTGTGCGGCCTGAGCTCCAAATAGGAAAGATAAGACCTTATGTGGCTGATATTGCTCTAAATTTGTGGGGAAGAGATTTATTGAAGCAATGGAGAATACAAATTAATATCCCTTCTATCCCAGAAGCAATACTAATATAAGGCCTCAAAGCGAAGAAGCTCTTAATGAGGGAGATGCACAGGCTGAACAAGCTGTTCAAAAGCCAGACACAAAAGATATTGAATTTCTAAATTCATACAGGGGGACATTGGTGAAACTATACCAACTACCCTACCCTTAAAATGGTTAACAAATGAGCCACTATGGGTGGAAGAGTGGCCCGTAACTAAACAGAAGTTGGAGGCTTTAGAGTAACAGGTAGAAGAGCACTTAAAAGCTCTGCATATGGAAGAGTCTACCAGCCCATGGAACTCACCTCTATTTGAGATAAAGAAAAAAACCTGGGATGGAGAATGCTAAATGATTTGAGATCAGTAAACAGACTGATTCAGTCAGTGGGTCCCTTACAGTCTGAATGTCTGTGCCTTCATTATTACTAAAGTCCTGGCATCAGATAGTATTTAATAATTGATTTGAAAGATTTTTTTATTTGTTTGTTTTGTTTGTTTTGTTTTTTGTTTTTTACAATACCCCTACAAGAACAGAACGAGGAAAAGTTTGTGTTTTACCAGCTATACCCAGCTATAATAATGCTCAACCTGTCAAAAGATATCAGTGGAAAGTCCTTCCCCAGGGGGATGTTAAATAGTCCAACATTTTGCCAATATTTTGAGAACCAACCCTTGGAAATAATTCAAAACAATTTCCCTAATCTATAATTTATCACCATATGAATTATACTTTGTTAGATTATTCTGACAAAGATACTTTAGAAAAAATATTTGATGAAACAAAAAGAATCTTACCCTGTTGGGGGTTACAAATTGCTCCTGCAAAAATACTAAGAAGAGATCCTATTAACTGCCTAGGTTATAAGATTAGTCAACAACAACAAAAACAAAATCAGCCACAAAAGGTGCAAATCAGAAGAGATCAGTTGCAAACTCTCAATGATATCAATTGGATAAGATCCACGATTGGATTAACTATACAAGAGTTAAGCAATTTATTTCAAATGTTACAAAGAGACTCCAACCTAGATAGTCCAATGCACTTAACTGCTACAGCACAGCAAGAGTTAACTCAGGTAGAAACAAAACTACAAGAGGCATATGTGGTTTTGCATAGATCCACACTTGATTGGTATTTTGGTTATTATTAATTTCAAACACTCTCCTACTGGAATTCTTATGCAGCAAGAGGATAGCATCTTAGAATGGATATTTATACCACATAAGCAGAGTAAAAATTAAAGATATATATAGAGAAAGTTGCTGATCTGATCATAAAATGAATGATAAGACTTCATCAGCTGTCAGAAACTGATCCAGCAGAAATAGTCCTGCCTTGTACAAAAGCTGAGTTTATGTCATTATTGGTAATTAATGAAGATTGGCAAAGAACTTGTAGCAACATCTGGGAGAAATTAAAAACAAATATACTAATGAATAAGTTTATCAATAAGACTAGTTGAATACTCTCATATATTGTGCAAGAATCACCTATTTCCAGAACAACTACATTTTATACTGATGCTAATAAATCAGGAATAGTGAGCTACAAGTCAGAAAAAAGTAAGCAAAGTCAGTCAAGACCTATATGATTCAGTTCAGAAATCAGAGTTGTATGCCATCATAGTGGTATTGCTAACTTTCCTGAATCTCTTAGTATCATCACTGATTCTCTGTAGTCTGAAAGAGTTGTGTTGCATATTGAAACTGCTGAATTCATTACAGATAATTCGGAGTTAACATCTTTAATTTATGCAAATACAACAAGTAATTCGAGGGAGAAGTTATCTGCTATATATCACTCATATCAGATCTCACACTGGGTGCCAGGCCCGATAGCACAAGGTAATGATGAAATTGACCAGCTACTAATCAGAGATATGTTAGAAGCTTCAAAATTTCATGAAAAGCACCACATAAACAGCAAAGGGTAAAAAAGAACTTCTCCATTACTTGGAGACAAACTAAGGAAATTATAAAGAACTGCCCCGCCTGCTTCTTATATAACCAAGCCCCATTGCCTGCTGGCAGTAACCCTAAAGATATGAAAAGAGGGAAATCTGGCAGATGGATGTATTTCATGTTGCACAATGTGGAAAACTAAAGTTTGTACATCATACTATCAATACAAATTCAAGATTTCAGTGGACTTCCACCTTGAGTTTTGAAAAGGCTGACTCTGTAATTACACAGAGTAATTGTAATTGACTCTGTAATTGACTATGTAATTGACTAGAAGTAACAGCTATTATGGGAATACCATTACAAATCAAGACTGACAATGCCCCTGCATATGTCTCTGTAAAATGAAATTTTTCTTGCATATTATGACATAAAGCATATTACCGGTATACCACACAATCCTACAGGATAAGTAGTTATAGAAAGTTCTAATATACATTAAATGAAATGCTTGAAAGACAAAAAGGAACTAGAAGGACCCTCCTCCCAAGATAGACTACATAGTGCACTATTAACTTAAAATTTTCTGAACGTTAATGAGACAGGAACAACAGAGGCTGAAAGACATTGGACCATCATAAAATCTGCAGAAATAAATCAGCCCATAAAGATATATTAACATCTGAATGGAAAACAGACAAGTTTTGCACTGGGGTAGGGGTATCCCCAAATTTCCAAAAGAAATGAGAAGTTGTAGATACCATCAAAAATGATAAAGATAAGATATGAACCAGAAAGATCTCCTGAATACCTTGACAGCTGAACCAAGAAAGTTATGAAAAAGAGAGAGAGATATATCTGATTAGACCATTTTATAAGGGAGTTTTTCATTTAATAAACTTCTGGGACCAGAGAAAAATAATCAATATCTCATAATTTATAAGTTAAAAAAGAAGTGGGAAATGTAGAGGCACACTTGGAATTTTTATGTTAAGAAAAGCGTTTTGGTTGAACTGACTAGTCACTAGATGTTTGTGTTCCTACTTCAGCTGTGGTAATTTACGAGTTGGAATTGGAATGTTTGTTGCAGGTGGCTATAATTTGGTTGGGTGCAGTTTTTCTGGTACCTGTAACTTGTCTTTGGGATTGCATGCTGCATGGGTTTACGGGAACTTTTGGCTTTGGGCATAGAAGGTCTTAAGCCCCTGGTGTCAGGGTAGGCACTGGATGGTGGTTCAGTGGTTCAGTTGCTGTTGTTAATGAGATAATTCCTAAGAGAACAAAGGTTGGAAAAATTTGAGATTAGGACAGCCTAAAAAGAGGCTGTGAAAATTTCTACTTTCCTCTATTTCTGTATTAAGGCTGCTTATAAAAACAATAAAGATTTCTTTTCTTTCTCCGTCCTCAAGTTGAGTGTAAAAGATTGTAACAACTACTACATGCCTTCACTTACGATAAAACCTAAAATTATCATTATTAATTACAACTGACAAAAGTTGTGTGCTTTTTAAAGTTTTGATACCACAGAAGCTGTTTTGCTTTGTTAAGGGTAAATTTTGAATTCTCCTTTTTATATATTACAATTCTTTCAAGATAAGTGTAACTTTCCTCAGAAGAAGGAACAACTTATTTTCATTAAGATAGTCAATTGTCTATCTTGAGAGCAGTGTGGTTAACCTGTTTCTGAGTATTTAGGATGGAGTCTGCAAGATGAACTCTGTAACTGATGTCAGTACAGTTCTCATTTCACATTTACAATAAGTACTTTGGTTATTTATAGACAATGATTGTGTCCAAAGAGAGAACAGCATGTGTAAGACTATGTAGTTTGCATGTCCAGTCAATGAACAACATAAATACAATAATGGAAAGTGACTATGCTTTATATAACCATAAGCCCAAACCAGCATCCACTCAGAAACCATCCAGGTATGAATCCTGGTCAAGTAAGGACAAAAATTAGGTTTACTGACCTTAAGCAAGTTTTTATAAAGACAACTATATTGGTATAAACATGAAATTATACATATGATCTCTTGCTAGACTGTGTTATAGATCCTCAACCTTCATTTTTTCTAGACTCATACGGTACCATTGTAGTTTACTAGTGATAAAAACAAGTAACAGCATGTAGTATAATATTACAAAAATATTTCATGACATATTATATAGTCAAGTACATAGAAATGTGCATATTTGCATTATCCATGTATTTGTAACTGCTAATGAGACAATTTTTAAGGAATATTAGCAGTGCTTCAAGATTATTGCTTATATACTTTGCCATAAATGGGAATGACACATTATTGAATATCCTAGCTTACTTTCTATCACTGGATAAAATAATGACTAAAGCAACTTGGAGAGGAAAGGGAAGGACTCAAGGCAAGAATGCAGAGTGAGGAAATGAAATAAAGGACACGGAAGAAGGCTGTTTCTGACTTGCTCTTCTTGGCTTATTCAGCCTGCTTTGTTATAGTATTCAATAACACCTGTCCAGGAATGGATCTGCACCTAGTTTGCTGGAAAATCCCACAGCAATCATCAACACTTCATGGACTTGTGTGCAGGCAATATTACGGAGATCTGTTCTTAATTGTCTGTTTGCAAATGACTCTAGCTGTGTTAAGTTGACGTAAACCTAACCAGGACATATAGTAAAATGCTTATGCCACTACTGTACCAGAAGGAACATCTTGCCCAACACTCCCATATTATAGCATGCAGAAACTTGAACAGGGAAAGATCTTTGGTGTCATTTCTCCCCATAAAGAGCACAGAACACCTTTCAGCACTATGAAAGCTAGCCAGCAGGCAGAATTGCCTGGTTGGTTTGAGATTGAATTATCTAAGTTATACAGATAAAATATTTGCTGTCTTCAATAATTGGGACTTACCATATATTTGTTGTAGGTAACCAAGAACAAAGGCAATAGCCTTTGCAGTTTCTGAGACCTATTTTTAAAGCTGTGGCATATGACAAGTGAGGACTCAGCCTGTAAACTTAGCTGTCTTTTTGTCCACAATTCAGCAGCACTAAGATTTCTGAACTGACAGATTATTTAAATGTTTCCTAAGAAGTTTCACCAGTTCTTAGTTTGAAGACTGAACATGGGAGACTTTTAACAGTGATCTTCTTATAAACTTATACACTTATAAAATTAGCTTCAGCACCTTATTCCAGGAGAGTTACGTCCCTCAGTCTTTATGTCTGCTGTTGGCCAACAGTGGATACACAGCGTTTGTGGTGAGCTACATGATTGGTTTGGCTTCCTACGTTCAACAGGTATCAAGGTGGTCTTCACCTTGGCACGTTAACAATAGTTTTAACTCAAAAGCAAATTTATTACTTGATAAATTCTTTTTTCTTTTTTTAAAAAGATTATTTTGTTGTTTTTACAGAAAGTTTATTAGAGGGAGTTCATAGATTAAATTAAAACTTCAATAGTGGGATGGAAATTTAATTTACAACAGGCTAGCAAAATATTAGTACTGTAATTATGGTTTCAATTTTGAAAAAACATGAGCGATGCCCCAGATGAAAGTAGGTTATTTTCCACATCAGCATTGAATAGTATTTTCATAGTTGGAGGTTTAACCATCTCCTGACTCATCCCAATACTTAGCTCTTGATTACTGGTCCCTCAATGTGACTGTTTGAATGATATAATACTGTGAAACTTTGAGATGTCTCAGAGCCTTAGATAAACTAGGTCCTCACCTTTCAAATTGCCCTAAAACATATTTGTTAGATATATTTTGGGTAATTTTTCTTTTATAAAATTGTTCCTTGGAACATTTGTTTTACTTCCATAAGGAAACTTAATAACAATTCAGATTCCCTTTTGATACTAGTCCTGATATGATATAAAAGTGTTTGCAAATCATACACCATGCTGGACCAGGCTAAAATAAACAGATCTTTCCCGCACTCATAGGCTTATCATTTCTGCTTAATTCGCATTTTCCTTTCTTCATTAAAAGAAAAAATAACCAGAAAAGAAATATGATGATTCATCACTATAAATTATTATTACAACTGTATCAACATAAAGCTGTTTGCTTGCTGTAGGCTATTTGTTAATTTCACAACAGCAAAATAAATTTTCCTAAGAAGTAAAGGCAATAAAGGGATGTAGTTACTCTAAAGATATTAATAAATCTTTTAAAGCATATTTTAAATTCAGTAGCATATTGAAGCAATTAAGGCATTAATTTGTATATGATCAGATTTGAGAATGATAAATCAAAAAGTGACAGATTTAGAACATCTTTCATTCTTATTCCAAGCATGACTTTACTTAGAGGTCTAATATAATAATGCTTTTTTTTTTTTCTGTAAAGCCTCTTTTACTAGGCCCATAAAAGTACAATGCATTTTGCTTCCAATTAATATAATTCAGGCTAAAAACAGACACCAAAGTGACATTGGTTTCATTCTTTAATTTTGTAAATTCTTTTGAGAGATTCTGGTCAGTTCAGTAATGAGGTCAACATGTCCTTCAATAAAGCATGTTATGTCTTCAGCAACATGGTCTTATCTTCTAGTTATTGTGTTATTGTGAGTAACCAATAATAATTGCAATAGCCTCTAATGTTTTGAAATACTGTGAGCTTCCCTGACTACTAACTTGTAGGGAGGCAATCTTTGCCTGGAACTGGGTATTTTATTTAATAACCCATGCCTTTTAGAACAAGATTGTTAAATGTTTGATTTTGACTGTAAATAAACTTTCAGGAAACTGAGGGAAGGGATTAGTGGCAATACATGTGTTTAGTATAAAGAATGGAATAAGTTATATATATATATATATATATATATATATATATATATATATATATATATCATGTTGATAATCAGGAATGAAGCACACACAGGAAATCTCTCAATTTTGTGTATGCATATATACTGTCAATAAGGCAGCAAGTTTGAAGGCAATGACAATGGTAAAGATAATTCTTTGATATGTATATGGTATTAGGCATTCAAGCTATTAAAGTAGAAGCCTATATATAGCTTTACTAAGAAATTAGGGGCAAAGATGAAAAAGTGAGGAGGGAGCTGAAGAAATGATCAAGCAGTTAAGAGAGCTCTTAACTGAGTTCTAAGGATCTGCATTCGATTTATAAAACCAATGTAGCAGTTTATAACTGTCTTACTCTAGTTTCAGGGCACCTGATTCCTTATTCTGACCTCTATGGGTACCAAACACACACAGGGTTCACAAATATACACATGTAGGCATACCCTCAAATACACAAGGGAAAAATAGGTTAAGGTGAGAAAAGAGTGAAATGGACAAGAAATTATTAATCCAAATATCCTTATAATGACAAAGCAGTGAGAACATGGTATATAAAGCAGAAATATACACTTAGAAGTGATCAAATGTAAAATTCAGAGGGTAGGCAGTCACACGGACGTGAACCTAGCAGAGGAGCTACTGGAAACTTTTAGCTGCTGTGTTAGGGAGAGTCCATTTTCATTAAGAGTGTTTTTCTTGGTAAGTTCCCCATAGTTCAGTAGAAGAACATAGCTATGACTGTGTGGGGAGCAGAAATTAGATTTGCTTGATTAAATATAAAGAATATAGTTGCATATAAATGAAAAAGAGGGAAGCTAGATGATAGTGAACAAAACACATTGTGTAAGTTCTCAAAGAAATATCAAAATAATTCTATATAAAATGATTTTTATTTTCCAATTATTCTATAGTTTTAAAGAAAAACATTTTTTTCATAGTATGCATTTTGATAGTATTTCCTCTACCTCATCTTTTTCCATATTATTCCCACATCCCTAAACATCCTACTCTATACCATTTTTCTCTTAAGAAAAAAAAAGCAAATGAAAATCAAACAGGAATAAAACAAAATGGAAAAACAAAATAGACAGGAAAATAAAAGGAAAGGAACGTGTACAAGAAATGGGTACGTACACACACAGACACACACACCACATAAAAACACAAAATGTATAATAATGTATAAAAAAATAAAGATAATATATAAAAACTCCCCTTGAGTTCATTTTGGATCAGCCATCTATTGCTAGCCATAGACCTTGCTTTGGAGGGTGGTTTGAATATTGAATATTGACAGACTTCCTTGGAGAAACTAAGTTTTCCTTTGTGAGCAGTTGTCAATTGCATATAGCTTCTTGGTTGGAAATGGGAGCTTTTGTTTACTTTTTCCATCTAGTCATGAGTGTTCCAGGCTCTATGCATGCATCCATACTCTTTTTGAGTTCATATGTGCATAAATCCTGTTGTGTCTGGAAACCACTGTTTCCTTGGTATCATTCATACCCACTGGCTGGTACATGCTTTCTGTTTCCCCTCCCAAATACTTCCATGAGCCATGTTGGGAGGATTTTGATGAAGACGTGGGTTTCAAAGTCTATGCATATTGTTCATTTGTGGGCCTTTTGGACTTGTTCCCATGTACTGCAGGAGGGAGCATATTTGATGATGCCTAAAATAAAATGGCTGAGAAATTCGTTAAAAACCATTCAACATACTCAGTTCTCAGGAAAATGAAAATAAAGGCTACTTTGCGATCTCATCTCATGCCAATCAAAATAGCCAAGTTTAATTGGAAAAAAAAAAAGCTCATGCTGGCAAGAATGTAGAATGAGATATGAGATCACTTACCGCTTTGCGATGGGAGTGCAAACTTGCATGGCCACTATGAAAATCAAGTTGTGGTTCTTCAGCAAGCAGGAAATAGATCTACTATAGAATCTAGCTGTTCTCTTTTGAACATATACCTAAAGGATTCTATTTTCTACTACAGAGACAATAGCTCATACATGCTCATTGTTGGACTATTCATAATAGTCAGATATTGAAAGATATGTGTTCATCAAGAGCTGAATAGATAATGAAAATGTGGTACATTTACAAATTGAGATATTATTCAGCTGTTACAAATAATGGAATTTGCATATAAATGGATGAATATATGGAAAATCATCCTGAGTGAGGTAACTCAGATCCAAAATAGACAAATATGGTATCAGGAGACCCATAAAAATACAAAGTTAAAAGCTATAATATAAAACAGAAGATCTGTGAATACCTTTACAGGTGCCTATTGCTTCAGTGAGTTCATATGAGCCTTGCTAAGTTGATTCAGAGGCCTTGTTCTCCTGATATCCACCATGCACTCTGGCTCTTCTACTCCTATTCCATTTCCACAGGGATCTCTGAGCTCTGAGAGGAGGGATTTAATGGAGATAGTCCATTTGGAGCTGTGTGTTGCAAAGTTTCTCTCCTGTGGGTCTCTGCATCTGTTCCCATATGTTGCAAGACAAAAGCTTCAGTGATGATGACTGCATAATACAGAACATCATTAGGAATCATTTTATTGATAATTTTTTAAAGACCAGTAGTGTTGGTTTTATTTTGGGTCCCTAGATTATCTAGGCTCTGGTGCTTAGCTTTGTAAGCTGCGTTGTGTTTGCCTTCTGTTTTGTGGAGTGAGCCTCAAGTAAAATCTAACATTTTTTGGCTATTCTAGAATATCTTGCAGACAGGACAGATTGTAGGTCAAAAGTGTTGTTGCTTAGTTGGTGTTTGCATTTCTCTTTTGGAAGCCTGCAGAGTAAGGATAGGAGAGAGAATGTGGGGAGAAACAACTGGGATTGAGGCACATTTGGCGGCTGGTATGAAAGCCTAGAGCAGTTTAAACTTCTAAAAATATATGAAGGCAAGTCTAATGAGGTCTCCTAATAATGGAGAAATGAAGTCCCAACTGGCCATCCATTGTCATCAAAGGAGGCTTTCAATACTGGACTGGGTGGCATTCAATTGCACTGTTGGCCAAGGAGGTCACATAGAAATCCCCAAACAACCTAGGTTGTTGTCAAAACAGTGGGTTGTGCTATGCAAAATGACAGTGTAGTCTCACTGCTAAGGATTTTTCTCATATGTGAGTGTTTTAAGACTTTTAAGACTTCAATGGGCATGCTACAATCAATATAATAACAGAGTTTAAGATAAATTAAGGGACAAGTGGGGAGGAAAAGATTTCCTTAGAAATGGGATGTATAACAGGTAGTTATAGATAAATGGAGGTCTTGGTGGATCAAATGAGCAGGTACAGAAAAGTTGGGGGTAATGGAGGAAATACAAGGACTAACAGCCAAAACTAAGGGTCATTTGATGGGTCATATGAAAATTTAATTCAATAGAAGCTTCCTAAAATATATACGTGTATGAAAGCAATCCACATAGAATCATCAAATAATGAGGGGAGGGGAGAAAACCTAATATCTCTTACCACCAAGTGAAACCTCCAGTGTCATGAATGGGTTAAATATAATGGAGAGTTTGTTAAGAGACTCCCAGTGGAAGTCCACAAGCAACACAGGCTATTTCTAAGGTAACTGGTCTCTCTCCACAAACAGATGGTAAAATCCTATTGCTTTAGAAGTACTTACATATGTCAATGAATAGAGACAACTGCAGTTGTTGCCTAACTAAAAACTTTTCCTCTACTACCTAGGTACTGGAAGTTGTTCTGCTTGCTGCTAGAAGATAAACCTAACACCAACCCAGCTATAAACTCTTTGATCTACACTGGTGATTAGCCTGCATGATTCACTGGTAAAACAGTAGAACAAATGCTGTGAGAGTAACCAACTATTAGCCAATTGGATTTAAGGACCACTCCATAAGATAAAGCACATGCCTAACTCTTTTCAGGTGGCCAAGAACCTGAGACTAATAGGCCATGGACTAAGGGAAAAACCAAATACTATTGTTTTGCTAAGAGAATGTACCAGTAAAATGACTTCTAACAACATTCTGGTAAACCCACAATAGTATTTTAAAAAACAATTTAGAGACCTAATTTTGTAGAAGGATATGGTTTGATTGGAAGAAGACTGTGGAAAATTCAGAGTTAGACAAAGTAGGGAAAAATTCAGCATACATATATATGACTTAGTTGTAAAATTAGTGCACAGCTGAGCAGTATTTCAATAAGCAAATTTTGATCAGACAATACGAATGTGAAATCTTAAGGTGGCATATTAATTTAAATTTAGAAACATACTTAAACTTATTTTATCATAACATAACTGAAAGAATTTGAGCTAAAACACAGAAGCAGTGTATACAGTGTGCAACTGATTTACATAAGACAAAATTATAACACTGCTTAAGTTTATTCTCAAGAAATAATACAGGATTTGGAGAAATTCATATTGCTTACCTGAACTATGTGCACGTTGCCAGATAGGAGAAGCTCAGTGAAATTCACAGAAAATGTATTAGCCTTGAGCTTTTAGGATTTTAACACTGGACAGTCTCAGTGTATCTCTTTGGATATGTTTATGTTTTTCAAGATATTGTAAAAATGTCAAAGAGTATGTAAGGAGAGACTGTTTCCTCCCATCCTTAGTAGGAGACTATCATGGTTTCACAATAACTAGGAGGATCAGAAACCAGCATAATGTATTTCTCTTATAAAAGAATCTTTTGCTTTGAAATGCATGCCAGACTTTTAATCTTTCTCAATATGTTCTAGAAGATAGTGCTTTGTTTATCAGAGCTTATATTTGAATAAGTCCACAGTGCACAAATTTTCAGAGAGAAAGCCTGTTCTAGCTGAAAATAGCACCACAGAAAGCAAGCAGGCAGGTTGTGCCATCATGAGTTACAGCCACACATCCACACAACTGCTGTTTCCCTACAATCACAGCACCAAATTACAGTAATATATTTGATCCTGATAAATGGTCTACTCTGCTACTGCTGCTTAAATTAAACTGACTGCAATCCAGATGAGTGCAGCCACGTATTAACACTGGGTCCACCATTTCTTGTCTCTCTCTCCATGAATTATGGGATGGCAGTGCTAGCTTTATGCATTGATTAACATTGCAGCTACAGCTTCTTCAAAGATCAATGTTCAAGTGGAAGGCAAGTAGACTCAAGCATGCTGCTGCCACATCTGATGCTGTCATTATAAAAATAAATGTGTAGTGTTTAAAATCAAATATTGTAAATAACACGAGGATTTGCTTCCTCATGTCTTTTACAATTCCTCTATGAAGATAATATTAATGAATATCAGCAAGACACCTAAGAATTGATGGTTATTTTTTTCATAATGTACATTTCATATTTTTGGAGCATGAAAAAAAAAACACCTCTGAGTTTGCCTCAATGAATTATTAGAGTTGCACAAACACATACATACATACATTTTTCAAACTGTGTTATCTTTGGCTGAAATAACATTCCAGAAAATCCATTTACTACCACATATTCAATTTATCTTCACCTTGTAGGAAGCTCTGAATTGAATAAAACTTAAGTACTTATTAATGAAATAAGGATAAAATATATAATAATTTACCATTACAGCCTATTTTCATGGTGAATTACTAATCTCAAAGTGACCCTAAACTTTTAGAGGGTGTGGACATAAATTCATTATTATTACATTTACTAATATAGATAGGATTTATAAAAATGCATATTGACTATGTATATGAATGTATTTATAATTAAAAATAAAATGATACAATAAGAAAGTAGCATAACCTGGTATTGAAATTTCTTATCCTATTATGTATCCTACAAGTAACTGCAATTATTTTTATGAGAACTTAGAAAATGTTTGTAGACCAAAAACTAAGACAAGAACAAGATACACAATTTTAATTACATTTTTCAATGCCCAAATGTAATCTGATGTGTCCTTTTTTACTTCACTTTTGTTTTAGAAAATGAAGTCAATTCCATTACTAATTTGTGATTAGACAGATATTCTTCCATGGTGTAACTAAGTGTGGCAAGTAAGAGTTTGAATGTTGTATTGAAGGGAAAAGAATTCTCATTCTCAATCAAAATAAACCTTTGTTTTATATTTCATGGAATTAATAAGGAGGTAATGCTTTCATAACACATTGAAACTTGTAGTATTTTTATTCACAGAAATTTAAAAAATACAAATTATGAAGGTTATAAATCCTTGATTATCCTTCGCTGCTCAAATTATCATCCTCATGGAGGCAATTTTACCTAATTCTTAGAGGTTGAGTTAACATTATAAAGATGAAAATTCATAACACATTTGAGCAATAGTCAAAATTTACCAAACCATCTAGGCTCATAAAGGATATTACTTTATGAGGGTCCATAAATCACATATTTGGAGATCTATGTGAGTTTTTGGTATCAAGGTAATAGTGGCTTCATAAAATAAATAAGTTAATGTCCCTTTAGGCTTTTTTAAGAGATATAATTTCTTTTAATTTAAATATTTATTATTATAGGAAATTTAATATCCATAGCTATAGAAATTCTGAAATTTCAAACACAAAATGAACACGTAGGAATGCAGCACCAGCCAAGAAATTTGTTCAGAGTTAATTTGTATAGAAAGCTATGAGTTCTTATTTCTTAGTGTGGTGATTTGTATGAAAATGGCCCCCATAGACAGAAGCAATATTAGGAGGTATGGCCTTGTAGGAATAGGTGTGGACTTGTCGGAGGAAGAAATGTGTATGTGTGTAGACAGGGTGGGGTGGTGCGCTTTGAGGTTTCAGATGCTCAATCAAGGCCTAAACTGTCTTAGTCTCTTTTCCTGTTGCCATCATATTTTGGTGTAGAACTCTCAGCTTCTTTTCCAGCACCATGTCTGCCTGTGTGCTGACATGTTTCCCACCACAATAACAATGGACTAAACCTCTGAACTATAAGTCAGCCTCAGTTAAATGGTTTTTTTTTTTTTCCTTTATACAAATTACTGTGTTCATGTGTCTCTTCACAGCAATAGGAATTCTAACCAAGACAGAAGTTGTTAGCAGGGACTGGGGTATTGCTGTGATAGGCCTGACCAAGCTTTTGTTTGGAGGTATATGGATTTTGGAATTTTTGATTTGAAAAACAGCTGAATGCTTTAAGCAGATCTTAATAGGCCATACTAGTGGGAGCATAGAAATCAGTGGTTCTGAGGGTGATTTGGGCTGAAGGGGCCTGGCTCAAGAGGTTTCAGAGAATAAGGACATTAGTATGTGGCATAGAGATGTTTCTTGCGATATCTTGGAGATGAATGTGGCTGCTTTCTGTCCTTGTCCAAAAAAATATGCCTGGGGCTAAATTGGAGGGTTATGAATTAACAGCTTTGGCAGAGGACATTTCAACACAACCTAGCATTGACTATGTTGCTTGATGACTAGTGGCCAGTATTGTGCAGATCTGTATGGAAAAGGGGTAAGCTAAACAAGGAAAAATACAAAATGTACAGGTTGAGGAGATAGGAGGCAACAGGAAGTGTAAATAGATTAAAGGAAAGCCTAATGCTAAGTGCAATAAATGAAGGGAATGATGACCTCAGCAAGACCCTGCCCAGCTAATTATTTTGCGAAAAGAAATTAAAGAAAGTGAAAAGGAATTAAAGGAATGCTAGGGCCTGCCATAGTCTTGCATACCTTTAATCCCAGCACTCAGAAAGTAGATGCTAGCAGATCTCTGCATTGTTGTCCAGTCTGGTCTGTAGAGCAAGTTCCAGGACAGCCCGCCTCAGGTGGTGAAGGAAGTCATAGAAAGCAGAAATAGAAACAGCTGTAAAAACTGGAATTAAGACACTTGATATGTTTCACTAATCCTGAGTTCTAAAAGAATAATTTTAAAAGTATTGACAATAGTTCTTCTTTGCAGTTATTACAGAACTCTGCACTAAGTCTATCTGGTTCTAGGCTTTTGGTAGAGTCAGAGGTCATGGATGACTCCATAGAAACATTTTCAGACACAACATGGCATGCACACATGAACTCTTGAGACTCTGACAGCATACACGAGACCTGTACAGGTTCAAACCAGACAAAATTTTATCACCGAGAAGAGGAAGTGGACAAGAATTCAATCCCAAACCAAGGGTGAGTAGGGAAGATCTGGGAGGAGGTAGAGGAGGAGGGGAAAACATAGTCAAAATTTACTTCAGTCAAATCTCCTCTGACCAACACCAAGATTAAGGTTAATATAAGTGTATAAACTTGTTTCTTTAGAAAGTAGTTTGGCTACACATCCATTTAATATAACATCTATAGTAAATTAGCCCTTAAGGCCTATGACTTAGTAGCCATAGGACTTTGCTTGAGTTTAATGGACAAGACATGCATTTTTTTCCCATGGACCATGCTTCAAATCCAATACAACTTACATTGGCTACTTCAAAAGTGTGAAGCCACTATTGCCCCTGTGAGCATATCTCACCTAGTAAGTCCATATTAAGGCATTCATGGTCTGCAACTAGGAAAGACTGTCATTAACTTCAAGTTTCTTTGTTTCCAATCCAAGGATATCTTTGTAATCAGATGATATATGAAATTTATTACTAAATTATTTTTCTATTTTTCATTCTTGATTTAAACTGCTTGAAAAATACTTTTTTGTATAGTACTAATATCATCTTCATATGAAAAATTTGTTATGTCAATAAAACTTTCCCCATCCAATAAGCCCATTGTGTTGTCAAGTTAGCTATGTTATACAATTTTCTCATGAAATCCCTACAAATAGAGCTACTTGGAATGTCTCTATGGCATTTTCTTAATTGAAAATTGATACTGGATGGGCCTAGATTTCTGAGAAGGGTGCCAGCATAGGCAGGTAAATGTTGGCTGAATCAGAAAAACAAAACAAAGCAAAAAACAAATGACAACAACAACAATAAAACAAAGCTGATAATGCCACAGAGAGCAGACTAGAAAACAAGGTTCTACCATGGTGTCTATTAAAGCTCCTGCTTCTAGGTTCCTGCCTTGGTTTCCTCTGATGATGGACTGCAGAAAGTAAGAGTGAAATAAACCAGTTCCTCCGCAAGTTGATTTTCATCATGAGGTTTTACCACAACTCAAAACAAACTAATGTAGGAGAAATAACAGGCTCAGTGAATTTCTAACTTCTTAATTCAAGATATTGTATGCAAAATTGAATGACTGAAGGGGAATAAACTATTTGTGTTATTCATAGGATAATGATTTGCAACAGAAGTTGAAAGGAAAATATGTGTAGTTGATACATATGTGCCAACATCTGGCAGATGAAAGGGACTTTTACAATCTGAGGTACAGTTAATTGTGTGAAGATTTGTAAAGCTGGACTGTCTCATTTGAAAAGAGTTTCCTACAAATGAGAAAAAGTAGAATTAGGGGCTTGAGTGTTGTTTCTCTAGAATATAATGTTTCTAAACACCTTCCAGCTCTTAACTATTATTGGAAAAATGTTATCTGAGTTCCCACTCTGAGAAATAAAAGCATTTAATATCCATGCTTATTTTATTTTGTTTTTTCAAATTGAAGACAAATTTAAGAATAGCAAATAGTATGGGTGGTTATAATGAGAGATGATTAGAAATGAACCGTTTTATGAATAGAAGACTATGTGTTGCTTGATCAATATTTCCTGTTTAACAAGAAAACAGAAAATGGGGTCATCAGCACATTCAATTCTTATAACTACCAAAACCACAGTTTCTATTTTAACCTAAGTTTTTATGTATTCCAGATCCATCTTTTTTTTTAACAAGTGAAGATTGAATTTTATTTTATTGTTTCTATATAGAGCTAGATAATGATGATTGAGAGACTGTGAGATTGTGACGTCAGGTGTGCAACTATGACTTATCAAGCAACACTACCACCATGCTGGTGAGTAGCAGGAATACATTCATTATGAATAACTATTGTCCCTGGGAAGAAAGGATCTTTCAAGTTGTTTCAGTTTTACAGTTTAAATATATTACTAATAGATTTGGCCTTTTGGGGGAATCAAACATATATATTTTATAATTTGCAGCTCTAATGATTTTCATTGTTTGGGACAGTGTTCTGAATTGCCTTTCTTACCTAATAGATAAATACCGGAAATCATACTTACATCCTCTAACACTAACTACCACTTTGTCAAGTGCGTTGAACATGGATGCATAAGACAATGGAATCAATTACATGTAAGTACATAAAATTGAAGATGAAATATATTACTGCTGCAAATTTATTTTAATCTCACTTATTCATACAGGTAGTATAGTCCATGCATGGTACTATTTGTTATGAATGCAAGTACCAATCTTGTAAAGTAACTCAGTAGCCACAGACATAAATATTACAATCGTCTGTTATGCATAGTTTTTCACATTTGTATTTATGTGTAGGAAATATTTATATTACATTTTTAATTTCTAGAGAGTTACACCTATAAAGTAACCATAGTTTCTCCCTTTTTATCTCTCGCTCTCTTTCTCCATGTTTGTGATTTTTGTCAACAAGGGTTTGCAAATTTAAATATGATTAAAAATATTTTTTAAAAAATTAAAAAAATGAAAACTTGTATAACACTTGACATTATTTTGTACAATCCATCCCTACAGAATTCTATTTTTTAATTCCTTATTTATATAAGGGAAAATTCCCTTATATAAAATATCTTTACAGGAAAAAATGTTATTTTAACCATTAAATGCATGATTTAAAAGCTTTTAAAAAATGATAAGTTTACATTGATATTTTGAAATGTCATTAAGTGTTTGTAAACACTTTAGAATTTTTATTATACCAATGTACTATATTGGCTTTACCAATTAATGAGGATGGAAGAGGTGCTACCTTTCATTCATGCATATGTCATACATTGAACATACCTGTTCACTTGTGCTGGATTTTCAGCATCATATTCCTCACACTCTGAATCTCTGGGCACCCTTCAAAGGCCATGAACCTCCTACTTATGTCTGTTCTCCCTCTTGCATCTCTAAAAACCACCATCCTGTCAGACACATCTCATCTCTGAGTTTTGTTTACTGCTTTCCTTAGATGATGGGGAATATGTAGCAATTATGTTTCTGCATGTTATTTTCACTTAAAATATTATATACTCCATTTTAATTCAAGTCTGAACATGAAGATTTAATATTATTTTTTGAGCTAATAGTATTCTATTTCATAAACACTATTTATCCATTCACTTGCTGAATGTTGCTTAGACTGGGTATGCATTTTCAGTAATTTGACTATTGTTACAGTAAACATCATTCTGTAAGATTGTTTTAAAGATTCTATATGTTTTTAGTATATTCTCAGTAGTACAGTTCTTGGATATTTGGTTGTACTATATTCGTTTGAGGACTTTACATACTGTTTTTTCAAGATGGCTCTAAGAATTTACATTTACGCCACAGTGAATATGAGTTCTTTTTCCTCCACGTCCCTAATCCTCATTTGTCATTTATTGTCATGTTGATGATTAGCATTGTATCTGTGGATTGATATCTCTGTGGATATTTTACTCTCATTATATAATTACTGGAATTTCTAGTCTTCAGTATTTGTTTACCATTTGTATGTCTTCTTTGAGAAGTGTTTGTTTAAATTTTATTTCCCTAAGTATGTGTGTGTGTGTACCGGGCTCAATACCAAGATCTTTAGTAGGTTAGTCTAATTCTGAACAAATTCCCATTAGGTACTCTCACTCCAAGCCTATTTTTTTAGTAGTGTTAGGTTCTTTATATGCTTTATTTGATTTGTTTGTTTGTTAGTGTTTTATATTTTTAGATCCATTTCATTGCATATTGATTTCAGGGCTTCAGGTTTTGGACTTAGAAATTTAGTAGATTTTGATTTGATTTTATATATAATTAAGAAAAGGAATTTGACATTCTTCTGCATATGACTGCTCAGATACTACCAATACCACTGATTATAAAAAGTATATTTTCAACAGTGTACATTCTTGATATCCTTGCTAAATCAAATCTACATTTAGGTTCACAAATAGGACACTTTATAACAAAGTTATAAAGTTAAACCAAAATTTTATCTTTCTGTTAAATTTTTAGCAAAATCTTTCAGAGGGTTTTCAAGAGATTAAAAGTCTCTATTGTTTTTATTTTAAAGTTAAAACTCTCATGGCCAGGAGTTTATTTCTGAAATTCTCTGAATATATCTTGGAAAAGGTCCAAGTTTCTAAGTGGATTCACAAACAGGAATATGATCAAAATGATTAAAAAAATAAAAGGAAATTGGCTATTGTTGTACAAAATAGTTCCCCTAAACCATGCTTAAAGTTCTACTGAGAGATTGTTTTTTTCATTTTTCTTAATCTGTTTACAGAAACTTTTAAATCACTGTGCTTGAACTACTATTCTGATGAGCATGGTAAATTTATTTTAAAAAAATCTACCTAAGAGTGATTTGTGTTTTATAGAAATGAATATAAGGGAATAAACTGCAAATTATATTATCCAATTAGCTTTACATTTGCAGTGAAGTAAATCTCACATTCAATTCCCAGTTTAGCAGATCATTTCAAGGTTGTGTTAAATATGTAGCAGCTGGAAGTTGCCAAATGAATGTGTTGAATGAGTGCGTTTTACTGAAGTGTGTACTATCTTTTTTGACATGCATGTAATGATAACATATTTTTCTGGCAGCTGGGTTCCCCAGGGCTAAATGAAACTGCAATAGTAGATAAAACAGCCTGGTTGTATAATGACCATAAAATACCACGGATATATTTCAGGAAAAATCATTTCAATTGGATGACTAACTTTAACAGAGGTCATATTTTGCAATTCAATATGAACAAATAATTTTCAAAATTCTTCATGGAATTTTGAATACTAAATATATGTAGGAGAACTAAAATTAAATTTTCTAAACTGATCTCAAATGTTACATTAGATGTCAAGGAATAGTTTGACAAAGATTTTTTTAAGTTAAAATAATTAGTTTCCATAATTTAGCTTTTCCTACTGTAGAAACATAAAAAGTTGTAAATAGTTGGTGCTCATTTCTTAAATTTTTTCAAGTCAAAAGTTGAGAGATGATGAAGGATTTATTTAACTATTATTACATTATTTGTAGAATTGTGACTATTATTGAAATAAAAACATTTTGTAGTTAGGTACTCAATTTGAATTTTGATTATTTTTAATTACAAGGTCACACATTCTGAACATAGTCACACATTCTGAATACTAGGAATATGAACAAAATACCATGGGTTCTGAGCGATACCATTTCCTCTTGACAATATCGAACACAAATTTTCTTACTCTAAGAATTTAATGAGTCTTCTATGGAAGCCTTTCTAGATTACTACCTCATACCTTGGTGAATATATAAATCATGTTACATCTTTTTGTACTCCAGAAAATTATGAATTAAAAAATTTTGAAATATAAACTTTAGTTAACAAGTTGCTATCACATTGATAAAGTTTTATAATTATTCTTGGTCATTGTCTAATGATATAACACTTTCCTATATGGCAATTTTGGAACAGGAAAACCAGAGAGGAAATTCTCAGTTTAAGGCAACCTTCTTCCCAATGAAATTGCAGTCTTACTATGTGGTACCTTTTAAGGATCAGGCCTTGTACTTATGACATTAGTTCCATATTTCACGTGTGAGGAATGGCTTTTCTCTTTAGTGGTGCTCATACCCTTAATGATTAGAATAGCTTTCTCTATCTCATTCACAATTCAAAGTGTGGACACAGTTTATGTCCTGTTAGCTGAAGATTTTCTCATGACTTTCCATTCCATCCACTGTTCTTTCTCATTCTAATCATGGCTGAGAACAGTGAGAAGCAGATGTGACCTATCTACAAAGCTATTCTGTCTTTCTCTGTTTGCTTGTTTGTTTGTTTTTTCCTTTTATTGACAAAAGGGTTTTTTTGGTATAGATCATATCCTAATTATGCTTTTTTTCTTCCTCTACTCTTGACAGTTCATCCCTGTTTCCCCTCTAATCCAGATCCACAGTCTTTCTGTCTCTCCCTAAAAACGAATAGGCTTCTATGAGATAATAATGAAATTAAATTTTTAAAAAATCATATAAAAATAGGACAATACAATTATGCTGAAGAGCTCAAGAATGTAGTTGTTCGCTGCTGCAGGGTGGCTTAGTAAGGAAGATAAGAAGGGATATTTCATACATGTAAACTCTGTCAGACCTCAGCAGAGGGAACCATCATCATGGCCAATGCCATACTTGACAGTAGAACTCTGAGTCTCTGAGTTCACGTTTTTATTGACTCAGAACTACTCAAGGTATAGATCATAAACAATCAAACATCCTCTGCAGAAAACCAACACCTGTAGTTAATACAAAATACTAAGATCTAGGCAGACCCTCACCCAATAATGGACAAAACAATATTTTGTACATAACTAAAAATAAACTTCCACAAATTCCCCATTTTCTGTATTAAAAAATTGCTTTGGTTTCACTTTTACAAATCAATTTAACACTACACCAGCAAAACTATTTATAAGAGAAACAATCACAAGGGTTACTAATGTACAGGACCAAATGAAACCAAACATCTACCAAGCTTTTGATATTGTCTTTGGACAGCAGGAAAACATCATTAATGTCCAATCATCTGGAATTTACTTTATAGGAATTCATCTGGAATTCCTATAAAGGAATTCACTCCTCTATAAAGCTTGGATCTCTGGCTCTGACCTCTGCAGCACACACACCTTGTCTTTCAAGCTATAGCTGGCTCCATCCCACTGCTGCTGCTGTTCTTAGTTGTCATTCCATGGCACTGGAATCTCTAAAACACTGGGGTCTTCTGCTGCAACTGGGCTACACTTTCACCAATAGCCTCTTCTGTGCTCTCTTCATGGTGGCAAGCCTCAACTCTTTTCATGACCCTTCAAATCCGGGCCTTCAACTGCCAGTGACACTGTTCACCAATGACCTCTCCTGGCCTCTTAGAGCATCAAGCCTCAGCTGCTCTCTATGACCCCTTCATGTCTTCAAAACCTGGGTGATTGTTAGAGTACCAAGTTCAGATACCAGCAGGAGATAGAATTTTGGCCAGGTTTGGAAGATACTTTCTGCGTGCTGACCTTGAGGAAACACTTTCCAGATTTTAAGAAAGATCTGGTTTGCAGGAAAAACAACTAGTCCTTGTCTGCAGGAAGGATTCACTCTCTGGTGAAGTTCTGATCACCATCATCAGTGTCTAATCCTTTTGTAGTCAAGTTTGCAGGAAAAAACACAAACAAATGAACGAAAGAAACCCCAAAACATAAAATTGTTCAGTTTAACTAAGTGGCTTTTTGGCTCTAAGCTACAGCAGTTTTCACAAGAGCGGGGGTTCCTGGGCCAGTGGGAAGAATCTCCAGTTAAAACATTCTGGTAGTTTGGCAATTTTTCTCATCACAGCTATGGGGAAACAAATTCCCTTCCACATAGATCTCAAACACAAGACCTACTTGGGCCTCACACACACACACACAAAAAACCATTGACAAACTCAGTGTATAGAACAGTGTACTCTGTTTCCCATTTCCTGTGCCTGGCTGTTGCCAGCAGCAAGAGGGAGAGTCAACAACATGATAAGGAAAAACCATAGAAATCTTGCTTCTTTCCTGCTCCCAGCTGAATTTTTTGTTTTTACTATGAAAATATCTTTCCCTAAAGGCCTCTTTTCTGTGGCTCTTACTTTTAAGCCTTCTTTCTAACTTAAAATTTTCACAATTTTCTCATCATAGAATCTTATTTCCTTTCCCACTCTCCTCTTCCTTCAGGAGACTTCTACTCCTTATTTTTGCATATATATATATATATATATATATATATATATATATATATATATATATGCAAATATATATATATGCAAATATATATATATGCAAAATATATAGAAATGGTTATATATATATATATATATATATATGCAAAAAATATATATGCTCTTGTAGGAGCTTCCCTGAGTATACTTTACTAGACTTTGGAAGGTTTGTAGTTTCTTTCTTGTCTCCACATTGAATGAGTGTGACTTCAGACCACACATTGCAGGTGCCATTTGTAGTTGTACGCCTATTAGGCAGCTCATGAAGGTTGATAAGGAGGCATTCTCATAGACATGCTAGACCTCAGCCAAGGGAACTACCCTCATGGCCAATGCCATACTCCACAATGGAACACCTAGTATCTGAGCTCAGTGATTTTATTGATTCAGAACTCCTCAGATACAAATCATAAACAATCAAGCATCTCCCAAAGAAATCCAACACCTACAGACAATACAAAATGCCAAGACTTAGGCAGATCCTCACCTAACATTGCATAAAACAATATTTTGTAACTAAAAATAAATGTGCAAAACATCAAAGAAAAAGACATACATGCAGATACCCACTGTTTATATACACAGACATTCCATAAAAATACAAAATTGGAAGCCATAATATATATGCAGAGGATGAGGTGGTTGTAAATACATAAAAGTTAAACGTAATAAAAAAGAATAAAAGAAAGAAAATCCTGACAGGCCATTAAGAGACAAGGAACATCCAAGAATATTCAAGGCTCTGAGTTACACATCTACTGCAGGGCATGCCGCCTGCTCTTAGGAGTGGTTTCTTTCCCTAGTGATACCCTAGCAGACCACCTACTGTGGCTTCCTTTTTTTTTCTCTCTCTCTGATCCATCTCCAAAGGCTCAAGCAGATCTTCTCCTACAACCTTCCTTCTCTCTCATCCTGTTATCCCAGTCCCTAACTTCCCTGGGAGTCCACCACTGAAGCCTGGCAGAGGAGGCAGTAGGCCAGCCAAGCAGGTGGATGAATTTCAGATCTTCACTCTCCCTTCTCTCCTCCAAAGCCAATGCCCTAGTCTCATCCTCAGCTCTATCATAGCCTAACTGTTGCTGGCTCTCCTCTCCTTCTGGCCCCATTCCCAGAAGACTAAACAAATGCTAGTGGAATACCATGTTTTCCTCCTTCTTGTGGATCTTCCCAGTTCCCTTCCAGCCTATTCTTGTTTCTAAGTGTCAGCTCCCAATACCCATAAACACATTTTACCTTGAAACCCTAGTAGCCACACCTGGCAGGTTCCCAGATGAATTCCCTACCAGGCACCACATAACCATTTCTAAGAACCTGAGATGCAATGAAAACAAAGGACAGAAAGAGATATCAGCATCTAAAATTAAAACCACTGCAAAGCCAGATGCCTAGACATCACCATAAAAAACACAATCAATAACATTCAGTACAAAGTCTCCACAATTTCCCAGCTATCCTACTACAGCAGATCCAGAGCTGAAGCACAAGACAAGGACCTCACCATAGACTTTATGAAAAGTGGAAGGGCATGAATGAAACAGTTCAAAACCTGAATGTACCAATAGAAGTCTAGGGATGGAAGAGATATTTTCAAACTCTCCTGTGATGAAATTCTATCTTCAAACAAATTAGCCTATTTATTAGCAGCAATGTTCCAGATATCCGAATATGGGCAAAATGAAGGCAGTTTATTGGATAGAATATAACTTTAATGAACTCTGGCCATTTGTTGCTTTTCCCTTTTTGAAATCTCACTGGAAGTTCCCTGCTCTCTCCATTTTTCTCAGGATTCTGTCCTTCAAACTTCCACAGGATGTGCTCCTAAACTCTACGTATAATGTCCTGGCACATATGAAGCCTGTAACTTTAAGGGTTCCACACGTCTTCTACAAACCAGTGCTAAAGGACTACAGAGCATATAGGAATCCTTATCACAGAAACTGTTCCAACCTTGCTACCATTTCATGTGTTTGTGCGGTGTGTGGGGGGGTTTACTTTTTACCTTGTTAGGACAAAATGACTGGTATGAAAAGTTTAAAAACTTATCTACTGCTCCAGTCTCTAAGCCACTAAGAGTGTTGCTCAGTTGACTCTGTGGAATGTATTCGCATGGTGTCCTCAACTCCTCTGGTCCCTGCAATCCCTCTTCCCCTCTTCTACAGGGTTCCCCTGAGCTCTGCCTTATGCTTGGCCATGGGATTCTGCATCTGCTCCTGTAGGGTCCACTAAATGTAACTATGGTTGCCTGGTTTGTTATTTTTGCAAAATTCCTGTACGCTGGAGTGGTGGAGGCTCTGATCCTTTTATCTGCTCATTGAAACCTTTTTTCTCCTGATGTGTTGCCTAGTAAATCACTAAAGTATGGATTAGTGCCAGGCCTTTATCCACCTTGTTATGTCTTGTATGAGCAATAGCCCTGAGAGGACTGATTTTTTTCTAAGGGTAATTGGGGTTGGGGTTGGGGTTGGGGTTGGGTTTGGGGTTGGGGTTGGGGTTGGGGTTGGGGGATAGATCTGAGAGAGAGGGGATAAGGAGAAATGTGGGAGGAGGGGAGGGAGTGGGAAGGGGTCCAGATGTAGAGTAGGAAATTAAAAATAAAAAGAAGAGTTTATTTGGCTAGATTCAAGCAGGGAAGTAGCACTGAGACTGTGAGGAATGTGGTCCTATTGAACTGACAGTTACGAATCAGAAATATTCCATTAAACATAATTATATGGCTCTAGCTCTAATAAGTCCTCATCATTTACTCAGTAAATAATGGCAAATCTCAGTTTCAAAAGAGTATAGAATGGTGTAAATCATTTGTAGGATGGAAATAAACAACACATTTGTAACCACTGTGATATTTTATGGAACATCTTAAATTCTTACAAATCTGTCAGTTAAGAGGAATGAACCTGGACAATAAAAATAAGAAGAAAAGAGCATGTTACTTTTGAAGAAAGAAAGTACCTGACATATTTAATTAAAAATATGTGCAAAGGCACTCACACTTGGTCATTGCATAGAAATCATATTACATAATCAGTTTCAGAGGCTTTACAGGTACATAAAGTTTGTGTACAAGTACACAAACTGGAAGTTTGTGGTGAGGTTTTTGTGCATGTGTGAGCAGGCCCTGGGTCAACCATCGGTATGGTTCTTCAATCTCCATCTACCCTGTTTTTATTTGGTTGGAACCAAATCTCTCACTGTGATATGTAGCTCATTAATTAGATTTTGCTAGCTTTTACAATATACTTTTCTCTATCTCCCCAAATGTGGAATTACAAGCTTGATCCTAAAATCATATTTTTATATGGACCATAGGAATAACTGATTCATGCTTGCAAGATAGCACTGATGGAGTCATATCAGCAGCACCCATGGCATTAACTTCTATTAACTTCTCCTAGCCAGCACCAATGGATTCATGAGGAATGCCCTATAATCCGGTGAAGAGTTTCTGACTATCTGACTGTCTATAAGAAGACATGCTGTAATCATATGAGAACAAAATCAAACAACATTCCAGTGCTTCCTAGGATAACCATAAGTTAAGAGTGGTAAGGAAAATGTCTTTCAGGGAATAGCATATAGAGCAGTGTCTCTGATTATATACTTTACCTCGAAGAAGAAATAGTTAGATTTGAGATGAGAAATTCCTTTATTATCTAGATCCAATGCTATACATTCCCCATATTGTATTCAGGAACCTAAAGGAAATTTGAAAGGGAAACATTTTATAGGAAAAATTTTGGAGATATATTTGTATAGACTCAATAGCGCCTAATAACTCTACTGTAGTAAGCCATGAAAATGCGCTGAAACACAATACAAAAACTTGAAAATAGATATTATGAATATTTTCAAGGACTCTAAGTAGGATAATAGTGGATTCAGTAAGGAAATCCAGGAAAACAGAAACAATTGAGGAATGAATTTAAGAAAAATAGTCAATAGATGAAAAAGGAAATGCCATCAAAAAAGCCCAAGACACTTAACAAGTCAGGAATACAGATAGAGACTTTGGAGAGAAATCTCCTAACAGAACAGGAGGTGTAGGAGAGAATCACAGCATTAAAGATAAGATAAAAGAAATATTTCAAAGAATATGTTAAACTAAGAAAATTCAGACACAAGATATCCAGGAATTCTGAACACAAGGAAAAACCAAATCCGAGAGTAATAGGAATAGAAGGAGAATAAACTTAGGTAAAAGGCACAGAATATACTTTAAAAGAAATCATAGAATAAAATTTCTGTAAAATCCCTTTATGATAAAAGTCCTGGTGAGATTAGGGGTAGAAGTAATATACCTAATTTAATAAAGATAGTATACAGCAAACTTATAGCCAATGTAAAATTAAATGAAGAAAAACTAAAAAAAAAAATTTCACTGAAATCAGGGACAAGACAACTTGTTTACTTTTTCATACTTATTCAATATAGACTTACTAGTCTTATTTAGATCAATATGGCAACTGAAAATGGTGTATAGAAATAGGAAGGGAAGGAGTCAGAGTATCTTTATTTTCAGTTTACGTGATTATAAGCATAACTAACCCAAAAAATTCCATCAGGAAACTACTACAACTGATAAACACTTTCATCACATAAGCAGGATGGAAAATTAACTCACCAAAATCAGTAGCTCCCTATACACCAATGACAAACGGACTTAGAATGAAATCAAGGAAATAATACCTTTCACAATCACTTTTAAAAATATTTTTTCCTAACACTAATCAAGTAAGTGAAAAACATATGCTATAAATACTTCAAGGCATAGAAGGAAAAAATTGAAGGTGTCAGAGGATAGAAAAGCTCTCATGCTCAAATATTGGTAGGATTGATACAGTAAAAATGGCTATCCTTTCAAAAGCAATCTACAGACTTGGTACAATACCCATAAAAATTCTAACATTATTCTTCACAGACCTTGAAATACAGTCTTAAACTTCTTATGAAAAAACAAACACATACACATAAGCAGGATAGCTAAACTTTCCTAAACAATAAAATAACTGCTAATGTCCTTACTACCCTTGGTCTCAAATTGAACTACAGAGCTAGAGTAATAGAACTAGCAAGATATTGGCACAAAAGCAGACATGTTGTCAAATGGAATTTAATTGAGCACCCAGACAAAAGTCCACAAACCTGTTGACACATGATTTTTAATAAAGAAGCCAGAAATAAACCCAGTAAAATAAAACAGCATCTTCAACAAATGGTGTTGTAAAAACTGGATAGCTGAGTATAGAAAAACACAAATTCACCCATATTTATCATCCTGCACAAATGGATGGAAGAATCCAATATAAGGCCGGATACGCTGAATCTGAACTAATATTTATAGGAGAAGGCTTTTTGAACAAAACATTGACAGCACAGACACTAAGAACAAAAGTTAATAAATGGGCGATCATGAACCTGAAAGCTCCTATATCATATTTACAGATTGAGAAAAATTACCAATTGCACATCCTGTAGAGGGCTAATATCTAAAATATATGAAGAATTCAAAAACTGATTATCAAGAAAGCAAATAACCCAATTAAAAATGGAGTACAGACCTAAACAAAATTATCCCAAGAGTAAAACATTCATGGGTGAGACACATTTAAAATAATGTTCAGTATCTTTCATCACCAGGGAAACTAAAATAAAACTACTTTAAGATTTCATCTTATACCAGCCCGAATGGCCAAGATCAGCACAACAAAAGCAGCTCATAATGCTGAAGACGTGGAGTAACGTTAAGACTGGTCTGATGCTAATGAGAGTGAAAACATGTACAGCCACTATCAAAATCATTGTGGCAGTTCTTCAATAAGCTGGTCATAGATCATACCTCTATGATCCAACTATACAGTTCTTGGGCACATACTTAAATGTTTCATCCTAACACAGATTTTTTTGCTTAACCATATGCACTGCTGCTCTATTCATAATACTTAGAACTTGGAAACAGTGTAGATGCTATCAATGGATGAATGGATAAAGATATTGAGGCACATTTGTACAGTGGGATATTACTGAGCTGTTAAAAAACAAAAATTGCAGGATGGATGGAGCTAGGAAAAAAAGCAACCTGAGTTTAGTTACCCAGACCTCAAAGAACAACTTTGGATTTTAGCTTCCAAGTTTTGGATTAGCAGGCTATAATCCATGTAACAGATTATAGGTATATATAGGTATTATAGTAGATGTTAGGTATAGAGTAAGGAACTAGAGGTGAGGAATGGATCTCCCTAGGAAGGAGAAGTGGAATAGATATTTATGTGTGGAGGGATCCTGGAAATGGATAATCAAACCAGAAGTAGAAGGGAAGAGGCGAGGCAATAGAAGGAATATGCAGGAAAGATGAAAATTAATGGCCATCTGAGAAGCTTCTGAGAATATTTAAGTATTTAAAGGTGATCCAAATGAAAACAGAAATCAATAGGGACAATGGAGATACAAGTGTTCATATATTGTCACCAAATGTAGATTTTAGTTTCAGAAATAGGCTACATGTAATTGATTTGTTACCCAAAGGGTCCCATGAGAACCCCTAAGCAACCTGTTATTGCCAACTTATTCATTGTTCTCCACAAAATGACAGTAGTGTCCTGTTTCTGGAGACAACACCTATACAACTCACTGAACATAGAAGTTGAGCTGGTATCTGTCTAGAGCCTTCCTCTCTGCTGACCAGTGCTCATGGTACTGGAAAGTACTCTGAATGCTACTAAAGAAGAAATGTAAACATCAATTCAACTATATCGACAATGATGACCTGTCTTCAAGATAGGCTAAGTGCAGTAGTGGTAAAAAACTTGCAGGAGTAACCAACCAATATCTGATTAGCTTCAAGGCCATTCTATGACATGCCACTCACCACAGACACTGCTTGTGTGGCCAAGATATTAAGGGTAGATAGAAGAGGGACCAAGGGGAAAATCAAATACCACTGTTCTGCTGAAGGAACATAGCAATAAAGTGACTCCTAACAACAATCTATAGTAATATAAATCAGTATCTTGCTCAGCCATCATCAGAGAAGTTTCCATCTGCAGTAGATGGGAACAAACAGAAGAGAAACAGAGCTAGACAATGTGCAGAGTAAGAAAATTTGATACACTCAGTCCTGAATGGGATGTCTCCACTGAATCTCTCCCCTCAGGACACAGCAAACTTGAGGAAAAAGAGCTGAAAAGAGTGTAAGAGCCAGAGGAAATGGAGGACACAAGAGAAACAAGGCCTTCTAAATACAAGAATGGAACACATATGAACTCAGTGACTTTAGCATGTTGTACAGGAACCACACAGGTCAAATCAAGATGTAGTACCAGTGCTGAGATGGGAAGTAGACACATGTACCTAATCCTAGCCTACAAGCTATCTCCAGTTGATAACGATTTGCAGATGAAAATTTAGTTTTCTCCAATGGAGTCTCACGGGGCATACAAACCAATCTTAATGGTTATTTGTGAACCTACATGACCAGCAGTAGACAGTCAACACAGACAAACTCAATGACATTTTTGAAGGTTTTTATTGCTGTTGTCATTTTTCTCATATTATTTTGCCAGGGTTTATCCCAACATAGGTATTTTTTGCATATATAATGGTTTCTTGTTTTGTGTTTTTAAAGAATTTCTGTATTTTCAAACTTGTGTATCCATACCTATGTGAGTTTCTTGTGCCTTCTATTTTTTCTTATAATTGTTTGATTTTTCCTATTCTGGTTTGGTTGATATTATTGTGTTAAATTTTATTTTACTATTGTCTTTGTAGATGCATGTTTGCTTTATAAAGTGAGAGAAAGAAAGGCTTTGTATTTCGATGTGAAGAGAGATGGAGAGGATTTGGGAACAGTTGAGGAACTGAAAAACTTAATAAAAGAATATGAAAAAATATATTTTCAATAAAAACAAAAATGAATACCTTATAACAGCTAAAATTAAACATACACAACTAGAAATATAGTAAAATATGAAAAACCATATATAATATTATCTTTGTAAAATATGGAAAGATAATGAAATATGTTATTGCTTGTTTCCAAAAATCTGAAAAAATAAAAAACAAAAAAACCTAATCTCATAAGAGCAATAAGGTAATTGCAGACAATTGATCGGAAAAGAAGGAAGCAGGAAGCCCAAGAATAAAGCAATGTAGAATAAATATGAAAGAGATAAGTTTGTAAATGTTTTCTAACTTCTACATTTAAAAAAAATTTATAGGCTTTATTATTTACAAAAAAAACCCTTACAAATAAATGCAATCATTGCACAAAATAATAACTGGACAACAAACTATTTATCTACAGCAGGTTTTGGAACAGAAGCTGTGGAGTTTTGCTTAAAGTTTTGTACTTTTACTACTAAATTAATTTTATGCACGTAACCAACTCTAGAAAGAATACAAATAAAAAATGTCCTTGACAGAATTAGAATTAGAAAAATATTGACTTTATATCTTCTTTAATAGTGCATGTCCATAATCTACATTCAGTCTTTGTTATGTATATATTTAGCCCTTTCTCATTATCTTTTCTTCATGTGACAGTGTCTAAATGTATGTTCTGATAGATTTTGCATATGAGAGACAACATATGTTTTATATCTGCCTCCTTAGAACAATGGCAATGTTTCTTCCATTCAGAAAAATATGCATGCACAGTTAAACAAGGATTCATAATTAAAATCCTAACAACTGTATCCATGACTAATACAATCATTGTATGATTGAAAAGGAAAATCATCAGACTGAAAAAGAATGACATTTATTTAACATAGTATGAAAAAGGATAGTAACTGCATAGAGTAGAAATTTCTGGAATATTTATTTTGAACAAGGTTAAGTGACAGAAAAATTTATTCTAAAGGTATTCTGTATTTTCAGTAAATTAGTAACTATATTGTGGATAAGAAACAGATTTTTCACCGTTAGAAATTTTTGTCATAAATATTAAGTAGATTTCATTAAAGCCTCAATATTTCATTCTTCTCAGTAAAATAAACCACATTTCACTTGATTCCTTAAATATGACATTATATAAGAAAATTATAATGTCAGTTATTTTATGATGACTGCATGCCTAACACTATATTAATGTGATAACTTCATGAAAATTAACAACATATATCTCTACTATTTTGCCAAGAAACACAAACTTGTAAAACTGAAGTACTTTTCTTGGACTACTTAACTGTGGAATACTCCTAATTCTAAAACCAAATTATGTTAACGTATTTTTACATTTAAAAATGTAGCTTTGAAGTACCTAAAACTAATTGTAAAGTTTAAAATAACAAATATGCAAATATTCAGGATTCCTAATGAAATGAATTTTGAAATTGCTAAAAATATTTTATATGTTCATTTTTTAAATATGTTTACTTTTCTGACTTATTATTTGGCTTAGAATATTGCATGTTCATAGATAGGTATATTTATTATTTTCGTGCTTCTTTTTTATTTACTGTATATTTCTTAGTAAACTTTCCATACATTCATCATCATTTTCAAGAACTTAAATGCTGTAAAAAGAAATAAAAATGAGTAATACTCATGCAGAACTCAGCAATGGAAGATGCTTTGCATTAATTATTCTTTGTCGGTTGTATATTTTAATGTATTCTTGAAATAAAATGAACATATTTATGTTGTGGGATATTTTACTCCTGTGTGCTGTTTTGGTTTGTAAAAGGGCATTGCTGCCTTGTAGCTGTGAAGCCAGATGCCTTGCAGTTGTTGCAGGCCTTGCTTCCTACCTATTCACACCCTTATACTAGCCCTGCTGAGTGATCAGAGTACTATTGTGATGTAATGAAGGCCTGAATGTGGAGAGAGGGCTGGGGAAAAATTTAAAGGGTCTAAGGCAGAAACAGGTAGGAGGAATGGAGGAAGAAGAATAGAGAGGAGAAGCAAGAGAGGATGATGGAATGAAGTCTCTGCCTAGCCAACCCGGTATTGACTTCCCTGAGATTTGACGTGCCATGTAATTAATAAAGATTATTGGAAAACTCAACAATGGACTCTTATTAAGAGATTGAACATTAATTTAACATATTTAAGTAGTAATACAATTGTATTGACTGTCATTAGTTATTAACATAACTATATAAAGACAGTAACAGGTGAAAGATAGTTTCTTAAAGAGTGTTAAGCAATTGTAAAAACTACTTAATGTAACAAAAATAAATTTGGCAGTTCGTTTTGGGAGTTTAGTCAGGAAAGGAAGAATGATTCTAGTAAAATCAATCCCCAATATATCTGAAACACTTCCACACACACAGATCAAATATAAAAATAGTCAGATTAATAGTGATAAAAAATATTGACAATTTTAGAATTGTTTAGAGATATTCTCTCATATGCCCACATTTTTCTTCAATTAAATTTAATGCATCAACTCACTTAAGGACACTTTGGTCAGAAAGTGTTTTTCTCTAATGAAATACCTGTCTTTCCAGGAAGAAAATCATAGTATGGAAGGTTATATTCTTTTCTTACATCCCTTTCCATATACAAAAACTGACTGCTAAATATAAAAAGGGAGTTGATGCTCTTGGACTGATAAGACCACTCCTGAATATACACACAACCTCTAGAATTTTCTATAAAGAAGAACTAGGCTGTTATTCAGCTTACAGTGAATGCTGTTTTTTATTTTATTTTATTTTATTTTATTTTATTTTATTTTATTTTATTTTTTTATTTTATATCATTCAGGTCCTGTTTCCTAATTTACTGCTACAAATGTTTATGCCAAAATGGTTCCCTATGATAAAGAATAAACTGACTTACATGTAGAATTAATCTATAGCTATTATTATTGACACAAATTGGGAAGATAAACTCTGATACAGGTCTTTTTGCAGTCTGTCTGACAGTGAATGTGTCATTTAAGTAACATGTTCAGCATAGTTACCTCACAGAAAGTATAGTATAGCTGCTAACAGTTATATTGATTCAAATCATTCATGAACTCAGATAAATCAATTAAGATAGGAATGCTTGCCAAAGGCAGAATAAATATGAAATCAATGTATTTGGTGGTGGTATCTATGATAAACAGATGTTGTAAAGACAAACAAACAAGCAAAAAACTGATAATACTAGTCAGATAACTAAGCAAATGCAATTTGCAGATCCACCTGACTTCTGCACAGTTTCTATTGCCTTCATTTCTTCTCATAAAATGGAAGAAGCTCCTTGTGTGGAATACCCATGAGTAGCCAGGCTCCAAAGCGTACTTATCTCATAGATAGGGAAGAAAGCTTACCAATATCATAGATTGTTTGTATAATGTGATACTTAGTGTGAGACAAAAATATAGATTGTTGACCTCTATACTGAGCATTTTCTCCTGAATTCAGTGAGCCTGGAAAAGGGGTATGGTGTTGGTCATTTTAGAACTAGGGTTTCCATCTTGATATGTTGCCACTGTCTTCCCTGTATCTCAGATTTGGTTTTGTGCTTTCTCCTAGAAGGAAAACGTATTAAAAACAAGTATAATCCAACTGTGATGTGCTGAGTATGATACAGGTAATAGCAAAATCTTCAAGAAAGATGTAAACTCTAATGGGAATGTAATTAATGAAGTCAGTAGAAAGCATTTGATTTTGAACAGGAAAACTGGATGTCAAAGTATATAATTGCTTAAATTGGGGGCATAACTGGGGATACATTATTTAAAATCCAGCAAAATACTTCATAATTTGTTTCAAATTATCTATAAAAATGGTTCCTTGGATCATTGAAAAGATAATATCTAATCCTAATCATGGACAACCAGAAATATTGTTAGAGTAAAAAAAATAACTGAAAAAATTGTTGAAGTATGAATATTCTGATTGATATATATGATGTAAAATAGATAATAAGTAAAAATAAAATAATATAAAAATTTCTTACTCTATTAGAAGAGACAGAAGATACATATTTTAACAAAATGAGAGTGTTTTTGGTAGGAATTCTTGTTACTCTCCTTTGTTAATACGAATAGCTTTTAGGGAATTGACTAAGAAGCTAAGTTCAATGATTGGCATGATGATATTGATTTCATCGTCTTTAAAAGTAGTATATGGGTCTGTAACAATTTCATTGATTCGAAAAGAGAAAAGAATCCTCCTGGATCAGTGACAGATTCATGCTCACACAATAAGGAGTTACAAAGCAACGTTACTTGTCTTGGCAAGCAGAAACAAGGTGATTCTTAGGAAACTAATATGATCTTACTTCTCAGAACTGCTTTTTGAATAAACAATCCTGATGAACGTTTGGAATGAATTAGTAGTTTGGGTTTTCCTATCTTGACAAGATCTATATTACATTTAGTAGTAAAAGCATTCCTGTTGGATTGTCTCCAAAAAAGAGAATGGCAGAGTTCCAAATCCACAAGGTCCAAATAGAATCAATTACCTAAATAAGGACCAAGAGACAAGGTCAGGCTAGGAGGTTGGGTTCTGATCCTCCGAGGTTTATAGAGACAATCAGAAATGGCTAGGAAGGAACATACCAATTTCTTATGGTTGTTTCATCTCATTACTAAAGTATCACAGAGTCAAGAAACAGACATAGCAAAACTAAAGTTGAAAAGACTGTGGAGACTATTAAAAGGTCTTGTGATTTGATTAGTTTCCAATAGGTCTCAGGTTTCTTTCCCATGTATACTAAGGAGGGCATTGCAGCAGCCAGCAAACTTCCTCAAGTGGGCCAACAACACATACAAGCCCCAAGATAAATTTTATTCTCTATCCAATGATTCAGAGAGTAGTAGAAAAGTAGTAGAAAAGCCTACAGAATAAAAAGGATGAATGAAGAGCAGAACATACAAGCTGCCCACTCCCACAGTGTAGGTGAAACCATGTAAGATTTGTGTGGTTATAATTTTAAACTTTTAGTCCTATGTATCCAACATGGCATAGTTCCTATTGATAACACATCAGATTATAATAGAGTCTGATCAGTAACATAGCGTTTCATTCTGAAGGCTGTAGATGGCATAATGTGAACATGGAATTTTTATCCATGAATACATTTGCATATGGTTCCTCATGGTACCAAATTTACCATCAAGATTTTCATGTCAAAGAGGGGTGTGGATGTGTTCTCAGTAAATTGAGATTCAAAATGCTATATACAAACTTTGGCTTGGTTGTCTATGTGCAGGGCTTACGCCAATGTACACACAATACTTTAATAAGACAGTATGGTGTTTCAAAGTTCACTATGGAGAATTAAGCAAATACATACACACATGAAGACACATACTCTTCGATAGTCCTCTTGCTTTGGGAAGGAATTTGGAGTCATGAACAAAAGAGTTCGAAACAGGAATCACTCTACTTACTAGCACTTTCATTATGGCTCTCATCACATGGTAAATTTGAGGTCCTGGTTTCAAACTGGATGCACACAGTCCAGTGGAGTCAGAAATCTTACATAGTGAATCATAAGGTATGTATACCATGACAGCTATTCCTCATATCAAAGGAATAGGCAAGAGAAAGAGTTGTCACTTATGCTAGATAACTTCTCAGTTGTGAGGAAGAAATAAGACTGAATTTAGGAAATGACAAAGAGAACATATTCAACGTATAAATTATTCTGTTTGATACTTGTAAATTTTTCCTTGCTCTTGTTTGTCATAAAAAGCAAAGCAGCCTGGCAGTGGTGGCATACACCTTTAATCCCAGCACTCAGGAGGCAGAAGCCGGCAAATCTCTGTGAGGTCCAGGTGAGTCAAGTCTACTGAATGAGTTACAGGACAGCCAGAAATACTACAGAGAAAACCTGTCTCAAGTAAAAAGAAAAAACAACAACTAAAAACAGAAGCAAACTACCTCCCAGTATGGATATATACAATGGTCTCAAATCTCTCAGTGACACAGTTTTAGGTTTCTTCTCTGGATAGGCTTCTGGTAGTAACTGAATTTTAAATATTTTTGAATAATAAGCTAGGAGAACAAGGAGTTCTAGCTGCTTCTGTCAAACCGATAAACCAGTGCAGCATCTGACTTAGTAGTTCAATGCAGTAAAATTCATTGCCTGTTTTCTCAAGAAAGACAAGTGAGAACACCAGAGAATCTAGAATAAAGTTGTAATGAACACTGAGATTTCTCAATGAACAATCCTAGCTCCATGCTTTCATTAATTAATAATTAAAATGTCTGAAAATGCTTAAAATATATTTGAATGCAAGATTACATAGTATTTACATAAATACATAAAGATTTGGAAACAAAAATATATAAAGAATAGAGAATTAAATTTTTTCATACATAGCTATCTTAAAATTATTATTTTCTCCCAACTAGATTATAATATTATCTAAGTACAGTAAAAAGCTATCAAATTTTTGATGTGTCAAAATACAACATAAATTTTATGTGGGGTTTATTTTAAATTGAAATTTAGTCTCCTGCAGTGTAGGCTAGCCCTTAAACTTGCCATGTAGCCTTGAAGCTCCTAATTCCTCTTCCTCACTTCCAGAATTCTCTGGTAGCAGGAAAGCACCACATCAGGCTTCTTAGGGGTTTCATTAAGTTATTTCTAGAATTGCAACAAGTTTTCTAAAGTGAGTTAATCTTTTGATTGAAGGTAGTTGGGGAACCCAGAGGAAAAAAATCTTCTGTCCACTTGACTAGTTAAAGGTATGCTCATAAATCTGCAGATGGGCTAATCATTTACTTAAATAATGATTTGCAACATACAGAATTCTTTTTGGAAGCCAGGAACTTCGTTTTGAAACTTACGATAAGCAACTACAAACTAATATACATTGGCCGTCGTACATGAAATGATAATTCTGATATAACCTGAATTGCAGTATTAGTTTCTTTATGGAAAAGAATTGGCTATGTTTAAACTATTTACTTGTTTTTTTTTTTTTCCTGTACTTTGAGTAGGTTTTAATATTTTCTGCACTTTTGGTCAGCTGCTGTCATCATTGAAAATTTAGTTACTGATATCTTGTCTAAGAACTTCATTTGTGTAATACAGAATAAAAGTACTTGGCTTGACTTAAAGAAAGTTCAGACCAAGTAGATCTGAAAAATGATGGATGAATTACAAAGGGGTATGTATGTATGTTATTTTATATATTTTATATGCATAAAATTTACATCACACATGTAAAATTAATGCAAAACTATTTTAAGATTAAAAGACTGGTGTATTATTTAGCTTTTCTAAAGATATTTAGATATAGAAAATTGTCATTTAGGCAGGACATATTCGTGATTGATTTATTTTCTTATATTCTCTTTTATAGACCTATGTATTCAAAAGCAAAATCTGAAATTGTGCATATAATTTCTATGAAGTGAGTTGTCTAGTAGAAAAAAATTCAGTTCACTTTAAGTTATCAAATTCTGTATAAGATACGTTTGTATATACAGGTTAACACAATTCAGTCATTGGGAAAAAAATCACTTAATATTATTTGTGTTAAAGAACATTAAAAATATGTCAGTATTAGGAAGCATTTTTCGTTTAAGATTCCTCTGTCAGAAATTATTTTTTAGTATTTTCATTTGTTCTCTCAAAATTTAATCACTAGTTAAAGAATACTATTAGAAACAATGAAACATACAAAATTTCCAAAGGTAATCTTTTTTAACAATAATATATAAAGTAATATTTTTTATAAAATCAAGATATTGGCATCGGTTTCTTAATTACATAACTACATAAAATCATATAAAGTTCACTATAATCCTCTGTTCAATGAGCGAAATCAGTAGTAAAAATTAGCTTCCTTTTTCTTCACAGGATATTTGGATATTTGTAGTCTTTATGTATGTCTAATTAAAATTGACATAAGAGATATTGAACTATAAAGATTATCTTCATCATTAAGTGTCATTTTGTAAGAAGTACCTATTTCTCTGTAATTCATACAATTGTTGCTGCTTAAGGTTACATGATGGTTCTGCCTTTTGTATAAACTATATTTCATGGCAACAGTTATGTGTAAATTACAGCATTCCTTCATTTATATATGTAAAATATTTTAAGACTAACCTAACTTATCTGTAACAACCATGCCAATTTTTCCTTATGTTTATAAAGCAGGCTTAGGCCCTTTCACCAGAGGTCTGATTCCTGTTAATGCAGTTACACTGTCACTTTACATTATACCCTAGAAGGCATTTGAAAAAACTGATAATTGGGTTCAATGCCTGTCCAACTAAGTGTACTTGGCAAGGAGTTTGTTTTTATTTCTGTTTGTTTCTTGGTTTCTTTGTTTGCTTGCTTGCTTGCTTACTTGTTTTCCATCTCATTATAAAGCCGAGGCTGGCCTTGAGCTCCTTGTGTTCCTCTTACCTCATCCTCCCAAGTGCTGCTATTAAAGGTACATATCAACTTCTCTGGTCTAATGTACCTATTTTTTTAAAATTTATTTATTTTTCTTCTCTACTATGACATATCTTACTCTACTTCCCCCCTCTTTGTTCCTCCCAGCTCCCCCATCTCCCCTGTCATCCCAGATCTACCCTGCCAGAAAAGAGCAGTCCTCCCAGCTTTATCGCTCAAACAGGGCATAACAAGATGGAACAAGGTAGGGCATTAATCCTTGAATGAAGGGTAGACAAGCAACCCAGCAGGAGGGAAAGGGTCCTAAGCACAGGCAAAAGAGTCAGAGATTCTACCACTTCACTCTGTAGAAGACAACCACAAGACCTTTCCAGGGCACCCTGCAGATTCCAAGTCTGCCTCTCAAGGCTCTGTGAGGATGGAAGGGAACTGGTTAGTTAACTCTCTGGGGCCTGTTCTCCTGATGTCCTTGAACCCTCTGGTCCTTGCAATCCCTCCCTCTTCTGCAGGGATCTCTAAGCTCTACACGAAGTTTGGTCCTGGGCCTGTGTATCTGCTCCTATCAGCTGCTGGAGAAAGCCTCTCTGATGAAAGATAGGTTAGGTACCAATCAATTGTTAGAGTGAGATATCATTAGAAATCATATAATGGCTCTCCAAATTTTAGTTCCTGCCTTGCCCTGCAATAGTAGGCATGGGTTCATTTCCTTGTTGTGGGGTTCTGATCTTCCATTGTCTGAGCAACTTCTATAAGGAGGATAGGTTATAAGTCAAAGGTTTTGTGATTGGGATGGTGTCTGGTCTCACTACAGGAAGTCCTGTCCAGTTACAGAAGATGGCTTTTGCGGGCTTTCCATCCCCTATTTCTAGTGGTTCTCACAAGAATCTCCCTCAGAAATTCCAGTGAGTTTCCACTGCCCTAGGTCTCCTGTTAACCCCTAAATGTCCTCCGATTCCGAGTGTCTCTCTTTATACTCTATCCTTCTGTCCTTCTCCCCTTATCTGGTCCTGTCTCTTCTCATTCTCATCTTCTCCTTGCCCATCTACACCTTGTTTCACTTTCCCTTTAACAGCAAGAACCCTGTGTCCCCATTGATCCCCTCCTTTTTTGAGCAGTTTCACTAGGTCTGTGGATTGCAGGCCTTTTGTCCTTTGCTTAGCAGTCAATACATATCATGTTTGTCTTTCTGGGACTGGATTACCTCATGAGGATTTTTTCCAATTCCATCCATTTGCATGCAAAATTCATGAAGTCATTGTTTTTAAAAGCTGAGTAAAACTCCAATGCGTAAATGAACCACAATTTCTTTATCCATTCTTCAGTTGAGGGGCATCTAGGTTGTTTTCAATTTCTGGCTATTATGAATAAAGCTGCTATGAACATGGTTGTGGTAGGATAAAACATCTTTTGGGTATATGCCCAGAAGTGTTGTAGCTGGGACTTGAGGAAGGTCATTTCCCAGTTTTCTGAGGAATCAAGATATCGATTTCCATAATGGCTGTACAAGTTTGCACTCCCAACAGCAATGGAGGAGTATTCCCCTTGCACCACACTCTTACCAGCATTGGCTGTCATATATGTTATTTTTCTTAGCTATTCTGACAAGTGTAAGACAGACTCTCAGAGTAGTTTGATTTGCATTTCTCTGATGGATAAAGATGTTGAACAACTCTTTAAGTGTTTCTCAGTCATGCAAGATTTTTTTTCTTTTGAGAATTCTTTGTTTGGATTCGTACCCAATTTTTAATTGGGCTATTTTGTTGATATCTAGTTTCTTGAGGGTTTTTTTTTTTCTTTTTTAAATGTGTTTTGGATATTAGCCCTCTATCAAAAGTGGAGCTGGTGAATATATTTTCCCATTCTGTCAGTTTCCATTTTGTTTTATTTTCACTGTGTTTTGCCTTACAGAAGCTTCTCAATTTCATGAGGTCCCATTTATTAGTCATTGATCTTAGTACCTGAGCTATTGGTGTTCTGTTCAAGAAGTTGTCTCTTGTGTCAAAGAGTTCAGGGCTATTCCTCACTGTGTCTTCTGTTAAAATAAAGTCATGGCGCTTAATGGAGAGTCCATAATGGAATTTTCCAATGCTCTTTATTAATCACAAACCATGTCAAATCTCAGGGAATTCTATACACGGGCAGCTAGGCAGAGTCATCTTTCTTCCCCCAAAGGACCTTTTCTCTCCTCTTGCCTTAGCCCATTTTTTTTTACTTTTCCTCCACCCCCTCTATCTTTTAGACCTTCATTACAACACAATGAAACTAGGCTGGGGGTGATCAGAGTCTTTGCTCATGATCTCCTGTGACCTGCTCGTGATTGGTCACCTCCATTTGTCTATCTGTTCAGATCTCAAGGCTAGCACAAGGGTGTGACTAGGTAGGAAGCAAAGTCTGTACTGCTGCAAGGCATCTGGCTTCCCAGCTACAAGGTATCAAAACCAAAACAGCAAACAATAGTAAAGTATCCCACAACACTCTTCTATCACTTTCTATGTATCTGATTTTACGTTGAGGTCTTTGATCCACTTGGACTTGTGTTTTGTGTAGAGTGATGCATATGGATCTATTTCTATTCTTCTATATGCAGATATCCAGTTACTCCAGCAGCATTTATTGAAGGCGCTTTCCTTTTTCTATTCTATAACTGACTTCTTTATGAGAGCTCAAGTGTCCATAAGTTGTGGATTTATGTCTGGAACTTTGATGTGTTCCATTGATCAAGGTCTCTGTTTTTATGCCAATAACGTATTTTTTTTAATTATTATAGTTCTATAGTATAGCTGATCTCAGGCATATGATACCTCCAGAAATTCTTTTATTTTTCAGAATTATTTTAGATATCCTGGAATTTTTGTTTTTGCATATGAATTTGTATATTTTCCCTTCAAGTTTTGTAAAGAATTATAGATTGCTTTTGGTGAGATTGTCATTTTTACTATGTTCATCCTACCAATCCAGGGTAAACAAAACTGTAATCTCCATTCTATCTTAATAACTAAGGATTTAAAGAAGAAAATTCTCAAAATTACTTCTAGGAAAGTGACTAGTTCCATACTATGTTTGTCTTTCACCAAATATTTCATATACAGGCAGCCAAACTTAAAATTTGGTCCTTCATGTTTTATTTTGGTAATTATGAGTAAATAGCTATATATTTACTAGCTCCAGTTCTTTTTTACATATAATATAACAACTAATCACTTTTAGGGTAAAAGGTTCATATTGATTCCGTGAAAAATGATGTGCCAACTAAGCAAACCAAATAAGATATTTTTGTTAAGTTCTCCTTGAATTGAGAAGGAAAATAGATAGAAATTTCTAAAAAGTAACCGCCTTTCGACCTAGAAAATTTCAATGCTTTTCTGCATATTTTGAATAATTAAATTTTCTGAAATGCGGTTAGTTGATTTAGTTATATGAGAGCATTAGTTTTATTACAATATTTTCAACTAATTTCTACATGTATGTATATGTGCCTGTTTGTGCTATGTGAACACCATGTGTGTAAGTGTCTGTGGAGTTCAATAGAAAGCATCAAATACTCTGAATCTAGAGTTACAGGAGTTGGTTACGTAATGTTCTGTGGGTAACAGAATCCAGATCCATCATAGAAGTAAGTCCTCTTAATCATGGGCCATCTATCCAGCCACTCAACTAGCTACATATTTATAGAACACTTTATTATTTTTGCAATTAATGTGAATTCATTAAGTGCATAGTATTTCATAAGTAATTTCCTGATAACTTCATTATTGATTCCTGTAAACAGTATCAACATTTATTTACCTTGTAGAAATCATATATATGTAATTTAAATTTGCAATCTATTTCATTTTGTTATCCAATTGTCATATTCTATATATTATTAATAATTTGTTTTACAGGATCTCAAATGTTAATATTGATATTATAACAAAAATAACTATGAGTAGAATAGATGAGTCATTTTCACTAGTGTTTAACGGAGATAAAAAATGTAACTGGATAGTAAGAAAATGATAACAATTTAGAATAAAGAAAAATAAAATGCTGTTAAGAATGGCAAAATCAGTTAAATAATCAGTTAAATAATTTTAAAATATTCCAAACTATTTATAACTTACTTCTCAGCTGTTATATTACACTTTATATTCTAAAGCTACATTAATGAGTTAATACTGAGATTTCTCACATATTAAATGTATTAATATTAGCATCATTAAATGTTTTTTGAATATACATAAAGCCATTTCAAAAATATTAAATAATAAAATTTGAGTAACAAATACACTCATTCAAAGTGCAATTGCTATGCTGAGCAGTGGTGGTGCACAGCTTTAATATTAGCAGTTGGGAGGCAGAGGCAGGCTGATCTCAGTGAGTTCAAAGCCAGCCTGGTATATAGAACGAGTTCCAGGACAATCAGAGTTACAACAGAGAAATGCTGTCTCAAAAAAATAAAATAAAGTAAAACTATTTTTTCATTCTCCTTAGTTCAAAGTTTTTTGTTTTTTTTAATGTGGCTTTTTGCTTGTGTGTATGTGTGCAGTATTCTCAGAGACCAGAAGAGGGAGGCTAATCCCTGGGAACTGGATTACATACCCCTTTTTGCCACTTTAGGGTGATGAAAATCTTTCTCTTGAAGAGTAATTCAGCATTCTTAACTAGTGGACCATCTCTCCAGCTTTGTAATTCTCCTTAGGGTGAAATTGAATATTTTGAAAGATGGATACAAATTTTATTTAAGATAGTTGGCAACAGCGTTATGTGGTTATTTATTTTAAGTGGATTAATTTGCTTAAATTGCATGTCAGTTGTTTTATGGAAATACAATTCACGTTCTATAATAAGTTGCTTTTAAAATGTTCTAGGCAATGGTGTTAGTACACTTTCCATATTAATTGTTGGTTTGTTCTACCTTGTATTTAACGCATACTTAATATTAATTATAATCATAAACTATTCAACATTTACTCTTTTATTGATATGGTGTCTTCAATTTTAACTATTATTTTGTATTTTTATATTTAAACCTCATCTATGAGTAAGGATATTAAAGCTTGAATAGAATATAGATCTTGTGAAATATTTCCTCTAGCATTTACAAACTTTCCTCATTGATACTGTATCCCTTGTAAATAGTAATCCCTAATTTTTTCCACTATTACTGCTTTGTACAAACTGTAGCACCTGGCTTGGAGTTTTAATCTTACATAATAGTGGTATAGGCTATGTTCATTATATTGTCGCATATATTGCACTTCACATTTTCATATTTTCTTCCTCTAGAACATTTTCTAACTTTGTTTCTTCTTTTCCTCCTTTCACATCTCTAATAGTTTTGTCCAACAGTGATGCCTTTCCACACCTAAAAACCTAATGCTTCCTGTGCTTGACTGTGAGACTCTCAGTTTTTACTTAACATGATGATTTCCTGTTGCAACAAGTTTCCTGAAAACAACATAATTTTACTTTTCTTTATTGCTAAAAATCTCTCTCTCTCTTCTCTCCCCCATCACTCACCTCTCTCACCTGTCTCTACTCTCTCTTCTCTTTCCCATGTGTTTGTTTAATTTCTTATCACAATATTCATTGGCAGCCAGAAAGACTATTTTAATTCTTTGCCATGGTGAATGTTGTTATCACAATCCATGTGGGTGTGAAGGTTTCCATAGAGAAAGTTGACTTTGGCTAATGTAGTTTTTGTTTGTTTGTTTTGTTTTGTTTTGTTTTTGCTGAACTGCCCACTTGGTATCTTTGTTGCTGGCATTCGTCCTTGATTGTCTGTGCTTCCCAACAAAAACAAAAGGTCACCTGAAATCTAAATTCCTCATGGCTTTACCCTTATCAGTTGGAGTAAAATCCAAAGTACTTGAACAGGCTACCACTATAAATATATTTCTAGTCTGTTGTATTATTTCATTCTCTAAATTCTAATAATGTTCTATAATATATCAAGATCACTTAAGTCCTTAGTAAGCATTAATGAATTTCTTTATAATTTATTGTTAGATAACCAATATTTATTCATTCAGATATTTGTGATTATTCAACTTTTCTTCTGATATATCTTAGTTTATCATGGTTTAATTTCTAATTAAAATGCAATTTCACCCAGCTTTGTCATTTCATTTTTCCATCAGCTTGCATATTTTTCTCTGTAGAATTTATTTTTCACTTTAATGATGCATGCACTTCATTTTACATTCACCACTTTAGAAGAACAGGGAATGTATTGCTGTATCCAATGGCCTATAACAAAATTTTAAAAAATTAAGAGTAAACTTATAAGGACCAAAGTTGATTTTGCATTTACATAATGTGGAAGAAATTTAATTTAGTTTTATATCCTCCAATTATCATGGAATAGATAATTTTATAACATCTGTTAAATAACTAGTTTTAATAATGCTAATGAAACTGAATATTTTCATTTCCTATAACAAATATAATTATATAACAACTTACTTTCATTTGACCATATAAAGATGTATTTAATAAACAGATAAACAGTAAGTTGAAAATCACTTGCATTTAAATAATTGTTACAAAGTAATTGCATAAGACTACATGAGACTATTTTAATTTTTCAAATTAATCTACAGCCTTAAAACTAGAGGATGAAATGTGATAGTATTTGTTGGGTGTCTACTTCTGAAATAGAGATATTCTTACTTGAACAGCTTTAGCTAAATATGGAATAATGAGTGCATTTGAAAAACAGAAGCTGCTAAATATTCAAAAGATGCTTGTTCACATCTAATTGAAAGGTAAAGTGGGAAAGAATGATATTTAATAGACTCTGACAAGCATTTAGAATAAAAGCCTTTCCTGAACCACTTAGAAACATGGAGATGCTTCCACTAATTGACATAAAATTTTTCATTCTATTGATTTTTAAAAGGAACAATAAACAAATATATATCAATCATGTCTTGACCTATTAATTTATAATGTCCTTATCTTCTGAAAGTTGACTTTTGATAATACATATTGAAAGATATCAGTTTGATACTTTCCTTCCTCTGACTTTATACATTTCTAATGAGAAATTTTAGAAATTAAAATCAAAGCACAAGAAGAAAAGAAGAGAAATAACAGCACATTAATTTTATACCATTATAGTGCAATAAGTTATGTCTTGAGTAGAATGTTTTAAAAGGCCCCAGGTTATCAATTTACTTAAGTGATAAAACACAATGTTTAGACTATTTAAAAATATCAGTGACTACTATTGACAAAGATGAAAGTGGCAATAAGTAATGTGAGTTGGTATAGTAATTGGAAATATGTTTGTGATACATAATAACACACAAATGGCACAGAAGAAAAGTTATAAATGGACAAATAATGTCTGTACTTAAAATATACAAATATTCAATAGACATGTAAAGTATGTATAAAATGTGTGCTAGGATGTATAGAGGCCTGAATATCTTAAGATATATTAAATATGAAGTAAATCAGTGAAAGAACAATGACTACAGTAATGCATAGATAATTTGTTAAAGCAAAAGAGCATATGATATATAAGTAGAACATGAAATGAAATCCTGATTGTTGCACATCTGTGCTAACAGCTATGTCTTCTTTAAATTGGCCTCTACTGGTTACACTCTGTGTGGTTTCATCCCACCATATGTGCTTATGTACTAAGATAAAGATAAAGTCATCATTGTTCAGCAGGGTAACTGGCAGCAGCAGTTACTGGTAAAGTATACTTTCATGCATCATTCAAAGAGATGTGATTGTACTACTGCCCTTGCCATCTTCCATCTGTTGGGTGTCTGTAGTGAAACTTCAGCTAGTTTTGTAGCAAAACAATGTGTGTAGAATATTACATTGACAGTGGAGTTACCCTTAGGGTGGGTGAGTGTCAATAGTTAGGTGATAATGCTGAGATGATGATAGATAGATAGATAGATAGATAAAATAGATATGACTATTGCAAACTATTCAGGTATTGTCTCATTAAATTTCACTTTATAATAGATACATGGATGGTACCTTTCTCCTTGCTACTTGGTATATTTGTTTTTGATGAATTAAAATTAGTACTTCCATCCTTAAACATGAGAAGTTCTCTTCTACAACATCTGAGAAACTTTTCTTGAATGGTAGTTTGATGAGAATTTCCTATGGCCACAGGCATCTGACTTGGGACCACAGCTGATAACCATTTTTAGGGAAACTGACGAGGTGTTGCCATGCTGGAAGGATTATGTGGTTGAGGATGCATTTTGCAAGTGCACAGCCTTTCTCTATTTCCACTTCTGTATGTGCAATGTACTTGTGATTGCGATTCAGTTGCTTTGCTCTGTTTTCCTGCCAATATGTATACTGCTACCTGCCATGTCTCTTCACAATACTGGATACTTATACCTTTGGAACCTTAAGCCAAAATAAACAATTTGCAAGTTGCTTTTATCATAATGTTTTATCACAATAAAGAAAACTAAAATAAAAGTTGGTCGAAGGAGGGAGGTACTGCAGTGAAGAATCTGAGAAGCTGTCTGTAGTTGTATTCTGTGTGGTAGCTCAGGAAGGAAGATGAGGAGGCATAATCATAGATGCGAATTCTGCCAGACCTCATCAAAGGGAACCAGCACCATGTCAAGCACCACCTGGACAGTGGAACATGGTGCATCTGCGCTCAGGTGGTTTTATTGATTCAGAACTCCTTAGGTGTTCTAGAGATACCACGTGCAGATCATAAGCAATTAAACATCCACAAAAAATCCAATACCTGTAGACAATACAGAACACAAAGACCTAGGATAGGCCCTCACCCAACAGTGCATAAAACATTTTAAACATAACTAAAAATGAACTTCCCCAATACCTGACTGTCTCTGTCTCACTCTGTCTTTCTCTTTGTCTCTGTCTCTCTCATATGTGTGTGAGTGTGTTTGTGTGTGTGTTGAAGAAAGTGGAAGATTTTGGAACTTTTGGGTAGAAAAGCTGTAGAGCATTGTGAACAGAACTTAAAAGGCAGCTCTGTAGAAGCTAAGAGGTAGCAATGGTGACAGTATTGGAAAAGGTAGAGTTTCAAATTTATTTCAAATATTAACATTAATTAACAATAAATTTCAAATATTATCAACCGGGCATGGGACATTTATGTGTTATTTTGGAAAAGAATGTGACTGCCTTCTGTCCTTCTCCTAAGTATTTATCTGAGACTCAATGAAAAAGTTATATATATATATATATATATATATATATATATATATATATATATATATATGTGTGTGTGTGTGTGTGTGTGTGTGCGAGTGTGTGTGTGCTTAACAGGGAAAAAATCAAGAAAACACAACAACACAGCACTGAGTTTGTGGCACAGTTACTGACTGATCATTTAGATCTACAATGAAGAAGAGAACAAAAGTCTATAGGAAATTTAATTACATAGCTCAGGTATATACTGCAAAGTAAGATATAATTGTTAAGGATAGTACCACCATTAAGGAGAGGCCTGTTATGAACTGTGGCACAAGGTAGACCTTAGGTGAATACCCCACTCAACTAATATTCCAAATACAAAAAGAGAGAGCATAAGCAACTTTCTGCTCCTAGGAAACAACTGAAAAGAAGCACTGTTGCTAATATGATTCAAAGATATGAAGGTCTATCTCTAGCTGGCAGCCAAAAATGACAATGCAATTCTCATGGTCCTGTCTTTTGCAGCATTATGGATGTAAAATGTAAGGGACCATGCATTCGTACATTACAGGTACAGAGCCATGAAGCTTTGAGCAGTGAAGTCACTGTGTGATGTCCTTAAGAAGGCCAAAAGATCTCCGAGTCTTTTGAGTGAAGCTGTGAAAGTGAAGTGTCAATTGCACTGGAGACCCCAAGATATTGGAGTCACCTGAGACATAAAATATATGCCGTGAAGAGCTGGACATAAGGAATGGTAGTAGCTGGAAAGAGGCAGAGAGAGACTGAAGACAGAGAGAGACACACACAGACACAGAGAGACATGAGAGAAACACAGAGACAAAGAGATAGAGACAAATACAGAGAGATATCTGTTGGAAAGTCTCAAGTCTCTCTCTCCCTGGGTCCAAGGCGGGCCTAGTCTGTCTGCAGCAGACTTGGCTACCCTCTCACCCAAAGTAACCCAGACACCAGCTGTATGGACAGGATGTGTGTCTGAGGGTTTCAGCCAGAACCTTGGTTGGGGAACTAAGAGTCAGACGGAATTCAAGAACTTCTGGGACCACCAGTATTTACTGAGGTACAGGGACAGGGGAATGCATAGGTTTAACACAGGTATGCAATTCTGCCAATCTCAGGTAGGACCCTGAAAGGGGCTGAGACTGGGTGGAACCCTGATCTATTCAAAGCAGGGGGGAGAGGTCATGCTTTGTTCACTCTGAAAGCAAATGGCAACTTAGCAACATCAACCATTGATGAGAGGTTTGGCCAGATCCATGGGATACCACAAAGAGAGAGAAGAGAGAGAGAGACAGAGAGAGAGACAGAGACCGAGACAGAGAGAAAGGAATGACAAAGACAGCAGGGCTGGAGGAGCAGAGCCATCTAAAGCACCTTGACTTTAGACATGTAGCCATAGGGATTGGTGTTTACCTGCTAGGATTTGGTATGTCTTTGGCTTATTATTTGCTCACTATGCCTCCCTTCCTCACTTTTGGAATGTTAATACATAATTTCTTCCAATATGTTGGACCCTGTCACTGGTTTTTTGGTTGCATGGACTAGAACAATACTATTTGGTTTTACCCTAGTTCCCTAGACTATCTAGCCTAAGGTTCTAGGACATGCAAGTAGTTTGGGGCATGGATTCCATCTCATGGACTGGGCCCTAACTCAAATCAGGTGTAGATTATTATTTCTTAGAAGCCTGTTTGTTTTTTAATAAGAGACTGAGATTGTATCAGGATTGCAAGGGATGTGAGGAGGAACTGGGAGCACTAGAAAGAAAGAAAACTGTAATTAGGATGTATTCTATGAGAAAATTTTTTATTTTTAATAAAAATGAAAAAGAATATATAAAAGTGACTAATATACATTAATAATGTTTCACTAAAATAAAAGTGTTTCCTTGAGTCTCAGAATTATGAGCAGTGTGGAGACCATGAAGTAATATGAGGAATTTTAGAGGATGTAAATTACATCATTTTACATTATAATATTGCCATAAAATGGGCCAGGAAGTAGAACATGGTAGTTTCAATGTGACATCCCTGATAGGCTTAGGCATTTGTATAAGTGGTTCCCATTTGGTGGCATTATTTTGGAAGGATTAGGAAGTGTGGTCCTACTTGAGATAATATGTCACTGAGGGTGGCTTTGAGAGTATATGGATTAGCACTACCTCCACTTCTCCTCTTTACCGTGTACTTTGGTTGAGATTTGATCTCTTGTCCCTGCTGCCTGCCACCTGCTATCATGCCCTGTACCCATCAGCCATGATATGCTCTTCTCCCTCTGGAACTGTAATCCAGAGTAAACTCTTTCTACATTAAGTTTCTTTTGTTCATGGTGTTTTATTCCATGTACTGAAAAGTAATAAATTCAACATGGAATTGGATGCTACCAATTCATTTAGATACTTCCCCCTCTCTTTACATGGCAATGATGAAGTATGGTTCTGTATACAGTGCTGCCAAGGCTAAGGAGATTTCCCATGAAGAGCTCATGCTCTAACATGAATAAGAATGTGTACACTGTGAAATCAAGAAAGGAAATAATAGATATTTCATCTACAAATAATTTCATTTCATTTTTAATTGTGTCTTTTTCATATGTTTTTGTTTATAACTCTGTCAGATTCATGCCCAACAAAAGTGATAACAGTGATAAACATTTCCGTAAATGAAAAGGTAGAGAAAATAATTCAATTTCCTTCCATTGACAGTCAATAGAATGTGTCAGTCTACCAATCTCCTATTAGTTATCAAATACTGCACTGCAGACATTTAATACGTTAATCATGCTTATCTAAGTATGTAAGAATGAGTAATATTCATTCAAAATTTGTAAGTTAAATTAGGTTAAAATATGAGTGATTCAGAGGCCCAAGGCCAAGCATTGGAAAACCCCATGGAAGAGTGTGACAGGGGATTGTGGGAACCAGGGGAGTCAAGGACACCAGGAGAACATGGCCCACAGAGTCAACTGACCAGGACCCTTAGAGGCTCACAGATATTGAAGAGGCAATTACAGAGCCTTCCTAAGTCTATTACAAGTTATATATATATATATATATATATATATATATATATATATATATATATATATATATATAATCTTAAGTTTTCCTTGCTTGGTGTTCTTCTGGAAGTCCTAAAAGCTTGAGTAGGGCAAGTCTCTAACCCTTTTCACTGCCCTTGGAATCCTTGTCCTCCTACTAGGGTGCTTCCTCTAGCTTTAATGTTGGGGATGCTGTCTGGTCCTTTTGCATCTTGTCATGCCCTGTTTGATTGGCAGCCATGGGAGGGTTGTTCTGTTCTGAGGAGATTCGGTTGGGGAGGGATCTTGGTGGAGTGGAGGGAGGGGAGGCTGCAATCAGAATGTGTGATATTAGATAAAATATATAAAAAAAATTAAAATGCATTTTACAACCCCCCCAAAACAAAACAAACAAAGAAACAAAAAACCCTAAACTTCAATAATCAGAAAGGCACAAAAGCAATGATCAGGATAATGATGATGAACTTTTTAAAATGTTGAATAATTATGTCAAAAGCCAAAGTAATTTTGTATTTTTGAGCTGAGGATTGAAGCAGGAATTTTATGCATATTAGGTAAGAAGTCTTCCACTGAGGTATGTCCTCAGGCCCACTGATTTTCTTTTGAACATCACACTAAGCATGTTTTATCAATTCATATTCTTCAAGACCATGAATCTCCAATCTAGGATAGGTTTTGTAAATTACTGTAAGAGATTGCTATTGAATAGTATATTTTGCATTTCAATGATTATTATTAGCTAGCAAAGATTTGTGATAATGCAAATTTTCTATGTGGAAAGTTGAACGACTTTCAAGTAATTTCTTTTCAAAACAAATCTCAAGTTATAAAGCTTCATTAACATTCTAAGCATTAACTTTTAAGGTAACTCATTGTGTTAAAGCATTCTTCCTTTATTCTCATTTTACAAAAATCAAACTTGCGATTTTTAAAAATAAAATTATGGAAACTTTTAAAATTGCTATAAGATTATTAAAAGGAGGTTTTCATCCTTCATGAAGTTTATCACTAACTTATAAAAATTGTTCTATTGGTGATGGATCTTTTGTTTTTATAGATCATTCCATAAGACACATAACATGATGCCCTTGATTAGCAAGCTTTGACAAACGTAGACAGTATATAGATTATCAAACTTCCGAAATCAAAACAGGCACCACTATGAGAATTTACAATTTCTAAAATATGTTGTATAAAACATAATATATAATGCAAGGCACACATATAGGCATTGGATAACTACCTATGCTACTTAAGTTTATATATGTTTATCCTGTTATAAATATGATTGAAGTTATTTAAATGAAATATAATCTCATCAAATCAGTCAGAGTACACAATTAACAGTGCATGCTAATTTTGGTGAAGAGACATAAGAATCAATATGTTGGAATAAAACTGAATTTTTAAAATTAAATTATGTAATATAAATCTCGTCTTTACTGAATGTATCTACTAGAATTGAAGGTGTTAAATACCAACTGAAATATATTTCAAGTTCAGTTTTATCTATGTGAGGAAAAAACATTTATATTTATGAGATTTAATGATTATTTTTTGAAAAACTTGTTATAACTGATTGCTTTAAAGAAATATAAATGTCTAACCATGTCATTCTACCAAATTTTTAAATAACCTAACACTAGTAATAGCCTGTAACTGAGACATACATTAGAACAAGATTAAGTATTGTGATATCATCTGAACATACATATTTTATACAAAATAATAAATAAAGATGGCTAAAAGAAACAAACAATGATAAGTAGGTGTGATGATCAGGAAAGCTGCATAGAGGACATTTAATCGGATAACCAGAGAAAAGGATTTTGGTAGGTGACTAACACATTACAAAGAATGTAATGGCATATCCATTAAATTAACTAGCATATCCAGTAACATTAACATGTAGTAGATGATGGCCCCCAAAATAAGCGTAGACAACTTATCAAGAATGAATGAATCAAGAGTGATAAGCAGTTAGACAACCAGTAGGGGAGAAGCACTCTAATCTTTGTTTCCGGCAGGCAACATAAAGCATCACTCTTCCTTTAAATCAACAGGAATAAAGCAGATCCTTCACCAAGCAGACCATGGAGTACTTATTGGGCCCTTGAGGATCACTGAGCAAACAGTGGATTACTGGTTGAAATAGAACAAGTCACTTAATCCTTCTGCATATTTTGATAATGATTAAAGTGTCAGTGGCTTCACATTTTCACTTCACTACAATTCAGAGTAAATTTTAAGTAGAAACTGAGAAAACAAGCTGAAACTGTGAGAGTAAATGAGGATTTCACCTACTTCTGACCCTACTCCTGTCATTCTGGCTAGGTGTACGCATGAAAAATGTGTGTGCTGAGGTACTTGCCTGTGTACCTGTGTGAGGCAGATATCCACATTAATGTCTTTCTGTATCACTCCCTAATTTTTTTCTTAAACATGATACTTAATTTGTTGACTGAGTTGCTCATTTTTCACTTAATTTTCCTTAAGATTGCATTTGAAGCATAATGCATGTTAGAAAATGCATAAATCTGACATGTAAAGTATGATTGTAAATCAATTAAAAAGCAGATCGTCTATTAAATATGTGCTATTGGACTAAACAGTGTATGTCACAAGGCATGACAGAACTCTTTAAGTTCCTATGGTTCATTACCCATAGCTTTTTCGTGACTGTAATGGGTCTGCACAAGACTGGGTTTGGAAGCAGTGTTCATGAGATCCTATTCCACCTTGATGAACTACTGATTATTTACGGAAGCTGGCAAAAAAAGAGAAGTCATTGTCTCCAGTTCTTTGTGCAATGTTGTGCCTTCCAGATTCTGATGGATAGTTGTTTCCCCATGTTCGTGCAGATAGTCCTGCTTAAACTCAGTAGGTCATAAGCAAGACATAAAAATATGATCATGGGAAAGTGTTCTGAACAGGGGAAAGGTGAATGGTGGGATGAAAATGAATGAGATGACAGGGGGTAAGACTCAATAAAAGCATTTTTCAGAGCTATATAATTGCCAGTATAACTTTAGTTAATAAAACAATGATGAGAATGAGGAACCAAAACCAATGATTGACTCATTGATCCTGAATACAATTCTTTGATAATGTTTAAATTAATTCTCCTTAAGAAACCAATGTCAAGTTATCAGAGCAACTAGTATTAAACTATCTGTTTAACTTAAAAATAAACTTCTTTATGGGACAAACAAAATATGTTTCCAAATTCAGTTCATTTTTATTCCTCTTTTAATGAACAAACATAATCCTCCGTATTCTAGTTTCATCTTACTTTGATTTTTGCTACTGTTCTCTTCTTTGATGGGCAATTTTTATAACAAAATAATACAGTATACAGAGAAAGCACACTTGAGCTCAAAAATTATTTTATTCTTCCTCTTTGCATGGAAGTTATGGCTGTAATTCTTAATTGTCAATTTGATTGGATTGTAAAGTGTCAAATGAACCAGTAAAGCTCACTGTGTCTCTGAGGAAAGTTACCTGAAAAGCCAAAGAAAATGTTCTTGTTAAGTGACAAACATGACATCAAGAAAAATTAAAATGAATAAGAGCATAGCATCTGGCAATAGATGCTATAGGAAAGACAAAGATCATTATGTAATGTGCTTTATAATATTATATGTCTTCAGAGAGGATCAGTGAAAAGTAAATATAGATGTCTGCAATGGTTTAAATATTTTCCCACATCAGAACTCACGTTAAAATTATTTGGCATCTATATGTTATTAAGGAGGAGAAGACACTATGGGTAATTTGTGGGAAGCGGTCCCTCTGGACACTGGCTTGAAACACCAGGCATCCCATTTTGTTTTAAAGCCCCGTTTCTGCTCTGGTCTTAATGGACAGGGTTCAGACAAGGTTAGATAGCCCAAAGCCGCCAAGTTCTGGGAAACTGTCTGCTTAACTAACTTTATTGCTTCCTCACTCCGCGTTTCCACCCTTATAGATTATACAGGAAGCCCTGGAAAAATCTCACAGCTCCATGCACTTCCTTATCACTCGCTCTGGGGCATCTTAACATTACCTCATAATACCAGATAGACAAGACCAGTCCGCCGGCCAGATAGAGTCACCATAGCAACCTGCTTAGGCACTCCCCACCTCGAAACTTCCTATATATACTGGTACTATGTGTTCAATAAATTGAAGGCTTGATCAGAATACTGTCTTGCCTTCATTTCTCGTGCTTCCTTGTTTTCTCCCCAATCCTTGCTCCTCTCCTAGGGCTTTTGTTGCAGAACCCCACAGGTCCGGGACAGTAATTTGTCCATGAGAGTAATGACATTAATGCCATAAGTAAAGGTCTCCAATTCTTCCTCCTTTTCATCAAATGATGCATAAAGTCTTTGTGAGATATCAACAGCATGATCTTGAACTTTTCAACTTCCAAACCTGTGAGAAAATAAATTTATGTTTGTCACATACCTTTCACAAAACATATAAAGATACAGTCTACCTAAGTTTTGAGACAGGTTTCCCGACTAATACTGGAGCTTTTCTCATCAGGTACAATTGGTGGTTAGGAAGCCCCGGGATCATTCTGTTACCTAGCTCTGAATGCTGGAGTTACAGGTGTGTGCCATCAAACTTGACATTTACATGATTTATACATATCCCAACACAAAGTCTCATGATTGCATGAGTGTTTTTCCCACTAAGCCATGTCTCCTGTCCTTATAAATCAATCAGTATTAAATCAAGAAGAATTATTACAGTAGATTTTTGAGGGAATAATGGGGCTAACTAAATCTGTTAAGAATGCAGTTTGTGTCAATATATCCAGCAAACTAAGATGTGGGCAAGTAAAAATGTGACCTCTTTCAAGATGGGGCCAATCTGTTAATAACTTCAACTGAATCAAATTAATGCTGAAATCCCAATTTCATTTCCACTAAGATTAATGGAGAATGCAATATAGTGTTGACTCAGTTCTATCATGGCTCTGCCTGTGTGATTAGTTACAATCATTTAGGGAAACACAAAGTTAAAGGTGCTCACTCCAAGGAATAAAATGATACTAAATAGAACAAAAAGTTACCATAAATTTTGAGAATAAAAACTATGATAATAAATATATATATATATATATATATATATATATTTTATTATCTGTTTTTTAGTCATACTTACCATACTGTTATTTATATTATTTAAAGCAGAATTCATGCTCCTAGCATTGCTTGCTCTTAGTTTATTTCACCTAAAAGACTTCGTTTCTACCTCTAGGTAAAAGGGAACACTGTATTTCCCAGTCATTTTCTTTCTCTCTGATTTCTTTCCATATTACATTCATTTTCACAATGGATTCACAATATACAATTAATAAGATATTTTAAAATGAAAGAAGTTTAATGAAGTACAAGACCAAAGACATAAAAAAGTAATGTTTTTTTTTTTCTGAATCTGTTTTCTAACAACTATCAAATTTGAAAATTTGTCTCAGTTTTCTTAGTAGTTCTAAAACTCTTAAGAACTAAATCTCACTATTTTAAATTAGCGCTATCTTATTTTAAATATCCACATTCATTTATATTATGTCACAAATTGAGAATATCAGTCACAAATATTTATATTGAACTTTGCATAGATTTTTCAATATTCCATTTCAAATCATTTTCATACTGAAAACTTCCCTGGGACATCCAAGTTTAATAACAGTTAAAGTATAATTCATTAATATTACTTTTTTTTTTCCCTAGGGAGTAACTTTGTGGTTTAGGAGTCTTTTGGTGAAATTATAATTAGTGTTTATCAACATATTAATTGGTAGACGTGCAATAAAGGACTATAACTTATAATATTTATACATATTTAGAAATGTAAGTTCTATGAAAACTATAAATATTTACAGTGTATTTAAATAATATGTCATTCATTTATTACTATATATATTAATAAATTAAAATATATATATATATATATAGTAACACACAACTTTTAACATGAGTAAAAATAAAACCTGTCATGCATTCATGTAGTTTAAAAGTTTTAGAAGTTGATCTACTTAATGTTCTCAGAAGATTTCTATGTAGACTAGTATTTAGTACAGGGAATTGAACAGATTATATAACTTTATGGTATAGGTAAACTTATCATCATAATTTAAGATGTAATTATATCTAAGTAGTTATTGCTATGCAGCTTTTACTAATATTTGTTTTCATCAGTGTCTATTCATGAACAGTTTTAATAATGCATGCTTTAATCCTAGGTTTCATAAGGGCTGAGACAGGAGTATATGGAATTTTTTATGAATCTGGGGTTCAAAGTGAATTCCAGGAAAGTGTATGCTATATATCTAGACCATATCTCAAAAGAAAGAAAAATAAGGAAAAATTATTCATTTATCTAAACAACTTTTATATAAAACACAATAATTAATTATGCTTTTCATGATGCCCTTTCTACATTTGCAATTGGAGGATACTCTTTAAGAGCATAAAACAATCTTTTTATTGATATCCTTGAGTAGATTACAGATTACAAACATGTCAAGATCATTCTGGAGAAAATCATTACTTCCAAATTGCAAAGAATCAAGCAGTGATTGCCAAGGTAAGAGAGTGCTTGATAACACAATCAAGAATTTACATAATTCATTCTTATCTCTTCATCCAGGAAGATATAATGATAGCATGTAGTTTGGAGACAAATTATAGAAAATTGTCTGCTTACAGCTTCATACATATTTAAAAGAAAGATTATGTTTTTTGATTAAACAGGTTCTTCATTTTCATGGCCATTTTTTTTGGCAGTTTAGATGCTTCTGTTGTTATCAACTCTTAAGGATCACCCTGATCTTATCAGCAATCACATTAATTCATGAAAACATAATTATTAATGATATATGTATACAAGTAAATATATAATAGTTTATTATAATTACTAGCCTTTGAAAATAAAACAATTTCATTTTTCTATTTAATTTTTTCCTGATTTAATTATTATTGAAATTCTTCTAATATTGCCATAGAAACCAAGTTGATTATTTTAATAAGAGTGTTAGAATTTAAACAATGGAATTATAGTATGTTCATTTACATCTTAAATTCAATTCTGGCATTAAAAAACTTCATTATTTATTTTTAAATATTAAATTTTAATAAAATACTCATATAACTTATATGATACATCCAGATGTCCCCTTCTCCCCTCCCTCTACCCCATATTATCCCCCCATGACTCCCCAAGATCTACCTCCATCACCACCCACAAGCATCCCCCTCCCTGCTTTTCTCCAGAAATGAAACATTCCCCTAGGGTTACATCACAATGAGGGCATGCATAGTGGAATGGAACCAGGTCAGGCACCAAACTCTACATCAAGGCTGGGCCAGGTAGCCCAGCAGGAAAAAAAAAAAAGGTCTCAAGAACAAGGAAAATGGTTAGACATCCCCACTCCAGCCTGTAGGGGTTTTTCAAGAACACAAATACAGACAGCCATAAGATGTGTTGGGAGATCCTACAGGTTTCTTCTCTGTGGTTTCAGTCTCTGTCTTAAATTAAGTGTTTCTAAGTATGAAATATATAATTTAATATCACATTAAATATTACATTGAGAAATATGATCCCACATTTTAATATAATTTATGTTTTGCTAAAATTACCACAATATTTTTAACATGCATTGCAATAAATGTCAAGTATTTAAAGTGAAAAAAAGCCAATTGTTTAAACAATTTTAATATATAATTGTTTTATATTGTAATATAAATCTGTCATTATGAATGGTTTCTTAAGAATATATATATACAGGAAAAGTCTGATTTTCCCTCTCTCAACAACCCGTACTTACATGATGCTCTTCATCTAGGGGTTAGGTGTTATGATTTCTCCAATCCACATTGCCATGTAGACTAGTGCTGTCCTTGTGCAGAGCTTTTGAAGGAAAAGAAATTAATAAAATTTCATGAGTGCAGCTTCCATGTCATATAAAGAAAGCCCTGCCTCCCAGAAGACATCCTTCTCTTCTAGCTCTTCCAAACTTTCCACCTCATCTTAAGTGATGTTCCGTGGGTTGTAGGGGGCTGATGATATCCAGGCTGTGGACGTATCCAGCTTGACAAGGATCCTGGTTTTTCCCTTAGCTAGGAGTCTGAAGTCCACCAACTGCCTTGCTCCTTTCTCATCTTTACTGTATGGTGACAAAAGCCTCTCATCAAAAATATTGTCTATTTTGGCCTTATAGTAAAACTCAAATCTATTCCTGGACTGGCTGGGAGAGGAGCAATGCCATCTCAATTGTAACAGTCTTACTGGCCTTCAAGTTTTTGACATGTATAAATACTATTCATGCTTTCTGTAAAGATATAAAAAATTATTCTTGGTAACTGACCTTCCCGTAGAGACAAAACCATAGTCAAGAACAGAAGCAGAGGACAGTATGTTAGCTAGCTTGAAATAACAAATAGATAATTCACCCCCAAACACCTGCATTTTCTCTTAGATAAGAAGTTAGCTTTGCTAGTTCAGTCAGGACAGCTTTCTGTTTTGAGGGGAGTCTTGTAATTTTTTCTCCAATGTGCACATTAATTTCTATCTCTTAACTTGTCTTATTTCTATTTTCTTTATTTTTATTATTAAAGAAAACGCTCTTGTGGGTCATCATCATCATAAAGTGTACTCTATGTGTCTCTTTAAAGCGCGTAAGCATATCAACCAAAGGGTCCCATAAAAGAGTGAGGTACTGCGCTCACTTGTCATAACTTGGTTGTTTATCCCCCTTCATGGAGGCCAAGGACCCCTGGTGGACTAGAGCTGGAATTGACACCCACAGTGGGTGAGATTTTTTTGAATATTCAGTTCCAAATCACAAATAGTATATTCTTCTATCATCATCTATCTTTATCTATATCTATCTCTCTATCAAATGTCTATTTATATATCTATCTATCATATAAAATATAAAATTTAATGTTCTATAAATGTGTGTATAACAATAATAATTATAGACTAAAAGCTAACAAATTTAAATGGATATTGTGGAGCAGAAATGTAAATCCTATACCAATATGTGAATTTCTCAAAATATTAAAGTATTTTTTTTCTTCTTAAACTGACAAATGCTGCATTCTTACAGGAAGTGTTCATAAATGGGAAAACTTATACTAGTATGTAAACAAGATTATAGCAAAATTTGCTTCATTTGTGCTATTAACCTAAAACTGCTCCAAAAATTAATACCTATTATTTAATAAAATAAGGAATATATAAGCAATCAAATATCTTTGCAATTTGATCTTTTACACATGAACATGTATGAAATCAGTATATTAATTTGTATATAATTGAACATGGAATGAAAATCATAAACTATTAAATGAAATCAGATTGGCTAAAATTTCTTTCATCATTCATTCAGATTAAATGATTCATCAGTTCTTTGTCAACTTTTTACAGATCCATAATGCTCTCAAATTTCTCTGTTGAAAGAATAGCTTCTGTTTTAGTTATTTCTTCTTTGGGAAGTAAAGTGAATACCGAGATTATTATTTTTTTAACTTGAAATCTGCTGGAAAGCCCTGGGTCAGTTTTTTTCTTTTCCTCCCCCTCCCTACATTTTGAATAATTATTTAATGCAATGAATTATCTTGACCTGGTCAATGAAATGTCTCATTTTTACAACTTATCTGTGTTCAGTACATCAACTACACCATCACAGCTAGTGAGCGACTTTCAGATAGATGTTTTGAAATGGTTTAAGAGATATTTATTTTTGTGTGTGTTTGTATGTGCACCACCTGTATTCAGTGCCTGCAATGACCAAAAGTGAATATCTGATCTTTCTGAATTTGTGATATCAGTGAGTATAACTCCCATAGACACAACTAAACTCATGTCCTCTGCAAGAACAGCAAGTCCTCTTAATTGCTGTGATATCTCTTTAGTTCTTTTATAGGATTTTTATGCTTGAGTATATCAACCTTGTTTTCTTGTTCTCAATGTAAATTTAGACTACTTGATAACACATCCAGAAATGTAAGCACTAAAATGTCTCTTATGTTTTTTACTTTACTCTTTACTCTTTTGCTATAAACTTTTTCTGAGACAAACCAAGCAGATGTTAGATAATATGTAGGTGATATATAGACAATGGATAGACATAATGAGAGATAAATGATATATATATATATATATATATATATATATATATATATGATAGATAAATAGATTATAGAAAGATAGATAGATAAATGAGAGAAAGATAATAGAAATAAAAGAAAATGTGATTTGTTAGAAGAATTGGCTGAAGCAGCTAAGAAACTAAGAAGTGCTTTCTAAGGCAAAGTACAGGCTGAAGACCCAAGATGGTTATAGTATACCTCACTCAATTCCCAAAACACAACACACGGGAAAACAAACAGTACAATTATAAGTCCAAGGTCAAAGATCTGAGATCATTATCCAACACTTGATAATCTCACTGTAAGAAAGAGAATAGTCTATTTTATAGAGAACAAAGGCTGGAAAACTTTTGATATAACCTTTAAGGGAATGACAGAAAAAGTGTCCTTGATCTAGAAGTGAAAACAGCAAGTATACTTTTTTGCTTCCTTGGCACTATCTGAGTCCCCAGGCAATTAGGTGGTGACTTGGCAAATTAGTTCACTAGGTTTACTAACCCCTATAAATATCTTCAGAAACCCCCCTGTGACTCTCAGGAAACCGTAGTGTGTCAAGTTTTTGCAAGATTTTTGTTAAGTCAAGTTGTCACAAAATTAACAATCCCAACAGAATTGTCTGACTTTTTGTAATGTAACAAATTACCTCACTATTCCATGTTTGACCTTCTCACAATATTCTTGATTGTTTTATTGTAAACAAATACTAAAGCATGCCCTCAGAGTGGCAGCAGATTTGATCTAAGAACTCTTGTAACATTCTTCAACTCTTAAAAGCCAAAAAAATTAATACTCAATAATTTCATGACCTTTCAGTGCTTTCATGATGAGAAATTATACTCCATTTTCACAGCTCATATCTCTACATTTTCCACTAATTAGACTCATATATGTAGGATATTATGAAACTCAGATCTAGGCTAACATAGCAGCTCAATAAATGTATTTGTTATAAGTAAATGAATGCTAAATTAATGAAGAATATTATTAGTATCTTTCTTCTTTGGTTTTATGAGTTAGGTTTTCATTGGAAGGAGATAGACTGGACATACACACCCATTTGTTTTAATAGGAACAGGAAAGAACCTACATCACTGAAAGGAACTGTGAGTACTTCTTAATTATATATTCTGGAGGCATTTTTTAACAATTAGCAATACAATGCATGTCTTCAGAATGAAAACAATAGTTTCCCCCTTTTGATACAAAGTGCAACCATGTTTACTTTTCCTTACAACTAGTAAGCACACTGGATACCCTGTGGAGGATGGCTAATTGGAAGAATAGTGTACATTATCAATGCATTATTAAGAGTACAAATACATGAGGTTTAAAAGGATACAATAGAATTATAAAACTGAAATATTATTGGTAAACTTACAATGGAAAAATTGTAGCATTAATTCTGTGAGAAGATCATCACGCGAAAATTACTTTGGAAATCCAGCAACAGTAGTTATATGTTCAGATGAAATTATATATTTAAAAACACTAATGTTAATTTTTTCTACCCATTCGGGAGTCAATATCAATATTCTCTTCAACAACTCCTATAATTTATTTTATTATTTATATTTTAATTTTTCTTCCCTAATATAATATATCCCAACAAACTTCCCTCACTCCTTTCATTCCTCCCAGCTTCCTCCATCTCCCCTATCCCCCAGATCTCCCGGTTCACCTCCCATTCCCACTCCCGCCTTCCTCAAGAAAGAACAATCCTCCTAGTATTACTGCTCAAACAAAGCACAACAAGATGGAACTGAGCCAGGCACAATTCACTAATTCAAAATTGAACTAGGTCACCCAGTAAGGGGAGAAGTATCTTAGGGACGGACAAGAGGTTAGGTACACATGCTCCCCCATCTCCCATCATTACAGTCTGTTTGAGTTCTGCAAGAGCACCAGGCTAGAAGACAGCATGACATATTTGGGGTACCCAGCAGATTCCAAGTCTGTATCTTCAGGATCTGTGAGCTCCTAAGTGTGCTTGTCAGTTGACTCCATTGGGGTTTGTTCCCCTGGTGTCGTCTACCCACCAGTCCTTTCTCCATTTCTTCATTCGGAACACCTCTGGATCTGCTCCCTTTAGCTGTCATAGGTAGCCCCTCCGGTGAGGATTGGGCTAGGCAATGATCTATGAGGAAATCAAGATAACTTTAGAAGTCTTCTCCTGACTGTCTAGACTCTAGTTCCTGGCCTGCCCTAGAGTATCAGTTTTTATCATGCTGTTTTGCCCTGTCATTGTCCTATCCAATTTTGTAGGAAGGACAGGATACAGGACAAAGATTTTGTGACTGGGATGGTGTCTCAGTCTCACAATTAGAACCCTTTCCTGTTTAGGTTCCCTATCCCCCATTACTAGAGGTCTTCACTAGGGTCTCCTTTGTTGATTCTAGTGAATTTGTACTGCAGAATGTATCCTGATTCCCCCCTACATGTCTACTAATTCTGGGCATCTCTCAGTATATTCTCCCCCTCTATCCCTCTCCCTCTTCCTCCTCCCTTCTCTTCCAATTCCCATCCTTCCTCATCACACCTGCATCATCTGTTCTATTTCCCCTTTACCAGGGGCATCCATGTGTCCCCACAGGGGACCTCTTTGTTGCATAATCTCTCTGCAGATTGTAGTACTTTTGTCCTGTGCTTAGCAGTAAATATCCACATATAGGTGAATACATACCATGTTTGACTTTCTGGAACTTTACTTAACACAGGATGATATTTTATAGTTCCTTTGATTTGCCTGCAAAACTCATGTACTCATTTTTGTCATAGTTGAGTAGTCCTCCATTCTGTAAATGTGCCACAGTATCTTTATCTATCCTTCAGTTGAAGACCATCTAGGTTGTTTCCAATTTCTGGCTATTATGAGCAAATATGATGTAAACATAACTGAACTGGTGTGCTTGTGGCAGGATGGGATATCCTTTGAGTGTATGCCCAGGAATGGTATAGCTGCATCTTGAGAAAGACCGATTCCAAATTTCCTGAGGAATTGTCATGTTGCTTTCACTAATGGTTGTATAAGTTTGCACCCCTACCAGCAATATAAGGATGTTCACCTGCTCCACATCCTCACCAGAATAAGCTGTTATATCTGTTATTGATCTTAGCAAAACTGAAAGGTGTAAGAGAGGATCTAAGAGTAGCTTGATTTGCATTTCTTGAATTGATAAGGATGTTGAACAAATTTTAAGTGTTTCTCAGCCATTTGAGATTCCTCTTCTGAGAATTCTTTGTTTAGATCTGCACCCCACTTTTAAATGGGCTACTTTTTTGTTGATACCAAGTTTCTTGATTTTTTAAATGTATTTTAGATATTAGACCCTTATCAGAAGTGGAGTTGGTGAATGTATTTTTCCATTGTGTAGGCTGCTGTTTTGTCTTATTGCCCATGTCTTTTGCTTTACAGAATCTTTTCACTTTCATGAGGTCTCATTTATTAATCATCAATCTTAGTGCCTGAGCTATTGGTATTATGTTCAGGAAGTTGCCTCTTGTGTCAATGAATTAAGACTATTCCCTGCTTTTTTGTCTATCAGGTTCAGTGTATCTGGTTTTATATTGAGGTATTTGACCCACTTGGACTTGAGTTTTTGGTAGGATGAAAAATATTAATCTATTTGTATTCCTCTACATAGAGATACCCAATTTTTCCAGCTCCATTTGTTGAAGATAATTTCTTTGTTCCATTTAGTATTTCTGGCATTTTTAAAATAGAAGATAAGGTTTCCATAAGTGTGTGGAATTATGTCCAGATCTTCCATTCAGTTCCATTGATCAGGTGTCTGTTTTTATGACAATACCATGTGGTTTTTATTACTACAGTTCTGTAGTACAGCTTAAGATCAAGGATGTTGTTACCTGTGGAAGTCCTTTATTTTTCAGGATTATTTTAGCTATCCTGGGTTTGTTTGTTTGTTTGTTTCATTTTATTTTGCTTTCTCATATGAAGTTGAGTATTGCCCTTTAATATCTATAAAGAATTGTATTGGGATTTTGATAGGAATTGCATTGAATTTGTAGATTGCCTTTGGTAAATTGGCTGTTTTACTCTGTCAACTCTATTAATCCAGAAGCACGGGAGATCTTTCTATCTTCAGGGATCTTCTTCAATTTCCCTCTTCAAGGCCTTAAATTGTCTGTCAAACAAGTGTTTCACATGATTGGTTAGAGAGACCTCAAGATACCTTATGTTAGCTGGGTGGTGGTGGTGGTAGTGGTCACATATGCCTTTAATCCCAGCAAATTTGAGACTGAGGCAGGTGGATCTCTATAAATTCTAGGCCAATCAGTTCTACAGAGTGAGTTCCAGGGGAGCCAGAGATACAACAGAGAAACCCTGTCTCAAAAAACCAAAAAAAAAAAAATAAATAAATAAAAATATAAAAATAAAAGGTACCTTATTTTGGCTATTGTGAAAGATTTTTGTATCCCTGATTTCCTTCTCTGCCCAAATGGTTTTTTGAGCTAGCCACTCAATTAAAGTTGTTTATCAGCTGCAGGTGTTCCCTCATTGAGTTTTTAGGCTCTTTATATATACTATCATATCGTCTACAAATAATGACACTTTGACTTCTTGCTTTCCATGTTGTATCCCCTTGATCTACTTCCACTGTCTTATTGCTCTAGCTAGAACTTTATATACTATATTGAATGGGTATGGAGAGAGGGGACAATCTTCTCTTGTATCTGATTTTAGTGGAATTGCTTTGAGTTTCTTTCAATTTCATATGATGTTTGGATGCAGGCTTGCTGTAAATGCTTTTATCATGAAAAGTTGGATTTTTTCAGAAGCTTTCTCAGCAAATAGTGAGATGATAATGTGTTGTTATTTTTTTTTTTTGTTGTTTTGTTTTGTTTTGTTTCTTCTTTTCTTTCTGTTTGTTTATGTGGTGGATGTCATTGACTGATTTTTATGTTTGAATCATCCCTGTATCTCTGGGATGAAGCCTACTTGATCAATGTGGATTATGTTTGTAATGCATTCTTTTATTCAGTTTATGAGTATTTTTCAACTACTTTTCTATGTATGTTCATGAGGGAAATTGGCATTTAATTCTCTTACTTTGTTGAATCTTGGTGCTGTTTAGGTATCAGCATGACTATGGGCTCATAGAATGAGTTTGATAGTGTTCATTTTATTTCTATTTTGTGGAATTACTTAAGGAGTACTGTTGCTAATTCTTTGAATGTCTGATAATATTCTGAGTTAAAAGCATCTTAACACTGGGCTTTTTTGGGTTATAAGAATTTTAATGAAATTTTATATTTCCTTGGGGATCATAGGTCTGTTAAATTATTCATTTGATCTTGATTCAATTTAGGTACATGGAATCTATCAAGAAAGTTGTTTGTTTCTTTTAAATTTTCCAATTTTTGTGGAGTACAGATTATTTAAGTATAATGTAATGATTCTTTGGATTTCTTCAATGTCTATTGTTATATCCCATTTTTCCTTTTTGATTTTGTTGATTTGGATATTTTCTTTCTGTCTTTTAATTAATTTGGCAAGGTTTTGTCTATCTTGTTTATTTTTTGAAAGAGTCAGCTCTTTGTTTCCTTGATTAATTGAAATGTTCTCTTTATTTCTCTTTTATTGATTTCAACCCTACGGTTGATTATTTCTTGTCTTATTTGGGCTTCCTTTTTTTTTGTTCTAGGGCTTTCAGATGCACTCTTAGTTTACTAGTATGTGTTGTCACCGCTCTTTTTTTGCTAGGCAGTTTGTGCTATGACTTTTCCTCTTAGCACTGCTTTCATCATGTCTCATAAGTTTGGGTAAGTTGTGGATTCATTTTTATTGAATTCTTGGAAGTCTTTGATTCCTTTCTTTATATCAGTCTTTACCCAGTCACCATTTAGTAGAGAATTGTTCTGTCTTCATGAATTTGTAGCCCCTCTGTTGTTGTTGTTGTTGATGTCCAGCTTAATCCATGTTGGTCTGATAGGATGCAGGGGGTTATTTCAATTCTGTATTTATTGAGGCTTGCACCGTGGCCAAGAATGTGGTCAATTATGGAGAAAATTCCATGAGGTGATGAGAAGGAGGTATATTGTTTGTAGTATGGGTTAAATGTTGTGTAGATATCTGTTAGGTCCATTTGTTTTACAACATCTGTCCAAGCCAGCATTTCTCTGCTTAGTTTTTGTCTGGATGACTCATCAGTTGGTAAGAATGTGGTATGGAAATTTCCCACTATCAGTGTGTGAGTGGTCAATGTGTGTTTTTAGCTTAAGTAATGCTTCTTTTACAAATGTGAGAGACTTTGTTGTAGGAGCACACATTTTAAGAATTGAAATGACATCTTGGTTGATTTTTCCTTTGATGAGTGTTGAGTGTTCTTCTCCCTTGAATTAGATTAATTTAAGTTTGAAGTCTATTTTATTGGATATAGGATGGCAACACCAGCTTTTTTTTAAGGTCTGCTTGAATTGTAAATCAATTCCTAACTCTATACTCTGAGGTAACATTTATCTTTGAGGTTGAGATTTGTTTCTTGTATCCATCAAAAGGAGGATTTTGTTTTAGAATGCTTTCTATTAGTCTGTGCCCGTTTCTTGGTTGTGTGTGTGTGTGTGTGTATTGGTGGAATTAAGACCATTAATGTTGAAGAATATCAATAACCAATGATTGGTAGGTTCTTTTATTTTGTAGTTGTTGGTTGTGGTGCGTGTGCATGTGTGTCCCTTCTATTGATTATGATGGTGTGAGATGATTTCTTGTGATTTCCTGAATGTAGTTAATCTCCTTGGGTTGGAGTTTTCCTTCTAGTACCTTCTGTAGGGCAGGATAACAACTCCTATAATTTTTTAACCACACTTAAAAGACACAAATATATAAACAAAGAATATTAATGTATTGGATTAATAATCAATGCATTAAATGTCTTATATGTTAATAAAATCATCTATTTAAAATATGTTTTTACAAAGTAAAAGATCTTGAACTAAATAAAACATGTAATCTGGAGAAGATATGCATTTTAAACTGTTTGATTAAAAATAAGAATAAAAATAAGAAACAGCATGTTTCTTTTATTTTTACCACTTCACAACTGAGATGTAAACATATAATTTCACTTTTATCTTTCCATCTATTGTCTAAAAATGCTAACACTGGAGAGATTCTCAATAAAATAGAAAGAATTATGCAGTGCTACAAATAAATAGGTGAGTAGAGATAAAATTAAGGTGAACTCAGAAAGAACATTTTGTTTTCTGAATAATTACATGAATAATTATATGAAATCAATCAAATCAAAATAATTTTCTATTTGGCCTCAGTATATTAAAGATATTTCTTTAATTAAAAAAAAATTACTGGCCACAAAGGGAAAATACGCTATGTGGTACTCACCCCTAAATAAGATATTTATATCAAGCCACTAGTCATGGATAATTATGGACAAAGGGAAAGTTTTGTCTTCTTTCTTGCTTTGATTAGTTAGACTTATATTTGATGGATACATCCTCTGAACACACCATTCTGTTCTCATAGTAACAGAGAACAACCCCTGTACCATCACAATGAGTTGTAAGAACCTCACTATTAGATATTATTGAGAAATTTCCTTAACAATTAGGAATGCAGTGCCTTTCTTCAGAATAAAAAATGATATTTGTCAGTAGAGTGGAGTGAAAAACAAAAATAAATTATATATATATATATATATATATATATATATATATATATATATATATATATGTTACAAGCATTTTGGATGCTCTTATAATATTTAAGGCATAGATTATCTACTCTATTTTGGTACTTATTACAATCATTTATTTATTTATATATTTGTGAGCTGGTGGGTTGGATAGTCAATCCACACATATAAGAGCATTTTCATGACAGAGCCTGATAATTTTACATATGAATTCACAGTGATAGTGAAATCATACAAAAGTCAAAAAGTCAAAAGAAAATTCTAGTTTGGAGCCTGTGAGGTTGGACTGTACCTGACTGAGGAGATAACAATATTTGGTTGCTGGGAGAGGGAGAATGAACTCTCTTTAAGGATATTACCTCTGGCAGGTCAAGTATTTTCATGTGTATTCTCTACAAGTGAATTTTTTTCTTTTGATTTAAGAGATTGCTTTGACAATTTGGGTTATAAGTTTTAGAATTTTCATTTTGTTTTGATTAACCTTTGTTTTAATTGAAAATAGATCCTCTTCTCACCTAATATATACCGACCATAGTTCCAGTCCCCTACTCCTTTCCCTCTACCCCAGATCCACTACCCCTATCCTTTTTCCCATCAGAACACGGCAAAACCTGGTACAATAAGATATGGCAAAAGACCGTATATTGTTGCTGATTAAGGCAACCTGATATAAGGAAATGAATCTCAAGAGCAGGAAAATAAGTCAGAGACGTACCTCTCTCTCTGTTAGGAGTCCCACAAAAACACCAAGCTAACAGACACAACATATAATCAGCAGATCTGGTGCAGACTCATATCAGCTCTGTGTTTGCTGCTTTAGTCTCTGTCAGTCCATTAGAGTCAAGCTTAGTTGATTCAGTGGGCTGTGTTCTCCAGCTGTCCCACATCTCCTCTGACTCCTATTTTCTTTAAATAATGTTGTTGACATTATGATTATGAATTCATTGAATCTGTAAGTCACGTTGTTAGACTGGCCATTTTCACAATATTAATTCTACTAATTAATAAAGGTATCCTCAGTTTTCTCTTGTCTTTCTAAATCTCTTCTGATACTTGAAAGGTTTTTTTGTTGTTGTTCATTTGTTTTTGTTTTTATTGTTGTTGAAAAAGTTTTTCACTGACTTGGCTAGGTTTATTCCAAAATATTTTATTGTCATCGATGTTATTTGAAATGAGAATGTGTCTGTGATTTCTTTATTTATGTGTTTTTTGGTGGTACATAGAAAGATTATTTCCTTTGTAAGTGGATTTTGTATACTGACATTTTGTAAATTGTTGATTTCTACCATGTTCTGGTATACGTTTTGGGATTTCTCATATATAATGTCATGCCATCTGCAAGTGGGTATAATTTGATTTATTTTCCTACTTGCATCTTTTTAATGTCTTTCTCTTGCTTTATTGCTTCAGCTATCTTTGAGCATTATATTAAAAATGAATGGGAATAGTAACAGCCTTCTCTTGTACTTGATTTCAATGAGAATGCTTCCAGTTTTTCTCTATCCTAAGAAAGAGCTACAAGCAACTAATGACTGCTGATAGACAGAGAATTACCTTCTCCTAGAGATGAGGAGAATTTTATTGATTTTTCCATTGCACAATTGTCAGGTCTGAGACTGTATGCACACAAAGAACAAAAATAGACCCAGGAGAGTATATATATGTATATGTATATATATATATATATATGTATATATATATACATACACAAAAGTAGCTATTAATATACTTGTGCATATATAGCATATATATATGTGTGTGTGTGTGTATGTGTGTGTATATATATGTATATATGCAAATATACATATATATATACATCCACATGTATATATGGATATGCTCATATAAAAATTAGAAAAAAATATAGGATATCAATGGGAGAGTATGGAGTGTCAGGAGTTGAATAGGTGGGTAGCTAGAATGGGCTGGAAGAAGAAACAAGAAGTAGGAAAGTGATATATTTGTATTTCAATTAAAATCAAGTTTCAAAATTAACTAATTAAAAACAAATGAAGATAGGTAGGTAGGTTGGGGTTTGTTGAAGAATTGGAAGTGTGTAGTGAATATGATGAAGATACATCCTTTGAAATTCTAAAAGAAATAATAAGGGCATTATCTTCAAAAAACTGAACAGAACCAGGGAGATGTCTCAGCAGGTAAAGGCATTTGCCATCAAGCCTGATGAACTGGGTTTTATCCCATTTACTCACATAAATGTAGGAGAAAGCAGACTCCTGAGAGCTGTCATCTGACCTATGAATCTACATATGTAGATTCATAACAGATATACACAGACAAACACACACATGTAAGTAGATAAATAAATATATATTAAACATAAAAAATAGAATAAATGATCTAAGGCTTAAAATAATTCAAGAAAACCTAAAACATTTTCATTGTATATCTTTTTTTTTAAACTCCATGTAAGATTGTCATTCATCTTCAGAGTGTAGAAAGCAGAGATAAATGCATACTGAACATAGACCTGTCTACTCCTAGTTAGAAAGACTGTCAAGTCAAGGTAGTTAAAGCTTAGGAATACATATTGATTGGGAAGAAAGTGACTATATGTTCTGACAAGTGCTAGAATAGTTTCACTTCCACAATTGTTGTTGAAGGCATGTGACAAAATGGATCTTAGCATTGAGATGTATAAATGAATAGTTTTACAAGAATTGTCTCATATCCAAACTTCACTGATTGTATTCATTAATTCATTTACTCTGTTTCTTTAGCTCATCTACAGATATGAAAATTATAAATGTTTTTCAAATTCATTATATACTTCTAAAAGCCTTTCTATATAGATATACAGTTTATAACCAATATTTATTCAACATTGTATACTGGTTTAAAATGAATTATAAATTCTCTCAGAAATTATAGATACCTAATCTTCACATGTTTTTATATTTGTTTTTTATCATTGACAAAAGAGCAGGATGTCAATCATTTCTTTAATTGTTAAAGACAGGTATCACAATCAGACTGAGTTTTGTATTTATGATAATGAATAGCTTAATATAGAAAATGTCTCAAAGCAAATGTATCATCTGTGGATGACTTTCTATCTGGAACTGGCATTTAAAGAGATTATACTCAATGTTAGGAATCAAATTTTGTACAACTAAATTTTTTCTTAATATTAGGGAACCATTTGAACTCATATGATTAAGTAAAACTTTAAATGTGTTTCTGGCATGCATGTGAGATTGTGGTGTTTTTGTGTGACTCAAGCAAATTAGTTTGTGGGTTTGACAAAAAATGTGAAGTTGAGAGCAGGACACTGGGTTTCATCTACTAATACCTGCCTTATTGCCTTGAGTTCATGTTTCTATTGTTTTATTGCTGTTGTTTCGTTTTGTTCTCTTTTTTTCTATCTGGGTTGGACAAACATTGCATGACCATATGATCCATATGTTCAGCCTTCTGAAGCCTCCAGGTTTACAGGCAAGGACAGATATGCTTTAGTTGTTTTAGTACATTCTGGGCATTCAAAGACACATGCTCATCCTTGCAGAGCAAGTATTATTACCAACAGGGTCATCTTCCCAGTCCTAATTTAATTGTTTTTCATCTAAGTGCATAATGGTTAAACAATGCCTTTACAGGGACTGGAGTGATGGCCTAGCTGTTAAGAAAAAAATGAAGCATATATATACAAATTTGTTCACTCTAGCATTATTTGTATAGAAAATATAGGAACTGTCATAAGGGAATTGTTACTTAGAGAAATTAGTGAATTATTTTGTAGTTATTAAATTTAAATTTGAAACTCATGATAATAATATAACTAAATTGAAACAAAAATTAGGACATTGAAAAAGAACACTTCTTACTCTTATAGAGGATCTAAGTTTGGTGCCTATCACCGTCTCTGATCAGCTCAAAATCACCTATATGTCCAGAACCAAGGCATTAAACACTCTCTTCTGAATTGTGTGAGTATAGACATGTACATACATACTCAGAGACACACATGTACACATAATAAAAAAATGAAAAATAGACAAGTGTTTCAATGACTCTCAACCTTTGCATTCTTCCTAATTGTGCTTCTCTATGCTAACTATCATTTACTGTAAAAATTAAGCTTCTCTGATGAATTTTAGGGGATACTATTGATCTATGTTTATAGCAATGTTTCAATAGGATTCATTTTATTTGTATTTCTAGAATAATAGTTGTAGGTTTTCTCTTACGATCCATGACCTATCTAATTTCAGGTTCTGGGTCTCTTTAACAGTGTTAAGAATGATTTCCACTTCATGAAGTGGGCATTAAATCAATGAAAATGAATCAGGGATGATATATCACTCCAAGAAAACAGAGTCTTCTAGGCACAACAGTACTGTAGTAGTATGCTTCTGTGGCAACCCATCAAGAAGGACAAGGATAGTTCTCATACGTGTAATCTCTGCCAAACCTCAGCAGAAGGAACTACCATCTTGGCAAGTGCTATCCTTGACAGTGAAACCCTGCGCATCTGAGCTCAGGTGTTTTTACTGATGCAGAACTACTGAGGAGCAGATCATAAGCAATGAAATGTTCCCCAAAGTTCTCCAAGGAAATCCAATACCTGCAAACAATACAAAATACCAAGATCTCAGTAGCTTTTTTCCCAACAGTGCACAATTATTTTATACGTAACTAAGCTTCTGTAACATTTCCCTCTTTCTGTATAGGACAAAAAAATGCTTTATCTCTACAACACAGTTCAACACTACACCAGCAAAACTATTTACAAGAAGAATAATCATAAGGGTTGCTAATTCACTGAACCAAATAAAACCAAACATCTATCAAGCTTTTCACAATGTCTCTGGACATCAGAAAAAAACTTTGTCAAAAACCAATTATCTGGAATTCACTCACAATCTTCTGGCTCATCCAAAGTGCTTGGGTCATTTCTTTGGCTCTCATCACCTCTATGAGGAAACATATGCCCATTTTCACAGACCTCATATACAATGTCTTGAACTTCACACACATACAATGCATCTATCAGATAACTCACTTTATAAAACAGTGTGCTGCCACTGAGGTGGGAGGGAGCATGGGCTCCTTGATCAGGAAAATCTATGGAAATCTCGCCTCTTTCCTGCTCCAAGCTAAATTTTTTTGTTTACTGAAAATGTCTTTCTTTAAAGGCCTCTCTTCTTTGGCTCCCACTTTTGAGCTCTCTCTTTCACTTAATTATCACAATTTTCTCTTCATAGAGGCTTATGTCCTTCCTCACTCTCCTCTTCCTTCAGAACACTTCTACTCATTATCTTTGCAAATATATAACTCTGTACTGTTAGAACAGCACTGAGCAAACATTACCACAATCTATGAGGTCTCAAGTTTTTTTGTTCTTTCTTTTCTCCACATTGGGTTAGTTAGTGTGATGTCGTACCCCATTTTGGTATACGATTTGTAGCAATATGCATCTGTGGTGGCTCACCAAAAGATACAAGGAGGCATATTCATAAGTGTAAGCCCTGCCAGACCTCAGAAGAGGGAGCCACCATCCTGGCTAGCTCAATACTGGACAGTCGAAGCCCAAGCATCTGAGCTAAGGTAAACATTTTTATTGATTCAGAATTCCTTAGGTGTTCTACTAATACCATATGCAGATCATAAGCAATTAAACACCTCTCACAGAAATCCAACACCTGCAGACAATACAAAATGCCAAAGCCTTAGACAGCCCTTCTCCCAACAATGTATTAAATAATTATTTTATACACAACTAAAAGGAAGCTTCCACATCACAGGCTGGATACACATATATAGATTCACAGACACTGTAACAGCATGAGCAAAACCTACAAAGGTCCAAGCACACAAAAATCCCCAAATTAAGATGGGGAATTGGACACAAAGTCTCACCCTAATCAATAAGTTATACACAATTTTAATACATGCTGAGAAAAAGAAAAAGAGTTTGTCACAGGCCACATGTCCAGGAGGAGTTAGTGAAAACAAAATGGACTCCAGACTGTGTGTGTGTGTGTGTGTGTGTGTGTGTGTGTATGTATGTATGTGTGTATGTTTCTAGGTGTGTATGTGTGTGTCTCTATGTGTATATGTGTGTATGTGTCTATGTGTGTGCATGTATGTGTATATGTGTGTTTATGCTTGTGTGCTTTCATGAGTGCATTTGCTTTGATTTTGTTTGGGTATATTTTGTCTTAATGTTTTGTATTAATATATTGTTACATTATAGTTTAAATTATTTTTAAGAATACTTAGAAAAATTGCACAGTTTTCCTTGGTGATATGACTTCATGGTTAACTATATAAAGTACTACATTAAAGATGTTTCCTGTAATCCTAACATAAGCATGAAATGTATAACATAATAATAGAAAATCTGCATTACATCAATTGAAGCATAACAAGGAGGTTATAGGACAACCCTCAGGTGTCATTTCTCTCCTGTCACTTTGTAGGATTCTGAATAGGAGACTCATGCATTCAGCTATGTATCTAAGAACCCTTATTCCACACAGTGAGCATCTCATCAGTCTTTATTTAATATATTTCTACTGTTAATCCATGTTAAATTTTGTTAGTTTAGTAGAAACTGATAAAATGGAGACATTCATTTTTTGTGTGTGTGTGTTTTTTTTTGTTTTTTGCTTTTGTTTTTTTGCTTTTTGTTTTTGTTTTTTTCTAGACAGACTTTCTCTGTTTTAACTGTGGCTATACTGGAACTCACTCTGTAGACCAGCCTGGCCTCGAACTCACAGGGATCTGTCTGCCTCTGCTTCCCAAGTGCCGAAATTAAAGGCTTGTGTCAACATCACCCAGCAACATTCACTTTTTAAATAGCTTTTTTGGTTAGAATCTGTTCAGTGACTACGGGTTTAACAATACAAGAAAATCCCGTTAGTAACAATAGAAGACAATTTCAATAATTTTAAACTGAATCTTCATTCAGACCATAAAGCTATATTATTTCATAGATGTTAACCTACCAATAAATAGATATATTCTCTTTAGCATATAAATTTTGTCTTTAACTAAGTAATGCCATCATCAGAGGCTGTTTACAAGAATTATCTTGGTCTTTGTTATGCATTTGTATTTGAATGATTTAATATTCATGTATATTTATTCTTGTTATGATTTAATAAATATATTTATGCTGCAAAATAGCATTATTTCCTAAAAATTACCAAACACATTAAAATTTTTACAGTAAATGTGGAGTTCTTTTCTTGAACTACTGTTAGTCTTGGCAGGAAACATCCATATTTGGGAATTTCCCAATACCATTCTATAGTATAGTTGATCTATAGATATGGATAATTTTTCCTCCTAAAAATTTCTAAAGCACAGGAATTAAGACTAAGATACTGGCACTTTCTTATAAAACCTCTGCTTTGTTCTGGGATAATAAGCATTTTGAATTAAAACAAGAATTCATTGTTTTTCATGCAAACTCTGAATGATTATTTTATATTATGAAGCATAACCTATCAAGCAAATCAGTAAACACATGTTCTGATTTGTGTCAACCGCTCATTTTGATTAACAAGAATCCTTGTACTTCAATGGAGCAGTAGAAATGTAACAGCTGTTAATGTCAGGAAGTCTTGTGAAGTGAGTTATGTTAGTGATATGTAGCCATTGACACTGTCAGGTCCCTTGCCAAGCACAGGAGAAAGTCCCTAATATCCAATTTTCTTCTTTTCTGTTCCAGAATATCTTAATACATTTTACTGAAAGCATCAATTCGCTTTTGTTGTTTTGTGCAACACTGTTTGGGGAAACCAAGCAGTTTTAACTATTTAAATCACATTTTGAGACCTTTCTTCCATATAGATTTAAGTTACTCCTCTTAATAATTATTTTTTCTTAGACATACAATTGTTTACATTCAAAAAAGAAAATCATATTTAATCATATAAACATCTCCTACAGCATATCAAAACATTAGACAAACACAAAATTATTAACTTTTGTCATTATTCTAACAAATCAGTTTCTATTAGGCAAGTTTTGGCAAATAAAATAATCATCTTTCCAGCAGAAATGCAAAAATGTGACAGAAAGATGTAATAAAATTTCCTACATGATTTAACATCTTATAGAAAATGGGGGTAAAAAGAGAGTAATAATCATTATGTCAGACATCAAGTAAGAATCAACACACTGGAACCTGAAGACAACACATGCTGATCTCATTCAGTTCAATGTCGTTTTCTCACTTCACTGGTTAAAGTTGAATTCTGCATTCAAAAACACAGTGTACCCATTATAATATATATTCATTTTTTTGGAGAAAATTAAAAATGTAATTAAATTTGAATTTTCTTTCACTTTATTTATAACACATAGATTACAAATGCTAATTTTAAGTTTTTCTGTAGTAGTATATTTATACACATTCAATAGAAGAACTAAGAAACTAAAGTGAATGTTGATTTTACTACTTTGTTCATTTTATAATAGAAGGAGATGACACTATTCCTTTTAATAGTCATGTCTGGACAAACTGAGAGGCTGAAATTTCCTAAAATAACTTTCAAATTATTTCTGCCCTAATATTATTGCTCCTGTAAACATGATGCTTGTCTGGTTTATTGATCACAGTTATAATGTGTTTTTTATATCTTTCCGGTCTTGACTACCCTTCATTGGAACATTAACTTACCCAATTAAAACATTTTATTTCCCTAAACTCTATTCTAATAAAATATAAACATGTTTAGAGTTCTCCTTTAATATCTTCCCTATCAAACATGATTACTGACTACAAATCATACCTAAATTCATGAGCTTTGGAATAAAGCAGATTAGTTTGTATTTGAATGTTTCTGTTTTTGAAATTAAGGCATTATTCATTTAAGTTTAGTTCAAATTCACATTAGTGGATCAGCTCATTTCTAATTTGGTAATTATATTATACCATTTCATCTTTTAGGGTTTTGTGTATGTATATAAAATATTTGAATATTCTCAAATATAACTCTGAATATTGTCTACCTTCTAGGTGATATAGTAAGTGATGATTATTAGTAACATTATAGTACTTGACATATTAAAAGAACTAAAATTTTTATTCAGTTTTGTCTTCATTTTATATATATACACTTACTTTTTCTATTGATAATATTTATTTCCATACTTTTCAAATATGATGATACTGTATGGATGTATGACAAAGTTTAAATGGTTTACTAAATGGCTTCAAATATAGAAAACCTTATTGATACAAATTTTATTACTAAATGATTAGTATGTTAAGAATAGGTAAAATGTCCACTAGACAATTCTTATTTACATGAAAATTAAATTATTGATTAAAATATTTCTCAAGAAGTTTTATAATTGGAAACCTTACAAACAATTTACATTACGAGTTGGAGACACATAATCTGGAGAAATGTTTCAATGGTTAGGAACACTTCTTGTTCTTGCAGAGGTGGTAGGTTCCCAACACTCACATGGAGGGGTTCAACCATTCATAAAAATTCATAAAACTAATCCCAGGGAATTCAGTTCAATTTTCTGACCTTCCTGGACACCAGATACACATATGATACATAGATAATATGAAATATAATATATATTTTTATTGCCCAATGCATTGAATAAGTCTAAATAAAAAATGAACAACTGGAAAGATGATGAATGATGATGGAACTATGGGAATATTACTTGTAGTACTCCACCAGGAAAAGAAAGAAGTCAAGAAGGGGAATAGGGGATGAACATGGTTGAAAAACATTATAATTATAAAAGTAATGAAAATGTGAAACAATGGAAAGATAATCCATAGGGATGATGATTTAGTATATACTGTAAAAAGTTTAAATTTTTCAACATAAATTGATCAGTTATAGTATATACAAATAACATTAGTGAAATATATATGCTTTAATGAATAAAAAACTGAATCTACTGTGTTACTGTGTTAAACATTGTTTAACAATGATACCCATCTGTGATGCATATGAGACACATAAACAACCACCATGGAAGGATAATCTTGCAAGGAAAATAGTGTCATCTGTACCTTGGTATGTCCCAAGAATTCTCCAAATGGACTTAACATTTGCTGAACAAGAGGAAGACCATGCTCTATACTGGATATCTGGCTTTCAGTACCAGTTCCAGTACCAGTCAAGTCATAGAAAGGAGGAGAATCTACAACCGGTACTTCACTAACTTAAAATAATCCTTAACAATCATCTAAGAGATAAATGTAGTCTTCACCTTCATCATTGAATCTTCTTTTTACAACAAAGACAATTAAAAAAATACACCCAATCAAACTGCAGAGTTGTGAAACTCAGTTTTATTGGAAATATCTGCAAAATACTCCTGAACCTAAGGTTAAATGAGCACTGAAAGAGAGAGCTAAAAGTCTGTGGAGCCAGAAGATCAGGAAGTTTGCTGCAAGTTTGTGTCTCCTAGTCATCTCAGAAGCTATATTTACTCAGAAATCCCAACAATATGACTGCCCAAATATGAGCTGCCCATGTCAATACCAATAGACATCTATTTTGTATGAGGAGTCCAGGAAGCTTCAACCCGATAGAAGAAGGAATGAATGTTAACAATAGACTCACAAGGAAGTGCACCTCAATTGGTTATCTAGTAGCAAAAGATCAGCCCCAAAAGCATTATAAAAATGAAGCAGACTACAGTTAAGAGTCTCTCTCTCTCTGTATATATACACACATAATATATATATATATATATATATATATATATATGCACACATATACACTATATATATATATATAGAGAGAGATATGCAATATCAAGCAATGAAAACTGTCCACAAATGTGAAAGAGATCAAGGATGGATATGTGAGAAGAATTGGAACTAGGAAAAGGAATGGAGAAATGCAATTATACATTTACAAAAAGAAAAAAAATTAAGGTTTAAAAAAAGCCCACCTTTCCACACATGTAATATTATTAACCATTTAACTTTTGAGGAACAAATACAAACCATTTATTCTATTGAAGGCACACAATTTTAGAGCATGTGACAAAATTTAAAATATGTCTTGTTCATCATGAAAAAAGTTGGCATCATATATCTAGATGCAACAATACATCCAAGAAATTGTTTAAATTGTAAATGGAAATCATCTCCATTTTTTAGCACCTGACCCTATTTCATTTATTCAGCATCTTATTCCATTTTTTGTTTAATTCTTATGAAAAATAAGCTTCGAAGCAGATATATTTGAGAAATCGTCCATGTTGGAGCAGTTAAAATTGTCTTTGAGTAATTTCAAAAGGTCTGTTATGTCTGAATATCTCAAACTATTTTTATCCTGTGTATTTCTTTTCAGACAGAACTAAATAAGTATTTTATGTTTCTTTATGTCAATTTAAACTTAAAAGTAACTACAGGTGACCCTGGGTGTTTTTAACAAGATCACTCAAAGTGTAAACTAGACTATTGATTTGGCAGGCATCATTGAAGTGGTAATGTACAAGCTTTGGTTTAATAGTTGATCATTGCCCTAAAACATTTTGACTTTAATGGAGACTAAATTATTTATCATGGGAAGAAATCATAAGTTCAGGACAGAAATGACACTTTGCCAGCTGCTGTCTAAATAACTATGCAGAAAGACTTCAAGAAAAGTGAATATGTTTTTGTATGTGTATGTATATAGACAAAGGGTTGTCTATCAAGGTCATAAACAAAACAAAAGGCAAGAAACAATAAGAAAGAAAAATAGGAAGAGAGGAAGTAAAACAGGAGTTGGAAAAGAGAGTAAATGATGATACCTGTGTAATGTAATGGCAAATGGGAGGAGGAGGAAGGGCAAACAAGGAGGGGATCTATTAGGCAGGGAGAGAGGATCAATGTAAGCAAGGTATGTATAAAAATGGAACAACAAAACCTCAAATTTCTGAGCAAAAAATATAAAGTAATTAATAAAATAATACACAGACTGTGTTATGAAGTAAAAGTTAGTACTCTAGAAGGAGACATTTTAAAAATTGTGGCACCTATTCTTTTTCATATTTTTTTCTTTAAATATAATAGAAAATTGCTTTTTGAATGGTTTCCATAGAACAACTATTCTCTTTTCTTTGTACATTTTGGTCCTGTGTGATTAAATGGTTTAAAAAAGTGTAAAGTAAAATTTTCAGTCATTTAAAAATGTCACTTAAGATGAAAGTGGAGGAAATTGAAAGCATACTCATTTGCTGTTCATATACAAAACTTACAACAAGACTTAAAAAAATGAGCACAATGATGATACCAAGTTCTAATTATTAGGAGGATAGAGAAATTAATGTAGAAAATTTTATTATTTGTTATATCAACTTGAACTCCTTTTCCAAATAACTATAGAATAAGAAAAATATTGTGTGAGTTTTAAGTCATTTGTTGTTTACTATTTACTTATATGTTGTGGAATAGATTATTTTTCTTACACTTTATACATGACCAAGTTTACCACTGGGGATTCTTTTTATTAATTGAGAACATTTGTGAAGACATTAGAATCCATTATCTTCATTGCCTAATTTTTTTGCATGTATGATATATGGATTAAATTGTAATGTATGTTTAAATGACTAAATCAGAAGCAATCAAGAGGGTTATGTAGTTTGAGAGACAGATCTGGGTTCTAAGTGTCTTGCTCAGAAGTCACAAACATTAAAGAATATTAAATTGCATAACAAGAATTAATAAGAAAAGAAGAAATGAATTTGTGAAAGAACATGGAAGGTTATACGAAAGGGTTTGGAAGAATTATAAGGAAGAATTATAAGAATTATAAGGAAGAATTATAAGATCACAGAATTGAAGACATGGAATAGGATGGAAGTGTTGATGAACTAGGTATGCAAACCATATGTAGAAAACTTGGCTCTCTCCCCACAATCCAGTACTCTGTAGCCATTCCCCAACTCCTTCGGCCATGCTGCCTTAGCCCACATGACCTGCAGACAGACCCCATCTACATTACAACCACAGCTAATCAACAAACCTGTACCCAACAGTCCATTCCATTGGAAGAGGAATATTGGAAGAAATATCACAGACCAGACCAAACAGCCAGTAGAACAGCACAGGCCAGGACAGCCAGTTAGAGGAATAGCACAGACCAGGCCAAACAGCAGAACAACACAGTCCAGGACAATCAGTCAGAAGAACAATAGACAAGTCCCAGACCCCATACCAAGAAAATAGTTCTTGCTAGGTCAGAGGCCAAGTAGGCCACTAGTGCTCTAACCCCCAACTTGGGCAGAGGCTCCCAGCTCCTAACAGGTCACAAAGAACATAACACCAAAGTAAAGAAAGGAGAAAGAAAAGAAAGAAAACAAAACATTCACCCAATAAAGATAAAACCAGAAATTCAGGACTTCAACCTGCAATCACCCCCTATCCTAAATGCTTAAGCACCAGCATAAGAACATAATCAACAAAAACCAGGGTACTATGTCACTTCCAAAGCCCAATTATCCTACTAATACAAGGCCTAAGTATTCTGGCATAGCCAAAACACAAGAGAAAGATCTCAAAATCAACTCTATAAAGATAATAGAGATCTTAAAGAGGAAATGAATAAATCCTCAAAGCAATTGATGAAAAGACAAACCAACAACAATGGGAGGAACTGGGTAAATTCATTAAAGAAGTCAAGGAAAATATAATCAACCAATTAGAAGAAATTAATAAATTCCTTAAAGTGTAGTTGCTGGGCTGCTGTGTGGGCTCAGCAAGGAAGAGCATTTTCATATGGGCATGCCAGACCTCAGTAGAGAGAACCACCACTGTCATGGGAAGTGCCATACTGGACTGTGGAACCCTGAATGTCTGAACTCAGTTGCTTTTGCTGATCAAGAACCCCTCAGGTATTCTACTGATAGCACATGCAGATCATAAGTAATCCAGCATCCCACACATTAATCCAACACCTACAAACAATACAAACTGCCAAGATCTAGGGAGCCCCTCACCCAACATTATATAAAACAATTATTTTATATTTAACTAAGAATAAATTTCTACAATTCCCCTTTTCTCTATAAGCCAAATATTTTATCTGTACAGAACAATTAATATGCTACCAGCAAAACTAATTCCAAGAGGAACAATCATGATGGTTCCTAACGCACAGGACCAAATGAAACCAAAACTCTATCAAGCTTTTCACAATGTCCTTGAGCAACAGAAAAACATTCTCAATGTCCAATTATCTGGGATTCACTCCAAAGGGTTTGGATCACTTCTCTGGCTCTGCCCTCTGCAGCACAGACAACTTTTCCTACACACTCTAGCTGACTATATTCCACTGCCACTCCTGTTCTTGTGGTCATCCCATGGTACTGGCATCTGAAAAACTGCTGGGGTCCCTTGCTGCAACTGTGCTTCACTTTCACCAATAGCCTCTCATGGTCTCTCTTCATGATGCCAAGTTTCATTACATGAGCCTTTCAATCTAGGCCTTCAGCTGCTACTGAGGCTGCACTTTTACCAATTGTCTCTCCTGGTATATCACAGTGTCAAGCCTCAGTTCCTCTCTAAAGACTCCTTCATACCTTCAAAACTAGCACCACTTCGATGACCCTCAGCTACTAGCATGAGATACAACCTGGGCCATTTCTTTGTGCTAACCCTGTGTGCTAACACTTTCCAGATTTTAAGATAAAGTCTGAAAAAAATAACTGGTAATTTTGTCTGCAGGAAGAGTTTCCTCATGGGGTGGAGTTCTCATCACCATAGCAGGTGTGTCTTGTCAGAACAGCCTCACCTCACCAGGACCTGTACAGGTGTGCAGATATCAAAACAAAACAAAACATACTCTGCTCAATCTGGAGTTTCTTTTTCTTTTCTTCTTTCTTCCTTGTCTTCATGTTTGATGTAGCTGTAATGATGTTGTGCCACACACTGGTATACCATTTGTAGCTGTTACGCTACCTTGGTGTGTCATCAAGGACAATAAGGAGGCATAGTCACAAATGTAAAGGTCTCAGCAGAAGGACCCACTATTATGGCAAGCGCTATACTGGACAGTGGAACCTGAGTGTCTCATCTCAGGTTTATGGATACCTAAGCTCCTCAGCTGTTCTATTGATATCATGTTCAGACTATGAGGGATTTACATCTTTTACATAAAGTCAACACCTGTAAAAATACAAATGACAAGTCCTATGTAACCTTTTTCCAACAGTGAGCAAATAAACATTTTAAACACAACTTAAAAAAAAAAAAAACTTCTACATCGTTTCCTTCTTTTTTATAAGATGATCAAAAAAATTACTTTATCTATTCAACACAATTTAACAGTACACCAGCAAGACTGTTTACAAGAGGAACAATCACAAGGACAGTACCAAATGGAACCAATTATCTATCAAGTTTTTCAAAATGTCTTTGGAAGGTAGAAAAATATTATTAATGTCTAATTTTCTGGAATTTATTCATGAACTTCTGAGTTCCTCCAAAGGACTTGGTTCACTTCTCAGGCTCTGCCCTGTATAGCACACAGTTTGTCCTCCAGATTCTGGCTGGCTACACTCCAATGCTGCTGCTGTTCTAGGTGGTCATCCACTGGTACTGGCATTTTCAGAACACTAGGGTCTTCTGCAGATCATGAGCAATCAAACATCCCTCACATATATCCAACACCTTCAAACAATACAAAACACCAAGACCTAGGGAGCCTCTCACCTAACAATGCATAAAACAATTATTTTATATACAACTAAAAATAGATTTCAATAACAGTAAAGAAAGTCATGAAAAACAAGCAAAGAATTAAAGGAAAGGAATAAAACAGAATGACTATGATCAATAACAACTGAAAGCTCATGCTCCTGGGATGTGAAGCAAGGTGAAACTTCCTTCATAAGTCCAAACTTATGTAGCTACTATGCAAGTCAATACAGTGATTGCTCAGGAAACTGGAAGTTGACCTACCTCAAGACCCATACTATTCTTGGGCATATATTTACCTAAAATAATGCTCCATCCTACCACAAGGACAATTTCTTGATTATGTTCATAGTAGCTTTACTTACAACAGGCCACAACCCAGATGTCTTTCAACTGAACAGTGATTAAAGACATTAAGATACACTGATACAGTGGAGTACAACTCAGCAAATTGAAAAAATGACCTTGTAAATTTTGCAGGCGAATGGATGGAACTAGAAAAAAATTATCCTGACAGGTTACCCAGTTCCAGAAAGACATAATAGTTTGTACTTACATATATGGGGATATCGGCCCTTAAGCAATGGAGAAAGGTATTAATATCCACAGACCCAAAGAGACTATGCAACAAGTGTCACATTTGGGACACGGGGATCTTCCTGGAAAAGTAGAAATAAAACATAAGGCTCAAGTGGGCTGGGGGAAGATGAGAATGTGAGCAGAAGAAACCAGGAAGAGGAGAGGAATGGAGGGAGAGACAGTTGGAATTAGGGGATAATAGAAGGGTAATTGGGAGACCAAGTGCAGTGGAAACTCACTGAAATCTATGAAGGAGACACTAATAAGGACCTCTTGTAACCAGACATATAGAACCAGAGCCGCCCATCTCCTATTGCTAGGCAAAGCTTCCAGTGGTGATACTGTGAGACCATTCCATCCACAAAACATCCAAACTATGCCTATCCTCCCTTCAGGATCCACTGGGACAATGGAATGGCAAAACCCCATACTAAAGGAGGGAACTCCTGCCTGATACTGCAGATCAGGCCCGGAAATAAAGACTGGATAGCCTCGAGATTACTTCTAATGATGTCACGTTCTACTATAGATCTTTGTCTAGCCCAGCCTTTGTCAGAGAGGACCCCTCCAGTAGCTGATGGGAGCATATGCAAAAGACCTGCACCATAAGTCATGTAGAGATCAGGGAATCCAGAGAAAGGGGGAGAAGAGGGAACTGTGGGCTCCAGAGAGGTTGAGAATACCAGGAGACAAGTCCCACGGTGTCAACTACCAGCACTCTTAGAAGTTCACAAAGACTGAAGGAGCAGATATGGAACCTGGAACTTATGGGTCCCTCAGGTTCCATATCTGCTGCTTCAGTCTTTGTGAACTTCTAAGAGTGCTGGTAGTTAACTGAAATGTATCACCTGTCTTTACGCTCAAATTAGTTTTCTGTATAACTCAAATTACAATGAGTTTTGATTTTACTGCAGTTCAGATGTCCATGCAAGCTAATTCATGTTTTCAACATTAAAACAGCCATGCAATAAACAAGACTCTACAACATTTCCAAATTAGTTCTTCTCAAGTGAATAAATTATATTTTACTAAAGAATTCTAAATTCTTTAGAATAATAAAGGATGATTTCATTTCTAGCTCTTTCTGTCAAACAATAAATCTGAATATCACACATGTAAAATTAAAAGAAAAGTCTCAAAATAAATACCTTTTAACATCTGCTAATTTAAGCCATTTTCTTTACTTCTATTTGAGTGTTTCTGGTGTATATTTATGTAAGAATACATATTTATTTGTCTTTCATGTCCACATATTTAAAACAGAAATCCAAGCTAATAGTGTTGATATGTGTTTTAATTAGACCACTTCTGTTTGAACTCAATGTATTTCCTGATTTTTGAGATATATTACATGGTTTCACATGCACATATGTGTATTTCATATATATTTTACATGTAAAGAACATGAATATTGCATTATATATTATGCCTACACATTCATTTTACCTATTCATTTTAATGCTATACATTTATTTATTTATTGCTATTTTTCAATATTAGAAAAAGATAATTGAGACTTCAAGTACATACACAATGTACACACACATAAATCTTTAGTCACACAAAATGGGATCATTATTGTTTATGATATTCTCTTCCAAACTACTTTATACAGCCATTTAAAATTCTATTCTCAACATTTGGCATTATTAAAGGATTATGGTAGAAATATGCTAATAATGTGTTCATCTGCATTTCCCATTTTAATTAATGAGATGAAGCCTAATTTAATTGATCTTTTTATCCCCTTTCCTTTTGATCATTTCCATAATTGTTTTTCAATTATTTAATTGAGTTGGTTTTATTTCCTTTATTTGCTTAGTAGAAATGAGTTTTGCACCATAGACATCAATCTCTCTGAGATAAGCATGTGTCCCTTCAGTCTGTTGTCTATATTAACAATATTTATTGTCAATTAAAACTGGATTCTGATGTGACTTAACTAACTTTATTTTTTCTCTTCCTCATAATGATTTTAGTTTTTCCTACTGCCATGTCACAAATGCTGCATGCCATCCATTCTAATTTGGAGATTTTCCAAGTCAATCCTTCTGAAGCCATCTTCATGTAGTATTTTAAAACATTTTTACCCTTTCAAAACTACAACCATCCTGAGCTTTAGACTCCAAATTATTAACTTGTAATCACAATTATTAATAAAATCTGCTTTTATGAGATTAACTGACTTACTGGAGAAAATTTACACAGAGTTATGTCTGAGAATTTCATAAAGTATATTAAGCAGTGTATATTAGTCCTTTCCAACTTACTGCACTTTTGAAATAGATTAGAATATTTAATTTATATTGGGATATGGATATATATATATATATATATATATATATATATATATATAGCTCTTTTACAAACTGACCAATTTTCTCTGTTTTTATATTGCTCTCTGAGTCACAATAAACAATCTAGACAAATCTGAATCTTAAAAAAATATTTTATCCAAAAGATATACGTTAAAGTAGAGAAATTGATACAGTCTAAGAATTAAAGGCTAATTCAGTGATCATTATCTAAATCATGAAAAATTAGGAAATCTTTAATTGCTCATGATAATATGAAAAGTATAGTAATAAAATCTAATACTTTCTCAGTAATTTTAGTAGTAAATAAATTTAAAAGAGTACATGAATATATTTCTTGGCAATCTTAGTCACATTAGTGATAGTTACCAAGACTGTCTTATGAAAACATATTTACCTCATAAATAGAAAAAATAAGTTTAAGTTCATTGTTCCTATATATATATGAAAATCTAATAATAGATATTTGTGCTTCAATTCCCCATACTAATTATTAATATGTAATACATGTGTATTCATTTAATATTTGTATTTTTTAAAACACTAACATGTAGCTTTCCAACTATTATTAAGTTCAATATGAGCTTAATTCTTATAAATATAACATTTCCTATATGTTTCTTTTTATTCAATAAGTAATATATAGACACGAAATTCCATGAGCAGGTGATTATCTAAATTATATTGCACAGCCTACAGGCAGGACAATTGGTGGACATTGTCCTATCCAGGAACAACTCTTGGTCTAAACCTCTTCCATGAAGATCTGCTGATTTCTGCTTCTCCCAAGGAATCTGTTCTAAGAGTCTTCTTTGCATCTTTTCTTGTCTGGGAGTTTCCTTTGTAGCTTCTATGTGTTGCATCTTAGGTAAACCCTCTGCTTTTATTGCTCACTATGGCAGGAATGGGCCTAGTGAATCTGGCCAGATTCAGAAAATTCCTGAAGCTATTTTGAGTTATTTGCCATCCTGTTTAAGGAGCTCCTTGAAGATATTTTGAGTTGTTTACCTTTCTGACTATGGAGCGTCCAGCAGGATGGAATGTTTTCATCAATAAGGAAACAATAAACAACAGGCACTAGAAGGAAAACTTCAACCTGAAGAAGTTAATGACACTCAAGAAAACACAAGGAATCAATAATACCAGACTGGCAAATAAAAAGAGTGGAAAAAACCCACATAACCACAACAAAATAGCAGGAATGAACAAAGACAGCTAATTGATAATTTCAATGGATAACTCAATTTTCCAGTAAAAACATATAGGCTAACAAATTGGATTTGAAAACAGCATTAAACCTTCTGCTTCATTCAAGAAACACACTTTAACATCAAGGATAGACATAACCTTACGGTAAAAGGACAGAAAATTATATTTTTTAAAAAGCGGGTTCATAAAGCCAGTGTAGAAATTTTAATATCTGACACAATGTACTTCAGACCAAAACTAATCAAAGGAGGATACTATATGGTCATCAAAGAAAATTCCACCAAAATGATATTGTATTATATAAAAATCTATGTACCACACACAAAGAAAACCAATTCGTAAACACTAAAACTACTAAACTCACATAATTTACAGTTGGTGACTTCAATACCCCACCCTTGCCAATAGACCAATCACCTATACAAAACTAAGCAGAAATCCTGGAATTAAATGATGTCATAAAAAATAGACTTAAAAATATTTACAAAACATTTCATCCAAACACAAAAGAATATTCTTTCCTCTCAGTACCTCACTGCACTTTTTCTAAAATTGATTACATACTTGGAGTCAAAGCAAGTCTGAACGTAGAACAGTGAAATTGAGTAACACCCTGCATCCTACAAGACTGCCGTGGATTAAAGCTGGTTATCAACAAAAACAGAAGTAACAGAAAGCTTACAAATTCATTGAGACTGAACAATTCAATATGCACTAAAACCGAGTCAAGAAAAAAAGAATAAAAAAACTTGTTAGAATTGAATGAAAATGGAAACACAACTACCCAAACTTATGTAATACAATGAACTCAAGTCGAAAAGGCAAGTTCACAGTATTAACTGTCTACACTAAAAAGAAAAACTCAATACAATAGAAAAAGAGTACAAAGAGTCAATAATAAATTGAGTTGATTCTTTGAGAAAATCAATGGGCTTGACTAACCCTTAGCAAAATTAGATAAGAGGCAGAGATAGGTGTTCCAAATTACCTAGAGATAAATGGGTGGCGTAACAACAAGTGCTGAGGATATGAACTGAATGCAATAGTAATCATAAGGCAAAGGTAAAAAGAAAATAATACATTGTTTTTACAGATATTTAATGTGATTGTGTGATTGTTTGATTGTTCCATTTTACAAAAATAATGAAGTCATTGTTTTAACTAACTATTCCCAACCTCTTTTCCTAACTTTTCCCTGTGGCTTGCTAGCTTATGATCACTGACATTTGAAAATAAATTATTGTGAAATTCATTCAGTGAAATTAACATAACACAACTTTGAGTATAATAAACAAACATGTACAAAACTTAAAGAGCACATAGAAACGTTAGTGTCAACATCATAAATTAAAGTCAACAAAATAATTAAAATTAAAAATTAAAAATTTAAAGTATATTAAGAATAATATATTTATAGAATACATACCTGCATATGGTGAGATATACTCCACTAAAAACAATGTTTTTAATTTTTTTATTTAATTTTTATAGGTATTGATTTATTTATTGTTTTTTTTTTTTTTTGGAACAGGGTTTTTCTGTCATTACTCTGGCTATCCCAGAACTCACTCTGTAAACCAGACTGGCCTCAAACTCACTGAGATACCCCAGCTTTTACCTCCCAAGTGCTGGGATTAAAGGCATGCACCATCACTGCCCAGCTTAAAAATAATATTTTAATTATATGGTTACTAGTAATATTTAGTAGAAAATTTTAAAATCACATGTATGTTAAGAACGTAATGTAATTTGAACAACTATTTATAGTTTTATGACATTGTAGGCTTTATGATTTTTTAATTCATTTTCATGTGTTGAATTAATAATTTTCGATTGGGGACAATGAGTAATATACTGAGACTGATTTATAATAGAAACTAATTGTAATTATAGTGATGTCTTTTGTCAAAATGTAATAAAGACATCAGAAAACCTTAATTTATTTCTAGGGTATCACATAATTGGTTCTTTGTGTTGAAAATATACATTATTTATTATATATAATGTGAAAAGATCACCTTTATCAACATGTCATAGCATGGGATTCAGATACCCTCCCTAAAGATTTTTATTTGCCTATGACCAGTTCTAAATTTTATAACTCTGTCACAATGAGCAATAGAATTAGGGCTTTATAAACTAAAACTTAAGAAAGATTAGTAAAAATATGTTATTACATTTGCAAAAATGATCAACATTACCTGAGAGTTAATGCTTTGCAATCTATCTGTTCTTTTATATTTTCATTGCATTTACCCAAATTCCTTTATTTGAAATGAAAAAATCTATTGTATCAGTTTTACAAAAATTATAACATTGTTAAGTGTTTTTCAAAATGGCAATGAAGGCTGGCAAGTGAATGCAAATATCTGAATTAGGAAGAGTCTATGAAGTATATTTTTTTTTTCAAATTTCATACTAGAATGATTAATTCTAAACTGTTTAAATTACAGATAAATACTTGAGATGTACAGTGAGAACTATTGTAAATAATTGATTTCATTAACAGTTTAAATAAATTATGATGCAAAATGGTACAATGGAAAGGATAAGTATATTATTACATATTTAAGTATAAGGATTTGATCAGATGCTATTAGTTATGTCTAATTTAATAAGACCAAGGTGGTAAGTCAGCTAACATGTTTGTTCACTTAATGGCTCTTTTTGTAAAAGTAAATCCAATGAATTTATTCACTTACCAATAATTTGATGACTAGGCAATTACTATTGATCTCAAAGTGTTAAAGAATCATACGTTAGTAATAAAAGAAAGCCTTATGCTAGAGTTGACAGAGTTTCTTATAGATTTTGACTAATTAAGAATGCTTGGCCAGTTTTAAGTTTCGGAGAATTCACAGGAGGAATCACGTAGTTTATTCAGTGTAGAAATACTCATTGCATATATTAAACAGACTTAGCAGTGAAGCATGCTCTGTTGTTGCTACAGAGGAACAAAATAACTCCCAAACTGAGGCAAGTAGCTACTACCAGTAGCAATTTAGGTACTTTGGTATGAACAGCCCTGTTCATGAAGAAGCCCTTCCCATTTTGCTGAAATCATCCACAGAAGGATCAGATCAGTGAATGAGGCATTGGATCAGACAGAGCTAAGCAGGCAAAAATGCATTATTCAAGACTTCTATATTAGGAACAGCCAATTCAACTCTGGTGAAGCAAGAGGTAAGAAGGTAGGAGGAATTTTAAGTTTAGGGAATGGAAAATATATAGAAGGCTCTTAGTGACAGGGAGAATATCAATACAATTATAGAATCTGTGACTGCTGAATTATATTCATCAAATTTAGGTTTCTTCACTTCAAAATTAACTGGCAGACAGGGAGGTACTGTTCTTGAACATTTTAAGTGCTTGAGTGTGTGTGTGTGTGTGTGTGTGTTTGTGTGTGTGTGTTTATTTAGTATGTAATACATTCCTGAGTTTTGAATCTGGCAAGATACTCAGAGGCAGGAGGATATTTATATCTCATAGGAAAACAATAAACAATTTAAAAATGAATTATTCTGAGTATTTAATCTTTAAATATTGGAAACTAGAAAGAATTTTCTACTTTAAATAAGGCAAAGGAAAAAAATCAGTTTAATGAGATGAAAAAAGTTGATGATCTGGGGATTTCTGTGCTACACAGTTTCATTTTTATCAGGACTGGTTCTGGAAGAAAGGTAAAGATGATATCATCTCTTCGATATGGGAAAGGAATGGAGAATACCTGTCAAATGTCATTTTTCTATGGTGCATGATCTTATTGAGGACACAGTATATTTTACAGAATAGACATAGGAGATCACATCTTGTTTAGGAATCGTTTACTATCTTCTTAAGGTTTAAAAAATTAACCTGCAGGCTTCTGTCTCAGTAAAATTAATTATGTGTTAACATTCTCAAAACTACTGGTAACATCTGTTCAGGTGAAAACAAATTGAAATTATGAAATTTCAATCAAAGCATAGATTATATAAAAATATTTTCAACTATAAAATATTGAAAGTCGAGATATATTCCTACTGAAACTGTTCAAAAAATGTATCATTATAAAAGTTAAAATATTCTGTAAAAGTTCCTGAAGAGTTCATGAAAGTATAAAAATATAAATATTAAATATCCATTTCAGTTATGGAAGGAGAGTTTCATATTTTTTATGAGTTAGATTATTCTAATGAGAAGAAAAAATATATCCCCTTGTACCAGAAATTAAAAGTTAAGACATTAGTAGTATTTCTAAAAGAGATAAAGTTTTCCCCCAAAGATATCATCAATTCCTTTGTAGTTTGGGTTTTTAAAACTTATTTTATCATGGATTATAAATTTCAATTTTCTCTGTTTCTCAGTTACTATTCTGGAAATACATAATCAATCAATTGGTATGGTCAGAAATTCTGTTATGTGATGGAACAAGTAATTGATACAAGTATCTGCCAGCTTATCCTTTGTGTGATGCTTTGAAGATAGAATTTTTGAAGATGAAGTACTCTGGTCTGTGACCAATTAATGAGCGTTACAAGAAAACTTCATTTAAAATAATATTCACTTAGGTAGGTACAAAAACATAAACCACTTGTGATTGGTTCAGGGCATTCCATTATAAAGAAACTGTAAAAACTGATGAGATTGTGTTATGAAATAAAAAAAGTACAAGGGAATTTGGTTAGTTGTGTGGTTCAAAATGGTCAATTGCAAATCTTCTTAGATAAGATAATTTACTTATACATATATTAAATGTATAAATAAATTATATATTTGCAAATATATAAATTAAATTAAATATTTGCAAGGGAGATTATGACTTATAAGTGATAGTGAATAAAATTAACTGACACAGAGCAAATGATAAATTTTAAATATAACTATCTTGACAAAAGCTAGTAAATTTAGACCTCAAATTACACCAATTATATATTATCAAAAATATGTTATGTTTATAATCCTTGATGTAGATAGAAAGATGTTTAACATACTGATAACAACAAAATAATGGAACAGGCATTCACAAACCAGAATACCCAGAGAAAACCTGCGAGTCCACTGAAGCACTTTTGATTCACATAGGGAAATGAATGCCCACCCTTCCCAATTCCAAACACATTTAAATCAATAATGACTGTAACATATATTAACTCACCTTACTGTTTCATACGTAGGAATGCCTCCATTGTCAGTAACTTAGAAGACTCTAATAGCACTCATGACTACTACACACATTTATATTAATTATGATTGTGCTTTCTCTGTAGGAGGTATAGAACATCTGTGGCTACCTCTTCTTCACTATTTGTTACATGCCATCAGCAGCAGCATAAGATCTATTTCATTTGTTTGTTATCAAATCCAAACTTGCCCCTGTGTACCTCTGTTCCTTAGCTACCCTGAGAAGGTATAGTGCTATCAGTGCTCTAACTACAAACAGTTAAGTTCCCACTATTAACTCACCTTACTGATTTACATGCCAAGAAGCCTCCTTTGTCAGTCACTTAGAAGACTCTATTAATATTAAGGTCTATTACAGGTATTTACATTAATTATGATTATGCTTTCCTGAAATATTTGTCAAAACCCAACGCAATTGACAGTGCTATGTAATATCTATATACCTGGCATTCTCAAGTATGTGAGGCTAATTTTCCACTTAGCATATATCATTAAAACCACCAGTAAAGTGAAGGCTTTCCATAATTAAAGTCATGCACAAGGTCTGAAGCAGATAACTGACCATTCACAGAGAGATTAAAAAAAGCAATGAAAGAACAAAGAAAATGAAAGAAAAAAAGAAAAGAAAGAAAAGGAAGCCAAAATGTGGACATAAACGTTTCCCAGTAGAATAAATGTATATAAATTTGTAGAAAGAAATAAAAATCATTCACAACTTTACAATTATAAACAATCCAAAAGTATGAGGAAAACTATAAGTGAAGAAAGAGAAAGTTACTATACATTGATAACACAGATAATACAAATTCATGAGCCTAAAATTCAATCAATGAAATGCTAACAGTAACATTAAAAATGATCAAACAGAAATAAAACTTTCACATATATATGATATATTTATATATCTTCATATATCTTCATATATATTAACACATATATATTCAGCCTATGAACTACTTTAATTATAGAAAGCTCTTGATTACTTAGTGATTTTAATGAAATATTCAAAGTGGAAAAATTAGCCTCACATACTTGAGAATTCTAGGCATAGAGACATTATAAAGCACTGTCAGTCGATGTATATATATATATATATATATACATATATATATATACACATATATACATACACATATATATGTGTATATGTGTGTGTGTTTGTGTGTGTCTGTGCATATGTCAAAATTCTATAACCAGATTCAATCTAAGTATGCTTGATAGACATTATATCAATAGAAATCATGTCTTGATAAAGAACATAAAGTTTAGAACTCAGAGAAATAGATAGTTGAATGGTAAGTTCCAAAGACTTGAAAGTTATGAGAGTGGGTAATGTTATAAACATTAAAGATTTCATTTGGAATAAAATATTAATTTCATGAACTCTATTGCACAACATGGTTACCAAATCAATTTCCATGCCAATAACAATATACAATATACATAAAATTATTTAGCACATAAATTGTAAATGCATTTATGTGAGAAAATACATGTTTAATATAATTTTTAGTCAGTCCTCAGTGTGTCTACGTTGTGACATATACTATACACCAAAAGTGTGCATAATTTTTTTTTAATTATAACATCTAAAAATTGCCTCTTATAAGTTTGTAGATAGATAATTTTAAAAACAAATTGAAAGTTTCACATATGGATTTCATAAAAATCAAATTACAAACAAGGTTTTACCTCAGTTTACTGTCTTAAATACATAGCTTAATAAATTTTCTGAATCCATTGTTTTTGTTTATTATAGCATGAAGCATCACTAGGCACATGGTATATGGAAACATGTATCTAAAAAAGGACAACAATGTACCTTTAATATGATAGTGATATAATCTACAATCATTGATTAATTTTCATTAATGACACTTAACTGGGTCCTCAATGGTATGAATTAAATGCACTTAACAATGCCACATATTAACATAAAAATAAGAAATCAAATTATATCTCAGAACTCTTGATAACAGGGAAAGATGCACTGGGTCAGGGAAATATGTGATCCATCAACTGTCAAGCCTGAATTGAAGAATGACTTGGTTGGATCCTTCCCACATTATTGGGTTATTTAATACTGATGTACTCAGGGTTAGGAATCTTTGTCTTTATCCATATACTAATTGATGACCCACCCAGGATCCAGTGGCTCAGAAAAATGAACCACTTTCCATTTCCTGTGTTGAATTTGTGTTCCTCATTCACCACAGAGGAGGGAGGTGAGTTCTACTCCAACCCCAGTCAACCAATAATTGCCATCAAATAAGTGTTCTATTACAGCTGCATTTATACTCATGCACAAAGGCAATGATCCTGGGTCTGTTATAGAAGGGCACATTCACATCTTCATACCAATGAAAAAGGGGAGCATGGACTGTGAATTAGGGAGAATCACTAGATGGGAGAAACTAAAGAGAAATAAGAACATAAACTCCATAAAGTCAGTGCTCTTGTTACATCTCTAGGATCACCTTATCTTTCAGAGAAGAGTTAGAACCTGAATCTTGCCAATTAATTCATTTTACCTTTTTTCCCTGTCTTCAACAAGGATGCTCATGAACAACTGAAAATAAGTAAGGATTTTGCATCTTTAACATACATGTTTAATGTAAATGTTTAAACATGACCATAGCTCAAGAAATAGAACCACAGATGACCTTTAAATGCTTCCAATTATCTTGTCATCTGGAGTTACACATCTTCATTTGTTTTAGAAATAGTCATATAAGAATATGGCAAAGTCTCTGAAAGTGTGTATAATTTCATGACTTTTCAAAAGTAAGTTATGTAATGTTTATAAAATGAATTCTATTGATTTATATAATCTGCAAACTACAAATGAATCTCACAGGAAGTATTAGAATTAATTTTTTTCAGATTTACAGCTGGGCTGTTCACAAGCCATATCTAATAGTCTGTCTTGGGAATAATTACTGGTAATCGGTAGCTAAGGGAAATTATTGCCTGCTGCTATGAATTAAGAATGCCACAGGTGGTATTCATCAATCAGAATGGATTGCAGAAAGTTGCAGACAGAGTCAAGACTGTTTAAACTTTCTTTGTGAAACCATTGTTTCTGAATTATTCAAACATAATATATTCACTACTTGTGCAAAGGGCTTTTACATACTCTTTTCTTTCAAGCACAACGAATGTGTGTGTATAAAGCAAAATTAAGATTTTGGCATCAAGGTTCTAGGGAGATGGCTCAGCAGGAAAAGAAAATGCCAGATATGAATGAGGACCCTAATTCCATGCTCAGCACCTGTAAAATCCAGGTACTGTTACAAAGGCATGTAATCTCAACTTTGGGGAGGTACAACAGGAGAATCCTTCCAGGTGGAGGGCCGGCCTCTCTTGCTATGAGAAAACTTCAGACCCACAACTGATAGATTACGTCCTTTGGGGGATGTGTGGATCCTGCTGAGAAAGAGAAATAGGATGGACTGTGGGTGGGTGGGGAAAGGAGCAGGAAGAATCAGGTGGGAGAGGAAAGGTATGCAGGGAGAGTGCCCAGAAAGATTGCTGGAATGGGCTATAACCAAAAGCACATTGATTGGATGGGCTTCTGCAATCTCATGCTTGTCTCTTGTCTCTGCTTGCCTTGTACTGACCAATCTTGTCTGCAATTCAGGTGACATGTTGAGAGAAATACTGACATTCAAGGTAACAAGACTTCTTCTACTTAAGGAAAAATCTAGGAGAATAATGGACACACACTATAGAGAAAGAATTAGATAATATTTAGATACAGTGGTTTGCTGAAAACATTTCTGAGAAGAAATTCAGTTTCAGGATTTCCCAAGCATTAATCAAGTTGGTATTGCTGTAATTACTTCAGTGTTTTGTTCTCAGAGGCTGTGCTTTATTTTTTGTTGTTATTCTGTTATTCTCTCCTCTCTCCTGCTCCTATCTCTACCCCCCACTCTCACACACACACTCTCCTCTCTCTCATTCTCTCTTTCTCTTTCTCTCTCTGTGTGTGTTTTTATCTGTGTGTATGATATATGAATGTGTGTGTCTATGATGTTAGTTAGTTATGTTAGAATGTTATGTGCAGTGTGCCTGCACATGTATGTATATAAATGTCAAGGTCAGATGTTGAGGACATTTTCTTCCTTAGAACTTTTCACTTTAGTGTTTGACACAGGAACTCTCACTGATTCTAAAGTTCATCAATTGGGCTAGATTGTCTGGCAAGTATATTTCAGAGATCTACTTGTCTTGTCCTTGCAAGAACATTTTTTTATAAATAAGCATTGTTGAACATTTATCCAGACTGGGATTTTAAGTCAGGTCCTTGTGCAGCAAGCACTTCACCATCTGAACTGTCTTCACAGACAAAAATCTCAGTTTTATGTGAAGCATAATTTTCTTTCATTTAGTTAGTCCCTTTCTAGATAGAAATATATTAAATCGTTTACTGTTTACATAAATTTGTGAAATGATTTATTTTATCATATGTTAGTTCTTTAAATATATTAAGAAGACGCCTGTTTTCGAAATGTCTATCACAATATTTCTGTCATTAAATTGTGCACACAAAAAACATACACACACAATCACGCACACACACACAAACACACAAACACAGAAAGAGAGAGAGAGAGATAGAGAGAACCATACACACAACCTTACACAATTATTCAAATGCACTCACAGAGAGAAAACCACACACACACACACACACACACAAACACACAACCATTTATACATATGCAAACACACACACACACACACATACACACACCTGATACCTGAACTCTATATATTGAATATAAAGGTCATTACACACATAATGCATTATAGATAATGTGAATGGAAGAAAATATTGAACAATGTAAACACTACTTAGAGGTGTTAGAATTAGTTGAGGATGGATTTTTGCAGTTCTGAAAACAAGCTTCTCCTTACACACACTTCAAGAACAAACTAGTTTAAATTTATCTCCCTGAACATTATCCTGACTTACTCATAAAACTCACTTTGACACTGTAAATCTTTTCAGGACAGGCACAAAATTTCCTCCCATTCTCAAAGGATAGTGTTAGCCTCAGTTTTTGTTCATTCTCTCTAGGGACAATTGGTAGAGTATTATTAGTGAGTTCTCTTTGGTTTAATATGCTGAGTTCTCTTCTATACAAAGGCTGTGAAAGATTTGGTGGGACAAATTTCTTCTCTTCTATGGAAACAGTTTTTTTAAGTTCCCGTATCCTGGAGATTTCACCAGTAGTCATGGCTGACCTTCATCTCAATGTACAGTGTACTGTTCATTCAGAGTGAAATGTACAATGTTAGTAATCATTTTCTTTTGAAATAATTTTCATTTGTCAAAGACAGGTTTAAAGAGCAGGAACAATCTCTAAGAATACTTAAAGTCTGTATATACTGCCATTCAAACTATTCAACCTTTTACTTACAAAGACCTCTTTTAGACTGCAAGTCTCCTGCCAACTGCCTCAAAGAGATTGTGAAACAATGCTCCCTGTCAGTCAGTTTCCATGTGGTGTTAAAGGAGCTCACTATTATGAGCTGAAAGTTTGAAAATAAACCTGCAGGGAGAGTGTCAATTTCCAAGAAAGAATCTCACAATATCACAACAATTTAGAATTCCTATTATTTGGATGCTGTACTTCTCCCAAATATGAAGCCACATAATACATTGAAAGGGACAAAGTGGGGGAATCTAAATTACACTTATTCTTCAAATTGCTGAAATAATCATCTTCTCAATGGTAGATATTCTATGTAGATTATGTAGGTTCATTTTGAAGGCTGGGGTATAATGTTATACCTGTAGTTTCACTTTCAATTTGAGACTATTTTTTAGTATACAAGGTTTATTTTGGGGTTTGTTAAAACAAAGAGTTCATAGGGTGAATTCTATCTGTTTGTAAATCAAATGAGGGAAAAGGGAAAAGAGAGCTCTTTTTGTTTTATGAAGTCTACTAAATATCAACTGGTTATTACTGCATGAAACTAACAAAAACTATGCAAGCTTACAACTCATATATTGTAAATTTTGTAAACATGAGTGAAATAGTACATTGTATTAGAATATCTTTATTACTCAGCTGTTATATATTAAGGACTACATATATATATATACTAAATATCTATATCTATCTATCTATCTATATATATATATATATATATATATTTCTCTCCATAGAAATAGAAATTGAACAGCATTGCAGGACAGGGACCTCAAAAGAAGCAGCTCCAGAAATTTGAGCCCTGGTTTCTCATCTCCTCTTACATGAGCCTAGAAGAAGGAAAACTCTGGCCCAGACTTAAATAATGCCATCTAGGGAACAGCTGTAGAACTGGATCTCTAGATTTTCTATGATGAAAATACTGTAGTTATTCTCCCATTTCAGCTGACTTTCTAAATGATTTTAAGGATGTCACTTGAAAGAGAGAAATAGCTCAGGACTAGTAAAGGCTAATGAAGGCAAAACTATTTATTCTGGTGAAGTAGCTGAGACCCCTGGCTGCAGTAGGGACATAGCATTCTTGCTGGGCATGGTCTATCACATAACTAAGGCACCAGCTCTACGAAGTTAAAGCCACCCCTACGAAGATGGTTTCAACTAAAACCATGAGAAAGGGATAGAATGAATTTCCCTTAATAAAAGACTGTACTTTCCTTCCCAGAATTCATTTTCCCTACCAAAATAGAATACAGGGTAGCAACTATGTGTCTTCATAAATCTGCCAGATTTTCTGATTTACTCCAAAATGCAATACTTCTTCCTCTTTTTTTTTTTCTATTTCTAATCTAAAAGTATGTTCTCTGGTACTTTCTCATTGTTTCTCAAAAATGTTCATCCCTTCAATATATATGTTTGTGTCGCCTGTGGCTGGCTGAGCTATATTCCAACTTAACTTAAGCAGCATGACTTTTGCTTTTGCTTTTTTAAAATTCTCTTTTCCATTTTCCACTTCCAAGCAGCAGCTGAGAATTGCAGCTTGCCTGTGATAGAATTTTTATTTTAAACTTTAGTAAAATTGTCTTTTTTTTGAGCTTAATAAAAATTCCATGCTCTGATGGAATTTCTATGTAAAAGATAAAAGGGAGTAAAGTGCCATACATAGATGCCTACAAAATGAAGGTTTTTGAAAATTTGATTAGAACAATACACTTTCAAGTGACATAGAAATTTGTCTCCGTTAAAAACCCATTGCTTCTCTATAATGATGTGGTCATGGATGAATTAGCCACATGTACACTGTCACAATTAAGCTGTTAAACAGAGACAGATCAAAGGCACTCATTTAGCTCCTACAGCATTTGTTGAAAATAATCAGGACTTCAAGGAAAATGGCAAGGCCTTCCTGTAATACTGACTTCAATAACACCTTCATGAGAAGTTGCTAGATTTAACAAATAAAAATAATAACCAGAAAAAAATAATTTTACGAGCTTTTTTCAAATATTACTATGTTTTAAATATTATATGCTGCATAGCTCCTATTATTAACCATTATTTACCTGATTCTCAAATGAAAGTTGGCATCTTTAATTTTTTGCTGGCACAGTTAGTCGCATGCTCAACAAAATTGGCTTAATGGAAGGTAATAGCCTGATCGTACTACAAAAGAAATGTCATCTTCTAAAACTTCCTAAGATTATACTAAAGTACATGTAGAGAAGAATACCTTAGGAGTAAATAAGCTTTTCAGTCACTGAAAGAAAAATAAGACAATTTCTGTAAATCTTAACAACTCTGAACAGAGAACTGGGTATCCTCAATTATAACAATGACCAAGGTGAGATTTTTATCACTCCAATTCCTAAAAAAGGGCAGACCATTTATTAGAGTTCTTACTGGAATGATTCCCATGATATAAATTGCACTCTTCAGTGTGCACCTAGAAGGGGAAGGGATGATGTCTTGGACACGTCATCCTTTACAAGCCTACTAAGATATGAGCACTCTTAATTTGCAAGTTTTCATGTATTTAAAGAGAAGAGAGCTAATTGACTCAGGGCTCATAATGTTTGTACTAGAAGGGTAGCATTATTTATAATATTCAAAAACGTGTAATGAAGAACTCATAGTCGAGGGCTTGGATGGTTAATTTTAAATGTCTCCTTGTGACAAACTAGAATTACCCAGGAAGAAGTTTCAACTTAATTATTTAGATCAAGTTGGCCTTTGAGCATAGCTATATGGTACTGTCTTGATTGTTAACTAAACTAGGATGACCCAGATGATTGTGGGAAACATGATTCATTGAGCAGGAGTTCCTGAAATTTATAAGACAGGAGAAAGCAAGATGACCACAGAAGGAGCTAAGAGGCAGCACAATTGAATTCCTCTCTCTGCTCTTGATTGTGAATATTATGGGGCTAAGTGTTAGAGTCCCAGCTTTCACATGCCCTCAATGTTGAACTATAACCTAGAATCATAAAGCAAATAAACTCTTTCTTCCTGTAGGTGCTTTGAGTCAGTATATTTGTCAAAGCAGTAGTAGTAAAACCAGAATAAGTGCACAGGTTGATACTGTCTCAGGTATAGCTCTGTGAAGTTCAGAAGGATTTGGTTTCTGGTGCTTAGCTTTCATAATAGTGTTTAATATTGATTTTAGACAAATTTAGCAAGTTTTCTTTTGTGTACACATTCTCAACTGACTGCTGTGGATTATCCCATTGAATAACATATGAAGATTTAACAGAAGTTTTGGATAAAGGAATAGTATTAATCACTCATGTTTTAGTAAGTTATCTTGGAAGTATATAAAAATGGTAGGCAAATTATTATCAAGATTTTAATATGAGGAATAAAAGGAATAGTGGGTATTAGCACTGCTGGGATTGCAAGCATTACAAGGACTGAGCAGGAATATAAAGATCTCAGATGTCCTTGTATCATATACTTCTCAGTGTATAAGGTTTTAATTCCCTAACTTGCTTGGACACTGTTCTCTCTCTTTCATTACTAAATTGATTTGTTTCATTTAATAGCTTAATTTTATTAATGTTTCCTTCAGTTTTTATTATTACAACATAATTACATCATTTCCCCATATCCTTTCCTCTTTCCAAACTCTGCCATATACTTCATCTTGTTTGTTTATAAACTTATGACAACACATAATAACCTTAAGAAATATATATAAACATACATAAATACACATATAAGTATATACATCCACATCTTTACTATCTTGTATACTTAGCTTGTATAATATTACTAGTATGTATGTTTTCAGAGCTGAATTAGTATTATTATTAGTATTGAATAAACAATTTGTTTGCTTATTGTTGCAGAAGGTACAGAAAGACTGAAAGAATGAAAGTAACAGGACATTTTCTGTGACGTTGTGTCTCCTGGTAATACAGAAACTGCATCCCTAAAATTGCATCAACATGACTGCCTAACTGAATAATCAAGATACTAACAGGCATGCTAAAGTTGATGTGGTTAACTTCAGCAGTGGCTTTAGCACAGAGACGTGGAGATAACTGAGGAATGCTGAAAGCTGGAGACGTAATCCTCCCTCTGCAAGGAGCACAGCTGACAGCTTATATTTTAACATTATCCTGGAAGTTTAAGCTTCAATAGTTTAAAATATTGTTTTTATATTACTTAGATAATAATGACTATTATTATTATTATTATTATTATTATTATTATTGTGAACATTTTATCAAAACAAATGCTGTTTTTATGACTTAAACCTTGTTGATACAAGGAATCATGAAGAAGAACCAGAATCAACTTCAAAGGTCTTTCTTACTCTTTATGACAAAACTGCTACAAGAAAACTATGATTATTGTGTAATTATTTGGATTCTGGTTAAGGGAATAGAATACAATGACTGGGTGAGCAAGCAGGAGAATCCCAAGTTTACAAAATGTGTTTATGCAGTTTGTCATTACTTTTGTTATAGTATTACTAGAATAGGTCCTAAAGTTTATGATTTATGTTGATAGCTGAATCAAATAGAATTGCCTTAATTAGTCTTTATGATGGACTAGAACTTTAAATCTTATCTCATGCATATATGGGTTTTGAATTTAAATTATTATAGGTTAGTTTAAAAATAAAACAATACATATAAACAAACAAAAAATACTTCCAGTCCTCTGTATTAACAAAACCATCAGCCCATTCTTATCAGCCGTTTGTAATTTCATTCTAAAATCTGCACCAGTGGTGCAAAATAATTAAGAATAGTTTTAGTGACTGCATTGTTTTGCATGTATTTGTTTGGTTGATTGTACAAGAGGAGCATCAGTACAACAACCACACAGTTCTAGAGCCATGCTCTCTGTGAAAGCCCCACAGCCCTAAATATGCTTATCAATCTGGGACCACAGGTCATGTAGACTTCTAAGCCTGTCTATATTTCTACAAATGTGATAAGCAGGAGAATAGTTTCCTGAAACAATGGAATCTAATCATTCTTTTACTAAGCATGGGATGCTAGAAAATTCCCATACTTTGTAATTTTACATCTGACAAAATTGTATCATGACAATCAGATATTTAAGTGCTACAAATTATGATAAGATTCTATATCAAGAAATATTCTTCAGAAGTGACACTTTTTATTTCTTTTATTTATTCTAATCAATAGTGACTCTTTTCCTATAACTGGTACAAAGCAGAAGTATTACCCATCAGAATATTGGAGGCTCAAGGCATAACCTAACTCAACTCTCATTAAAATTTGGTTTGATTTTGGCAATCTAGATTTGTGATTAGAAGCAACAGATTCTTTTAAAATTATAATTAATAATAGGAAAAATTTTTCCTTCAAGATAGTATCCAATTTAACAAACTTTAGAAAAAAATAAATGAAAATATACAGACAGTTCAAATGTGAAGCGAGATTTAAAAGAACATGATGATCTTAAGAGTTGAAGAAAAATAGCTGTGAGTTTGTCTCAGTGAGAAGATTGATCAGGGCATATTTTAATATCAGTAAACTGACTCTAGGATTGAAAAATCACAGCTTGGATATAGATAATAATTATATTTGAATTTAGGCAAAGCAAGTGTGCAGCAGACAAAGATAGAGAATGGTGTGAGAATGAGGTGGTCTTTTCATCCAAACCTTCCTAGTCATGTAGTACAGTGTGTTCATAAAGGGGCTGATCTGTCATTTTCTGTTTGTTCATTGCCATGGAAAATGGATGCTTCTATGTTCAATGAAGTCAACTTCTTAAGATGGTTGCTGTGTACTTACAAACTAATGAGACATACTAAGGCAATTACTATTGGTGTGAAACATCTCTGGACAGTCAAAGCATTACTTTCTATTTTGGTCTTTGCTGTTTGTATTTCTTGATGTACCTAAATATGACTAGTCCATCAGTGAACCTCTTTGGTGATGATACCACATTTTCAGTCTCTTGTTGCAGTTTCTGCATATTTTTTACCCTAGATTACAAATTAACTGATCTTTTCATATTTAGCATACGTTAAGATTTGTGCAACTATTCTGAAAAAGAAGGGATACAAATAAGAGTAATATATATATATATATGTGTGTGTGTGTGTGTGTGTGTGTGTGTGTGTGTGTGTCTTGATGTTAACCAAGAGAGTGAGTAAGAGTTTCCCTAAAAAACAATTAAAAAGTACAGAGCAACCAAACTACCTCTTGAGGCAGATGTCTCTGAATATTTCTAATAATTGTTTTCTAGTGACTTCCCCAATTTCTTATGATTAAGAGCCTAAGAATATGGACACAGTCCTACATGATTTACCAATATTTCACTTTCCATTCTAGTAGTCTTGCTAGTTTTCAATTGTTGTTATTCTCTCTTTCTTTTGAGACAGAAACATTTTCACTCACTACAAATAGATCACCTGTGACAGACAAAAGAGACAACCTAGCAAAGTCTAATTTGGTTAGGCCAATGAGATTATTGGAGTTATGTACAGAAGTATAAGAGTTTTTCCAGAAGCATTTATGATCCAAGGTCAGGTTCATGGCAGTAAAATCCATGCCAATAAAGACCAGGTCAGGAAGCAATAACCCTGGATCCTCTGCATAACTTGCAGACAGTGCCACACCTACGGAAGTTTCCTTACTACTTAGAGGTCTTTACTGCTTATTTAGTTATGAGAATAATAGAGCTTTATGAATATTATAAATTTCAGGTACTTCTGTGATTCGTAAGCTCCACTTTTTTCCTAATATTAAGGACTATTCCTCTAGCATACAAATGTTTCAGCTCAGAAGCTATTGCTTCATAATTCATCAATTACTTCATCCTTTTTGTCCTGAAAGCTATATTCTTTCAGCATCCCATTGTTGTACCCAAACTGTCAAGAATTATGAATGTTTTAAGATATTTCTGCATATGGAGTTTAATAAAGGCTTTAACACTGTTTAAAGAACAGTGGAATGAGGCATATGACTTATAGACCACAGACAGTATCACTAGTAAACATCACACTCTGTGTTTTGATTCCTCTTGGTCTGAATCCTTTCTATGTTAAAGGTCTGGAGGTATTCTTATATATGAAGTAAAACATTTTTATAGGAGAGGTATCTGAATGTTCTAATACTGGAGATTTTATACAACACTGAATGTTTTAGACTTTTTGCCTCAGGAGGAAGACATCTTTCTTTTGACTAGAATATAAATGTCACTGTCTGTCTATTATGCCATAAAGGAACACAACGTTTTGAAGTTTCATTGTTGTCAGTCAAGGAAATATAAAACCTATCTTACAAAGCTTATGAATAATGAAAGGATTGAATGAAATGCAGATGTGCTTGAACATGAAATTAATAAGCAAATCCACAATTTTCTCCTAATACAATTACACTACTAATATATATGTTAATGAAACAGTATTAAAAGACTTGACAAAAAGTTTATAATGGCTAAGTATATATGTACATCAGCATAAAAATTCTCTGTACAGATTCAATGTTTTTAATGTATTTAACCCACAGGAATTCTAGACTCAATCTTTCATTTAAAAGAGGGAAAATAGACCAGTTATAATGCAGTCTTATTAATTCTAGTAACAATGGCAAATTAGAAGAATAGGAAAGAAGTATAAGCATCATTTGGGGATACAATATGACTAAGATTAGTGCCTCACAATGAATTCTTTCTCTCACACACAAACATAAATACTGAGCAGTTTACCCTGCAGTACGGGGCTATTTTGATTATATATCTGAAGTTTTTATTATGACTAATTACAAAGTTAGTATGCTATTATTTACATTTTCTGTTCATTTTGTTGTGAGATATAGGAATATTGCTTCAGAGTTCATAACAAATTTACTTTATACTTTAAGCAAAAACACAAGTTAGTATAGCTTTAAAATTTATTTTGAAATGAAAACTCACAGATAAAGAGCTACAGGCAATTAATGGCTGCTAATAAATAAATAAAAGATTCTCCATGAATGTGTTATCTTATATGTTTTCCATTCTCAAATGTTCTGCCCTAAACGTATATATATATTCTCAAAACATATAAGCAAGACTAAATGGATACAGCTTTTCATGTATACATATATACATACAAATGTATGTGTTTGTAACAATAAAAATTGGAGAAGTGGTCAATGATTTGAGAGGAACTTAGATGGCCATAGGAAGAGGTAATGGCGAGAAGGAGGGGTGGAAACGTTGTACTTGCAGCATTCATGTACACGATTCTCAAAAACATTATTTTAAAAATGAAAAGCTAATTTACATATTAAAGAAAGATAAAATTACTTTCATAGGTAAGCACGATGAGAGAAATTGATTTTTTATTAGAACCAAAAAGCTTCTAAAAATATCTAATATCTAATTGGTACCATTTCTATAGGATTTACAATTTTAATTCATTACTAGTACATCATAATTTTGGGGTTGCTAGCCATATTTTAGAATTAGTACATTAATTAACACAAAGAAAATATAATCTAGCAACATAGGATACAAAATTTTTCTAATTCCAACTATTTTTTATTTGTTTGTTTTTGTTTTTCTGAGATAGGGTTTCTCTATTGTAACTAAGTTCTGGAACTCACTCTGTAGACCAGGCTGGCCTTGACCTCACAGAGATCTGCCTACTTCTACCTCCTGAGAGTTGGGACTACAGGTGTGTGCCACCATGATCAGGCTTCCATATGTGTTTTAATACCTTTCCATACAATACTATATCATGAATTTTTTTATTTTTTCAATACATACAATAACAAATACATATCATAACAAAAATAATCATTTATATATGTTTATTATATGCAGTGCTTATTAACAATTTCAATCTATGTAACTAAATAATTCCTTTGATTTTAACATGTAGAAAACAAGATATATGATAAATTTATAATGAAAAGTAATTTATTGAAATCCATCTTCTGCCAAGCTAGTGATAAGAACTTTCCAAATCTGTAAATACTAAATCCAGAAGGGATCTTTAAGACCCTTGACCCAAAACATTAGTGTCTGCATTTTTCAGTTAAATCATCTGTGGAGAAATTCTGGCTTACAAAAAATGTTCAATTGATATTCTAGTTTTAAAGACAAGAGAATGTAGAGAAGAAACATAGATGCCTTGCAAATATCCTAGTATTTGGAATAAGTATCTGAGAATAATGTTGAACAAGATTTCAGACTTTGTAAGCTACATTTCATTGATATCACGTAGGAAATTTTTTGGAAAATAAATTGAACAGCAAAGGGATATAATAGAAGTGCATTCTATCACCTAAAATCTTCTTTAAGGCAAAAATAACTTATCCCTCAAATGTAGCAGGATGGCATCCTCAACCACTAATAAACATGCCTGAGACACATATTCCTAGTCCAGTAAAGGTGACTTAATGACAAGTGATCTGTGATCTTAGGATGCCCTCATGCTGTCAGCACATCAATTGCAAGTCTACATTTTCATTTCAGAAGAATTATATTCTAATCCATTTAAGAATAAAAAAGTAATTAACTTCAATCCAATATTTTCATTGGAAAGTGAAATTTACCATGATTTATATTAGTATATATAAATATTTATGAATGTAAGAATGTATATGTATAAATTGACAAGTGTGATTTTCTTATCTATATAAAGCTAATAAGCATTCCTTTTTTAAAAACTTAAGTGAAATATTAGCTTTATAACATAAACATACTAGTATAATACTTGTAAGAGGAAGACAAAGAGAATACTACTTTTAAAATTGTCTTTTTTTTTTCCTTTTTTCCACACATTTCTTTTTTTGACTGCATTTCTTCACCTGGAAAATAGATGATAATGATATATATCTGAAAATTGAATGCTAAGTACTATTTTATGCATACTGAAATATATTTTAAAATAATATACTTTCCAAGCAGAGTGAAACACACTTGTAAGTTGCAGTATTCTGAATTCTAATACAAAAGGATCATAAGTTCAAGAACAGCCTGGAACTTCATAGGCTAAACTGTCAATGAGATTCTAGGCTACAGAGAAACACTCTGTCTTAACAAAATAGAATCCAATAAATAAGTAATTTCATTAATATTTTCTATCTTCTCTTTTTAAGTTAATTTAGTACTTCACAGTATGGTGAAAGATAGATTAAAATAATTCTTTCTTTAAGAAAGAATCATTTTTTTCTTTCTTATTGCAGGTAACTCTCAAACTGTACCACTGCAAAACCTTTTTCACTAAGAAGAATTGGTTGAATTCACACATTCAAGAATAGTAGCTAATACACAATGTTACTTTTTAATGAAAGAAGTCACAATATTAAAAATGTCTTCCATTCTAGTGCTAATCACAAATATCATCTAAACATTATTTCAATGACAGATCAGATGATTCACTATTAAATAATTATTATTGGCAATATGGCATGCTACAACCGAGGGCAAACTTTAATTTATAATTCGATATACAATAATTTTGTGTTAGTTTAATGAGGAATCAGAATAAATAATCAAAAATAGTTAAGATATAATATATATTTTAACATTAGTTTTACTCATCCTTTATATGAATACAGTAAACAAAGTATTAGCCTGGAATGATAGCTCATGCCTTTAATCCCAGGACTCATGAAGCAGAGGGTGGTGAATCTCTGTGAGAGGCCAGCCTTGTTTATAAACTAATTTCCAGGATAGTCAGGGTTGTTACCCAGAGAAACCCTGTCTCCAAGAGAATAAAGTATCTATTTTATTCAGAGGTAATTATCATTTATTATTTATCAATGATATAAATTATTTTATTTAGTTTTCTTCTGATGTTTCCTTAAAACAAGATATCCAACTAAAGTTACCTTCCTATATCATCTTAAATATTTTACATATTCACCTTGTATAAAGTATTCTAAAATATTAGATAGATATTTTCTGATCCTGGCATGATTTGACCTTGAAGATACCTTAGATATATGTCTGCTTATATAGATAGACATTTTGTAATTCATCATAAAACTGCTTATTACTATATTGAATAAAAGGACATGTATCTTCAGAGGTCAGCATCTATGCTGAGGGAGTATTCACAATTAAGAATTTTGAGTATATACAGTTTTTAGCAAATGAAAGATTCACATGTGGTCTGAATTACTTAACTAACAGCAAAATGTCACATCTGCAAGGACCCTGTACAGCTGCCACATTTTTGCCATTGTCAATCAGATTTTCTGAATTCATAATACAAAGTTTTCATAAAAACTTTGGTCTTTGAAACTTCATATCCTATAGTAAACCTCAGTCTTCTCAAGTAATCAGTAATTTGGTACATTGTGTCTGTCAAAGACCATAAAAATTTGAACTTATTCCAGAAGTTTAGAACTTGGTAATATAACTTCAGTATAACACTTCCCTTGAAATCCACAGAACATCCTCCTCATCCTCTCATTTAATATTTCTTTAGTTTTATTTGATATCTTACGTTATAAACCAGATTTCCTATGATATAGGCCTGGTGTCTAGTTCTCACTTATCATGTAGCTCTTTCAAATATTTAAAACCTAATGGTATAACAAAGAATCCCTTGTGAATAAAAAGAAAATGTGCTACATATGTATCTAACTTGCAATGTGTAATGTCGCTGAATAAGGAAAACAAGTGTCACAAAAAGGTGCGAAGTACCAGCAGCACAGATACCTTTATTCTTTGTTTGGATAATTGCTCGACTTTATCATGCTATTCTGGTTCATCACGCTATAGTGCTATCAACCACATTGAAATTTTGAGTTCTTAGTACCACAAATTTTGACATAATATTCTCCAAGATTTTTTTACAAACAAACTTAGGTTCCTGAAAATTAATTTTGATTTTTTTCCCACTTATTTAATTTTGATAGAAAGAAAGAAAACATATATGTATTTTCATATTCTTCTGATTGGGTAGGAATGCACCAAATGAAAAAAGCAATTTCTTAGCATATAACTCAGAGTCATTTCTTACTTTCATATAGTTTTGTTCATACCACCCATACATTATTATGTATCTTTCATCATTCCTGAAGAAATTCCTGAGTATCAGCATGTAGTCATTTATCTTACCTTTTCCTTCCACAAATTCGAAATAATAGCTGTCCTTCATATCAATATATTTATGAATACTGCATAGTCCATTTAATGGAGTCATGCAACATATGTCTTTCCACAGATGGCTGCCTTAAATGATGATAATAATTAAAACCTTCATTTACACTGTAATATGTATCATCAGCATCTCCTAATTCTTTTTATGAAGCAACTATTATTCTGATGACTTCAATTTTTGAGGAAGCCTTCATCTGCTTCCTATTGCAATTACAGGATTTAACATAACAACCAAGAATGTGTCAAATTTGTCTTCCCTCTTATGAACTTTCTTTCCATTGTTTTAATTTCATTCAGTTTAGCAAGTGTTTATTGATACCCAACTGTATTTTTAACCACAGATATATTTATTAAAAAAACAAACAAACTATGACCTTTGGAAAATTAATAATGGTCCCATCTTGAAAACAACCCACTTAGTGGATTTTAGGGTAAAATGATCCGTATTTATAACTAATATTTTTCCACAGATAAATAATAAGAATATATAAAGTAATTTTAAAAGAAACAATAGCTTTGCATTGAACATCAATCGTATCTTGCCATGTTGTCTATGGATTGTTTTTATGTGCTGCAATACAGTAGTTATAAACTTTTGAGATAGTTCAACTCACATGCTTCAAGGTGCAACTGTTTTGGGAAGTGAGGTTATATTCCAAAGGAGAACACATTAAATTCTTAACTGTTCCAATTCCCTTCATTGTTACCATGCTACCTTAGTCAAATGTTGATCATGCTTGTTTTTGGCATCAAGTAACCAAGAACAGAAAGCGCAGCTGTCCTATTAAACTGCAATTAGCTACGAACCTCATTTCCCAAATGCTTTTTTAAAACTGAACTTTAAAATCAAACATTTTTTCTTATGAGTGCAACTTCAAATGTAACAAAGAATAGAATCAGAGCATTTGTGTTTCCCTTTCATTGAATATGGTAAAATGTCTACAGCTGACATTTGTATGCACATTTGTTATGTCAAACAGTATCATAAACATAAATAAAATGTAGTAAATTGTTTTCTTTTAGAAACTTCCAATGTAAATCTATAGTATTATAAACCTCTACTGAAATATCACCAAATCTAATGGTTTATTTACAGAAAACATTGTTAAAGTAAACTGAACATTAATACCCCTGTAAATATATTTTAATGTGGTTTTAAGGGTAATTATATTTTCATTGCTTACTACTATTTGCACAGCCCATTGTTTCCTTTGAAAATAAATGTTAAGAAGAGGAGAATTAGGCATTCTGAACTACAGTGTCCATGGCCTACATATTCCTTTTGCTTACAGTTTTTTCTCTTTTTTTGTTTTTTGGAGGGAATTACTATTTAATCTCTAATATAATTATCTACATCATAAAATTGGAAAGTTTAAATGAATCTGCACATGAAAACTCTTCAGTACTGTGACAGAAATATGATACTATTAAGTAATTTCAAATTATAGATGGTTGTGTGCATCCTGATTGAATTTTATGTAGCATTTCATTAAGAGGCAAGGGATCTTTGAAGGGAATCTCACATTTTACCTGGGCTCTTACAGTGGTGTTTATTGATATCTCTGTGAACCTACACGCTCTTCACTCCCAGTATGTTCTCTCTACTGCAGCACTTATCCTTGTAGAAGACTAAATCTCCCCTTTCATCTCTTTGAAAGTTTCCTGTACTGTCCTACAACTGGTAATTGAATTAAAAACATTTCATCATATCTCTCAGACTGCTGAAGAGCTTGCTTCTGCCTCATCTGTTTACCATGTGCTGTCCTTCTGTCTGCTCTAGCTACACATGTGCTGACGATGTGTACACTAATCTTCTGAGCTTTCTAACAACTTCAGGTCTTTCATTTCTTTACATATTCCTGCTTCATTGGGAAACATTCAATGATCCACTTTGTTGCCTGTGTTTTTATTTATGAAACGTAAAAGTCATTTCCTGAAGGATAATTTGATCCTAGCCTTTACAAATATCATCCCATGCCAACAGTTTCACTTTGCTTGCTTTTATCAGTTTTCACATCATTGCTAGTACCTGAAAGAGGAAGGACACAGAGAAGAATAATAAGATGACTATTTAAAAAAAGAAAAAGTTACTTGCCAATATTAGAAACTCTTCTGAACTCTATAATCACTTATATAGGGGGAATACTTTTAAACAGATTTTTTCATTAAAAATTGTATGCAAAAGTGTAGAGAGCCCTCTGACCTTGAGCTCAAGTTCTGCTGTATGCCTTCTGCTAAATCTCATTTGGGACAGCTGTTGAGCAAGGCTAAGTTGTAAAAAGACAAGCCCAGAGGCAGCTCATTTCAGGGAAGTCAAAGATTACTTAAAGAGACCTTCCTTCTTAATCTCACAAAGCAGGATGATGGCTTTATAGCTAACTACAGAACAAAAATGTTTTGTATAATTTTGCTTTACCTTGATTGTAACCATGTGACTGTACCTATGCCTTCTACCTCGTGATTATTCAACCTGGTGCTTACAAGCACACCTGGTTTGCCCCTTGTGATCATTGCCTTGGAAACTTGCATGCCTCTGGTAGGGTAGGGTATAAAAATCTGAGAAGAAACTATTTGGCGAGTTCGGCCCCTGTGAATTCCAGAGTTTGACCCTGTGAACTCAAGATACACTGTGTGTGTGTTCCGGTTTTTCAGGCCAATACCATCTGAACTGGTAAGCTGGTCTTATCACAAAAGCTAGCATCTTATTGCTGACAATAAAATCATAGTTTTAAACTATTCAGAAAAAAAGAAATAAAAATGGGTCTGATCATAATATTCAGTCTATAATGTAATAAAAAGCAAATGTTAAAATAATAGGAGCTATATATTCTCTATTTTTCCTTGATCAAAATTCAATGTTTTACAGCATATCACTTCTGAGCAAAATGTGTTGATAACTGTCTACATATAGTAAATATATGTTCTCTTTGACTTAACAAAATCTCACCCATGACTAAATCATATACAAATATTGTTGACATTACCATTACATAATCATTACAGAATGGGAATTAGAGAGGGTCAAATAATATGTATTATCTTATTTGGAGAAAAGTAAAGATAAAATTCAGAGAGAATATTTATGTAAACTACTTTTCAAACATCATTAAAGTAATTGTAAGTTGTCAAGGCTATCTATAATAAATTTTAAAATGTTGGAAACTTATATTAATGTAATGTAATGTAAATAAAAATGTTATATAATAAAACAGTTTTATAAATCATCAGGTATCAACCTGTAGGTGGTGGCCCCTTTAGAGACTAAATGACCTTTTTGCAGGTATTGCCGAGAAACATTATGATTCGTAACAGTAGCAAAATCACCGTTATGAAGTAGCAACAGATAGAACTGTATGGTTAGAGGTCACCAAAACATGAGGAAATATATTTAAAGGTCACAGCATTAGGCAGGTTGAGGACCACTGGTATAAATGGTTATGTTAATACTATCTATCTATTGGAGATGATATGTTATAAAATACAATACAAAAATATGATAGTGGCTGCTCAAAAACTGTTTGGAACTGAATCCTGAGTTAATGTCAGCCACTCATATTAATGACACAGATCATGAGCACACATCTAAAGGCCACATATATTTTAACCTGAATAAGTAATCAATAGCAGGGAAATTTTTAGAATATGGGAATAATACAATTATCTATTACAAGACATAAGACACCAATAAGTAAAGATTATTATAGCAACAAAATGACTGAACACTAACCCTTAGAAGATTGGTTAACCCATCAAATTCTTTACTTATCTTTGCAATCAAATATATGCAACTGAGAATCAAGAAGCTAATGTTTTCTATTAATTTTGTTGTTGTTGTTTATAAAATGTGTTAACCTGGAACACTTAGGTTAATAGCGAGGATACCGAATTATGAAACTTTTCTGAAATTTTGAAGAAAATATAAATTTGTATAAATAGTTTAAGAAGTGAATTGGTAATGTCTACTAATGACCTATGTATGTTTCAATGCAATGATTTAACTCCTAAATAAATACCTAAAAGAAACTCACTTCTATATTAGAATATGAGAAGAAAAACAATGACATGGTATTCATTTGTAAATCAAAAGTAAGAAATGGGCACTTTAAAACAAAAACTTACCTTGAAACTATATGAAAATATGGTTTAAAATAATAAGAAAATATTAGGCATCATCAAAATTGATTATGGAGGATAAGTCACTGGGGAAAGAGATTCCAAGAATGAGACAGTAATTGGAGTACAGTATTCAAAGAAAGCATCAAATCTGTCCTGATCATTTTATTTCTTCAACTGAATGTTGGGTACATAGTTATTTGTTGTGTTGTTAATAGTTGAAGATAGTTTTTCATTCTGTAATACATTTTAATAAAAATGTGGCATGTCTTCCTGGAAAGCAATAGCTAAGAATTGTAAAACATTGCCTATAAATATTTAGGAGCTTATAAATATTTAGGGCTAGGCAAGAGAATAGAAAAAGAAACAATAAATCTAATGAGTAAGTCTTTCTCACGCTGGAACACATGCCAATACCTACACAGTGTGTTTTGTGCATTTCAATACATTTGTTCTACTCTACACAATTGTTAGCTTCCTAGAGAGGAGATAAAAAGATTTGGGCTTCCATGTAAGGAAGAGTCTTCTTAGAGCGAAACACTAGTAAGTTACAAATGACTTCTGTAATAACATCTTTACAGTAGTAATAACATCCTAATATTCTTAGAAGTAGATCAAAATAAGACATTGCAACAGTACTGGATTCTCAAAAGCTGGGTTCAGCTGTGTGGGTATTAGAGGTTGCACTGTAAGTCAGGTGCTGCCAATCCTCAAAGGATCTTGTAAGAAAATTTACGTTTTTATTACAACCTCACTACTTGAAGTCTGCTTGCTCCTGTACTCATACATCATAGTTTGCCAAAAAGGCTATTATTATCATAATCTAAGCAACTCTACAGGAACAAGTTGTCAAGGACTGGTCATAGTTTTGTGTATCATAATGACTAAGAGATCATGTCAAAATTGAACACTAATCTCCTTAGTCCTTTTTGGTTTATAAGAGCGAAATGTTATATACATACACACTCTTAACAGTACAGATTTTCCTTGTATTCAAGATTTTATATCTTCTCTAGTTTTAAATATTAATGGATGAAGATATATACTCTTAAGTGCTCATCTTCTAAGATAATATAGTAATTTTTTTTAAAGCAGTGGTTTTACTTCATAGTACACAATCAAAACAAATAACTTATGGAAATGTATATGGTAATCCCTCAACACCAGTTTTTAATATGGTCATAAATCAACATTCTACAGAATTAATAAACAATACTTAATTTTTATAACTCTACTATCTGCGTGCAAAACAGTTCACAAATTATACATGAGATTCTCTAATAAAATGATCTGACTTGGAAGTGTATCACCAAAATTAAGCAAGAAGATTTCAAGTTATGGTTTGCAAATAATTTTGGCAGGATTAAAGAATCATTTACCATTACTCAGACACTTGCTTCAGAAATCAATAATAAATGGTATTCTGAACAGGTCAGATTTAGTCAAAACTATAAGATTTTCATTCCAGAATAAGAGGGGTAAATATTGTCATTTTTTTTTAATATTCACAACAGACATTTGCTAATTGAACAAAAAGCACTTTAAAAAAACTATTTTAATTAAGCACTTCTAGAAAACCCATCTGAATATTTGAAAATTTACTCCTCAACTTTGTTCTAATCAAACATGACTAGATAAATATCATTACTATTCTTTAGATGAGTATTTGCTTTCTTAAAAGAGACAAAATGATTTGTATTTGGATAACGAGGAAATCGGGAAGATCTCAGAAGATTACAGGGAAGGGAAATCATCAATGAAATATATTATATGCAAAAAACAATTTTAAATTAAAGAAAAATGTAGTAAAAGAGTCATTTTTCTATGTAAAACTTAGCATTTAAGCTCTAATGCATATGGCAAACTACATTCTTATTCTATAAAACATATTACATTATTTCCTACTTAAGATCATAGTCTTCTAAGCGTAGTCCAGTATAAAACTTAATCACTCAATAGTAATTAAGTGATCCAATAGTATAAGAAGAAAATTTAACATCTGTTCATCTTTATGACAGCCATTAAGGAAAAACTTAATTGCTTGTGAATTTAATTATTCATTAAATATAATTTCTGAAAAATTTTCATAATCAAATATATCATGACTGAGTTTGTAGTAGGAATATTAAATGAATATACATGATTTTAGATGATAACATAATTTTAGAATTCTAATAGTTTAGTTTTTTATTTAAATCAATAAACTATATTATTGATGAAGTCTAATCCATTTGATAGCTAATCAGAAATCATAGTTTAAAAATATTTCTTTTACATCTACAGAGACATGTAGATATCAGAAAATACACTTCCAGCTTTCCATGATGACATTTCATACCATAATATAAGAAGAAAGCAAAATACTAACACTAGCACCTTTGTTTATGAGGAGACATAGAAGAGAGATTTAACATGATACAGATTGAGACAGATTATAAAAATGTAAAATATTTTCTAAGTAATACCACAATTATATTCAATATATTATTCATTCTAAAGAGCTTATTCTTCATTTATGACTAAGATACTTACATTTCAAACAGCCTGTGAGAAAGAAATCAAAATATATTTTATATTGTAAGACAAGTTAGAATGGTTCAGCACATATATATGCCTGTTTCTAAATCATTCAGACATAACATAGTCATTGATCAATGTGAGAGTAAGCTTTAACTACCAGCTAGAATCACCTGTGAAGGAAATCTCAAATGAGGTATTGACCATATCAGATTTGCTCGTGGGCAGAGGGACTCTCCTGATTATTGATTGAAACATAAAGGTTCTATCCACTCTGGGTGACATCATTCTCAGGCAGGTCATTGGGTTGTATAAGAAAGGAAGTTCAGGATAAAACTATGATCAATTCAGCAAATGTGTGTTGCCTTGGTTTTGCTTCAATGTCCTGCTTAGTTCCTGCCTATCATCCCTCAATGATGGGAATTATAAACCTTAAGAAGAAATAAATCCTTTCATCCCTAAATTGTTCTTGCTCAAAGTGTATATCCCAGCAAAAGAAAGAAAACAGGACTAACACTGATGCAAGAGCATAGGAAATAAATTGAACTCTATACTCACTCAAAACCGCTCCTCAGAGAATATCCCTTTTATATTATTCTTGAAGATATCCTGAGTGGAGAAGTTGCTGCTGAAGATTTAGACAATGCAACTGCTGGCTGTTGTGGAACAAAATACTGCAGAAGGCAGAGACATGTACCCAGTGAAAAATCCAAACGTTTTCTGAATATGATTTTTATTTAACCAATGTGAGTGATAATGAGAACATGAGTTTAGGAAAACTAGTAGTAGCTAGGATCAAAACCACCAGAATATATTAGAGATAACCATCACAACTTCCAAATAAGCTGCAATTCATGACGGATTCCCCTAGCTAGAATTAATCCTTAAGACTCATAGGCTATACTAGTTCAACAAATTGCAAGATAAAGAAAATGGAAAAGAAACAAGACCAAAAACTTTTCCAATGTATGCCAAAATCTCATGTTCAACTCTACTAATTCAAAAAAAGTACTAAGACCAATTCTGAGCTCTCAAAAATAGAAAAGAAGTAGATGAAAAATACATTGGATAAATGTTCAACATCCTAAGACATCAGAGAAATAAAATCAAAACTACTTTGAGATTTCATCTTTTGTCAGTCAGAATGGCCCATATCAATAAAATATATTCTTTTGAGGATATACAGTAAATGGGACACTCACCCATTGCTGGTGGGAGCTGTTTCCTCAGGAAGCTAGAAATAGATCCACCTCAGGATCTATCTCTTGGGCATGCATCCAAAATGGTCTTCATCCTTCCACAGAGGCACTTGATCAGCCATGTCCACTGATGCTCTATTCAAAAAAGGCAAAATTAGAAATAAATCTATATGCCCCTCAACAGATGAATGAATGAAGAAAATGTGGTACAAGTGCATAATGGAATATCACTAAGCTGCTGAAATATGAAATTTGAAGGTAAATGGATATATCTAGGAAAAAAAGAATTATAAGTGAGATAACCTAAACACAAATGTCATATTTGGTAGATATTTGCTTATACGTGGAGCTTAACAGTTAAGTTTTTGATAAGCAGGTAACAACCCATATAACCACAGAGATTAGGTTAGAGTAAGGGGAAGGGGAATTCAATCACCCAAGAAAGGAGAAATAAAATACATGATGAAGGATAGGTGAGTGGATCCTGGAATGGGAGGATTCAATAGGACGGGAAGGGAAGAAAATAAAATTGGGAAGGATTATGGGGATTAACAGATGGAACAAAAAGCCATTTGATGGGTTATATGAAAACTTAACATGATAAAATCTCCCTAAAATACATTAATGGAAGAAGATGTTCTAAATGGAATTGTCAAATAAAGTAGAAGACAAGAGTCTTACCTGGACATCTCATTATCAAATGAAGGCTCCCATTCTGGGAATAGGTTACATCTCATCAATTTTTCGTATAGACCCATGGGAATCCTCAAATAAATCAGGATATTTCCAAGTCTATTGCTTGCTCTCCACAAATTATAATAAGGCCTTATTGCTGAAAGATAATACATGTACAACTCACTGAGCATGGAGAAGTTGGGCTAGTGCCTGTGTAGAGCTTTTGCCCCAGTAGACTATAGTTTATAATACTAAAATGTACTCAGCACATTACCAAAGGCTAAAGGTAAATACCAACCCACCTATAAACGTTTTGATCTACAGTGTTGACCTGCATGTGAGATACACTAGTGCAACAGTGGCACAAAGCTTTTGGGAGTAACCAAGCAATATATGATTGGATTAAAGCCAACCCCATGAGATGGAACCCATCCCTCATACTGTCTGAGTGTCTAAGAACCTGAGAATAGACAAGATACATACCTAGGAGAAAACCAAATACTACTGTTATCTTAAAAAAAATATAGCAACAAACTTATTTGTAATGACATTCTACTATACACATAGATAAGTGTCTTTCCAAGTAATTATAAGAGAAGTATCCTCCTGCAGTAGATAGAAATACAGAGGCCCACAGCTGAACAATGTGCAGAGAGGAAGACACCTTGGAACACATGGTCCTAAAGGGATGGAGTACAGTAAAGAAGCAAAGCCTTCTAAACACAGCAAGACTGATCCATTTATAAACTCACAGGTACTATGATAGAATCCATAGTACCAACAGGGGTCTTTGCCATATGAAGTCTCAGAGCTGAAAGGAGGGTTGTACACAAGCCACATACATACCCAGAGGCTGTCTCTAAGTTTAACAACCTGTTTATTTTTTTAAAAAGTTTATTTTAACGGAGTCTCACTGTGTATGTAAACTAATCTTAGGGATAGACCTCATGCCCAGCAGGAGATAGTCAACACAAAATGAAATCAATGGCATTTTGAAGGGTTGTTTTTTTTCCTGATGCTTTTTATCTTGGCTTCCTTCCCCTTATTAGCCCACAGGGCTTTTGTTAATAAGCGATGATTTTTTTCTTTTGGGGGAATTTCAGTGCATGCCAATGTGTGTTCCTCTCCATCTATATGTGATTCTTGTGATTTTTTTCTCTTTTTCCTATTTTTTCTATTCATTTGCTTGTTTTGCCCTATTCTGCCTTATTTGTTTTGATTTTATCATCATCATCATCATCATCATCATCATCATTTAAGATGCTTGTTTTCTAATGAAAGAGAATGAAATGATTTGCATTTGGGTTAGTGTAAGATGAGAAGGATCTGCAAATAGATGAGGGAGATGCAACCACTATAAGAATATATTGTATTAAGAAAAAAAACTATTTCAATTAAAAATTAAGCTTTTAAAAGATCAAGCTAGTAGAATGTTCAATTTTACATAGGATACAAATATAAAGATGAAGCTGCAACAAATCTCTTTTGATCCATTCAATACCTTTATTTCAATTTGAGAACATGTAATTCTAATTGACAGACTATTTATTCATAATTCCCCACACTATAAAGGTTTGAAGAAATCATGCTTATCAAGATGTACTGTATGTAGAGAAGTAGAGCCCTAATTACCCTTTTAAGCCTCTCATACAGGACAAGAAAATTTGATTGTTTGAAATTTATAAAAAAAAAAAGTTGTAGCTTCCACAACAGACATTCTTCCAAGTTTGAGTGCCCATTTTTTCTCACATAAATCAGCTAATAACTTATGAAAAGAATAAAGAATGGCAGAATAATTTTTCTTTGTGATTACCTGGAGTGGCATTTCATTTCTTGTGTAAGAGAAGCATCATATAGCAACTTGTCAAATACGTGACTATGCCAACAACAGCATTTTAGAGGTGAAGTTAGTACTGTCATAACCATTCAGCATAGAAGCAATCTATCAAGAGGCAGGCTACAATGAACTTAGACAAGTGACGGCATACTGAAACTTGCCTGGATGTTCAGGAAAATTATATACATCCATTAATTTGGCTGTATCTTCTTAGGTTGTCCAGGATACATAGAATTTGAAGTCACAACAAATCATTTCGTTGATCAATTTAGAAGAACAGTATATTACTATGTCAAAAGATGGTAAAAAAAATGCTGTACATTGCTACATGAGAAAACTAGTTTTTAATATAGTCTTGAGAACTCTCAGTGGTGTATCATAGTCATCTTGATTTATTTGGAAGATAAGCATCTTTTGAGTAATTCTGATTGTGTATCTTTAATGGAACTCATTTTTAAAATTACTAGCTTTGAATTATGTACAAAGATTTATATCAGTGAAGACATTCCATCAATCAGAATACAAGAGATAGTACAATAGTTGAGATTATAGTAATAACTATCATCTGCTTTGACTCATCTGGAATCTTTTACACAGCAGACAAATGGAGACACAACACACACTCCTTAGTAAACTAACAATATCTTTAAAAGCTTGCAAGTAGTTATGCTTTGTTGGCATAGCTGATATGAAGGTATGCTATTGTTATTTGAGGTCACTGGCAGCAATAGGCCAAATAAGATCTAAAAATTAATAGGATCCAGGTGGTAGTTCTTAATTATATGAAACCACAAAGGTTGAATTATTGTAATAGGAGGAGTTATAAAACTGGTGGTTAGGAAGACCTGGCCCACAGAATCCCAAGGAGATGTTTAATAGAACATAGAGTTCCCAGGGTGTGAGATATGGGTACTTGGAAAAAGATATTGCTCTAACAGCTAGAATTCATTCAGGATTGATGATCAGTGACCAGTAGGCAGCCTCATCAATAAATTGCCATAATCTCTCAAAATGTATTTGGGTAATTTAATATCAATTTGAAAATATTTTACTTCATTCTGCTTATCTTAATGTATGAAGACTGCTGATTCTTTTGTCAAGCTTTTGCAAAGACAAAAATATAAACTAAAGAAAAATAGAAAAGTCTTTTTGAGATAGTTGTTACGACAGCATTTCATCACCTTATAACCATGCATAGCTCCTAAGCCAAGGATGAATCCTAATAAATATATAGTAAATAACAAGAGCCAGACCAGTTCCAGGATATCAGTAGAATATGACCCATTGCATCAACTTAATAGGGCACAAATTTGCTCAGAGGGACAGAAGCTGCAAGCACAGAGCCTGCGTGGGTCTGCATCAGATTCTATCAATATATGTTATAGCTGTAGCTTGGAGTTTTTGTGGGACTCCTAACAGTGGCAGTAGGGGTGTCTCTGATTCTTTTGCCTACCACTGGGACCCTTTCCTTACTAGGGAATTGCTTCATTTAGCCACTATATGAAGATTTGTGCCTTTTCTTATTGTTGTATCATGTTTGACTGATATCAATTGGAAGCCTGTTGTTTTCAGAAGGAAAATTGAGGAGGAGTGGATATGTGGGAGAGGGTAAGTAGGGAGCACTGAGAAGAGTGAAGGGAGGGTAGATGGTGGTTGGAATATATTGTTGGAGAGAACAATCTATTTTCAATTACAAAAAAGAAGAAAATTAGTGAGATGAGTAGTTATCAGACCTTTAAAATATCAGAATATCAATTATCCATGTTGATTTTACTATCGTTCTACCCTATTAAATGTGGATGTGTCAATAAAAGTTCACATTTAGTAGCTTCATAAATTCTCAATAAGATATCATTGAATATCCATTTTGGATTCTGATTTCCAAATTGAGAAGCAAACTTACCACGAAACTCACTTGCTTTATGAAATGCTCATTAAAGTATATTTAAAATAATTTTATGCATACTGCTAACAACAATATTTGAAGGTAATTTGGGACAGATTTCCAAAAGCATTATCAAAAATCTTATTTGCCCTACATGGCATGCAATATAAAAGTTTAAAAATTTGAAATAAAGCTTTTGTATTAGAAAATATTATTATATTTTCTCATTAATAATAAACTTACATATATTTGGAAGTATTTAAATGACATAAGTTTAATACAAGGACAGTATTTCAGAAAACTATAGTACATTGTATAATGTATTAAAGTGACAGAGAAAATTCTGCTATTCCACCAATGAATCTATGAAAATTGTATCAATTTCTTTTAATTCAAATTTGTAGAATAGTCTCTAATTTAACTTTTATACTGCCTATAGTAGCGATAATCCACCTTATTAACATTGTATGTTCAATAAGTTGTCAAGTAAAGCACACTATGACAAATGAGAAACATAAATGTTTTTAATGTCACAATAAGTTTTCTTCTGACAGTTGATAAAGAAACTAATAATCTCTATCAAGGACACTTTGCCACATAGACTCAAATTAGAATTCATATGCTAAACATTGAAATGAGGTCATGCTAAAGGTTAATAAAATGTCTCTTAAAAGAGAGATTATAGAATTTCCACATGTCTATAACTCAGGTTATTAAAGTTATAAGTAAACAAAGGTTTCTTCCAGCACTGTCTGCTGCTATATATCATTCTGCAAATTAAGATCAGTTAAGGCTACACTTTGACAGCCTCAAATGCCATCTCTGTGATATCAGAGGCACTAAGGGAATGTTTACTCTCCCTGGTATAGCAGAGCTACAATTGATTCAGGTAGATGTAGATACCGCATATCTCCTTTACACTGTCTTTTCCTGTCATTGCTACTCCCTTATCTAATTTAATTTCCTATGTTCATATTTGTGTGTCACAATGATTTTATCTCCAGGGGAGAAAAGCTTAAAATATAATAAGGTTATGTTCACTGGCTAGGTGATGTTTTATACTGGTTACTCTAATGCAGATTTGATCAAATTCAATACTTCCCATTGTAGTATCTATCAGGTTGCCAATCTATATCACTCTGAATAATCAGGAATATATTTTCCCCATGTGAAAAGCAATAAATACTACAGATTTATCTTAATGGTTATGATTAATATCTTCATCTCATCATCTTTTCATTAGAAATGATTGACAAAACATCTGAAATGTTCTGATGATATTATTCCTTTAGTATAGCTTTATAAAAGCTAGATTCAAATAAGAAAAACAATGTACAAGATGCATTCTGTCTGTGTGTATAAATTAACTATATTTTAATACATTGGTTCAACAAAATCATATTTTGGACAATATCAAAATGAAAAGAACATAATCATTTTAATGGATTATTACAGTTAAGTAGAAAATGTGGTGTCATATATTAAAACAAATGAGTACCCCAGTGGATAGCCCCATATCCATGCACATATGGGCACCAATAATAAGACTTTGTAGGCATTCAAAGGAGGACATGAATTTGGGAAGGATGTACTGGAGTAAAATGAAAGCTTTGGATGAAAAAATTGGGTGGATATAATCACATTTTATTATATACATATAGGAGATTCTCAAGAATAATAATGAGTTTAATAAAATATTAAAACTGAGTTAAATCCCATTTTCAAAGTATATAATAAAATGACTCCATCAACTATTGTTTGTGGTGTTAGTATAAATATTTTAAGAGCAACAGCACTGTACACAAAAGGAAAAAAATATGAAGACAGGGTTTCCAATCAGTAAATTTCTATGTCATTAGAACTAACTTTGCAATAAAAGCAACACACAAAGTGGTGGTTTTTAAATATAGCTTTACAGTAACAAGTAGTCTATTGTAAACAGTATATAAATATATAAATATGCTTTTTAGTTTCATGAGATCCCTATTGTCAGATGTTGGTCTTATTTTCTGTGTGACCAAGGGCTTATTCAATAAGCTCTAGTCTGCGCCACAAAGTTGAAGAACTTCTAATTTTTTTTTTTCCTTTTAGCAGCTTCAGGGGATCAGACCATATGTTCAGGTCCTTGATTCATTTGGAACTGAGTTTTGTGTGCAGTAAGACAAAATGATCTAATTTATTTGTCTTAATGTTGAAATATGATTGTACAGTCTCATTTGTGATAAAAGCTATATTTTTGTATTTTTGCATCATTGTCAAAAATTAGATAACTAGAGCAGTGAGGACTTTTATCTGGATCTTCCAGTAGATTCCATGGATAGTGTTTCTATTACTATGACCTTGCATACACACACACACACACATGCATATAGATAGATGGATATATATATATATATATATATATATATATATATATATATATATATATATAATTTGATTATCATTTCCAATGAAACCTTGAATTGTAAAGAAAGAGCAGTGAAACCTGAAATTTTTCTTTAAAATAGACTACAATTAAGGTATAAAATGAGAAAAGAAAGAAAGAATATTAATTATATTTAACATCAAGTGTCACACACATACAACTACAGTGTTTTATTTTATTAACTTTACAAAATACTGAAATCTCCTCAAGCAAACAAAGGCATGCAGTTGGTCTCTTAACTATGAGACAGTGAATTAGAAGCCTCATGGAACACAATAATAATTATGTATCAAAATAATGCTAATAATAATAATAATAATAATGTTCTGTTGCTGTGTTAAAATGCTATGAACAAATGCAACTTTAAAAAGAGTTCATTTTAACTAACAGCTCCCCAGGACTAGATAGCCATATACTTCATTGGAATGCACCATGGCAGAAGCAGGAAGCTGAGACATCACACTACAACTTCAGACAAGAAGTAGAGAGAAAAATAACTGAATTTGAGGCAAGATTATAAATCCTCAAAGACCTCGATTGCTTCTTCAAATATGACTCCATATCTGAGAATTTCCATACACTTCCCAGTAAGCAGCACCAAGTATGGAACAAAAGTTAAAAGACGTATGGGTACAGGTCAGTCTTCTCATTTTAACTCAAAATTCAAATCCTGATGCCTAAAAGCTCATGGCCATAATGTAAAATGAAAAGAATTTAGTACAATTTGAAAAGTTTCTGATGTCCTTTACAGTCTAAAAAGTGTTCAACTGTCCAAAATCCAAAGTTTCTTCTGAATCATAAGTCATGTGATTCTTTATTAAGCACAACAACAAAAACAAAAATAACATACTCCTGACATACAGAGCTGCAGACTGTGCACTGCCTTCTAAAAGAGGGCAATGAAAACACAGTGACGACATATTGGAGCAAAAGAAGACCAGTTAGCAGCTCTTGGGTGCAAAAATAACCTTCTTGATGTTCTTTTCCTCTCAAAGCTGCACAGTTAAGATTTTTTTCCTGTTTGTTCCTTTCCATTTTAGAGCTGCATATGATTAATCATTAATAAGCATCCCATAAGCTCAGTATTATGCTGTCTTGTAATTTCCTGTGCCAAAGACTTTAGTCAATTCCTTTTAAATATAGTCTCAATAATTAGGGCACAGGAAGAAAACAAAATCATAGCAAAATATTTTGAAAATAAGCATCTAAACTAGTTACACTTATAATATTTGTTTTCCTACAAAACCTTATTACCTAAGCATCCATGATCCTCATTACATTCAGCACCATTGTGTTTTGGGTCACTAGTAGAATGGCCCAATAGTCTTTTCCAATAGGACTTAAATCACTTTTCCAATACAAAACTCCAGTTCTTCTACATTACTCCAGAAAACAACAGAGTTAGGATCTTCACATCAGCAATAGGGACCAACTTCTGTATTAATTACTTTTTCATGACTTAAAAGAACTGAAGAATTCATTTTGGTTCACACTTCCATGGGGCAGTATGTCCATCAGGGCAGGGAAATTATGCTGCAGGAGGAAGGAATATGAGAGGTCTTATTTCAAAAAGAATAGAAGCAGAGGGAGAGAACCAGAAGTGGGCAAGGCTATAAACTCTCAAAGGCCAGCCCCAATGTCATATTTCCTCCAACAAAGTTTCAAATCCTAAAATATCTATAGCTTTCCTTAACAATGCCACCAAATGGGGACTTAATGTTACAATGCATAGGACTATGGGGGACATTTCTATTTCAAACCACAGCTACTTAAAGTGTCAAAAGAATTATGTTTCATGGTTATACAATGTTTCTTTTAGAAGATAGCATTATTGATGGGCACTGGTGGTGCACACCTTTAATCCCAGCACTCAAGAGGCAGAGGAAGGTAGATCTCTGTGGTTTCAAGGCCAGCCTGGTCTACAAACTGAGTTCTAGGACAGGCAGAGCTACAACAGAGAAAGCCTGTCTCAAAAAATCAAACAGAAGAAGGAGGAGGAGGAGGAGGAGGAGGAGGAGGAGGAGGAGGAGGAGGAGGAGGAGGAGGAGGATGAGGAGAAGGAGGAGGAGGAAAGAGGAGGAAGGAGGAGGAAGGAGGAGGAGCAGGAGCAGGAGGAGGAGGAGGAGAAGGAAGGAGAGGGAGAGGGAGAAGGAGAAGGATAAGGAAAAGAAAAGAAGATACCAATATTAAATTAAAATTATAACACAAGGCATAGTATATTTCAAAAAAAAAAAATATTGGTTAGAAAAGCCTCAACATCTTCAAAAAGTTCAGGCACTGCCATTGCCCTGGTTTACAAAGCATAATTATACAGTGGATCGTTATTTATAAAGAAACCATATCATCAGTCTCTAACCAACCAAGTACTGACAGGTAAAATCAATATTAAGAAACCAAACACATTCAAATATCCCCAAATTAAGCTATAATTTCGATAGTATGCCATATGAAATTTGTCCTGTGTATCATCATTTCTTCTTACTTTTCTTTACATAATGAAGTTTGCATTTTAATTTTAAAATTGATTTTAAAGGGGGTGTTAACAAGATATTCCAGTACCGTGTGGAGAAAAATGGTGAAGGATGTCTTAGCAAATAATGTTGTTATGGAAATGATATAGTATAATTATACAGAAAGAGAAATGTGGTAGATCTGTAATGACAGCTGGATTTGGTTTTGGTTGTTTTGCTGAAATAATGAACCTACATGACATTGATCTCTGATGGAAGCATACATATCGTGATTAGTAATGCAGCTTTGTAACCAGGAGTGTAAAAAAGTGCTGTGGCAGTTTTTGCAGCTCCTCTGTGTGTTTTGTGATACAGTGAGATCATTGATGTATAGAAGACTTTAAACCATTCTGCCTGTGAGCCTAGCAGCACAGATATTAATATGGAATGAAAAAGGTACAAAACATTCCGGAAGAGACTTCATTTTCCTCAACTTTTTTCTCAAGTGTTTTAATCCAATATCTTTGATTTCAGATTTGTTCTCCTTATATTAACCATGAGTAGTCCTGGAGAAATAAAAGCACACTGCTATCAGTTAGAGCTGAAATGAGGTTTTTGGTTTATGATTCTGGAGCATAAAAATAGCCCATTATTTATTTCAATGAAGTGATAAGAAAATTTAGCATTGTGAATATAGCATTTTTTAGTCTATAACCATATCAGACACAGACAGAAGAGTTCATTTCACTATTTTGAATTGATTTAATTTCTGATCAATTCTCAGAGTTCTCAGGAACAAGTATAGACTATGCTGGGAATATAAAATTCTTGGATAAAGAAGATTATTTGAATCAGATGGATTTCCCACCCTTATCTAAATTAGAGATCCTTTCAAATCTGTTGATGAGAGTTGTGTTCCCATGGGTTTTATACTCCAGCAATTGTTGACTTCTAGCATTCAATGGTCAAAGAACAAGTGGAACTATGAAACTCCAAACTCCTACCTCTGTAAGGAGTCTTCTGTAGAGACAGGGTAAGCATGACTATTAGCCTTATTATTCTTTTGATCCCTTTGTGAACATTAAAACCTATTTTACATAGCTTTATGCATGCCTGTCTCTTACAGTATTCATGAAACTAAGAGAAGTTGGTACAGCCTATTAGCCAAGGGGCCTCAAAATTGACGTCCCCTTCCCCACCAAAACTAGTAACTAGTCCATGGTGTATGTGCCTCACACTAAGTAGTGTCAAGGAAATACTCCTAATAAATGAAACAATGATAAAGAAGCTATAATCTGCAAGAAAAATTATTCTGAATCATTAGGAGATATTATGAAAATCAGCACATATATCAGAAGATCTATCATGAGAGTCTCTCATTCAGTTATGATACCTAAGGAGTCTCATGACCAGTTTTCTAGTAGATGAAGACTTATAAATGCTGATGATGTAGCTCAGTTTGGGTGATTCACAACCACAGATAGGGAGCCCAATGGTTAGAATGCTGCCTATGCCTAAAAGAAGCATAATAGATGATGAAAGGTAAACCAGGAAGATATCCATGCCAAACACAAATACACAAGAAAAAAAGGAAAAACAAAAACCATTTTTTATCCTTTTCTTCACTGTTTGTCTTTTTAGACCCTTAAAGGAATTGATGCTGTCCAAAAACATTAGAGAAAGGAATTAATATTCCAGAATCCACTGATGCATTAGTTGCATTTCCAAATGTCCTCACAGAAAATATATTTACATGGATATTATTTGTTGAAAGCTGACATATAAAATTAAATGTTACTATGGTTATCTAGATATGAATAGTCCTTGAAAATACTATGAAATTTTATACATGTATGATGAACCAAGTTTTCCTTTTTTTTTTTTGCAGAAGATTTCCAGGTATACTGAAACTCAAGGAGCTATAGTAATATTTCTCATGCAAATGTTGTTCACTAAACATCAAATGGCATCAGCAGCCATTATGCCATAATATGTAGTTAAAGGCGATTAATTTAATAACATATTTAGTTGTTTTAATTCAAAGTTCATGAATCATAGAAGTGCTATTCTAACAGAAATAATGAAACTTCAAGGAGCAATGGTTATCATATTGTTGAAACACGAGAGATTAGTGTTGGGGCCCAGGTTTCCCAGGCTATGAAATGCTTTAGCTTGACAAGGTTCCTGAAGCGAATTCACTGCCGGGAACTGGAATTCCCTAACTGCCCTGCTCCTTTTTTGTCTTCACTGTACGGTGGCATATGTTCTCTCATCAATAATAAGATCTGTATAAGCCAATAGTAATAGCAAAATCAATCCCTGAGCTGGCTACTGTGGGCTGGAATGGAACACAGCCATGCTATCCAGAAGTAAATTGCAATAATACAACCAAGGTTTATTGCAAAGATTTAAGAAATTTAATACCCAGAAAATTCCCCTAAGTTAGTAGTTATTAGCAGCTTTTCCACACCACTCAGCAGGGATTCTTTCTTCCCCAGAATACCCAGGCACCATTGCGTCTCAGGTGCAGGCGGCTACCCCCACACCTGACCGACTGAGGAACCAATCAAAATAGCCCAAGACCAGGGCTCCGGGGGGACCATATAAAAAGCCCTGGACGGGGGTCGCTCTCTCTCTCTTGCTCTTGCCCTCTCGCCTCTGGCCCACATCTCCTGCCTGTGCGCGGCGGCCGCCCCAAGCTGCCGCGCCCGTCCCAAGCCGCCACGTGCGCCAAGTTCATTTAATAAAAAGGCCTCGTGCGGTTTCAACAGCCACCAAGACTGTCTCGTGTTTCTTTGGGGTTTACCCATCCTTCGTGGAAGGAAGAACCTCCATTTCCGCGGGGGCCAGAGCTGGACCGCCAGGACTCCCGCAGATTAGGAATACAAAATCTGTTTGGTTAAATTTTAAATGATAGGAGAAAATATTTTGGCATGACGACTGACAATTTCTTTCATGAAGAAAATTCTCTGCTTGGGGTCTGTGTGATGCTTAGATGTCTCACCTTGATTTTATTGCATTTTACTTGGACAGACCACATCCATTTTGATTGGGTCTGGCTTATTAAAAAGTAGTTGTGGAACCCAGTGCCAAACTCTGGCTTCCTCTAAATGTTGTTTAACATCTGATAAAATAACTAATAGTACGCTGATATTAGGTAAGAAAAGAGGATGGAGCCAGAGCATCTTGTACTGCCAGGAAGTAATGAGGTAGAAAAAACAAAACAAAACAAAAAATAAAGCTCAACTGACAGATGGAACAAGAATGTGGCAAGTTAAAACTATTTGTGCTTCCCTCTATCCACAGACTAAAGGAATTTTTAAAAATTTCACCCTTAAGGAATTTTAATGTAAAATAGATCAAAAAATGATAGTAGCTCTCATGTACATGACTGAATTTCAATATTTAATTGTAATGCTAATAAATAAGTCTGACTTTCACTAAATAATTAAAAATTATTGGGTTTCAGATTCCTGGATTGCTGATAAGTAAATCTAATGTTGCAGAAAACTATGTTGCAGGCAATCATGAAGCTGACCCAGTCAATCTACTCTAAGAGGAATGTGTCATAGGTTTTTAGGTTAGATCTGTGTTCCTAGAATCCTGTGTACCTTTCGGTTCCTGGGAAACTGAGGCACTCCCTCAGGGTGTGAAGCAGTCAAGCTGCTGAGTGCTTCTCTATGTTCCCTTAGAAGTCAATGAAGCATGGAAGGCTACAGGACAATTGGTCTTAGACATTAATTTTGTATAACCTGTACAGATTGCAAATGTCATTGTATCATAGAAACTACCCCTGTATTGATCCTGGAAATTGTCATTATATACTGTTTCTGTTAAGAGTGTAAACAGTCTGATCACCTGCAATAAACTTGTAATAGTCTCAGTCTTGCTGTGTCCCCTTCAACCTGTACCTGATTGTAGTTTCTCAACAGGTTGTAATATGCAAACTTAGCCTGGTAAGGAAGCATGGACACATGCAATGTTGAGCCTTCAAAGCATATTTAAATAACAACACATATATTAACTCTATGTTAAATATAGATCAAAATTAATCCTCTTATGAGAATAACCTATGATATTTTGATCAGTTCATATTATTTTGAAATATTAGTCTAGAAAAACATCATTTATGTATACAGTTGATAAGTTTTGGTGATTTTTCAAAATTAAATAATTAAATAAAGCTAACTTTAAACTTTAAGTAAAAATATTTTATAAAAATGATTTTACACATGCAACTTATTTTAAAACAGCATCATTTAAAATACTTAACTCCTGCCAAGACTTCCCTTAAAACTCTACTTGCTGTTTTTCAAATCATGGTTTCTTTTATCTTTGATTGTTGTTACACACACACACATGCACACACACACACACACACACATACACATACACACACAAAAAAACACACACACTCCTAAACACACAAATAGAATTTTCTCAGTCTCTCTAACATGACCTCTAGGTATGTTTTCAGGGATGGCCATTTTTTGTTGGATAAGAGACAATGATCATTAAAAAAAAAATCAGAATTCAGAATTATGGAGTTCATTCGAAAAGGATACACCAACAGCATAACTTCAACAGGAAAGGCTCAGTGTGTATCAGAGAAAAGGAGTCCAGAAGGCTTCAATCCAAAAAACAAACAAACAAACAAACAAAGAATATAGGTAACTAAAGAAAGATGAGTTGGAAAATTTTATTCTTCCAACAGTGAACATACTGATTGTTTTTCAAGTATCAAATGGGCAGGCTTCAATGACCTATTTCATTTTATTAATCAAACTTACTTTTAATGCACCCTTATAGCCTCAAGGCTTTAGTAAATTCTGCACAGTACAGACATCTGTAGATGTTTAATAGGTACATGAATCTAGAAATCAACTAAGTATCACACTTTTGTTTAATTAGAATAAGAATCTTTGTATTTGAAGTTGGCTCATAGACCAGATGTGTGAGTATCATTTGGAAGCAATGGAAAATTCAGAATATCTGTCTGACTCAGATCCCTGAAGCTGAATCTGCATATTAACAAGGTTCCCTGGTGGTTTATGATCACAATAACATTTGGAAAACTTGAATATAGACTTTGCAATAAAACATTGAACTTTCAAATTGAACTTTCAAGTGTGAGTACATATTCCTTCTGAAAAACAAATACAGAGTGATTTTTTATTGAAATGTTTGTTATGTGTGTAGCCTGGATGTGATTTTATCAAGGTGAAATTCAAATTGATTCTTCTTTATGTTGCTTGTGTTTTTCCTCATCTTAATATTCATTGGCTCTCTCAATGTCTCTATCTCTGTCTGTTTGTCTCTCTTTCTTGTGTGTGTGTGTGTGTGTGTGTGTGTGTGTGTATAACTGAACCTGTAGCTCATCCATTGGCCAGAATGGTGCCTCTGGGATCTTCGTGTTCATGGATTCCCATATTGGTTTACGAGGCACAGGTTAACATGCCTGATATTTTATATGATTGTTCTGGATAGTTAATCAAGACCTTATACTTGAAGAGCAAGCACACTATACCCTGAAGGTTTGCCAATTTTTGAACTTCACATGACTTCAACTTTTGCATAAGATCAGCATTTTCAACTTAGAAACTGTCTTCCATGTCCACTTCTATTTTATAAGCAGGAAAGAAATTTTGCTTTCAGCTTGGATATTACAAGCAACAACCAAAGTGGATACTTCATTTCACTGAAAAGACTTTTACTGTACAAATTAGGATAAGCATCTCAGAAAATTATTGTCCAAGAATTCATCCCTTTATTTCATATTGCTTCAGATCTGCTAGGAAAAGATTCTTACACTATCTGAGAACTAATTGGTGTCTGTTTCTCAACTTATTTTGCTATTCTAAGATTTATAAGAAGGGCATATTTATAACCAATAGATGTTAGAATGAGAAGAACACTCCTTGAATATATTGTTGACAATAATTGGTTACACTTTTGCTATATTTATTCCTAATTTTTGTTAAATTGTTTGTAAATTAAGCCATAGTGTAGATTAACAGAAAAAAAAACAAAATATGAATTTCCATATCCTTATTTCATTTTTGCTGTTGCTTATATGATCATTATTATTATGACATAGTTATTGAAATAACTGAAAATATAAACATACTATTATCAATTAGCCTATAAGTTATTCTAAATTCATGTATTCCTAACATTCCCTTTTTTTTCCAGAATTTCAGAAAATATAAAATTCTTTGAGTACCTATATTTTTTCAGGCTACTCTTCACTGTGAAAGTTGATACTTTCTTATTGATTGAGTACATAAAATCTTATATGTTTAACTCAGTAGTTATCCCTCTTTCAGAGAACAAGAGTAAATCATATTGAGAATTGCTTAAGACCTAGCATCTTGGAGTCTCTAATTTATATTAGACTCCCAAATCATATAAGACATTGGTACATATATCAAAACTAGAAAAGATGCTTTTTAATTTTCTTTGAAATGATAATATAATTGCATCATTTCCCTAGTTCTATTCTCTCTTCAAAGACCTTCATGCATTTTTCTAAGTCTTTGTCCAAAAAATGATATCAATTTCCTTTAATAGTGAATATAACAACAATTTTAAATAGAAAAATACAAACTGTTCACACCATATAATATTACCTGTATGTATATGCTTTGAGGGCTGATCCCTTGGTATTGGATAGTTAATTGAATTACAAAAATTCTCCCATTTTCTACATTCCACAGTTGCCCAAAATTCTTTGTCTACAGTTAACTACCTGTGACTTTCCCAACTTTTATGTTAGCATGTGTATTGTTGTACTGGTTGTTCAAGACTTATCTAGGTAATTATATTGATGAAACTCCAAGGTTGTAGCTGTATAACATTTCTAGAAGACCCAATCACACATAGAGTTTCCTTTTCCACATGTTCTTTCAATCTTTCTTCTTTCTCTCGGCTGATTCCTGAGCCTTAGGTACAAAAATGTGTCATAGATTTATCAACTAAAACTGGGCTCCACAATTCTGCATTATGGTTGGCTGTGGTTAACTACAATAGTCTCCATACGCTACAAAAAAAATCTTGCATAAGAAGTAAGAACTGGGTCTGGAGAGATGGCTCAGCAGTTAAGAACAATGGCTGCTCTTCCAACAGACCTGGGTTCAGTTGCCACTCACATTGCAGTTCACAACTGTCTGTAACTCCAGTACATGGTGAACTAATACCTTCACACAGACATATATGTAGGCAAAACACTCATGCACATAGAATAATAATAAAAATTTTAAAAAAGAAGTAAGAACTTTACCTTTCAGTGTGCATGAGGATAATATTTAGAGGTAGGGAGGGATTTTGCCGGTATAGTAAAGAGGTGCTTTAGATTCACTGCTAGATTCATGACTTCTTTACTTCCAGATAATTGGCTGTGTTTCCCAGGTATGATTTCTTTCTTGTTGAGAAGGTAGATCTTAAGCCCAACCAAGGGGCTGTTTGTTACCACCAAGGTATACATTGAACTATTGCACTCTGAATTTATTGTGGTAGCAATTTAATTTTTAAAGAAAGGAAATTTAATTATTCTCACATTTAAGTGTAATATAAATCTCATGTAGATTATAAATGCATTTAAAAAATTAAGGAATAAAACATTGGTGTTTATATTTTGCATTTTCAAAATTATTAGTGTTGAATAAGTCAGTTTCATTATTTTCTTTTCAAACTGGGTTTAAGTTGAAAACATTGCTCTTTCATAGGACAAGTAATATGAATAGACACAAGAAGAAGTATACAATATAATTACAGTGTCTCAGAGAAATAAAACTATTTTCTAGATCAAATTATCAGCTTGAAAGCTTCTGTAATTGGAAAATTTCCATACTCAAACATCAATTATCAATTAACTTTTTAAAAGTTACAATCATTCCAGTATCAATATTTGGATTCGTATATCTATTTTCTTGTTTCCCTTTTCTTTTCTTCTTTGTAATATTTGGATTCATATATCTATTTTCTTGTTTCCCTTTTCTTTTCTTCTTTGTCTTTTTTTTTTTCTTTTTGTAACTTGACTCAGTATTTTTAATTATAAGCATGGTTACTTTGCTATGTGTGTGGAAAGTATATATACTTGTAAAGTGTGGCATAGAAGCATCTTCTTCCTGTGGGATTGGCTGGGCTTGTAGCCCCTTTTTTGATGAATAGTGGGCCTGTCTACTTGTTCTAGAAAATCACAATTCACCTAAAATGATACCACAAAAAATGTATGTCAACAAAATCTTATTATTATTTCTCAAAATGAATAATTTTGTGTAATTAAATCAGAACAAGATTCTATGTTGGATTATACAATCAGTTGTACACATCAAAAACTTAGAAACTATTAAAAGTCTGAACTCTTTTATAACACAAAGATAATCTCACAATTGAAATTAATTATATTACTAAACAATATCTTCCTGGAAAAAGTATTGTTTTAAAATTTGATAAAGTTATGAATTTCTGTAGAGAAGAAGAGACTAAGAGTTCATCATTAAACAAGAAATGTTTACCAATGAGATGTACTCCCCAACACACACGTGACCAAGAAGAAGAGGACATGATAGAATACAAGAGCCACAGGATAATGAAGGATGTTATGAAATGGTAGCACATTCATATGGCATTGTTATCATAATCAGGAACTCACAGAAGCTAATTTTCTTCATTTGACCTTTACAAGATCAAACTACCCACATTCTGCCAAGAATGGGGTAGAAGATATCTAGGCCACAATACTTACAGAAGACCTATTGACAGTTGATCATTTCTCAATGGTAAATATGTCTTCCTTTTACAACATTTGACTACTGATAAGATCTTAATGATCAAGGGGATGGAGTCCCTACCATAGATACAAGGCAACTTGAACTGAACTTAGTGTGCTAGACAAAAAAGACATAAAATTAGAAGAGAGTGTGTTGATGGGACTTGGATAAATTTGGAAGGGGGGATGATGGTACATATGATCATAATTCATTGTATACATGTATGAAATCTTCAAGAATACAAATGAATACCTGAATGACTAATTCTAATTTTAAAGAGTAATTTTGATTTCATGTTGAATAGAAAAGTATAGAAAATACTATATAATCCCTATTTTACCTCATTTGTCTCACCTCTTAGAACTTTTCACTAATTTCAGGCACTTTTTATTAACACAGGAAATATCCTTTCAATGGTATGCAAATATATGTAGATATATTTTCTAAAGGTTTGAAAAAATGAGAATGTGCCTAAAACTATTGACAGACTTGCCTTGGAAAAAGTCTTACTATGTTTTGTGTAGAAAAAATCTTAAATTTTTAATCAGTTTTAGTAATGTTAATTATTATGCCATTTGACAATGTCCTTATATAAAAATAATATGCATAAAAATATATTGTCTCATAGCTATTATATAATTTTCTATCTACATAATTTATTGTCTATAAAGTATCTTTATAATTCTTGAGAAAGGATGTTATATTTTAGGGAGAAATTCAGGACATCTCCCTTACAAATTTAATTTTGAGTAATAAAATATATCAAAAATAATGGAATTATGTTGGAATAAATCATAATTAGAGTAGATTTGAATTTAGTTCTTTTTCTCCAAAAAACTCAAGATACTGTGCTGTTAAGAACCATTTAGTTGAATTTGAATTGCTTTCTTGCTCCCTTAAACTGATGGTATTATAGCCAACTAGAAAATTAACATACTACTTTAAAATGTCAAAAATGACTTATCCAAATAAATCAACCTTGATCAGTATTGAAAATGTCCCTTGAATGTGTGCACTACAAAATTGTTCTTAAAATTGTCATCATATTAACATATTACAATATTTAAAAATCATATATATATATATATTCCATTTATTTATTTTTATTACTTCTTTATTAATAACTCATTTCTGCTATGGTACCATCTCATATATTATATCTTGATCCATGATTTCTTAGTTTTCCAGTAAGAAAAATAGTCTTTATTCTTTTTGGAAACGAAGAAGTAGATATATTTTCTACCATATATATGGTATATATATATATATATATATATAAAACCTCATGTATTTTCTAGCACTATTTTATTCATTGTATAATCCAAGCTATTAAAATGGGTTAAATGTCTTCTGTTGAATGTAAAAGACATGTAAAAACAGACAGCCAGATTACTATCACACTCTGCCCTCTTTTCAACCTTACTTTCTTTCTTCATTGAAAATTGAAATTTATCCCTCTTCTTCTACATAATAGTGACACCTATACCACATAAATTAAGAAATAGTCAGAAAGAAGTTAATTGCCTTGCTCAGGGACACATAGTAAATCAATGCAGAATCGGTTATAAATGGATTCCTTGGTCACAAATAACAACTTTCCTACAGGCACATAAAACTAATGCAAATTAAACTTTAATCTGCCTAAATGATAAAAGAAAGTTTAAAACCCAAAGTGCTTTCAAATATGTGAGCCAAGAGGGTATAGTGTACAAAATACTTTTTGTAATTATAATCTATTACAAAAGTATTTGTATTGGTATTCTTGTTTAAAAGGTACCACATCATAATTTTAGTGTAAAAATACAGGATAAAAGATGCATTGAAGTTTCATGTTTATTAAACTTAAAAATAAGTTGTTTAATGACCTTCTCCAAATTGTATAAACATACTTACATTTAAAATATTTGCTTCTCTTCAATTAAAACCATATAGTCATTAAATTAAAAGCAAACATAGTAACAAAATATGCTCTTTAGGCTCTAGTAGGAACCAAAAATGTTCCCATCAATCTCACCACGCTCTGAACCCTGGAAGTTGCAGTTGCAACCTGTCTGGCAAGAAAGACCTCTGGTGACTTAATGAAAAGAGTCCTATAGGGTAACCAATCCGTTTCTCACTGGATTAAAGTCCTACTCCCCAAGATAGAACCAACCAGTAGCACTGCCACTAGATAGGTCATAGGCCTTAGGGAAAAATCCTACTATTATTGTTCAACTACAAGGACAGGGTACTAAAATTGCTCTTAACTACTTACTGCTATACCCGTACATCAGTGAATCTCAACTCTTATGAGAGAAGTTTCCTTTTTCAGTATATGACAATTAACATAGAAACCCACTACTAGTCATCATGAAGAGAACAAGCTTCCTGGGAATGCTTTGACTGAAATAAAAAAGTAGAAGAAGGGGGCATAAAGTGGTGTGGGTGTGGATGGAGGAATTTGGAGGTGGATATTACCAAAATGGATTGTTTAAGACTCTCAACAGCAAAAACAAACAAACAAACAAAAAACACACACACAAAATAAAAACAAAAGAGCCTACTGCAACAATTAGGTCTTTGTTATTATATAAAAAGAAATGCTTTCAAAAAAAATTTAATAATTAGTTTGTTCCAGAAACTTAAATTACAAAACATTCCTTTTTACCAGATGCTTCCTCCTTACACTGCTCTATTTGCCTTAACACCTTATGTTAACAAAACATATTGATTTGTAAATATGTTTTTTCTGCAATTAAACTACATAAAACCTAATTATCATTTTTAAGCAGCATTCTCCAGTGCCCTGCAAGGCTCAGTCCTGGAAAGCTGATGGAGGTGAAGAGGGAAGGAAGAAATAACTGACATTGAAGAAACAACAGATTCTCATCAAAAATTCAGGGAGAAGGTTTTGGGTGTGCTTACTCAGACGGACAGCACCAACTATGCAATAGACCAGAAACTCAATGAGTTTATTGCATAGACACAGGAGGAGTTAGCTAGTCTCACCCAGGAGTCTGTATGGAAGGAAGCAGACTTAGTTTGAAAATATTCAAGAGGAAGAAGCTGCTGTTGACGCTTGTATACACTCTGTGCACACATAGTCGAGGAATGCCTTGTCAATGTCCATGAATCTGAGACATTAGGTTACTTGTCAACAATATAGAGTTACACATTCCCTCCGGACTTCCTCTATTCCCTACAACAAGCAATCCCAAGATGCTTCAAACTACTACATTACATTTAAAATTCAGGATTGGCATTTCTGTGGTATGCAAGGAAGATAAAACAGCAACACACACACACACACAGAGGCACACACACACACACGGACACAAATACAGGCAAACACACACACATTCACATACACACATGTGTATGAGTGTAACAAGTATTACTGCTATTAGGTTATTTCTTATTTTCAGTTTTCTTACATTGTATTCACACTAAAATTAAACTTATGTCACTCAATGAATTTCAATTAAGTTTCATTGTAAGAGTACCTATTTTTTATAGGTTTTTCTAATTTCTTTCTTGCATTTACACTGCTGGCTATATTAATAATCTAAAATAAATCCATACTTAATCTTTTATTTTATAATAAGCATTTATCAAATGATAAAAAGTGAAACTTTTCATCATCTGTCAATATTTGATATGACTGTGATTTGAAATGTTAAGGATTCGTTCCCCCCAAAAAAACTATACACTGTATTTATACCACCCAAACTCTCTGCAATGTCATAAACTATAACATGAAAGAAGCCAGGGACTATCTCTGTGTAAAATGCAAGGGTAATCACAATGTGAAAGTTGTAATCACATACATTGATCTAATTATAGGATACTCAACATGGCTTGTAAAGAACCAGCAGTTCATGGTTGGTTTCCTTCCATTCTTGAAAATGTGCTTTGTTGTAGAATGATCTCATATACAGTACATTAAACAAGGAGGTAGTCAATATTCTACTAACTAATAGGAGTAATACAGAATGCAATTGCATGCTTAAACTGTATTTGAAAATAAGGCAAGTATTAAGTGCATATAAATTCCGTTTAATTAATATATCTGAAACAGAATTATGTTAGTTCTGCTAATTTAGATAATTTGTTCTTAACAATTATGAAATCATTCAACTAATGTCTACTGAGTTTACTAATGTACAATTACTTATTTTAATTGTAAAATAGCATTGTCTAATCTACAGCATCAGTTGTGGCTTTCTTATTGACAGGTGTTAATGTTAATATATTAATGAGCAACATACTCAGGGATTATATAGCAATTGGTAACATACAAGTTCATCTCATATACACCATTGTCTGTTACACATTGCACCTCCTCTGTGATATCAACTAGATCTTACATAGGTTGTTGCCCCAAAATATATTATAGCAATACACATTAACAATTGGCACACATATATTTTTGATGAATGTATCATTTCCAGTAACATTTGGCTAGGTTTTATTCAAAAGGTTTCTATTTCCCAAATATATATATATATATGATACATTTTGGTGTAGATTATCATAAACACTAAAAACTAATGACTTCTCTAATTGCATAAATTGTTAGAAAAAAATTAAAGGCAGAGGAAGTATTGAAAAGAATGGAACTACTCCATCTATAAATGCATCTTCGTGTTGCAGATAATAATAACTCAAAACAAGTAGGACTTAATCATGGACATGAAAAGAAACATTTTACAAATATGGAAATATATATTTTGTGAGTTGCTTTAGCATCTTAATATCTTGATATCAGAAACAAATTAGTATATATTTACTGAAATTTATCACAAATTTAGCAATATTATGCAACATATATGCAATTTGGTATACTATAGTAACTCTACTTTATTAGTACCCAGAGATAGCTATAGTGATTCATTAAGAGATCTTCCTTAAAATCTCTCAGACCAGCTATATGAGACAGAGGGATCAAATATTAATTATATGAATTCTGTTAAGTTCATCTCATTGTCTTCCATATCAGGGAGATCTGTTCTTATATATGGGCCTATTAAATTTTATTCTCTTCAATATTAAAAAATAATTTATATTTATAAATTCTTCAGGTGGATATTTGACAGAAGTGGGAGTGTTTGAAACAGGTACTAAAAAAGTTATTTGTATTTAATATTATTATAACACTGTCAAGAAAATGAACATTTCATGGGACCCTTATCAATCATTGTTTGAGGCACTGAGGTTTATGCTTCATGGATTGAATTAAAGGAATAATGAACTTCATAATTCTTACAAATTTCAATGTCCATCATTCCAACATGTTATTAATAAACACTACTGATAAATGATATTGCTTCAGTTAATTCTTTCCCTATCCAATGTTATCAAGCATTTCAAAAGAAAAATTAAACTACAGTTAATAAATATGTGGCTGGAAACTTTATTAACCTTTTTTTTTCATGACAGTGACAAATTAATTAATAAAATAACTTACAGGAGAAAAGCTTTCTCCAACTTTTAGTTTCAGAGTTTTTAGATGAAGGCTACCTAACCTACGATGTTGAATATAAATTGAGGCAGAATTTCATGGTGATAACTACGTGTAGCAAAATGGGTTGATTACCTTATCATGCTCAGGCAAAAGGGAGATCAAAAAGGATCAGGAACATGATAACATCTTTATGGGGGATGACCCCAATTACCCATTCATTGAGTTAGGAGTACCTACCAAAAATGCTATCATATTATATTTCCATCAAGAGATTATTCACAGCATAACTTTGAGATTTTAGGGTGATATCGGTTTTGAAAATCCTTTCAATTGTAAACTAAGCCAGCACCTTAGACTCAAGGCAGAGGATCCTCAAACTAATTGTGACATGTTTTCAAAGGTAAGTGTTCAGGTAATAAATTAAATATAATCACCTAGTATTTTGAGGGTATTGATTATTTTTATTGCTTTTCATTCATATAGGAGCTATAATTTTGAAAGACATTATTTTTAATTTTAATAATCAAGGATATGTTGCAACTGCATTGAGATGCATTGTTTTTTTAACATAAGAGCTTATTATTAATAAATACTCCCTATTCAGCTATTAAAATAATACCCACAAATAGTCAGTGAGTATATAATAAAGATTATCATTTCATAAGTCAAATATGTGTTTCTTATAATTACATAGATTTAAAAATTGAGGGGTTACCATGCATTTTTAATTAAAAAAATAATTACATCTAACCCACCTCCCCATGTACCTCACTCCAACACGATCTCAACAAAATTCATGGTATCTTGCTTCTAATTGTTGGGTTATATATAATCCTTTCTGAATGCATGGTGTGTGTGTATGTGTGTGTGTGTGTGTGTGTAATGATATCAGGACTGAGAACTTAGTAGAAAACCAATTATACATCCTAGCCTGGGAAAGATCATTTATTTCTACTCTTCTTATTAGCCTTTAGTTATTTGGCTAGTTTTGGGTCCAGGGGCTTTGTTCCAGGGGCTTTGGAGCAAGTTAGAAAGGTTTAAGGTGCTGATAGGATTATTGTATTATTTTGCTGGACCATGGAAGATTAGAATGCCTACAGAAATGCAAACCATGGAGACTCAGAACTAATGTGAGAGAAAAAAGGAATTAGGAAATGAGCATTCTACTTACATTCTGGCACACAAGTAACTACTCCCCGTGTTTGGAAAACTTAAATGTGATCTAATTAGAAAGTGATAGAGTAATGTATTTTGTAGGGGATATTGCAAGTTATAATATTTAGGCTGTAGTTTGATTTCTGTTTACTAATTTTAGTCTAAATTTGAATGTACAACTGCGTGTGTGTGTGTGTGTATGAGAGAGAGAGAGAGAGAGAGAGAGAGAGAGAGAGAGAGAGAAACATATTTAAAATATATTTTATAAATAGGCATTTTGGGCTTTTCTGTGTGCTGAAAGACCAAGAGTATAATAAAGCAAACTCATTCAAAAGGCTTTATTTAAAACAGAGTGCCTTAAAAAATTTCACGACAGAGATTTCATTATCCATTGGACTGTGAATACAGCCATGCACAAACTTTCACCATACTTGAACTAGAAATACAGCCAAGATTCAACAGGTCAGACTATATCTCATTCTGAGAGCAGAAATGTCATTACTCACACATTTCTGTGTTTGCAGGCATTCAGACTGAAAGATTTAACAGTGTACTGGAGGCTTGGAACAATTTCTTCCAAAAGTTAAAGACAAAACAATTGAGACAATGTGTAGTATGTTAGGATTCCCTATATGGAGTCCCTAAGAGGCTAGTGTTATGAAGCTCCTTCTGTCAAGCTTCAGTTTCAAAGGAGATCTTAAGGCGTTTGGTATGTCAATGATGAGAACGGTAGTTTAAAAACTGGAACCAGTAGGAAAGGCATCGCAAAACAACAGTTCTGATAGTGTCTTTTCCAGAGGCCTAAAGTAGTACAAGTGAGTTTGACTCATGAGTCTCTGCTGTCTCCTAATTGAGCGCCTCTGCCTAAAGGCTGTGAGTAACTCTGTGCCTGAAATTAAGAAGAGGCATCCATTAGACCAACTGTACTGACTGACAAAAGGGGTTCCACTGTTTTTATAATTTTACCTTTCATGGTGTAAAGAAACATCAGAATAATTTAAATTCAAAACTGAACTATATGTCCATAAAATCGAGATAATATGAACTCCACAAAAATTCTTTGAGCATGGACTTATAATCATGGCATACATATATGATACATGATATACAATATATGATATATGATATATTTGTATATATATGCATATGACTTTATATTATATATTATATAGAACTCTTCAGATAAAAATAATAATGAAATTCATAGAAAATTTAAGGGAAATATCTGGAATTGTCACCAAAAATATCAAACCTGCTAACAGGAAAATAATACGTAAAAATTTCAAAATGCGTAATATCAAGTTCAACTGACAAGAATACATATGAATACATGTTGAAATTTATGGCTAATCAGGAAAACAGAAGTTAAAGAATAGGACACCGTATTTTGCCTATAAAATTAATATAGTAAGTGAGTGATAATACCATTTTTCATCAAGAACACAAAAATTACTCTTCCACATGTCCTTGATAGGGATTAGAATCCTTAAAACATCCTTACAAAAGTCTTAGAAACCACCAACAATCATTATAAAGTTTAAAACTGCATTTATACTTTGTTTTAATACTTCAGTTTCTAGATATATATTTTCAGAGTATGAAACATGGTTGTTCATTATTATAGAAGTTCGAAGATGTTTATTGGTAAATATTTTTCTAGAGCCAAGTGACTATATTGAAATATCCCTGAGTCATTGCACTTCAAATCTATTGCATAAAATGAATCATACAATTATGATTTATAAAATTAATTAAATATAGCTTGAAGTTCATAAAACTGAGTGCTAGAGCTTTACCATTTGATTAGGCTGGGTACTGACAAGCAGCCCATAAGTATGTTTATTTAAAAACAAAAATGAGGTGAAGAAAATTATACTGTACTTAACATGTAACAAATATGACCTTGTGTGCATTGACTAGACTAGAGAGCTGAAGGAAAGAAGGTAAGGTAAATATCAAATGTAAAATATATATTAAGTACTTGTGTGAATTTGAGCAATCAAGAAAACAAAAAATTTAAAAGGCAAATCAAAGATTTGGGTAAAAATGATGTCAGTTAAAATTGCTTATTTGATAGACTGTCTCTGATATCAAGTCTTACAATAAACATCAGAGCTGCCTGATTTCAAGTGCCAGATTCCAGTTTCCTGTGGTGACTCTGGTCTTTAAATAGAAAATACTTCTTGAGCAGAAGCTTAAGTCAGAACACAGATTTAGATTTTCACAAAAGCTTTCGCAGATGGATCTTGCAGCTTCTATCAGCATTGTTGGCTTGATAGTTATATTTCTTCCTCATTTGCTAACCGAAAGATGTATGCAGAGAAATTGTGGTGTAAGAGAACTTTCACAGTTTGTGAGAAATTAACATCTATGAAGATAATTTAAGCAAAATTGTGTTTTAGTTTCATTGAATTCTAGGAATTTTTAAAATTTATTTCATCATTCCTACTTTGACCCATTCATCTTCAGTAATGTTTTAATGATCATGAGTTTATGCAATAACCAGAGATTGTCTTGATATCCATTTTTTGTTTTAGTGTATTGAAATAACTTAGAATATCCTGAATTATATGATTTATTCTTTATTCGTTGAGATTGTGTGTGTGTCCGAGATTTTGGTCTATTTTAGAACAGTTTCCATGGTCTACTAGACAGAATGCATGTTCTTTGGTATTTGGGTGGTATAATCTGTCAATATCTGTCAGTTCAATTAAATGTATGGTGTGATTCAATTGTGATCCTTCTCTGTTTATGAGCTGCCAGGTGTTCTGCCTATGAAAGAAAAGGGGCATTGAAATTCCCTACTACCACTGAGTTACAGTTAATCTGTTTCTTGAAGTTTAATACCATGTTTTGTTTCAGGTACTGGGTTTACAGAGTTTGGTGCATATATATTTAGGACTGCAATGTCTTCTTGGTTAATTGTACCTTTGATCAGAATGCAATATCCAGCTCTTATCTTCTGATTCCTTTTAGTTTGAAATGTAGTTTTTTAGATATTAAGTCAGTGACACTTTCTTGGTTCCTACTCTACTTTGCTCTGAATAGTTTTTCCAATACTTTCACTCTAATGTGATTCTTATCTCTGAAGGTAAGATGTTTACTGTATATAACAAAAACAAGGAATTTTGTTTCTTAATCCATTCAGCTAACCAGTGTCTTTTGATTATGGAGTTAAGACCATAATTTTCTTAAATTTATTTTTCTTCTTTTGTATGATACATATTAACACCTCGCCTACCCTCCCTCCATCCCTCCAAGTTCCCCCCATTCTCCCTCTCCTCCTATTATATATTCTCCCCATTCCCACTCCCTTATCTCCCCCTGCCCCTGCTTCTCCTATAGAAGAGAACGGTCCACCCAGGGTCACTGCTCAAAGAATGCACAACAAACAGAACAAGGTAAGGCACCAGTCCTCATATTAGGGTAGACCAGGCAACCCAGTTGGAGGAAATGGATCCCAAGGGCAGGCAAAAGCATCAGAAAATCCCAAATACACTCTAGCACGCAGGCATTCAACCAGAACCCTAAGCTAGACAACCACATGACATATCTGGGAGACCCTGTAGGTTCCCTGTCCCACTGGGACAATAGAATGGCAAAAGACCATATAATTTTAAAGTTATTGAAAAATACTTGTTGATTGATGTCATTTATGCTGACTGTTAAAAATGAAGTATTATAAAACAAACATGTATGGCTCCAATGTATGTTTCCAATCAAAAATATACATAGATAGTCATGATTAATGAAATGGGTCACAAAACAAATTAAAATTGATGAATCTGGGAAAGAGACTCTTATGGAGGAAGACACCCATTCAGCCACTATTATTATCCAACTAAATGAAAGTGAATGGATGAGGGTTTTTTTTCTTTTATATTTTGATCACGTTTTATCATGTCTGTTTAAGGCCAGTTTATTACTTTTGTTATTTGAATTTGCAATATTATTCAACTATTTTTGAAATTATATTTCTTTCCACAGAGTATAATTTTTATGTGGAAAATGAGTAAATTTGGATACTCTACCTTGTTTGCAAAATCATCAAAGAAGGATTATCCTGTCTTCCAGCATCCTTCCAAATAAGACAGAAGCTTGAAATAGGCAATGCTTTATTTTTGATAAAAGCAAGTAGTTGTGAAGCTTATACATAATACCAAAACTTTTTCCCAAACAACTGAGAGGAGTACATTATGCAGAGAGTTTTGATGAGAAAAAATAAACAAAAACTTATCTGCCAAGAAGCAGACCCAGCAGTTGTACTTAGTAAGACTAACTGACCCTTAGGGAAGTGAGAAACCAATATTTTGGCAGAGTCGAAACTAAGATTACAGAATGGGAAATGATCTACACTAATCAGAAGGAAATACAATTTTAATTACAAATTCTTTTTCTCTCAGAAGGATTATTAAAAAAAATTCTTCAACTAATAAAATTATAATATATGGCAATGAAGTTAAAATATTTATAAAGATAGTTAAATAAACTTGCAAGAAAACAAAATAAAAGTCACAAATAAACATTAGTAATAATGAAAAGAAAAAATAAGTTCTTCAGGAGTTTTAAAATGGAGAATCACAAAAAAGGAAGCATACATTTGAAATAAACTATAGGAAGGAAATATCCATTATGAGCATAACCTTAAAAATAGTTTTTACTAGCATGTTTACTTAGTGTTTACTAATGGCATTCTATAGTCTCTAAACATAAAACCTGTGATAATTAGCAGTTTCTTCATTTCTGTGTGCAACATGATTATAACTTTACAGATGATCTTTTACTGATAATAATGATATATAATAATAATGCTATAATATAATAATAAAATTTCTAATGGTTATCCATTGCAATTTTGTTCTTCAATTTAAGAAACAAATATCTTGTAACAAATAGCATGATAACCCTTTATGTTACTCTCTTCGTTATCAATATTTCAAAATTTGTGGCTCTTATGAAGACTCTCACACTATGAAGTACTTTATATCTGAGATATTATGAATTGTGAAATGCCACTAAATCTTCAAATATAAATATTAAATTGAGTGACATTGAGTTTACATTAATAAAAATGAAAAATGTATGAAAATTATCATTAAAGACATTTGATTCTCTCACACTTGAATGAAAGACTGATAACAAGATTAAAGAAAGAGCCACTGGCTTTAAACATAGTTTGTAAATGTGCCCCAATGTGAAATCAACCTGGTAGATGAGGTACTTTTTTCTTCTTAAAGTAGAATTCAGGAGACTATATTTCTCATGTAATATGTTTGCAAAAGTGATCAAATGAATTTTCAAAGAAAAGCACATCTATTATTGAAAGAATGGCCTTTCTTATATTTTAAAAGTTGTTTTCAGAAGGTCATCGTGTTTCATGAACCTTCGAAAATAATCCATAAACTGGGAGCCATTCCAGCAATGATGGAGTCTTTCAGTATGCAGCCATTAAGATGGCTCACACCAGTTGAAAGCTCTTATTACAATGAAAAGACACTGTGTGTGTGGAGGGGGAGAAGTGTGTGACTTGATATAGAAGCTTAAAATTACTTACAATAGCAAAGTATGCTTTCCTCTTTCACTGGAATAAAAGCTACTAGTAATAGGTAGGAAATATGTTCATACAACTGAATTTTTCAGAAAGAATATAAAAGGCTAGAGTATAGTGTCCTCCTTCTGTTATATATCTGGATCAAATGGTCTAGATATTTATATTGAAATATACATTTATTGGAGGGACACTATTCTCATTTGAGTATTCTGACTATGTCTTTCATGCTTCTGAGATTCTTCTGCATTCTATGCAGCATGCTAAGTTGGTGATTAATAGCATGCATTCTTATTAAGAGTTCTAAAGGAAGAATCTGAAAAGAATGTCAGATGACTCATCAGCACATTATCAGCCAGCTGTCTATCACTTCTGTTCAGGGACACTATTTTTATCTCTTGACATTTGAAACTTTTAAAAGACAGCTCACACTGTGTTCCTGAGTGTGTAAAAAAAATCTAAAACTGGTGATTGTATGATTGCTGCATAGAGCCTTCTATTCATTTTCCACTTTATTTTAATAAAACGATCATTTTTATTGAGAGAAGCTTAATGGGCTAGATCAGTCCTAGAAATCAACAAGTAATCTTTAAGAACATAATAAATATTTTTACCTAAAGAAATTACATTCCATAGCAAGGACAACTTGAGTCACTAAAAGATGATATTCAGTCAAGCATGCTGAGAATGCTAAGTATGAAAAATGTTAAAATCCATGCATTTGGCATATATTGTGAGAAGCAGCAAATTTCTTGGAAGTAAATAAACAGTATTTTCTTAAACAAAAAAAAATGCTAGAAAACAACTATGAATTTGGGGTATTTTGACAATGAATCACATTAAGACATGATTTTTAAATTAAAGATTCTAATAGCATATATATATATGTATCCCTGCCTCATATATCTTTTACATGTAATTGCACATTTCCGAGACTGATATTTGAACCATAACTGATCTGCAGTATTGTTGTTTCAGGACAAGTGTAAGATTAAAATTGTGATATGAAAAGTGCAAAGCTCATTGAAACTTTAGACACATTTAATCCTTACAATAATTTCTAGACACTCAGATAAACCTGGTGAGAACTACAAGGCAGTGCTCAAATTGTTACATGCAACCTGAAAAGATCTGTCAATAGAATATAGGAAACCCAATAATGCTTACATCACCAGCAGCTTTTCACACATGTTTGACTTAATATACCTGATGAAGATGGAATCAGGAGGAGGTGATGGAGAAGCTTCTTGTCATGATAGTGTCAGAAGGTATACGTGATGTATGGATATATGTGGATGGATACTCACACAGGGTGCACACTGATTGCATTGACCCTGCATGGCTGATCTTTTGGTGTAACCACAAACACACTGTCAAGTGATGAAGTCTTATTAATTAAGTTGGCGAGTATATTTTATTATTATATTCCAATTGATTCTGTTTGTTTCCAGAAAAGAAAATGTTAACATAGCCACTGCTTTCACTATTACTCATTATAATTTGCTTAGAAAAGAAAAATAATGCATAAAAACTAACAATTCTATAAATAAAGATGCATATTTAGAAATGAGTGGCCAATATATCAAAGATGGTATTATAGGATCATTCTTAAGTGATTTATACAAAGTAAGAATTACAAATGATAAGAAAAGGTATATGTAAATATATTTTAAGTAATGGATATTAAATTTTATATGAAATAGATAAAAATTTAAATGTTACATTATTAATAATTAATTTTATGATTTAGTTAAAATTATTTTAATTGAAGATATCATATTCTATAAACTAAACCCCCAAACAGCAAAAGAACCAATCATACCCCACATAGTAAGTCCAAATTTTAACTACAGTAAATATTTTTCATCTGTATTATTCATTTATTAAAAATGACTTGTAGAATAAAATTTCCAATCCAATTCATTCACATATGACCAAATATATTTCATTTAAGAGTAAATATCTCCCTCTTCTGGAGTTTTTATTAAATTCACGAACTTAGTTATTTTATGCAAAAAAAACTCAACACATTTAGATCACAATTAAGATAGAATTAAATTTCTATATTTTAATAGAGTATACAGTAGTTTTAAATACAATGTAGACAGATTCTATTCACTAAACATAGCATGGTATTAATGTTATTGTGCATTTTGCTTTGATATTAAAATATTCTGGTTGTTTTTATAATAAATGTAATAAATATTTATAAAATAGTGTGATTTTTATGAATTTAATTTTTATACCTAATTTTACACAATTATTATTGTGTGTGCACTTTACCTTCTCTTCAACTTAAATATTTGCTGTTTCCCTTAAATATACTAATCCAGATAAAGCTTCTTCATTTTTATGCTACTCAAAATTTATCAAAACAACTATGGAGGACTACTTGATATCCTTCTATGTATTATAAACTATCGTGTAATGTTTTTATTTTGAACAAGTGGGTGTGACTGGGCAACTTGCTCATTGGTAGACATCTTTACATTGTACATATTATATTGAATCAGTTCTTACTGGGATCCATTCTATGGCTCCCTTGCTATCTGGCTATCTGTTAGCTTTCTCAGATGCTCTCTTCCCAGTGTTACCCCCACAATGTTTAGTGTTCACAATAATAAAGTGCTTCAAGGAAGTTTTTCTATGTTTGAAAGTTTTAAAAGAACTTCTCTAAAGGGAAGACTCATCTCATCCCAGATGGAGCACTCTATTTTTAGTGAATGATAGAGGCAAACCTAGTTACCATTAAAGCTGAATTCTAACTTTGCAGCTTGCTGTGCATAGATCCCCCTCTCACCAAATTCAAGCATGGGGCTTTTCAATTATTCAATTATTATAAAATTAAATCACTAATACATAAGTTATTTTTCTCATGTAATAAATAAAAAGCAAAGAAAATGTTTACATGATCCTGGATAAACTTAAAGAAAAAGTGTACAAATTCCGAATTTCCCTGCCCTTCCTTCCAATTAGTTCCTCCTGTCTCAGAAATGGACACAAAACATTCTTTTCACGAACTTATTTTCTATATTGCTGCCATAGTTTTAAATTTCTACCCTGAAGAACACAAAAGATTTTGAACAACAAGACATTTATCTCAGTGATTAGAAAATCATCTCCATAAATTTGTGATGCTATAGTTTTTTTTTACTATTGTGCAGTATTATCGTTCAGTCATTTATATATTGCAGCTTAATTTCAAAAGATTTTATGTACTTTCTATATGAGAATACTTTTACACATTGTATGAATATATTCTGGCTCATATGAAAGATTAACTACAAATTCTTTTGTTTTCCTAAACAATGCCAATTTCTATCATACACGCTATGCATAAGAAAACTGCCACTTCAAAAGCAGCACTGTTATGAAATTATTACACGTTCTAATTTTATACTCCAAACTGAATTTGAACTAAGCCCCTTAATGGTGTGCATTACCATCTCTTTTATGGTGGTAATTAAGATAATTATCTTCTATTAATTTTCTAAATTAAGTCACTATTTACATCCCAAAGTATCTAAATGAAATGCATATTCATGTTGTTTATTTTTTCTACAACACAAGAAAAACAGGACATTTTTTGTATCCCCTATGTTTGTTACTGTTAGGTTTATTTGCAAGCTTGGAGGAAAATTGCAATGTCAATAGATAAAACTGTTGTATTTTAGAAGACACAATTGTTATTTCAAAGTTGTGCATTTCAGTGATTGTATATAATAACTTTTATTAATTTAATGTAACTGCCTACATCTACAGTGCTAATATTCAATAAAATTCAGATAACTATTTCATTGCATTGCATGCATTGCATTGCATACTTGTATTCATAGAAGTGTTACTTTTATCTTTACTGATCTGTTGAAAGATAATCTGGATTAAGAAAGACTAGAAAATGAAATCACTGTATAGTCCCATGGTCAATCAAAATGTGATAGATTCTCTACCTTTCCCCCACACTCTCACTCTCTCATCTTTCTTTCCCCCTCTCTTTCTTGTGTGTATGTGTGTGTGTTAGTATATTTTTCTTATACTCATAATTTTAATACTCTTATTTTATGATAATATTTTAAAAGCATACCAGTTTTCAATAAAGAATTAAACATTAATTGTCTTCAAATATGAAAAGCAACAAGTTAGGCTTTTATTTAAAATTGCACGTGATTCACATATACTTCATTTATGTCTCAGACAGCAGCTACTAAGAAGCATTTAGAATTCTATTGTCTATGTTTCTACATGCTGTGATTTAGATTCCTCTGTCTCCTCCTATGACTCTCATTTAAAATTGGGCCTGCACCACGAACAAAGCTATACTATGTCTCACAGTTCTCTGAAGGGCACTTAATAGTCTGTGATTTCTTCTTTAAATGTTTCAAGAAAGCACATCTTGAATCTAGGCCAGTGAATTCCTTTACAGATTTAAAAGAAATCCAACCAGATTCATACTAGTAATTTCTAATATTTTGTATTTCATAGATTTTTCTCCTTTTACATTTAATTAAGATTAAGTTTATAGATTCACCTATAGATACATAATTAATCTTTTTCAAAGGCACTATCAACTGTATTCAGCCTTTCAAAAAACAAATCATGTTTTATTTAGTTTTGTCTTTGTCAATGCATATAATGCATTTTGATTATTACACCTCCACCAACAGAACTTGTTGAAATTCAACTTTTCTCTCCCATTTCAATGTAGTTTATCCCCCACTAAGTTTACTTGTGGTTGCTTGCAAGAGCAGGAGAGGGAAATTATTTAATGAAACATGTGTTCCCAGGTCATTTATCAGTCTCTTCTTCCTCAAGGACATTTCACTCTCTCACTCAGCACAGATATCCTCCCTGTGGGATTAGATCTCATGAACTGTTTCCCAATTCATTATGAGGCAGGTCCAATCTTGTTTAGATCTTGATACAACAGTCGTTTCATGGCTGTTTCTGCTGTGTGCAGAAGGTATTGTTTCTATCTTTCCACAAAATTTTATCTTGGTTATTATGTTACTCATTGTATGTTATCTTTTACTTTTAATAAAATGGCATCCACAGAATGACATTCGCACAATGTTATTGCTGAATATATTATTATGTGCTCCTCTCTGACTGCCACCCTGCCATCTTCTAATCCAATCTCACAGGATATATGCGCAAAATGCATAAAATAAACTATAATCATGAGCCTACATTATTATAGTGCATTAGTTTAATCATGTCTTTGCTTGGGAAAAGCACATACGAAAACTAAATGAAAAATAACCTCTCTCATTTTCACATTACAAGTGTGTGTCCCTGCCTTAACAGCTTTGAATCACCTATCACACACATACTACACTGACATTTCAAACAGAAATACCTTCATAATTTGACTATGTCTTATAATGATCATTACTAGTCTAACTTTTGGTTATGTATTTTCTGTTTTACTTTACTAACTACACATTATGCCCAATAGAAAACCTAACTATCACGTGTAATTCAGTCTTTAAACAAAAAAAAAGAAAACTAATTCAATTTTAGTAACATAAGTTGTATTGTTATTATTCAGTGATAAAAATTAGTTAATAGTAAACAGTAATTAATGAAAAATAAAGACAAATGATATACATGAAGATAAATAAATAATAACAAAACAGAAAAAAATGGAAAGAAGCAATTTACAAACCTACAGATCTCCATGGGTATCATTGAAGTTCTTCAACCTAGGAAAAGCTTAAGAAAGCAGAATGGTAAGAATGATAAGAAAAGAATCCCATAAAAAATCTTTAACTCTATTTAAATGAATCAATCTTGATCCTTCATATTAATGTGTTATGTAAACAATTTGCTGACAGCATTAAAATGAAAGTTTCTTATGCAGTCCATGTTTTTAATTACATAGAATATTTGATCATTAGTCTCATTATAAACTAAAAGACTTTCTAAATTTATTGAATACTTAGCAGATACTCATTGCATATACTGAAAAAACATCCATAACTGAAGAATGTTTATCAGATACATATAGAAAATCAAACAACACAGTGTAAAATTGTCTTTTCTTAAGTGTTAACTTGGGTATTACTGGAAGAGGGCTTAGGAAATCACTATTGATTTTAGATAACACTTAGGACTTGGCAGTTCTAAAATGTGTTTGGTAACTTGCATTAGTCTTCTAATGATAACACAGATAATGTGATATTATTCATAGGTAATAAAAAGACAATATGGACAATAAGGTTGGAAATAAGAAAAATAGTTACAATGAATTATTGTTGAAACTTTTTATTGACCTGTAGTGTGAATGAAACTACCAATCCTCAATCTCTGTAATTTTCACTGATATACAGATAAAAGAAATACTATTTTAAGTGTAATAATAGTCATGAGAAATTATTACCAAAACAATTAGAAATCATCTTCTATCTTCAATTGTAAAGTTACTACAACACAGAATCCATTCTTTCTCACATGCCTTTATCTTTGCAATGTTCAATAAATTTAGAAAGTTTTTTAATTCATAATGAGACTAAGGATCAAATTTTCTATTTAATTCAAAAACAAAAAAGAAATTGAGGCCAGTGAGATGGCCTGGAGGGTACAGACATTTTACTGTGAAGTTTGTTAACCGGGACAATTTGTATAGAAAAATAAGGACATAAGTCTTTACTTACACAATTGAATTTGAAAAAATATTTATGACAATTTCTATATAGTTTAGCCTTCTTACTACAGCACCAACATAGATAAGTGTAAATTTTTCAAATTTTTCATGGTTATTTTGAATGACTTAACCCAGAAGACAAACATAACTTGTTCTTTGTACTCTTCAGGTCCTGTTACAAATCCTCCCAAGTAAGTATACAGCAAAGAGTAACACAGAAACCAGGAAGGAGCTATACTGAGGGTGGGCATTAGAGCAGAATGGGACACAGATAATGAGAATAGGAAAGAGGAAAATAAGGAAGGGTGTTCTAATTCCGGTTGAAGGTGAGAAATCATTATAGAAAGAGAAGGAGGAAGATGGAAAAATAACACCAAGGCCGTCTGCTAAAGCCTTCAGGGATTATACTATTTCTACTAACAAATAAATAGATAGAAATATAGATGAGGGGTTTCTACCAACACTCCACAAAAGAACCTTATACTAACAAAATCCTAGTATTGGGCATGAGAAATTTTTTAAATGGTAGTTCATAGTAGTTAATGTGATTCCAAAAATATACATAGACTATTGATATAGAGTTTGCTTTCTCATCAGGGGTTAAGAGTGGGATCCTACTACTGAAGACATCACACACTTTAGACACACAACTTGGATGACTTGAGTTGGATCTCACCTGGAAATTTATTTCCTGTGGTCTAGCTTTCATGGTTCCAGAAAATGTTCTGCAAGCTGCCAAGAGAGAGTAAACAATTATTCAATTAAAAAGAAAATCCATTACCTATAAACTCTGACAATGTCCATCATAACAAAATATCCACAACAGTAAGTGTTGCTAAAGATCTTTAACAAAGAAGGCTCACTTTATAGCAAACAGAAACCATCAGAGAAAAACCACAACTGGACACAGTGCAGAGATTAGTAGATAATGGGGACCTCATCCCAAATGGATGTGTGCACATCACAGTTCCTGCATCTATGATGTAGGGAACATCAAAATGGGGGAGAGGAGATAGAAAAATTTTAAGAACTGAATATCAGAAAGTCTGGTAATTAAATAGCATCTCTTTCACATTGCTCTATAAACAAGGTCAAACAATGGCAACAAAAAGTCTACATGTTAAAATGGAAGTGGGAAAATTTAATGGAGAATGGTCATCCCAGCAGCCATATACACAAAAACAACAATATTAGATTCATTAAGTTGTATTTATAGATATGTGTGTGTACAAAAACATATATATGTCACAACAATCAGCAAAAGAGAGGCTATTAAGTTGAAAATATAGGAAGGAGCATGGGAGAATTGGATGAAAGGGGTCTGGGAAGGGCTTGAGTCAGAAAAGGAATGAGGTGATGTAACCCTATTTCAATTAAAAATATATTCGAAGTTCTTTAATACTATTATTTCAGAATATTGGATAAGCAATTCAGTATAAAATCATTATAATAAAATGGAATACAGGCTTTAAGCTATAAGAAAATCACAGCTTTTTTCCAAATATTGAGGCTGAAAAAAATTGTACCATATTTAAAAAAATTAATGGTTTTTTGGCTTTTATAAAAATAGTGCTTTAATGTATCTCTTCAAACTAGAGTGCTGGTAAAGGCATGGGATGGCTCTCGTTACCTGGGACTCTGATCTACTTACTAGGGAAAGATAAATGAATTAAAATCTTTATGCTTACTACAATACCATGTTTCTATTATCTGTGTTTCAAGTTTCTTAGTGTCAGCATTCCTGCAAACAGAGTACAATTTATTGATGTTTTACTTTCACTATCCTTAAGTAGATTTAATGTATGTAGGACACCACAAGGACATGTGCTATATATGTTCATGATTGTCAGTTATCATAGTGTATAACCTTTGTAGCAAAGTAAAATGGCTTTATCTGTCACAAAGAAGGAAAAATGATTTCTCTATCCAGGGTTGAAACCATACATTTTATGAGGCAAGAAGAAAGCACTTTGAAGCCATTTGAAAGAAGTTTTGTTTTGTGAGGAAAATAAGCATTTAATTTCTTTTTTATGGTTTGTCATTTTCTATACTTAGATAATGAAATCTATTTGAACCTTCACACTTTCATTTGATTTTTATTTCTTCAAGGTCAGGCAAAAATCATTTCTCTGTTTTTCCTGAAATAACATTTTTAAAGTATATTGGATAGTTAAAATTCAGACATCGTGCCTAATGAGGAAAGTAAGAAAAAGTTACGAGAAAAAAAAAGTAACACGGTCATAAAGATTTCAGCAGTAAATAGTATGAGTTCAGAAATAGATAAAAACTGAACAATAACACAGGTTCGCTTATGCTTCAATGAAGAAGTTTTTCATGATATTTGAGAATTCCATTTATCTGTAAATTATGAAGTTCCCCATCTAGATTGATATGTATCACATTTAAAATGTGATTTTCATAAAATTATGTGACTAAAGTAATTAATTTTTAATTTAAATTTTGGATTGTCTTGTTACATTCCTTAAATTAAAAGTCACTTTTTAAGACCCTAATAGATACTGTACAATTTGCACTTTTACTACTGAATTTGCAGTATTATAGAATAAATTTCTATTAACATTTTTGTTCTGTAAAGGTTATAATTAGATGTTAACCAGTTCCTATAAAATGTGCCTTACTACTGTTTGTAAATCTATTTCCAGGTGATCCAATGATATATTTTGGCCTTTGTAGACACTTGTATTCATAGGCACATATAATTGTAGAAAGACATATAGAAATGTATATAGTTAAAAATAAAATACATTTTTAAAAAGACCATGAGACTATTCTATATACTGGGAAACAGAAAACAAATATCACAACATATCCACCTTGTCCCAAATGGAACTTATATATATTTCACCAGAGTAAAATCCTGTTGTACCTTTAAAGTGAGTTTAACATTCACAGTATAAGCCAAGGGATAAGGTTACAATTAGGGACCTTGGATGTGGATCGTCTAGAGAACTGGCACAAGAAGATGAGCCTGTCTACCAACTAATCATGCATTCAAGAATTCTCATATGAGTGCAGTGCATGCAACTTGAATGCTGATCCCACACAAATGCTGTGGAATGACACTGTTCATTTGCTACTAAGCATCCTGAATAAATGGTGGCTTGTTGCAAGGTCTTCTTTCAAAGTGTTTACCCAGTCAGTCTGTTTACATCATTCATGCTCCAATATCTTGCCTCCATTTAAATAATGTTCTAATTTCCTGTTCAGTGATGCCATCTAAATATTGAGGTTTAAAAATCTTCTTTATATAGTAAATAAGGTTTTGGGCTGGGCTGTGGTGGCACACGCCTTTAATCACTTTAATCACTTGGGAGGAAGAAACAGGCTGATACCTGTGAGTTCAAGGCCAGCCTGGTCTACAAAGTGACCAAAGATACAACAGAGAAAACCTGTCTTAAAAAAACAACCAAACAAACAAACAAAAAAACTGTAGATAAAGTTTTGAATGTTTTAAAAATATAATTTAGCTCATGGTGACAGCCCAAACCAATAAGATATGCTGAAGAAATATAAAATACATATCAAAAAAGACCTATTTATTCAGGAACAAACATGATTTTAATTAGCAGTATAAATAATTTTAAATATTTATAATTTACAGAGGAAATTATGCTTTTAATAAACCATATAAAATAATTGCAAGGAAACACAGACATCCCCCTTTATTCTAGTCAATAGTCTGTCAATGATTAAATTTATTTATTTTATTCATAAATACAGTTCTATTAGGCTATATTTCAGGACATGATATGATTCTATCTGTTGATATTTAACTATTTGCCTTTCATAGCGTTAAATAGAGCCTCACTAGAACTCTGCTTATACCAGCCATGAAAATTTTCAAAGTATATTATGATCATTGTATCATTGACTGTAACACAACTTTTGATTCTTAATTTATACTTTTTAATATTTTAATTAAAGAAAACAAAACAGAATATTACATTGTGGCATTTTTCAATAATATGTTTTTGTTGCTTCCCTGGCCAGATGATATTCCCCACTATTGTGTCCCTCCTTGCAACCTTGCCACCCAGCCTTAGTTTTCCATCAATTGTGCACATGAGTGATAATGAAAGCGTGACACATATTTATAGTAGAATTTTCTGATTTTGAAGAAAAAGGATTTGTACAATTTATAAAAATAGGTTGACTTATAATTAAGTACAAAGTTAAATTAGAATTGTTATTTAAATACAAAATATATTGCTCCATATTTTTTCAATATTTCTTTGTAATAACTTCATTATCTGAAAGTCTGTATTAATATTTTGTCATAAAAGCAAAATGGTAGATACATTATACTACAATAGCTTAAAGTTGATGTTATAGAGTATAAAAAATATTATTAAGATGTGATAATTTTCACTATAACATCAAAGAATTATGAAACAGAAGATTGTAGGTATATATATGTATATATAGCCAAAAGTATTTCCATATATTCTTTGTCTAAATTTAGATATTATATACTTCTCCTTGGTTTTCATGGCTGCTTCTGTCAAATTCAATATAAAATGGAGAAGAACATCATAGAAAAGAAGATATTTGAGTTGTATACTAATAAACTAATAATCAGTAACACTGAATAGTTTATAACTGGAAAAAGTCACTTTGACATTCATTTTCTGAAATCCTTAAGTAGTTAGAAAGAAGCTAATCTGAAGATAAATTATTTCTCAGATCTCTCAACATAAATGATAGCTCATGATGCTAGGAGTTACACAAGGTTTTCCATATGGATCTTCTTAATATCTATATCATCATTGATAACAGAAAACCTAAAGATGCAAAATGAGAATCATAATTTAAAACTTGATCTAGATTAACTTAAGGCTTTGCAATGAAGTTTTCATTTTCATCTTGTGTATCTTCAGTTCTCATTTTATTTTATACAAGTAATGAATGATATTTGGATTTTATAACTAGTCAGTTCTATAAAATACTAGGCAAAAAACTTTACTTAAAATGTATGTAAGACATTGTCCTCTTTCTGTGTAAGGAATTTAATGATGTTTCTATATTGTTTTATATTGTGCTTCAAAGAACAGCAATGTTGCTTGAGTGATTTTTGTATGAGCACATAAAGAGCTGGCGGTAGATTGCCTATTGCAGCTGACAGTTGAAGATTGAAGAGATTAGAAAAATTTCTGATCCCTTACACTTAAAGAACTGAATGTGCTTGAAATCTTTTACTCTCAAAGGTAATTGTACAATTGCAAACGCACTGGGAGTTTGTAGTCAATTACTAATAAAATGTATAGAATATTAGATTATGTAATAAACTCATTTGAGCTTCAAATTTGATATTATAACCCAGATTAATCTACCTACTAAGGAGCAAAGTAGACTCTGATTGGATTATTACATCTCATTCAAGAATATTTCATCAAATTTTTAGATTTCATGGTAATACTTTCTATGTATAATAAATATAAAACAAAAAATAAAAAGAATAGTACTACTCACATTCATCAATACAAAAATGGCAATAGAAGATGTATTTCTTGACTGGCAAGATGGTTTTGAGGTTAAAACACTTAATTCAATCATGAGGACTTCAATTTGTATCCCTGTAATTCATATAGAAGCTGTATAGGCGTGACAGCTGGAATTATTCCCATTCTTTGAGAGACAGAAGCAAGAAATCCTGAGGGCAACATGGGTATCTATACTAAACAGAAGTGGATAGTCTGTGTGTGGTCAGAATTCAAAATGCTTCATAAGAAAGAGTTACCTAATTAACTTTGTGAGAATACTATAATTCCATCATAGCCTAGGTTGTTAACATGTAAGATGTGTTAGTTTAGTCATGTTTCCATGATGTGATATCAAGACATATCAAAACAGGCATAGAAATCCTTTTTTTCATCTTGATCATACAAGTTGAAAATCACTATAACTCAATGATCACGGATTGGAGAAGACAATCAGGATACATGTCTTCAGTTTTCACAGTTTTACACTCACATGAGCATTTCTCAATGAATAACATAGAGATAGTATAGAGATAGAAGCAAAGAATATAAGAGTAAACACACAGAGATAGATGTATGTGAGAGAGAGAGGAAGAGAGAGGGGATTATTCTATTGTGATTCTTTTTCTATGAACAAAATTGAGGGCATCACCTTCATGACTTCATATCAACCTCATTACTTCAAAACAGATCTGTGAAACTATTAATGACATCTGAGAGACACAGGACAGACTGACCCCATTTTGTTTATTTTATTTTGTTTATTTTGGTTAAGACTGCCATGTTAAACTATTTTGCCTGAGACCTCCATATTAAAGTCAACCTGCCCCTGACTCCAGTTCCCCCCCCCCAAAAAAAAAACCGAAGTCCCTGACTGAAAAACAACTTTAGACTAGCCAATTATAAGTGAGTCAGTTAATCGATGTTTTAAAAACATATGCTTTTGCAAACTTGTGGTTTGGCCCAAAAGGAACTTTGAGCCCACCAACCAATCCCCATGTAACAACCCCCATGAGCTAAAAATCAATCAATCCTGTAACTGCCAAGTTGGAAACCCTGTCCCTGGCTTTAGCCACAATAAAAGCTGGCTTCAACTGTCATTCAGGGCTCTCAATTCAATTCTCAATGTGGTAAGATAAAGAAACAGCCCAAACCAGGACTTGCTTAAATAAAAACTCCTTGCTTTTACAGCACATTTTGTCTCTTGTTGGTAATTTGGGAAGCGGGGTTCAGACCTCTGGACACAACATCAACATGTACATTTGCAAGAAACGCAAGTATTCAATTTATAGCCTTCCAGGTCACTCTGTTCTTGATACTATAAATAAAATAAACATATCAACTAGGGAGATGGAGGTAATCATAATGTGTTTGGCATACAAACATGAGAGCCTGAATTTAAATTCTAATGTCTACAAAAAAGAAAGATCCAGGTGCAGGTTCATGCCTATAAGCACAGTGTTGGAAAGTTATGGACATACCTGGGTTTGCCAAACAGCTAGTTCAGCTAATCCATGAGTTCCAGGTTCAATGAAAGACCCTACTTCAAATATTAAAGTGGAAATAGACAAAGCAAGATACATATCAATGACTGCTGACCTCCATATATTGGTGTTCACACACATACGCACAGGTACACACAAAAAATAAACTTATAATGTATACTTAAATTAGTAAATATGTGTTAGTTTTTAACAATATCTAAGCAAGCATTACATGTGAACATAAAACACTTTTAAGTTGTATAAGACTAATTAAATTTTAACATTTCAAGTAATGAATAAATTATGACCAAGTTGTACTTTTTCATCAAAATATAAACTAGAAATAACACTTATATAAGCAATGCATTAAAACATTAAGAAAGATGAACAATAAACTCAACGAATTTACTTTTCTATGTAAGAACCTCAAGGTGCCTTTTTGCCTCCCAGAAAGCAGGCCAACTCCCCTGCGATTCAAAGCAACACATTCTGTGAATGTAAAGATCTTATACAAAGTTCAGCTCTTTACCTCCCTCTTAGAGCTCTAAGCAAGCCTTGTAATTCTGACACTCAGAACTGAAATAAGAATGAATCAAAACACTAAATTTATCTATTGTCTTCTTACCTTGCAGTGCCTATTGTAGGTTAGAACACAAAGCATAGAATTGCTTCTGTCCTTAGGAAACATACAAGAGCAAAGTACCAAATTGTTACTCAGGCACTGGAGAACAATTCTTTCCATTTAGGGATCTATCATGCTCCTGATGATGTGATGCCTTATCACTCCAAAGTTAGATCATATCATATTCTTTATATATCATATGATATGAATAGATATAGGAATTTTAACACAGGAAAATGTATTATCTGTGTAAACTTTAAATTTATGAGGAATCCAATTCTAGAGTATATATAATAGGACTCTTTATAGGAACCAAAATTTACCTAAATCTGTTAGTAATATTATGTCAGAAGCAAATGGTAGTGAAGTTATTCCATAAACTACAATAATCTTAGGAAAGAACCATGATCCTTGAATCCTAATATGCCATGTTATTTTAAAAATCCTTAATGTTATACTATTTCATGCTTTTCTCTAATTTTTTTTCAATTATTTTAAAAGTTCCAAGACAGGCTAGCTATTTATTTTAACTCTTCTGCAAGTAAAAAGCATTTTAATCCAATACAGAATCTCAAATAATGGTAAGATGGGCTTTACATTATTATTAAGTTATTGAGTACATATAGTAGGAACCTTTTTGCATGTATGCTTCATCACCAAATATAGCTAAAATAAGTACAGTAAAAATAATATAAATTTTATATTTATTTAAATTATATGAAATATTAGAAAGGCAGATGCTTTGATTTCAGCAAATGCCTCAAATTCAATTTTATAATACAGATTCTTGCTTTTAGCAGAATTTAAAAATTCAGTTTAACACTATGGCAGTTCCTCATGAAGCTGGTGATAGATCTACCTCAAGATCCAGATGCCGTAATTTTGGGGATATACTCAAAGGACTCTACTTCCTACTACAGAGAAAGTTGTTAAACCATGTTCATGTTTGCCTATTCATAATAGCTCCATTCATAATAGCCAGAAATTGGCAACAGACTAGATATCCATCAGTGAATGAATGGATAAAGAAAATATGGTACACTTACAGAATGGAATATACTCTAAACAACTCAGGCTATTTCCAAGGATGTCAGTTACTCTCCACAAACTGATGGTAAGTTTATTACTTACATAAACTATTGCTTACTACAACACCTATACAACTTATTGAACATGGAGAAGTCAAGCTGGTACCTACACAGAGTCTTCACTTCTATTAATGTTCATGGAATTGGAAGGCATTCTGCATTCTACCAGAGGACAAAAGTCAACACCAACTCACCTACAAACCCTTTATATGCAGTGATGATCTATCTGCAAGATGACGTATGAAATAATTGCACAAAACTTGTTGAACAAACCAACCATTATATGATTGGATATAAGGCCCACTATATGATATGGAACTTATCGGACAATGCTAGCATATCCAAAAACATGAGGCTCAATAGGTCAGGTACCATAGGGATAAACAGATACTCCTCTTCTGCTAATGAAATGTAGCAGTAATATTACTCCTGATGACTTTCTGCTACACACAGAGATCAATGCCTTGGTCAGACATTTTCAGGGAAGCTTCCTCCTGCAGTAGATGAGAACAAATACAGAAAACTCATAGCCAGGCATTATGCAGAGGGTCATAGACCTTTGAATTTCGATCCTAAGTCTTCTCTAATTTCCTCCCTTCAAACACCTTGTAAAAAAGGGGGGAAGAAAGATTATAAGAGCCAGAGTATATGCAGTAGGTTAAAAACAAAAGGCTAAACAGATCAGAACTGACATACATAGGAACTCACAGGAACTTTGGCAGCATACAAACAGGTCCTCCACAGGTCTGAGCCTCATGGGATCCCAATACTGCTGGGGGTGGGGGTGGGTGGGTGGACACAGGTCCTTATCCTTAACACAGAAACAAGCACCAATGTATAAATGGATAATCATTCTCAACAAAAAGATAATTTTCTCCAAGGTAGTCTTTATTATATACAATCAACCATTCTGACCGGGCTCAAAGGCCAGTAGTAAATAATCAAAATGAAAAGTACTCAATTTAAGTTTGGGAGGTTGTGTATCCCATAATGTTTTTTCAGTCTTTTTTCTTTTTCTACATTCTTGTTTATTCAAACTATAAGGTCTTATGGCTATATCTATAAATATGATATATATATGAAATATATACATATATAGAATACATAATAATATATACATATACACATACGTGTGTACGTGTTTTTATACATATATATATATATATATATATATATATATATATATATATATATATATATATGACTTCCAAAGCATATATGTGTGGTGAACAGTAAAGGTGAGTTCTGCATGTAATTCTTCTACATTTTAAATAGGGGAATTTGAAGTCCATAAGTTTTTTTTTCATCCTCTGTTTGAGGAATGCAAGAATTTCCTGTATCAACACATTATTATTTGTGCTGAGTTTAATGCAGTGAATTCACACTGCTCCTCCTCCAAGCACAATTGTTTACTTAACTAGTTTTATTTTATTAAATTAACTGGTTAACTGATCTTCTCTACCATGTTTCTTATTACAAAAAAATGCATGCTACCAAAGTCCACATAATATAATCATAAGTTTTCCTTTCATGTAGAAAAAAAAAGAAATCTCAACATGATATATATTCATGCTGAAAAATATACAATGATAAATCAGTTTCTCAGTGCAGAATAGAGATGCTTGCATCATAGGACTTTCTTCCTACAAGAAGAAAGGAACTTTCTTTCTACAAGACATAAAGGAACCTGAATAATTAGAAATGTTTTTGATATATCACTTATATATTCTATCCTATTGACAGATTATGATTGATTTCCTTTATATGGTAAACCATTCCTTATATTGAACAATAAGTTTTCTGAAACTGACACCATTTTGAAATGCTAAGCAGGCATGTACCTTTAATCCAGGACTCAGGAGGCAGAGGAAGGCAGATCTCTGTGAATTCAAGGCCAGCCTTGTTTACTGAGAGAATTCCAGGACAGCCAGAGTTTCAACAGAGAAACCTGTCTTGAAAAACAAACAAGCAAACAAAAAAGATGTTAAGGATGCAAAACCTCATCAGACTTCACTGTGAGAATGGCTATATTTTAGTATCAGTAAATGTTAAGTCCTTCATCTCCAATTCTCTAACTACATATTGATATTTTTCTATTGAAAGATTTGACAATTTTAAGAAACAGTATTTTTGTAATGTGAGTTAACTAACCACACATTAACATTGCTGTTTTGACTGCTCTTGTCATTAAAGTAATACTTTTAGTATGCTACAAAATGGATTAGATGAAATGATTCAATTAACAGTAATGTCAGCATTTCTCATAAAACTAAATTGGATGCTATATGCAATGAAGCTACAAAAAGGAAAAAAAGTCCTCAGATTCATAAATTCATAATGACACAAAACTAAATTATCATTATCATATAATTACTGGATGAAATTTTTTAAATATTTTTGAATTATCTGAATTGCATTCATACGAGCAACCATAATTGTAGCCAACATGATGCCAAGACATTTGAGAAATTGACATCATCAGAGAGGAAATACCAGGCATCATTTTAACCAAAGCAGAAGCTTGCTAAAAAAAAAAAAGCAACTAGTATATAAACTGCTTTTCAAAGCATTTCGATTACTTAGCTGCTTTGCAAACCAACTGGCATGTTAATGGATATGTAGTATGTTATTTTTCTAAGATTCATGAAAATAGATGTGAATGTATATGGAAGTACTGAAAAATAAACCTGCATTAGATGACTATTCATTTAAGTGTTGTTAAGCTATTCATTGTCATGATTATCAGTCAATTTTTTTATTTCATGCTGTGAGTTAACTGCGTATACGTTATGCTTTTGAATATATTGCCTTTTATACTATCAACTTTTTTAACATTTAAAGTTTCTTATACAACTTATACAGTACATCAAAACACCTCTTCTCCCCTCTCTTCACTCCTCCCTGTTCCCCCCATCTCCCCTCTCTTTCAGATCTACCACCCATCATAACCTACAAACAAACACACAAACACACACACACACATTTCTCCCCAGAAAAGAACAGTCCTCCCAAGGTTACCACTCAAACAGACATGTTATAACAACATGGAACAAGGCCAGGAACCTGTTTCTGCATCAGGGATATGTTAGGCAGTCTGGCAGGAGCAAAGGGGTCCTAAGGGCAGGTAAAAGGGTCAAAGACTCCCTCAATCCAGCCTGTAGGAGTTTTTCAATAATACCAATCCAGACAGCCATGAAATATATTTAGGGGACCATGCACCTGTCTTGTCTGTCCCTTTAGTCTCTGTGAGCCCCTAAGAGTGCTATCTGGCTGCACGTTAGTGTTTGTTTTATTGGTGTGCTCTACCCCTCTGGTCTCCACCATTCCATCTCTTGCTCTTCCACAGGGTTCCCTGATCTCTGCATGATGTTTGACTCTGGGCCTTGCATCTGCTCCTATCAGCTGCTGGATAGGGACTCTCTGATGAAGACTGGGCCAGGTACCAATCTATGAGCAGAGCATGACATCAATAGAAATCATCTCCAGGCTATCCAGTCTCTAGTTCCTGTCATGCATTGCAGTTTCTTGCAGAAGTTCCCTCCTTTGGCATGGGGTTCTGTCCTTCCACTGTCAGATAAGATCTTGTAGGAAAGATAGGCCAGAGGTTGGAGGTTTTGTGGCTGGGCTGATGACCGCACCACAGGAGATGGCCTGTTCAGGCTCCCTATCCCCAGTTATTACAGATATGTGCTATGGTCTTCCTCATAGATTCCTGTGAGTTTCCACTACACTAGGTTTCCTGATCACCCCTAGTTGTTCCCCAGTTGTTATTATCTCTCTATATGTTTTCTCCCTGAATCCCTTTCCTCTTCCTGGTTTTTACGAGCCAATTTTTATTTTTCTTCTTTCATACAATATATTCTGACATCCCCTCCTCTCTTCCACCCATCTTTCTCTATCTACACTCTCCCTGAGATCTATCTCTGGGCCTCTACATCCCACCCACCTCACCCCACCCCTGGCTTCTCCATAGAAAATAGCCGTCCTCCCAGGGTTACTGCTCAGACAGAGTATAACAAGGTGGAACAAGGCCTGGTACTAATCCCTATACTGAGGGTAGACTAGGCAACCTGGATGGAGGAAAAGGGTCCCAAGGGCAGGTAAGAAGGTCAGAGACTCCCTATTTCCAGCCTGTAGGAGTTTTGCAAGAACACTAATCCAGGAAAATATAAGGTCTATTTTAGGGACCATACAGGTTCCGTCTGCCACTTCAGTCTCTGTGAGTCCCTAGGAGTGCTGGTCAGTTGACAACTTGCTCTCCTCCAGTCCTCTGTCCTCTGCTCTCCACCATCATCCTTCCTCTCCCTCTTCCACAGGGTTCCCTGATCACTTAATGATGTTTGGTCCTGGGCCTCTGCATCTGCTCCCATCACACTGACTCAGACTGGACTAGGCACTGATCTATGAGTAGAGGCAGATATTATTAGAAATCATCTCCTTGCTATCTAGTCTTTTTTCTGGCCTACCCTGGGGTAGCAGACATTGGTTCCCTCCTTTGACATGGGGTTCTGCCCTTGCAATATCCCAGCAGATAGTGTAAGGACGATAGGTTATCAGTCAAAGGTTTTGTGGCTGGGATGGTATCCCATCATTCCACCACTGGCACTCTTGCCTGGTTACAAGAGAGGGCCTGCGAAGGCTCCCATCCCTAATTGCTAGAGTTCCTTACCAGGGTCTCCCTCCTAGTTTCAGGAGTTTCCATTGTTCCAGGTCTCTCGATCCCCCACAAATGTCCTCCAATTCCCATTGTCTCTTAATAGATTTCCTCCCTCTATCCCTCTCCCCCTACCTGGTCTCCTCTGCTCCCATTCTCCTTTCCCAGACTACCTGCACCATTTGTTCTATTTTCCCCTTACCAGAGAGATCTCTGTGTCCCCACTGGGGCCACCTCTGTAGCATAGTCTCTCCAGGTATGTGGATTATAATGCCTTTCTGCTTTGCTTCACAGTTAATATTCACATATTCACAAGTACATATACCATGTTAGTCTTTCCGGTACTGGCTACCTACATTTAGAAGAATGAAATTCAATTTTCATCTCTCACCCTAAATTATCAAAATGAATCTAAATGGATCAATGACCTCAAAATAAGAACTGATACATGAATTTGATAAAGGAAAATGTGGAGAATACACGTAAACTCACTGATACAGTAAAGAATGTAATGAAAGGTAACCCCATTGATGCGGGTGTTAAAACCAAAAATTAATAAATAGGACTGCATGAAATAAAGAATACCTACACAGAAAAGAACACATTCAAGCAAAGTGGACTGGGAAGCATCCTTAAAAACTATACACCTGACACCAGCATATTTAAATAACTCAAAAAATTAAATATCCAGAAAATAACATAATTAAGAAATTTTGCATCAAAGTGTTGCTTTTCTATTGCTGACATTAGCACCGTGACTATGGCAACTTAGAAAATAAGTCATTTAATTGGGCTTACAGTTTCATAGGATGAGAGCATATAATGGAAAAGTGAGAGCATAGTGGTAAGAACAGCTGAGGTCTTAATCAGAAAATAGGACATAGAGAATACACGGGGAATGGTAAGATTCCTTAGAAACCTCAAAGCCCACACCCAGTGTCATGACTTCTCTGAAAATGATACAACTCCTAATCTTTCTAAAATAGTTTCACGAACTCAGGACAAAATATACAAATTTGTTGGGGTCTATTGGGACCATCCTCATTCAAATCATCACAGGGACTAAAGAGAGGTTTCTCAAAAAATTTTCATCTTTTAATGAGTGGTTAAGGACTGAGAAACAGTTTTTCTTTTTGTTCTTTTTTTAATGTATTTATATTTCCTCTCTCACATATATATACATATATCACCTCCTTTCTCTCCTCCATCCGCTCCTCTGTTATCCCTAATCTCCCACAAATCTCCCTTCTTCCCCCAGCTCACCTGAAGAGGAAAACATTTTTTTTAATATGCAGTGTCCCTAGTTATCATGGAAAGGCAAATTTGAATCACTTGTGGTTTCACCTTGATTCAATCAAAATTATTCAAATCATAAAACAAATGATAGCAAATGCTCTTGTGAATGTGGGGGAAATGAGATCACTTACAGTTGGTGGAGTTCAAATTAGTGAAAATAGTGTGGAAATTAGTATTGAGGTTCCTCAAAAATCTAGAGTTGCATTGTCCCTGAACTCACAATAGGCAGGAAATGGAAATTAATGGACATTGACAATGCGGCACATTTACATGATACAATAGTAATCAGCTGTTAAGGAAAACTAATTTATGAAATTCACAGATAAGTTGGTTTGGCTGCAAATAACTATTCTGTGTGAGGAAACAAAGATCAAAAAATACTAATATTACATGCTTTCTCTATGGATTTTAGCTTTGAATCATTGGGTATGAGTGTTTCTCTGGCGATACACTTTTATGAAAAATTCTCTTATATCTAAGAGATTGGAACTTTTGATGAACCTGGAAACCGAATTTTGAATGCACCTTGAGGTCACTTAAGAATTAAAGACTGATATCTCACTGTGTAATCAGCCTGTGTGTTTAACCTTCTTCTAAAAATTAATGTAAAAACCAGTATTTTATTTGGATTTTCCATGTAATAAGCTGTTACAACCTAAACTAACACATAGCTTTCAATTTAAGTTACGTACTCTTCCATGCCCCTGACCCAAAGATCAATGAATGTTTAAAATTGTAATCATAAAAATAAATAACAGGTAAAAGGTAAAGCTCTAAAACTAACATACACTGTAAATGTTGAAGTCAGTATGTATTTTGTGTTTGTTACATGTATCAGCTGGTGTCAGTTGAAGTCAGTGACTTATTTTCTTTTAAAACTATGGGAAAGATTTCTGTATATATCCCTCATCCCTTCCCCACATATGATTTTAGTGCTGCTCAGTGAAAAAGAGAACATGGCACGTCATAGGTACAAATTCACAAGACAGCATTCAGAAAGATACAGATTGAGACACATACAACAGACAGATTACAGGTGGTTAAGGAACCTTAAATTACATACCAGTGGAGGCTGAAAACTATGCAGTGGAGAATTCAAATTTATTCTTTCTCTTGGTCAAATTATTCCAAGGAGAAGTGCTTTGATTTCCTTCTTTAATGTGACACAGATATATTTTAGTGTCTCTGAGGGTATTATTGATGTTTTTAACCGGTATATATTGCTTTGGTAATATTCATATGGGACAGAAAAATAAGTAACAGGCCATATGAGAGGGGGATACATAGGAAAAAACTCATTTTACTTTAAAATTCAGAAATAATTTATAAGTTTTTGTATTCCTATAGTGTATTTCCCATATGACATAAAATAACAAATAATTTTATTAATCTAATTCATGCTTTAAAACCTTGAAGCGGTAGACATGGAACCTACAGATTCCCCCAAATATATGTTGTGGTTGTCTGGCTTGGTGTTCTTGAAAAACTCCTACAGGAATGTGTTTGGGGGCCTCTCTGACTCTTTTGCCTGCTCTTGGGACAATTTTCCTCCTCCTTTATCTTCTAGCTCACTCTCAATGTAGGCCTTTTCCACCTTGCTGTGCTCTGTTTGAACAGTAGCCCTAGGAGGACTGCTTTTTTGGGGGGTAGTTGGTAGAAGAGATAGAAGGCTTTGGGGGCAGGGGATGGATCTAGGGCAGAGGGAAGATGGAGAAAGCTAGGAGTAGAGGAGGGAGGGGAAAAGGAGTGTTTGAAATGTATTATACAAGAGAAGAAAATAAAATGAAGAAACATTGAAATATTATGTCACACATAATTGGAACTCTTAAAGGAAACCCATATGCCTTGCAATACATTAAGCAATTATATGGAGAGAAGGAAGAGATAAATAAAAGCACATTAGCATTGTAACCTGTAAATACTTTATTTCTTTCAATATTATCCTGTTATGTTTTCTTTTCTTAACTTCTTTTGCTCTTTTTTTGTTTTTGTTTTTGTTTACATCATCATTTGATTAATGTCTATTCTTCTGCAAGAGTAAACTCAGTGTCTGGGGACCTGGCATGTTAGTCTAGGGAGACAGTGCTCTGCTCTCTGAGAGCAGAAGTAGGGAATGGAATTTCTGTCAATGTGTTATCCAATGACTATTTTGTTCAGAGATTCATTGTGAAGATATTCATTACACAGTAAATATTTATTAATTTCTTATTATAATTAGGTTTTCCATAAGGACTATGTTGTATTAAATAAAAAAACAGAAGAATCATTTATCACTATGCATCTTACTCATCATAGCTTTTTTGAAAGACGTAATCAGTCTAATTTGTGTGGAGAATAGAAATATGAGTGACAGAGTGATACTTAACATAAAACACTTGATAGTGGTTTTGTTCTGAGATAATGATAAATTCCATGTGTTTGGAAATAATTTCTCATATGGTATGAAAAATTCTTAGATGTGAACTCTATTTGACGAACTGTTGAACTAATGCATACTATGCATGCATATATATGTAAGTACTGCAGATAAATAATACGTGACTATTAATTATGTGTTGTAAAGATATTCATTGTCATGAGTATTAAACACTTAAATTTCAAATTTCACGTTCCTAACGTATTGTTTACACTTTCAAGCATACTGACAGCTCTTTCTCATTTCAGAATCTTTTAACAAAATGGTGTAGTAAATTTTACAACAGTTAAAAATTTAAACCTTGTGCTGCAAAATTCTAGATAATGATACTAATATAAAATTTATGCAGATATGCATAATAACATACATGTGTGCATGTTTGTGTTTACTACGCTTGTGTGCCCATGTGTGAAGAGGCCATAGGTCAAGTAAGATATCATTCCTCAGTAGTTTTTCACCAATTTCTTTTAGTCAGAGTCTCTCATTATGGTCTAGTGCTCACTGTTAATGTAGACTACCTGGCCAGTACACTTATCAGATCCTCAGATCATCCAGAGACCAGTACTAAAACTATAGGTGCATAGTAGTACATTATGATTTTATAAAGGTTCTATGCTCAAAGTCTTCAAGTTTATGCTACAAATACTAATCTATTGCTATTTCCCAAGCTCAGTGGTTTATTTTTCATTCATCTAAATTTACTTTCTCAAATTGTACTCCATTTGCCTATTTAAGGTCTATGTGTTCTTATATATCTGAGTATATCTACAACGAATACCATATATTAGGAAGAAAACTTACTTTGGTTCTAATTTGATTTTTGTCTATTTTTCATAGTTTCACTGTCTCTTTTATTTTCATAAATGTAAATCAATTTGTTATAAATAAATTTTAAATATTTTCTTTATTTTTCTCTTTTAGAAGCAGTCTCATCTATCTTAGAATAGATTTCAATTTCATATACTTAGTAAGAAATTTTATTTCTTATCTTACATTGTCTACTTCACAAGTACTGAGATTCCAGGCATAATACAACAGATCTGATTTTATTCATTGCTGGGGATTGAAATTAAAGTTTCATTCTATTAAAAAATTCTCTAGTAACAGAGCTATGTTTCCTCTCTGATATTATATGCAAATTCAAGTGTGTGCTTGTGTGTGTGTTTATGTGTGTGTTTGTATGTGAGTATGCACACACACACCTGTGCATATGCTCGCATAGACAAAGACATGCCTTGCCCACAGTTGTGATGGATTTGCTTTTGGTTATTGAAGTTGTGTTGTCAGTTCGAACCTCAGAATGCTGCATGCTCTTTTCTAAACTATAAGATCAATGAAATGATTTAATATTATATCCTTTTAGGTGTAACCAGATAATAATTGTAAAATAACTTTGTTTAGAAATAATCACATTTAAAGCTTTCTAACTTACTTTTAATGTTTGTCTTTTAGTTTTCTAGTCCAATATTTTATGCTTAAAATTCCTACATTCCTATAAATATTTATTCTTATTACTCTTCAGATTTATTATCATGTAGGTGAACTGTTTTAATTAATCATATTTCTGCTATTTTTTTTACTTATCTGCTTTGTATTTATTCGTCATTCTTTTACAATAAGCTTATTCTGAAGACATGTGTTCTCATCAAGGTATCAAGTTACCTCCAAACAAATGATAAAGACTTTATTAAAATAAATTCTTACAGAAATTTACCCTATAATTTTCTATATATCATATATATAAATATACTCTGTCCCACTTGTCAGGAACCACAATATAAAATACCAGAATTGAGCACAGTAGCAGGTAACAATTTATTTGATGATTACAAAAGAGAAAAAAAAGGGACAAAGGGAGTAAAACTGCTTTGAAGGAAGTGATTAAGAGTGGTGTGAGTCCTGCCTGGGCCCTGGGGAGGTAAGGAGTGTTCTTACATAAGAGGAACAAAAGGTAGGGACAAAACTGTAATTAAGTTTCTAGAATTAACGTTGGAACAGGTGATAAAATGAGAAATGGGGCTGTCTTCTGCCAGCTAGTCTTTGAAGTGTCTTATCAGGCTTAAAGGATTTAGGTTCTTGTGGCTATTTATAAAGAAATAAAAACAATCATATAGAGGTGAAATTGTTTTAGCATTCTTGAGAACACGTCTACTTACTCCTGAAGAGGATTTCTGCCTTTGGCAGTCTTCCTTTTCATTGCTAGGAACATTTCCTTTGTGTCCTGTGTTCCTATGTAGTTTTTGCCAGAGGCATTCCCCAGCAGCAGAAGTTTTTAAAAATTTAATTCTTTCTTTTTCTCTCCCTTTTTCTGCCTCTCAGTTCCTGTTGCCCCCATCAATGAACTGTGGATAGATAAAGAGATAGATAGGAGACTTAATACTCTAAATAGGTATGCTAATACCAAATCATCTCAGATTACAGTAGGCTAAAGATATTTATTCAAGTGTACTATATGCTGTTTGCATAAATGACTTCAACCAGCTCACCCAAGGCCACTCATTTATAGAGATTTATGCATCCACAATTTAATATTTCTTTTCACACAAAGACACAAAACTATTATGTTTTTTATTCATTATGTATTCATTACTGCAGTTAAGAATCAGGATTAGTTTATTAATAAACTATGAAATTTTTAGTATATGAATTACTAAATTTCCTGGTTCAGCTTGTTTTCATTAGATATAGGTACTTGGTTTTTGAGGTTATTTTTTTAATTTTTTAAATTTTTTATTCATATGTAATATACTGAACATAATTAAACAGTTGTCTAGATGGGTTTTGACAAGTAAGTATAAATAGCCGCATATAACCAGTATAGAATATTTTCACAATACTAAAGTATTCTTGTGACACTTACCATTTTTATTTTCAACCCCACACCTGGAGTCAGCAAATATTTATAGATTAGACTTGACTTTTTAAAATTGTATTCAATTGACACCTTATATTATTCAATTCATCAATAACTTGCTCATTATGTTCAGTGTAGTATTCAGTGAATACTTCTTTTAGACTTTACCAGAGTTCCATCATTTGAGTAGATGGTAGAGGTATAATAAAGTACCTTAATTCATTTATTCTGTTATTTAAATTTTTTTACAACTTCATACGAGAGCAACACTCAAATATTCCCCGTTCATAAATGTATGTCCCCCATACTCTTTTCAGTTAGTTATATGTATATATAATCATTCACTTTTGATTAACTTTTATATCACATTTATGTTTGGATTAATACAAACAATGGTGCTCTGAATATTATTGTATGAGTAATTTGTGGGCTGTATATATAAGCTTACTTTCCACAAATATGGAACAGAATAGACACTGAGCTATCATCATCATGATTCACTAGTTGCAAGAAAACTCTAAAGCTGTGTTCATCAGTGTTTTTACTGTTTTACCAACTAATAAACAAACATTGACATCTCTAATTTATTCGTCTTTGCCAACAGTCGGTATTTTACCAAAGTTCTGCCACAATCCTCCAAAAAATATTGTCAACTCTCTTACATCAATTCTGTTAGTATCAACTTGTCTTAGTTAGGGTGACTATTTCTGTAATGAAACATCATGGGGATGAAAGAGTTTATTTCACTCCATTTCATAAAAGAGTTCTTTCTCAAAAGTAATGAGGGCTAGAACCTGGAGGCAGGAGTTGATACAGAAGCCATAAAGAGATGCTGCTTATTGGATTGCTTCTCATGGTATGCTCAGCCCCTTCTTATGTTACCCAGGACCACCTGTCCAGAGTGAACCTGCTCACAGGGCTGAGTCTCCACATGAATCACTGATTAAGAAAATCTCCCACAGACTTGCATATAGTCCAATCTAACTGAGGCATTTTCTCAATAGAAGCTCCCTTCTCTCACAGGATTCTTGCTTGTGTTAAGTTGACATGAAACTAGCTAGAACAACCTAGTTATAAAAAATATTTTTAGAAAGAATATAAAACGCAATTTTATTGAGTTAAGAGTTTGTACTTATAACTGTCTCTTCCATTCTCCAAATCCATCTCCCCTCCCAGGTTAGATAACTGGATGGGATATGGTTTTCAAAACCAGCTGTGAAATTGTACTTATCAATGCAATTTTATTGAACCAAGTCAAGGTCTAGTCTCAATCTCTATATCATAATTTAGTCTTCATGGAATTTGGGCAATTCCCTCTTACACAGATAAATACAGGTTAATTGCACTGATGCTATGCTAATTTGAATCTTTATGAAGTGCCAATTGCATATAAACATATTGGTAAAATATTTGTGAGATGGTGAAAAATAAGTAACAGGGTTCTTAGACTCCTTTCTAAGTTAAAGTTTCATGGATTTAGAAATGTAAAGAGTGTGAATATACTAAAGCTAATACAATACAATATGGAAAGTTGCTTGTGTTGCTTACTACCTCTTGCAAAAAAAAAAAGAAAAACAACAAAAAAAATAGACAATGAGCAACTCCTATTGGATCACTTCAGATATTCAAATATTATATTTCATACTTAGTGGAGTTGTTTGAATGAGAATTTCCCAATAGGTTCTGATATTTGAATGCTTGGTTCCCATTTAGTAGGACTGTTTTGGGAAGTCTAGGAGATGTGGCCTTCCTGGAGGAAGTATATCAATAAGAGCAGGCCTTGGAGCTTCAAAGCCTTGCACCATTTGCAATAAATTTTCTCTGATTTATGATGGAGGTTGAAGGTATGAACCCTCAAATTCTGCTTCCGAAATATTGCCTACTATCTTCTACCTCAGCTCTGACATCATACAGTTAATCCTATGGAACCATAAGCCCTAACAAACCTTTCCTTCTATGTTTTGCTTTGGTTGTGGTGTTTTTTTAGAGCAATAGAAAAGTAATTAATACTGTTAGTTATTCCCTGTTGTCGTCATTGCTGAGTTATATAAAAGCCTATTAACTTTGAGCAGAATCAGAAAAGAATGGTTTACAATAATCATTTATGTTATGTAACATGCTCTGTCACTTGGATAGCATAATAGAGTACATCAAATTGTGTTTGTTGTGTCAGTTGCAGACAGAGATATGTTTCTGTCTTAATTACATGTGAGTCATGACACATACCTCTAAGATATTGAACCAATGTCATACAGACTATTACTTTCACCCTTAGAAAGAAGTTTGGCTTGATACTAAGCCTTAGTAAAGGTTGGACATTTAATAATGAACTATCAAGATGTTATGCAAATATACATGATATCTATCAAAATATAAAATAGGACACATAAACAAAATATTTCTAAATAAAAATCATAAGTACAAAACCAATCTTTAGAAGTCTTTCAAGTTAAGTAAATGTCCTAGTACGTACGGCCCTTCTTTTCTCATAGTGGAAATATCCACTACAAACTAGATATTGATAAAGAGAAATGATCATGGTTTACAAATGATGAATTAGTACATAATAGAAAACTGAACAGATTCATCAATATGTAATCTCTTTCTAATATGTTAATAAACAATGTAGAAAAAAGGAACCTTGGTGAGATACAAGGTTGGACACCGTACTGGCCACTGACTTGAACAAAACGGAAAAATGCTAGATGTGTGAGTATATACAGATTCATGGCCTATTGTCAGTTGTGTCAGTATGTGATTGAGGTAGTTGGGAAAAAAAAGTATTATTTTGTGACAGTACTGTTGATCTTGAAGTTTATTTGTAGAATCCATGTTTAGGATGGTGAGACCTCTGGTGAAGTCAATAGCCAGAAATGGGGTAAATTAGCAGGAAAGAATTATCTTGAAATGCACTATGTTTGGAAAGATAGCCCAGTGGTTAAGAGTAGCACTTGTTAAATTTCTATCACCCACATGACTGTTTATAATCATCTATATCTCCAGTCCCAAGTGATACAACATCCATTTCTGGCTTCTGTGAGTGCCAGGAACATAAGTGATGCACAGTCATTCAAGCAGTTAAAACACATATACACACAAATAAGATTTTTAAATTAATATTAGAAAGCATGTGCTATTGGTACTATCACATGCTTTGAATAAACTTTATGAAAAACTATAAACTGTGAAAATTGAATGACCTTCATGAATAGATGCTCACCTAAACTAAACAGGCAAAGAATCTAGACCACACTAGATTCTTTTTCAGGAAAAAGTTGTAAATTTTTTAATATGTATTAAACAGTTTTTCTATTTGTGGTAACACTTGTGGACTGATAGGAAAATCATAATTCTCAATATTGAAGATAGATTAAGTGACTTTATTACATAGAGGGAAATATCATTTAATAGCCACCTTAGTAATTAGATGCCATTATAAAACCTAGTACAGTTTATTAATGGGCACAAATATAGAAAACTTTGAAGTAATTGTAAAGAATTACTCAACTGTTTTAAGTTGCTGTTGTAATAATTGAATTTAAAAATGTATAAGTAAGAGTTCTTTATGTATAGACCAAATGAAAAAAAAAATCTAAATTTCAAATGATCCTAAAATCAAATACATTTTTCTTAAATTTTTATCAAATCATGCATCTAAAGTGCAATAATTATTTTTGTAAACTTTAATAACAAAGATAATTTGTGAGCAGCCTAGAGATACATGAGTAATGAAAAGATGAAAAACTTTCACAAAATTATGAAATTTCACCCAAAATGGAGGATAAATTCCATGAGTCATGGTTAGACAAAAATAAATATGTATTTAAATTTAATTTAGAGCATACTGTAATAATATATAGCCACTGTAAACCATATTAAACACTAAATTACTTTGAAGTCTGAAATCTACAAGTGTATGGCAATGGAGAAGTCCACTTACTGCTATTGTACACGATCCAAGTGTGTTTCCCAAACCCCATGAAAAGTATTTCACAAAAACACCATAACTCCAGCTCAAGGATATTTGACATCCTCTTTGTGCTCAACAGGCATAAGTACCTACACATACACTTAAAGAAAAATGAAAAAAAATATAATATAACTTTTTAAAAGCATTAACTGAAAGCTATCAAGCATGAGAACATGCAAGAGCAGTCAATTCAATAAAAGTAAAAGTCTCAGTATATATACTATTCACGCATTATTTTTAAAGCACACTTCTTGAGGTAGGTACTCCCTTTGTACAGAATATTATGAAAAAAATACAATCAAGGATTTTAAAGGAAGCATTAAAATACTGTGGAAATTGAGACTGATAAAGACGGCCTGAATAAAGCAAGATATATATGGTGAAGTAACGTGGCATAGTGATTAATGACACAGCCTTTGCAATCACACTGGCTTCATTTCAAATAATTCAAATCAGCCCCGCAAGCTATGTCACCTTGGAGTAAGTTTCTAAGGATCCCAGTTTTAGTGTCCTAATTTGTAAGATAGGCATATCATCATCTGTCCCTCATGTAATGACAAAATTTAAATGTCAGAATATATGTGAATGCTTATCACAGATAAAGCCTCAGAGTGATTAAGTGCTTGGAAATGGCAGTTAGCAGAGGCATGAAGAAGAAAAAGCAATTCAATAAAATTGCTGTAAATCTGCTTCTAAACAGGTTTTTGTTTTTTTGCTCCATGAATTCTGCAGAATGATTTCCCACTACCTGATTTATCTAGTAGAAAGTAAGGGTTTCATTGACTCTGCACTTAAACACCACAGCAATGCACAAGCACCTTCCGTAAAACACTTTAATAAAGAGCTCTTTCTTGGAGTGTTGAAAGCATTATCAAAAAACACTCGATGCTACATTTTTTTTCTGTGACATTTAAAAGTAACTTTTTTATACTCTAAATATCGTCTTATGTGCTTAAACTATAAGATATTAATTCCTACATAATACATAAAAGATAGATGAAAACAAATTTTTCACTATTATTGAAACTTATAACAGTGAAGGAGCTTGGAAAATGTATTACTACAGTGCCTGCTACACTAGCATGAGCACATAACCTCTATACCAAGAACTCAAAGAAATAGCTGTGCATGCCAGCTGGTAACTACACATAACCCCAGCACTATGGAGACAGAAACAATTGTTTCCATGGAGAGTATTTGATAACCAGCTTAGCAGAATTGATGAGCTACAGTTCCATGAGAGATTCTGCCTCAAAAAAATAAGGTGGAAAGCAAACAATGAAGACACTACATGATGACATCTAATGTCTGAATGAAGACACACATGTACTTGTATACATGTCCATCTGCTCTCTGGACTGAAAGCCTGCTTTTCTATCATGAGATTTGGGAATGTCCTCATCTAACTCATTCTGCTAACTGTTCCTCTGATTCATCACTTTGATTACCCTTCACTCTGATTCATCTCAGATTCCACTTCCTGTCTGACACTGACTCTTGAGTTCTAGGACAGCCTAGTGTACAGACTGAGTTCCAGGACACTCAGCCAATGCTTGCATTTTTCTATGCTACATTCAGTAGGACTGTATGTAAAAGGACTTAAAAAAAACTAATTCTTTTTTAAAATGCTTAATTAAATTTTACTTATTCATTGCATGTGTGGTGAAGTAGGATATGTGTTTGGGAAGAGGGGTAAACATGTGCCACAAGATGTGTGTGGATGTCAGAAGATAGCATACAGGAGTTGGTTTTCACTTTGTGCCATGTGTGTTCTGGGCCTTGAAGTCTTCAAAATTGGGAAACTATACAGCAATGTATATTTTTTTCACAGTATTCTAATCTCAATTTCTGCTAAAATTTTATAAATGAATAAAACTGTGATGCTTATGTTTAATATGCAGTTAGATTTCATCTTTAACGTGTATATGTGTGCATAAATCTCAAATATCAAAAAATCTTGTGCTGGAGAGTTGACTCCAGGTTTAAGAACGCTTATTACATAAGCCTGGGGTCCTGAGTTCTGAACATTGCACTGTGGAGTGCAAAGAAGGGGGTCAGAAGTGCTTGCCTGCTGTCAACAGGGCTCAGGTTTCACTGAAATACAGTGCCTCCTGGAGCTAATGACAAGAGTTACAGAGCAGGAATCCAAATGTTCTCTCCTGCCCTTTTGTATATACACACACACACACACACACACACACACACAAAGGTTTCTTTGACTACCAATTACAGTAATATCCCTAGTTTCGACAAATGAATACATCAATGTTATTTCTCAACTATAGGAGAGAAATACAATCATTAAGCTCCTTTTTTGCTCAGTAGCTCCGGACGAATAAAAAAAATAAATAAAACATGAATTTGAGTGGTTAGGAAGGATCTAGGAGGAATAAGAGGAAAGGAAACCATGATAAAAATATATCAGAATGTTCTTTTAAAAAAAATAAAATATATAAAATTTCAAATCTTAAAAAAGGGAATGTAATATCTGTCTGCTTGTTGTGGGGTGGAGTGTCATTTTCAATGCAGTTCAATGTCCCATTGGAAAGAAATACTTTCAGAAAATCACATCAAATAAAACTGATACTGTGAAGAAATGGTTGGCATTTAAATTAAAATGTAATCTCAGCTACAAAACTATCAATATTAGCCCTGGGTATTTTCACCTGTGGTGCATGTTTCTTTCTATTCCATTTTTCTTGGACTGTGTTTTCTCACCATTTGGTTGGGGATGCTCTGCACTTCTTCTGTCTAACTATACCACAGGAAGAAATTGCTAGATACTCTGGATGATATTAAATGGTTTACACAGCATGCATGACAGTGTAATAGGATAGTGGATGCCTAGAGATTGTTTGTCCCAAAATGTTGTTAGTCTTGTTTTGAGGTGGTGTAAAGTGGATAGGTGCTGTTAGAAACTTTTCACTGACTTGTCAAAATACCCAAAACAATTTGTGTGTTTGATAATACATCTTCACCTTCATTTTATTTTTTCTTTTTTATCTGAATGCCATTCCCTCCAATCCAATTTTGTTAGCTGTAATGAAGAGTTAAGTACTTGAAAAAAGTAATGGACATAGATTTTACCTGAAATTGGAATTTAATGCATAGCAGCATTCTGCCATGAAGAATTCCTGCAATGTAATACTGATTTTTTTTCAAATTTTAGAATGCTGTTGTCAACATAAGAAAGAACCACAGGGAGATTGTAAACACCCAGGAGAGATCCCCAAATTAAAAGACAGTCATAGAATTATGAGAAATGTATAACCATATAATTTGATCCACTTGTATATGATAGAGAATAATTAGTAGTCATAGTTACTTTAAATATTTTCCAAATGTGAATGAAGATTAAGATTAAAAAAATCTGAGTACCATCTACCCACATTTTACAAAACAGTAAACTGTATTTGTTGTTCAAATAATAACCTACAAATATAGCACATTTTTATTTTTATGCTCTTTTTTGAGAAATATCTTTAAGGGAGCAGACTCTATCAATACAAATAGGCATCTATCATATGCCTTTCATTATACTTTGTTTCTTCAGTTAATGCCAGTCTACATATTTCAGATTTATATTTCATTTAGTGACAACCAGAGCCTTAAGTTCCAATGAATATGTCTATCACTTTAAATCAGAGGCCAAACTGAAGAATAAAATTGAACAAATTTACATTATGGATCATCTGGAAGGAAATATATATAACACCATTCAGGAGCTATTTAAGGCTGATCACATAACCTAGAGACACTAAGAAAAGAAAAACAAGGAATCTTGATGTCATCAATGTAGCAGAGCCATATTTCCTATCAAAAGCATTTGGTGTTAGTCAATCTCCTAATTACAGCTATAAATAGGAAGTACTAACAGAAGGAACAAAGTGATAAAATATTTTGAAAACCCAACCTTTACATAGAGAAGAATGGTATTTTAAGGCTTCACTCTTTTTATCTTATTTTTTGGATTATAAGCAAGCTTTTAATAAAGGCCAACAATGATGGAAGGTGGACAGGACCACGTGTAAGTCACCCCTGGGATTTCTCCTTGATGGCACCAAGCTGTAGTTCATGGGAAAGGTTTTAAAAGAAGGTCCCATGATGCTCTGTGTTTCCATCTGGCCCAATAAGTGGTGAGCACATATCTTGATGCATTTTCTATTTGGGCATCTCTTGCCTACATGTTTTCTGTCTGGTTATTTCCAGTCTCAAACTTGGATAGCTTCAGCCCATATCCAGTTGGGGACAAGCATATATTCTGTGTCATTAGTGAAATTTGGACATGGACTTACATTTCTCCCCTTGGCCACTGTGACTCTTTCAAATCTTTGACAAGGGAGTAATTATTTATTATTGGGAATTAATAACAATTAACTTAATGGCACTCAGATGGAAATTTATCTATCTGCTAAAGGCATTAATGAAGCAAGGGCCAATAGTAATTAGCAGAAACAGAAGTACTAAAAGGCCTGTGATGGCTGACATCAGAGTTAGAACCAGCTTAGCTAATGAATCTTTCTGTTGCTAGATACTGGTCTATTTGGCTTTTAATCAAGTACTCAACCTGGTATGCCAATAGGCATTACAGGCAGTCATTATATCCCCAGTGTTAGGGAGCTTTCTTTTGACTAAAAGGTCTAACCCAAGAAAACAGGGCATCATATTCTTTTCTGGACTGCTCCCTCCTGAAACTGGGACATTGTGATAAGGGGTCAAAGGAAGGCTGGAAAATATGGGATATATATCTTAAGATACATATACATATACATATACATATACATATACATATACATATACATATACATATACATATATATATATACACACACACACACACACATACACACACACATATAATAACAGATATGTATAATTAACATATATATAATGTATAATATATGGAATAAATACTAATATATAATAATTTTTTATTGTATACTGTGATACTGTGTAATTAATGTAGCATATATTAGGATATACATCTAATATATATTAAAGAATATTTATATTCATATATATATATACATATATATATATATATGATAACAGGCCATGAATTAAAAGAAGTTCAAGTAGCAGTATGTTGCGTGTTTACAGGGAGGAATCAAAAGAAAGAAATGATGTAATTATAGTATACTTTGAAAAATGACTATTATTAAATTGAATGCTGAAAAGTCTGTATTAATTAATGTTTGGATAAAATGTACATTGTTAGTAAGTGTGTCAACAAAATCAGTAAGGTAGGAATTGACTTATGTCATTCATTGTGTATATTTTATTATTCAAACATACAGAAAATACCATGAAATACCACTATTCAAAGAAAAATGATAGTCATAAAATATTTGTCTACAAATTCATACAGGTGGAAAACAGGAAGAGATATGTTAGAAGTCATAAAAGATGATACTTTCAGAAGACATAAACTTCAATTTCTCTTTAATAGACAAATATATTTTTTCCTTAAATAACCAAAAACATATATGCATATTGAAATTCTTGCAGAGACAAGAAAAAGACTAGATGATTAAATTTCTTTACTCTGTGACCAACTTTTCAGTGTTAATGACAAAATTCACAATAGACTTATATATATATATATATATATATATATATATATATATATATATATATATATAACCTTTAGTTGAGTAACTATTTTTCTACGTTTAAGGGCATACATGTGGATTTTAGCTCTTACTGTTACTATGTAGTAGACAAAATATTTAGAAAGTAATTTCAGTTATTCACATTTTGTATTGTTTATATATTAGTATTAACTATTAGTTGCTTTTTAATATATTCTTGAAAAAATTAAAAATGATATCCTTTAAATATTCAGAATGAGTTCGTTCTATTTCACTGAGAATATTTTTTAAGTTTTCTGCAGATCTTTTTAGAAACTTTACAATTTTTGTGTGCAAATGGGATTAACTGTAAATATTAAAGTGTCCAAAAAAAAAAGCTGGGCAATGTTGAAGCACGCCTGTAATCCGAGCACTTCGGAGACAGAAGCAGGAGGATCTCTTTGAGTTTAAGGCAGTCTGGTCTGCAGAGTGAGTTCTAGGACAGCCTGAGTTACCACAGAGAAATACTGTCTCTAAAAACAAATCACACAAATATCCAAATAAGTTATATTTAATATAAATGGGCTTAATCTGTGGATGTGTCATAATAGTTTACTGTAACCATAATTATCAAAATTTCAAAAAATCAATGACTGAACTCTATGTAACTTCTATGTAATCTACAAAAGTTAATTCTTTTCATGTAATATATAAGTAAATAAAAATCCATGTATGATTATATTGGTCAAAATAATTCATTTTATGTATAGTAAAGAGATAAAGATTATTGCAAAGTTACTCTTCCTCTTTTATAATTAATTAAGATTCATTTTTTTTAACTTACATGTGTCTTATTTCATAGGTGATAAAGAGTAAGGAAATAATTCTTAAAGTGACAGCATCTCATCATCTCTATTGTCAAAGAAACACCATGTCACCTTGAACAATTATTTGTTTTATTCAGTGAAGACTTTGAACCCAGTAATAATTGTGCAATAATATACTTAATTAGAAAACAATCAGGTCCTCTTTGTAATTAAATATACAATAGCGAAAACAGTATTTTATGAAAACTCAGAAGAAGAGAAGATAACAGAGTATGTGAAAGCAGTTAGTGTAGAGTCAGGATGGAGCAATGAGATCTCAGTGCGAGTCACAAAGGCAGAGCAGAGCTTTGAAGCCCAGAAGAAAGATTTAGTTGAACCAGAAGAGTCAGAATTCAGAAGGAGATAGTCAGAGTGGCTCAGTTAGCAATAGTTCTCAGAAGTCTAATGCTAAAGCCTTCTAAGTCCGGCCTAGCAATTTAAATGTTCTATATTGTATGAAGCCTGAAGACAATTTGGTAATTAAGACTAGATTGTAAAAAGGACAAAACACTATCCCTAGCTCCAGGTCTCTGGGCCAGAACCAGTGATTTAATTAGACAAAAGAATGAACAGTTTTGAATTTGACATCTACATCTACAATCCTCCCAAAAGCAATCTGCAGATTCAACACAATCCCTATCAAAATCCCACTTCAATTCCTTATAAATTCTGAAAGGACAATACTCAACTTCACATAGAGAAACAAAAGATCCCAGAATAGCTAAAATAATATTTATTGAGCAGCAAAAGAACTTCTGGGGGTATCATCATACCTGATTTCAAGTTGTACTACAGAGTTATAGTAAAAAAAAACAAAAACAAAAACAAAAAAGCAAAAGCATTGGCATAGACACAAACATGTTGAAAAAATGGAACCAAATCAATGATTCATACATAAATCCACACTTGATTTTTGATAAAAAGCCAGAAATATACAATAAGGGACAAAGCATCTTCAACAAACAGTGCTGGTCTAATTGGATGTCTGCAGTAGAATAATGCAAATAGGTCCATATTATTCACCCTGAGAAGAATCTCAAGTCTAAGTGGATCAAAGACCTCAACAAAAAACCAGATACATGGATCCTAGTAGGAGAGGAAGTGTGGAATAACCTTGAATGCACAGGAGATAACTTCCTTAACAGCACACCAAACAGTGCAGACACTAAGATAAATTATTAAGAAATCTGACCTCATGAAACTGTAAAGTTTATGTAAGGCAAAGGGTACCTTGAATATGACAGAACAGTAGCCTACAGAATTGGACAGTTTTTTCACCAACTCCACATCCAACAGAGGATCCGTATCCAAAATGGATAAAGAACTCAAGAAACTAGACATCAGCAAAACAAATAATCCAAGTAAGAAATGGGGAAGAGATCTAAACTGAGAATTCTCAAAAGAGGAATCTCAAATGGTTGAGAAACACTTGAAGAAATGTTCAACACCCTTAGCCATCAGAGAAATACAAAGCAACACTACTCTGAGAAACCATCTTACACCTATCAGAATGGCTATGATTAATAACACGACTGATAACTCATGATGGTGAGGATGTGGAGCAAGGGGAACACTCCTTCATTTCTGGTAGGAGTGCAAAGCTGTCAATCTGCTATGGAAATCAGTAAGGGGACTCTTCTAAATGCAAATCAACCTAACTCAAGAACTACCTATATCTCTCTTGGTTATATATATATATATATATATATATATATATATATATATATATATATATGACATCCATTCTACCAGAAAGATAGTTGCTCAACTATGTTCAGAGTTATTGTATTCATAAAAGCCAGAAATTGGAAACAGCCTAGATGCTCCTCAACTGAAGAATGGATAAAGAAAATGTAGTACATATACACAATGGAATATTATTCATCTATTATAATATTATAATAGAGACATCACAAAATTTGCATGTAAATGAATATAACTAGATATAATTGTCCTGAGTGAGATAACCCAATCCCAGAAGACAAATATGATATATACTCAGTTATTTGATAGGCTTATAAGCAAAGGACCATTATACTATAATCCACATATCCAGAGAGACTATATAAAATGAGGGACCCAGTGAGGATACCTGGATCTGTCTAAGAAGGAGAAATAAAACAGACACTGCAGATGGACTGTGGCAGGATAGGAATGGGAACAGGAGGGACCAAGTTGGGGAAGAGTGATGGAGAATATACGGACAGATGATTGGAATTGGAGGATATACAGGGGTTGATCTGGAGACCATGTCCTATGGAAACTCCCTGGAATATACAAGGATGACCCTACCAAAGAATCATATTGATGAGGGATAGTGAACCAGGCCATTTCCTGTAACCAGGCAAGGCTTCCAGTGGTGGGACTGTGACACCATTCCAGCCATAGAACCTTCAACTTATTGCTGTAGATGTTTATTTTTAGTTATGTGTAAAATATTTTTTTTGTATAGTGTTGGAAAAGGGATGCAAAAGCCTTGGCATTTTGTATTGTCTGTAGGTGTTGTATTTCTGCGGGGATTGTTTAACTGCTAATGATCTGCATGTGCTATTGGTAGAATGCTTGCGGAGTTCTGAAAGAATAAAAACACCTAAGCTCAGATGCTAGAAGTTCCACTACAGTATGGTGCTGGCCATGATCGTGATTTCTTCTGCAGAGGTCTGGCACAGTTTGCACATATGAATATGCCTCCTTGTCTTCTTTGGTGAGCTGCCACAGTAGGTGTAGAAAACTTATAACATTTCCTGCCAGCAGGATCTGCTGGAGAAATGGAAGGGCAGAATCTTATGTTAAGAAGGGAACCATGCCTGACACTACAGGGCTAGCCAGAAACAGAAGACTGGATAACCTGAAGATGATTCCTAATGATAATCTGCTGTCTGCATACATCGGTGACTAGCCCAGTGGTCATCAGAGTGGCTTCCTCTGGTAGTTGATAGGAGCAGATACAGAGGGTCAGGGCCAAATATCATGAACAGCTTAGGAAACCCTACTAAAGGTGGGGAGGAGGAATTGTTGGGACCAAAGGGGTTGAGAACACAAGGAGGACAAGACCCATAGAGTCAACTGACCAGCACTCTTAGGGCCTCAAATAGACTGAACAGCAGATATGGAGGCTGCATGGTCCCCTATATATCTTATGGTTGTCCTATTTGTTCTTGTAGAACTCCAAAAAGTTGGAGTGAGAAGGGGGATCTCTAACCCTTTGGTCTGCTCTTGAGACCCTTTTACTCCTGCTGGGTGGCCTCCTCCAGCCTTGAAGTAGGGGCTTATGCTTGGCCTTGTTCCATCTTGTTATGACCTTTCCTAATGGAAACCCTGGGAGGCCTTTTTTTTTCTGAGAGGAAGAAGGGGGAATTGATCTGGGGGAGAGGAGAGAAGGGGGTACCTGGGAGGAATGGAAGGAGGGGTGGATAGGGATGAGTAAATATACAAAAGAAAAGAAAAGAAATTATTAACAAAATAATAATCCATATTATTAATTAATGAAATTAATGAAGCAAATGTGGTTAAAATCACAACTGATATTTCTGGTGTAGCTAATATGCAAAGGGTTATTATGGATATTTTAATGTGCAATTTTATACACAGAAGATGAAGTACAAATATAGGATTTCTACTTATAATTTCATTATCCTGATCATAAATGAAGATTGAGATGCTTACATTTTCTGGTAAATAGAATGAACAAACAGAATTCTTTATAGTACACTTTTCTTTTCAGATTCTCTGCGTTGATTAATTTGAGTAAACAAAGCTGGCTGGGATTCTGAACCTCAGCTATGAAAGTGAATTTTCCATATAACTATAATTGTATTGTACCTTACTGTTTTGTTCCTTGAAATATTCTCAATGTGATTTTACACTGAGAAATTGTCTGAACGTACAGCTCCACATGGGCCTGTTATTACCCTACCCCACTTCTGAGAGTCTGGAGGTGCTTCTGCATTTTCTCATTAGTTCATATATCACCTCATTATTAATAAGATATCAATATAACCTCAAATATATTTTAAAGTAAATTTTATCCCAAATATAGATATATTTTTCTCTATTCTTAATTTTGGATGTGTATTTATGATTAATATATGGAATTTATTTACATTGCTTAAGTCTTCATATTTCTTTTGCTTTGAATAGTTTTTCCTATAATTCCAGAACTTTCACAGTTATTTAAATATTTATTCTATCATTGATCTCATTTGCTGATTATGAGCAAACTATCATATATTTTTGTTGCATTATCAGTTCTTACTTCTGAATTCATTCATCTTTTCCATCTTTATATTATCTTCATATTACTATAACATTGTAGTACAATTTAATTGAACAGTTACAGAGTATAATTGTATCACTTCCCTAAATATTTAAGTGCTGACACCTTCTCTATAGAGAATTAACTTGATTCAGGACTCTGCCCTCATATTACTGTATGTTTTTTGTCGTTATTTTCTCTTATATTTCTAGCTGTGAAACATTTTCAAATGACTTTGAGAAAAAGTGACCTAGGGTACAAAAACACCTAGTAATGAAATAAAAGTGAAAATTTCATCAGTTATTTATTTCATGTGGTCCTGTTATATTTCATATATATTGGAACTTTTCTCCTAAAAAAAAAAAAAGAAAAACCTACAAATAGATCTTGTTATGGCTATAAAGGAAATGAGGAAATGCGATTTGCATATTCAAAGTTTTTAGTTAATTTTTAAGGGATTTATTTTTTTTGTTTGCTTTATTAAGAGAACTTTCAGTGGAAAAGTAGAATTCATTTCTTTGAATTAAAAATACATTTCAGCCTTCATTAAAAAAATGTTTTTGTGTCTTTGTGATGTTTTCAGTAACCAAGTAAAACTACAAAGGTAGAAATGGCTAGTTCAAACAGTACCTAAATACATTAAGGGGAATTCAGCTAGGATCTTACTGAGTATAGAAAAAATGTTGAAGGCAGCCCTGCTGGCCTTTAACAGCATAAACGGACACAATAAAGACTGATGTGAATCATCTGACTCATATAAAAAGACTGGATGCCAGCCTCTATTATAACCTATAAAGTATTGCTTTGCTGTTTATCTTCCATATTTTCCTTAACTTAATGTTTTATGATATGATAATCATTCCTTGAACAGAATTGACTTTGAGTGTATTCAGTTTTTATGAACCTACTCATTTTTCTAAACTTAGACTATGTTTCTAATGACAGTATATTTGGACTCTATAACTAGTAAGGTACTTATATTATTAAAACATTATAATTGCCTCTAAACATAGAAAACAAAATCTATGGATCCATGTTAGAGTCAGTAAAAATTCAATGAAATTGTAGCTTCTTCCCTCACACATGGAAATGCATATTCAATAAAATATATTTTAATATAAAAATCCATAAATCAAAAATAGAGATACCAAGTACCTACCATAAAACAACAAACATCGCGCAGAAGGATAATGAAGATTTATGAAATATGCTGTACTTTGAATTCAGCTACTAAATTAGGGTACTTCAGAAATAATTTTGTGCTAGTGTCTGTTTCTATAAAAAGCTAGTAGATATCTGACATGTAAGCTTTAAACAGACTGAGTAACCATGGAAATGATATCACTTGTTATAAAATTATGTTGTCAGAATACAAAAGGGATTGGATCTGGAGACTCAAATTTAATGACTATAGCTCTAGAGTAAGAATTTCTACTTTGAAACATAACCTTATAACATGTAATTGTAAAACCACCTTTCAGATATTGCACTAAAGTAGGCTGTTTGACTATTAAAATGTTCACATGAGTCGTTTTAAATGAAACTTTAAATTACTATGTAAAATATCTAAATAACAGAAAGACGTTTTATGTTGGTATATTCAATACACATGTATGCCCATAATATCTTATATTTACCAGAATTTGAAAACTAAGCAAAGTTACAAGATACCCAGTCCTATACCTGTTGACTGAGTCATTAATTGACTTCCTCACATCAAAACTAGAAGTAACAAAAATCTCAACCCACCTATGATGACAAATTCATGAGAAGTATCTAAAAATAATTTTATGACCAAAGTATTCCCCAAATATAATCCAAATTATTTTGGCAAGAATTTTAGATTATTTGGACTAAATTTTGGTCTTTTGATATAAGGCTATTTTGCTAATGTATAAATATGTTGATTTATGTGTTCAACGTGATGGATTGAACAAATATTAAAAATATATTGTCAGCTTATTCCTGTTATTTTTGGTAGTTAAATAGCAAATAGTTGTCATATTCTACTCAAGTTATGTGTAGAATATTTGTAGCCTAGTTTTGCTAACAATAAATATTAAGAGATAATCTAAGTGTCTTCCACATGTGTTCAAAAATTCCAGCATCTAATTTACAGTTTTATGTTCTAAATTACATAAATTCATTCCTTAGAATAAATGTAGTGCCTAAGGGTTTTACAAGTTAGAAATAATATTGAACTATGAAATAAGTAGTGAACTTGTGTTTAAACAATTGATATCATAATTAAATGAGTTCTGCCTCTGTTTGTGTGACTAAGATTACTAAAACAAATAAGAGCTCAGGGTAGTGAGGATGTGGAGCAAGGGGAACACTCCTTCATTGCTGGTAGGAGTGTTAAGTTGCCAAGCACTATGGAAATCAATATGGCAATTCCTCAGGAAATTGGGAACCAATCTACTTCAACTGAGGAATGGAAAAAGATTGTGGTACATTTACACAATGGAGCATTACTCAGCTTTAAAAAAAAATGACCTCATGAATTTTGCAAGCAAATGGATGAAACTAGAAACTATTAATCTGACCGAGGTAGCATAGTCCCAGAAAGACAAACATGGGATGTACTCATTTATATGTGGATGGACTGTGAAGAAAAGGACAAAGGGGCTGCTATTCACAGACCCAGAGAGACTATAACAAGAAGGGTGGCAATGGGGTCACAGGGGTATCCATGGTAAAGGGAAGTGGAGCTGACAGTGTAGGTGGGGTCAGAAGGATGGGAATGGGAAGTTAGGGAACCAGGTTCGGGGTGAGGGATGGAAGAAAAAAGCATATGAAGAGATGACCACAATTAGAGGGCATTTACATGGCATTGGGAGAGCTAATTCTTTTATTTTTGCAATTATTATTTAACTACATAATTTCTCACTTCCCTTTCCTCCCTCCAAATCAATTTATTTTATTTTTAATAAATTTCTTTTTTTACAATTTTCATATATTTGAATACTGTATATTTCTCATATCCACCCACCACTACCTCCATCTAGTTCCCTGAGTGATCCTCACTGCTTCTCCCTTCCAAGTTCATGTCCTCTTTGTACTTTTATTTTGTTAATCATCACCTCTGTTTCCAATATTGCTATCCTTTTTGCATATGGGTTTGTGGATGTCCAGTGGGCCATGAACAAATTTTTATGCATGTCCCCCAAAGAGAATCACTCTCCTTCAGCATTTTTCAAATAACAAGGGCACCTCTGATAGAGTCTTTAATGCAGAAGCTCTTAACTAGTCAAATTCCTGAGGATAAAGTACTATGAGTATCTGCTGTAAATGAGCAATCTATGTCAACCACATAGTAGATTTGAATGAGAAATTTTGAACATGAAAAGATGCAAAACAAATTGAGTAAAAGAATAAAGTAACACCACTGCATTTTCACACACAATGTAAAATAAATTCTCATTTTTTTCTCAATATTAAACCCGTCAAATATTTACATTCTGTTGAAATTTTATGCAGCATGAGAAGTGAAGAATTTATCAGAGGCCTTTTTATAATACTTTGTAGGAATACATGATGCCTATATTACACATATCACATGCTAAATGTAACCCTCTGTTTTTTGTAGTTTATGGCAGTATATCAAAATAAAGTATATGGGGTATCTTACACCAGTTCACTGTGTCAGTTTTATCAATTCTATGAAGATTTGTCCTGATAGTCTGCAAATGACTGTGATCTTAATGTATGCTTATATCACCTTTTAAGAGTGAGCACTCAAAGAGTGAGCGCTGAGATCATTTTCTGCTTAGAACATTGATCCTACAGTGAAAGCTATAATCTCAGCACCTAGTCTATAGGTCTTCATCTCCTTTACCATTACACTTGTAGGTATGGCTTCCACAAATGAATTTTATAAGGGCCCTATCTTTCAATCTGTAACACTTCAAATGTACTCACCTGTACAGCATGATATGTAACAACATTCCACTTGAGGTACTCTAGGTCAATGAGCTGAAACTGACAGGCACAATGCATTTTTAAAAGCCTGTCATGAAGCAGTGTGTTCTAATTACATTTCCTGTTGCTGAGATAAAACATCCCAGAAAAGGCAGTTTAAAAGTGAAAAAGTTTCTTTAACTTCTTTGTTTCAATGATACATTGTATCAATGCAGAGAAATTACAGAGGCATAAACATATGATATCCAGATTTAGGGCCCAGAGTTATGGATGACAGTACATGCTGAACTTGTTTTGGTTTGTTTGTTTGTTTTATGTTTTATGCAGTCTGAGAAAAATTCCATAGAAAGTTGATGCCCATACTCAGGATTGGACTTTCTATCTCATTTACCCTAATCTAGATGATCCCTCACAGATATTAAAGGAGCTAACCTAATCTAGATCATATCTCAGGATTATGCCCTGGGGATACCCCTTCCAGGTGATTCTTTCAAGTTGAGATTCAGTATTAACAAGTTTATCTTCTAAACAATGTTGATAATCACAAAGATTAGATTATTAGAACACAGACCATTATTTGCTAAAACTGGATGATGACACTACTCTTCACTGTATCTATTACTTCCAATTAGAATCATCAGGTAGATGTCAGGCATGCAAAACATGGCCTTTGGAAGGATGCTTAAGATCCAAATTGTAGCATCTACCTAAACAGGAAAATGTGTTTACCTAGTGTTTACTGGGATACTCATAAAGTTCTTTAGAATTTTCAACAATCTATAAAAGATATCATAAAGAAAGATCATAGCTGAATTATCCTTACAACTTCTAAAATATCTAATGGTAATTTCCTTCCTAAGAAGAGAACAAATTTAATGAAGAATAATGAAAATACTCAAAATGTTCCATTTCCCATGTGTAATTGAGAAATTCGAAATTAAAAAAAAAAAAAAAAAAACCATGGGGGATTGTATACATAAAATAACAAAAGGAGGACACAGAGTTCAATATCCACCACAGCCATGTAAGCACACGGACCGTGATCTGGCCACTTTTTCACTGATTAAATAATGTAACTTGTGATATTCTTTGTTATAGAAACTTCACTTTGCACTTGAGCACACTGTCCTTGGAAATAATAAAAGTGAGGTTTTTCATCTTTCTTTTTTGCTTCAAAAATACACAGTAGGCCTGAGGTACAGTGCTCATCAATAGGAGTCAAGATCATGTTCAGTTTCCTATGCAACATAATGGTCTCTAAAACAGGAAATGATTACTTTCAGTCACTTACATATGGAATAACCCTACTCCAGGTAGTAGGTCTTAGTTTTATATTCATTTCTAGGTCCTCACATTTTCCCCTCCATCAATTTGTTACTGGCTTCTTCATGCCAGACCAAAGAATTTCCTCATTTTGAAATTACTGCAACGTATATGGTTTGGGTCCAATTTTCTTGGTGAAGTATTTAACAGAAGGCATGCTTTCCTTCCAATTTTCCTTTTTCCTTTTTTTGATTTGCTTTGTTAGTGTTGCAAAGAAGAAAATACTACCTGCAAAAAAAAAAAAAAAAAATTGAACACATTCCACTGGTGAGGGCTTTCCTAAATGTGAGCTTTAAAGGGACAAGTCCTGTTACTGTATGCTCCTGGAGTTCCTATTCTCTTCATTGAATTTAATCAGAGACTTCATGTTTACAGTGAAAACATACCACCTATCTAGAGAATGCACTTTAGCTTTACCTGAAAATAACTGAATCATATCTAATAATACCTCAGTTAATGTGATTTAGGCAAATTAGGGACTTTCTAAAATGAAAAGACATTTTTTCCAATTACATGGAATATCGTTACCTTTTTTGAAAGAGCTAGTAATATTTCAGCACTGTAGGCCATCAGACTTTTGTCACAGCAACACAATGAATTTATCTTTGAGGCAGAAAAGAAGGTATTGACAATGAATAAAGGAATGAGGAGCCATTATCTAGTAATACTTTGATTTCATTAGAAGCAGCTTTCTCTGTTTAGCTCATGAGCTACATTGCCAATCTCTCTCAGCCTTGGAGGATGCAATGTAAGATTATGGAAGAAGCTGGGATGTCAGAATGACCTTTCAAAGCAGAATTGCCTTTCCAGTCCTCACAATTCAATGCCAGCAGTATCCTGAGAAAGGAAATCCATCTTTTATATTCTCAAGCTATTCTATTTTGGACTCTGGTTTTTAAAATTTTACCCTGTCTTGATCTTAAACCTATCCTCTTAAACATATACAAAACTTTCAAGGCTTTTTTCCTTTTTCAAAAACAAAATATCATTCCACTCTAATTTCCTATTTTCTCTCAAATTATTTATTGCTTTATTTCTTACTCTACTTAGCAACATCTTAATTTAGTTTTTTACTTAAAGGAATTTGTCTCATTTACACATAAGCTTTAAATTTTCCTACATAAGCCATGGTACCATTTTTGTTAAAGGTAAAATTAGACTTCAATTTTTGTTCCCTGAATCTTGGTTATTTACTTGAAAATAATTAACTTTTTAATCACAAAATGTATACAACAGAACATGACGTATTTCTGTGACTTAGCTCTTAAGACTTTATAAAAAATGTGATATTTGGAAGCGTTAATTTCCTAAGCAAAGAAAAATATTATAACTACCCTTCAATATACAATGATGAATATAACTCCTGCTAGGGAAGCAGCTCGACTAACTCTAGAAGTTCACTATTACCTTATCTCCTCCAAAGTCAATCTCACAGTATCACTCCAGCTCTGTAAGTGATCTCTCGCTGAGGCCTCCTGTCCCGTTTGATACCCAACACCATGTGATCACTCAAATCTCCCCTAACCTTCCACTGCACCCATTCCTTGGTTACAGCCCTCTAATACAGCAAACATTCCTAGGGCACCTGAGACTACTCAGGCCAAGGGAGCAGCTAGACTAACTGCAGATTTCCACTTCTTTCTCATGTCCAAATCTAGTTCCACAGTTTCATCACCAGCTCTGTAGCAGATCTTCTTCTCTAGTCTCCTGCCCCTATTTCCTGCTGATCATAGAGATATTCCCTTACCTTTGCTGCAGTCTATCTGCATAGTGTGATGTCTCCTCACTCTCTACCCCATTTCCAGGGGCTTAAACAAATCCTAGAGCCCCCTTCTAGCTATTCTTTAGTGTCAAAGTCCAATACCTAGTAAGACATTGTACTTGAAATCCTCAAATCCCTAACCTGGCTAGATCCCACAAGCGTTACCTACCTGTAACAAACATCTACCATACTGTCATAAGAACCAGAGAGAGTAACAGAAATCAAGCAACAAAACACCCACACAACAAAGACAAAACTAGATATCAGCACACAGAAATACAGCTATCCCATGCACAGATGCCTAGGTATCAGCCCCAAAATACAATCAATATTACTTAGGAAAATAAGTTCCTACCAGAACTCAGCAGCCTTACTAAGTAGGCACTGAGAAAAGAAACATTGATGAAGCACATGATATTGTCCTCAAAATAGACTGAATCTGTTACAGATTCTTAAAGAGAAAGTGAATAATCAGTTAAAGATATCTATGAAAACACAAACCGTGGAAGGCAATAAATAAAACAGTTCAAGGCCTGGTAGTGGAAAGATAGCATCTTCAACAAATGGGATGGCCAAACTCAATTGCAGCATTTAAAAGAAATCAACGAGATTCATACTTATCGCCGCACAAAATTCAACTCCAAATGGATCAAAGACCTCAAATAAAAAAATAAAAATAGAAAATAAAAATAATACCAGATACACTGAACCTTATGAAAGAGAAAATAGGGAATACCCTTGAACTCATTGGCACAGAAAACAACTTTTTGGATAGAATACCAATAGCACAGGCACTAAGATCAACAATTAATAAATGAGACCTTGTTGAAGTAAGAAGCTTCTGCACAGCAACCATTATTCAGAAAAAGCAGCAGTCAACTGAATAGGAAAAGATTCTTACCAATTACATATCAAATAGAGGATTCATATCCAAAATACATAGAGAACTAAAAATAAACAAGTTATCAAAATAATTAATAAACCAGGTAAAAATTGATGTACACACCTAAAGAGAGAATTATCAAAAGAGGAAGCACAAGTGGCTCAGAAACACTTAAAGAAATGTTCAACTAACACTAGTGATGTTTCATTTTAAATAAAATTGGGTATTTCTAATCAAAATGCATATTAATTAAAAATAAAAATTCAATAGTTCCATACATTCTTTCCAAGCCATCTGCTAAACTCTGCATTTGCTTGTGATTAATTTTTAACCTATATTTAAGACAATTCTTGATAGAGGTTTGTTGGTACCTTTAATATGAACATATTTTAAACTCAGTTTCACATAAACAATAGATGTTGACCAATTTATATGTAGTATTTTAGTTCCTTTTCAGCATGCCATTTCTGATATTGACTTTCATTCTTTGAAGTAGAGTATCAGGCCAAACAGTGATAATTAACCAGAACCATCTGCCACTTCTGGATGGACTAGGAGTCAGAGGCCACTTTTTTTTAGTTTTATCAATGACTCAGAAATACAATAAGATCCAGCAAAGTGGTTTTATTGGCATTGGCATATATTTGCTTTTCTTGGCTAGGTCCTCATTTTTTGACCTTAGTGTAGAGATATAATACAGGACAACTTGTACAATATTTAGAAGTCTTAACCAAATGGTACGTTAAGATATATTTAAACAATTATACTTTATTTATGTGATATCATCATTGAAAAATAATTTGATGAACTATTAATTTATTTCACAAAATTTCAGCTACGCTTCGAATACTAAATATTTGGTCTTGGAAAAGAAAATGTTGTAAGCAGTTAGATAATTTAGTTATTCACCCATCAAGATAACATATCTTCAGATGTAAGCTAGATAATTGGGATGTTAGCCAAGCATTTCCAATAAATAATAAATCTAACATAAGTCTGTAACATATCACAAAACAATAAATGATGAAATTGCATTATTAATTGTCAAATGAAAAGTTAACTATCTAGAGATATTTTAACTTCATCCTGTGATCTAGAGATATACATTACCCACTGTAATTCAATAGGTGCCCATTATAAATCACCATGTAATGTCATCAAAGTTCCTTAGCAATCCATTAAGAATAACATGATCAAAACTTACAAAATTGTATATATAATTTCAGAAAAGAAAAATAAACCTCCATCCCTTAGAGAATTTGACTCACAGCTGATGTCTTGGCTGTGTTTTACTTTCTTCGTGGATAGTATTTTTATTCTCATAACCCTTGGGCTTAAAATCTGTGTTGAAAATGGTTTTCAACAACCACAAACTTGCTTCATCCTGGCTCCTTCTCAACTCATTTTCTCAATGAAGCTGAAAATAGGTTTTGAGTAGAGTCAGTGTCACTAACAGAGTCTTCAGGATACTCAGGCATCAGTGGTGGAGTTATGCCTTTACCCCTAATGCTGATAATACCTCATATTCTATAGATAAATCTCTTTCTTGCGCTGGTCTCTCCCATCTCCCCTCTTCCTCTTGTTGATCTCCATACTCTCTATATATTTTCTTCTTTCTTTTTGTCTTGTCAATTTAATAGAGTAATTAAGGAAAGCAAATCTGAACATATTGTATTTTAAAGCAATAAGTATACAAAGCAAGAATTCTTACCAGATATAATAAATCCAGGTGTGAACTGCTTTAATGAGAACATAAAAAATAATTACCACTTACAGAAATCCGAACAGGACCATTATTGTCGCATATTATCTCCTACCATGAAGAATTATGGAAAATATGAAATGCAGGACTGTCCTTCCTTCAAGAAAATTAGAAGTTTATGAATTTTCAGATCAGGTTTACAGTTCAATTTTGGATGTCAAAAAGCTAATATTTAAGAAAAAGTTTCAATGCATTTAATAATTAATAGGCAATAGCATACAGTTTAGAATGTGAAATAATTATTCAAATTAGGTTAATAGTACTGCTCTAATTTCAATAAAATAAATTAATTATATGTTTTCTGAATTCATTGAAATTGTTTTCAATAATCTGTCACTTGTAAATTTCATTATTTTAAAATCGCATACATGTTTACGTTATGAAATTTATGTTCGTTATATACTGGCTATGCCAATTTTCCCAGGATAATCCCAAAATTTCTCCCTCCCAATTTAGTGTATCTTAAAAAATTATATTTTTTACTTCTTATCTTACTGAGTACAACTAGTGCAATTCACGTGTGTTTAAGCGTGGAGTCATCCATTAGGTATGAGCAAGCTACCAGTGATTCCTGAAAGGACAGAGATCCTCTCACCCCAGAAAGCTATCATTGCCCATCGATCCTCAAATAAGATAAGATCTCAGTAGCTCATCCTCATCTATGCTGGAAATTAAACCAGGTTTTTCAGAATGTAACTGTACCTGCAGCGAGTTCATGAGTGCATCAACAATGACATGATCAGCGGACAGTAAAATTCATAGCACTCCCTTGGATCCAAAGGTCTTACATTCTTTCCAACACCTCTTTGGTGTTTTCTGAACCTTGAGAGCAGAGAACTTCATGCACTGAATTGCAATGTTGAAATTTTCACACTTGGGGAAAAGTGTTTAAGACAATCATTATGTATTATATAGATTTTTACTATATGATAATTCAATTCATACTTGGCCTATGATATTAAATAAGTGTATACTTACTATCTATATTGTTAGTATATATTTACTTATATTCTTAATAAATTGACATGTGTATCAGTAATAAATTTAATGTAAAAGTTTAAATTTAATGAAAAATCTTATAATGTAAAAGCTATAAGCTTGCATTTTTGAATACAGATGATCCTTAAAATTCCTGCAGAAATGGACTGCTTGCTACATTTTAATTATAAGTCACACACACCCTTCAAGTGTGTATGACACACATGGAAAGTATTTTGACACTGACATTCTTTCCTACAGAGCATAAATGGTCTTAGAAAACTAGTGGCCTTAATAACAGGTAATCTAGTGGCCATCCTCATCAAATACTTTCCTCAGCAGGATAATAAAATAATTAAGAGAACATAAAACAAACAGAGTTCCTATGCAATTTGTTTGGTTCTTTTTGACACCAACTATTGGTCTCAAGTAACTATATTTGTCAGAAAATAGTTAGTATAACAAATAAATAAGAGGGAGGAAAGTAGAAAAAAAATGAGGAAAGCATGATGTGTTTGCATCCGCTCATGATTTCTTGAAAAATCAGGCATTATTGTTTTAAAGCTTAATACTAAATCAGCCAAACTGGAATGAAACAAAGATGGAGCTTATGGTACAGAGATATTACATGAAAGTGTAATATCATTCAAAAACACGTAAAATTGATAAATATTATTACATAGTTTTACTGAACAGTATTGTTTTATACTTATTAAAGAATTTTGTGACAACATAGGAAAATTAAGGTTTTTTTAACTTGAACTTATAAAATTTTACATGAAACTGTATCTATCCTACATAATATGTGATATGGTAAGGAAAAATTTCCATGATTATGTGCCAATTCAAGAAGGTTACATATCATAGTCCTTATTAAATTTGAACAAACCCATTAATTTTTGTTACTCTTAATGATAAATGAATTTTGGAAATACCTCCACAGCTTGCTAAATTGTACTTTATTGTTTTTGATAAAACTGTTAGGTGGCTATTTGAAGAAAGAAATTAATGACCACTCCAAACAATTATTATTTGTAATTGTAATTTTAATTGAAATTACAATTAGTTAACACTGCATTAACTAATGCAGTAAGACGAACAAATACAGAGACCCACTGCCACACATTATGAAGAAAATGAGAGACTTTGGACCACTCAGCCCTAAATGGGATTTCTCCAACGAATCTCTAAGAGCTCAGAGAACCCTGCAGAAGAGGAAGTGGAAAGAGTAGAAGAGCCAGAAGGGATGGAGGACAATAAGAAAACAAGTACCTCTCAATCAACAGGATCAAGGTCTAAATATACTTACAGAAACTGTGGGAGCAATAAGAGGGTCTGCATAGGCCTACACCAGATCCTCTGCATCTATTGCTTCCAGTTTAGTTTTATGAAATTCTTGAGGTGCAAACAAGTGGAACTGATTCTTGTACCTTCTTTTGGGTTCCTTTCCTTTCTATTGGTTTGTCTAGGCCAACTTCAATGTCATAGTTTTGGTTTCATTGAATGAGATTATGTTATTAGAGATGTAGATTCACCAAGTGTAGATGTTGACTCAGAGCAGATTATTTTTATTCTTTTGTCTAATTCAATCACCAGTTCTACCCTGGAGTCCTAAATCTTTCAGCCTTCACACAATCTACTCTTAAACCTATAACTGGAAGGCTTCTACCTTCATGCAATCTAGAACATTTAAAACTCCATACAATCTAATGAACCTTTGAGATTTAATGCTGACTGAACAACTCTAACTAGCTCCTCATGAACGCTGATTCTTCTGGTGCAAACTCTTTTCCAAGCTGTCTGGTTCAAATTGATCTTCTGAGTCAGTCAGCTGACTGTTTCCGACTATTCTCTTCTTACTCTGACAGATTCCATGATTTCCTCACACTGAACTCCTCTGCTTGGCTTCAGAATCACTTTTCCAATCTGATACTGACTTCTGCTGAGCTACCTCTGTGTCTCTGTGTCTCTCCATGAGCTATCAATGATCCATACTGCCCTAGTCAGTCTTTCTGCTTTATCTTCACTCAGACTATTTCACTGTTTCTGTGTTTTATTGCCCTTTTGCCTGTTTTAGACTGCTAGCTTCATACTGCCTGCTATCACTGCCTGACTCTTCTATAACTGATTCTGCTGTAACTGAATTTGCTTTGAGCTGAGAGTCTGACTTTCTATCATGAGAGTGGGTTTGTCCTCATTCTGACTCATTCTTCCAACTCTTCCTCTGATTAGTCACTTTGCTTATCCTTCACTGACTCATCTCAGACATCAATTCCTGTATGACACTGTCCTCTGAGTTCTGCTTACTGTGTCTGCTTTCATACTCTGTTTTTCTTAGGGATTAAAGGCATGGGCTACCACTGCCCTCTGAATACTGGGATTAAAGATATATACCAACATTTCTAATACTCCTACTATATTCCATCTGGACCACACAGATCTCTGGACTTGGTTCTTTCATGTAGTCCCCTGGAATATAGACCCTTCTTTGCTTTCACACATGTCTGTTCCTCTACATATTATATTGCATTATATTATATTATAATCCCTTAGAAGTGAGTTTGTTTTCTAGTGAGGGTCAGAAAGTAAGCCAATACAGATGGGAGGAGAGGTGGTAAGGACCTGAGAGGAGTAGATGGAGGGAAAACTGCAATCACGATACATTATGTGAGAAAAGAACCTATTTTCAATACAAAGAAACAAAACGTAAAAAAAAATATTCATGGAAAAGGGACCTCACAAACACATGGTGATACACAAAATATAAATAGTGTGGAAAGGCACTAACATACATGATTATATATGTTATGCAGGAAAAAATGTCTTATTACAAGAATGCTCAAGGGGAAATGTGTTGAAATCAACTTATCTGTGAAAACGGAAACTCTCAACCTCTCTAGATAAAGTAGAAAAGATCTTGCTGAGGATGTGCTTTAAATGCTGAAAGCTAGATCTTGGGTAAATGATATCAGAAACATTTCCTAGAGGTATGGATTGTCCCCTGATGCTGTAAAAACACAAACAAACAAAAAAAAATAAAAATACTCCAAGCATAGCAATGAATAACATTTGGAAAGAAGGCTTCCAGTGATTTAAAGAAAGGTAATAGCTGGACTTAAAATTGTGATATGGGACTTGTAAGATCATTATAACTCACAATAATAGAAAAGAAAACCCATCCAAGGGACTAATATCAGATATGTGCACATATGTGCACATTCATAATATATTAACATTAATCTATCAATTTGGTACAATATTCACTAAGGCATGAGTAGAGGAAATGAAGAAATGATTCAGGTAGAAGAAATAATAATAGCTTAAAATAACTTTATAGCTATTGATATTTGATTTCAAATAACTCTTTGGATATTGTATGGGTAATTTGTTATTTTACTCAAAATTTATTCATAGGTGGCTGATATTTTGTGTATTACATGGCTATATACACAAATCAAATTTTATTTTACATATTTTGTGATCTTCTGAGTTTTGCTACTATGATGCCTTGAATTTTATGCTTTTATTTTCCATTAAAACAGGCTGTCACGTTTTAATTTAATAACCAAAGATACATCTTACATAAAAGTGTATAAGCTGTAATTGTTTATATTGATGAATAATATCAGAAGCTACTGTAACAGTATTTTCACAATAGCACAAATATTAGAACAGATGGGAAAGATAACAAAGATTTTTTTCTTTTGTTAATTATTTTCCAGTAACAATAATGATGATGCACACACAGTGTGAAGCTTTGATGGCATACATATTGTATAATTATCAAATTGAACACTTAGATATCAAACACCTAAGCGAGCACCTAATTATATCAAATACTTATCGACTTAACCAAGTTTTCCAGTTTTCAAGAGTGATTTTCAATTATCCAAAGCTCAAAGTTCTGTCAGTTTGGAAGGACAGAATATGCAGTGTGGTAGTGCCCCCAGGCAAGAATGACTCATTCACCTCTCTTTCCTCTCAATTTCCAAATACTGCAATTTCAAAAATGAATATTGTGCTCTTTCCTTTGGAGGCTCATTTATGGTAATTATCAAGACTACCTGTAATTATGATATGACCAGTTTATTTGTTAATTTGTATAATAATAATCAGAATAGAAGAACTGTATGCCTAAGAATGCGTTATGTAAGACAATTTTAAAAATTGACTATAGTTATGTTGTTGCTATGATGTTAGAAAAAATAAGATTTACAGGTTTCAGGATAAATTTTCTGAATTTTTAAAATGTTTTAAACACAGTATTCTGCCACGTATTCTGCCATATTACACAAATTTGCAGCAACCTTCCTTCCTCTGACTCACAAGTCCTGGAATTAGATGCATGCACACCATACATGACAATTAAGGATTTTTTTTAATCAAATGTAATGCTTTACCCTATCCTTGTAATTTAATCCTCCTGTAATCCTCTGACTGAAATTTTAATTGTTATCAAGCGTCTTTGACTGAGTATGTCTAGGAACACACACACTCACACACACACTCACACTCACATATTCACACACTCCAATAGATTTTATTGTGACAGAAGTGAAATTATCCTACAATTGGTGAGCAATGCTCCATTTTATTCAGTGTTCTAAGCAGAAATGGATCCCAAAGATGGCAAAAATACATTTTAAATACCTAGCATTTCCATATTATTTTTACTCTTAAAATGGATTAATGCCTTTATTTTTAGAACCAACTTGATTTATTATTCTCTTGAATTAACAAAATATTGTAATAAACTTATATTCTTAGGTTATAAAACACTTCAGTTTTTTTGTTGTCTAAAAATAATATATAGTGGAATATTGTGTTGAATTTTTATTCTTTTTTATGTGCTGTTCTTTAAAGCAGTGTGATTTCAAACTCTGCTCAGGGATTACTTCCAGCAACTGTTTCAGGTATATTTTCCAGACACAACTTCCAAGGAAGTAGAAACTGTTTTCCACCTAATTCCCCCATGGAGTCTATGGCACACAACATGAGCCCTGTAATCTGCTCTAAGGCAATACTGTATAAATGATGTTTACCTGCATACATTTTTTATGGCCATTTGGAGGCATCAGTTCTGCAGGGAACCCATTTTGCTTTTACCCTGGGATCTTTTTTCAGCATGATTAAACAAAAGCTCCCCGGCTAGCCTGGCTGAGATAAAAGGTATTGTTTGGCCTCTATTGCATCAGGCAGGTTATGGCAGATCCCCATCTATTTCAGGAGCAAACTTCAAACTAGCCACAGGTGATTTCCTTTCCATGCTGAATGGCACAGCAGGCAGTATATGTCCCACAACAGCAATCTCTAGCTTATTATTTATCTCCACAACAGAAAAAAAAAAAAAGGTAAAGCTGAAGGATTTAAAATATGAGCAGACACAAAGGAAGAAGAATTCATGTACTACTCTTGAATTTTTAACGTACATTTCAACAAAATACACACAGCATTGTTATTTTAGGGAAGGTATTTTGATGGTTTACTAGCTAATATCATGAAAAGGTAGGATGAATGGATGAATATAGATAGCTTAGAAGACACAATGTTAGAAAAATCTTTTTCAAAACGTTATTAAAATAACTGTCTCCCTGCTGCAAATCTATTACACACTACTGCTGAAGCTGTATTGCAGGAAATATTTATTAAACACACACACACACACAAATATATATACACAGACATATATGTGCATTATATATATATAATATATATATATATATATATATATAACATCTAACTACCTTTGCCTCTAAGGTCTCAAGAAGACATTAAGAACATAAAGAAGTGAGTATATTTCAATATTCAACAATTATAATGATCCTCATCATGGGAAAACCTCATTAGATTTCCCACATTTCAAAAAGGGAGTGTTTGGTCCAGACTCTGCTTGCATACTGGTATTCCCTCTCCAAGCTTTGAGGTTATTGAAGAAGCTGCTAAAGGTCGCCAGAGTGGAAACAGTTTGTAATGAAACGTCATTTTGTTTCTCTGTGAAAAAGCATCACTCATGATTTCTATCTTGACAGTTACTTGGCTGGATTGTTTATCTTTTAAATTAGTTTTCAAATTCTTGTATTCCTTACAGAAATATGGATTTTCGTCCTTAAATTCTATTAGAACATTTATTCTAAGTGACAGTGGGAGATGTTTTGTAATCTAGTATACTTGATATATATTCCATAAAGGAAATTTAGTCATATCTCTGTATTTCAAAATTATGTGACTCATTTTGCTTACATGCTGTCATTAAGAGACACATGAAAAGTTTTCAAAGATATTGAAGGATGCCAATATTATTTTTGAAACTTTAATCAAGGAAGTATTACTATTTTATAATAATAAAATTATTATATATTTTATTATATTATAATGTATATAATTATTTTATAATTGATTATTTTATAATCCTCTTAAATATTTTAAATGGCATAATATGTAAACAGGAAGATTTCCCTTTTCCATGTAAGTTACTTTAATATAAACCATAGCCATAAATGAAAAAGGCAAACAAGCCTTTCATAAGTATTCTGAGACATTCAAACAGTTCAGTGAAGCCATGGGCAAGAAGAAATTATGATGTAAAATAAAATCTACACAAACTGCTTGCTTTATAGATTTTTATTAATAATAAGTCATATGTGCTTTAGTTTTTAAAGTTATAAAATAAAAGTTTTTATTTAACCTTCCCATTTATCTAATAAAGTAAGAAAGATTATAAATTGAACATGAGGCACTTCCTGAGACAACAGTAATGAAAATACAGAACCAAATCTACTGTATAGCCTTAATGTATTAGAAATTCATCTCTCTAATCATCTATAGAGTAAGTGTTTTGGCGATCTACATTTTGCCAAAGTTTATTTATTAGTACTGGTGATTAAAATAATGGCTGGCTCATATTCATCACCATCCACATTAATCATGCAGAATTACAGTATATCATAAACGTTTAATAGAGGTGTAGAAGTCAGAGTTATTAGATTCATAGCATTTTTGTTGCTGACAATGCTCTTGAAGAAGATTCTTCTTTGCTCCATACTTAATTTCAAATGAGAATTATAAATATATAAGAACATTTACTATCTAGAAATTAGTAATTCAAAAATAAAGTAATATCTGTTAAATAATGCTGAGTATTATTATCTATACTAGTGTTCTGTTTTTGTTGAAAGTGACTCTGGTGTTTTAAAAACAGTACTAAGGAATTTTAGATTAAGATTAAATGTGCATGATAATAATGAAAATAAATTCCATCCACTTCCTGTAACCAGGCAAGACTTCCAGTTGTGGGACTGGGACTCCAACCCAGACACAAAACATTTGATTTATAATCAAAGTTGCCTGCAAAGTTTGCTAGACAGTGGAATGGCAGAATCCCATGCCAAAAGAAAGAGCCTCTGCCTGACAATGCAGAGTTGGCCAGAAACAGGAGAATGAATAGCAACAGTATGATTACTAATGATATTCTGCTAGGCTCATAGATCAGTGCCTAACCCAGTCTTCATCAGAGAGACTCCTACCGGCAGCTGAAAGGAGCGAATGCGGAGGTCCATGTCGAGACATAGGATGGAATTAAGGAAATGGTGATGAAGAGCTGAGGAGGGATTTCAGGGAGCAGAGGAGTGAAGGCCCCAGGAGATCAAGCACTACAGAGTCAACTGACCAGGACACTTAGATGCTCACAGACTGAACAGTAGACGTGAAGCCTGCAGGATCCCATACATATACCTTACTGTTATCTGACTTGATTATTTTGTGGAATACCTAAAAGTTGGAATGTCAGTGGAGGTCCTCTGACCTTTTACCTGTGCTTGGGAGCCTTTTTCTCCTGCTAGGCTCCCTAGTCCAGCGTTGATGCAGGGGTTTCTGCCAGGCTTTGTCCCCTCTTGATATAAGTAGTGAGGGGTGAGCGGCTGCTCTGTTCTGAGGAACAGAAGGGAGCCTGCTTCTGAGGAAGTATTTGGGGGGGGGTAATCTCAGAGAGGGGACATGAGAGAACTGGGAGGAATGGAAGGGGGATGGAGGTAGGGAAGGGTGGGGTCAGGCTGTATCATGTGAGAGAGAAAATTGATTTTAATAAGCAAAAATGAGTAAATATGCAAAATAATGAAAATTTCAGAGCAGTTCTTTAATATGTGCTATGTTAAATGAAAATATTTTCAAATATTAAACAAATTTGATACATTACTTACGTATTACCTATTTTCTCTGGTTATTATCAAACTATTCTTATTTGAAGCAGTTAAAATTTTATTAGGAACCTAACAATTCTCCTGTATGACTTATAACTGTATTGGTTTTAGTAAAAATTAGACAAGATAATGTAAACTAACTGCCAATATTTATATATTATAATTATATATTATATATTAAAACTAGAAGTAAATTTTTTAAACAAATGGTAGTGATAAGCTGTTTTCTCTTAGTTTAGAGGTATTGGTGAATATTACTGGTCTCTAAAACAATATTCAGGGATCTACTTTTCATTTATGATTTGAAAAAAATGAAATTAAAATAAAAAATATTTAAATGCAAATATAGAAATTAAAAGTGGATAGAGCATAGTTATTGCCTACAATTTCTGGACTATATGTTTACATTCCAGAAATTATGTATTATTCTGTATAAAGAATGTATGCCTCTTAGCACATTAATGGCTCTATTTTTTTTGATCATGTGAAAACAAAGAATTAGGAAGCAAAGCACACAATTATTAAAATAACACGTATCCTAGACATCAGAATGACTTTTTTTTCTTTGTGTCTGGTGTTTGTGTGGGGGCTGTGTGTGTGTGTGTGTGTGTGTGTGTATAATTGCCTAGTTGTATGGATATGTGAGTACACCAACTCTTCTGGAAGAGGCCAAGAAGTCCAAGTAGGTCCCTTCATAAATCATTCTTTACCTTAGTTTAGGGAACAATCCCTCACTGAACTTAAAGTTCTTAGACTGTCTGGACAGAGAGCCCTGTAATGCTCCAGTTTCAGCCTCCACAGTCAATACTGGGTAATTTATGCATACCACTGCTCCTGACTTTTATATGGTCTCCAGGGATCTTAGCTCATGTTCTGTTAGAATAACAAAGCTTTACCCATTGAGTCATCTCTCATGTCGTGGATCACATTCTGCATATCTATGTAAACAATTTTAAAATCATCTGAATAATCTTATTTAAATCAGTAGTAAAATTCACCACTTACAGTAGAGAATTTCTTTATCCTTATTTATGACAAGAAAATGTGAATCTCAGATACATGGTGATTAGGAATAGGGGTATGGATCCTGAAGCTCTGGTAACTTATTGCCTATCACTTCCTGTTCAACATTTTTTTGTGTGTCTGAAAGACAAATGTATCTCCTGAGGACAAATAAATTGGGATCTAGTTCCTTAGAGGAAACAACTCATCATGGAGATCATGAAATCACTGAGGTTATGAGCAGTTCACAGCTGTGTTAGGATCTTTGCCAAAGCCTCAAATATCTGTACTTCATGTGCTCACAAACTATGCTTAAGCTTCTTGGTACATAGTAAACATGCAAAATTTCATCAGATGATTTTTATTTTATTATTTCATTTAGCTTTTGAGACTAGGAGATAAATACATTATTCTATTCTTCCCTTTCCTCCTTCTACACACTCAAGTTCATGGTCTCATTTTTAATCAATTACTGATACATATAATATGTATTATATGCTCCTAGATACATAAATATAACTGTCTAAGTGTGTATAATGTTATTTATATGTAACAAAGTGATAAATAAGATATTTTAACTTATTTCATTAAAAATATTGTGGAAATAAACTAAATGGGATAAATTGTGTTATCCAAGGAAGAGCACAACAACTGGTTATCCAATAACAAATGGTCAGCCATGAAAACATACATACAATAACATAATAAAGGCTGAGCAAGTTATACTTTTATATTTAGGAATATATAAATATATATGTATATATATAAATATGAATATAATTATATATGTGTATTCACAGATATGCACATATATTTGTATGGTTATATGAAATTCAAATCACATTAAGTAAATTAATAAATAAACACAAACTTTGAAAATATTTCTTGATAATTATATAAAAAGGAATGTATGTGTTTACTGTTATGCATACACAAAGAACTACTGGAATTGGTCAATAAAACAAAGTTTAAACATACATATTCACATTATCAAAATCATTCAGGGCCAGGAATGAAGTTTAATTGGTACAGTGACTGCCTAACATAAAGAAAAGTTGAGTTAGGTCCTTAGAACATTAAAAACTGGGAGTGATGATACACACTGCCTAAACCCTGCATTCAAGAGGTAGAGTTCAGGGTCATGCTCCACTACAGAGGTACTTCTCAGTCATTGAGGGCATTTAATATCACACTAAAAGAAAGCAAACAAAATAAATAAATGAACCCAAACTCATTCATGTAAAAGCTACACAATGTAAAAACAGGTTGATGGCAGAGGAAAGAAATAACAATGACCTTAGGTCCAATCACTTCAAATATCCGGGAGGAGCTAACATTAGTTGTAAGCCACTCAAAAATTTAAGCATCCTCAATTCAAACAGCTTAACTTTGTGTGATCCCTACCTTGATGTTTACACAGTTAAGAAGGGTTTTGGTCACTGTACCAACTTTCATATAACGTACTGTTTGTTCATCTCAACAAAATATAGATGAGTCAGCACTGGCTTCAGATTAGAAGCTTGAAAACTTTAATTACATTTATAAGTTATATTCAGCAAAGTCTAATTTTGACCATGGTTTTGAGTACAACCTCCATATGATGGTAGAGCTTTATAAGCCATTAAAATTATCATACATTTTACAACTTTAATATGCATACGCACCTTAGGGAGGAAAATTAAGGGATGGAGGGAGATGACAAGGAATAAAAGGCATTAGTGGACAGAACCCTGGAGGCAAAGACTGCTTTACTTAATGAGTACAAAACCCATTCTCTGTCAAGAAAAATAAGTCCTGTTTTAGACAGATTGTTTTAGGGCTTTGAAGTGTTAAGACTCACAGTATTATGGAAAAGAGTAGAATAATATTTAAAAATTAATGGACTTATTTATTTCTGGATTGTAGTCAGCCTTTACATTTCTGCCTGAAAAGTATATTTTGAGTAAAATATAAACTGGAGAAGTGAAGTGATATCCCATTTTTGAAAACTAAAGGTTGTATATTTGTAAAAGTTTATGTAGATATTAAAGAAGGAGGAGACAATAATCAATAGGGTTTATCCTACCATAACTTCTGATGAAAACTTGGATTTCTAATTTACAAAGAAAATAGAAAAATGCTTTGTGATTGATAGAGGTTTGGTATTATTATTCTATTCTTCACATACTCATCTATTGAGTGTTCCTAATACACTGTCTTCAGAGGTAAGGGATTATGGATTATGGAGTGACTGTGAGATAAGAACTCTCCTTGTACTAATTAACCACAAATTTATTGAGAGGTTAATAATTTAAAGGCCTTCTTGAGAGTTGGTGTTAGGTAAGGATGTGAAGCAAATTGAGGAGAAACAAATCACCAGTGAATGTCTCTTCAGTGATTCCTCTTCCTTTCAATCAGTCTACTGACTACACTGAGTTAAGAAAGTTTGCTAAGGCCCATGATGCACTGCCTCCGCACAGCAGGGAACAAAGGATTAAGTGACCATGCACAGAAAACCCTAAAACCATGAATCAAAAGAAACCCGGCCACTTCTAAATTGTTTCTGTCTGATATCTGTCACAGATGAAAAATAAATCTAAAACGGGGCTTACTAAATTAGATCTGGAAAATAAATTCAGGAAATGAATTAGAAGTCCCCTTACTCAACAGATAGAGATAGAGTAACATATATCTTAAGATCTCAAATTAAATTTTATATATGTCAAATACAATATAAAATAAAAAGTCTTCTATATGTGATTAAAATAGATGAGAAACTACAGAACAAATATGACTATGATGAAAAAAAGAAAAATAAAAACCTCAAAAATATTTTCTGCTTGAGTTGAAAGAAGCATTCTAAAGCAAACTATCAAAAAATCTGCTACAATTAGTGACTTTTGGAGAAGCTCCCCATAGCTAAATATATTTCAAATTGAAGTCCTCATATAAAGAGTAAAAAAGAATTTAAAAAATGATACTGAAACTTACAACAATAATGAAAATTATAAACAAAGAAACAAACTAAGGCAATGCACACAAATATACCTAATGACTAATCTGTTTATAATAGAAAAATAGGAAGAGAAGAAAAATTACCTGTTATATAAAGGAGCACAGGTAAACATCATAGCAGATAACTCCTTGTAAATATCGGGTATAAGAAAATACAATTACATAATAGTGAAATGACATTAAAATTATGCACCAAGAAGAATAAGATAAAGAATATTGATTTATAGAATATAAGAAAATAAATAGAAACATTAAGTAATATATTGTCAGATATTTAAAAGCCATAATCTTGTGTATTAAAATTTTATTTGAGTGAGGTCTTAAAAGATGATCTTTTAAATTATTTTTTGTGTTCTTGAGAATTTCATTCATGTATACAATAAAATATAATTTTCTATTTTCCATTCAAATTTTACGGATATCCAGAATTTTCTTGACTGATATTCTGTATTGTCGAAGTCACTGTGACAACTATGGCAAGCTGGATAACCGTTCATGGGAGGCAAGAAGGCAGTTCTATTCAACTGGACTCAATAGTGGGTGTTGTTTCAAACTTTGGAATTCTGAGCCCAAGCAATTTATTTTAGGCATTTTTAAATGCAGCACAATTTGGTGAAAAATTCCCTGGCAATATTTAACTCAATTCCATGTGCACATTAAAGTATATAGAAATCTCCTAGAAGAAAAAATAAGATACATAAGACATGACTACATCTAAACTCTTTGTAAATCACATGCTATCTCCCATATAGGTAAGTTCTGTAGATTGACTACATTCATTATATCATTCATAAAGATAGGTTGCATATATTATCTGAAAAAAAAAGCTTACAATAAGTGTCTGGCGTAGAGTAAAACAAGCTCATGATACATTCATGTGGGAGGATCAGGTCTGGTCTCAGCCACACAGATAGTGCAAAGTTCATCAGGCTATTTGCTTTTTCTGTTACAAAATCTCCTCGCAGATAACTGATTATGCATCTCCACCTTTTAAGGAACAGACATGTGTTCAACATTTCAGGTTCCCTTCACTCTTACCTATGAGAACAAGGACCTCTCCACACCCTACAGTGGCTAGCTCAGGCAGGTATTCCTAGCTGCTATAAGCTGTTACATAAGCTGTTATATAAGCTATAACAATATTAATGATGTGTCCTAAAGCCAGGATCTCATCGTGACCCTCCCAATCCTCTGACTCTTGCATTCTTTCCATCTACACTTCCATGATGTTCCCTGAGCCTTGAGTGGAGAGAGAGTGATATTGCTGTCCTGTTTAAATCTGAACACTCTGCCTCTTATTTTCAGCACATTGGCTAGTTGTATATCTGTTCATTAACTTAATTTAAAAAAAAAGAGCTTCTTAGACCAAGTTGCTTTTTCATTTAAATTTCATCTAATTGTTTTGAGTGAGATACAATAGGATAAATAATGGATGGATATAAATTTGAATTAATGGATATAATGGATATAATTGGATATATTAATGGATATAAATTTAGATATAATTAATGGACATAAAATTGAATACTATATGGTCTTGGTAGTCCTAATTTGATAAATTTAGTACATTAAAATGTACTGATTTGGTGAAACTGCATTAGCTGTAGAATCAAAATATTCATCTTTAAACTGTGTAAGGTTGTAATGGGCTTATTCAATGCATTTTTCTTACTGAGAATCAACTAAGAAGATCTGCACCAAGATAGATATCTACACAGAGTGATCTAAATAAAAGAGCAAATGCAAGAACTGCCTAAAATAAAGATCAGCTTATAAAGCTAAAGAAACAAACTGGGAGAATTTTGGCAAATTTTATATAAAAGGATCCTCAAAATTCAAATTGTATTTCATTCAAAATGAATGATTTTACTGTTGATTAAGCATTTCTTATCATCAATAAACATTATCAAAATTAAAGGAATATGAGAAATAATTAAAAACTATTTAGTTAACAATATTTAATATTTATCACATATAAAAACTCAAAAATCTCAGCAGAAGCAACAAAAATAATGTAACATATAATTATCAACAATAGATTAAATGAGGAGCATTAATAATCATCTGTAATGTAAATGAGAGTGAAAACAGCTCTTAATATCTAGTAGAAAATCTCAGAAAGAGTAGGACTTCAAGTGCTTGTGAGAATATAAATAAAGAAAAATCCTCTAAGGCTCCTTGCTATCAAATATTATAGTAGAATGGGTAATAGAGTCTGTGCGTGGCAAAGGGAGGCACAAAGGAGAAGAAATGCCAATCTTTGGCTAAGTTACAACTATACAGCAATAAGAAAGTTCTCTTATTACATCGATGGTTGAGTGTACATAAAATTGTAGGCTTTTATAAAACTAGAAAATTCCTTCTGAATATTCCCTCCAAAAAAAGAGGATATATGAAGGCTTAGATGTTTTTACCTCATTCACACATTACAATAGGAATCCAATAACAAGCGACATGGAAATACATTGATATATCAACTTCTGCCCTTGTAAAACTCTGAATATAATCCTATAGGTGAAAATTACAAAAGTAATTAATTATATTTGTCATTTTTCCATGTTATATATGATAGTATAAAACTAATATGTAATTACTTAGCAACTGTTATTAAATTTAGAAATTATTCATTTATTCAATTATTCATTTATTCAGACAGTTCTAGTAAAGAAAAAAAGACAGGAACTAATTTTCTATGTATTACTCTGGCATAAAGATGTATACTTCACTTCAACCTGTATATTTTTAAAGTATATATTAATAAAAATATTAATATTTCAGACTATTTTAATATGCAAAGAGATATGCATCAGGTGTTATTTTAGTATGAACATTTTGAGAGTAATTTTTACATGAGAAATTGTGTTCTTTCAAACTATCATGAATATATTACGTCAAACAAGTACAGCAATATAAAAGTGACCCAAGGTATTCTCATTTTTAATACTTTTAAAATGTATACTTAATATCATAGATTAGATACATTAAATTATCACTATAACATTTATGAAAAAAAACATTTTATTCATCTAAAACATTAAATAATATTATTTTAAATAATGGATTAAAACAGAAATTCTCATAGAATTTTGTTTCCCAATTGGATTAGATTTATATATCATTGACAAGATAGAGTACTAACCATATGCTACATTGTCATAAACAAAGCAATTCTTTAGGAAATTGTCATTTTAAAGGAGAAGATAAACACCCATGGGTTTTTTTAAGTGCCATGTTAATATCTATGTAAGGTTAGAAACATGGGCCTAATTAAAGTAAAGAACTCTACATACATTGAAATAAACATATCTAAACTACATAATATCCATGCATTATGAGCATATTTGATTTTTAATAATTTGGAAATACATTTGTGATAGTAAACATCCACATTATTATACTTGTATTCTCAACACATTTAATAACAATTATTTAAAAAATGATTGTCATGGATTTATAGAGGAAAAATAGTATATGGAAAATTTTATTTTCCACATTTAGAAATATGTATACCATTTAAGTGAAAGCTTCATATGCAAAAATCAAATCTGTGAATGGACCACTAGGATATAATGAGAATTGGAAATTTTTATTTTGTTACTTTAAATAAAAAACTTTCTGTGTTACAAGAATTTGAAATTAATCTTCATTCAGTCAGACTGTACTGTATTAGACATCATTCAAATATTTACTTGCCTTATTTAAAGAATAGTGTCATAGAATTTTTGCTGAGGCACATTAATACTAAGAATTTTGTTTTTCTATTAATTTTAAAATGCAACTCCAAAGTAGTAGCTACAAGCATAAGCTTATAATAGTAATTTGTGTGAGGTTAATATTTCAATCTGAATCTTCATTTCCATCTACTATATAATAATTTACCTTAAAAAATACACAAGAAATATAATGGATGTAAAATCACAAAAATAACAATATGGAAGACAATTATAAATAGGAAGATAATTACTACCCAAATTGCAAAGTTTCAGTACAAATATTACCTATAATGCACATGCAATTAAATAAATATGCTTCTATGTTTAAAAGCATGTGCTAACTATAATGATTATGTTTGGACTAATATTCCAGAGGTTGGATGGATTAGCTTCTTATTGCCTTTCTGTACAAGTTATAAAACAATACCCTCTGGGATTAATATGTTTTGAGCATATATTTCTTGATTCATTCTGTCTCTATTCTTTGAGGTAAAAATAAAACTGTAGGTTAGATAGTCTGGCCAAATTGTTATTTAGCACGATATTGACACAGCAATCACAATCTGTGTCCATAGGTGGTAACTTAAGATTCCCTCTTCTTTCTTGAATATTGATTTTATTTTTAATTATATATTTTGGAGTAGGAGAAAAGTGGACATTCTCTGAAAATGTTAGAGGAACATCCTAATGCAAAACACTGAGCCTAGAAAAATGATCCAAATGAGAACCTGTATGATATTGAGAATGGAAATGGTTGCTTAGATACAGTAGTTAAAGTGTGATTCACGAAATAGACTTATTAGACTATATTAAACTTAATTTATCTTCCCTGGCATGAACATGTAAGACAATTCAGTTACAACTCAGTGACACTGACACCATGGTTCAAAAGCCAAATCTGGGAGCTTCAGAGATTGCTCAAAAGTTAGTAGCACTCTTTGCTCTTGCTGCCTATGCAGATGGTCTCACAACAATATATAACTCCAGTTACAGAGGATCTGATGTTCTCTTCTGAATTACTTGGGCATTAGGCACGGTGTGTATTTGGTACATACACATACATGTAGGCAAATCATTCATAAAAACAGATTCCTGAATGTTAAGCCCATGTGTTTTTTTTTCCTGCTTTCTTTTGTTTTGCTTTTTTTTTTTCCCACACTACACAGTGAACAATTAGAGAATATAAACTATTGACTGGAAAAGGGGCTCAGTTAAGAGAAAACTTCTGCAGAATTTGATTCTTAGCATCCACATGGAAAAATTCACAACTATCCTGAAATCTGAGCTCCAGGGAATCAAAGACTCTCTCTTGGGCTTCATTGACACCTGCATTCATAATTACACATACTGACACAAAGAAATAAAAATAAAAAATATTTTAAAAGGAAATAATTTACTAGATAATTAAAATTTGCCAAATATGATACTAAAGGCAAAAAAAAACCACTATGAAAAGATGTCCTTTGCAATATGACATTACTAAAATAAAAATAAAATAAAATCCAGATCATGCTATACATTTTTCTTGTTTCTTATTCTTTTAAATATTTTCAATATATTTTCATCATATTCTTTTCTCTTCTCCAAGTCCTTTCAGATTCTCCCTACCTCTATTTATATCCAACTTTGTGATATTTCTTTCAACAACAAAAATAAATAAAGAAAAAAAATTACAAAATCTCAAAATACAGAAACACTACACATTAAGGAGGAGTAGGCAGCACATACAAAATTGTCCCTTCTGTGTTGGTCAACTTCTCTTGCACAGAAGACCTTCTCTGGAGTGTGGTTTATACACCCAGTATCGCTCTATGATAAAAAATCTGATTTTACCCTTTCCAGAGGTATCATTACAAACAATATCAGGGATTGGAATGGGACTTTCTTCCTTCTTCCCATTTGTAGTGCTGGGGTTTTCTCTGGATTAAATTAGGTGCAGATCTTTTATGTGTTGTTAATGATATACCTTTTAATATTTGCAAAATCAAAATCACTGACAGAAATGAATTCTCAGTAGAATGTGGATCAGTGGTAGAGAATCAACAATAAACATTCATGAATTGTTGCTTGACTCAAAAATGACACAAGCATATTTGAAAGAAATTTAGTAGCTTACTACAACATGAAACAGATTTTTGGTGTATAACCTAGCAGGTGAAATTCCTTTCTCTTTATACAAAAGAATTTAAACCTTCCAGCCACACAAACACTTTATGCAGATGTATATAGCAACTTCATTTTTAATTACCTATTGTGGGTAATTCCTTATGAGGGATCCCTGTGGATATGGTATCATTTGCAGCAACAATTAAATTAGCAGTAAAATCAGTATCACAAAAGAAGAAATCAAAACACATCTCACTAAATAAAAAAACATGAATTACAAAAGGCTAGGTACTTGTATTTAATATTTTGTCATTCTCGAACAGCAAATATTTGCTGATTGTATAATGATTCATAAGCTCTAACAATTAGAGATGTACGTAAAATGGACCTAGAGATAATGATGCAACAGAGTATGAATATCAACTGAAAATAAATTATCTGTTTATATACCATTTTGTAGGGAATGCTTCACACTTATAGAAAATAACGAAAAAGTTATACCCTTATAAGTCTCTAGTTATACTTCACCAGTTAAAATGTGATTTACATTCAAAATTTTGGTTATTAATACATTTGTAAATTATCTATACTGATCAGTGTGGAAAACTTGATTTTCTTTATAATATTTTTTTCATCATATAACAGCAGATCCTTAAATAAAATCTTCCACAGCCAATTTTTGTATTTATCATACTCTATTGTCTTTTGAAATATATAATCCAACAAGCATTAGTCAAGAAGAAATGATATTCCTTTAATCTTGAGATACATGCCTGTGGATTGATCCAATTTGGGGTTTCACTGTGCTTTTTATATTAAAAATTATGAAACCATAAATTTAGACATGTCTCATTGACTGCACAGCATTGCCAAAGACTTTAAATATTGCTTTATGATTTTAAAGTTCATGTAACTATCGACAGCTTACCTTGTCTTTTCCGTAGATGCTATGCATGGTTGATTCCTAACACAAGACTAATGACCTACAGCAATGTACATTGCTATTAAGCCATATTTGTCTCACACACATTTCTTTTCATATAAAACATGTCACAGCTGACTTGTTCTTAGAAAAAATGAGTGAGAAGAAAATGGTACCGAAGTACCATTGCTGAATGTCACTGTGGAGTGAGGGAGATAGCAAAGAAAGCATTTGTTTACCATATAGAAGAAGGAATTTCCATTTTGCCACATTATGAACATTTTTCTCTACATGACTAGAGAGTATTATCGAATGTTCCACATGTTATAAACTGGAGCTTTAATTACACTTTATCTCTTAGGTACATTCATGAACTGAATCCATAAGTGTGAAGGTCAAATGTATGTACAGAACGATGTCAATAATTACATTTGATTCTGGTCACAAGTCCCAATTGATGGTAGAAAGGTGTTATCAGTTTCTTATAACCATCAAAATACATTGTTAAACTGAGTTCTCATATATGAAGATAATATATGAAACTGCTGTTCAGAAAGAATTGTTAATTATTCATCGTTGCCTAAAGACACAAAAGAAAATATTCTACATTTTTTATTCAAACTAGTTACTTTTTCATAAATTTCAATTCTATTGAAATAGAATTTCTAAAAACCTGGGGAAAGCATACCAGTTACACAGGAAGAAATGAATGCATCATTGAGTAAAATCTTATTATAGCCAAATTTCAAAGTGTTCTGAAAATAGTTTCAAAGAGCCATATGTAAAATGACTTATAATTATCTAGGAGTAAATTTCTAAATAATGCATGGGGTAATATGTAAAACAACATTTACTACCATGAAAATCAGCAGCAGCTAAAACAGCAGAATTTTTAGAAGTTAATAATAAGTTGTTGAAAGAAGTCAATAGGTAGAAAATAAGTACTTAATACTAACCTTATAATTCAAACAAAATCAACTAGATAGAATGACAAATTATATGCTAGTATTTCAAAATTGAAGCTATGAACAGCTCTATGATCTAGAAAGGTACTACAGGGTACCTAGATAAAATAAACTAGAAGATTTCAGATAGATGATTGCACATCTATGTTCATTATAATAATATTTTAAATGTCAGCCTACATAATAAGTGAAAATATCCATCAATGGGTGAATAGATGAAGATAATGTTACCATTGTTGTTACTGATAATGCCATGTTTTATTTGCCCATTGGATTTTTCAATATTTCATACTTGCACAAAGATTATTGGTGAGAAAATTGTGGCAAAGGTCCGATTTGGAATTTGGGAATTATGTCTTGGTAATTTGTGAGTGCAGAACTACTTGAAAAAAAAATGTGTGAAATATATGAATTAATTTTATAAAAAATATTTTACACATGATATAGTACACACACACAAACATACCTTATTCAGACATTGAATGAAACGAAATATCACCATACCAATATACATATATAATTGTGAAAGACACAATAGTGACTCTGACATGCGAAGAACATTCTGTCATTGTACACACAGTTGGAACCTAGGTCAAATTTACAGAATCCTAGAGATTAAAATGTGGTTTTGACAGGAAAAGGAGAAATTGGCAGAAATTTGTTGAAAGGTGTCATATTCAGACACCTGTTGGGCAGTTTAGGGAGAACATACCTTTATCATTGCTAGAATAAGTAAGTGGTATTAGATATTTGAAATTCTCTGTAAGTGAGACTTTATCATCCTTAGCTCAAGAAAAGAATTCAGTAACTTCTTCAGCATAAACATATTCATCAATTCCCTGATTATCTCCACATAAGCCCATTTTACGTGGAATTATTAAGCACTGTGAAGGGAGGGATCACAGTCTACCATGTAACTTCAAATATTTTTCTTACCATTTTAGCATACCTATATTTGAGTATATTTTCTATATATATTAGGATATTACACTAATTTCTATTTTATCTTGTCTAGAAGATGAACTAAAAATAATTCACAAAGACGTTCTTTAGTGTTCAATGAATTTTAGAATAATTCCAAATAATTAATTGCGGCCTCTACAAATTCAGATAGGTTGCCCACTCTCAGACAGAATCACCCCCCCCCCAAATATCTTAGTGCCAGTCCTCTCTTCAATTCTCTCTCCCCTCTTTGTAACTGCTTTGCCTCACCCCCTACCACCTCAAGAGGAGACTCCCTGCCAGACCAGAGGCCACCCCAGACTCTATAACTCCAGAGAGGCTGTCTAATCTCTCAAGGCATCTCCCCAATATCTTAGTGCCCAAGTTCTCTCTCCAATTCTCATTCCTTCTGTTACTGCCTTCCCCATCCCCCAATTCAAGATGAGGTTTCCTGCTTAGATCATAGGTCACTCTAGCACCTACAACTCCAGGTAGGCTGCCTGCTGCTCTTCCACAGAATCCCCCACTCTCTGAATGCCTCTGTCTTCTCTCCAATTATCCTTCTCTTTCTTATAGCCTCCTTCACAGCAACACAAGTGGAAGCGCCTTGTTTGGAACCAAGGCTCCAGAACTCGAGGGGTGACTCACTGCCAGACCAAGAAACTGCACCCACTCTAACCCCACCCTTCAACTCCTATGGAAATATCTAGCCCTACCCCAAGCCACTCAGAAGACCAGGGTTGAAACAAAACCTAAGGAAGGAAAGTCTCATCCTATGAAGAAAAATTCAGGACTTAGCATCTAAATCCTTAATCACTCTAATCCCAGATGCCTATTTGCAAGTTTAAGAACATCATCACAGCAACAAGGGCAAGTGTGTCACAATTAGAGCCCAACTGTTCTAGGAAAGCAAGCCTGGAACACATTGATTCAGAAGAAGCAGAAGAAAAAAACCTTAAAACTAACTTCATGAATATAATAGAGGCCCTTAAAGAGGAAATGAATAAATCCTTCAATGAAATTATGACAAGACAAACAATGGGATGAATTGAATAAATTTTTTTCAAAAAAATCACAGAAAACACAAAGAAACAATTAGAAAAAATGAATAAATTCCTTACAGAAATCCCAGGAAAACAAGCAGACAATTCAAAGAAAAAAATAAAAATATTCAAGACATGAAAATGGAAATAGAAGCCGCAAAGAAAATACAAACCAAGAGAATCTTGGAAATGGAGTAGCTAGAAAAGTGATCAGGAACTACAGAGACAAGCTAGAGCAAAAGAGTACAAGAAATGCAAAAGAGAATATCAGGAGTTGAAGATTCTATAGAAGAAATAGATATATTGGTAAGAAGAAAATATTAACTCCAAATAATTCTGGACAAAAACATCCAGGAAATCTGTGATAATATGAAAAGACCAAAAGTAAGAATAATAGGAATAGATGAAGAAGATTCCCTGCTCAAAGACCCTGAAAATATTTTCAACAAAATCATAAGGGAAAAAAAAAAAAACTTTTTCAAACCTAAAGAAGGAGATGCCTATTATGGTAAAAGAAGCATACAGAACATCAAATAGACTGGACCAGAAAAACAAGTCCCCCTGCCACATCATAATCAAACTGCTAAACATACAGAAAAAAGAAAGAATATTAAAGCTTCAAGAGAATAAGAGCAAGTAACATTAAATATATTAGATTCTATTTCTAATATAAAAATATATTGGAATTAGAATTACACTGAATTCTCAATAGTGACTCTCAAAGCCAGAAAGGCCTGGACAGATGCTACAGACTCCAAGGGACCACAGATGACATTCCAGACTACTATACCCAACAAAACATTCAATTACAACAGATGGAAAAAAACAAAATATTCCATGATAAACCCCAATTCAAACAACATTTAACTACAAATACAGCTCTAGAGAAAGGTTGTTGAAGAAAACTCCAACTTATGGAGGTTAGCTGTGCTGATGGAAACACAGAAAATAAATGACCTCACCCCATCAAAATCAATAGAAGGAAGACAAACACGTACAAATACAAACACTACAAACACACACAATCAGACACACACACACACACACACACACACACACACACACACACACATCTTCTAACCAATAATAACCATGAAATAAAAGGACCAAACAAGTTTTGGACATTGATATCTCTCAACATCAATGTTCACAATTGCCCCCACCAAAAAAAGAAACAGAATAACAGAATGGATGTGAAAACAGGATCCATCCTTCTGTTGCTTACAAGACACAGACATCAACCTCAAAGATGAATATTACCTCAGAGTAAAAGAATAGGAAAAGATTTTCCAAGCAAAAGGCCCCCATAAGCAAGTCAGTATAGCCATGCTAATATCTAACAAAATATACCTCAAACCCAAATTAATCAAAAGGGATAGAAAATGGCACTTCATACTCATCAATGGAAAAATTCAACAAGATGACATTTCAATTCTTAATATCTATGCCTCCAAATCAAGTGGTCTTATATTGTTAAAAATACAGTGCTAAAGATAAAACCACACACTGACACATAAACAACGATATTGTGAGATTTCAATACACCACCCTCATCAACTAACAAATCATCCAGACAAAAACTAAACAGAGAAATACTGGAACTGACAAACATTATAAACCAAATGGAGCTAACAGACATTTACAGAACATTTCACCCCCACACAAAATAATATACCTTTTTTGTACTCTCTCATGGCACTTGCAGCAAAATTGATCACATCCTCAGTCATAGAGTAAATCTCAATAGACATAAGAAAATTGAAATAATTCCCTGCATCCACCATGTGTTAAAACTGGATTTCAACATCAATAGCAACAAGATCATGCCTACAAAATTTTGGAGACTGAATAATTATCTACTGAATGACTATTGGGTCAAAGTAGAAATAAAGAAATTTAAGATTTTCTAGAATTCAATGAAAATTAATTCACAATATACCCAACCTTATGAGACACAATGAAAGTGGCACTAATAGGAAGCTACATAGCACAAAGCGCCTACCAAAAAAGAGTAGAAAGTTAACATACTAGCAAAAGAAAGGGAGAAATAACCACAGACAACAATGAAATCCAAAGAATCATTAGGTCATACTTGAAAGACCTGTACTCCACAAAATTGGAAAATCTAAAAGAAACGCATAATTTTCTTGATAGATACCATATAGCAATATAAAATCAAGATGAGATAAACAAATAAAACAGATATATAACCCCAAGGAAATTACAATTCTGCTAACCAGAAAATAAAAGAAGCCTAAGGCCAGATGGTTCATCTTAGAATTCTATCAGATATTCAAAAAGGAGTTAACACCAATACCTCTCAAATTATTCCACAAAATAGAAATAAAGGGAACATTGCCAAACTAATTTTATGAAGCCACAGTAGCCCTGATACCCAAAATCATACAAAATATCAACAAAGAAAGACTAATTTCACTTAATAACATAGATGACAAAGTATTCAATGAAATACTCCCAAACCAAACCCAAGAACACATCAAAAAGATCCATCATGATCAAGTAGACTTCATCACAGGGATGCAGGTATGGTTCAAAATATAAAAATCAGTCATGTAATCAACCACAGGAACAAACTGAAAGAAAAACAACACACACACACACACAAGATCATCTCACTAGAAGGAGAGAAAGGATTTGACAAAATTTAACACCCCTTTAGGAAAAACATTTTGGAGAGATTAGGAATACAAGGAAGATACCTAAATATAATATAGGAAATTTCTAGCAAATCTACCACCGATATGAAGTATAATGGAGAGAAACTCACCGCAATTCCACTAAAATTAGGACCAAGACAAATTTCTACTCTCTCAATATCAGTTCAATATACTCCTTGAGGTTCCATCTAGAGAAATAAGACAACAGAAGGAGATCAAAGGGATACAAATTAAAAAGGAATAAGTCAAAGTACCCTTACTTTCAGATGATATGGTAGTATATAAAATCACCCCCAACAATTCTACCAGGGAGCTCTCACAGCTGACAAACAACCTCAGAGAAGTGGCTAGCTACAAGATCAACTCATAAAAGCCAGTAGCCCTCCTATATACAAATGACAAATGGACTGGAAAAGAAATCAGGGAAACAATACCCCTCCTAATAACCACCAATAACAAAATTTCTTCGGATGACTCTAATCAAATAAGTAAAAGACTTGTATGGCAGATATCTAAGTCCTTAAAGAAGGATACTGAAGAAGATCTCAGAAGATGGAAAGATCTCCCATGCTCCTAGAGTGGTAGGATTAACATAGGAAAAATGGTCATCTTACCAAAGCAATCTCCAGTTCAATGCAATACCTAACAAAATCCCAATGCAATCAATACTTTACAGACCTTCAAAGACAATATTAAAAGAAATCCGGAGAGATAAAATAGTCCTGAAAAATTAAAAAAAAAAAAAAAAAAAAAACTCTGGAGGCGTCACCATCCTTGGTCTCAAGCCCTCCTGTAGAGCTACAATGATAAAACCCACATGGCATAAAAATAGACATATTGATTTGTAGAACTAAGTAAAAGATCCAAACATAAATCCATACACTTCTGGACACCAGATCTTTGATAAAGAATCATTAAATCTACAATGGGATAAAGAAAGAATATTTAACAAATGATACTGATATAATTGGATGTCTACATGTAGACACAAAAACCCTACACCTATAACCTATCCTCTCTCAGGATCCACTGGGATAATGGAAGAGCAAAACATGATGCCAAGGGAGAAAACCCATGTCTGCTTCTGTAGGGTAGGGCAGGAACTACAGACTGAACAGCCAGAAAATGATTTCTAATGATATCCTTTTCTACGCATATATAGGTGCTTAGCCCATTTCATCAGACAGGCTTTCTCAGGCAGATGATAGGAACTTGTTCACAAGCTCAGGCCAAAAAGTCATGCAGAGTTAGGGGAATCTCATGGAAGAATGGGGAAGGGATTGTGGAGAATTGAGGGATTGAGAATACCAGGAGAACAAGCCCCCCAGATCAACTGGCCAGAATTCTTAGGGACTCACAAAGCTGGCATGGGCAGACTTGGAACCTGCAAGGTCATCTACATATGTCTGTCTTGGTATTATTGCCAAGGTACTACAGCTTGGAGAGTGAAGATCTCTGACACTTTTCCCTGCCCTTGTGACCCTTTTCCTCCTCCTGGGTTGCCTAGTTCACTCTTGATTCCGACATTCATGCCTTGCCTTGTTCCATCTTGTCCTGCTCTGTTGGAGCAGTAACTTGGGAGAATGGCTCTTGTCTGGGCAGAGGCAAAGGTTAAGAAGGTAGATTTGGGGAAAATGGTAGTGGAGCTAGTGGAGAAAGGTTCCTGGATATAACATATGAGAGAAGAGAAAGAAAGAAATTAAAAATATTACTAATAACAATTAGTAATAATAATATTAATGAAGTCACTCTAGTTACCTTCCAAAAATCCAAGCATATTTCACAAAGAATTTTAAGTCTAAGAAGAACTTTATACACAATTTAAATATAGAAGGCATATTAAATAATATTCAAGGGATCATATCAATTTTAGGATATTTTCTAAATGGGATGACTAGAAACTAAAAACTAATGAAATGATGAAGGTTTGGTATTAAAAATGAGACCTGAAATAAAATTCAAACTCAGGAAGCAATAAAAATGTGATACAACATTTAAAGAACAATTTTGAAAGAATTGTAAGAATACACAATAGCCACATGAATGTAGTTGCAATATGGCATTTTTAAATCCATGCTGTGTAATGTTGATCTCACTCAAGGCTTTTAGGTTTTCTTCATCAATTAGATGAGAAACCTTTTAGATTACATTTATAAATCTTTATGTCTAGGGTTGAAGTCACTTCTTTTCTTGAGAGGCCACAAGAATCCCTTGTGTGCTTGACATCTATTGATCTCATCTACTTAATGGTTTTCTTTTCCACTATAAATCTATGTCCTGGTCTTATTTCAAAATGGTAATGACTCTCTCAATTTTCTTTTATCTTAAAGATAATTCATTTTGACACTTTAGCATTCAAGTCGAACAGCAGTATAATTAGGTATCATTCCAGATCAGATCAAATAAATTGCTATGTTTCTTACAGTTAAGTCTATTTTGATATTGCCTAAGAAACCATCAAACTTTGGAAGAAAATAAACATTATTATTTTTAGGAATGTAAAGACTACCAACAACTTATATTTATTACTTAGGAGTATATACCTACACCTTTAATTTCTCTATAATCTAAATTGTCTCATTAATACAACCTTTCATTTTTCTCCTGACTATGAAGATAATAAACAGTGAATGCTTTAATCCGAAATTGTAAATGGAACTTAATAATTATGGCAGCATACCACTCTTTACAAGTTGAGGTTCAAAGGCAGACCGGTGGAATAGTTACCTGAGAAATTTAGTCTAAAGGAGAAAAATTACCTGGTAAATTCAGCACCAATTTGATATGCTGCTGAAGATTAAATATATACAGTTGATTGGAGGGGTTTTTTTAAATGCTGCTTTGTCTCATATAAATATGAGCTTTTCATTACATACACAAAATGATTCATCTCAGCATTTGCTTTCCTTACAACATTCTGATTATTTTTCACCCTTATTTCCAAAGAAGAAAACTGATTTTTTTTCTCTGTATTGATTTAGTACTTCTCCATATTTTCCCCCAAGAATAAGCAGAACACCTCTGTAATTAAAGTCCCCACATTATGAAATGAATGTTTGGAGATATGTAGATAAAATGAAAGTGCACTTGAGCATTCATATTTTAGATATTTTCTTAGTTCCACGTAAGCTTTCCTTCCTGGGAAATATGAAGATCCATGATGACCAAGAATCATTCACTGAGTATGAAACAGAACATGCACTTAGGCAAAACTGATGAAAAAATGAGAATGAATGTAAAATACGAAGTAATGAAGCCTTCAGGTAGATATTTAGAGTCTCTTTTTTTTTTCAACCAGGTACAATTTTGTCTCTCTGTGTAGATGAATCATCTTTTACAATGTCGTTTAACAACTTAACAACTTAGGAGAAATAAACCTACAAATATAAATGCTGCAACTCAGATGTTAATAGCAAAAGAAGCCATTCAAGGTAACTGATATAACTTCATAATACCATGACAGAAAATAAATTGGTTCCTGCAGATAAGTGTAAGGGTATAAAATAGTATGTGTTTTTTTAATTACTCAAATTACCATGTAAACCAAAAAAATTACATGAGAGAGATATGAATCCATAGAAATAAAAGCTCTGCCTGGAGAACACCTCTGAGTATTTTTAATAATTTGATTATAGATCTTGCATTTCAAATTTAAGCTTCACATTGGATATTTCAGCTAAAGCTTTGACATTTTGACAACTTAAAAGCATATCTATACTTTATAACCTATTAATAAAATTTTAAGTACCTGCCCAAGCCATGACTTTCTCTTTTTCAAGGTGATAAAAGTCTTAATAAAACTTTTCATCTCACTTTAGTTTGTATACATTCTTGTCATTTGAAAACAAAATACTAAGTAAGAACTTATCTCCTAATGTCTAATTTCCTAAATCTGAATATTATGCTAAATGTCAAGAGTAATGTCCTAAAAGGAGTATAATTGAAAATTAGTGATCTAATGTATTAGATAAAAAAAGAAAATAAATTCAACATTTATTTCCCTTTAAATCATTGCTGTCCATACATGCCTTCAGTTTATTCCTGGTTTGTGACATTCAAGTTATGTATGTGAGTAAGTTTGTATTTAGAATCATACAGACATGTTTACATATTTAAAATCAAATCACACTATTTTTTTCAAAAGTAATTACTTTAGGTAGTCTGATCAATGATTTTATGAGGTATAATCTTGTCAAAAGAAATTTTTTCTTCACTATTTCAAAATAACTCATTAAAGAATAAAGAGGAATATATCATTAGTATTAATCACACTGTCTTTAGGGAATACTAAGATTTTGTTTGTGGTAAAAATGACCATTAAGACCAAGTTCTGTACTGCAGATCATCTTTGAAACATTTGCATTTTTTTCAGAAATGATTAGCATAAGTGAACATTCTTGGATGAATGAGTGCATATTTTCTTTGATAATGTCAAAATTTTGTAGTGATTTTCAGAATTCACTACTATTGATTTATTACATGAGAAAACCCATTCAAGGAGGAATATACCCAATATATACTGTTCAACACAAGTTTGATTGAAGGCCAATTTACTCAGCTACCTAGATATATAATTATTAGACATTTTCAAATAGTTACTATGTAAAATATTACTATTTGCAAAAGATACATGGAAATTAATTGTTCAACCAAATATTTCTACGCTTATATTCGTATGTAGATTCATCTCATAAAAAAAATGTAACAATGCAATGATATTTAATTAACAAGTTTTATGCTGGACAAAAATTTCAAAATACGGCACAAAGGGTTAACTTTCCAAGTTTCCCATCTTAAAGCACTTGGTAGGAGTAGTGTCCTATCAAAATCATGCACTAAAAGGCTGTTGCCATTACGTCTTCAATATAATGACACCCATTTGTATTACTTTTGAGTTTGAGTCCTCTTCCTAAATAATGTAATTAAAATGAAATATGAGTGATCTCCTTTTATTAAGCATTTTAAATTATTATATTACATTACTCTACATTTTTCATTTGAAATAATGAACGTGTGCATAATTTTAATTCAATACTAATTGACAAAGAATGTATAACTTTGAAAGCTGGTGATGTAAGATAAAATATTCACCTCGGCTAAATATAATTCTAGGTTTCTACAAAAGGTTATTATTTATAATTTTGTGAATTTAGTTTGATTTCCAGATATAATAATTGTGGTGTCTGTTCAAATAGCTGCTTACATTTGAAGTCCCTCTTTCCCTAGTTAGGTGCTGCCCTCTAAAGATGATTTCAAGTTATTTTCACTCAAAACCATTTTTTAGTGTTCTCTTTTTATAAATGGTCAAATTGAACAGTTTCCTAACTACAGAAATCTCCATTTAACAGAACTATACATTTTCTATATTTCTATGAATAAGTATCAGCAATAGATGATTGTTTATAATGCTTACAGTTGTTTTATCACTACATATAATAGTTTAAATCCATGACTCTTAAGGAAAAAAATGTGACTCATCAATAATGTGATTCATAAGAATTACTGGGTAACATTTTACTGTAAAATTTAGAAAAATTATATATATATATATATATATATATATATATATATATATATATATATATATATATATAAAATAGCCAAGAGTATTCTATCAAATTTTGCAAATTATATCCACTAGGTAAGTTCATGTATTTGTATTAAAAACAAATAAACACTCACAATGGAAAGAATTATGCACATTCTTTTACTAACAAAATGAATACGTACTTAGAAATGTACACCTACATGTGTGGTCATTGTTTGAAGATTTTATTCCTAAGAATGCCTAAAGTATCCCTTTTCACCATTCAAGTATTGTCAGATGTTTGTTTCCTGTTTTCCATGTTTTAATTCATACTATACATGATTAAACTACAAGGCTAGAACTAAATTATGAATGAAACAAAACATGTTGCTTTCTCCTAACTTTGCATTCCACTAGGGAGAGAAAGAATACATTGGGAGCATCCGAGTTAGCTTCAAATTTAGAAGCACCATCTATTCTTCCAGAACACAGTATCAATTCTTGTCATCCACCCAATGACTTATACCCATCTGTAGTTCCTGTGTCTCTTTTTGCCTCAATGTGTACCAGGCAAGCATTTGGTACACAGACATACATGCAGACAAAACACCCATAAACATAAAATTAATAAAATAAAAAATATTTTTTCAAAGAAGGCCATTAAATTGCTTAATTAGTCCTGTATTGTCATAGATGGTACAATGATATATGAAAAATACTTGAAAACAAATAGTGGGTTAGGAATTTGGCTCCATGGTTGAGGCATTTTATGGATAACCATGAGGCCCTCAGTATGATTCTCCAGTACTCACAACAGCAAATAGCCTGGTACATCAGTACACATTTGTTCCCCAACACTGGTACTGCAGAGACAGATGAATTCAGGGGTTTCATCACACAGCCAGTCTAGAAAAATAAATGTTTTTTCTGGCTCAGTGAAAGGCCCTGTCACAAAAAAAGTAATCAGGAAAGCAACAGAGGAAGATGCGAGAAATCAACCTCTAGCTTCCTCCATGTCTGCACAAACAAGTGCGTACACACGACTACATATGCACACATCTACATTACACACACACACACACACACACACACACACACAGAAAGAGAAATAAATGATGAGACATGGACTTAATAGGTGGACTGAAGGCCACTACATCTTCAAATTATAAATAATGATAAAGAGATCACTTCCCTAAAAGGATAAATGAAAAACACGTTAGCCACTAAAATTAGATGGATATAAATGTTTGTAAAGCCCATGTATAACGAAGGATCATTTATATCTCTATAACAAGATAAAAAGTACCATGAAACGTCAGCAAAAATATGCACACATTTCACCAATATTAATGTACATGTTACCAAAAGTGACACAGAGAATTATTCAATATTATTTTGTGAAACAAAAAAAACCAAACATCATACACACTAGAATGAATATAATTATAAAGAGAATATCAATGGTGATGTAGGTATAGATAAAAGTGAACATTCGTTCACTGATGGAATGTCAAATGACAATTACTTTGTGAAGCATTCAGTTTCTTCACATGTTAAATAACAAAATGACATACAATTAACCCAGCAATTGCTATTCCTGATATACATTTAATGAAAAAGGAAATATGTATTACAAAAATGCATGTTCACTAAGCATTGTTAATAGCACCAAATTCTAGAGAAAATCAAAACATACATCAGATGGAGAATGAATAGAGAAGAGAGGATATGTCTGGATAATGTAATATTTTTGTGTAATTAAAGGGAGGAATTAGAATGAATATGATCATAATGCATTGTATGCAATTCATACAGATGTGAAAAATTGTATTTAGAATTGTGCTTATGATGTATGTTACCCCATGTAAGACATCAAACCACCTCTCAACTTATAAGTCAGGCACAAAAGCCCAGATAGGTGATTCCATTTCATATTCAGTTTCCAGAATTGAGAACTATATTAATAAATAAAGCATTTCATTAGTTTCCTGTTACTTTTTTTTTTTAAATGAATCAACCCAAGAATAAGCGATTTTATTGAGGGCTTAAGATATTCTGAAATTCACTAATATTAAAAGTTTCATTTTCAAAAACATTATTTGTATCATCGAGCTGAGTATTTGAAATGGATTTCAAAGTATCTACTCGTATTTATTATGATACCATTCACAAAAGCTAAATTGGAATGAGTTAAATATGGAATAAGAGCAAATGTTCACCAGTAAGTGAATGGAGAGAGAACCTCCTATGTATACACAAGAGAGCTTTACTCAGTTCTGAGAATGAATGAAAATATACTATTGTCAAGAAATTATATGTCTTGACATCATTAAGTGAATTAAGTATTCGGAAAAGGAGTGTCGCATAGTTTTTCTTTTGTGGCAACTAAGATCGAATGATGAATTGAAACTAAAAGAGGAAGTCCTAAGTAATTGGAAACAAATGGGAACAGAAAAGAAATCAGAAATGCTTATAGGGCAAAATGGAGATAATGGTAATTTATAGAGAAATATTGCCATTCAAGACATAGACATAGACACAGCCTATGGGATGTATTGACTATAAGTACAAGAGGAAAAAACCATGAAGTAGAAAAAGTTGTAGCTGAAGAAAATCTGGAAAGGATTTACTATAAACTAAATATCAATATAGTATGAACACAGACATAAGGATGTGATCTTAAGTCACAATTTGAGTCTGAGGTAGATAAATTTTGAAATATGAATTGGATATTTCTAAATCATTTCATAGACATGAAGTCACAAATCTAGAGTTCAGAGGTGATACTTACCAGACTCTGTGAAGTCTGCAGTTTCTTCCTTATTTTTCCCTTGCCTCCATGATGTTTATAGCCGGTGTGATTTCAGGCCCCACATTGCAGGTGCTACTTGTAGTAGTATACCTACTAAAGAGGCTCAGCAAGGAAGACAATGAGTTAATTTCATAGGTAGAAACCCTGTCACACCTCAGTAGAGGAACCACTAACAAACCAAGTGCCATCCTTGACAGTAGAACCCTAAGTGTCTCATCTCAGCTGTGTTTATTGATACCTAAGCTCCTCAGGTGTTCTATTGATAGCACGTGCAGACAATATAAATGCCAAAGCCTAGGCAGACCTTCACTCAATACTGCACAAAACAATCATTTTAAGTGTAACTAAAAATAAACTTCTACAAAAATTATTTCCTTTTTTGAGATTACAAAATAATTACATTTCTTTCTTCCTTTTCTTCCCTCTGAACACTCCTGCATAATACTTCCCACTTTCCTTTGAATTAATGACCTCTTTTTTTCACTCCTTTTTATTCCATGCATATTTGTATATGTGTATATATCTACTTTTAGATTGGAAACTTGACTCCGTAGTCCTTTTATTGACACAGATACATGAACAATTTCCAAGCATTACTATTCACTTGCAAAAACTTTTGTAAATTTAATTTTAAGTTTCATGGTTCACTGTATAATTACAACCCTTATGTTCTAGAATCTACATTAAATTTAGTCGTATTATATAAATTACAAAATGGTTACAAAGTTTGCATTAGTAAATTAAAAAATTGTTACATTCAAAATTTGGATTTAGCTGTGCATCTCAGAATCCTTTTGTTCTTAGTCTTTAAAGAGTTCTACTATTTTTATTGAAAGCTTTCTTCAAAATTCTCATTTGGTAGAACATATACAAGAATTGAGGCATTACAAGGATAATTGGCATAATTTCTTTGCAAAAATAACATAAATAATGCAGTATTCTAAGGGGACTTGAAGAACATCCGTAGAGAAAAAAGTCATGGGCATCCTAAACGCAAAATAACCTTTTCCTGAGCAATCCCTTCTTGCAACAAATCTGACATGCCAAGTTTCTGAAGTTAAAATTCCTATGTAATGTTTTCTTCTATGTTTGTGTCTGGGAAAAGATGTTTTCGTTATTTTTCTTATTTACAAACATTTCAGTGAAGCTACTTCAGCTGATGAAAATGTTTTGGATGATATATTGCCTGTGTCTCTAAACTCCTGAATGACTCCTATGCTTAAATGCTAAGTAGCTTTTCTATCACTCTCATTATTCAAACAGGAACTGATAGCAGACAAAGTGAGTCTCCGTTAAAATTCTGCTACTGACTTATGTTAAGCCAGGAGCAGCTCTAAGTAATATTATTTGGGCAAGAATATGTTATTGTATACTTGACAATGTTATGATAATTCAAACTTGCTCTTTTTTGATAATATCAATACAAGGACAAAAGTCAAGTGTTTATCTGTAAGATAAAAGTCATAGAAAATATTTTGTTTCTTAAAAATCAGCTCCTTATCCAGTTACTTAGAAAGTAAAACAACAGTGCTGAATTTTGTAATGTAAAAAGTACAAATCCTATGAGGGAATTAAGCATTATATTTTCAACTAATATTAAGAATTCAATCTCCATCCGAGAAAAAGAGATGCTTCCTATACAGTGATCTGATGAGTTCAGCAAATGACGTATTCCTCTGCGATGTATGGTGGCAGCAGGTGTGTGGTGGTTTGTTGACAAGTATACTCTTCAAATTACAGAAAACTTGCAGATCTTATATAGAATCTTCATGTGCAGAAGAGTAAAAGTCCAGATTTGGTGTGTAAACATGAAAATAATATAAAATGGATAACTTGAAAATCTTCACATTTTAAGCCACATTAGAAGAAACTTCTGAAAGTCAAAACAATGCATGATTTACATTATATTCATACAACTTAAAGTCAAATTCTCCTTGATATCCATGCTCACTTACTTATCTATACTAGTCTCTAGCACATATACAATTGAAAACTCCTGTCATCCTATTCTGATATTCAATGTCTTTATGTTTTTAACTTTTAACCTAAAGCCTAGATTTTTATTCATTCCCTCATTTTTTAAATCCAACAAAATAAAATGCAAAATGATAAAACATAACCATCACATTGAAGTTGGACAAGACAGAGCAACAGAAGAAATAGAGCCCAAGAGAAGGCACAAGAATCAGAGACTCATTGTTCACACACTCAGGAATCCCATAAGTATACCAAACTGAAAACTCTAATATATATGTCAAGGACCCAGCGTAGACCCTGGGCGTTCTGCTTCAGTTTCTGTGAATTCATATGAGCCATGCTCATTTTGATTTAGAGATCTTGTTTATTCTGTATCCTCCATACTCTCTGGCTCTTACACTCTTTCTATTTACTTTTTCATAAAGATCCCTGGGCTCTGAAGGTAGGTATTTGTTGGAAATATCAAATTAGGACTGAATGATCCATGGGTTCTTACTTTATATGTAATGTCTATGAGTAAGATTCTATATTTCCTCTCATATACTGTAAGAGGAAGCTTTTCTGATGGTGGCTGAACAAGTCACTTATCTATGAGTAGAGCAGAATATCTTCAGGAGTCATATTATCACCATTTTTTTTCTTTAGACAAGTAATATTTGGTTTTACTTTAGGTCCATAAACTATCTAGTCTTTGATTCTTGGTCAATCAAGCAGTATCGAATATGGAGTCCATCCCATAGAGTCCTTAAGTGAAATCAGTAATTCATTGGTTACTCCCATGAGATTTCTGCTGCTTTTGTTCTAGGAAATTTGCAGGCAGGACACCATTGTAGAAAAAGGTTTTGTGACCTGCTTGATGATTATGTCTCTCTTTTGAGAGCATGCAGAGTATCGTCCTGTACCAAAAACACTGGAAGATAGGGCTGAAGTTTCCATGTAGGTACCAGCTAAACATCTCCATGTTCAATGACTTGTGTAGATGCTTTCTTCAGCAATGGGCTCTTGCTATCAGTTTGTGGAGAGCAACCTATAAAGAAAGTTCATCAAAAGGAAATACATATAAAATCAACCTTGTCCTACCATTTAAATGTTATCAATTGTGTACACAATGGCAAATTGTTTATGTGTACTTTTTGGTTTCTTCTGTTCTATTTTCAAATTATTAGCTACACTCTTTAAATAACATCTTATAACCATGAATACATTTTGAATGAGCATAGGGTAACAATGTCCTTGGGAACAGTCACATAACAAGGTAGAAAACTTCTGTGAATGTGAATGCTCAGTAGATCAGGTTCACGCAGAGCAGTTCCACTCTACGACAAAGATTACTCCTCTCAGATGTATTACTTGAGAGAAATGCACTGTTATTAACTTTAAAAGACTATTTTTACAGATGATTCATTTTGTAGAAGATTGATGTTGTTGAGAAACCATACAATTTATCCATTTAAAGAACATAATTCAATCGTGTTAGTTTAGTCACAAAATTTGTAGGTTTCACCACAATTGATTTAAAATATTTTTATTGCAGCACATCCGACATCCTCGCTGAGAGACAAGGACAAGTTCACGGTGTGTATAAAACTTCTTGTCCTCTATGTGTTTTGTTTAAATGGAAATTTTTAAGCTATGTAGCATTCATGTTTGGCTTATTTATTTCACTTTTACCATATTCTGGTGCTATATGTGGAATGTTTTCAGTTTATACGTATTGACTTTCTAATTATTAATAAGCAATATTCTATCGCAGAATATATTTTGATGATAAAATATTTATTCAGATGTCTCAGTTTATGTATATTTAAATTGTTAACACTTAATAATATCTTAAATAATGCTTTACATGCATTACTAAGTAAGCCATTTGTTGCTTATAGTACTTTATCCAGGTGTGCAGTCTTGCAACATTCCCTCATCCAACTCAGGATACCAACTAGTGTCATTTTGCAGGTTCTGTCTTAAGAGTACATGGGTATATTTCCCTGTCATATAGCATATGTCAATGCATTATGATGAAAATGTCTCCAACAATGTATGAGACTGAAGCATTCCCTAGACCTCATAGACAGAGTTAATAATACACCTTGAGCTCACTTAAGACTGAAGAGTGCTATCCTCTTGTGCCTCAGTCTGTTTGTTTAATTTGCCTTTAAGAGAACAATGAAACTACATCTTATTTGTCTGTGTTTTCTATGCAGTTATATTTAATAGCCAAGCAAATGCATAGCTGAAATATTAAAATATGTACACTTAGCCGGCGGGTGGCACACGCCTTTAATTCCAACACTCAGGAGGCAGAGGTAGGTGGATCTCTGAGTTAAAGGACAGCCTGGTCTACAGAGTGAGTTCCAGGACAGCCAGAGTTAGAGAAGAGAGACTCTGTCATGAAAAAAAAAAGTACACTTCCATCTCATGGATGTGCACTTGTTATTAGTTATGATAATCATTTGTGGAACACAGTAAATAGTTGTTGTACTATTATAAATGAATATTGAACATAAGTGTTTCAAACAACATACAGATACAGCTTCTTCAAACAATGATGTTTGTAATATTGTTTGTTATCTTGTTCAACTAGGGTCAGTTGGAGTTGTTGACTTAACTCCTTGTAAAATTCTGTTACAGATCTCTGGAAAGAATCCCTCATTCCTTCCTGATGTGACTTTTTTCTATGCTGTCCAACATAAGAGAGAACAGCCCTTTGTCAGATACAGACACTCACAGACATATAGGAACAGACCCAGGGACATATTCACAAGATTACCATCAGGCAGTCACAGATTCAAGCTCATTCAATGGACATAAAGAAGATAGAGGGCACAGAAAGGACAAAGAAGAAAATTTAAATCTGGCATCTAGTTGGTCAAATGACACCAGTAAAGAAATGCTTTGTTTTATGTCCTTAATGCAACACCAATGCATCACTGACACTTCAGAGTATGTTACTAATGTGCTCAAACCAAACTACATATATATGTAGTATATATATATATATATATATATATATATATATATATAGTATATATATATAACATACTTATATATTATATTTATATCTATTTATATATGAGAATATATATTTATAATATAATATATGTAATATATATATAATATAATGTATGTATTATGATAAATACAAAATCCAGATGATGTTGTAGATCAGGAAAACACACACTTTCTGTTTACTGTAGCTGTGATAGAAAGCTGATGGGAAGATTTGTATCAATGAGGGCTGAATAGCATGTCTATTTTCAAAAACTTCCTTGAATGTTACTATCCAGGTAGATGTTTTAGAAACTAAGAGAGAGAAGTGTGAAAGCCTTGGTCACTCTGCCATGTTTGAAATCAAGTGGTAACTTAGTGAGTAATGGTGATGACGGAATTGCAATCTGCTTTGATAATAGAATAAATGATCTTTAATTAAGAACCATAGTAGAACTTAAAGACAAGCAGGATGGGTGCTTTACTCATTTGACAAAGTAATTTTATTCGAAATATTGATTAATTTCAAGTATTACAGAATCATGTTTACAGAAGACATAATAAAGGAAAGGAGACTTTATTTTTAAGGTTTTTGTTTTTGATGCCAAGGAAAATGCTGAGTAAAGTTCATCTGTTTTTAAATGTTGAAGAAAATCAAATTAGAGTAAGAAACAAATATATTTACTCCAACAAAAGTAAATGTGTACTGTCACAGTTATGTCAAAAGCCATTGAAAGGAACATTGTGGATAAAAACAAACACTCTTCTGTACCCGATGTACACGTGTCATATTGCCCTACTGCTCAGAACATCTGCAGCTGACCCGACACTCCCGCAATTCACTGGATGGTGCCTTAGGCCTTGAAGAGTGGGTTAAATGAACATGCTTCTAAAGCATCCAGGTGAGCTTCACAACACTGTCAGTGATGACCTGATAAATGCAAACTGATAAGAGATCAGTTAAACATATACTGTCTTTCATGTGTCTTGCAATTATCATGGAGTCATTTATGCAAGGAAATATCATTTATTTATGTTTTCTTGTTTTGTTTTAGAGGTTAGAGGGAATAGACTACCAATTATTACAGTCTTATATATTAGAATAATTTTAAATAGCAAATACAACTAAAGAACTCTAACTGACATAAACTGAATGCTTTAATACCACCCTATAAACACCATAATCAAGCAATATTCTATGTATCATTTAGAGTAACTTCAAGGGTAATAGAATTAACATGCATGAGAAAAATATATATAGGCAAGCATGCATGAGACAAAGAAAAAATGAACTCAAAAACACCTATATTATTCTTAAATTCAATTTTAGCTTTTATTCTTAATTCTATGGATGTATATAAATACATTTTATATATAGTTATTCATAAATAGGTTGTCAAATTTTGTGTCTGTGTTTGTATGTGTGTGTGTGTGTGTGTGTGTGTGTGTGTGCTTTAATATTCTTCTAATGAAAATGGGGGAGCCAGTAGAGATCTACTCAAATGTTACCACCTTCAATTTTTTTTTCTTCTATGAAACACAATCTTTCTATGTAGCCCTGGCTGTACAGTGTCATTCTATGTAGGCGAGGCTGGCTGAATTATAAACATCTACCTGTGTAAGTTTCTCAAACACTAGGATTAAAGGTTTGGAACACCATGCCCAGCTCAAAATCTTTCTCTCAGTGTGAAATCAATAGATTTATTTTTCATGATCCCCTTGTTCTGAGTTGGAGCCTTATCTTTCAATGTAGTTAGGAATTTTGTCTTCTCTCTCAAAACACCCCATTCCTCTGTCTCTATAAATGGAAAAAAATGAGTTCATTTCCATTATTATGCTGACATAGTATATTATATGCTTGATTTGAAAAAGAATTTAAAACTGAACCAAAAATCTAAGAAAAGAAGGAATTTGGCGATCATGGCTAGGTGAGATTTCCTGAGTATTATTTCTGAATGTAATCTTTTGTAAAAATATGCATTTAAATTTTCTAGAAGTTTTCTGTGATGAGCATAAATGACTATATAGTTATTTTATTTACTATTATTTAAATTCTAAGCAGGGTGGTGGTGGCACATTCCTTTAATCCCAGCACTCAGGAGGCAGAGGCAGAGGAATCTCTGTGAGTTCTAGGCCAACCTGGTCAACAGAGTGAGTTCCAGGCAGCCAGAGTTACAGCAGAGAAACCCTGTCTTGAAAAACAGAAAAAAAAAGAAAGAAAGAAAATTAAATAAATTGTAATGCATTAATATGTTGTTATACGTAAGGATATGTTTTCAGTCTCCATAGGGTACACAGGGATGATTTCTCTCCTTTGTATGCATGAAATATTAGTTTTCCTTATACATATAAATTCATAGGAAAGTTTAAGTTTTAAATTTGCTACAGGGAGACATTTACTAAAATATAGTACATACAAAACACAGTTCTTACCTGGAAGGCAATGAGAAATAGTTCCTTCTAGAGCCAAATATGAATGACTGTGTCCCAGGAGCACAGATTACAGGTTTCCCCAGATATCATGCTCCATTGTGGAAATTGGTACATGAGATTTTTATTAGGTAGAAAACAAGTTAAAGCTAAAGTATTGAACCCATTAATCAGCTGGGGCCACAGGGTGGCTGCTTATGGCACGGAGGAGAAAATTCTGCTTTTGATTTCAGATGTTGTTTCCTGATATTCTTAGCTTTTGCACTGGAGAAAGAGTTCTCCGTCAAGAATACATGAACATACAAACTTAAGCAAAAGAGAGGCCATGAATTAAAAAGAGAACAAAAAGAAATATAAATATATGTATACACACACACACACACACACACACACACACACACACATATATATATGGAGAAGCTTGGGAGAGAAAAGAAAATGAGTAAATGATGTAATTATAATTTAAAAAATATTTTTTAAAATTTTAGTAGTCATAAAGATGTTAAGTCAGAGAAAACTATGGACAGTAAACAATTTCCAAAGGTTGAAAACATCAGAGGTAATTTGGCTCTGGTTCATAATATTTTAATTCTACTTATTCTCAAATTTCAGACACTTGGCCTTTTATAAACTTCAACAGGGTATAGCTCTCTTCTCTCTCTCTCTCTCTCTTTCTCTCTCTAATTTGTCTCTTTCATCAGTGTTTCTCCATGTTTCCTTCTTAGAACAATGGAAACAATTATGTCAGTAAACAAATAAATATGTTAATAAATCTTAAGTTAGAGGTATGGTTCTTCTTTCAAATCATGCCAATGTACTGTACATATTAGCAACTACCACTCTATGTAATTTTATTCTCTCCTCAAGAAATTCACTTTTACTGCAGTGAAGCATTCACTGATTTTTCTCTTGTATATGAGGTCCAGAATTATGTAAATTATGTGTTATTTGAACATAGTTACTGTCATTCTGCGAGAGTCAACTTGATAACTATGAGAACATCTGTTGTGGCTATTGTGTAAGTGACTTATACAATGTGGTTAATTTAAACAGTGATTAATATCCTGAGCAATAGGAACAAGTTGGCTCAAGGTTTCATCACACTAATGCATGATATGTAAATTAAATTTTGTAAATTGTGACTGAAGTTATATTTCAGAATTAAAACACTTCCTTGGAAATCATGCAGTTCAAACTCCAATTCATAGGTTGTACGTGTACATAAACTTAACTACTAAAATTATAAATACTTATTTTTCGAGTTATCCATTCAATAATTTTATACCTTATGAATCATTTGTACCATAAAAAATGAAATGATCATGTAGAAATGAAGAATACCATAGTCACAGGAAACAATTAGTTACAAGATTGTCACTGAAACTATTACTCATATTTCTTTGGTCCTGATCACTTATTATACTGACACAAATATATTAGATTATTATACATGTCAGAGATTTCTCCATAAAATATAGTGTTTGATGTAAAGGAATATATAACCTACATTCCATTCATTTCCATATTTCCTTTGAATTTTTTGTAGTTGTAAGGGCATAGTGTCTAAATACAAGACAATTATTTAAATTGCAATAATTTTACAGGTAGAAACATTTTCCAGCCTTTTCATAAATATATACATTGGTATTCTATCCAGTTATTTCAACTTTAACCTTGCTTCCTCCCCACCCCCCGTATATCTATAGAGTGTGAATTGTTGCCAATTTTGTTTAGTTTCAGTGGTAAGTTTGCAAGCTCAGGATGTTCTCCAATACTCCACTTATAAAGTTTATTTTGAAAGCTCCCAATATTGCTGATCTCTACAGAGCTACTTCTTGTTTTGTTCTTGCAAAACTGAGAAGGCACTAGGGAATGGTTCCAATGGATCAAAACATGAATATTTCAGTACTTTAAAGATTCCTTGTCAGCATATTGCAGACTGTAAAACAAAGTGCTATTTAAACCCTGTCAAAAGAGGAAAAACTGTAGCTAGTGTAACTTCTAAATGAAGGCTAATTATCACAAAATTCTTTCCTTAAGGATGGTTATAGAATAAGGTAAGAAATGTTATAGAATAAGGTATTTGTTTGAACATAATAATTGCAATGGCTCTAAGACTTTTCATAAGTAGACAGAAATAATTTGAGGTTATTTTGAAAGTTTAATGCAAAATATGATCATGACTCAAATAAAACTCATGAAGAGAAACTTTATTTTTGTTGTTGTTCTTCAAATGATATATGTCCCTACATACTCCATTTATCCATAGATTCAAGAAGTTATTTATTTGAAACTTGACTATCCCTTATGACAGGAGAAAGAGAAGAAAATGGAGGAGGCTCTAACTGAGGAATAGAAAATGAGGATAATACAGATGGAGAGGGAAGAAGAAGACATAAATAATCTTACAGATAAAGGAATGAGATAGAAACATGATTTTATAAACTCGTGAATGCATATGCAATATGTACATACATATACATACAGATTAAGTGCCACATAATGTGACAAAACTCCCCCAAAAAGAAGTGCAGCACCTGTCAAATCTCAGTACTGGGCTTGGAGTCTTATGTCAGAGTCCAAGAGACTCCAAAAACTATATGGATTATTCCTATGATCCTCGTTTGCCTCCACAGAACTTGAAGATACAATTATAATGTTGTGTACATCACTTACTTCAGAGATAGGATTTGGAGAAGTCAAGCTGGAATTGGCCTTGAAGTCTCCTCACACATTCATAGTTTCTGAAGGTGTTCTACAAGCTGCCAAGGGAAAGATACAATTAGTGCAGTTACCCAGTGTAAGGCCTCTGGAGAACAAAAAAGACACAAGACAGCAATATATCTAAGATGTTATAAAGGGGGGATTTCTATCTAAGAAGTAACTTAAAAGTTATCTAATTGGACTTAAAGCCTGCATAAAAAAGTTGAGAATTCTTATTTGCGATGCTATAAATCTAGCCAGATAACCTTGGCTAGAGAAGTTATAGAGTCTGGAGAAGAACTTTCTTTTGTTTTTCTTAAACCAATAAAATTTCTATCTGTATTTAAAGAACTTATCCTTATACCCACTGATATATGTAGTTCTCAACATTTATCAAATAAGCTTTCTTTTGCTGCATTTGTAAACAATTATAGAGATTAGAAGCTGGTCAAAATAAAGAGAATGCATGTCTACAGGGTGCCTAGCCTCACTTAAGACTTCTACATTGAAATGCATAAATATGTACATTTTAGTATGTAGCAGTATGCTACAATCTTTTACCCTCAATTTAGGGATAGATAAAGGAAAGATAGAAAGAAATCTTCACCGCTTTTACAAGCAGCCTTGATACAGAAAGAGAGAAGGGTAGAAATCTTCACAGCCTCTTTTTATGTTGCCCTAAGCGTGAATCTCTCCAACCTTCATTCTTTTAGGAATTATTACACTAAGGAGCAACCTAATCAACCCATGAACCACCAACCAACGCCCATGCTGACTCTAGAGACTTCAGACAATTTATGCCCTCATGTAAAAGTTCCGATAAATGCACAGTACGCAATCCCAAAGACAAGATACAGGTGCCAGAACGACTTCACCCAACTAAATTATAGCAACCTGCATCAAGCATCCAAATCCAACTCGTAATCAACTATACCACAGCTAGGAACACACACCTAATCCAAACAGCATTTTGCATTTTAAAGAAACCAAAATTACAAAAACCTTTCCCAAGTGTTGCTCTACACAGTTAATTAAAGAATTTTAAGTAGCAATGGGCAAGAATTCCTGATGCTAATGCTCTCTTCTAGAAGAGACAGGAAAAGTTCAATGACATTTTAACAATATGGTTCCTCAAACAGGGTCTTTGTAATGAAACTACTAGTAGATATGGCAAAATGGATAGCAGAAATTTCACTAAGTCCCAACCCTAGATAAAGAACTACAGGATGTTCAGAAGGGGAGATGCATTTTTCTACAGGTATGAACCCCCTATTAAGTTATTCAATCCCAAGTGTTTAGCCATTTATGTACATAATAACAACAATAAGTAGACTCAGTAGGGTGTAGTGTGTGTGTGTGTGTGTGTGTGTGAGAGAGAAAGAGAGAGAGATGAGAGAGAGAGAGAAAGACAGACACAGACAGAGACAGAGAGAGACACAGATATATATATATACAGAGAGAGAGAGAGAGAGAGAGAGAGAGAGAAATTTAAAGAAGAATGGAGGGAAACATGGGAGAAGTCGTAGGAAGCAGAAAGAGAATGAACTGATACACAGTACTCATTTATAATCGTACCAAAATGTTTTAAAAATTCAAATAAAACAAAGCAAGTAGTAATAGTATGGATTATGAAATTCAACATGAAAGAGGGAAGATGTTGTAAAGAGTGATAGCTTATTTTAAAATGTTTATATAAAATTATATAATATGTTATTATAAAATGTTTATATGTCTGTTCTAATAAATCTTCAATAGCATTATAAATAATATAGAAACAATCATAGGGAAACATCTAAGTACATTACAAAAAACTATACACCCAAGGAATGGGGTACATCAACCATGCTGGTAAGGCCTTAGTCAAAAAGCAATCATAAAATGGCAGTTGTATTTCTGTCAACCAGCCAAGGATAAAGATAAAAAGGGGACAAGAAACAACTTTTCAGTACCCTTTTTTTTCTCAAAATAAATTACTACTTAAGACTATGAGTAGTTTGTGATGGTTTAACCATGTAATGCTTTGTATAAAAGAAAATAAATCAAAGAAGCACTCTCCATTGAAATTCACTTCAGCAAATCTTTAGAGAAATTTCAGGTTAATTGAATATGATTATCCAAAGGAAATTGTCCTATAAATATTAGAAATACTAGCTTTGTTTTCATGAACAATTAAGATACAACTATTTAGTATAAATATGAGATTATAAGAGGGGGAATATTGATAAATCCTATAATCTGGACACAGATATTTGTGTTATAATAATTATTGGCATACTTCAGTTTGTTATTTTTCTATGTAAAACATGATTATAATGAAGTATACATTTGTGTGTGTTTGTTTGTGTATATAGAGGTAATAGAGTTCCAGCAAATTTTAAGACCTTAGAGGTCAAAAAAGATTCACTGGAATCTGCTTACATTGGATTAAGGAATTAGATGAAGCTGCTAGGATAGTTTGTAATTTTCAGAGTACCTAAGTGGAAGTTAATCAATTCTTCATCTAATTCTCCTTATTGCACCTGTCCTGAAATTCTTTATACACACTCAGATGACAATATGTTAAAATAATTAAGCTGGGGAAAATGGATCCCAAGGGCCATCAAAATCATCAGAGGACCCTCATATCCAATCTAGCCTGTAGGTTCTCTGCAATAACGCCAAGGCTTGATACCCTGTTTTAATAATATAATTGCCTATACTAATTTCTCACTATTTTTATAAAATCATGGAAATGCGTTGTTTTCTTTAGAGTACGCTCTTAATATTTAGAATTTTCTAAATTTATTTCCTAAATCTGCATATGTAATATTGTCAAATTGATTTATTATTAATAATTTATCTGTGAAGTAACCATTAGCTCACCGTGGTTTTTCATATGCAAACGTTAATTCTCTACTAATATGATTCCCATTTTGGCCACATTTTTTCAATTTGATTATTATTCAATGTTTGCTTATTTTTCTATTTACCAAGAGGAAAAAACAAAAGCACATGGCTTTAGATATAGAATTTGAAAGACTAAGGCAGAAGGATGCTTGAGATTAAAAGGCCAAATTAAGCTAAATAGTGATTTCCAAGCCAGTGTGGACAATAGTGAGAGCTTATCTTAAAGCAAAGGTAAAACAATACAGAGAGAGAAAGAGAGGGATAGAGAAAGGAAAAAGAGAATGTGTATGCATGTATGATAGAGTCTGTTCTCCATTGTCATATAGTCAAAATGTATATGACCATAATCCCTTGTGAAAGTTGCAAATGTGAATATGTTGAAAAAATAACTATAATGGAAAAGAAAATTTCATTCATATTTACTAATTTTTCTTAATCCATAATTTTTAACTGCTTCATGATATTATGCTATTAATAAACACAGTAGTTTCCACTAAGTGTTGTTAAATGTGAATTTTGTTCTTTTAAAATTACCATAACTATAAAAATATGAATATTGCAGTTTATGGATTGTATAAAACTAATGAGAAATAAATCGCAACATTTAATTTCACTGTAGAAACCACTTGTGTTATTCATGCCTTTAGTTTCATACTTTTAGTAAATACTGTACATATGCTTTATTTTATTAGCTTTTAAAATATGTATAGCACTTATGAGAATCATTCCCATTTACTTTGAAATTTTAATTAACAATATGGGAAAATTACTTAATGGTTCATATTCAATGCACAGGTGTTTTAGAAAGATTAGTGAATATTATTGATGATATTTCATTTAATAAATTATGCATTGTAACACTTTCAAAATATTAATAGCCTTACCTTCAATCAGAAGTTGAATATTTGTGATTCATAAGCATAGCTAATTTAGTATTGCATTCTAAGTAATAGTGAGTTTTATTTTTATATTAACTCCTTTGTATATTACCAATAAATTTTTAAATATTAATGTTTTAAATTTTGGTAGTGTAAACCATATACATCAAGATTGATTTTGCCATTAGCATTTTTTCATAAAAGTCATATCTTCTCTAACAAATTCTCTATACCCTATATTTAAAACCAATACCGTGTCCTAAAATTAACTGAAATGAAAATCAAGAAGACTAATTTCCTAAGACCACATCTCCTGAAGAGTCAGTGTATTCACTCCATGCAAGCAAGCAGTGATTGTTCTTTTCAGGTATGAGGGAGTTAAATGATAGTCTAAGATTTCCTAATGCTCCACTTTCTATTCTATCAGGTTCAGTGTATTCTGTTTTATGTTGAAGTTTTTGATCCACTTGGACGTGAGATTTGTACAAGGTGATAAATATGGATCTGTTTGCAATCTTCTACATGCAGGCATCTAACTAGAGCAGGACTATTCGTTAAAGATGCTTTCTCTTTTTCCATTGTATATTTCTCTAATCTTTATTGAAAATCAAGTGTCCATAAGTGTGCAGATTTATGTCTGGGTCTTAAATTCAGTTCCATTGATCAACATGTTTGTTTTTATGTCTATACCATATGGTTTTTATTTCGATAGCTTTGTAATGCAGTCTGAGATCAGGGATGATGATTCCTCTGGAAGTTCTTTTATTTTTCAGGATTATTTTAACTATCCTGGGCTTTTTGTTTTACCATATGAAGTTAAGTATTGTTCTTACCCTGTACCAGGTAGAAGAGAGTAGGGAATAGTTTTGAATGCTTTGGCACAAAAGACAACTTCCTGAACAAGAACGCCAATAGTTCTGCAGGCACTAAGATCAACAATTAATAAATGAACGTCGTGAAATTTAAAGTCTTCTCTAAGGCAGACAACACTGTCAATAAGAGAAAATGGCATCCTAAAAAATGAGAAAATATCTTCACCAGCTCTGCTCAAAGAAGGCTAATATCCAAAATATATAAATAACTCAAGAAACTAGACATCAACAAAACAAATAGTTTAATCTGAAAGTGGTAGTACTGCCAGACAGTGGTAGCACATGCCTTTAATCCCATCACTTGGGAGGCAGAGGCAGGCAGAACTCTTTGAGTTCAAGACTAACCTGGTCTACAGATTGTGTTCCAGGATAGCCAGAGTTACAACAGAGAAACCCTGTCTTGAAAAACAAACAAACAAAAAATAAAACAGAAAATGGGAGCAGTTAACAGATAAAGAGTGAATTCTCAAAAGAGGAATCTCAAAAGTCTGAGAAACACTTAGAGAAATGTTCACCACTTAGCCATCTGGGAAATGCAAATCAAAATTATTCTGAGATTCCATTTATACTTGTCAGAATGGCTAAGATCTATAACTCAAATGACAGTCCATTCTGTCGAGGTTGTGAAGCAAGACGAACATTCCTTCATTGCTGATGGAAGTGCAAACTTGTACAGCCACTATGGGAATCAATATGGCGATTTTGCAATTTGACCTACCTCAAGACCCAGCCATTCTATTACTGGGCATATACCCAAGTGAGTTTTCATCCTACCAGAAGGACACCTACTCAAGTATGCTAATAGCAACTTTATTCATAATAGCCAGAAATTGGAAACAACCTAGATGCCCCTCAACTAAAGAATAGATAAAGAAATCATGGCACATTTACACAATGGAATATTACTCAGTTATTTGAAAAAATGACTTCATGAATTTTGCATGGAAATGGATGGAAGTAGAAAATATCATTCTGAGTGACGCAATCCAGTCCCAGAAACAACAACCACAAGAACAACAAGAAAAAAATTTAAAAAACCACACGGTATGTACTCACTTATATGTCAATATTAACTGTTAGCCAAAGATAAAGGGGCTGCAATCCACAGACCCAGAGAGACTATGCAACAAGGAAGGCTCCAGTGGGAACACTGACATCCTTAGTAATGGGAAATAGAAAAGGTGGTGAAGATAGGTGGGTGGAGGATAGCAATGTGAAGAGAAGGGACCAGTTGTGATAGTAGGATGGAGCGAAAGAATATTTGGAGAGTCAAAGAAAATTGGAGGACATTTAGCAGAAATCTGGAGACCTGGTACAGTGGAAACTCACTGGAATCCATGATGGAGACCCTATCAAGTACCTCTAGCAATGGGGGATATGGAGTCTAAGCAAGGCAAGGCTCCCTGTGGTGGGAATGGGACTCAATCTCAGCCACAAAGCCTTGAGTATATAACCTATCCTCCCTACAGGATCCACTTGTACAATGCAAGGGCACAACGTCACACCAAATGAGGCAACCCATGCCTGATTCTGTAGGGTAGGCCATGAACCACAACCTGAATAGCCAGGAGATGATTTCTAATAATATCTTTCTCTGCTCAGACATTCATGCCTAGCCCGTCATCATCAGGTAGGATTCCTCCTGATGGGAGTAGATGTAGATGTCCAGAGCCAAACACTGTGAAGAGCTCAGAGAACACCATGGAAGAGGGGAGGACAAATCATGGGGAACAAAGGAGTTGAGAACATCAGGAGAACATGCCCCATTGAGTCAACTGACCAGCTCTTTTGGGAGCCCCAGAGCCTGAAGTGGCAGAAATAGAATCTGCAGGGTCCCCTAGATATGTCATTTAGTGTTCTTGAGAAGATCCTACAGGTAAGAGTGTGTTTGTGTGTGGCAGGGTGGGGGGGTCTCTGATGCTTTTGCCTGCCCTTGGGATACCTTTCCTCTGTATGGATTGTCTAATACATCTTTGATGTAGGGATTAGTACCCAACCTTATTCCATCTTGTTGTTCCCTGCTTGAGCAGTAATCCTTGGAGGACTGCTCATTTGGTGGGAGAGGCATGAGTGGGGGCTGGTTGAGGGGTGGGGAAGAATAGATTTGGGAGAGAGGGTAGAGAGTGGACCTGGAAGGAGTGAAGAGCAGGGAGGAGGGGTGTCAGAATGTAATATACAAGAGAAGAAAAATGAATAATTAATTTTTTAAAAAGGTTTCCTAATGCTTTGTGCTTACATTTTTTAAGTTGTATGTGAGAAGTAATGTTTCTATCAAACTGTGTCCATAATACTGTAGGTAATAAACCTTCTGCTTATGGGCCTTTTCAATCTTGTTTTAAATTAAGAAATTCCCATACCTGTTCCCAAAGAATTTCTATTTCAAGTGGCTTAAACATTTATTTTAGCAAATACTATAAATGTTTAAAATATTGTCAATATATTTAGAAAGTTTTATGTAATTAAGATGAAACTAAAGGAATTGTATATCACAAATTACTCCATAATGAGTAATCCAGGACTCATTTTGTTCCACAAATAACAGTATAAATAAATATCTTAGTATGTCTCTCAATTACCATGAGGATCTTCTAGTATTTTTGGTTTGCTGGGGTATATTTTTAGGATGATTGATGTTCTGTCAGGCACCAGTGTCTCCTTATCCTTGCTTCCTCCATGGTGAAGACATCTGAGCTACTCCCATTAAAATAAATAATTATAATGACCAATTTTTTTGAAAAATGTTGTCAGTTTTAATATAGTTTTTGTAAAGCTCTACAACTGAGCTGGTGCTTAACTTGAAGAATCGCATGTCCTGACTAGCATTCTGGTGCTAGTATATACTACATAAGCTACCAAAGAAGAAAAGTACTCTTCAATATCACCCAGCTACAAATTCTGTGACCTACAATAATGGTATTCTGTGAAATGTGCTTGGTGCTAGGGCTGTGATCTCTTACATCCTGTCAGCAGTTCGTGGATACAACATCGTACCACCAGACCTCACCGTGTTGGCATGCAGGTCCTTTCGGATGTCCACATCACACTTCATAATGGAGTCGAAGGTGGACTCATGGATGCCACAGACTCAGTGCTCGGAAAGAGGGCTGTTCTCTAGACACCGAAATCTCTCATTGTGAATGGTGATCATGTGCCCCTCAGGCTGCTCATATCTCTTCTGTGATGAGGAAGATGATGCAGCAGTGGCCATTTCTTGCACAAAATCGAAGGCAACATAGCACAGCTTCCCCTTAACGTTAGGTACATTCTCTTGTTCAGCCATGGTGGTGAAGCTTTAGCCCTGTTCAGTAAAGATCTTCACCGGGTAGACTTCCATGTGCTTCTCATGAGATCCAGACATGAGGTGGCACGGAGAAGGACGTATTCTTCGTAGATGGGTATTGTATGCTTGTTCCTAACACCAGAGCCCACGATCATGTCTATAGTTCACACAGAGGCATACAGAGAGGGCACGGCCTGAATGTCCAGGTATGTGGCTAGGGTGTTGAAGTTTTCAAATATTATCTGAGTCATATTTCCTATGTTAGCCTTGGGGCCCAGGGGAGCCTTGCACAGAAGCACTAGGTATTCCTCTTGGGCCACGTTCAGCTCATCTTAGAAGATGTGGTGTCAGATCGTCTACATAGTTTTGTTTTTTTTTTTTTTTTTTTTTTTTCCATTTGGTGGCAAAGCTGTGCTCCATAGGATACATAAGGGTCAGGATACCTAACTCCTCCTTTGGATCTTGTCCACAATGGTTGTCCTCCTTGCCCTTGCCCAACACAAAGCTATAGGATCAAGGGTTCCTGACAAAGAATGGGAACAAGGCCCTAGAGGCAGTGTCACATGCAAAACAGCTTTGCTAGTTCTGGAGCCAATGTTAATTACAAGGGCAGCAGTGAGAGTAGTTTTGTTGTTGTTTTTGTTTGTTTGTTTGCTTGTAGAGAGAGAGAGAGAACAAGAATTGGGCACGTAGAGAGGTAGGGAGGATGTAGCAATTTAGAAAAGGAAAACATAGGATCAAAATATATGAAAAACAACTAAATTCAATGAGTAAAAAATGGAAAAGGCCACTAGCAATCACCTTTAAAAATGCTATTGTCAAGGAAAGATTTTTATATAAGTACATAACTAACCAGACAATCTTTTGAAATTCAATAGCCAGTTCTAAGGGAGACAGCACACAGCACCAGCAATCTATCAGAATAGAGATATGTGTTCCTGGGACTTCCTAACACAGGCCTAATTCTTCTTTCTTTATCAGAAACTATAAGACTTCTAGTATATTAACCAGATATTAACATATTTGGAATTTCTTACAAATGTAGGACTACCAGTTGTGGTGACATCAGACATCATGGCATGCAAGGTATGGAGACAGAAAGATCATGAATTGCAGGCCATCTTTGTCTACTTTGAAAGTTTGAAGATAGCCTAGGTCACACAGGATCTTCCTTTTCCCAACTCCAAACCAGTGGAATCTGCTGATGCCTGGTTAGAGTCAGAAGAGAGAGTCACTCTCCTGTAGGGAATTGGTTTCTGGCAGCTTACACACAGACCACTGAATGACCCTATATGTATATGCATATAAGAAACACTTATTGTATTCAGGGATATATGAATCATATGAAAAAGAAAAATATAAAGTTGAGAGGGAGACATGCTGGAGAGGGCACTTTGGGGTTTGGTAAGAAGTAGTAGTAAGTAGGTAAGATTGAAATACATTGTGTAAATGTACGGAATTTCAAAAATAAAATTTAAAATTCTACATTTACAAATTTAAAAACCTACTGTTGATTTGAAATACCATGTGAACATTTTAAACAATTGAAATATTGCCCAATCCTCTGATAACTTAAACTGTGAACTGATAAATGTTTCATTGAAATTGAAATTCTGTCATACTAGTCTCTAATAGAAAATCTATCCATTTCCATAATATGCCATGTCATTGACAGATTTTGACCAGCAGATGGCAGTACATACAATATTATAACATTTTATTTTAAAAAATGAAACCTTGATATTTCATATTATTGCATTTATTTTGAGACTAATAAGCAATTAAAATATATTTTTGAACACATTGAAAAGAAATTCTCTATGTGTTTAAAATAAAAGTAGTATAACCTTTCTGTATGTTGCCTTCAAAAAGCCAAACAGATAATATATATACTAAGTTTAAACAATTGCATTTTGCTAAATGTCCCTGTTGGTGAATGACATTTTAAAATAAGTGTATAAAAGCTACTTAAGTGACAATATTTATCCACTAATATATTATTTTGTCATTAATAATGTGTAACCTTCTGAGTCTATTTAGGGTTTATTCTTGGAAATGTTATATACATTCTCATATATTTATATATTTTGTCACAATAAATAAATATTTTCAAAAGTTATGTTTCAACTTGTTTTAATATCACCTATTCAGCAAAATGTATAAATCCACCAGTATAAATGTGTGAGAAGTAATAAACTGTCGTGTTTCTTCTTTAAATTAAAAAATAAAAGAATTGAAACATTAACAGAATTTGGCATCTCAAGAGGTCAATATTGGTTTCTAATTGACCTGTGATTGTCACAAACCAGTCTATTGCTTGTGTCCATTTTCCTCTCACATAATTTCTGATATCTTTTAAGGACAGTGGTACTTGTTTGCGGGTGTGCGTTCCTTGTGGAGGTATGTGATATCTGCACTTTAGAAGAATTCCGTATACTTTTTAGAAATGGGAATTCCCTCCTTTCATTTCCATTAGTCACAATATATGTCCTACCCTGACATGCTTTTTATTAACCTCTTTCAGGGCCCATTAAGGGTCTCAGGATGCACTTTCTTTCCAATATAATTAATCTGACTTTAACATTTTCATATTTGTTAGTGGAAATTATGAGAATCTTGAGTCAAAAAAATCTATAGACATAATTAGAGCTACATCTTTTGTCTGCTCCCCAGGATCTAGTCAAAATTGCTAATGTGATATAGGTCAAGTACTGTCTTCTCACACAATACAGAAAGAATATTCATGCTAGGAAGTCTTATCTTCTCTAGATTTTCATACAAATTCCCTACTCCTGTTAAATGAACTATGTTGACTGTCCTGCACAAGGTGTCATTCAATTCTGCTCTAGGGAAGTCACCATCTTTAGCATTAAAACTCTATAATTGAAGACAAGTTCTGTTCCATGAAACATTTCTGTATTTGAAAGTTGTCTGATTCTAAGTGTAATGTTCAAAAGGCAGTTTAAGTGACATTATTTCTCTTTTTTTTCTGTTGCCTGTGTTGTATTTGTTAGTTTGTTTGGGGTACAGTGTTTCTCTGACACTCCAGGTCACTGAATAGATATGGCTGACTAACCAGAGAGTTTAAGAGCAGACTGCCTCCATCTCCTCAACAATGGGATCATAAACTCACACCCCGAGACTGGCATTTAAAATAGTTCTTTAAATAAAAAGAAAGTATAAAATACCTCCAAAGTTGTAAATCCTTTTGTTTACTTTAGGTATTATCCTATAACAAAACATTTCTAAAGAGGGTGATAATTAAAGGTTTAATAATTCTTATGTTTCTGTGGATCAGTTAGGCTGAAGTAAGAAATTCTGCTACATGTGTTACTGATACATACAATATAGTTTTGTACATGTAACTAACACCACAACTACATATAACTGGAACTCTAGTAGAACAGTAAAAAGTTTTTGAAACCAAGAATGCTTAATCATTCAGAACACTGGGGAAATAGGTGATACAACAAGTGTATTTCACTTAAGTTTATGGTTTTATCTAGTTACATAACATAAATTGCAGTATATTTGGAATCCATCATAGGCATTACTTAATCTACTTCTGACTGTTAATATACTGAATTAGTCATCCTTGCTCTGTGATTGAGAGCATCAAAGTGGGAACACAATGGCATAATGAGACATTTCAAATTTTCCAAAGAAACACAGAACTTACCAATGTTAATCATATATGTGAAGAATACTAAGTTACATTATTTTATACTTTTAATATAAAAGAAATCTACATTTCTCTCAGTGATATCACATATTTATGCAACTATTGTGTGGGCAGTTACTATGACAGAAGCAAATGCTGTGAAAAAGATTAGTATTTATAATAATCACTGTTAACATTAATTTCTTAAATTTGTACTTGGGCAAAGAAGAGAATAAATTTTTAACTCACAAGCCAATGCTAATCTGCCCATTTTAGTCATTCTGGGATGACTATTATTCTGGGATAGTAATATCTTCTTTTAGACTTTTATGATTAATTGGTTATTTTTCATAATAGTCTGGCAAATGCCTTATTACATTGGTGTCATTGAACAAGAGTTCATCCATGGCAATTCTTTCATGCAAATAGTAACATATCACTTATGAACTCTCAGTGCCACAGCTTCCCCTTTGAGGACTTTTATGTATATGTATGTTCATAATTCTGAGCAGGTCTAAAGGACATTTTCAACATTCTTCATAGCAATCTCATTGTAGCAAAACAAAATAGCATTTCTTATTGTCTATGTATTCAGTATAAAAAACATGAATATCACAGGCTTTATTAATTTTGCCTGTGTATCTTCAAGATGGTATCTTGTAGAAAGGGAGAGATCTGAAGTCTGGGGTAATGTAAATTAAAAATTTGGGCAATTTATCTAATCTCCAACAAAATATTCCTGGGCTGCATTTTTAATGAGATAGGTTGATTTTATTTGCTTTTGACCTTTATTATATAAACTTATTTTTAGGCAATTATCAAGCAGGAATTCATTATTTCATTGATTCATTTTTCTTTACATTCTGACTTGTATTCCAATAAATGCTAATTCTTACAAGGGAGAGGAAGGATAGCATTTGACTCATCGACATGCTTGTCTCTGTCACTCTGACATCCATGGTGTCATTAATTCTTCACATAGCTTGGTGGTGATGCAGCTGGAGGGGCCCAGTGTTGGTGAAGGTCTAGAGATGGGGGTAAAACTTATATTTGAATTTTGATGGATGAATAGCATTTAATTCTTTTGCTGTGTTTCCTCCACATGACATAGAAACTAAAACAAGGAGGAGGGGAGGCTAATTGAGAGCCTAGTTTAGGCCAGTACATTTGATATTCAATTCTGTCTGCTCACTTCATATTTTCCTTTACCAAACTTTGCCTCTTTCCATTCTACACTATCACCTGTTCAACTGCCTAGAGTACAGAATGGCATAATGGATGCCATGAGAAACATATAGATTAGAAAAGAAAGTAAATACAATTGTTATTTCATAATCTATCAGTTTAATATAAAAACTTGAGTTATTTTCTTTAGATATCACAGATTTATATCAAATTAATAATACTTCTGACTCAGATGAGGAATCATAAGATCATGGGAAATCAGTATTTTAAGTATTTCCATATTCAAAATAAAATTGTAATTAATCTATATGAGTAAAATTATGAGTGAAGTTTTTTAATCCATGTTTGTGATAAATGTATTAATAAATATCTGGCATGTTCAGTATATAAATATATATGTGGTGTTTATGAAAAGAGAACAATTTCATTTTAAAAATTGAAATTGTGTGGAATATTTTTTATCAAACAAGAGGAAGAAATGTATCTTTTATCTTCAATTCAATGATTAGGCCTTCAACATTCCTACTGAGAACTGAACATGTCTCTAGTTTAGGAAGCATGCCCTAAAATGGACACAAACCCAAAAAAGTCACAAATATAAAACTATGGATTAGGTCTTTGAAGTCTTTGAAACTTGAGGTTCATGTAGAATGACTCCTAAAGCTTCTTACAGCAAAGAATAGCTAAACACTTTTCACCAAAGACATGCACATTAAGAGAGAGATAGAAAGTCTCAAACCATCATAACATTATTTTCTCTCTCATCCTCTTCTTGAAGGTGTGAACATAGAAATGACCTACTTGCAAAGAATTTTTTAAAAAAATATATTGAAAAAAATCCAGAAAGTAGTGCATGTGTGTGTGTGTGTGTATGTGCATGTGTGTACATGTGTGTATGTGTGTATGTGTGTGTATGTGTGTGTATATGTGTATGCATGTGTGTGTATGTGTGTGCATGTTTGTGTGTATATGTGTATGAGTATGTTTGTATATGTGTATGTGTGTGTATGTGTATGCATGTGTGTGAGTATATGTTTGTGTTTGTGTGTGTATGTGTATGTGTGTGTGAGTATGTGTGTTTGTGTGTGTGTGTGTGTGTGTGTGTGTGTGTGTGTGTGTGTGTATGTGCATGCATGTGTGTGTATGTTTGTCTTTGTGTGTGTATTGGAAACATGAGAGGTTCAGTTCATAAATGTAAACAGAGAAATGACTATGCCTTATTCTTCTTTAGGCCCTTTAAAGCTGAATCAGTCCATGACTGATGGAAAATCTTGACCTTAAATAGAATTCAATATGTTTAGTACTCATCTTGAGACTAAAAACAAATTACCATAGTCTAAAGAGTTCCAAGAAATAAAGAAGTACTGTGAGTCTTCCATGTTTCCAAAACACACTTTACTCTTCTAAAGAAAGACTTTAATCACTTTCTAGGAAAAGCAAGCCATAGTATCTTGAAGCCTGATGTCAAATGACCAGTCTTCATTCCTTTGTGTGGAGTTCTAAAAGTTCCACGTATCTGCCATTTAGTTCACATATTATGACCTGACAAGAAGCAATTAAAGATAAAAAAGGGATTTGGTTGTTGTTTTTTGCACGGCCCTAAGCATCATTGTATTATGGCAGGGAAGTTATACTGACAGATATGTCTCTCAGCTGTAACAGTTGGCCTTGTAGTGTATGGTCATTTATAAGGGTTGGGAAACACAGAATACAGCCTGGTACAGGGCTATACAGGTCAATGTCCGGTCTCTGGAATCCACTTCCTTTTTACCGCACCTCTGGTATTAAGGGAAGAAATATTCACATTCAAGAAATAACACCTTTGCCCTGAATCAACATCTATATCTTTCATGATTCTACATATACAGAGTTGCAAATGTGAATAGAAGAAACCTACAAGGAATCAGCACTACACAAAGAAATAAAGACAATAGAGAAATGTTCGGCGCTGGAAAAATAGTCTTACCCAGGAGGAAAGCACACCAATACCAGATGGTCAGCACTGAAAACCTACATACAAGTAACCTTAAACAGACAGAACAGAATATATACATATGTACATATATACATGCAATAACAATTAATGAATAAAGAAAGAGGCTATGAATTCGAAAGAGAGTAAGAAACACTCATCGGGGTGGTTTAGGGAAAACAAAGGGAAGGGAGAATTATTGTAACTATATTATGAACTCAAAAATTGTTTTAAAAAATCTAGCTTTAAAAATATCAAAACTCAAAATTATGACACTATAAAATGATAAAGATGAAGAGGTTTTCGATACGGTGTGTGTATTTATGTGTGAATTTTTGTGTGTGAGATAAAGGTGAGGTGGTGCTAAGACATTGGACACAGAAACACTCAAACTTTAAATGTTACTGCTAGTAACTCTTAACTAGATATCTTAATCTTATTTGTTAGTCCAATTGTCAAACTAACAAAGATAAAAGGTAAAAACAAATAAAATAAATAAATAATAAATAAGTAAATAAAATAAATTAAAATAAATAAAAGATAAAAGATAAACAGGTAAAAGCATGCCAAAGGAAAATTAACTTTAATACAGAGATGGCTTTAAATATTGTTTCCTTTTGGATAAAATCATTAAAGTGAGGAAATGAGCCTCTAGGATAGCATTACTTAGAATTACTCAGATTTTTTTCTATCTGAGGGTTTTAGATGAAACTCCACATTAAACAGAGGAACAGATGGACAAGTTTTATGTTTTGGGCAACCTGCCTTCCATCTCTAAGCTAAATGAACTCTTCTGCATATGGGATGGAAAGAGTATTAAGCACCTCTTTGATCTTTCCTATGACTGCAAGTGCTTTATGTTTGTTATGCAGATGCCTTCTGAAGACCGTATTAAGTCAATTGGTATTTATTTAATCATTTTGTTACTTTGATATTGCTTTTTAGGCACTTTAAAGGATACAGGAAAGGCAGTCAACAATTTAGATGACCATAAATTGCACTCATAAAATTAAATACTACTTCATCACAATTTTGGCCATAAATTACAGTGTAAAATTAAATTCTCAGGATAGCATTTGATAGATTATTTTGACTTGTAAATGTATAAAGGATTTCAAAGACTAATTCATGGCTGAGATTAATTTTATACAGAATTTAAATTAAATAAAAACATAAAAATAAACTGAAAATATGATTAAAGCTAGGAATACATAGCAAGCTTAATGAATTGAGCAGAAACCAGCTCAAGATATGCTGTTTCTCTACAAATGCAAAATTAATTTCAAAAAAGTTACAGTATGTAATATTTAAATAATGTAGTATGCACATAAAAATTAGAATGGTTTATAATGAAAGGAATACTTTTTAAAAATAACCAAGTATAAATGGAAACAAACCTGATAGACTATTTATAGGCCCTGGAGAGATAGTGGACGGGATAAAAGAGCTTGCTCGTCTTGCAGAAGATCAGAATTAAGATTCTAGTAACCAAGTAGGGCAGTTCACAACTGCTTGTGACATGAGCTCTGGGGGACCTGAAACCCTCCTCTATCCTTCATGTTCACCTCCATTTATGTATACATGCCCTCAGTTATACACACATACAGATAATAACTAAAGAAATAAATTGTCCCCATCATCATAAGAAATATTTAATTATATTATGTAAATAAAATATCCTTCTAAACAATAATAATGTGTGTGGTTAGCTAATTCCAGGAACACTAGTGGTTGGGGGATTCTTTTTGTGGATATCAAAAACAACAGATAAAAGAATTTAAACTTTGGCACAGAAAACTCAAGATTATCTTAAAATATCTGTTAACAAACTTTCAGGGAAACATAAGAACTTTAATGTCTCTGTTAAACACTTAGCAGCATTCAGGATGCCATTTATTTAGAGTTACGAATCTGCCGGCCTCCACAAGTTACAAATGCCCCATCAGCTTGGATTCTCTTAAAGATTTGCTGTTTCCCAGATAGCATCTGGAAGGTATTCCTTGCATAGTCACTGGTGTTAGACTTCTTTGTAATACACAATAGCTGTCTTAAAGATTAAAAATTAGTAGAGAACAGAAAGGGAATGGTGGAGAAACCCAAGAACTTAGAAAGACTTTGTTTGCTTGTGTTTTGTTTTGTTGTTGTTGTTTGTTTGTTTTGGTGTGGTACTGTGGCATATCTTTCAGTTTTGAGGCATTTTAATGTTGTATTTGGTTTTGTGTTTTGTTTTTGAGAAAGAAATAAAACTTGGATGGGTAGGGAGGAGTACAGGATTTGGACAAACTTGGGAGGGGAGAATAATGTGATCAAAATATATATAAATTTGAAGGTAGTTTTATATTAGTTTTATATTTCATATAATACCTTATATATGATGAATACATATGAAATTTAATTATATATAATTTATGTATATGAAATACACACACACACACACACACATACATAAAACCTATAAAAGCCATGAACATGAATAACAAAAGTTAAAAGAGCAGGTCTCCCTAATCACTGTTTGTACTAGAGTTGGGTACAATCAATACTTGAACAGAATTAGCTGCATCAAATCTCTCAAGAAAATAATTTTTATTATGTGGAGCCTTTATAAGATAAATTATAAAAGTTAACTACAGTTACACATAAGACATTTAAAGTAGAACTAACGATAGAGAACAATTGAAGGTTAAGTCTTCAGCATTTAATAAAAAAACAACTTGTGATTTCCGTACGTAATATATTAAACTTATTTTCAATTTGTTTAAAGATAATTGCATGTATTTATATGCTTTGCTTTTTATGTTTGGGGTGTGAGAGGCAAGTGGCAAGAGGGCATCTTGTAGTAAAATTCTTCTTTACATTTACCGTATGGGTTGAGGGATGCAACTCCAGTCCTTATGTTTGGCAGCAACTGCTTTTAGAGATTTACCATGCTTCCATCCTGGCTCAGTTTATATTATTACATTGTATAACATTTCATATTTCTTTCCTGGGTTTAATCTGAATCAATATAACCTTTATTTTGCATTGAACTTGGTATACTTTAATCTTTAAATTTATATCTTCTTTTTTATAAACATAAAAGGCAAAGAATTCTAAAATATATATTCTAAATTACATAACTATATATTTACATATTATAAATATATTGTATAATATGAAGTTATATAATTTTGCAAACAGTATTTACTTATACTGAATACAAAAATGATACTTTCCCTTGGATGTCTAACCTATGCTCATATATTTGAAACAAATGCCTGTAATAATACAAAGTTTTATTCCAAATATTTTATGAGTTTGTACTTGTGGGTTTTAGCAACCATTACAAAGTTCTGTTTGGCACTGTATTTAGGTATATCACTCTAGTAAAGAAATTATTAAAGAAATTATGTGTTATGACAAATTGACATTTCTGGAAATATATGAAAAAATTTTCAGAAAATTTAATTTTAAAACTGGAAATATTTGCATAAACATTCCAAATAATAAAACACTTAAAATATCTTGTTTGAGATAATACAGAAAACAGGTTCATGATTTTTGTATTTGGAGATTATTATGCAAATAAATACCTGAATCCCAGACAGAGATTTCACGTAAATAAATTGCTTATAAAAACTTGTTACCATTTACTTAATGCTTAATATTTTTATATTTTATAAGAATTCATATTTTCAAATAAATCATGTAGTCACAATTTCAGAACTAAGGAAAAATGTAAAAAATTGAGTGGTTAATTTTTAGTGACTATATTTTATCATGCCATAAGACCCAGTTGTGCATGGCTTTCATATGTGTTTGCTAACAGCAGAGGGAGATATTGAACTAAAAATTAAGAGAGTCCCATGTTTGCACAATGATTTACAGATGGTAAAACATTTGATTTTGAATATTAGTTCTTAAGAAAATACTTCTATTTATAAGTACTTTGTGGATATATCATCAATGTGTTTAATTGTAATGGGATTTTAAAAAAATCTATAAATTAATGCAATTAGGCTGATAAGCCTTTTGAGAATTTATTTACTATCTCCCATCTTATTTTTCAATAGTGTATTTTTATTTTATTTTTATTTTATTTTATTTTATTTTATTTTATTTTATTTTATTTTATTTTATTTTTTTTTCTCTGTGTAGTTCTGGCAGTCCTGTAACTCATTTGGAAGCAAGCCTGGCCCAGATCTATGAGATCAGCCTGCCTCTGTCACCAGGTGCTGAGATTAAAAGCACGTTTAAAGATTAAAGGTGATAAAGCAACCAAACCTGGCTATTATCTCCCTCTCTAAAGTCATTTGACTTGATTTGTACTTCATTAGCGCATGCTGGTGCAATAAAGCAAAACTTTTCCCACCATCCGTACCTGAATATGTCATTTGTCATTTTCTAGATGACAGACTACAGTTCATTTTTCTCTTGAATTTTATTTGATTTTATTTTTCTGTTGAATGAGTGCAAGCATTTCAAAACAATGTTGTTGAATCAAATCACATGGAATTTAGTTACTGTCCAGCAAAATAATCCCCTTGGGGATTATTACACACAGCACATATGTCTTGTTGTGTATAATATATGTAAGTGTTTAAGAATATTTACTGAATTAAAGTATTGAAGAAAATCACAACTATACTATTAATTTGTAGCAATACAAAGCTATATTGCTAGCCAGGAGGAATGGTATATTCCTTTAATTTCACCACCCAGAAGAGACAATGCCAGATAGGTCTGGAGATGGGGACCATACTGGCGCTGATGTGCATGCAGAGGACCCATGTTTAGTTCCCATGAGCTACAAGAGATCACAGACCATCTGCAACCCTAGTTCTAGGAAGTCAGACATCTTCTGTAGCTGTGGGCACTGCATACATGTAACGCATTTACACATACACACATGTACATAGTGTAAAAACAATAAACCTTAAACATCTGCTTTGCCTTAAATAATCTTGATGTTATATGTTTATGCATTTTGATGTTTACTAGCACAAATGTAACTGTATAAGTTAAAATCATCGACATACAATCGCAACTTTGCATTTGGTAAAGAATGATCATTCAAATTTTTCTTGTAACAGGTGTTCATGGAAGAAGAAGTTTTTTGTTATTTTGGTTTCTTTGAAAAGGCAAAATTGTGCTTGGACTAGATTTATGGTCCCATCCCAGGTGTAGTAGATGTTTACAAGTTGGATTTGGTATACTTGATTGGGGTGGCTATAATTTGGTTAGGTGCAGTCATTCTGGCACCTGTAGCTTGTTCTTGGGATTGTGTGCCACTTGGGTTTATGGGAACTTTTTCTTAGGGTATAAAGGATCTGAAGCCCCAAAAGCTGAGGTGTCTGTGTTGGTTGTGGTTTGTTGGTTTGTTTTTCATCATTAGTGTGTTGTCTTACTTAAAAGAAAAAAGGTTGGAAAGATTGAGTTTATAGTTAGTGAGCTGAGACACTAGTCTGACTCACTGTTAGCTAGTCCTCTTCAAGCTTAGGATAGCCTAAAAACACTGTGAAGATTTCTGTTTCTCTCATTTTATATAAAGGCTGTTTGCAAAAGTGGTGAGAATTTCATTCTATCCCCCTTTCTCTTTCCATAAATTGAGGGTAAAAGATTGTAGTTAACAGCTACATTCTTGGGTTTTAGCTTTTGTTACACCAGCTGAGTATTTTTTAAACATTTCAGTAAATAAGATTAGAATTCATGCTACCCCAAAATAAATTTCTTTAAAAGAAAACAGTGGAGAGTTGACTCGGATAACAAATAAATGTATTTTGGAAAGAATTCTGTTTGATGAGTTCAAATTTAAGTGTGTGATCAGATTCAATTATAGCAGAGTTAAGAAGAGTATTGGTGTTCTCTTGGGCTCATAGCATATAACAGAGCTTTATTTCATTCATATAGTAAAAGCACTATTTCATAAAGAATTATTAAAATCAGCTCTTTAAAAAATAAATCTCTTCATTTTCTGATTCATTGTAAATTTTTGTAATGAACAAAAACCTAAGTGTAGGCATAGATTTCAGGCAAATGGCAGTTTATTCTTTTGCTAATTCAATTCTTGGTCCTAGTCCTGGAGCATTCCAACCTCCATACAATCTAGTCTTATGCCTAGAACTGAAAGGCTGAAGCCTTAACCTCCATACAATTCAGAATATTTAAGCCTCTGAGACTCACTGCCAACTGAGTCTGAAGTACCCACTGGGTGAAGACCCCCGAGAAACCACCAAGACTCGAGATCGATGCAAATGCATGAGAATTTATTGCTATTGTGCTAGGGTCTCACTCCTTCTCTTGCTTCATAGAGTTGTGAATGTTGACCCTAGTATGCTAGCAATAAAGCCTCGTACGTTTGCATCGATCGCGAGTCCTGGTGGATTCCTGGGGATCTTCACCCAGTGGGCACTTCAAGCCATCCTGACTAGTTTCCTCTGAACTTAGACTCTTCAGACTGCTTCTGTGTCTCTGTGAGCTTTCACTTCCCCATATTGCCTCAGTCAGCCTCTCTGATTCTCTGCCTTATCTTCAGTCAGACTGCTTCATTGTCTCTGTGTCTTCTCTCCTGTCTGTCTGCTTCAGATTGCTTGCCTCAAATTGCCTTTGTAACTTTGTTCTGAGGTGAAAGCTTGCCTTTCTATCCTTAAAGTTGGACATGTGCTCATTCTCTTCCTCTGGTTTGTCAATTTGCCTACCCTTCACTCTGACTCATTTCAGATGTCACTTCCTGTCTGACAATGACTCCTGAGTTCTGTTTCCTGTCACCCAAGTGCTGGGATTAAAGGTGTTCACCACCACTACCTTCTGACTACTGGAATGAAAGGTGTGTGCTACAACTGCTTTCTGAATACTGAGATTAAAGGTGTATGCCAACATTCTTTCTGCCCTAGAGCAGTCATGCTGAAGGAATAAGTGATTAAGTATTCCTCTACACCTAAGATATGGTTCTGCTAAGGGCCATTACAGAAAAATGTATTCTCCATTAGTAGGTAAAAATGAGATTCATTCCTTGTAACCCAATTGATAGGTCATGCAAGCATCAAAATTTGTCCCTGGAAATCTTAAAATCAAAATAGATATATCAATATAGGTAGGACTTTGACAAGTAAAAACATAAAATATTTCAACGTAGAATAACTTAATATGATGTAATGGAAGCAAAGATGGAAAAAAAGAGAGAAATCAAATATTATAATGATGTATGTTTGTTTTACAAATTACTTTGATCATGTTTTCGCAGTCACCATCCACCCAGCTTTATGCCCCCCTCAAACCCACAAAAACACAAAAACAAAAATAAAACAACGATCAGTAGACCAATAAGATAAACAAGTGCCAAAACAAAACAAAAAGTATCCCCCCCTACACACAAACACATGGTATATGTTTGTATTGGCTAAATTAATCCTGAACATGAGGCCTATCAGTGATACTCTGTTGGAGAAAACCAATCTTCCATTGGCCAGTAGGCATCAATGGCAAATAAAATATCCCTTGCTTATGTATGGGGCCACATGTCCACTTCCCCTTCTCAGGTGATGGGACTCCATCTGCCTTAAATGTGTTCAGGTGAAATGTGAAGATAAAATTGATGGAGCTTGAAAATTTATCCAGAGTGAGTTTTTTTTTTTTCTCTCATGTGTGAATATTAGCTTTAAACCTTTTAATATGTGTACTACAAATTGAACAAACATGGATATTAAGAACCTAGATAAGACCAGTGGTAAGAAGAGACTCTCAAGGAAAGGGAAATAGAATATAATATTATGGAGAGACAAAGGAGAAACTGGAATAGGAAGACTTAAAAAGGGGGAGGCCAAGAAGCATATAAAGGGGAATGTAGAGAGAGACAACTCTAAAGGGCATTTGAAAAACCATATGGTTTTTCTACTATTGTAGAAGCTTCCTAGAATATTTACATATACAAAAGGAACCTAATGTAATCACCAAATATTAAGGGACACAATCCTACACGAATAATCTTATGCCACCAATTAAACCTATTGTACCAGGAATGGGTTATATCTTGTTGAGTCATTGGTGAAAGAAAGGGGTACCTTGGAAATTCCAAATATAAAAGGTTGTTGCCAAGTCTATCAAGTTTTCTCCACAATTATAAGGCCTTATTTCTTAAGGACACACACACACACACACACACACACACACACACACACACACATATATATCATTGAGAACAGAGAAGTTTTATTGGTACAGAAAAAGAAACTTCACTCCTATTGACTACCTTTCATGGCACTGAACAGTACACTGTATACTATCAGAGGAGAAAGGTAATAATAAATATCACTATGATTCAAACTCTTTGATCTAAAATAATGACATGCCTCCAAGATATACTGGTGTAATCATAGCACAAATGTTATGAGAAACTGAGTACATTTTCTTTTTCTTTCTTTTTTTTTTTTTTTTAAGAATCAAGGCCCTCTCCATGAGATGGAACCTGTACTTTACAAAGTTAAGGAGGCCAAGAATCTGAACTAAGAAAGGTCATGGGCCCTAGGTGAAAACCAACTGCTATTATTCTGCTAAGGAAACATAGTAATAAAATGACTCCTAATGATATTCTGCTGTACCTATAAATCCATGCCACAGAGAAGCTTCTTCTTGCAGCAGGTGTCAAGTAACACTGAGGACCACACCTGGACAATAGTTAGAGAGTGTGGATCTGGGGAGGACTCAGTTCTAAATGGGATATCTTCAGCACACCCTTCCCCTCATTGTTCAGGTATAAAGACGAGGAAGTGGGAAGAATATTAAGTATTATTTACCATTAAGTACGACTTATATAAGCTTACTTGAAATTTATATATAATACAGTTTGAATTGAGTTACCACTTAAGAGTCAACCCAGTCACAGGAATGCAAAATTTCCCTTTGAGAAGCTGGTCAAGGGTCTATAAGACTCCAAAACCAATACTCACTAATGCCATCACACTAGGCTACCTCATAGAAATTGAATAAAAGAGACTAATACTGAATACACCAAGGACTTCAAACTCAGGAGTTGGAATAAATGTTCTGGAAGTGACTAAGGACTAGACTTCATAGTGTAGAATGGTGTAATGCAAGCCCTCAGTATAGAAGAACATTAACAATTTCTACTCATGAAAAGCCTATGGGCCACAAAAATGAATGCCAGTAAAGATGTACCCCATCTTGCAATAGTGGCACTTTTATCTTGGAATAATCAATGGTGGCTCTCTATTTTGGATTTAAGCCCCACTCAGTACAAGTAAGTTTATAGCTGGAACTGTACAATTTCCAACTACACTTGAGAAGAAAGATCATATATCCCAGAGGAGAATCTACTACTTCCAATGTCCTTACTACTTCCAATGTCCTTAATCAGTATACTTTCAAATTGTGTTCTGAAAACTTAACATTATACCCACAACATCATCAAAGCATTTTTTACTTTCTTCTCTCTTTCTTTCTTTCTTTCTTTCTTTCTTTCTCTTTCTTTCTTTCTTTCTTTCTTTCTTTCTTTCTTTCTTTCTTTTTTCCTTTCTTTCTTTTCTTTCTTTCTCTTTCTTTATTGTACAGCAAATAGAAACTGTTAAGTACTTGTCTAACTGGTCAAAGTGCATAAAATAAATATCTTTGGGTTCTCCTTTCTTAGTTGATTCTTTGTTAATACATCTTTTAACCTAAACCTCAGAAAACATTGTGAAAGAAGGAGAGAAAAGCAGGACAAAAATACTAGATAATGATATTTATTATTAATGTCATGATTAGAAAGTTTTATTTATTTAATTTGCTGGGGATTTGAACCCAAAGTTTTGTATATGATGGACAGGTACTCTCCCACATATTTTAATTAAAAAACTGAAGACAACTTTTCATTTTTCTACTTATATTCAAATGTAATATACTAAATTGAATTGCTAAAGAATTTAATATACTAAAGAATTGCAAAATTATTGTAAATGAAACATATGTATGCCTTACCCAACAGTAAAATATTGAAAAAGTTGAATACTTTTGGCCAATTTTCTTTTAATTTAGTAGTATGGCACACTTGCACCAAGAATTTTGCCATGCCAAAGGCTGTTTATTTCATTTTCTGAAATTACTACAGAGAACAGATCTCAGAGGACAGGTCAGCCCACATGAACTCAGAGAATTTGTTCCACTGGCAGGTGCAAATACCCCAAGAATTTTCTTACTTACTCAAGAATATTCTTTACATGGCATTTCTAGCCAGTCTATTCAGATCCTAGATTTTTCTGATAGCTGCTTTAAGTTTTGAAAGCCACTTAGAAATGTAGGAATGTTCTCGGATTTGAACACTGATGTAATAGCATTGTGTTTAATGACTTGCAGTTTCGATGAACAGTTTCTATTTAAAAAGTAATTTGTTTATGTTTTTCTAACTATATAGTTAGAAATTTATAGTCTAAATATAGTTTCACTTCACAACGTATTTTGTGATATATTCATATCCAATCATGTTGCTTTTTAATAAGTTATTACAGAAAGATCCCTTCATTTAGTTGATTATGGAATAGTAAGAAATCAAATACATAACAGGACATGAGGCTGCTCCTTTGGGAGCACCCAGAAAGAAGAGCAGCACCTTCAAAAACTGAATGCATATTAGTGGCAGATAATTTAGCAGCTTGATACTCAATGGTCTAATGTTAGGAGAATAATGTAGAGATGGTCAGTATAATAACAAAGACAAGGAAATTGCCACTGAAATACACCTCCTATCTTAATAGGTTCTATAGTCTTTAATGATCTATGAAAAAGTATATGAATATGTAGAGTAATAGCCCTGTGTGAAAGCTAAGGTCTACATTCCAGAGGCTACCTTCTGAGGTCTGTGTGGTCTGGATAGAATGTAGACACACCTTTAATTCAGTATTCAGAAAGCAGTGGCAACATACACCTTCATTCCAAGTATTCAGAAGACAGTGGTGATCCAAGCCTTTAATCAATGGAAAAAACAGTGGAAGCACACACAAGAAGTACAAAGAGTCAGTATCACACAGCAAGTGACTTCTGAGATGAATCAGAGTGAATGGCAGACAAAGTGAGTAATCAGAGGAAGAGTTGGCAGAGAAAGGACATAACCAACTCTCATGAGAAAAGGTGGGCTCTCAGATCCATAAAAAAGAGAGCTTCATACAAGGTAGGGCCAGTTAACAGAGCAGGTAGTTGAAGTAGCCAGATAGTAGTCAGTCAGTTGAGAAGCAGTCAGTAAGAAGAGTCATTAAGAACCTTCAGTTGAGGAGCAGGTAGCAGAGTAATTTGAAGAGTTAGAACAGAGCCAGTTACAGATGCTGAGGCTGGATAGAAATAAAGAACAGTCAGTTGAAGCAGTCAGTTATATAGGCAGGATGGAAAAGTGAGAGCTCAGGGAGAGAGAAAGATCACAAAAGGCAGAAGGCCGGAACAAAGAGTGAGTTGAACATGAAGAGTAAGAGTTCAGAAGGAGCTAGTCTGAGTGGCTCAGTCAGCAGTAGATCTCAGAAGGCTAAGGCTAAGTCTTCTAGGTCCCAGCTAGTTAAATGTTCTAGATTGTACAAAGGCTGAAGCCTTCCAGTTATAAGATTAAGACTAGATTGTAAAGAGGCCAAAACACTCTAAGGTTCCAGGGATCTGGGCTACAACCTGTGATTTAATTAGATAAAAGAATGAACTCTTCTCTATCCCCAAATCAATGTCTTTATCATGTACATCTACAACTACATCAAAGATTATATGAATCATCAATCATATGTAAGCATGTGTGCACATCAATGTGAATAATTCACAAGTTTTAAATTTCTTGGATAATTTGTCCTCAGTTGATATCACTGGGTATATACTGATTTGAATAAATTTTAGAGAAAGAATTGTTCTTAGTAAATATTAAGCAATTTGTTCCTTTTACACACAAGACTAAGCTATAATTGTCATATACATTTTTAACATTCTTTAAAATACTTTTTATGAATAGCAATGCCATTTATAATTGGAAATTTAAAATCAGATCAAAGTGAAAAAGGAAAATTTAGACTGCAAATAGCTTTGACCGTGGAGAGGTAATTATATCTCTTATGATGCAATTTTGTCACTTAAATAGTTGTTCTACTGGTTTGTTCTAAGGATGGGTTACTATGTATGTCATGAACAGTGATTCTATATACATGATATGCTCAATGTTGCATATAAGTCTTTTAATACAACAATAGAATATTCAGTATTACCAATTAAATATTCAAGGAAATAAATTTAAAGTCATCTAGTGATTCAAAATCATTACTGCTGCGTGTATTTCATGTTATTTGAGAAATGTTTATAATGAAAAAGATCATGGGCTATGGAGTTGCAAAGTACCAGAAGTTTCTACAATTGCATCTCGTAAAATTTTTTTAAACACTGAAATTTTTAATGCCTCTAGTATTCCAGACTGATAATGTTTAATTAGCAATAATGTCACCTGCAAGATCTATTCATTTACAGTAAATAAATAAATAAATACATAGTTGTCATTGTATGTTTTCCTGCACCATTTTTTAAAACTCCACCAGAGGGCGGTAAAAGCGTAAAAATGCTTTAGATCAATGTGCCTGTAGAATGACTTCAATTTTGGGGAATGTTATACAAACATTCAACATTGCATTTAGATTACAGATTTTTTTGCATGACCTCTTCTTTCTACATATTAAGTGATATAAAAAGTAAATATCAAAGATTATATGTTATAAAAACTTGTGACTTCACCAAAAAAGGAAGACCAGTCAGTGCTGTTTTGAATTGATTTAATTCCCAAGGTAGAGAAGCCGTGTTGTGAATGCTTGTTTAAATCTATGGTGTTTCTTAAAGTTAATGTGTTTTATATTCTAACAAGTTTGAGCTACAGAGAAAATGATGAGCCATATGTATCATGTTTCTGATACTTATTATCAATCAAAAAAATGTTGTGTTTCAAACACTGCTTTTACTATATTCATTGCAGTCCAATAACTTCAAACTTTACACTGTTTAGAGATAAAAAAAATATATAATTTAATTGTTAGTTTCAATAAAATAGTTTCAATGTGCAGGTAGAATTGTATTTATTTTAGTGAACAAAAAAGGCTCTGATATCGTATAATACATAATTTATACACTTAATCCTATAGATTATTAAAAATAATTTTTCACCCTACTCCATAAAATCAAAGATATTTCTTCAAGAAAAAACAAAATGCCACTTCAAAAATCGTATATAATCATGTGTGTGTGTGTGTGTGTGTGTGTGTGTGTGTGTGTGTGTGTGTGTGTGTGTGTGTGTATTTACCTCTGACCACTTGGTATTGCATAACTTTTTGGAACATCTTATTGGAAAAGACCAAATCTTCCTTGCTCAGTAGTACTTTACCTAGGTTTGGGCCCTCATGAGATTCCTCTTATTCACATTAATATGTGAACTGATGTCATTGGATGGTGACCAGTGGGTTTTACACATATACACATATAATGACAAATATGTGACAATAATAGGAAAAGGTCATGAACTTGAGAGAGAATAGGGGGACATAGTTAGGGTTGGAGGATGGAGAAGACTAGGTCAAAATGGTGAAAATGTAGTACTCACATATGAAATGGACAAAACAAATTAAATAAAAGAACTGGGTTTTGAAATATATCATACTAGTATGCAAAATTACTCTTCCCTAAAAGTCCTAACACTATTAAATAAATTTTGTCACCGTTAATTTCTTTACTCTTTTACTTATTAATAATCTTCTAATGGTGAAAGTAATCATTCAGGAAATGCCTTTTACCTACATTTCACTATTATCAAGGACAAACATTTCAAGCTATAATGTATACTGATTTATCTGTTTAAGCTAGCACTGCCATTTCCAGATCAACCTCATTTCCCCAATTATTTCGTTACTTTACAGAACATCTTTCTTATCATAAAAAAACAGTTTATTTCTATCCAAGTCAATATAAAGGCTAGTAATTAAGTTTTTATATCAACTATTCCATCTTAGGTTGCTGCTTCTTTACTTAACATTATCCTTTTAAGTATTTCTCTTGTTGTATCTAAAAATACAATGCACACTGTATGTGCTGAATGGGTAAAGAGTCATCATCATGAGCATCTTCTCGAGCACTTGGCACACCAACTCAGAGACTGTGGCATTCCCCTGTATGGTGAATGAAGTCAAACATGTGATCTCAATGGAAAACAAAAACTGTTTGTTCTTCTACTACTTATATTGATTATTATGATTTTAACGTTTTTAGTATAATGATACAAGTAGATTTAAAATCAGTTGCGTAATACTAAATCACATTTATTATTATACTTATTTTAAATATCTTAAATCCCACTATGACTCCGGTATAAACAGAGGGAATGACAGTGAGTTGCTATCGACAACAGGAAAAAGTTCGAATTTAGAATCTCCTAATCGTGAGCAGTTGACGTATCAAAGCTCACTCATCATTCAGTCTTTCCTTGAGTCAACTACAGTTCCCATTAATCATTTGATTATTAAATTAACCATCTTTAGTTAATTAATATTTACTAATTTACTAATTATAATATTATAATATTAATATGTTAAATAACTAATTATTAAATTATTTTGATGTTATGGGCTATTAAGAAGATCATGAAATAACTTATGGAAAGATACTGGAAACAATTTATTTTTGATTTTCAATCATGTGCTTTAGCATTATTTTTGTCATCCAAGCAAATCATAATCTGGCTGCATGCATTTATGAATTGCTAGTAAATATTGTTACTCTGTACTGTACAAGCAAAATGTAGAAAAACTGTTTGATTGTTTCATGCATACAACAACCTCTAGAGGAGTAGGCAGCGAAGAAAATGCAAAAATGGCAAAGGCCCTATCCCAAAATTTTTCAATGTAATAAAAATACTTCACAGTAGCAGTGTTTCAACACTATAGGTTTTTGACCACATTGCTCATTTTTCTACTTTAATACAGTTATTAACCTTCTTTGCTGAGTCTTCTTTGCATAGCCATCAATTTGAATAAAGAAATTTTATGGAATCCCAAAACACTTCCTAGGAAAACAGCTGACTGTCCTTGTACCTAGCTTTGTTTTCCCTACTCTGTTTTGGGTTTTGTAAGGTTACACAATGCTGTAAGTCAGTGCAAAGAGATGGCAGTCAGGAACAGGAAGATTGACTTTATGACATCCCCCTATTCTTAGTTTTTCATATTTGAAGTCAGATCATATAAAGTATGAGAGAAACATTAGATTCAATTAAAATTGTTTTAGATAAAGCTTTAATGCACAATCATTAGTCACTTATACATTCACTAATATGTAATGGGACAAACATTCTCTTTTATTTCCTCAAATATAGGTAGACACACCACTGAGAGAAGTTACCACACAAGCTGGATATAAGAAAATGTCATTTGTGAAAATGACAGTAGATTGGTAAAAACTAGGCAAATATGTTCATCTTTGTCAGATGAAAGTTATGCTATGTTGATTCAAATTTTTATTTTCATTACAAGTAAGAGACATTGGTAATAATTATACTTATTTTCCAATCAAATCTAAAACTATATATATATATATATATATATATATATATATATATATATATATATATATATATGTAATATAAATTTCTCTCCCTTCAAAACTTTGTCTTTTGGCAATTAAGATATAAAAAAATAATAATAAAAGTACTTCTGAAGAGGGTAAGATAGTTTAATCTGAGAGTGGAGTCCTTGATAAATCAACTAAACTCCAGTGAAATATTACACATCAAAAATATTTTGTATTAAAAGAAAAAAAAAAGGGAAAAAAATCACAACAAAACCCTGGATGTTTTTAATCCCAGCACTAAGAAGGTAGAGGCAGGCAGATCTTCTCTTCCACTGGAATATGAATAAGAATTCTAAATTATTCAATTAAATTCAAAAAAGAGAATTCTAATATCAATATTTGAAAATCAAGTTCAGCTTGTATTGCATAGTACAGAAATGCAATGATTAAAGTCACATTCTCCTTATAAATTTTAATTAGTTAACTGAGAATTTTATACAATTCACATTGATCATTTCTACCTCTCCTCCAACTCTTAATAAATCACTCCCAACTTTCCACTTTTCCTGCTCCCAAATTCAAGTCTTTTTATTTTAATCCATAAAAACAATTTGGGCTGCCTAAGTAATACTACACATATAATTTCTTTTGGTTTGTAGACCAGGCTGGCCTTGAACTAAACGAGATCCACCTGCCTCTGCCTCCCAAGTGCTGGAACTAAAGTTTTGAGTCACCGCCTCCAGGCTTTTGTTGTGGATTTCCTTTTCTTTTTAATACAAAATATTTTTGATGTGTAATATTTCACTGGAGTCTAGTTGATTTATTAGGGACTCTACTCTCAAATTGTCTTTCTGTCTTCAGAAGTATTTTTATTACTATTTTCCTATATCTTAAATGTCAAAAGAAAAGTTTAGAAGGGAGAGAAACTTATGAAAATTTTGGCTATTAATGCATCCCTGTGGGATCAATAGAATAGGAAAACAGAGGTAAAGTATAGGAAAGAAAAAACTAAAGAAAAAATTATGAAAGAACCAGTTTGTTGCAGCTCAGGTAGTAATTTCCAGCATTCTTGGAGGCCTCCTTGTATCCCAGTATCACATAAGACCCAGGAGAGCACGATCAAGGAATTGCCTAGATAGGGGTGACCAGGGGGCATGTTTGTGGGGATTGTTTTATTGTTCTTTATCAGTACTTAAAAATGACATTCTTTTAAGGTTCTATGTTTAAACTTTTCCTCCAAATGATAAATATCTTCAGTAAACATTTACAAGCTTTCTGTATTTAATTGTACCTCAAATTGTGTCAAAAATGGCCCAGAAATCTCTGCAATCCTTCAGATTCTAGAATTCAGTTCAGTTGTAAAAAATGTCTTTACTTTAGTACTTAAGTATTATGCTGAAATCAATGCACAAGTTCTCTGAGGTAGGATTAGTCCAATAATAAATTAGTACTTCAATTTTATTTTATTTTTTGAGATATGCTCTCTCTACCACAGGCAGGTCTTGAACACTCTGTGTGGCTAACAATAACCTTGAACTTTGGATCTTATTGCCTGTATTAGTAGGTTTCTAATGCTGTGGTAAAACACCATGACTAAAAGCAACTTGAGGTGGAAAGAGCTTATTTCAGCTTACAATCCATCATCAAAAGTAGTAACTGTAAAAACTCAAGGCAGGAACTTGGAGGCAGGAACTGATGCAGAGACCATATAAGAATCCTACTTAGTGGCTTACTCTTCATGACTTGTTCAACCAGTTTTCTTATACAGCTCAGGATCACCTATCTAAGGGGTGGCAGCACCCAAAATGATCTGGGCCCTTTCACACCAATTACCAATTAAGAAAATGAACCACAGCCTTACCCATAAGCCAGGCTGCTGAGAGTTTTTCTCAGTTGAGTCTCTCTTCCAAAACAATGCCAGTTCATGCTAAATGGACATAAACTAGTCAGCATAGTGCCCCACTTCTAGCACTTTACATGTAACCACAGGTGACATATTTTAGTCATTTCTTCCGCTGTGGTAACAGCCTGAACAAAGGGAGCTTAGCAGGAAATGGTTGTATTTAGCTTAAAATTTCAATTTACAGTCTGTAAATTGAACCCTCGCAGTGCATCCACAGTCAAGAGCAGAGAGTAATAGATATTCTAATTCTGCTGTCAGGTGCTTCTAACCTAGCTTTCTTCATAGTTCAGGAATGCCAGTGGGCCGCTATGGACTGAATCCTTACATCAATTAGCAATTAAAACAATCTCCCACAAACATGCCCTTTGGTCACCCTTATCAAAACAATTTCTTGATCACGGTTCACCTGGTCTTATGTAACACTGGGGATCCAAGAAGGGCTTCAGGAATGCTAGTGAAATCCACCTGAGTTACACCTCTCTGACCCTTGTTCTATTTTTTCTTCTTTTTATCTTCTATGCTTTATCTCTGCTTTATTATTTTATGGATACCACAGGCATATATTAGTAGCCCAAATTTTCCAAAATTTCTCTTCCTTCTAAACTTTGAGCTTTAACAATTAAAATAGCTTCTGTTTTGTCCATGGAAAGAGTATAACAGTGCATCAAAATCTTAATCCACAGTTACTGATCTAGCTTTACACTTTGCTATAGAGACTATCAAAAATAAGTTCATTTCTTCTGGCTGCTTGATACATTCTATTTAGATAAAATAATTTCACTTTTATATTTTAGAGACATACACTCTGAACATCAAAGGTATTATTACATAGAATATTAAAGCATAACCATATGTGTGTGTGTCTCTGTGTGTGTGTGTGTGTGTGTGTGTGTGTGTGTGTGTGTGTGTGTGTGTGTCTGTGTGTGTACTTTAATTTTGGACATCTCCCATGTTGAACTAATGAGTCAAAGTAGCATGCTGTTGGTGGGCAGGGCTAAGAAAACCTATTGTGCTGATTATCATAACTCTTTGACTTCAGTTTTAGTACTTTACACTGGGAAAGCTGAGAAAAAAATATTTTATGCCACCATTATTTTTAAGCTATTATGAGCACAAACCTATTGTTAATTTTTTTTTATCTTCTGTATCTAGCTAATAAAATAACTGATTATTTCAATTAGTAAAACTTAAGGAATGCGAGGCTTCTCTGTAATCATTATGACTGCTCCAAGGTTTATATTTACTTAACACTGAATTATGCTTAGAAATGAGTTATCAACATTACCATTTTCTATTATGGTGAATGTTACAAATTGTACTGCAAACAGTTCTTCTTCTTGTCCCATTTGAAAGTAACAGAACAAGTGAATTTTGTTTCAGTGCTGGGAATAAACCCAAGGCCTCACCAATGCTAGGCAACTGTTCTGCCACTGAACCACACTCTCAACCCTAAAGCATCTTTAGCGTCTTCATTTCTTTCCTCTCCTTAATTAAACAGCAACTGATGGCCCAAAATGATAAGGAATAACCAAGGAATACAAGACACAGCACCTAAATTGTTTGCTACTGGAAAACAGATATATATTCAAATTGACTAAAATTAGGTAAATATGTCAATGAAAATAAGGATATACTTCCATTCTTCCAGATGAAATTTTGATTACAGACCTGCCTTTTTCTAGTGGTCCTTCCTCCAAATATAAAATAACACTTTGAAATTATGTCCTCACAAGATGATTGGGGTTTCTCTGGTCTCGTTCTTTTTGATTGGTGACAACTCTAATTTGTATTTACCTGTCTATATTATTAAGTGGTTTGTAATTAATCCACCAGTGGCAAACTGAGCCAGTGATTCTCTAGTTTTGGTCTAATTGCTCATTGCTCATCTTCATCCTCACCTTTTATTCTTTCCTGCCCTCTTGATACTGCTCCATTTTAATTCACACAATGCTACTGACAAAGGTTAGAAGCTCAATGAATAGAAAATGTAATATAAAGGAACACTTATAAATCCTTTGAAGACCTGAGTGCATGCTTTAGCCAACCACTCAACGATACTTCAATTGTTAACCTTTCTTTTTGATGATTTGAGTAGCATCAAACTTTTCTTAATGAAAATTTCTGAAATGAGATCCTGTATTGTATATATGGTCTTTGAAATCTCTAGGCAAGAGTAAACCCTAACAGAGTGAATTTTGATAAATAAATAATGGTATCTAATACATTCCTTTTATAAAAAAAAGTGAAATATTTAGAAAACTATATTTTTTCTCATCACTGCAATTAAAATCAGAATGTTACAATTACTGCATAAGTAACTTGATTCACTTTGATTTATGAGATATAGTTTCATATTTTGGGGTGTGACATGCAACTTAAAAAATAATGTCAATAATCTTATTCATTTAAATAACTTTTTAAAATAATTGCAGTTCCTTTGTAAAGCAGTAACAGCAGCACCTAATTTTTAGCTTCATTATAAAACATTAGCTCTAGGGGAAATATAATGAACCCTGAAACCTAGAGTCACACATGAGGCTTTTGATTTATTTTTTAAACAGGGAATGAAAAAAAGCACACTCTTCAGGGAAGCAGTTGGTGTTAGCATTTTAAAATTTAATTAGTGCTTAATTTCAACTCAAAACAACAGTTTTAAAACGATAGAAAGTGTAGCTGTTCTTCAGGTGACATGCTTGTCATTTCAGTGTGTGTGTGTGTGTGTGTGTGTGTGTGTGTGTGTACAAACACTCGCGTGTGCACATGCACACAGGACAATGCTTTGCAAGAAAAGATTTCAACCCAGTGTATTGTTTAGCTTTCTTTCATTACTAAATATATTATTAAGCTTCTGAAAAACACATGTAATTTTTTTCTATCAAAAATCATTTGTTCTCTATTCAGTTCAAAAGCAGTGGGAAAGACCATTTGCAGGAATAGGAGGAGTTGAACAGTCCCAAGGTGGAGCTGTCTCCTATGTTATATGACACTGGCAGATTAAAGCACTTCTGATGGGGAAGGGCTTAAAGGCTGAGTCAAAAGCCAAGAAGTCTCTTTATTTACGCCTACCTCCCAGCCCTTGGCAATCTGACTAATAACAAACTGAGCTAACTAGAAAGACTAGAAAGAGAGGACGGAGAGCATTGCAGCAGTCTGGATCTACAACCAAAGAAAGCAAGAGTGAGAACCCCCAGCTCTGCAAAACATCTTTATTTACTGTGTTCAGCAGCTTGTAAACGGTTAACTATATGCAAAACAAAGTCAGCATAGCTGTGAAGTATGCCGTGAATATTAATTGAGAGGAAGAGGCTACAGCTTCGGGATGCTCCAGTGTGTGCTCTGCCTGCAATACTTTCAGTGAAAATAAGTGCACAGTGTTTTGTCTTTGACCAGATGTTTTAACTTTCTGAAGCTTATGGGACTCGACAAAAAAGTGACACTTGAGGAGGGAGTGAACTATGGTCGGTGTTTTCTTTTTAAATAAAGATACTGATTGACTTTGGATACCTCTTCCAGCTGTGTATTTCAGATAGCGTCAGGAAGTGTCTGCTTCACAGGTAAGAGGAACGATTGCAGCCTTTTCTTATATTGGTGTTTGCATTATCGTTAAGTGAGTAATCTCTCTCTCTCTCTCTCATCTTTTCTGTAAAGGATATTCAGTTTCATTTTTGTTCACTGGCCAAGCTATCGCTGTAACAGATGCTTGTTCTCCTGAGCAACGGGCATTTAGTTCAACAGCTGACTGTAGGGTAAAGCAGATATCATAACATGCCATTATTGGTTTTAAAATACGTGGTTTGATATTAGAAACTAAAAGTACATGCCTCCTGAAGGATGATTAAATGGTACTTTTGAATTTTAATTATGGTCACAATATTAGATAATGCTTGTACTTTGTAGGACACTGTTATAAGGTTCTGTCTTGGAAATAGTATTCTTTGAAAATATGCAAATGGAGTCATGGCTATTTTAAAATTATGTTAGGTATGAGCAATATAAATTGATTCCTGAGAACTGTGTACATTTCTGAAAAGATTAAAAATCCTTCCACGCACATTTTGAGTAGCCTAAATTGCTTATAAGATAAGAATAAGCTGTTACCATCTGGAAAATGTTTACTGTGTTCTCAGGATGCTGCAGTTGATAAAGTAAATCAAATTCCTTGTTAGTAATTTATGAATTACTTAGACATTTTGTGGGCCAAAACAAAAGCTGAAAGCTCCAACACAAGCTCCTTAGTTCTGAACAGAGTACTTGGAACTGTTTAAAATCAGTCTGTCTCCCTGTGGAAATGTTAAGCCTCCTAACTTTGCCTTGACACGCAAAGGCTTTCTATTGCTTTGTTCCTTCTGTTGCCTTTTGCCTTTCAGAAACTTGGGACTGTAAGTTTCCAAGGAAACTTTGTCTTTTAAGGGATCCAAGTTTACATTCAGCCTTATTGACTAAGTCCGGGATATTTTATCTGATTGTGAATCGTATTAGAATCAAAGTTACTATTTATCTGCAAAACGGAAAGCATTTATCAGTTTGTCATGCTCAGTAGTTGTGAGATATGGTACTTGTCGTTGAACTTCATTTATCTAGTTATGGTCAAATACTTAAAGGAAGAAAAAAGTTTATATATATATATATATAAATCAAAGTTATATGTGTTTCTCTTGCACTGCTTTCATTTCAAAGTGAGTCTTTCTGAGGATTGCTGATTCAGATTTCTGCCTTTAATTTTGTGGGAATTGAGATACATGATGTAGTTTTCCTAAGCTATCATTTTAGACAATTTATGCATATCCTGAAATATTTTTAAAGGAGTTCAGTTTATTTCAGAGATCATTGCTTGAAAATGTATGCCTTATTGGAGGCTTAGTAATGTGACATTCAGTGTCTATACCCTGCTGCATATGTCCTTTGCAAGTCATTGGCCAGACCTTTACACAAGGCACTGTTTTTTTTATTTGTTTGTTTGTTTGTTTTACAGTATATTGAAATGCATGTTAAAGATTGTTTTCTTTTTGTTTAGTTAAGTTTTACTTTATTCATGTTTAAGTTAAAATATAGTAGGAAGTATCTCACATCTAGAAATGAAGTGTGACTTTTGTAAAATGTGCTTATTCTTAAGCACATACATTTGATACTCAGAAGCTTATACAATCTGCCTCAGGAAGAAGAGTCAAAACTGAGTCATTTTGTAATGCTTTGCTTTATTATATAATTAAAGACACATCTACCTCAATCTTTTTAAAAGAATTATCAATGGTTTGCCTATATTCTGCAAGACCAGAACAAGTTAACAAAAGAGATATGTTTATACATAAATAATTAAGTTCAGTCTCCCTGCAAATATATATGCACATACAAATATACACACATTTATATACTTATTTTCCATCATTTTTTATCTCCAGTGTTCTCCATGATTTTATATAATGCGCATATATTTAATTTGTGCTTTAGATTTCTATCTTTCACGGAAATTTGTTACAAGAGAAAAAAGCCAAGGTGCATTCACATTCTCAATTTTGGACCAGGTTGAAATGTTTGATTAGCCAGGAATCAAGTTTCTTGACTATGAAAAACAGATTCTGTAGCACTTGAGATCACAAGTTAGTTAATACAATAACTCTGTCCAAATATTGAGTCAAATTATACTAAAAGACAATATAGTTACAGCAAACTATTAGTAGCTTCAAAGTAAATTTTTTTGGTCAGACACATCTCCCTGCTTTTGCCCATTAAAATCCCATGTTATTGCATTTTATTTTGCAGAGTCAGATCCAAACACAGGAGAACATGAAGCTGTGGGTTCATTTCCTTTATCCATCTCTCCTTGCCTGCCTATCTTTACAGTCCCAATCACCAACGCCCTCTATCAGAGGTTCTTGTGACACTCTTTGCAACTGTGAAGAGAAAGATGGCATAATGCAAATAAACTGTGAAGAAAAAGGCATTAATAAATTATCCCAAATAAGTGTGCCACCATCACGACCTTTCCATTTAAGCTTATTAAATAATGGCTTGACAATGCTTCACACAAATGACTTTTCTGCACTTACCAATGCTCTCTCAATACACCTTGGATTTAACAACATTGCAGATATTGAGACTGGTGCATTTAATGGCCTTGGGCTTCTTAAGCAACTTCATATCAATCACAATTCTTTGGAAATTCTTAAGGAGGATACTTTCCATGGTTTGGAAAACCTGGAATTCCTGCAGGCTGATAATAATTTTATTACAGTGATTGAACCAAGTGCCTTCAGCAAGCTCAACAGGCTGAAAGTGTTAATTTTAAATGACAATGCTATTGAGAGTCTTCCTCCAAACATATTTCGATTTGTTCCTTTAACCCATCTTGATCTTCGTGGAAATCAGTTGCAAACATTGCCTTATGTTGGTTTTTTAGAACACATTGGCCGAATATTGGATCTCCAGTTGGAGGACAATAAGTGGGCCTGCAATTGTGAATTATTGCAGTTAAAAAATTGGTTGGAAAACATGCCTCCACAGTCTATAATTGGTGACATTGTATGCAACAGTCCTCCACTTTTCAAAGGGAGCATACTGAGTCGTTTGAAAAAGGAATCTATTTGTCCTAATCCACCAGTGTATGAAGAACATGAGGATCCATCGGGATCTTTGCTGGCCATAACATCTTCAACAAGTGACAGCCGCCTATCAACAAAGAATACATCCATTTTAAAACAACCTACCAAAGCTCCTGGTTTGATACCTTACCTTACAAAGCCATCCACTCAGCTTCCAGTACCTTACTGTCCTATTCCTTGCAACTGCAAAGTCCTCTCCCCATCAGGTCTTCTAATCCACTGTCAAGAGCGCAATATTGAAAGCTTGTCAGATCTACAACCTCCTCCACAAAATCCCAGAAAGCTGATTCTTGCAGGTAATATTATTCATACCTTAATGAAGTCTGATCTGACGGAATACTTCACTTTGGAAATGCTTCACTTGGGCAACAATCGTATTGAAGTTCTTGAAGAAGGATCATTTATGAATCTAACAAGACTACAGAAGCTCTATCTCAATGGTAATCATCTGACCAAACTAAATAAAGGTATGTTCCTCGGACTTCACAGCCTAGAGTATTTGTATCTTGAATACAATGCTATAAAGGAAATATTACCAGGGACCTTCAATCCAATGCCCAAACTGAAAGTTCTCTATTTAAATAACAACCTCCTACAAGTTTTACCGCCACATATTTTTTTAGGTGTTCCTCTAACTAGAGTCAATCTCAAAACAAACCAATTCACTCATTTACCTGTAAGTAACATTTTAGATGATCTTGACTTACTGATCCAGATTGACCTTGAGGATAACCCCTGGGACTGCTCCTGTGACCTGGTTGGATTGCAGCAATGGATACACAAGCTTGGCAAGAACACCATGACAGATGATATCCTCTGCACCTCCCCAGGGCATCTTGACAAAAAGGAATTAAAAGCCCTCAACAGTGAACTTCTTTGCCCTGGTTTACTGAATAACCCTTCCCTGCCAACACAGACTAGTTACATTATTGTAACTTCTCCCACAATGGTGACGGATACAGCTGGTACTATCTTAAGTTCTCTGACTGATGCTGTCCCTCTATCCGTTCTAATATTAGGACTTCTGATTGTGTTCATAACTATTGTATTCTGTGCTGCAGGGATAGTTGTTCTTGTCCTCCACCGAAGGAGAAGATATAAAAAGAAACAAGTGAATGAGCAAATGAGAGACAACAGTCCTGTACATCTGCAGTACAGCATGTATGGCCATAAAACAACTCATCATACAACAGAAAGACCCTCCACTTCTCTCTATGAGCAGCACATGGTGAGCCCCATGGTTCATGTCTACAGAAGTCCATCCTTTGGTCCAAAGCACTTGGAAGATGTTGAAGAAAGGAATGACAAGGAAGGAAATGATGCAAAACATCTTCAGAGGAGCCTGTTAGAACGGGAAAATTGTTCACCACTTACAGGTTCAAACATGAAATACAAAGCCACAGACCAATCAACTGATTTCTTATCCTTTCAGGATGCAAGTTCATTATATAGGAACATTTTGGAGAAGGAAAGGGAACTTCAGCAGCTGGGCATCACAGAGTACCTAAGAAAAAACATTGCTCACCTCCAGCCAGATGTGGAAGTTAATTATCCTGGAGCCCATGAGGAGCTGAAATTAATGGAAACATTGATGTACTCTCGACCAAGGAAAGTATTGGTGGAACAGACTAAAAATGAATATTTTGAGCTCAAAGCTAACTTGCATGCTGAACCTGACTATTTAGAAGTCTTGGAGCAGCAAACATAGATGAGCTGTTTGTGGGCTATTGCAGAAATGCTGTGATTCTGTCTTAAGTCCAAACCTTGGAAATACGTGCCTTATATGAATATCATCAATCAGAACTCAGCACAGCAGTGATATTTCTAGAGATTAAAAAAAGACAGTGAAACTCAGGGATCATTGAGAAAGCCATGGCATTATCTTCAGGCAATTTAGACTGTTCCAAGTAAAAGAAATCCTTGCATATAACTGATACAAGGATTGTAGTAGTATTTCTCCATTCGCTTAAAGTATTTTATAGAATTCCTCTTGCACACCTGAAAGGTTGAACATCAAAATAGCTCCAGTTTTCTTAAATACTTTATCCATGGCTGAATAAATTGGACTTCATGAGTTAAGAATATAACTGTATATATATATGTATACATATATCTATATATAGTATGTAAGAGATTTTTCATAACCAACGCATTTGTCAGAAAATTGCATTGTCACACAAACTAATTTTTCTCACAGTAAATGCTAAGGGAACTGCACCTTAAATTTATAAATGGCAATAGTAAATTGAATGTAAATTTTGTAATTATGTGGGCTATTAATGATTCAGAATTTGCAACAAAGAATGAATGAACAAAAAGCACTCCTCAGCTTTCTGAATTAAGACAAAGAAGACAAAGAGTTAATGTGGGATAAATAAGCAAACGTGTTAGTGTTTTTCTCCACATTTTGTGTAGATATCCTTGATGTAAAGCTGCTGTGAAACTAAGGTATGTTGTTGTGTTCAACATTCTATTCTCCTTGGGATATTTTTTAATGCTACTGAGATTCTCCTGTATATATGATTATAGCGCTTAGTAAGTTTGTTTCCTTTCATAGTGTTAATCATTTGTACAACTGGATGAAAATTATAGAAATATGTCTTTTGTGGAAAATAATTCAAAGGTATAAATTGAATTGTAAAATTATTTTATTTTTATTGACATACACTGATAAATGTCATAAATTAGTAGCAAAAGGCACTTCTACAGGAAAGTGTTTTGAGTTGCCTCAGGAGAGGACAGTGTAGCTTTATTTTACAAGACGGTATCACTAGATTTCTATGAACTATTTATTCTGTACAGTTTTGTATATTTTTGGTTCACAAAGATAATTATTCTTGGGTGCCTTTTAAGAAAATTAAAATTACTGCTCACTACAATAAAACTAAAATGAAAACTACTTTCAAATGTGTTTCAATCAATTACTCTTATTTGTGATTCAATCAAGTAATGATAATCACCTCAGTGATTATCTCTGCACATAGAAAAGGAAGGTTCTGTTTGTGTGTGCAGAGAAGTGCTTTGTTCAACACTCTCTCTCTCTCTCTCTCTCTCTCTCTCTCTCTCTGTCTCTCTCTCTTTCACACACACACACACACACACACACACACGAAGAAAAAAAAAATAAGCCTTTGAGTTTTCCATATGAATGACACCAAGCCAAACTTAAATAAGACTTTACTTACTTCTGTTCAGAAGTTTTACATATCAGGTTCCATTGGGACAAAAGAACTGTCAATATAATTGAGATCTGTTGTTATTGTTTTTTTTCTTCTAACACATTGTAATCCCATTTTGTATAAGGAAATACATTTGTTCATTCACTTAAAAATATATTTCAGCAATGTCTGAGTATTTTAGCAGGTGATGCATCTTTTGCTACCCATATTTTCTCCCTATTGTCAGTCCTGTGAGCCTGTGTCTAAAGGTTTGAAGACTAGATCTGAGTCTATGTGTAATCACCTTCACTACATTTAACTTGTAAATTATTTCTTACATTAATGGATTCGAATAATTTAAAGGCTCATTGTAGATCAACATTTTGTCATTTATTTACAAAGATTGGAAAGACAAAAATGCTTTTGTTCTTTTTCTAAAGTAACAATCGTAGGTAAAATGCAGTTACATATTGCTTTATATTTATTTGTATTTATATAGAAAGATTACTCAGTATAGTAATCAATAATTTCTCCCAAGAATGAGTTTAGACATTACACATTAAATAAAACAATGAATCTATAGTAAAAAAATATGTTATTATATTTCCTCTACTCAGTTGAGATTAGACAATATTTTTTTATACCAATCATGCACATAAAAGTATTAGCAAAGTTTAAAATCATTCCATGCCTTGAAGACCTTTGGACTGGATCTATGCATGCAAACCAGAACATGCCTTTAAGAGTATACTCTTTCTAGTGAAGTAACATTTTTACATCTCCATGTCTTTTTCATTGCTGAAGTTAATAGTTTCCATTCTTCAACTTGTAGTCAAGAGGAACAAGGTTATTTATGAAATCATGTAAGTATATGCCTCAAGTTATAGATAACCCAAAATGAAAATCAGAATATAACTATAAATGACATGGAAATCATTACGCTTCTAAAGTGTACTATATTTTAAGCAATTCAATCTTTCTTCCATAGTGAATGTTCTTTTGTGTTTTATTTTCCTTCTAATTATTATTGATTAATAACACAAATGAAGTTTTATGATCTGTAGAATCTTTCAAATCATTAATTATTTTCATTTTATTTTATATTTTTATTCCTATTAAAGAAAATCAAAGCTGTTGCAATATTTCTTCTCAAAGTTCAACTTGGCCTCTTGAACTAACAGAGTGACACAGATTTTCAACTCTTATTTCAGTATTTTCATCTTTAGCACAAAAGTTCGCCACCTAAAAACCACTTACTTATATTAGGTTAACTTATTGTTACAAACAGAAATGATCATGCTTTCATTGTGTATCACTGTATATCTTGAGTTATCTATAAAACTGAAATTAACATGTACTGTTGGTAGTATAATATCATACTAACATCAATATTTTTGAAGGAAGAATTATACCAATGATGTTGCCTTTTAAAATCAGCCACCTGTACTTTGGCAGGGAGAAAGCCTCTTTCTACTGCTATCATGTTAAGTAAACTGAAGCATCATCGAAGCTGTGTTAAGCTGCCTTGAAGCCTTGGGCAACTAATTTCTAAGGCTTAAGATTTGATGCAGTATTGAAAATGTAACATATGTAGATCCTTTTTCATTAACATGGGACTTCAGAAGTGGCTTATACCCTTTCTATAAATATAGACATTTGCTATCAATCTGTATAATGGTATCTATTTATATATATATATATATATGTGTGTGTGTGTGTGTGTGTGTGTGTGTAGACAGAGAGAGAAGTGATCTCTATTAATGATCATATATATATGTGTGTGTTTGTGTGTGTGTGTGTGTGTGTGTAATCTATCAATTGGTTAAATATATATTCAATGAGTGTGTTGAATTTATATATAATCTGTATTTGACAACTATAAATAGATGGTACTGATATTCTCAATGAATTTACAATTAAATTGTATTATTTTTCTCTCATAACTAATAGATGAATAATCAAAAACACTTTCAAAGAACAACTTGATATTTTTAACTACGTATATTTTTAATAAAAATAAATATTCACAGAATTTTCAACAAAGTTCCTCACACATCTGATTATCTATGAAATGACCATGAGACACTACCTTTTCCAGGAAAAGAGAATTACCTGTGTCTTACACAAATGTGATTTAAGTATCTTCCCAAGTAGAAATAGTTTTATAATGTATATGAAGGATTATTTCTATTTCCCTTACCCTTACAATACTTGAATGAAGATGACAGAATCTTATAAAATGACAGGATTTTAATGTAAATGGAGAGAACTGGATCGTGTTTGTTCTATATCAGTCAGAATAGCCTTGTACATGGGAGACAAACAAAGCAAAATAACATCATGACCTATGGATAAACATACAATCAAGACACAGAATTCAGGATTCAATTTTTCTTTCTAACTTTTCACACATTGACGTATTCTCTTAGGTTCATACCTAAAGATGTGACTCAAATATAATGCATAGTTAATGTTTACTTGGAGTTATAATAATTATAATATTAAATTATGTTGTTTCATTACTATTAATTTATGGATACAATAACTCTAATCAGCCTTATTGGTGAAATTACTTATTGAAGGTGTATTTATGATTATTGTATACAAGGCAATTAGTTCGTTGTTGACATGGGAGACTGCCAGATGTAAAATCCTCTTCTAGCTGCTTTGAAAGCATAATCAAATGGACAAATGCTCTTCTGTTAGTAAATGTCTTTCAGGAGATTAGTGAATGAAGAAAGGAAACAATTCAAAACAACAAATTACAGGCACACACTGCAGTACTTCTGATTTAAATCATTTAAAATTGGGCATGTTTAAAATAGAGTGTTTTTGTTCCAGTTTTAAAACATAGAGAGAAGGAAAAACTGACCTTCTAAAACAACATTTTCCTCTTAGGGTTTTTAGCCACATCCCTTGGGCTTTTTAACCAAGAAAAATTTGATTATCTAAGGACTGATAAATTTTTAAATGATTATCTTATGTAAGATCTCTGAGAAATCAAATTTCTGTACACTAAGAAAGTATAAACAAAATGATCATGTTCTTGAAATTATGCCATTATACCAGACTTTACTCTCTGTAAGAATATCACAATTAGGGCTTACATGTGTTAATTATTTTCCATATTTTGCTTGGTGTCCTGAGGAATCCAAACACACGGAAGTCCTTTTCATTTTACATCACTCATAACTTTGTATAGCAACATATAGCAAAAAGAAGAAAATTTATGTTAAAGTGCAATCAATAATATTACTATTTCTTGGGAAATAAGTGTAGTATAAATATTTCACAGGTTTTTTTTTTTACACTAAAACATATTTTTCAGGCACATAGGCCTCTATTTTTAGTACTCTAAAAACAAACTGTATATTATGATACGGCCAGAAAAATATTCCTAAATCACAACAGAAGTCATTATCATCTGGAGCTCTTCAAGGATAATAACTACTTTGTAGCAACTAAGGACTAAATAAGTCACCTTAGGAAATATGCCTAGTAAAAGACAAAACTGCAGAGTAAGAGCCAAGTTTTACCTCTAATTTGACTCTCTTTTTTTATTATTATAGCAGTAGTCTCTGCCAGACATTTTGTGGTATTTATGAGAATATATAAGAGACACATTGAATCACAGAAATTCATGTATATAGGCTGCTACTGTGTTTAAGTACACACCGAGACTTGTAACATTGCATTCAAAGAAAAAGCAGACATCTGTCTAACATTAACAATGCATTGCATAGTTCAATATCATTCAAAATTATGTATTATCACATTTTAGGTAATGTTTCTAAATGATGAAAAACATAATTGAATGAAAAATATATCCCCGTGGCAGACAGGAAATAATTGTTCAGTGTTTTCTGCAAGTTCTGCAATTGTATAATTGTTATTCATCAATGTAAGTATTTTTCAAAAACTATTCTTAAACATAGAATTTTCTAAAAGTAGTATCAAATAAACTATAAGACATTTGGCTCTCATGAATTGCTTTGAATTAAAGTATAAAGTCCATGTAAATAAACAGCATACAATTTAAGTATTATAATACACATGTGGACTACAACAGCATATTTCAGTTTCATTTACTACTAATTATGATCCATCTCCATGGTATTTTGTTTAAGTTAGAAAAAGATCACAGTAAAGGACATGATTCTATGGGTACACTACCTGCTATACAAGCATGACAATATGAACTTTGTTCTCTGGAATCAACAACAGCAACACAAAGCTGGGAGTGCCATTGTGCAGAGAGAGCAGATCCTCAAAACTCATTGGATAACTAGGCTAAGCAAATCAATGAGCTTCCGTTTCAGTAAGAGATCCCAACAGTAAATAAATGTGAAGAAGGATTGAAAAAGTCTTTGTGTGTTAACTTTAGGCCACCACATCCACATACATTCCCCTTCCCCCTTTCAATTTTCCCTACTAACAAGTATACACGCACCACATACATGCACACACAAATATCATTATCTCAGTAAGAGTACCATTTAAAGCCTGTGAAACAGCTATACAGTATATATATATATATATATATATATATCGATTTAAGTAGATGTTATTTTTAAGGTAGTTTGTGGCTTCATAGCAAAACTGACCAAATATTATGATTTTCTCTCATACAAATACCACCTTTCATCATACACCAGAAAAAGACATTGTTGCTGCCAATTAGTATGAAGACTATTGTTTTCAACTGAAGGTCATAGTTTACATCAGTACTCTCCTGGGTATATCACTTGGATTTTAAGAAATGTTTTCATAAATATGGTTTTATGCACTATAGTTTTTCTTGCCTAAAAGTCCTATGAGCTTGTCTACTGATCACTCACTAGTAACCTTGGACCTTTTAATGTCTGAATAGTTTTAATTTTCTATACCAGCATAGAATTGGAACCATGTAACATGAAGCATTTCAGGATTGGTTTCTTTTACTTATCAGTATTCAATGAGGTTCCATCTGTGGTCTCTCATAGCTGGATAGCTTCTTTATACGATTGAACAATATACTATTTTCTGGGTGAACCGTCGTTCACTGTTCATTCCACTACTAAACAAAATCTTAGTGGTTTTAATTATGAAAAGAGCCAGTATAAACATCTGTGTGCAGATTCCTATGTAAATACAAACCTTGACTTTTTTAGGTACAAGTGGAATCCAAAATAGACGTGAAATATTTGGAAGCTGTTGCTTAGAAAGCAAAGTGTAAACTGAATATGTAATGCAATGATTTTGTTCCTTGGAATGTACCTAAATAAGTCAAAGCCTATTAGAATAACTAAATCACATTGACATCACCAAGTCTGGTGATTTAGTTATTCCATTAGGCTTATAGTGGAATGCTATTTAATTTTCATATCCCTCATAACATACAATATGGAAAGTCTTTTTTATCTGCATTTGAGACATACACAGATGCACTGCAAAACACATTCATATATACAGACACAATCCATTTGTCAGGAATCTGTTTAGTTATTTTGTATGCTTTTAAAATCAATGTTCATTTTTTTCTTATTTATTTTAATAGTTATTTGTATAATGGAAATAAAATATTTTAATAGATGCACATTTTGCAAGGATTTGTTTCATTCTATGGCCCATTTCTCATCTTACTGACATTATCAATCACAGGATAGATATATCTCAGTTTAGTAATTTTCAGCACATAAGCCCTATTTTTTGTTCTTGTTTCCCATATTTATCTATAAATTCATGACCACAAATAAAATTCTTTTAGAACCCCTCCTATGATATATTCAAAATATTTAAAATTTACATATACGTTTGTGACTCATTTTGGTTTAGATTTTTTTTTAACCATGTATTTATTGTCTGTATCTCTAGTCCTTTTTTGTATGTATATAGATTTTAAATTCTCCCAGCACCATTTGTTGATAGAGAATATGAAGAATTTTTTTTAAATCACATAAAAATTTAATTTTTTTTCTTTATTTATAATAAATTCCACCTACAGGTACTTGAACATTGTTAATATTATGATGACTAAAGGAATGTAACATACATGATAAAATATTGTCAAATAAGAGTCATACCATGGGTCTGAATTATTTAAATGTATAAGAATATTTACAGTAGATATGAAAATAGGCCTATCATGTTCTTTGTTTTCTATGATACATTTGAACTCTGTGTTTTAATCACTAGCTTCATTAATAATATAAATAATTAGTATTTACCATGGATCTAACCAAACTCCAATATGCAGTCACAGGCTGCTTTTATCCATTCAGTCTAATCCTTATATAAAATCTGTAATTAATACTCTCTTTACCATTTTACCACTACAAGCAGTGAATCTGTAAATCACTTACATAGTAGTGCCAAGTTCATGTTCTCTTGAGTTGGAATGTTTTTAACTCTGTTACCTTATCAAACTTCCTCTCTCATGGTTTTTGGTAATGATTTTAGATTTGGATGGCACTCATTTACATAACAAATACTGTGCCACTCACATCCTTGACTATCAGGTTATTATATTATATTTACAATATTACTTTAACGTAATTTTATTTTTTAATTTAGCTTCCAATGATAGCATGAATCTGTCATTGTTAACAAGTATGCTTCAGATGAATTAGTTTCATAATAATAATTTATTTAGGCACAAATTTTGAACATATTAATTTATGTTAGGCAAATGTGGTAAGAAATATATTTTAGAATTTGATCAAATATTTGTTCATGTAAAGTAATCAAAAATAGCAGAATATTGATTGCACAAAATGAGAGGCTGAAGAGACGGCTTAGTTGTTCATGCTAAAAACATGAGTTCAGTTCCCAGCTCATACACATTTATGGTGTCTCATAATTGTCAATAACCCCAGTTGCAAGACATCACACACACTCTTCTGAATCTGTGGGTAATGTATGCACATATTGCATGCATACATGCAGGCAAAACATTTATAATTAGAAAGTAAAGTAATATAAAAATTGCAATGAAAAAATATTTTAAAATATGAAAGGAATTTTTTCCAATTTCTTTGCAATTTTGACTCAACCATATCTTATAGTTTAATGTGGAATTCCATCTTCAAGACAGTGTTTATTGATTCTTTTTAGGTAGAAGGGAATGTTTTCCCAACTTGACTTCAAATCATATTGAAGAAATAGTCATAGATCTCTCTGTATTATTGATTGGCAGGTAATGACTTGCAGGTCATGCCTAATAAATATACTTCCTATAAGAATTGTTAAATTGGCCTGGACCTCTATAAAGCTATCCTGAATCTTGAAAGTAAACTTTCCAATGGATAAATGTCAGTATTTTTTCCCTTCACTGTCTGCCTTTGAAAAGACAGCTAGCTAAAAACTTACCTATTTCATAGCAGATGGTAAATTCTGGAGTTTCACAGACAATCTTTGTCCCTGGTATTAAAAGGAAGCAAATGTTAATGTGGAGCTTTTTTAGGGATCAGCTTATATGAATGTATAATTAGAGAATGAGAGCTTGAAGTATGAGAGGATAAAGTTAATCTTGGATTCTTGATTAATTTTACATCTTGTATTTCTCTCCACTTTTCATTCACATTTGTGATATCCCTTTACAGCCATGTGGTGAGCAGAAGCTGAACAGAAGTCAACTTCCCTAGGCCTTTGAGCCACAGTTTTTAATGTGTCTTACTTGAGCAGATGTGTCTGGCCCTGGTTTTATTGTAATCCCTAAAACTAAGCTAAAAATAAGTGCAAAGTTATCATACGTATTTATGATTGTTGTTATGATTTAGATATATTTTGTTCTCCCCAAATTCTTGTTTTGAATGCTTAGACTTCAATGACAAGTAACAAGGAGGTTGAAGAAGCTAAAAGTACAAAGCCTGCTGGAAGATGATGCCTGTATTGAGAGCTCTTCTGTCTTGGTGGACTGAACTCTGGATAACTGAAATAAGATATAGAGTAGGTTATTAGAAAAGAGCAAGACTCCCATCTTCATTGTGTCTGTATTCTTCTACTGGTATCTCTTGTTTTACAATGTCCAGTGATTCTGCCATCATCCTGCTGTATACCACGTGGCCCTCAGCAGAGAGTTTGAGAATAGGACTGTCTAATCTTAGACTAGCTCTCTATACATTGAGCCAAATAAGCCTCTTTTCTTTATAGAGTACCCAACTTCATAGCTTTAAGCTAACAAGTGCTTTACTAGGCTTCAATGAACAAAGAAAACTCTAATAACTGGAATTTAAGATAAAGCAATAACAATGTTATTTCAAATTTGTGTGGACATAATGGACTGAGCTTGGAGTCACAGGACTGGAACAAGAACAATCTGGAGGTAAGAGAATAAAAATCAGGATGCCAAAGACAACTCACTTGTGTTTTGAGTGAGGTCTAGGCCATCTCATTTTACATGAGAATATACACACACACACACACACACACATATATATATATATATACATACACACATATACATATATATACATATGTATATATATGTATTTGTATATATATTTATGTATGTGTGTGTATATATATATATATATATACATACATGTACATATGTTTAATGCATGTTTAGTTAAGAAATGTCTCAGAGTCTACAATAGTGCTATAGAGCTTCAGATCTTTAAAATCAATTCTGTTATGAGCTTGCTCTTATACTATAGCAGTTCCCCAAGTTAACTAGGCATTATTTCTATCTCATATCAATTAACAAAAACATCCTTTTTGTATTACTGACAATTCAATCATGTCTAGTGTTTCATTCAGATGCTGCTATCTGATATAAAAATATTTTATATACAACATAAGTTGTATGATACTTCAAAAACTTTAAATAGGCCATCTAATTCAAACATTTTCCTAAAAGCTATATAGTATAGCTTTTATAACACTCCTAAAGCACTTAGAGTAGTTCATTTGCACCTAATTCCTAGCCTATCCTATCTTTTTAGGGAATAGCCAAATCTCTATCTTCAAATGCATAGGGATATGTTTGGGCTACAGTTTGTACAAGGTTATATAGTTCATGGAGCAATTTCCTGCTGTCTTGCTAATATCTCACTGCCCTTTCAGTACTTATAATACCCTTTTCTGTTGATTCCACATTAAAGACAGAATACATCAAGATTCTTTCACTCTACCCCCTCCCCTGCCCTGCTGGAGGAAAAGAACTCTAAAGGGAAGTAATTACAAAAGACCTTGACCTTTTGGCTTCAAAATCAACTTCCTGATAATCAGTCTTTCTGTCTTGATGTTAGTAAAATGACAATGCAATGATTTGTAAATGATTGTGTAATTAATTATAGATTCTAAGGAAACCAAACATAATCCACACCAATATTTCACAAGAAAGATATTCAGTTTCATCAAAGCATTTTTTGTTACCATGTTTTCAGTGTGTAAATGGAATCTTTATATCAAGAAAAATATCAAATACAATGAAGAATAAAATCTTTTTGGACAAACTCTTCTGGATGTTTTATGTGCAAAATATATATTTTTTTCAGATCCTTTTTTGAAGATTTCAAGTGAAAAGAAATATTTGTTAGGGAAATTAAAGGATCATAGTTGCATAGTATATAACGTGGTGAAAGCTACATGTACATTGTCTACAGAAGCTGTAGGCTCTAATGAGTGCTTCTTTTTCATTCATTGTAATTATGATAAAGGGAATAAGTTCTAAAATCCAAAAGAAAAAGCAGGACAACAAAGTGTTCTGCTCAAATTCCACAAAAGGGCATAGTTTAAATAGAGACAGAAATCAAGATTTTTCTGACTTACTAGGAGGGTCTAACCTTTTTAAATTTAAATTCAAAACTTATGACTGAAAGTGAGAATTTAATTTACTGCAAGTTTAAATATTGTACATTAGGTAACTTACATAAAAAGATCTTAAGTGGCCTGTGCTATTAAAGATCATCTATCATTTCTTATTTTGAAAATAGTATTATTAGACTAAGTCAACCTATTCTCTCAATCTTTATTTCATCTTATGAAGTTTAAAATCAAACACAAAAATCTTAACTGGTCATAAAACACCAACACTCTGTTCTCCTATGTCTCTTTAAATTTTTATCTAGAGTCGTGCTTACAGATGAAAGAAATTGGGAAGACAATAATTTTAAACCACCTGTGAGTTAGCTTGTGATATGAGAGGGGGCAAACATGCACCATTGCTCATGTGAGAAAATTAGAAAAAAATGTCATTACTTTCCCCTTTATTTTAGACAGTTTTTCAGTTTTGTCACTATGAATGTATAGAGGAATAGGCCTGTATGAACCACTAAGTTATACATGCCAGGGACTATATTCAGAGGCCTGTGTGGTCTGGGTGCAATGTAGACACACCTTTAATCCCAGTACTCAGAGGCATTGGTGGTCCATGCCTTTAATCCCTAGAAAGAAAATAGTGGAAGCAGACCCAGGAAGCAGAAATTAGTAGTCAGTGTCAGACAGGAAGTGATATCTGAGATGAGTCACAGTGAATGGCAGAGAAAGTGACTAGTCAGAGGAAGAGTTAGCAGAGTTAGGACATGCCCAACTTTCACTAGAAAAGGCTTGCTTTCAGCTCAGTTATGGAGAGTTGTAGAGCAGTTAGTTGAAGAATCAGTTATAGAAGTGTTACAGAAGCTCAGTCTGGAGTGAGTTACAGAGCAGTAATTGAAGCAGTCAGTTACAATGGCATAATGGACAGTAAGAACTCATCGAGAGACACAGAAATACATCAGAACTCTGCAGAAGAAGCCCAGAACAGGAAGAGCATTGAAACAGAAGAGTGAGAGTTCAAAAGGACTAGTCAGAATGACTCAGTTAGCAGTAGGTATTGAAAGGTTAAGGATGAAGCCTTGTTGGTCCAGGCTAGCAGTTTAAATGTTCTAGATTGTATGAAGGATGAAATCTCCCTATTCAAGAATTAAGACTAGTTTGTTAAGAGGCTCAAGTGCTCTAGGGCTCCAGGGCTTTGGGCTAGAACCAGTGATTTAATTAGCCAAAGAATAAACTGTCCTGTGCCCAGAACCAATGGCTACATTCAGTGAATACATCTAAAACTAAATATAGTATATTTTTTACAGTAGTTGCATTCTGCTAATTTCATCCACTTCTTCCTAATAGCCTTAATTTTTTTTTCAAAGATACAGAATGTGATGCAGGTGTAAGACATGTGTGGAGAACACAGCTCATGGTTCATCTTATGTCACCAAAGACTCTTGTCCAGTGTAACTTTAGGGCTAGAAATTTACTTAGCTTTAGATCTTCTATTAAGAAGACATTATGTTCAGTTTGATTTTTTATAGTTATATGGAAGATATAATATAAGCATAATTATGAATAAGATTTCTAACTTTCCAAGAATGCTAGCTGAATAGAGTCTTACTATTGATGTTTCTTTTAACATCATATTTTAGAAGTCAGAGTTCAAATTTATTCTATTTTTCTCTAAGAAAGTTTGAACATGCTCCTAGAAAATACTTATCAAAATTATGGTCTTTTACTGCACTTCAGGAAATCCTACCTAAGTGATCATCAGTTTGTCTGTCAGCATGTGAACAGCAGTGTGTTCCTAAAATGTAATTGTTATTTAATGCCACAACTGCATGAATTATATTTCTCACATACCTGGAAAAATAAATGGCCTGTTTTTGTTCTTTTAACTTTCTCATTGTTATTTTCTTCAAAGATATTTCTTCAATACAAAGTCACTAAAGAATAGTAACATACACCCCAGAGTTTAGTATTTCTTCTGTGTCTATAAATAACATAACACATGCTTCTGGGTGAGGCATGTTTGTTAAATGGTCCAGTTTTTTTTATTTTTTCTTTTTGAGCTGGTGGTTTGTACCAGTGCTCTGATGCTGCAAGATGTGAAGCATCTGTTCCTATTCATCGGTGACTAAAAGAATTTACAGCTTTTCATTAATCATCTGGAAGAAAGACTATTTGTTTACTTAGGCAGCAGGTCCTCCGTGATTACACGAAGCATATGAAGAAAGGACACACATTTTCAAGGGAATGAATCACAAAGACAAGAAAAAGAATGACAAATAATCATGAAAGAAAGCATGTAGCATCACAAAGGTCCTCTTAGAGTCGTGCTTCTGTAATAACTTCATTTCATATGGACAAAGTATTCTTCTCTTAAGTCAGTGATACATTAAGCTATCACTGTCATTTATAAAAAAACTGCTACATGTATGGCTCTTTAATGTGTTCTCAACATTGCCAGTAAAATTCTTTTGAGGAACAAAAGGAGGCACAGAATGTCCTACTTAAATGAAAATCACTGCAGATTAACATATAGCTTATTGTCTTTTATTAATTTTTGTGAAAATATTTTGAATATCTTTTGGTTGCCAAACTGAAACACATTTTAAAAATCACAAAATAGAAATCTAATAAAATGATGCAGAAAAGAAATATTAACATCATTGGTTCCTTTTTATGTAATTTCTCTCCTTATAAGATTTATTCAAGCTGGAAAATGATGATTCAATATTCAGAACCCAACCTATTTAATCTATCAACAGATAAATAAAGGAAAATGGTGTGAGAATAGCACAATAGTTGGACCTAATTAAAATTAAAATTTTTGTTCTATACAAGCCATTCTTATGCAAATGGAAAGAAGAAAAATCACACACAAAGAAATTTTTTTTTTCAAACTTGATTAGAAACATGTAAAGACAAGAATGAAAATGTTTAAAACACCAAAAGTAAGAGAAAGGAAAGAATTAAGAATGGGAAAACATCCCAAATCTTTCACTAATAAAGATACATAGGTTTTAAATAAGCATATAAACAGGGACCAACATCATGCTTGTGATGAACAGCATCACAAACTTAAATAATATTGACATTTAGTAATAATGATATCAGTATCTCAAATATCAATGACCCCAATCACTGGCGAGTAGAGGCCAGAAAATCATGTATTTTACTATGTCAGATTTTCCTTTATTTATCCTTTGACAGCTTGATAGATATATATTGCTTGTGTTAGTAGTTTCCCCCCTATAACACACTGGAACCATTCTTTCCTCTTCCACAGAAAGTGCTTTAATCACCAAGAAATGTTCCTCCTACTTTCAAAAACCCCACAAGACGGGACAGTATAAGAGATGGAGGACAAGGAATAGTTCTGCAAAATGACATCTTCTGGTCATGACATGGTTATTACACTCATGAAGTGTACTCTGGTTGTCCACAAAAAACGGAATCACATCAACACCTCATCAGTGACAGGGAAGGACTTTGGAGAACTCCGCATCTCTGTGAGGAATTACTGTGAGTTAATACTTGCTGGAGAAAAGGGTCTCATTTTCTTCAGCAAAGATCCTTGAGCTTTGTGAAGTGTTGAATGACTACACAGAAGGTGTATTTTCCTGACATGGCAGGGCACGTGCACAAATGAACTCAAAGCAGTTGTAACATCATACACAAAGCAAGCTCATCTATATTGAAAAGGAAACTTTTCCTAAGCAGAGAGAATAGTTAGACACTAAGTCCCATCTTTAGCTGAGGTGTTGTTGACAATTAATGACTCCTGGGAGTTGGAGAGTAAGTTATCTTTAAGTGTCTTGCCCTCTGATATGTTAACCACACTCCAGTGAATGATGACATCCCAAGAATATATAAACAGTTCAAATTGGACTTGATGAATTAAAAATTAGTCAGAAATAAAATTTCATGAGAGGGGAAGGTCATATGAATCTGGGAGTAGTTAGTGAGGTCTAAAAATGAGAAAAATGCATTGTGAGAAATCCATTAAATAATAATCACAAAAAAGTGGGGGGAAATAATTTAAGGCAAAACAACAAATTCACACTTTTCTCTCAGTATTTCCTGAAACTTCTGAGGAGATGGATGAATGGCTATTTTAGGGCTTAGTGTTTTGCTGCCTTTCACTGCAGAGAAAGATTTCTTTAATTAAAACTGAGAGTAGCATTTGTTTTATATATATATAATATATAGATACAAGTATTCCAAAGGCACTTTAAGAAGTATCAGTTTAGCAAAACCATAGTAAGTTCTCTTCTCCCAATGGATAATATCATAGCAGAGGAGTTTTAACCATGCTTAAAATACCAGTCATGGATTTCCTCTTATGTCCACGGCCTTGAAATCAATCAGAGAATGCTGGTCCAGATAGTTGTGTTTGGACCAGAATGAATATCTGTTTTGGAAAGTTGGTATTGTAGTTCATATGGTTTCCACTGATGCCTTTTATCCCATAGCAGCATGCATTGTATCTTTCAACACTAGCCAAATGGAGAGAAACTCCCAGTTTGGGTTTGACTTCTCTGTCTTATACCGAAGGCATATGGTGTATCATGCAAAGATGTCCTATTAACTAATTCTGGCTGGCAGCCAAGAGAAGTGGTAAGAGCTTGTACTGTTTTGGAGAATTCTGAGGTCTTCCTGACCACAGCAGCTTACAAAAAGCTATTCCGAATCTGGGATTCGGATTTGTATTTAAAATCCCACGGCTATTAAGTTTAGCTTCATTCAACCATGTAGGCTACCATTTTTCTAACTTGCAATTTTTGTAGTTGACTTATGAAGTTTCCACATGGCTTCTTCCGGTGTCCTTCATTTTGGCTAACCCTCCCTCCCCTGTAATCTCCATAGCTCCTTACCACATCCTTGCTTAAACATTCCTAACCTACTATTAAAGCTTTTGGTTTTCATATACCCTCTATTCTGGATATCAAACTGTTCTCAACTTTGCTTTGATGAGGTTGTTTAAACAGTAGCTAGTGCAAGCAGAGATTCATAACTGTTCATAGTGCTGAGTAGAAGTTACAGAGAATTCAATGCCTAAGATGGAATATCTATCTATATAAACTTCTACCTTCCAAATCTAAGGGAACATTACTGAAGAGAGAGCAGTAAAATGTAAAAGATGGAGGATGGAGAGGAGTAACATGAAATATTATTATCTGTATATTACATGGCTGTTGCACGCAAGAATTCACAGCAACTGTGGTTACCTGCACAAGATAAAAACAGTGACAATTATAGCATGAAGGAAGGAGTGGTTTCCCAGGACTCACACCTAGCTGAGGAGCTACTGGCAGTACATGGTGGATGGTGGAGAGGAAGGGTCAGCTTTCTTCAGAATTTTGGCCCTGATCACTTGCTCATGTTTCAATGAATGATGTCGTTATATATATATTTTCACATATATTCATATGTATGTGAATATAATCAGTAATAAGTGCACTCTCTCTGTTATCTATTATCTGTCTATCATCTATCTGTCCTTTAATTGATAAAAATGAAAATACAAGTGTAATTCATGCTATCAAACTTGTTTTATTGTGTTAATCCAGGGCCTGAGTCTTGAGGGATGTTGTTACAAGAACGAAAGTCCTTTTCTTTACTGTTTTAAAAAAATCATTATTTAATAATCTCATACTTGTATGCGATATATGATGATTACATCTCCCTATTTATCCTCTCTCATTTTGCCCCTACAGTTTCCTCTGGGATATCCCAAAACCTCATTCCAACTTTATGTAGCATTTTACACTCGCTCTTGACAATCTATGTTTAAGACTATATGTCTATTCAATTAGGATTTCCTATTTTTCCATGCTAATAAACCGTTATATTAAACTAGGATGTACTGAGTAAATATTGGTTACATTAAAATTCCCCTGTCCTTTTGACCTAAGGAGTTTCCTGTTGTCTGGGAGAGGGAACACCACCTCCTCGGCCTCCTCCTGAGAGGATTAATATTGCCATTGTTCACATCTCCCTGAGCCTTAGGTGAAGAATTTGTGCTGAAGATGTATCTGCTTATACTGGGATTCCAAATCCAGTGATCTCTGCTTATGTCCAGCTGTGGTTTTCTGTCATGGTTTCTATTTTAAGAACAGAGAAGAATCTTTAATGTTGGGGTGAGAGCTATACTTGCCCATGTGTATAATGGTACTTTCTAAAGTAATTGGGACTATGCTGGCCTCCCATAAAGTGGCAGTAGCCTCCTGAAATTTCAAGATCTTTGATTCCACTAATTTTGTGTAATTGTCTGTGCTTATAGTACCAGGAGTGATTTTCCTCTTGTTGAGTGGGTCTTAAGTCCAATTAGAAAGTGTTAATTATTGCCAACATCTGAGTGCCACCATCACACCTTTAGTAATTCCTTGACAAGCTGCTCATTGCTGTGACTTATAAGTGTCACTTCTGGATGTTGCTGTGGATTGCTTTCTGCTCTTGGCAGGCTGCACATTTTTTTCTGCTACTATGGAAGCTAGTCTGTAGGAAGGAGGCTTTCAAGGTTGAGCTCAAACAATCTAAGACGGAGTTTTGTGTCATAAATGGGTAATATCTTCAGCAACAGAGACCCACCTTCAAGAACTAAGAGGCAACCAGGGCACATTTTTTTAAAAAAATTCAATGTTTTTTATCCTTTTTGCTTTATCAGGTTCTATGACTTTATAGGTTATATAAGTAACAAATGACTACTAAGGGATGGAAAATTAGCCTCTTCCAGGAATGAGTCTTCCAATTGGATATGTAGTACAATTATTCATCCCTGACATCCTGACATCATATGTACAAAAACAATAAAATGGTGTCAGTATGTCATAGTACACATTTGTGCATATGTATATAGGAATAGTAATTAAAAGAGGCCATCAACTTGATGGGAAGTGTTGGGGCATGATTGAGCTTGAGGGAAGAAAAGGAAAGGAGGAATTTATATTCTTATATTTATCCTTAAAAATGTTTTTTTTTAATGGAAGGAAGGAATAGAGGAAGGTAGGAAGGAAGGAAAGAAGGAAGGTAGGGAGGGAGGGAGGGTGGAAGGAAATTTAATGAGCAGCCAGAAAGAGCAAGTCAGCAAGCACTGTTTCTTCTTTATCCTTGAAGCTTCCTCCTTATGACTTTGCTTTAATTCCCTTCAATTACAAATTTCAATCTGTAAGCTGAAATGAACCTTTCCCTTCCTCACCCAAAATAACTGTCACCCATCTTCAAGTTAATAATAATACTGGAAGTACACTCAGAAGCAGTGAGTGCTATTGATTCTAACTTGTGTATTACGCTCAACCAACAACAAGGTCACATATCTTTCTATGATAAACATACAAACTTTGAAGTAATAAACAAATTCTACCTCTAAAATATCACCTGAGATTCAATTTTTAAAGACAACGAGAAGAGATAAACTTTACTGAAAAACAAAATGACATGAAAAGTCATCCTATCTTCTTGGCACTTGATATCACAAATATTATATCCAAAAGACTGATATCAACTTGGAGATATGGAAGAAAGAGAAAGAAGAATTGAGTTTCAAAATGGATTTGTTGTTTAACAGACCCATTGCCACCATTCAAATAGTGAACACTTCCAGTCACTTATCCATGTCTGTATAACACATAAAGTAACCCTTCCTCATTCCCCAGAAAATAGACCCTGCATTAAGAACACGAAGGGGATTATTTTCTCTGGGGATTCTGGTTATAGGCTTAGAGCTGTGAATGGAGTCAAATGAAGACATAAATCACGCAGCTGGAATGTTAGCAATGTAAATATTCTAAGCATGGAAACAGGCTTTGTATTACTCTTCGGTTGGAGAAGAGGACACTTTTAATCATGTGTCAAGAAGGAAAGAAAAGATAGGAGAAACGAGACATGTTATGATAGGTTACTAAAGAAGATGCTCCACAAGATTCTAGTGACTGGTGTTGGGATAAAAAATGCAGCACAGTACTATACATAATAAGTGGAGTAAAAAAACTGCTTCTAACATGAACATTCTTGTATTTTGTGCTTATTGTATAACCAGTGCACGTTATGTTAGAATAAGTGAAATATTTTGGAAGAGGGCACATTGTATATTTTTATACATTGTCTTTTCTTAATATCCTTCCCAACCACAACTAACTGAAATATGTAGATCCTTCTCTTGTTGCATAGATCCGTTTGCTTATATTGAATAGTCCAAAAAAGTTAATTATTTAATATTTCTATTGTTAATCCCAAAATTAACTAAGAATAAGCATCAATTTCAGTTTTAAATCCTATTTCTAAGCATAAAAGAATTTAAATGATTTAATTATGGATAACCTATGGAAATAAAAGACTGTTCAAGTCTAAGTCAATGTACTCTATTATGACACACACCAGTCATGCTTCTAAATATTCCTCTCTTCCTCAAGATACCCATGTTTATTCTACTATTCTTTATTTTTATCATATATCATATAAGTTTAATAGTATGTTACTTTGACTGCTTTTTTGTTAATTACATATTTTATAATAAGGCCTAGTGTTTGATAGGAAAAACTGCAAAATGAACAGACTATATGAAGAAATGAGAGCATTCTTAATAAGATAAACACATAAAGGCATGCAATATCTTGAGTTTGTAAAGACTGTGTAACTCATTTCTTTACAATACTGAGCCTTTCTGAATAGATTTCTAAGTATACCAAGCCTTTATTGGCAAAGTTTGGAAAAGAATAATACTGAGGTTCTCAACCACAATCTTCTTTGTAAAATTCAAAATTTTTCAACTTTATTTTGCTAAATTGGCATAGTGACAACTGCTTTACATACATCCACACCCACACGCATACACCCACACCCACACACCCACATACACACGGCCACTCTCTGCCCTAATCAGAGAAGCTTGTCTTTCCATTCAGAGGTGGTAAGTGTAGAGACATCCAGATGTTCATGGTGTTTATAATAAACAAATTTTGAGTATTCAGTCCTAATAGAAAACTTTATACCACTTAATCTAAGACTCCAGTAGCATCATGGAAGAGAGAATTGAAAAACTGTTAGCATGTATAGAGTAGAAGAAAGACTGATACAGCTAGTTTGATTATTGACTCGTAGCACCTATGATTTACTTTCACTGAACATCCACAAAAATTGGCCTATTAGAGGTTAGTCATGGATAGGTCTGTGGTCATGGGACCCTATTGCTCCTTTGAGAACTATTGGGTACTGATGGATTCTTGGAGGACAGTCATTTTCACCCCATTGTATATCTGCTCATGATCCCATTGGGCTCCTACACACAGAACCACCCTTATAATTACATGGATGTCTTTGGATAAGCTCCATCGGCTCAGAAAACAAAATAAAGACTCAAATATGGGAAATGGATTTTTAGGAAGGAGGGAAAGTTCACCAGGGTGTGAGAATGAGATAGTAAATGGTGGGGGATGTAAATAATGAAGATCCATTGCATACATGTGTGAAATTGTCAAAGAATAAATTTAATTAATAAACAAATATAATATAAAATTAATACAAACATTTAATTAATGTTATGTGTATATACGACTAATTCCGAGCTACTCTCAGGAATACTAACAAAATTAAGCTTTGTTATTTTGTTTTATAGATTTAATGCAATGGATTAAAGTCTTGAGATACTGTGCCAATTTCCATCCATTTATTCAAAATTCATTCCTGTACCAAATTCCAGACTTTTCACATAAAACTAATGCACATACATGTCCCAGGAATTCAATCAGTCCATCTTCTAAAAGACTTATTTCTGGTTAGAACTCCTTCAGTTAATTTCTATTTTGCTTCTGAACCTATAGTTGTGGAAAAGTTTCCAAATCATTTAAGTAACAAAGGACTTAATTTTTGAGGGCTTATGAACTAAACCAAAGAAAACAATTCTATTTTCACCTACTTTTGAACTTCTGAAGAGAACACCTGTGGAATGAAGGCAGTGAACTCATTATATTTAAAATATAATCTCCCTTTAAAGGCAGAGCAGGTTGAAGAAAATTTGTATGACTTCTCGAATTGCTTAAGTACACTTATCCTTTCTGTAAATTTCCATTATCCTGAACTCTCATTGTGTGGCAGGTGGAGATGAATAGCATGCTAGAGAATAGCAAACAATGAGAGTAGGTTTAAGAGAAGAACAAACAATTCACACAATAAATGCCAAACAAACTTTGCCTGCTACATTTTCACTTTTATTAACAAAGGTCAGTTAGAATATTTCTTAATCTATACTTGTGTTTCCAATGTTAGATCTTGAAATAAAGATTTTATACAAATATTTTGAAATGTTTGTACAGCTATGACCTTGGTAAAAATAATAAGTTCATTGCAGAGTCACATAAAATTTTAATGTCTTTCCCTAGCTATGATCATAAAAGCAAATGTCTAAACTTTAAAATGCTTAATTATCACATAGCTATGAGGCTAAATGATTTCATAATATAGTTACCCAGTTGAACCAACTGTTGAAAAGACTAAACATCAGTTTTCTAATGAAGCTCATAATGAATTTTATGTACATAAAATCAAGTGCTTTATAGTAGCAAATCAAGAAAGAATCAACCTCTTTATTAAGCAGCAGGATATATAACAATGATACAAGAGAGTTACTAATTGACAGTAGCTAATTAAATTTGGAATATTATAATAAATACATTTCATTATTTCATTCCATTAATTTTTTTTTGAGACAAAGGTTCTATATTGTAATTCTGACTGTCCTGGAACTCACTCTGTGGATGAGGCTGGCATTGAACCCACAAAGATCTTCCTGCCACTTCCTCCTTAGTACTGGGATTCAAGGCATGTGCCACTATTGCCTGGTTATTTTTTTAATGACTTGTTTATTTTAACTTTACGCACATTGTTGTTTTGGCTGCAGTTACAGACAACTATGAGCCACCAAGTAAGTGCTGGAAATCGATCCTGGGTTCTCTAGAAGAGTTGCCAGTGTTCTTAATCACTGAGCCATCTCTCCAGCCCATTTCATAGTTTGTTATATAGGTACTCACTGTTTGTAGATCAGGCTCACAAACAGCCTCAAATTCACTGAGATCCATCCAACTCTACTGGAATTACAAGTGTGTATCTTCACACCCAACTTCTATAACTTTAATTGGCTTAAAAATGTGATAATGGAGACTTGCAAGGTTTCTTCCTGTTGTTTTTTTTTTTTTTTTTACTTTTCGAAACAGAGTTTCTCTGTTGTAACTCTGGCTATCCTGAAACTCACTCTGTAGACCAGGCTGGGCTTGAACCCACAGAGATCTGCCTGCCTCTGCCTCCTGAATGCTGGGATTAAATGTATGTGCTAACAATGACAGACCACAAGTTTGGACTACTAGGAGTTTCAAACATGTGGTTAAGAAATTTAAAATAAAAACCAGGTGGTGATTATCCATGCCTTGAATCCCAGCACTCGCTAGGCTCTGCAGAGTTCCACCTGCAAGTTTGAGGGCAGTCTGGTCTACAGAGTGATTTGCAGGACAGCCAGGATTACAGCACAGAAACCCTGTCTCAAAAACTAAAACAAAACAAAACAACAACAACAACAACAAAGAAGAAGAAGAAACTTAAAATAATCTTCCATTAAAAAAATTTAAAATAATAACTTGAAGTATGTATAAAAAATATTAAAAAGTGATTTTCTATGCTAAATCTTTCTGATGTCTAACAATGAATGACATATAATTATTGCATTTACCAAAGATAAAAGATTAGACATTCAGTTTGAGTGGTAGCACTACTGATATTGCTATTGTATTAAAAAAGAACATCGGATACCCATTCAAAGAAAGCCTTTTAAACTCAATCCCATTTATCTTATATAATTTAGAGCTCTTCAAACTGTGGAATAAATTTCAAACTTTCCATTTCTTTTCAATGTGGTAACTAATTAATAATGCTCAACATATTCTCTTTTGAATTTTCATTGCCTACTGGGATCAATTCTCTCAGCTCTCTTTAATATAACCATGTTTGATAAATTAGTATGATACATTACTGACTACCATATAAATGTATATTTCATTTTTTAACAGTTTATAGAACATTTCCAGGCATAAGGAAACACAGCCATATGATGTCTTCTAATTTTCTCAAATCTAATGACCAAAACTCAAATATTATATATTAAGCATATAATCTCTACCGTCTTCTAAATATTGATACCAATAATCTAAAACACATAGACATTTAAACATATATTGATAACTAGACTATTGGGGAACAGACAGAATAGAGAACATTTCCTCAAGTATATTGAACATTGGGCAAATAGTTCAGCAAGGGGTTGGGGTCACTGGTGCAGAAACTTTCCCTCTGTAATTAAATTCATTTTCCATGTTTTTTGTCCCACTTGTCAATCAGCAAATAGTATTATCACTAATACACCCATGAAAGCACATATGTATATACATAAAATTTACAAGTGAATAATCTTGTAGAAGGAGTTTTTCATTGGTAAATGTAGGTGCATCTATTTTCTACAGTCAGTCTTATTTATTAGAGGAAATAGTCTTGAGTACTACATAAATCTGTTTCTATATGTAGAAAGTAAACCTGTTATATTGTGTTGCAAACATTTGAGCTAAAATATTGGAATTTTACCAAAACAACATTTGAACCAATTGGCTGGTATCTTTCTATTTGCCTGCCACTGTCAATAAATCTGAGACTTCTGTTGTCCAACAGTATCTGTCTGCACAATGTCTTCCTTAAATATGGACATAATTTGAGAATTATTATAATCTCCAGTAGTATAAGTAAACAGTAATGGTAATATGACTATCATAGCCATTGCCTTTCATAATAAAGATATCTAATAAATAATAACGTGATTACTCCATAAGCAACCAGTTTCAGAAGTACTAGTTGTCCTTGTATTAGCCCAGTGACTGATCTATTTGGTATGAATGAGGGTTTAGTGTCCTTTGTTTACAAATCATGAGATAAATGGCAAAAATATTTTACTGACAAGCTTTATAAATAGCATTTGTTGACAGTTACACATTGTTGGTAATAAGGTCATCAAACATTCTAAAATTATTAATAGATTTTAATTGTGTTAATAATATAATTAATATTCTATTAATTAGGCTAATATTGTTAATTATATCAATTATGTTAGTGGTAAAAATTATCAACCAAGAATCATGTTATGACAGAAATCATTCAAGTCAAATCTGTTGAAACAAATGTGTAAATCTATGATTAGTAAAATAATCAAATATAAACAAAATGATATAAGTGATAGAAATTAACAATTCAGCAAATTCATTTGATTAAAATAATGAGTCTGGAGACAATTAAATAAAATTCAGTTTACATTCATTTTATTTCAGGTGTAGTGATTCAATAACAGTTTACCAGGCAATGCTTCTGAAAAATAGAATTCCATTGTCAGGCAAAAGATACAAAACCATAAGAAGAAAGTCTCGATGTAAGAAAGCTATATCCATATATTAGAATAACTGATTTTTTTAAAAAAGGATAACACTCTTAATGTCATTATAAAAACTCACTGTACATGTCTAGAGAATTGATTCATTGGGTAAAGGCACTTGCATTCAGGATTGCCAAACTGAGTCTGATGCCCTGGACACACATGGTAGAAAATGATAATTTCACACAATTGTACTCTGTTCTTCAGATATGTATTATACTACTTAATTCATCTGAAAATGCATATGTATTTGTTCATAAATTAAATGAACTATGGATTACCTAACATTTTGTTAAATATAATATTCAAATGAGATATGTGTCACTCAATAATTTCTTTTAAAAATTAGCAAATAATTATTGTGACATATTGATTAGCAAAAATATATTTTAAATATTTGTTTTAATTATATGCTATCATATAATGCATTTGAACATACCTATCCCACAAATTTGTTCCCTTTCCATCCTCTCTACCATTACATCCCTTCATTTCCAACTTACAGACTACTCTATTTTCTTCTTTCTTTGTCAAGTTCAGGTTGTATTACCCAACTAGTCAGGGTGTTGCCAGCTGACCAGGGGTCATATTATTAAAGAAAATTGACTCTGCCTTTCCCAGAAACTATCAAATGCTAATAGCTATCATCTAGGGGTGGAATTATATAATGGGCTCCCCCATCTACTGGGGACTTTAGTCTGACTGGTACATTCACAGGTCTTGTGCTTACTGTCACATTCACTGTAAACCCACATGCTCAGCTGCTCTGTTTTATCTGGAAAACATTGTTTTCTGATGTTTTCCACTGTTCTAGGGTCTTAGAATACTTTTACTACTTCTTCCTTAAAGATCCATGAAAATTAGGGAGAAGGATGGACTCTGGATGTCTCATTTAGGGTAGGGATGAGCATTTCACAATCTCTTTTTCTCTACGTGTTGAACAGTTATCAGTCTCTGAGTTGATGGCCATCTATTAAAAAGAGAAACTTCTCTGATGAAGGCTAAAAGATGTCCTGATACATGAGTGTAGCACAGTCATTAGTTGTAGTTTTATTACCATGTTTGAGATCTCAATTATTGAATTTTTGGGACAGAATATCATGATATAGGGCATTCCGGCTCTTGAAGTAGTAAATCAATACTTCTGCCTATTCTCAAGAATGCTAAGACTAAGGATACAAGTCACTATGATCTAATCACTTTATTTTATCAATACACAATGTACTGGTTTGTAATTGATCAATACATTATGAGTTAAAATCTTCATTTATAAAATTGACTATACAAAAACTAATTAACAACAATAAAGGGCACAACTAGATGGAAGGAAAACTTTTTTGACTATTCCCTAAAGATGAATGAAATCATTATAACCTATAGAGAATAAATAGATTTCATGATACTTGGAGTTGTAAATGACTATAAAATGCATTAGAAATTTTAGGAAAGAGCATTCTGAATTGGAAAAGCAGTAACACCTAAGTAGGTAAGATTCAAAATGCAGAAACAGAGTAGCCATATTGAAATGAAGGACACAAGTCTACAGATATATTTGAATTTAAATGGTACAAATTGTATAAAACAGGGTAATGATTGAATATCCATTGTAAATAGTTATATGCTAAACTAAATTTATAGCTTTGAAGTGCTTTATCAATATCACATTAAAATTGTTAGACAGATTTTATTATTAATAAAGTCAACCACAATTATGATAATATAAAAAAAAAAAACGATGTGCAGCATGTGATCTTATAAATTGGATATTCTGCTTTTTTTTTAGTAAAATTAATGTTTCTTGGCTTATTTTCTTCATCTTTGCTTAATATTTATAGTCTTTATTTCTCTTTCTATTTGTATCTTCTACACTATTCTCAATTTCATGCTGCCATAAAACATAGAATTTTACTTTGCTGATCACTTGAGCATAGAAAGAATGGCCAGGTGCTGGGAAGTGAACCTATTGATGAGGTTACAAAAATCCCCTAATGTGGTATCATTTGTGATTTAAATAATAGTGAAATGTTGCTATGGTATGGATGATAACATCAGAAATAGTAGCACAAACATTCTCACACAAAAAAAGATAAGAGTCAGAAGGACCTGAGTATATTTTGAACATTTGGACATGATATAAAAGACAAGACACAAGATATAAGATATAGGACACAACTATTTATAGGAGAGTCTTTGACTTTTGTTCAGTGTTCAAAAAAAAATGTAAGTACATGATTTGATGTCAGAACACTTCACGTTCTAGATTTAAGTTGAAAGAGATCACATTGTTTAGTAGAAAATGATCCATAAAAGATCAAAAAGTAGAAACTGAAAAGCTAAAAAATGTATGAGTAGCCTATGAAGAAATATATTGTATTATGAAGGTAGACATAGAAATATAATGTTTTTTAAAGTATTTTACAACAAAATCAAATGGATTGTTTGCAAAAGAGAAACAAGAATTTGAGAAAGTTTTCATAAACTGGTTATCAAAGCTATTAATAATAGCTTAAGAAGGAAAATGGAGGTTTCCATTAAGCACAGCAAGTAAATTTTGTGTAAAACACTACAGAGACATAAAAAGATTGTGCCATTAATCACGATATAGTTTTGTGAATATGTTTCTTTAGTCACATGCTTTTATAAATATAGCAACAAATTTATGACTGATTTCCACAATGTATCAGGTAAAATTGCCCTGGCATAAACAATTTTGTCGAAATAATCCTAACCTGTTATCTGACTGTCAGCATGCTAATGATCATGTGACATGGCATAAATAATCTAGAGTAATGACTGCACAATTCAGCTTTCAACATCCTCTTTAAAGTGACCCCCTTGTAGTAAAATATTACATAAAAATTATGTAGAACAAAGTGAAGAGTTACTTTACCTGTTGAAAATCTGAAGTGCAAATATGGTGCAAATTGCAGTCAGGATCATGAGCTTTCCCACCTACTGAAATGTGGCATATAATGGATTCTCCACACAACCAAAACATGAAGTTGTAGATACAAAGATGTGTGAATGACACTCAGATATTCCATTTACTTGGAGTTATGTTATAAATCAAAAGAGCAATAAATAGAGCATAACAAATCAGGTGTTCAAATAGAAAGAATAAGGATAAGGAATTGTTGGCAGTAGCAATAGACAACACCATTAATGTTCTAAATATGGCACATACATTTGAAACACAATAATTTTCCTATATCTTTTAATAAGTTATGAATAACAAACAAGAAAATCAATGAGATTTTTTTCTAAAGAAATTAATTAAGAATATTAAATATTGCAGAATTTCTTTCGAAAGTACTAAAAGCTTTTAACTGAAAATAATTTTAAAATATTCTGTTCTCAGTCTGAAAGCTTTAGTGTGATTAACTGATTTTGTTGAAGTTAATTCTAATTTTTAAAAATTATTAAAATGTTACCTTTTGTTGCTATAGGCAGTCAAGATATTGAAATATTTATTAAATAATTGATGTAGTATAGAAAAATGCTTCATCCTTTAATCTCTCAGCATGGCTGCTCTAGTATAGAAAGAATGTTGGTATACAACTTTAATCACTGTATTCAGAAGACAGTGGTGGTCCATGCCTTTGCCCTAAGACAGAAACAGAGTTTGGAAGCAGACACAGGAAGCAGAGCTCAGAAGGAGTCAATGTTAGACAGGAAGTGACATCTGAGATGAGTCAGAGTTAAAAGCAGGCAATGTGACTAATCAGAGGAAGAGTTAGGAAAGTCATAATAAATACACAGCCAACTCTTAAAAGAGAAAGGTGAACTCTCATCTCAGAGTTACAGAGTCAGTTACAACAGTGAATTACAGCAGGTGTGGTGTGTAGAGGAATTTTTAATCCTTTAATCCAACAGCATGACTACTCTAGGGTAGAAAAAATATTGGCAAAACATCTTTAATCCCAGTATTCAGAAGGCAGCGTTGATTGAATCCTTTAATTGCTAAGAAAAAGAGAATGTTCAAGCAGATACAGGAAGCAAAATTCAGAAGAAGTCAGTGTCACACAGGAAATGACATCTGATTTGAGTCAGAGTGAGTAACAGGCCAAGTGACTAATCAGAGGAAGATTAGGCAGAATATTTTTAGAGTGAGGACATGCCCAACTCTCACAAGAAAAAGGCAGGCTTTCAGTTCAGAGTTAAAGTACAGTCAGATAAAGCAGTCAGTTAACAGAAGAGTCAGTTACAAGAGGCAGTGTGAAGCAGGCTATATGATTTGAACAGTCTGAAGCAGGCAGTCTGGGACACAGGACAATGAAGTGTTCTGACTGAGAAGCAGAGAGGCTGACTGAGGCAATACAGAGCAATGAGCACTAAGGGAGAGACACAGAGGCAGCTTGGCAGAAGAAATCAATATCAGATCAGAAGAAACAGTCAGTTTGAAGCCCAGCAAAGCAGATGAGTCTGAGCTAGTCAGTTGACCAGAATCTGCCATAGTAAAAGGAGAAGGTCATTTTGAACCATGCAGCTTGGAGAAGAGTTTGAGCCTGCAGAGCACATGATTTGAGTTGAACCAGAAAAATCAGGGTTCAGAAGAAGCTTGTCATGGTGGCTCAGTCAGCAGTAAGTAAAAAGGCTTAAACACTCCAGATTGTATGAAAGCTAAAGCCTTACTGAAGACTAGATTGCCTGGAGACACAAACAGCTCCAAGCCTTAAAAACTAAGAATCAATGATTTAATTAGACAAAAAATAAAATGTCTTTGCCCTGAATTAAAGTCAACATCTGGTGAATATACATCTACAAACAGTGGTTTAATAAGAACAAAGAATAAACTTCTTTAAACCTCAATCAATGTCTACCTCTGGTGAGTCTATGCCACATTTCTCCATGAAGCATCTCTTTTCTTGGTACTTCTTATTCCTAAATACTAAACATATCATAGATGTCTATAATGGTAATGCTAACTACTTCTCTTTCACAGAGAATTTATGTACCCTGTCTCTATCTACCCTATAGAAATATAGATCAAGGACAAGCATACTTTGTCATGTATATTCATGACCATTTATTTATATCATAGGAAAATAACCTGCACATATTATATTTCCAATAAATTCATTTTATGAAGTAATAAATCATTTTAAATAAATTTCATTCACTTATTTATAGACTAATAAAAGTACATCTAGAGATAAGTCAAACTGCAAACATTGCACTATATGTTTATTTCTATGAGATACAAAACCTTTTATTTGATAAGCATTATTTGCGTAAGTTTTAAAAATAAAGATAAAAGTTCTAGTGAATCAACAGTTTGGTAGTTAAAAATAGTCATGTTTTAGATAACTTTTCAGGTTTTTTTCTAATGTAATAATATGACTGATAATAAGTGCATGTAGACATATATTATTTTTGAATAAAAATGCCATAATGCCATTCGTAGTAAATGTATTAATGTGTATGACACATAAATCAAAACAATAACTATTAAGAAACTTACTTCTCAATGCCATTTAAATTTACAATAAACCACTGATTATGTGTATGTGGAGGAAAATACATTTATGAAGAAATAAGAATTTTAGAAGAAGTTACTACATTGATTTCAAAAGGTTACGGAATATTTATTAGAAAATACACTATTTAAGATCTGGATTGTTTCTTTTAAATTAAATTTATAAAATAATAATCTGCACTATACCCACATTGAAGATCAGATCAATGCATTAAGATATCATTAGATGATACATCAGACATGAACAATAATATAGCACTTGTCTTTATTCAAGTCAGGTCATATTATTCACCATCAAGATAAATTGTGGACACTAAGAAACTGAAAGCATTATAAAGTCATAAATAATGTTACTGATGAGACAAATTTTTGACAAAATGTATTTAGGGTGAGTCAAGACCTGGACTTAATTTCTAGTTCTTTGTTCAAACATAATTGAATAAAGTTCATCACAAATCAACTTAATAAGTAGATATGTAGATATTGGAGCATGGTTCAAATTTTAGGTCTCCAATTGGAGTATGGATAATAGATAAATACTATTATTTGAATACTGATATGAAAATTAAATTTAAGTATTGATCTGATTGTTTTACACATTGATTTAAAAATATACAAGCTTATAATGGTGTCTTGGTTAGGTTTGTATTGCTGTGGTAAGCACCCTAACCAAAAGCAACTAATGGAGAAATACATTTACTTCATCTTACAGCACCCTGGGAAGTCACACCACAGAAACTCTAGGCAGAATTCTGGGGGCCAGAACCCATGCAGCACTAAGAGTGCTGCTTAGTAGGTTGCTCTTGTGATTGGGTCAACATGTTTTTTAATCACAAGGACCACTGGCTCAGTGATACCAATGTCCAGAGTGTGCTGGATTATTTGAAATTAATCATAAATCAAGAAATTGCTACATAGTTTTGAAAAAACACCAATCTATTGAGAGCATTTTCTCAATTGAGATTCTGTCTTTACAAAATGACTTCAGCTTATGTATTCTTGACATAAAACTAAGCAGGACAGATTATTATTTGTGAACTTAGTTGGGCAGTCTTATTTGGCCAAGTACTAATTTAAAGATTGCATAAATGTATATTTTAGATATGTTGAATAAATTCATGAATTGAATGAAGAATTATGTAAGTAAAGTAGACTGCATGTGTATGTTGTATATTTAAGTGCCTGTACTAGCGTGTTTATGTGTCTCTTCCTTAAAGAGCAAGGACTGATATTTACCCATAAATACTGTGACATACAAACTATGGATGTTTTTCCAACCAGCATATTTCAGACTTAAGTCTAGGACATAAACTGTTAATTCTTACCTCAGTTTCCAACTTTCTGGCTGGCTGTACATACTAATAAACTTTTTGTACCTTAAATGTTGCAAGATAGTTTCTTAAAATATCTCCTCTTCCTTTTCTTCTACCTCCATCACACTCCAGTCCTTTCCTCGCCTCTCCTTCCTCCATATGCAGGCATATTCTAATAGCATTATATCATTTGCTAGGTTAAAATACAAAATATACCCCGAATCTGACTTGGAAAGCAGATCAGTGCCTTGTTCAACCATTACCAGGGAACCTTTCTCCTGCAGCAGACGGAAACAGATATAGAGATCCACAGCCATCCTTTACCCAGAGCAAGAGTCCTTAGAAAACTCAACCTTAAGTGAGATGTCTACATCAAATCTCTCCCCTCAGAGCTCAGGGAACCCAGAGAACAGGAGGCAGAAAGAGTGTAAAAGCCAGAACGAATGGAGGATACAAAGAAGACATGGGCCTCTAAACCATCCTGATCAAAGAACATTTGAACCCAGAGACTGAAGCAGCATGCATTGGTCTGCACCAGGAATTCTGAGCTTATATTATGGTTTTTGGTTTAGTATTATGAGAATCCTGAGCATGGGAAAAGATAGATCTCTATTGTGTCATCTCTTGGGCTCGATTTCTTCTGTTGGTCTGTCTTGTCTGATTTCCATGTTATACTTTTATTTAATCTTTTATTTTGTTATACTTCAAACATGATTTAATGAATAATGAATAAATACAAACTTAGCCACTTGATTAAAGGTTAACAAAGAAACTGTCATTTATATCTTCTAGAAGAGGAAAACTCAGTTTTCTCCAGTGCCATGACACTGCGCAAATCAACCACTCCTGGCCAGATTTCATGCTCAGGAGCAGTTGACCAAGAAATAATTGACTCCAGGGGCTTTTTTTGTTTGTATGTTTGGTTAGGTTTGGTTTGATGTGTGTGTGTGTGTGTGTTTATTTGGTTTCTGTTTGGTTTTTACTTTCTTTTTTTCTTTTAGAGTGATGCTATATTTTGTTTCCTAGATTTTAGACATTTTATTGTATTAGTATTTGTTTTTGTTAGTTTGTTTGTTTTTGAGAAAGAACTTAAAGTTGTGTGAGTAGGAGGAGATGACCTGGATAAACTTGGGAGAGAGGAAGAATGTTTAAATTATGTATGTGTGTGTGTGTGTGTGTGTGTGTGTGTGTGTGTGTGCGTGCACGTGTGCCTTAACTTAGTAGTTACCAATACTTGATTCCACTCTTTACTCAGATTCTACAACTTACAAACTGAGTACACTCCAATAAACCCATCATGTTTAGAAATATAAGTTATAAAATTCATCAATAGGCACAACATTCTAATCATGTCAACTTAGCAGCACAATGTACCGTAAGGGCCGTTTGCTGGTGCTCAGAACTTCATGACTGCATGGGAGGTACAACTTGCAGCATTAAAAAATAATAATAACCTGGAAAAATGTCAAATTCAGAATTTGAAAAATACTCTAATGAATGTATGTTTTGCTTTCCTAATACAGAAAATTTTAAAACTAAAATAATTTTTGATCCATCCTAAGATGGGTTCTGCTTCTCCAGAGATTAATGACTAATACACCCAAGGACTGACTTCATTGTGCCAGACCCTAGTTTTTATTCTGTCTACCATGGCAGGAAATGCATGAAGAAGCAGTTCTCCTATTTGTGGGGTATAATGTAGCACCATGGGAATGTCAGCTCTTGGATCCTTTTCTTCTTTTTCCCTTTTATTCAATCTTTATTCTAGTCCATTAAATAGTGACACCAGCACACAAGGACTACATAATCAGCAACACATAAACACACACACAAACACACAACACACATACACACACCGTACAGAATTGTACTTCAACCTGCAGCACTTTGTATCCAGGTTAAATTTAGGCAATTTTAAATCAAGTTGAGTTGAAAACAGCTAATGAATACTCAAATAGACACATAAGACACACACACACACACACACACACACACACACACACACACACACACACACACAAACAGAATTGTACTTCAACCTGCTCCACTTTAAATCAAAGTTAAATTTAGTTCATTTTAAATCTAGTTGAATTGAAAATGACCAATAGATACTCAAATGGAAACATAGACAGATGCACAAATACACACACACACACACACACACACACACACACACACACACACATCAAATACCTGTTTTAGGGTTGTGCTAGAAAGTGGGAAAGCATGGGTATGATTCTATTTTCTGAATAATTTTCTGTATTTAGTATTAGGGAAGAAAAAGACTGCTGTCAGCTGAAAGGATGAAATAAAATAAATTCTCTAGAGTCAAAAAATAGTCTATGGTTCACTTTGAAGTGAATCTGAACGCATATCCTAACCCCAGGAGGTTGGCACTGTCAGGATGTGAAATTTTTTCTGTTCCCATTCCTGGAGTTTCTGTCTTTTCTCCATTCTGCTGATCAGGTGAAAATAGTCGAGAACAAAAAGGTGCTTTTATAAGTGACATCTCGCTTGCCTGATGGATAATTTCAGGATAACTTGTACTCTTTTGCTGAATAGTTTTCACATTCTAAGTTACAACAGTGGGGATGAACATAATGACTTTTATAATAAAAATAAAATACATTACTTCAAGATGCTAGATAAAGAAAGAAATAAGTGATTGTGAAAACCCAACATAGTGCAAGCTTTTGAAAAGTGTTAAAATATTCACATAAGAAGGTCAAGTTACACTACAAATAAGATAAATTGACCACATGACACATATTATAGCAAATTAATCAATGAAGAACATAATATGCTGCATTGCTAGTTTAAAGAGCACTTGAGACATTAAAATGCTTATAAAATGACAAAGATGTTGGGTTTTATAAGAATTAAGTCCAATATCCACTGGAGAATAAAGTACTACTTCAAAAATTATTTGTCCAATTGAGGCCACCTTATTTTTAGCAATGTTAGACGCAAATATATGCCATCCAGTTACTTCTTTGAGACCTTAAATCAGTAGTAACTAAGAGACAGATAAAGAATAACTCAAATGTTAATTTAATATTTTAGTGCTTTGTAAATCAATGATTAAGGACCTCTCACTTTTACCACTTTTGTTTATACTCTTTCACAATATTTTTGTAATAAAAGACCTTCACAGAACATTAAATCCAGAATGTATTTTAGTTTGTGTTTTCACTTTTTTGTGTTTTTATTATTCTTTTGAGACAAGGTATAGCTGTTTAGTTCAGACTGGCCACAAACTCAGCATGATGTCCAGGATCATGGTGAATACTTTATCATATTACTTTATTCCCCAGAGTTCTGTCATGTGTCACAACATTGCACTTAGAATAAATTCTGTATTTAATAAAGCAATTGATAACTCATTAAAGTTGCCCTTGTTTGCTTATGTAATTATTTGACCTTTAGTATTATTTATTTTATTATAAAACAATGTTGTCAATCCTAAAGTTTATTTAATCTCATTATGTTGAGGAATCATGTAGTCTTCATTGTATATTGGAATTATATCAGAGTAGCCTTTAGACAATCATTGATCAGTTATCTGTGTTCAAATATTGCAGCTCAAATCAGATGATACAGGTGGGCTAGGGCAAGATAGAAATGGGAACAGAAAGGATCAGGTAGACAGAGAAATAACTGGAATTGGGGGTCATTTAGAGGGTGTTTTGGAGATCTAGAGCAGCATAAACTCCATGGAATCTACAAAGATTACCCTATTGAAGGCCCTAATTATAGGGCATAAGGAAACTGAACCAACAATCTTCTGTAATAAGGCAAGGCTTCCAATGGTGGGACTGGGTCACCCTATCAGCAACAAAACCTGTGACCTATAATCTATCCCACCTGCAGGATGTGGTGGGACAAAGGAGGGACAGAGCCACATGCCAAGGGAGGGAGCTCATGGCTGACCCTGTAACTGAAGACTAGGTAGCCCAGAGAAGACTCCCAATGACATTCTGCAATGCTCACAGATAGATGCCTAGCCCTGGAGTCTTCAGAGAGGTTTCCCCAGGCAGCTGATTGGAACAGATGTGGAGACCAATGACCAAGTGTCTGGTAGAGTTCAGGGAACTCCATGTAAAGGAGGAGGAGGGATAGCAAGGACCAGAGTGGTGGAAGACATGAGGAGGATGAACGTGCCCCATGGAGTCAACTGACTGATACTCATAGGAGTTCACTGAGTTGGCAGTCACATAACATGCGTGAGTCAGTGCTAGGTCACTTACATATAACTTAATTTATCTAGCTTTGTGTTCTTCTAGAACTCCTAAAAGTTGGAATGTGTGTGTGTGGTATGGTGGTAGGGGTGTCTCTGACACTTTTACCTGCCCTTGGGACTATCCTATTGGGTCACCTCATCCAGCCTTGATGTAAGGGTATACCTGGCCTTGTTCTATCTTGTTAAGCCCTGTTAGATTGGTAACCTTTGGAGGCCAGCTGTTTTCGGAGGGGAAGATGGGCAGTGAGTGGATCTGGGGAAGAGGGTTCTTGGGGAAAGAACTGAGAGGAATGAAATGAGGCAAGGCTGGGGTCTGGATATATTAAGAAGAGAAGAAAAAAGTTAAAAAATAAAAATAATATAAAATAAAATGTGTGTATGACACTCATTGAGTTTAATTGGAATAGAGTCTAGAGTCTTCATGTCGAGAGGGATGTCATAAAAAGAGAATTATATCCAAAGAATAAAATCAAGATTATTAGCCCCTAGATATCATGCTTGATTGTTTTCTACATGCTATTTTGAATCTGATTCTCATTCCAATAGAGTAATGATATAACATGCATGTAGGTTACATTAATGTTATTTTCAATATTTCTATTTAATTTTGTTTGAGACCTCTGAGATGAAAATTTAGTGTCACGAATGATATATATTTAAGGAATGTTCAGGGTAGAACTAAACAGAAGGAAAGGCATTCATGAGAACTGAAGCATTCACAATCTTGCCAGTATTTGTACATGCATGCACAAACACCCACAGTCACATAAGTGGATACATATCAGTGAAGAAGAGCAAATCACTGAATGAAGGATAATAGATGCATTTAAATAATAGGTTTGTAAACAATCACTTATGTAGATGTTTCCTTTCCCCCTATATAACAAAACAATACTTGTTGTATTAGCAGAATTCCAAGAAGCTATGAAGATGGAAGAAAAATTTGTTAAATTTCCAAACAAATTTATATAAAAAATTTAAATATTCTAATTTTAAGATGACGAGAAGCATTACAGATTGCACACAGTAACAAATTAAAAGATGCCGAATTTAAGTTTTTATCTTATCTGATGAAATAAAATACATTTCACAAAGTTTCATTGGCTTACTTAGAAAGAAACATTATGTTTTAGAAGTAATTCTAATCTAGTTTCTACTTGTTTCTAATTTTCTTTAAATGGTTCATCCATGCAGATTTAGAATTTTCTTGTTTTACCTCTTTATATAGCAATATGTTGCACATTTAATTTCATTTTTCATACTAAACTATAGACTTTGCTGAGATCAGAATCTTCATTATTTCACCACCTAAAGACTCTAAAAATAATAGGAATCAATTTTTGAACACACAAACATTTCAGAACAATTTAAAATACAAATCATAATTTGAGCACAGTGACAACAATACTTTCACCTCATTTTTATCAAATTTTCTTATATTAGATTTTTTTGACTTTCATATTCCAGTGTTTAGTAAAGCTCTCTTAAGCAAACACAAAGAACACTCAAGCTACTCTTCCCATATCATACTACAATTCTGAGTCTATGGCCTTCTTTCCATACTTACCATTCTGTTCTCCATTACTCATAGTACACGATCATTTATTAATGTAGGGCACAGTGGAAGACTTTTTCATTTGTTGTTTTTTTTTGTTTTGTTTTGTTTTTTTATTTGCTTTTACTTACCAATTAGGAAGCCCCAGTCTTTTCACTTTCTAACCTGCATAGTAGTTATTCACCTCTGATTAATCTTCTTCATCTTACATATATTAACGCCTAGGATTCGGGATCCATTTCCTTCTCTGTACATTTGCATGCTAGATGATCTGATTAGCTTCAAGACCTTAATATTTCCTTTCCAAGTACACATCTCTAGAGCTCAGCTATGCTTGAGAAGAAGAATTTTTCTTCAAGTTTAATCCAGCCAAATCCAACTCCTAGTTGACTTCTCTATTTAAATGGACAATGAATATGGCAATTACAAATTATAGATTTCATGCTTTTGCTCAAAATCTCTGAAAACATAACTAGCACCAGTAATTTCGTGCTCTAGTAACAGTCAAATCAATTTTTAATCATTCTTTTACTTTATAGCTCATCTTTTATTAAACTTTGTTTGTTGTCTTAATGGCTAAAACATACCCCAAAAGATTTAATTGACTATTAATTTTCCTTCTTACCTTTTTCTTCACTGGGGTGCCTCAGCCTCATCATATAGTCATGGATTATAATGCTGGACTCATGCCAATACTTAATTTCTAACCCTGTGTCTTCATAGCTTATCACAGTAACGCTTACATTGGATTCATTTTAATAAAAATCCAAATAACAATATTATTACACAGAATTCTATAAAAGTGCCCTTACAATGAAAATAAACTCATGCACAAGAAAGACAAATGTGATCTGCCTCTTCACTGATACATTTATTTATATTTTATCATGGGCACCTATGCCAAAGTATGTTTGTATACCTATATTTTACTTCCCTAGTATTTTTTTTTATTAGATCATTTCTCTTCAATTTTTTTAGTTTTTTCTCCAAACTCTCATGATTTTGTTCAACTCTCTCTTCCTCTGTATACACACACACACAAAGATACAAACACAAATACACACACACACACACACCCTTAACCCAGACGTTTTTCCCGGAAACTCACTCTTGGTGGGCAACTTTATGCTCAAAGACAATAAAGTTAATGTAACTTTATACACACATTTGGTGCTATGGTTGAAGAGGAAACAGGGACAAAGTCTTTACACAGATGAGACCCATAAAGTAAAGCACATCACATTTTCTGAAACCTACAATAATTTTCTAACTACACCTCAGTGTACTACAAAAAAATGTTTAGCACATCTGATGACCCTTAGAAACAGTTTCAACTTTCTTGAATTTTCTAAAATACTGTGTTTAAATCTATGATCGTATTTGTTATTTTATTTTTATTTGGTAAGTATAATATATTTATTATTTACTATTGTTTTCTCTTAGTTTTCTCTTATCAATGTCAAGTTCTGATTTGCTTCATGTTTTGATTAAATGCATCAAATAGATTTTTAAATTTGCTAAATAAAATACCATTAAGGCTTGAACATATTTAAAACAATATTAAGTGTACCAAAATTTATATATATATATATATATACATATATATATATATATTTGAGTAACTAGCAACCAAGCATTATGCATCAGTTTGTACACTTCAATAAATAAGCTAAGTTTTTGCTATAATTTCCATTTTAGATGTTTAAATTCTATAACAAAATTCAAATTTTTCATCTTTTATCAAATTTCACTGACCATTTCACTTTTAGTCTCATGATAAAGTAAAATCAAATACAATATGGACTATTCTCTTCCTTTTTTATTATATATGTTATGTATTTATCTTCTTATTTTTGCAATTTTGAGTTTTAAATAAATTTTTACAAGATTATTAAATTATAGCAGCAATGAAATTTCTTCTAAATTAGGAAATAAATGCAGACCAGATTATTAATATTTTTGATTGTAAATTATGTGGAGTAGAAAGGGCTAGCTAATTTTTTCCATTGTCTCTTTTAGTGAAGAAAATCAGCATCAGGAGTAGAAAGCAGAATAGACCTAGAAGAATAAGATATATTTACAAAGATATAGTAACAGTAACATGACCTATGTAACTTATTAGTAACCATCTTTCTGAAACTATTTTAGACAGATTAATGCTATTAATAATTAGCTTCTGATTCAGTCTTGTTGGATTTTTCTTGTTGTTGTTTCAATTTAATGAACAAAATTTTTTTTATTACACTTCTAATTACATTAAAATGAAGAAGTAAATTACACATAAAACATAAATAGAAATCCTGAATAAATAAACAAAGAGAAATATCCAAAATATCTTCTATGCATTTTATAGATAATCAAATACAATAGTAATTATGGTGTTCCAATGTACCAAATTGTAGAGGAATAGGTCTGTGTACAGATAGGAAGGGATCAAGTTGAAGGGTCAATATGAAGGGATCATGAAGGGATCAATCACACTTAGAGGCTTCTGTGGTATAGGCAGAATGTAGGAAGAATATAAAAAATGCTGATACACACGTTTAATCCCAATATTCAGAAGGCAATGGTGGTGCACACCTTTAATCCAACATTTGGTAGACAGAAAACAGCTTAAAGGTCAGTGTCAGAGAGGAAGTGACATTTGAGATAAGTCAAAGTGAAGGGCAAACAAAGTGACAAATCAGAGTTAGCTGAGTGAGTCGGAATGACTCAGAGTGAGGAAGTGCGCAACTCTCATGATATTCAAGCAGGCTCTCAGCTCAGAGACAGAGAATGAGGAAGAGAAGCAGAAACTGACTGGAGCAGCAAACAGTATTAACCAGTTAATTAATGGTTAATTAACCATTAACCAATACGAGAACAAGACACAGAGTTACAGAGGCAGTATGAAATTGGCAGAATGAAGAAGCAATTAGTTTCAGAAGAAGCAGTCTGTAGAGTCTGAGGAGTCTAAGGCAGAGACACTGAAACAGCTCAGCAGAAGTCAGTATTAGATGTGCAGAATGAGTCAGTTTGATGCCGAGCAGAGCAATTCATTCTGAAGCAGTCAGAGAATCTGCCAGAGTGTGCCAAAGTCAAAAGAGTTTGGTCAGAAACAGTAAGCCAGCTTAGAAGGGCAGTTTGAACCACTCGTCTTGGAGAAGATGAGCAGAACAGCGAGTTGAACCAGAGGAGTCAGAGTTCAGAAGGAGCTAGTAAGAGTGGCTCAGTCAGGAGTCAGTCTCAGAAATCGATTCAATTGTATGGAGTTTTAAATATTCTAGAAGGCTGAAGACTTTCAGGCTTAAGAATAGATTTAATGGAGATTGAAATGTTCCAGGGCTCCAGGACAAAATCAGGGATTGAGTTAGCAAAAGAATAAACTGCCATTTTTCCCTGAGTCAACAGCTATACTAAATACCATATACATAAAAGGTTCAATTTAACAAGTCCAGCTTAATGAAGAAAGATATGATTAAGAAAAAAAATTATAGGAGTTCTACAAGAACATCAAACCAGTCAACCATATGATATATGGTAGAGGAACACGCAGCCTCCAGGTCTGTTGCTTCTGTCTCTGTGAGCCCCTAAGGGTATTGGTCAGTTGACTCTGTGGGCTTGATCTCCTGGTATTTTTGACACTTCTGGTCCATGCAATCTCTGAGGAAAGAAGAAAATGGGGAACTGGGAGCAATAGAGGGCAGGGAAGGTGGTGGTCATTTCATTATACAAGAGAATAAAAAGTAAATTACATAAAAAATAAATTATTTTGCTAATTTGAATTATCCAGACCTGTAGAGGAACATTTTTTCTTTTGATCCAGCAGCATGGCTTCTCCGGCAAAGGATCACATTGAAAGTCCTGTCTGTGTGATAGCTAGGAAGGGATCACATCCAAGGGCCTGTATGAAGGCATCACATTCAGAGGCCTGTGGAATCAGGATGAAATGCTCTGAAGGCAATGGTAGTGATGCCTTTAATTCTAAACTCTGTTATTGATTCAGAGGGAAGTATGAGAATGAATCAGAGTAAGGACATGCTCAACTCTCAAGATTTAAAAGGAGACTCTCATTTCACAGGCAAGAAGGAAAGAAGAGACAGACAGTTCAGAAGATCAGTTAGCGAAAGGAGAAAAAAAGCAAGCGAAGTTAGTTCAGTCAGGCAGTCTGAAGCATTCAGATAAAGTACAAAAACAGTCCAGCCGAAAGAGGAGTGAGTTTGGAAGAGTCAGCTAACAGTGGTAGTCAGTTTGAAGCTGAGCAGTGCACTTCAGTTGAGAAACTGCAGGAGTCAACCAGAGTTAGCAGAATTGAGTAAGAAATGGTCAGCTCACTCAGAAGGGTAGTTTGAACCAGCACCATGAGTGAAGAGTTTGAGCCAGAACAGCAAGTGAGTTGAATCAGCCAATCAAAAGAGTCAGTTGAGTTCAGTACAGCTCTGAGTTCAGAAGACAGCAAGTTAGAGTGGCTTGGTCAGCATTAAGTCTCTGAGGTCGAAATACTACTGTATAAAGGCTGAAACCATCCAGTTTAGGCTTGAATAAACTGTCTTTTGCCCTGAATCAAAGACTGCACAGCCCCAACAAATATATGTGTTTAGCGTATTAGGCCCTTAACTAAAGAGGATTATCTATAGCTAACAAATACACCTGGATATAATAGCAAGATAGTAGTCAAAATTCCTTTACAACAGGTAATAAATATATTCATAATCATGTGTTCAACAATAAATAAAATAGATGCTATAAAATATTACTGTTGATCAGGGGTACTAATGAATTATTCATGACTGACAAAGAAAATCCGTATATTCACCTATATCAGAATACCAAATCATTTCCTTATTAGATCACTTAGAATCACCAATTCAAGGTAATCAAAGAACACAGTTTCAAGAACAAAGTGCACAGACTAAATGCAATTAAATTGCCAAGAGACTACTAAATTGGAAGTGTTTTAAATAAAGGAGCAAACTGAAACCCAGAAGTTAATGGAGGTAATTGATGTTCCCTGAATTCCTGAGGCACTGTGTTAAGGGTTTGTTTTTCTTTGTCATTTAATGGCTTACTATTATCTAGATACATTGTATGAAACTCAATTATTAATAAAAGTGTTACACAAAAGAATACCAAGGAAGAACAAAACACACTAAGCGTTCCTTTATATCTAAAATGTTAAATGCAAATCAACAAGAAACTGAAAGCTGATATTCTGAAATATTCTATCAATTACAAATCAATGAGAAATTAATATGCACATGCAACACATAATGAATGATTAAGTCTTAACTAATTGCCTTTAAAGCAAGGACTTTTAAAGACAGGACTGTGTGGAAGTCTCAGTGAGCAAACTGCTTGCTGTACAGGGATCAGGACTTGAATGTAATTCCCCAGAACCAACATAAAAAAAGAAGCATTTGTGGAGAATTAGCAACACCTGCACTGCAGAGGCAGAAACAACACAGCTCCCTGGGCTTGTTAACCAGCCAGATTAACTGAATTGCCAAAGCTCTCAGGTCAATGAGAGACCCTGTTTCAAAAGTAGATTATCTAAAACACCTGACATTAACTTCTAGCCTTATTCACACACACCCACAAACACACACCTGCACATGTACCTTCTCGCATTCTTATATGGGTCAAATGCCCATAATAATAAAAAGCATTACAAATATAAATGTGTCTGTGTGTTTGTCCTTAAATAAACCAATAGCAGCAAGTGGTTCGCATCCATGCAAGTTTCTGCTGTCCTCACACAATGAGGCACTGCTCTTCCCATTCAGACAATACGCATTCCCAACTGTATGGGAAACTGACAAATCTCTTTCAGTGCTGCCTGTTTCAGGTAGACATGTGGCAGATATTTGAAGTGCTCTCAACATATTCACCAGAACACAATGTGGAGTTAGCTGTGTCATTTACACATGAACATATTAGCACACCAAAGATCTGCAAAAGATTTAAGTAAATTTTTGCATTTTTCTTTTCATTTGTTTTAATACATATTTTAATATAGAGAAAAAGCAATGAAATTTTTGCTATATTTTGTGGGTACCTACAATTCTGAACGTAGGTGTATCATTAAATTAAAATAACAGGGGCCTTCTTTCTTCAGTGCTTAATAATCTTTTAAAAGTTTAATTAAAATATCTTTCTATCATTTCCCTCCTCCCTTTCACAATCCTAACCCTTGCTGTGTCATTGCGCTCCAACCATTTTCCCTTTACTGCCTCTCCAATTGTGGCCCTTTTCTTTGATCATTACTGTTACAAGTAATCATATACATACCAGCAGCACTAAACAGACTCAGCAGAGGTCTTCATTTTGACTTATTATCCATTTTAACTCAGAAACTAAAAAGAAAAATGCCAACATACTTTTCTATAGAAAAAAACTTGGGTGACATATGAAGTTATACATTGTATTGTTTGGAAAAAGGTGAAGAACACACTAATTGTGAAACAAGTAAAAGCGATGCTCTTTTGACTTTGCATTGTGCATTTGTGATTGATAGCCATAAATAGGGTGACAACAGTGAGCTATAGAATCCCCACAGCATTATGAACACTGAAGGTGCTCCTTATTTTCCAGAGAGTTATTTTCTTACATGTTCTTAAATTTTTCAAAACATCAGATTTAATCAGAATTTTTTAAGGGTGTTTTCCTTTGGTTAAAGATAAAAAAAGAAATAATTAGCTGTTGTGTTTAAAATTATTTTACATATATTTGCACATTATCAACTTTTTATATCTTACTTTTAACTGCTACATTAAAAACTGGATTTATTATCATGTGATAATTTCAAGCATGTAAGCACTGTAATGGTAAATAAGATTAAACCTTCAATGAAAATAATTTCCGCATATCTTCTGTATTTCTATTATTGAAAATATTTTAAAATTTCTATTCTTGATTTTATTAAATGATGAGTTAGATTAATATAGACAATAATCTGACTTTAAAACAGATAGTTAAAGAAAGAGCAAAGCACCCCAAAATATCTTATATTACTAAGATCAAAGGAAATTAGTGTGAACTTCAGAAGGGCTAGAAGTGTTTTAAATAATAGCATCCAGTTGTTTGTTACTGTGGATAAATTAGTACATGGGTGGATGGTTATTATACTCTTTACTGTGACACCAATATCTTTTGAAATCTGAACTGAAATTAAAATATAACAAATTAATTACATTCTCTGTATGTGTCCCATGCAGCTGATAACATAATGCATCTAATATCTATGGAAGTAAATTAATCATCACAATACAATTGGTCATTCTATAAATTGCCTTACAGTACATTTTCTTCTTCTAAGTATCACAATTTATTTTATTTTATTTTTTGTACTAATGAAGAATAGTATTTCTCTATTGCCACTTTCTTTTTCCAAAGCTGTTTGTTCTGATTTACTAGAGCAATTAGCCTTACAACAAAAGCTGATAAACATAGAAGCACTTCAAAGGCCAGTGTATTTTAAGATTAGCCTCCCGCTTTAAAATTGTTCGGAATCATTACCTGTGAGTCACAAGTCATTTGGCTATTGTGGGCATACAGGCACGTGCTTACCCTCTCCTCGTCTCATACTTGATTTCAGCTGAGTAAGGTGATCTACAATGTTCACTACAAAGTTCCTCAGAAGAATAATGTATGGGATTTTTAAAACTTTTTACTGAGGTATGTTTTAGGAAAAAGGCCATCTTATTAGTAAGAATAATGTCGTATTTTTCATATATCTACTCAAATTTGCGTTTTATTTTAGTTGTTCTCCATGAGTTATTGATAACCTAGAAATTGGAGTTTTACTGCAGACATATAAATTGACGATGCAGAATGCAATAATTTTTATTATATAATTGCACCTATACATTCCAGTTACCGTCATTAGATACTTTCTATATATCAGAATAATTCTTCCAGGTGTAAAAAATCTTCCAGGTGTAGAAAAGTTTTCCTGGACAATCCTAAATTGTTTCTCATCTTATTGTAGACAGACTTTGACTGACATTAATTATTATCATATTTGTGAATTATTTTAATTTTTTCTGAAAGTAAATGTAAGTAATTTATGTTATTTCAAAAGAAAAAAATTTTGCAAACCACACTTTGCCTAGGAAGTGCACTGATCACTGGAGTCTTGCAGATTTTATTAATATCTTAGTGCATTCAAACTGCTCTAGCAACCAGTCACAGATGGAATGAATTAAAAAGAAAATACAACTAATCTCAGGACTCTGGAACCCATCCAATATCCAGAAGCAGACAGTTCAGGAGTTGGGGGGAAAAAAAAAGTATGTTTTCTGTGTATAGACATCTGTCTTCTCACCATGGCGGAAAGGATGAGAGTTCCTCTGTGGTCTCTCTTGCAAGAGCACTAATTCCACACAGGAGTATTGTATCCTCCTTGATACACAATCAGCTCCCAAAGCCCTCTACTTCCTAATCTCATCACATTGACTCTGAAGATTTCAACACAGGACTTGTAAACAAATCATGCAGTACACCACAACTAATTACACGACAATTAGATAAGTGCATTGTTGGCTGTTTGTAAACCTTGCTAAGGAAGTGTGGTCAAGGTTCACTAAGCCCAATCCAGGTATTTGCAAACAAAGCACTCTGTAAGATGCTTTCAAATGTATGTAGGTTTCATTTAGAAATGATCTGGGAATCACTAAATGAAGGATAAAACATGTAACTTTGTTATCTGAATTCGTCTGGAGAGCATGTTTCTGTCTCTGAATTATATCACATGTAGCTTTTCTCTGAAATGTCTTTCAACATTCGGATCAGCAAAATAACATAGATTTAGCTTTTGCCACCTTGTAGAGATTGAATTCTATATTTATCCCATGAACCAATGCCACATCAGAAGTTTTCCTTATGAGAAATAAAAAGGGGAGAGGGAAATCTTAAAACAAAAGACAAAATAAATATTTCTTTTAAATTGTAGACATGTATGCTTTTTGTACTTGAGCCTACCAGGCTGGAAAAGTAAACAGTGTTGTAGAGGTTGGCAGAAGCTTGTCTCTGCCACACACCTTGACTTTGAAGCTCAAGCTTTGTGAATATGTTAGAGTAGAATCCATTTATTTTTCGACAACTCAGCTCTTTCTAACATCCACGTCTGGATAGACTTTAGACTGTGTCCAAATTATTGATGAGTTTGCTAACCTGGTGGTAGAAAAGCTTTTCTGGTCTAAGGCTTTCCATATGCAGATATGCAAGCTCTCTTTCTTTAAAGTAACAGTTTTTTTTTTTTTTTTTTTTAACTTCTGCTGATACTTGGTCAATAAGCAATTTTGTTTTTAGAAGACAGGGAAAAAAAATTGACAGTGTTACTTCAGATAATCTCTGTGGTTTGAACAACCAAACCTCTAAGATTTTCCTCTGTGAATAAGGAACAAAGTAAGTTAAATAATTCTTTTTCTTGGTATTAAGTTGTAAGAAGAATTGTTTGAAAATACTTTTATATACATTTATGGGAAGTGATGAAAATGTTAATGACAGATTCAGCAAGAGGACTCATTTCAGTGAGTGATAAGAATTAATGTTTTATTAAACATATTGTTTCAATAAGGAAAGCCACATGTTAGCTCAGAGTTCTAGGTGCAGTATTGATAATAATTTGGCATGTGGCCCATTAACTAAAGACATATGATGAATTAATTTGCAATGGAATGATGGCTGACAGGTTTTTGAATATACAACATGCCAAGAAAATCAAATGTTCTTAATCCTCTAGTTGTTGAGAACTCGGTAAGGGGGGGATGACAGAGGTATACAAAATCATTGTCTTAACATAGCAGATGTGTTTTCTGTACTTCACAGCTGTGAAGCATTGCACTGTGGACCTTCCAAGTCTCTAGTACTTTGGGCTTTGAGGGCGAACTCAGAAGTAGAAAAACAGATGCTTTTCAAAATATCCATTAAAATAAGTAGCACTATGGGAAGCAGATTCTATTAAAATAATACCAGGCTTTTCTAGAGTCAATTTTATTCCTTTGTCTTTGAATGAAAAGTCAATTATTCAGAAAGTGATAGGCATTCTTACTGAGTGTTTCTACAACAATGCCACATGCTACAATAGCCCTTCAAATAATAAATGTCTTTATTAGGAAATGTTTCTAAAATAATGGCAAAATCTAAAAAATTAATGTTCTTTGTCATTGACTTAAATAACAATAAAACTATTCATAGTTTTTATTAAGTTTGAACACACTATAAGATTATCAGCAAGGAAAACATTCAGTGAAGTCCAATTATAATTACTTTACTATTCAAGCTGAATTTATAACTAAAACAATGAGAAAAGTACTCGTCTGTTCGTAAGACACTATCTAAAAAGAGGATTGCAGTGGACCATACATATGCATTAAGGGACTTGCTCCTCATTTAGTTAATCTAGATTCAGGGTTGGTTCTGCTCCTTCAGAACAATGAGCAAAAAGAATACAGTCATTTTTAGTATAAAATAGAGTTTATAAACCATCTGAGAAAGGGTCTATTCTTGTATAATGTGAAGAAATTATGATATTATAATATCAGTGTAGGCTGATCTCTATAATTGAGCTTTAGTTTATAAACTATGACGTTGTATGCATGTCAAATCAAAACTCACTAGATAAATACATATTGTCATTAATTTTGTCTTATTTTCTACTCATAGATTAAGATTTAAAAAAATTGTATTAAAATTATATTGAGATTTTTTTGTTTTCATTTGACAAGTGGGAAATTCCCTTTTCCAAGCCAGTGTTGTTCCCAAGGAGTTGAAGATTTCTCACAAAACCTTAATCAGTTTGTAATTGCCTTTGTTTTCTCTTTGGTATCTGTTGTGGTTTCAATGAGAATGGCCCCCTAGGCTCATTTATTTGAATTCTTGGTCCTAGTTAGAAAACAACTTGGGTAAGATTAGGTGTTGTGGCATTCTTGGAGGAAGTGTGTCTCTTGAGGTGGGCTTTGAGGTTTATAAAACCTGCAACCTTCCCAGTTAGCCCTCTCTGTCTGTCATCCCCTTGTGGATCAGATCTAACCTGTTAGCAAACGCCCTAGCACCAAGCCTGTCTGCTTGCTGCCAACTAGTTCTCCATGGTGATCATGGACTCAAACGCTCCAAAACTATGAACCCTTAGAAATGTTTTCTTTTATAAGTTGCCTTGGTCATGGTGTCTTTTTCTAGCAATAGAAAAATAATTAATACAGTATCGTTTTTGATTTTGGAATTTGTTACAAATTAGGATTTCAGTTGCTAGTGAGATGGCTTTGACTTTTAGGACATTAGCTGCTCTTCTAACACTATATGGTAGCTCATAATAATCTGTAATTAGTCACAGGGTACCCTAGGCCATCTTCTAATCTCTATGGGCACATCACACATGTGACACACCGATGTATTATAGGCAAAACACACACATGCGTCAAAATAAACAAGCTGAAAAAGAATCAAAATTAACTGTATTTAAAAGTGATTGTACCTGCCTCAAAAAAAAAAAATGAGTTCCCATGTAAAAGTTGATAAATTGCAGAACTGATTAGAAGAAAGACGTGCACACAAATCTCTATGCTTATTAAAATATGTGATTAATTAAAAAGTTACTGTGTTGCCATAGAAAAAAGTAAATAAATCGATCTAATTCTAAAGTTAAAAAAAAATTATCAGCATGAGTTCTCATGGTCTGCCTGTCTGTCAAGTTCTTCTACAGGCTGAGCAATCCTGCTAGTGACTTTCCTGTCTTGGGCTTGATGTCTCATGAGTCTCTTGTGTGTGTGTGTGTGTGTGTGTGTGTGTGTGTGTTTAATTTTCCAGCAGCAAATCCTGCTTCTAAGTAGAACTAAATTTCACAAGTGTATGCACAGTAACAAGCTACTGCAGGTGGTCCGAATATCTAGTTTCTTCTTTTATCCATATTTATTGAACTCTGTTTTGCTTGCTTTTTGTGCTGGAGTCAAACATTGCCTTGAGCATACTAGACAAGCAATCTATCATTGGACTACATTCCCAGCACAGTTACTACTTTCAAATAACCTCACAAAAAAATTAACAATGAAGGAAATTTGTTTTTTATAATTCAGTAATAAAATCTCCATTTGAATTTTTTAACTGAGTGATAAATCACATTTAAATCCAATCTCTACTCTTCCAAGTCTATTCAGTAAAATTGTTGCATGTGATTTTCAATGAAGATATGTCATAATGTTTTTAGGGCCACTGGTATTTAGTCAAATCCAGAAGATAAACAACAACAACAAAAAGCCCTATAGATTTAATGGTGTTTTACTTAAACTACTTGCTTTTGTTTAACTCGTGCCTATTCAGACAGCTCTAGGACAGCAAGAATCCCTCTGTCAGAGCAAACAAAAAAACAATAGACATGGTAAATGATTATTGAAGAGTAGCTTCTGACACACAGAGAGAGAGAGAGAGAGAGAGAGAGAGAGAGAGAGAGAGAGAGAGAGAGAGAGACTAAGTGGTAAAGAAAGGGTCTTAACCGTTGTAAAGGACAAGGCAACAGTACCACATACTAAGCCAAACACCCTGTTCTGATCATCCCTCTAGTGACTTGTACCCGTTAATCAAATCAATTTGATTTTTCTCTTATAAATGACTTTTCTGACCACAAATCTAAAATTTCTCAAGGTCTTCCTATATTCCTTTGTAAATTCAAATATGTGGTCAGGATTGACATTATGAGGAAAATATATATTTAAAGTTCATTTTCACTAGCTAAAATTGACCTCAAAAAGCATGGATTTTAAAATGTGTATTTCAAAATTATGTAGATGATTCATAGGTGAATATCTAAGGTTCCTTCTTTTATTCATTTCTCTCACCACATGTGTATTTAGAGTAAACAAATCTGATACTTGCCAGTACATTGTCACTGCTTCCTTAACCTTTGGACTCAAAGCCTTTGTGTAAGGAGCTTTCAAGTGGAAAATTTTTATCCGCTAAATATCAGGGCAAGCCAGAGTTGCTATGGTGTCCCTGGAGCTATTGCAACCATGCAGAACAATATGAACTACAAAAAAAACAGAGAAGTGCTTGCACAATCATAGCTGTTTATCCAATTATAGATACTGAAAACCATGTCATAAATTAAAGTATGAATTGAATTAATTGTGTATGCTTAAAAGGAAGAAAGCTTTTTTGCAATTGGTCCATGATACAGGTGTTATCATCTATCATCCAATGATGTAACAACTAGGCTTGGCAGTTCAGTGTGATCTATGGTATATCGCAGAACTCTATACATACATAAGAAGAAAAGATCTGTATATCTTCTGAAGCAGAGACCTAGTATCATATTGAAAATAAACTTCCTGGCATGAGAGTTAACAGTAGTAGAGGGCCCCTCTGAGAAAACCAAATGGCTTTATAACTAGACCATGAACCCTTGAGGAAAATGCCTACCTAATCCAGGATTCCAGCTCTTCGGTTGCTTCATATATAATGACAGTGATGAAAATAAGACTTTGCTGAATCAGTTCTGAAAAGCACAAGTGAATTACATGTGTTTTGGCACTTGCGTTTTGATAAATATCCCTTGAGGCCAAATCCTTCTATTTCAGATCATATATAAGTATGTTGAGGACATTGTCCTTGATGCCATAACCAGAAGGAAGGCAACACAGTTAATTTAGAAAAAAAAGAACATAACACAGTGATGATGCTGACTGTATATATGTTACCACTGTAGTGTAACCCACAGCAATATTGAAAGGCATTCACCCTGTGGGATACACTGAAATAAAACACTTTACTGTTACTGACACATGAAGAGAAATTTGAGCACTGGTGCATATATTTATGAACTCCGGAGCAATTCAGGCTCCTAGAAGAAGCAATATTCGGTGATAAGGAGTAATTTTAAAGAAGTAGGTAGAGGACTTTCTACAAATTCTATGTATATTAGATGTATATTAGCATCTACTACATTATTATTGGAGAGTATAAAATCCAGGTACATAGGGTAACTAGGTTGTGTGAGTCAAATACTTTTCTTTCATCATTTTATTATGGAATAAATTTGATTGTGTATCATGGATGCAGGGATTAAAAAAAAAAAAAACTCCCACAGTCAATAATTCAAAGTGATATAGTTGCTGTTCTCCTACGCTGATTCTATACCTACTACACGATATTTGTTTTGTTATGTCTCTAGACTTTCAGGTAAATAAAGAAATTATATCCATGATTGTGAAATTGACCACAGTGTCATGAATAGACTAGTGCTGGTTTTTCATAGTTGATGAGGAGTTACATGGCAAAAAATGAAACACATTTGCTGGGGCAGTTCCTGATGCATCTGTGCCAAATGATAGTTTCATAAGACTAATTATCATGCTTGAGGAGAGATATTTGGCAGAAGTCTGGTTTAGCATTCTCACAAGGGAGAAGGGAAAAAACTTGAAAAACTATTGTTTATTGAAGATGAGCAGTAAGGAGTATCAGACTGAGCAAGCTAATTTAAACTGGAGGTTTACGTAGAGAGACTCAGTCATATCACATGCTAAATGCCACAAGGCTTGAAGTGGAAGACTGTGTAACTTTATCACTTTTCACCTTTTCCAGTTTTTCAGAAAGCAGGAATGAGTGGAAACTAGCACTTTATTTTGAACCTCATGTGCTTGGAGATGTAATTCTTTAAAAACTGACTTCACATGGCTATGGGTCTGCACTAGGTCCTCTGCATATATGTTAAGATTATTCAGTTTAAAATTCCTGTAAGCCTCCTACCAGTGAATATTGGCGGGGGGCGGGGAGGTGGGGGGGAGGCTATGTCTCTGATTCTTTTACCTGCTCTGATGACCTTTTCCTTCCCAGTGAATCGCCTTTTCCAGGCTCAATAGGAGAGTTTGTGCCTATTCTCATTGTATCTCCGTATGCCTTATGCATCTGATATCCCTGGGAGATCTGCTCTTTTCTGAAAGATAAAGGAGGAGGGGTGTGTCTGGGTAGAGGGGAGGTAGGGAGGGACTGGGAGGAGCAGAAGGAGGAAAAATTGCTGTCAGGATGTATTGTATGAGAGAAGTATAAATCAATCTTAAAAAGAAAAAGAAAGAATCTGCTTTCAATGAAATTGGTAGAGGTATGACAGAACACAACTTCAATCCCAGCACTTGAGAAGGAGAGGCAGGTCAATCTGTGAGTTAGAGGCCAGCCTGGATTACACAGTAAGTTCCAAGCCATGCAGGGCTACATAGTGAGATCTGTCTGTACCTTAAGAAAGGAGCTCAGAAAATGGGAGGGTGGTGAGGTGGGAAAGGGAACTCGGGAGGGAAAGTAAGGAGAAGAGTGGCAGATGGATGGGATTGAAATGTATTGTATGAAAGTCTCAAGGAGTTAATTAAGGTGCTTTTATTTGTCCGTGTGGTGTGTGCACATGAGTGTACCTGTATGTGCACCACATACACACATACAGAGGACCTCCTGTCATGAAATCTCTATGTTGGGAAAGTCAATGGTTTCCTTGTTCCCAACAAAGAAGATCTAGTTACTAAATTGTCCTACACTGGATGTGTCCCATATTTTTTCTCCCCAAATCTGTAAACATCCTTCCTTATATCTTGGATTGTCTGGTAAAATTATGAGTGGTTTTCAAATAGCTCCTTTTAATTGTCAATTTGACACAATCTGAAATCACCATGGAGGAAAGTCTTAAGGATGGATTGTCTCCATTAGGTTGGCCTGTCAGAAAATTCATGAGGGATTGTTTTGATTATAAGCATTAACCAATGAAGGAAGATCCAGTCCACTGTGAGTGGCACCATTCCCTGTGGGACTGAATAATAATGCATGTATTTATTCTCCTTCCATTCTTGACTGTGGATGTGACTACCTTTTTCAATTTCCTGTTGCCTTGACTCCCCCACAATGATGAGCTGTAACCTGGAAAGATAAGCTGAATAACACTTCTTTTCCATTAAAAAAGAAAAAAAATAGATGACTTCACATTGTTATTTATTTATTTACTTATTTATTTATTTATTCATAAATATTCTGTTTAAGATGTTAGGTCCTGTACTATGAGTGACTGAATCAACTCTCCTTGTACAGTCAATTATAAGCCTTCAGACAAGAAATGATTATTGAAAAGTTGTTGTCAACCCCGTCCTGGAAAATGTGGAGTCAATGGCTCCAGGAAAACAGCACTCTGCATGACACTAACCATAAAAATAAACATGGTGATTGATAAAATGTGTGATATGCTTAAATCAAACACAAAATAGTGAAGACAAGATTGCAATAAATTGTATGACACTAAGACACCATCATTGGATTTTTAAACTGTGTGTTCAGAAGGTGAGTTTCAGAAGGTGTGATACAAATATTTCTTTATATGTGTGTCTTCACATATGATCTTGTTTTAAGTGGTAATCACGGTTCACTAGCAAAGACAATGTATAATTATACCTCACTTTTGTCTTTCAAGAACTTTTGATGCTGTGCAGTTAAATATAGAGAAAATAAACTTAAGTAGTGAAGAATATAACATTTTGGAAAAAAATATATTAAGATATTATTTTCTTTTAACTTTGGGTCAAGTAAAACATTATTTTAATGATGGAAAATATTCTTTTCATTGTATTGAAAATAGATTTCTTTCTCATATAATATATTCTCATTATGGTTTCCCCAGCTCTACTCCTCCAAGGCTTTTCTTACCTCCTCTCCCATCAGGTTCAACAACCTTTCTGGGTCTCATTAGAAAACAATCAGGCCTCCAAAGGAATAATTAAAAAGATATAATATAATAAGAGAATAAAAACTGATACCTTGGATCAGGATACTTGGATACCTTGGGCAAGGAGCCCAAGAAAAATCACAAAAAATAAGAAATGTCTGGATGATGCACAACTCAATAGGATTCATACTATTAATTAGAATTTCCTTTTATTATACCGCTAAGGCATTTAGTATGCTAAACAGTTATTGTCACACTGAAACACGCATGAGCTCCACAAAAGAGATGGGAGAAATGTATCTGAGCTTCACTTAACAGATAAAAGTAAACAAGACAAAATTCTAAAATATCAGGATATCATACCATCTGGGTCTGGGAATTTCAATGAACTAGACACAGAACAAGTCACCTCAGTGCTGATGGTGAGAAAATACCTGGAAGAATTCTTAAGAGAGGGTTTAAATTACGGGGTAGTTCTACCTAATAATAGTAAATGATTCTCAGCTTTTGTTATAGAAAATAGGTTAGTTCCCAGATTACCCAAGGATGTAACAGAGAGCTTCACAGGACAGATGGGATTCCTGAAGAAATAACATAAAAGAAAGAAGAAAGAACAAAACTGCACAGTTTTAGGGACATTTTGGTGAAACCTTTCATAATATGAATGGAGGCTCAGAGACACAATGACCACAATAACTAACAGAAACTCAAACCTTTTCTGTTGTCCCGAAGCAACAAGTGATCTTTTACAATAAAACTGCTTCAGTGCATGGAGGGAGAAACCCAGAGCTCCCTAACACTGCAAGCGTGGAAGCACCTTAATATGAACACATACACATTTCTTTCCAACCATAGCTGTATCCTACAATCAAGACATCTACTTCTTCCTTATTATGTGATTTTTATAGAAATATAACACAAACTTTGCTGAATTCTGCAATGCCAATATAAATTTTAAAGAAACAACCACAGTTCAATCATTTAATTATAAGATGTTTCTGCATAAACCATTTTATGTAACAAATACAGAAAAGGATTCTATGTGATGTATTTAAAATATTGTTGACTGATTCAGCAAATATTTCCCTAGTATGCCAGGTAAACATAATTTACCGGACATATAGTGCAGAGATTTTTAGTGTAAAATGATAATTCATTCCTTTGTGATAGCTATACGAAAATTCTAATATTTAATAATTTGCAAATCTCCCCTGTTCTGTTATATTTTTATGCTCCATGTGTTTTACATCTGTAGAAGGTTAGTATATAAAGGTCAACAAGTATTTCACAGATGATGAATGGATGTATCTTAACTTTATAATGATTTATGGAACCTGAAAGAATGTTTTAAACTTGAGATTCATTTGACATTTCAGTAATTCTCTTTAAAAATCTTTTAGTTTACTGTCTTGTCATTTGATCTTAGCCAAAAGGCTGATAAGTGATGTAAGCCTTCTGTTCACTGAATAGGCTCTAAAGGATTTGGGAAGTTTTCTATTTAATACATTTCATTTTGCCACAATGATGATAAAGGCTGATACATGGGACAGAATAAGTGCTCCTGTTAAGAACAGGATTTGAGGAGCCACATTCCAGAGTACAATAGGACTGAATTGGAAGCAGCATTCTTGTTAGTTAAACAGAAAAAAAACAAACAAACAAACAAAAAACATGAAGACAGGAATAAGTGGAACAGGGGTTTTTCACCTCATGGAATCAGGAAGCACTGAAAAGGGCATGATGACCATGAATGACCTTGAAATTCATGTTCCTGGAAACTTTCCTCCATCACCAAACCTCCATGTTCCACCATTCTCACCATCTCCAGGAACTATATCACCTGGAAGTCAAACTCTCAACATACCACCCTATACAGATATTTCATATGTGATGGTTTACTTTGCAGTAATTGAAGGACATTCTTGCTCTTGGATCCTTCGAAAGCTATAATATTCTGCTGAACAGTCTATGGAATTATAGGGAATTTCAGTTGGTTCCCAAATAGGAAGGGTTAGGGCTAGGGCTAGGGCTAGGGCTAGGTGTCTTCTATTAAACAAATTTCATAGGGGTTTGTAATAGGAAAAAAAAATCAAAATAAAGGAGCAATTGAATGACTTTCTGTTTGTCCCTTTCTGATATGGAGGAAATGTTTTTTTTTTTTTTATTCTTTCCTTGTTTTATATTTTGTATATAAAATTTTAGTTTATTTCAATTTTCAACATCAGTCAAACTGGAACGTTCATAAAGTTTGTATGTTGGGACAAGATAATTCTCCTCTCATGTAACCGTGATTTTCTTTATAAGGATGTGCTTGTTAAGTATCTCTGTTAAAATCTATTTGCTCTAATCATATTGGTTATCACCAACAAACAAAGCCTACAAACCCTGGCCAGAGTTATGAGGTAAGTACTGTCATTCATTGTGAAAATGTGAATTAAAAATCAGTTCCACCACTCTGGAAAACAGTATAAAATTTCCTCACAATATTACACATAGAAATTCTAGACGATCTGGCTTTCCACTCTTCTAAAGTCAACTCATCTTCCGAGAAAGATACCTGCAATCCCCAGATTTTTGTAATACTGTTCGCAATAGTGCAAATACGGCAAAAGTGCCATCAACAGATAAACAGATGAAAGAAAAGTTGCCCACTTTTGTCTTACTAGGTTTTCTACCGTTGTGATCAAGAGCATGACCAAAAGTAATTTGGAGAATAAAGGTTTTCTTCCATCTTATATGTCCAAGTAGCATTTCATCGCTGAGGGGAGTCAGAGTAAGAACAGAAGCAGGAACCTGAAAACAGGAACTCAAGCAGAAACCACGTAGGTATGCTGCTTACTGGTTTGTTCCTGTGGCTTGCTCAGCCTGATTTCATATAGTACACAGAAGGACAGGATCATGGGCAGCACCGCCACAGTGGGCTTGGTCTTTTACATCAATCACTAATTTAAAAAATTGCCCTGTAGGCTTGTGTAGGATTTCCTTCTATCTGATTTCCACCCTAAGAAGTAGCTAAGCTGTCTGCTGCTAGCTCAGCTTTGGAGAAGGAAAATGCAAGGCCTGTGTCTATATATCTAGGTGGGTCTTTGATTGGAGGATCTGAGAGTCAGTTGGCCAGACATAAGGAATTCCTAGGAACATGGCAGAGGGTATAACTAGATTTATTGTGGGAATGGGGGTTACATTTATAGTTAGAGGGTCTCTGGTATCCAAGGACATCAGGGGGAGCTCATTAGTTAGGACAGTGTAGGTAGTACAACCCCATTTGCATGTTGGGGCTCACAGCCTGGACCTAGGTATTTTTCCCTGGGACCAGAGAGAGAGAAAGTACTTATATGGTCATATAGGGAGAAATAAATCCCAGTTTGAGGTAAACAATCTGCTAGGTGGCATACCTTTGAGGGGTGTGCCTTGCTGTGAAAGCAGGCAACATAGCTTGTGGTTTGTCAGAACAGAGGCAGAGGAACCACATAATGTCTTCTGCTCTGAGAATGAGAGTTCCGGGGTTCCAAGCACTCTTCGACTTCACCTCAGCTCCAGGACAGCGCCACAGGCTTTCTCTACAGCTTCCTCAAGTTGTGTTTAGAAACTCTCTCCAACCCACTTGGTTATTTGCATTCCTCTAAGATTTTGCCTATAATCAAAGTTTCTTCTTCCTCTTGATATGGAAATATATAGGGTTATTAAGATTTGGCCGATCAGCACTTAAGTGCAAACTTGAATTAAAACAATGTTTTTGGGGGTGTGTGTGAGATGAAGCTTCTGATAGCTATATATCTATGTCTAGATATATAGGTTTAGATATATAGATATAGATACGGATTAGATATAGATATAGATTAGATATAGATATAGATAAATATAGATATAGATGGACAGTGAAAGCAACAAGGTCAGCTTGTCCAGGAAAATGTCCCCCTTTATTATTGTTTATTTCTTTAGAGTGAGGTCCCTAAAAAGCAGCTGCCTGCATCTTCGGGAAGTTTGGGGGGTGGAGAACAAGTCTGGGGAGTGGGGAACAGCAGAACAGTTTCCTGGCATCATGACAGACAATGTGACACTAGAATGCATTTCTGTAAATACCAGGTTGACATCACACTTTGTCAGTTCTTACAACACTGTGTAATATAAGGTTGCTCTGCAATCAAATTAGTGTGTATGTATTTCATTTTCTGCAACTAAAGCATGAGTGAAATATCAAATCAATATCAAAACAATTGTGAGTTTCCTGGTTATACATAGTAAGTAATACAAAAGGAATCTCTTGCTTTGTGTATACATACATGCATTTTTCTTTGAAATTGACATCTTGTATTTGAGATAGATGATAGATAGATTGATAGATAGATTCTGTATTAGCTAAACATAGTACAACTTGTAGTTCTTTATCTTGTCTACTTTAGGATTTTAAGCATATGATAAGAAAACGGCACAGTTCCAAGTCCTTCTCGTTTTATGTCTCATTTAATATAAAGTATACAATTGCCGGAATGATAATGCTTTTTTGTAATATGGGGTATGGGTTCTTTTACCGAATTTACACTACTTTCACATCTGAAATGACTTCTGAAATTTGAATCTGGTATACTTAGCCTATGTATTAAAACACTGTTTCAAAATTTACATTGCTTTTCAGTGACACATTTGTTGCAGTAACATTTGTAGAAATTATATTATAAGCTAATATAATAGGTGTAGAAATGTTTTGGGAATTGTGTCTCAAGCTCATATTACAAAATTGCATTATGCTAAGCATTTTCTCATTTAGCTCTGTCAAGCATTTTGCTGGCAGGAGCAATTTGAATTTGCTAACCTGCTTATATCTACAATGCTACTACGATACTAGATTTTTTTCCAAATTAACAAAAGGAAATTATTGATCCTAGAACATTTGAAAAATTAGAAAAGCATGTCTGATAGCAATATTTTCAGATATCAGAATTATCTAATTAGTAATTAATTCACACGTATTACTTTTATTTACCTTCATGTATATTCAGCATTTTTCAACTATATCTAGCGCTAATTCTTAGAAGAAAACATCGTAATTGTACATGGTAAGATTAAATTGATACCAATCAAATGCACAAACAACCTCAGCTTTTGTGCTTTTATAAGACTATTATCAAAACTCTTTCAAAATTATCACCCAGACTTGTTTGAGCTATGAGTCTGTACACATGCTAATTATCTGTTAAAAGATTTCTCCTGCCAGAGTCCTGTGTGGGGAATTAAGGAGGCTGTGGTGCAGAGGGTAAACACTAACAGATGAAAACACGGGAAAGAAAATACTTCACTAGTGTTGCCAGTAAATCTTAGTCATTTGACATTTTTCTATTTGATAGTAACCAGGCCCCTAAGACACATTCCAGAGACTTAAGCTTTTATAAAATATTTACCCTTTGACTTACATTTCTAAGTGGATAATCCACTGTCAGTTAATTCTTAACTCTTGTGCCTCAAAGTTCAGTTTTTAACCTTCACCAAAATTATTATTTCATATTGTTTTTCATAACTATGGAATGTTGGTTGAATTTTTCTTAAGTTTTAAGATGTATTTTTCTTAAGTTTTCTATTGATTTGAAAGGTATAGCCCATGGGAAATTCTTCAGCAATACATGTAATCAGGTTTGGCGACTTTGACAATCCTAAGGTTTAGGCAAAGCATCAGATTTTTGCGGCTATACAACATTAAACAGAACAAGATCATTCTCTTTCATGTGATGTTAATGACCTCACTTAATTTTCTAGTAACAGTTATATTTGACTAAGAAATACAGTTTGAACCTGTTCTTCCTACAGATGAAAAGATGGGACTTATCAAATCATTTACAACATCCATTATTTAGCTCCACTGAACTTCTTCTTCTATAAGTGTTGAACCAAAAAAAGTTTTTGATTGATTTTTATTTGTTATCATTACTATGAGCCAAGAACACTGTGTAAGTCATGGAGAATTAGGACCGAGGAGATATTTTTGGTGGAGTAAAGCACAGATCATGCATTGAATTTACTTTATGTCAGTAAAATATTCTTTGCTAAATTATGAAGAAATTTTTGCACTCTTACTTGAGACTTTACATGGAGTTTTATAAAATATATATTGCATGGGCAATCTAGATAACCGTAACTTAGAAATATAAAGAAGAAATTTTCCGAACTACTCAGACACAACATTTCAAAACATTTACAGAAGCATTTAGATGGTGCAACCTTAATATGCATGATTAATGACCAAATGGAATATGAGAACAATTTTTAGGTATTATGTAAAGAAAACGAGACCAGTCTTTGAGTTTAGAGTCAAAGAGATGCACTTGTAATGATTTCCATTTCTAAATACATTTAACCATAATAAATATTTTAAGATGCAAATAAATCTTTACACTGGTGCATTCTACAATGGTCAGTAAGATACATATGTCACTTAAAATATTAGAGTTAATTTTGTAAAATTTGATTTTACTAGTAATTCACATAGTAATATTTATACTTACAATAAATTATCTTGTAAATTATTAATATCATCAAGTTAGAGAATTTTTTTCAAATATATTACCTATTTTGATTTTTGTAAAACTTACAAAGATTATGTTATGTCATAAAAAAAATTATTGAACTACCTTCAGAGTGTTATCTACCTTACAATTGAGAGTTCTGGGGAATAACCTGGAATTCAAAAACATTAGAGAACTATATTACATTTTGCATCTATTCAAAGTAAAATGTCTGTTTCTAAAACACTATATCAAATATGCAGTAAGTTGAACTAAGACACTTCTTTATTCTATAAAGCATTATTGGGAATAATTACAAACCAAAAACCATAAGACATATTACAACAAAAATAAATTAATAAGGTTGATTTATAAATTAAAACCACAAATATATATGTACACACACACATATATGTGCTTATACATATATATATGCACATATATATTTATATATAAACATACATATGCATTTTTCACACTCTTTTTATTCTCAAAACTGTAATTGAAAGAAGAGTGTCAGTTATACATTTTTTTCTATGATTTACAAATATGAATAAGATAAAATCAGTAGATTCCCTGGAAACCAGCAGGTCAGGTCACGTCAGTCACAAAATCAGGTAGATGATCTTTACCATTCCTGGTTTCCTGCAAATCCAATCCCTCAGTTTCCTCCCCAGAATATAGACCATGTGTTCTGTGGTCTCTCCTCCCTCTAGGTCCTCACTCCCAGGGGTCTACAAAGATCCCAATGACACACCCTGCATTCCTTCCCCCTGTAGACCCCCTCACTCCCACTCAAGTCCCTCTAGCCTATCCCTATTATTAAGTGCCAGCTCCCAATTCCTAGGAGAGTAGCTCTGAGAAATGCAAATAGCTGAATCACAGAACATGGACTTCAAAATCAAAAAAATTATGGATATTTCAGAGTTCCTTGAAGATGAACTGAATAAATCCAGAAATGAAATATATGAAAACACAAACACACAGAGAAATGAAATAAAGAAAACTATAGAAGACATGAAAGTGGAAATAGAATCAATAAAGAAAACAAAGTGAGGAAATCTGTGAATGAAAAATTTAGGAAATTAAGCAGTAATATCTTTTCCTCAGATTTAAAAAAAAATGGAAGAGAGAGAATCTCAGGCATTGGATACAATAGAGGAGATGTAGACTTTCATCAGAGTACATGATAAGTCTTAAAAAAAAAATCCAGGCACAAAACATGCAGGAAATCTGGGAATCTGGGACACTATGTAAAGACAATATATATGAATAATTGAATAGAAGGAGAAAAAAACCCATACAAAGACACAAAAAATATTTTTAAATACAAAAATACAGTAAGAATTTCCCTACCTAACAAATGAGGTGCCTATCAAGGTACAAGAAACATACAGAACACCAAATAGACTGGACCAGAAAAGAAATTCCTCTCATACATAATAATCAAAGCATGAATCATACAGAACGAACAGAGAATATTAACAGGTTTGAGAGAAATGACCAAGTAACGTGAAAATCAGCCTTATTAAAATAATACCTGAATTCTAATGGAGACTCTGAAATACAAAAAAAAATGCCTGGACAGATGCTCTACAAACTGTAAGAAAGCACAAATATCAGCCTAGACTACTACACCCAGAAAGTCTTTCAATCACAATACATGGAGAAAAAAACCAAATTTAAGCTGTATCTGTCTACAAATTCAGCCCTTCAAAGGCATCAGAGTAAACTCACTGTGCCTTTGTTTGAATGTCTTTAGCTAGGATTGTAAGAAATTTTCCCCTGCAAGGAGCTTTGTCATAGCAGCATCAATAGAGCATAAGAACAATAACTTCATCTGAATTAATTTTTGTACAAAGTGTTATCCACCATTATCTTTTGCCAAGCCAAGCAACCATTCAACACTTAGTTTTTATGGAGTCTCTGATTCGCACATATCATGCCAATACCATACCATGTAGTGTGGTGATTTACTGCATGGCATCAACACACACTGTTTACATATAAATATGAAAATTTCAGTCTATTTTTCTCAAATGTAAGAAGATATAAACATATCCTTATTCTCCTTTTATAAACAAATTTAATTTGAGTCCTTAGAAGCACAAGAAGAAGGTAAGTCACAATTAAGTGTTTATGTGAATGTTCAGATATGTTAAAATTATCACCATATTAATAGTTTAATTTTTTGTCCAATCAGGATATTTTATAAAGTATCATAGTAAGTAAAATTACAATAATTGATATAAATTTGTAGAATTAAAAATGAAGAGTGAGGAAAGTTATTTCAGTGCCCTAAGAGCCTTACTTTGTTGTGCTTGGTAAAATGTTGCTGACCCCAGAAAGTTAAGCATTAGCCCTGCACTAGAATTTGACCTAAAATATATATTTGGCTCTCATACAAGAGAATCTTTCTCTCCGTAGGAAAATATTCTTTAATTCAGTTTTCAGGCAAATCTATGTTTAGCTCTGATAGCAAACAGCTAAACAAACACAATTTCCTGAAATCCAGAAATTATCCACGATGAGACTGATAGCAGAAATTTCATTTTCTACATGTGATAAGAAGGGGAGTCCAGTGTTTGGCAGATACTGCATGATAAAATTGTAGTATCTATAATAGAACTAGTTGACAAGATGTATTTTATTCTGGCAGCATGGGCAAGCAGGACTGGATTCAAAGGCAGTGGCTTTTAATAACTGTTGACCATTCTGAAATGAAATAAATTGCTTCTGTTTTGCATTTTCATTAATTGTCATGAATTCAGCTTTATGGTTACGAATTTATGGTTATGAATTTCTCCTCCACTGAAAGCTGTGGCATTGGGTTATTGAACAAAGCTTATTTGTTTTTTATTCTGTTTTTGAATAAGTTTATTGAAAGAAATGCTCAATAATTTCTTATACACCACATTAAATCCATCCTTTTCAAAGCACTTGCTATGTGTTAAGATGCTGCACATTTTATAATGGAGAGATGTGGGTTGCACTTATCTATGTTGGACCAGTGCTATCTACTAATGGATTCTGAGAAGTTAGGCATGTTCAAATGCCTACAGAGTGTTCACAGCCACATATAGCAATGGAAGGAAATGAATATTTTTATGCAGTTTTCTTCATTTCAATTTTATGAAGCCAATGGAGGTAGTATCATTACAGAATTTACTAGACAGTGTTTTCAAAAATTTATCATTTATTGTATTTTGTGTATGTGCATAAATGTATTTGTGAGCATCACATGGGTTCATCCATATGTGGAGATCAGAATATGGCATTGGATAACCTGGAACTATAGTCACTAGAGGTTGTGAGACATCATGTGGGTGCTAGGAAATGATCCAAGCTCTTCTGCAAGAGAAACAAGACTTCACCTTCTAAATTTTTGAGACATCTTAGCAATCCTATATATTGGACATCTTTTTAGGGGGAAGGAAACTTCAACATTTCAGGCCTTTTGAGAGGAAGTAGGTCACTGAAAGTTGGAACTTGAAGTTATAGCACAACTCTTCTTCTAAAACCAAACTTTCTGCTTCTTGTGCCACAGAAATTTATCAAACTATAGAAACAAGTGAACACCACTGAGGGAAATTCAATGGCTACCATGCCTTCTACAGCTTGAAACTATGACACTATGAGACATAAAGACATACCCTGTAAGTATTTATTCAAAGTGATAAATATATCAACATAAAGTCTTATATGATCTGATGAACATGTATTAAACTAAAGGAAATACTATGTTCAAGATTTCAATTAACATTTGTCTTGAGAATAAAATTTTAGTTCAATGATCAAATGCAGATTGCATTTGACAGCCACAATCCACTCTTGTGTGGTCTTATTTTATTCTTGTTTTCCTAACACAGGAGACACTATGAAAAGATTGAATACAGAATATATTAATGAGAGAAAATGTGCAGAAAGTTGTGATTTCATTCTGATCTTTCTTGGGGAGACACAGAGACAATATATAGTTACAAACAGGCAGTCCATCAAACATATAAAATCTGTTATATAATATGAAGGAATAATCGTGAAAAGGTTCACCAAGAAACTCCTGAAGAATAATATTCTTTAGTGCCCTTTTCTGAGTCTTCTACTGAAATCATGTTCATGATCATGACATACCTATCAATTTTCCCAGTAATTCATTTTATTATCTTACTTATAAGTCATTATCAAGAGACAAGATAGTTTTATCCTGTGTCTTTTAGAATCCTTGCATCTTAGGATCCAATGATATTTCTTGTTAAAAACTCGGATAGTACATATTTTCAGTTTTGAAGGTCAGAAAGATTCTATTACAAATAGCAACCACTGACAATGTAACAAAAACAAACTCATATCTATGTTTAATCATGTCTTTTATATAAAAACATAACCATCTTTTATTTATAAAAATTCACATACATTTTTGCCAGTGACAGGTAGTTTGTCAACCTTAGGTAGTTTTTAAATCTTTATTTCAAACCTTTATCAAATGATTTTGCTTGAGAACCCAAATTAGTACTTATTGGTTTTATTACTTATGGATTTGATTTACAATGTTCCCTTTTCATCAAATACAAGAAACCTAAATCATTTCCAGTATTATTATGCAGTTAAATTCTTCCACTGTAGTGTCGTTCTGAATGTTGGGCATGTTTAGATATATGGACTTAACTCCAGATCCCGAAGTAGGAAACGAAAATCAGAACTAGTTTTGAAATATCCAGCTCGTATCTCAGAAACAATGACAATCATATTCTGTTTCACTTAGCAATGGGCCTGGAGAAGAAATGAGACTCATATGTTTATAGTCATTCAAGTTAATATTTTAAAATAAATTTTATAAAGATTTAGTTCTGAATTTTGTATTTAGTTATATGGAGTCTTACAAAGATTAAAAACTACATTTATGTATGCTTACAGTAGGTCAGATTTATTGAAAGCATGAATTTGTGTTAGCCCTTTAGTTAGGGCTTTATTTGTTGAAATATAGAAAATAAAAAAATGAGTCAATTCTGGAAACTAAAAAATATGGAAAATAAAAGTTATGGCTCAAGATTAAAAAAATGGACTTAATAAAATTGAAAGGACTGACATTTCAAAAATTGTATCAAAATACATAATTGAATAAATAGAAAAAATGACACAGGCATCATGTGTTTATCTTAGTACAACACAGTAAGTTAAGAAAGGGAAAAAATTCAAGTATCAAAATCTAGAAATTATTCAGTTATTGAAATTTATTTACCAAGTAACTAAAGTAAAGAGAAAAGGAAGAGGCACTCAAAAATATTTCCAAGTCTTATCTTAAAGACAGCAGAAGAACAACTGAAATATACTTTAATGCCTCTAGAGGCAGAAGGTGAATATAATACAGAACAGCATGTAGGAGGATCTCATGAATTCCCCACACCTTCACTCCCTTCTTAAACGTACTAGCTTTCGGTCCCACCACCAACCTGTGTGACATTCAGTGTGTAAGGAGGTTTAAAGAAACTAATTATGGGCAGTATTCACCACTGGGCAATAGTGATCATCTCAGTAAATGTCAATAAAGTGAAAATGGAGATGAGTACTCTTCTGCCTCACCGAGGATATGAGAACAGCATTGGCTGGAATTTTACCGACCAGTGTGGAATTTGTCTATATCATCCCACAGGATATATCATGACCACTCAGAATGGTTCTACAATTACCAACATTTGTACATTCTTCAAAGATTGTCAGTATGGTTGCACAGAAATCATATAAACAAACCTGTCTTAATCTAAAGACTTACTTAAAAAATATTAATCAGATAGTTTATATATTTATTTCTCAGCATTCCTGAAGTTCACTATTAAAGTACCAATAGATTGTGAGTGTGTTAAGGATAACATTATCCTCCTGAGTCTTACATAGAGTAGACAACCAGTTAACTGTCTAGAATATTGTAAAAAGCCCAAGGGCTAAGAGAGATTATGCAGCAACTAAGAGTACTTGTTGATATTGCAGAGGACCAGGTGATCACATGGTGGTTCACAACTGCCTGTAACTTTAGTTCTAGGGTATTTATGGACTACGGAGGCACAAGGAAGATGTGTGAAACTTTATATATATGTGCATTCAGGCAAAACACTCATAAACAAAAAAAAATAAACAAAATAAATTTTAAACAATTTTAAAAGAGCATTAAGTTCATTCATTAGGAATTTCAACTAAGAGATACTTAAATAAAAAATTGAAGGGTTCAGACATCATCACAGTTAATGTTATTATGCATTCAGTCTCCTACAAAGATTTAATTGGAATGACTTGAAGTTCAGGGATGATTATCCAGATGATTATGGATTTCACTATTGCATTCAATTTTATTGACTCAAGTTCAATGAGGAAAAATATTTAGCCATTTCATGTTCAATGAATAAAATTTTCTCTATGAAACAAAGGTAATGGTTAAAAAATATCTATATATTAAGTATAATATAAGCTGAACTTAGGTTTTATTTCAGCAATTTTGAAAGATTTAGGGGGGAAAAGCTATCTGCAAAAGAATTATAAAATTATCATTTACACAGGTTATATATTTATAAATTAAGACATCAAAATTCTCTATAAGTTTTGTCTGAATGGTCTGATTAAGTCTTAACAAATAAAATTGACTTGAATTTTTATGGAAATTGTGCAATATAAACTCTGTTTTTTTCATTTAAAAGATATTCTCCACGGATTTGAATAATGTCCCTATAAATACAAGGTCTTTGTAGTGTACATACTATTGCTTATGTTGCTTTATAATTTGGAAGCTAAATATACACATCAATATACACATGAGTACACAATAAACACATACAAATACACACACACACACACACACACACACACACACACACACACACACTTCTAATTCCTTATAAAATTATTGCCCAATGCAGGAAGGGTGCATTGAGTTCAATGTTCTCTGTCTTCACATTTTTTATCCAATTTAAAGGTTAATAATGATACTAATTAGTTGTAATTCAGATAACTTGGCATATTATTTTATATGTGTACTACAATATTTAGGTTAAAAGAAAATTATTCTTCAAATATTTTTTCAATTTAATTAGAATTTCTTTGAATATGTGCACTGTGCTAATGTTAGGAATTATTCAAGGCCTAAATTATATCAAAAGATATTCTCTTTCTTGCAAATAACATTAATGCAGTTGTGAAAATGACTCTATTTGAGTTGTACAATAAGTAAAGAAGAAAAGTCTAGGAACAAATGAGTGAAAATTAGGCCTCTGAAGAGGAATAGGCCTGTGTGATAGATAGCTAGGAAGGATCAAATACAAATGACTATATAAAGGGATCATATCCGTGGATTTATATGAATGGATTGCAATCAAAGGCTTATGTAGTCTGGATGGAAAGTGGAAAGAATATTAAGAATGTCGGTACACACCTTTTATCCCAGTATTCAGGGAGTAGTGGTAGTACAAGCCTTTATTTCCAGCACTTGGGAGATAGGAAGCAGAGTTCAGAAGGAATCAGTATCAGACAATAGATGTCAGCTGAGATGAATCAGAGTGAAGGGCAAGCAAAATTATGAATCAGAGGAAGAGTGAGGAGAGTTGAGTCAAAGAGAAGGCTCACCCAACTCTCACGACAGAAAAGTAGGCTCTTAGCTCAGAGAGCAGAAGGAGGAGAAGACGCAGAGACAATGAAACTGTCTGACTAGGGATAAGGCAGAGAAGCAGAGATGCTGACTGAAGGAGTGAAAGCTCACACAGACAAAGAAGCAGCCTGAGGAATCTTGATGCATACATAGAGGCAGTTCAACAGAAGAAGTATCAAATGGAAAGAGTGAGTCAGTTTGAAGCTGAACAGAGCAGTTCAGTCAGAGAAGTTACAGTAATTAGCCAGAGTCAGCCAGAGTGAGAAGAGCTTGGTCAGAAAGAGCAGTAGGCTCAGAAGTCAGTTTGAACAGCAGCTTGGAGAAGAGTTTGAGCCAGAATAGCAGGTGAGTTGAATCAGCCAACCAGAAGAGTCAATTGAGTTCAGTACAGTCTGCATTCAGAAGGAGCTAGTCAGAGTGCCTCATTCAGTAGTTAAGTCTCTGATGTTGAAATGTTCTAGATTTAGGTGTGAAGATTATAGATTGTATGGGGGCTGAAACCCTCTGAGGACCTGGGGTATTTAATTAGCCAAAAATAAACTCTCTTTAGTCATGAATCTACAACAACAAGTCTGTTATTTGCTGATGTTTGGAGGTTTTCCCCATCACTCTTCTTATCATGGTGAGGTGAATATTAATACCTGCTTCTTCAGAGTAAGAAACCAAGTCTAGGTTAGTCAATTGTGGTAACAACAACAATAAACCAAAAAAAAAAAGTTATGTATTTACAAAGTAGTTGCTTGAGATGACCACACAGGCAATGAGTCTGAAGGATAGCTGTGAAGGTAGCACAGGTCTGAGAGATGTTAGAAAAGGAAGGAAGAGGCTTGCACAATTACTGCATTTGTTGAGGATTCTTGTTACTGAGGCATTGTTATTAAGCAATGTGACTTTCCTAAATCCTCATATCAAAATTTGATCTGCAAAAAAATGTAGACAGTGGGATCATCAGGATGCTATGATAGGAGAGTGAAGCCTTTGTGAATGGTATAGGTGCTCTTACAATCAGTAAACAGAACCCTGCCTCCTGTTTCTCATGCCATGTGAGGATACAGGGGTAAGTTATTCATTTGTAAACTGAAAAACAGGTCTTGCCAGATCAAAGCTTACAGGAACATGAGAAAACTGAAAAAAAGCATTTGTTGTGTAGATGTAGATTCACCAGATGTAGACACTGATTTGGGGAAGAACCTTTTTTCTTTGGCTAATTAAATCACCTGTGCTAGCCTGGAGTCCTGAGATCCACTGCCACCAAGTCACCACTACTAGCTCCCTCTGTATCAGAGCTAGTTAAACTTAAATGATGCATCTGACTCAATTCACTAGCTGCTCTGGCTCCAAGCTGACTGGTTCAAACTGATCATCTGAGCAAGCTTAGTGTTTCTGACCAAACTCTTTGTTTGGGTCAGTTCTGGCTGACTCTCTAACTTCCTCTGACAAAACTTCTTTGTTTGGCCTCAAACTGACTCACTCTTCCCTTCTTATAAAGATTTCTGCCAAGCTGCCTCTGTGTCTCTGTGTCTCCATCTCCACCTGCCACCTGCCTCCCTGCTTCTGTAACTCCCTGCCGTAACTAACTCTATAAATGACTGCTCTGAGCTGAGAACTAGGGTTTTCTTATGAGAGTAGGGCATATCTTCATTCTGACTCACTCTGCTAACTCTTTCTCTTTTGTATTTTTGCCTGTCCTTCACTCTGACTCTCAGATGTCACTTCTGGTTTAACACTGACTCCTGAAGTCTCTTTTCTTTGTCTGCTTCCACATTGTGTTTCTCTCTTAGGCAATAAAGGTGTGGACCACAACTGCCTTCTGAATACTGATATTAAAGATATTTACCAAAATTGTTACTACCCTAGAACAGCCATATTGAAGGATTAAATATCCTTCTACACACCACAGCTAACCTGGTTTAAAATTCGTAATATCATTATCAGTCTTTACCTAAATATTCCTTTTCATTGCTTTTTTAATAAACCATCTGGTGTGTGATATTTTATTTTAACAACTCAGGTTGACTATAACACCTACTGATGTAGGAAAGGCAGCTCCAGCACAGAGCAATTGATTCAGAAGACACTCACCTCCCTGGCTCTACAGGAATGGGAGGAGACTCCCTGAACACATCTCCACACATCATCTGGAGGACTGCATCAGTTCTTATCCTTGTAAATCTAACAGGGAACCCTGTGGATCAAGATTCAGTCTGACATAGACACAACATATTAAAAAACAATCCCCACTGAAATTGGATGTGAAGGTTGAAAGCATTGGCACAAATCATATTATCTCTTTATAAGTCCTTCTCCAGGTTGTCAGTCTAAATCAGTGCACCAGGAGTTTCAGTCATTTTCTTCTGATAATTTTCAAAAAAATTTTCTTCTTAGAGTATATTTAAATGTATAAATGTGATAAAGATACTAGGAGTTTTCATATTTTTGTTTTGTGTTTGTATTTTTATCACTAGTTTCTTATTAAAACTAATGTGATAGGAATATATAACTAAATGTAGAAGATTTTAATTGCTTATATTTAAATCTAGGAAATGTGCAATTATAAGTTAGTTCATTGTACAGTAAATTACATAAATATTTAAATTATAAATGGGTATGCTACTTTTCCCTACAATTTGAATTTACTTAAAGGAAAATTGATATGACCTGCTCACTTTCATATCTTAATAGTTTCCTCTATTAAATCAAGGCAGACTATTTTTTAAATACAAATTAACTGTATAATTTTAATGGTTCAGCTTATTAAAATTCCTTCTTTTTCTCATGCTTTTAATGAGATTAAAAGAACATTTCTTTTCTTTGTATTTCTAATGTTCTAGCCTTCTGCATACATCAATGTTTAATAATATGGGTGTCTTAAAATGAGGTTTAAATTAGTTACAATTGAACACGAGGGAATGTAGATCATTTTTACACATTTTTATACCTTTCTAATTTTCATGACTAAGCAACTGTCATTTACAGATCTCTAGGCAATTAAAGACTACTTACTACCTAACTGCCAGAAAGAAGAGGCTAAACATGTACTGAGCAACTTCCATCACAATTTCAATTTATTCTTCATTTCTTCACGTCAGGAATGTATTGTGAATAAAGCAGCATGTGTCACCATTGAGGAACTATCTATAAAGTTACTTATTATACTGCAAACATTCATTGGAAATCTGAAAATTACATATAATTTACTTGAAAATATTTCAACGTGGGCTTGGACATGAGTGGGAGGGAATTCATTCATCTACATAAATTGGTAACATATTCTCAAAACTCACTTGTCAATGAGTATTTCCTTTATATGGAAAATAAAAGGACAGAGAAGTTAAAAAAGATAAATTACTAGACTATCAAAGAAGCTAAGGAGAATCAAATCAGAACTGTATGAAAAGAAAAATTAATTTTAATAGAAAATTATTTAATGTAATTTCCTTGTGTCCTAAGTGTGATTAATAATTTCTGTGTGTCTAAGTTTTTCTTTCTGTGATCTCTTAGGTTTTTTAAGTGCATATGACAGCATTTCCTTGGATAGATCACTGAGCAAAACAATGTTTTGTTTTCTGTTAACACTGTAAAAAATGAAAATTTGTGTGTTTCAATGACATTGTGTCCCCAAAAGACTTAATCCTTTCAGTCCACAGTATTATACTAAATGAGATAATTTTTATAAATTTGGTTACTTTTACTAAGAGTATAAAGTTATTATTGCCAAACCAACTATGCATATTATGTTTGAAAATACAAGAGAGGTGTCAGACATCACCAGTCTTAATTATAATCTGCCAGTATGTGAGTCTGTGTCATTTGTTATTGCTTAATTTTATTGATGTTTCAAAAGCAAAGGCCTTCTCTCCCATCTCCCTGCAGTGTATTTCTAATTTAAATTGCTCTGTTCTATGACAAATGTTTAAAACATCATTTTTCTTTTTATTCTTACCACTACAAAAAGGAAATATTAGCGTGCATTCTACTTTCTTTTTCCATCCATTTGGTTTTCACAAAATTGTACTTTAAGTGATATATTTCAACTTTCCACCCTGTCTTCAGTTTATATGAGTTGCTTCTTAGGCAGTCTGTGGACACTACATGAATTCTTTTCCAGCTTGCTTACAACAGTGAGAGAATAATTAGTTGTCTCTCCCCACCATACCCTTTTACTAATTCTTACTATCTCAATCCTTTTTGGTTGTGATACTGCATATATTGGACTGAATACTTATAAATAATAGCATCTTGAAACTCCAAGTTGACTGTACTGGGTATTTTAATATAGGAGTGTCAGCAAATATAGTGCCTTTTTTTTTTTAGCTCTTTACTTATATATGGTCATGTATAATGAAAAGGATAGACCTGTCCTTCAGAAGTCTATTTTATTACATATATCTCATTTGTGATGGTAGTACTCCCATTATAGAATTCCTTTCCCTGCTATGCCTTTGATACCATCACCTCAGAGTTTAATATTTAATTATAAAATTTACATGGACACATGCAAGGTAGAGAATTCTGCTCACCCAATTCCCAAATGTATGTTCTTCTCACATGAATCAAAGATGGATTCAATTGTAATAGCCCTCAAGTCCTAACTCCTTCCATGATCAACTGGAAACTAGGTTCTCATCAAATCCATCTTAACTTAGATGTCTATGTGACTAAACAAACAATTCAACTACAGAAGCTTCCTTATAATTGCATATATATAATATAAATAAATTATATACTTCAAAATACAATGATGAGAAAAAGCTCAGATAGAAATTATCAGTCCAAGATGGAGAGGGACAGGGAGAGAAATGAATAATGATCAACAAGTAAGTCCAAAATATCTAAAAGGCCAATATTAAATTTTAAGGCTTGAGAATAATCTTTTATTCTCTGTTGTAGTTATGTTGGAATAGAGCCCAGTATAGTCAGCAGCTCATACGTCAGGTTTCAGGAACTTGCCTAAGTGTTGAATGCCTGTGATTGTCCCAGGACATAATTATACCCTAGTCACTCTATTGATCTGAAGTCTCAAGTAGAGTCTTTTTTAGAGCTATTCTGGCCTTTTGAACCAGTGAAGAATCACTTTCATGGTCTCACAGTCAAACTGCCGATAACCAACACTCTACTGATGCATCCCTGTTGTTGCCAGCCCCACAATAACTGAAGGGGTGTCTGCACAACATAATCCCCTGATTCACATGTCAGTCTCATGAAGTTTCCCACTCAGATATACACTTAAAATACTTCATTGTGGCTTTCCTTCATTCAGTGAGATCCAAAGTTAAGGATCCTGTTCAATGTCTTATCTTATGCAACAAATATCATGAAATTTATGTTCTAAACCTGACTTTTACATATAAACTAAATAGTAAGAGAGTTTAGAAGCACAAGAAAACACAGAAAATGACATTTTTCTTCTAATGGTGGTGGCTTGACCTTGGCACCTATCTTTGACAGAGTCAGAAGCAAAAGCATTTTCATTCTCTATCATTTGACTATAGAGACTTCTCAGTGTAATTGAAACATTTTTTTTTTTGTGAACGTTTTGAAATATACAGTGGTAATTTGTTTTTGGAGTTCACATAGTCACAATAGAAGAGAATGTCCAAGGTATATCAGAATGTTTAAATTTTCTTTAATATTTCCACTGGTTTATTTTTATATTATTTTTGTTGAATCATTTCACACTTGAGCTTTGAGTTTTGGGAGATTTTGAATTGTATAATTTGAGGTTTTATTTTATTGGAATTTCATTTTACTTTTGACAGTGTCTTTCCAAAGGAGCCAAGTCTAGATAATGAAACAGGAAACTGAGATGTAAGGCTTGGAGAAGTACAGCTGGCTGGAAGACACACCTCATGGCAAGGCAGAGAGATGAAAGCAGGAGTCATGAGGGTGTGCTGACTGTGTCAGTTTGCAAAAAGCCAAGATCTGGAAATAGAACCAATGGAATACCAGACATGAGACCGTTCAACACTGAAATATGGAAAACATTACATGATCCAAAATACTTTTCAAGGAAAATATAATTAGAGGTAAAAATGCAGAATGAATCCAAAACAGACACTGTGGATTTAATAGTAGTTTATTCTTTTATAAAGAGTGACCAATGGAAAGGGGTCATTATATATGTGGTGCCCTTGTAGATATGTCACACATGGAGGGGGTTTGGAACTCCAGCCTGACATGAGGAGCTGGCAGGATCCCTGGCCCCAACCCTTGGCAGTCTCTGTACTGACGCCACAAGACACAGCAAAACTCCACCCCCTTCAAGGGACTGGCTACCTTTTGCAGAATTGCTTACCTAAGCGCCTATCCTAGCATCCCTGTTTTAACCATTGCCTGTACCCCTGAGTACCAAAAGACCCTCCCTTGCCCCCAACCCAATAAATACCATGACCCTTGCATTAAAATTGTTCCACTGACAACACTCCATGGACTCTTAGTTCCCAGACCTAAGATCAGCTTGGACTGGATGTGTTCACATTCTATGATTTCCTTCCTGGGGGCTAGGCTGAGTGGCCATATGGTCTAGCCATGTGCCAGGAAGGGAAGCAGAACCCCCACAGGAACAGAGGGAGAGAGAGAAACATTCAACATATATGTATATGTATATGTATATGTATATGTATATGTATATATGTATATATGTGTGTGTTTGTGTGTGTGTGTGTATACATAAATATGTATATAAATGTGTATGTGTATATATATGTGTGTGTATATATATATATGTATATATACAAGTTTATAAGGAATCAAATTATATATATATATTATAAATTAAATAATAAATAAATTATAAGTTAAAAAAAAATATATATATATAATTTGATTCCTTATAAACTTGTTGTTAAAGATATCACATGCAACTTTTGTTTACTCTGCTCAGTTAAGGGCATATTGTACCTGATATATCTCCATGAGCAAATAAAGATGCCTTCCTTTAAAAATAAAATATTGCCTCTATTATAAAGTAATAAGAATGACCTTCCCTACCCTATCAGATGTCTGTCCTTTACTCTGCTCACAAGAATAGAGTTCTGAATAAGCCTTAATTTTAGAATAAATATTGCCATACTAAAATTATGTCTCACCACATCTTGAATTTTGCCATTTCCATTTTAATTCATTTACTTCTGAATTGCTCCAGCTCAAAATTTTACGTTGCCAATTGAGCACTCATGTGGATCACAAATAAACAAAATGAATTCTATTAGGATCCTTTACACTGCAAAAGAAAAGTTTTGTCGGGTGGTGAGGACATATGGAAACAAAAAACAAAATTAGGGCACATCTTCTGACACAGGTAACACTTTTAAAAAGTCACAGATGTCATTTGGATCCCAAACAGCTCTCTCTCAGGGCACAGCCACATCTCCAGGTGGTAGATAGGTGAACTGTCATCTTGTTGCCCGAGCAAGCAGAGTGCACTGTTCCCAATCCAGTTACCTCTTCTGTTGCTATGGTGACTCAGTCCTTTCTCTCTGCTTATTTGATTCTCTTCTCATGCAGTCACTGGCTCTTCATCTCTCTCCCTCCCTGTGTGCATCATTTTGCTGCAGCTCAGCATCTTCTGCTTTTATATCTAACAACCCCATCATCTATTCTTTCTGGCCATCCCCAGACTGATGCTGTTAGGATGCTAACGTGCTCTTTGTTGAGCTATTTATTTATTTTCCATGGCCTTTAAGAAGTTGCTTTGCTTGCAAATGTCTATTTATGATTTGCTTCTGGTTGGGTCAAATTTGCTCAATGGTATAAATGTCTACAAGATTGTTGTAAAATTAGATACCCTACAGGCTTCATGTAATGTGCGGAAAAATTCAAACTTGAAAAATCCCCTTAAGTCTCAGTAATTACACTGAGCTATAATGCAAGGAAAAAAATATATTTGTTTTCATTTTTTAACTTAAAAAAAACTAGTTGTTTTATTTCTATAGTATAACTTATACTACAGTATTATATTCTAATATTTTAATTTTATTTACCTTAATGAAACCTACTACCCTGAAGCTAATTATCAAGCAAAATACAAAGAAGGGGAAATAAAAAGAAGCAGAATATTTTGAGAGAAAGATCATCAGCAGGAAAAGGAAAAAGAGTATGTAATGACAGCCAAATGATCAAAGAGTATTGTACATGTATGTTAAAACATCATCATTATTGTACATGTATGTTAAAACATCTACTATTGTATATAAATACATGATGATAATAATTTGTAAAACAAGTATTTGGAGATTTATTTAATTTTTATGTGTGTGTGTACACATTTATGTGCACATGTTCATGCTCACAGGAATACTCCTAAGTTCAACTCCTTTAGTTCGTCACTTTTCATTATTTCTGTATTGATACTGATATTATTTGTGATATTATTGTATTGTATGAATAGTCATTCCTGCAGAATGCTAAGAAGTTTTAATATGTTTCTCTCTTACATTTATTTCCATATTCATGCAATCACTATTCATTTGCAGTTGATATTCTGCAGCTGCAATGTTCTTCCTTGCACAGTGATAGTCATGATTCACCAATGAATTATATAATTAGGTTTTATCAGTTATAGACTGTATGACTGCAAGTCCCAACTGCATTCTTGAAAGAGGTTCAGCAATCTGTAGTGTCCTTCATTAGAAATGACTTGGGATTACAGAATTTACTTCAATATCATATCCTTAGGGCTCTTCAGATCTGTCTGCATGGTATTTAATGACTTTCTCTTCGGGAAACCAGGAGTAAACATTTTATATTTTCTTCTTGCCTTTTTTTTTTTACTACTTCAAGCTTTTAAATGTCAACAGTGTCTCTTGTCTCTCTGGAGTTGTTGGCTAATTTATTCTGTTTTATCTCCTGTTTAAATCTCAGGAATTTGATTAGTATCACAGGGTCCACTTCTTCCTGATTCCATATGTAGTGCATTGTTCCTGAATGTGCATTACTTGTTTATACCATAATATACCCTGTCACACCCTGTCTGATTGCATCTCTCTTCCTTGCAATGAAAAGTGCTTATTTGGAACTGGTTGGTTTCTCTTTCCATTTCCTTTTTTCCCCCCTCTTTTTCCCCCCTCAAACTAAATTTATCTTGTTAAGAACCCATGCATACCACTGAAAGAACCACTAGAGTAACCCCTTGTGATAGGTAGGCCCTGTCCTCAGCTCTTCAGGAGTGCCTGGTAATTCTCAGAAAACCCCTCAGCCAACTGCTGGCTAATTAGAGCTTTCCATAGTCTCTCACAGGCCCCACTCTCTTGAGAATCCCTCACTTCACCTGCCAGATGTAAGGAGCCAGTACAGTAAGTACCCATGCTCATGTCCCGACCAATCGAAGATATCCCCTAGTTACTGCTGTTTCACTTAGAAACTTCTGTGCCACCACATTTGGGGCTGCCATTTTTTGTTGTTGTTGTTTTTTGCTTGTTTGTTTGTTTGTTGTTTTGTTTGTTTGGACATCCTTGACATTAGTATGTAACCCATAGAAAACAAACTGCTTTGTATGGCCATACATATCTCTCAATGTGTACATGACCTATTTTGCAAACCTAACAACCACCTCAACTTTAATTTTTCACTCAAGTAAATCATTTAATAATTTTTATCACTCATTATTAAGGCAGGTTTTCTCTACTTAATGGAAACTATTTAACGCTTTTACATTAAATATTCAGTCTCTTCTCATAGTGAGAGGAAACATTTCCTCAGAGAGAAGAAAATTTTCCTATATCTACTACAAGGGTCAACTTGAATTAAACTAGATTATTGAAATCATTTCCATTTAATTAAAAACATGGTGAGTTTGTAGTACTCCAGTGACATGATTTAGGTCACATAAATGTAGTCAGAGGTTGTTACTGCTGCAGTAGAATGGCTGCATTGTGTAGATACATGAACTTAACACTGAGACAAAACACTTTTACAATTCCTGTATTCTGTGCTTTTTATTTATCTGCAAGTGGTATAATTATGATTACTGCCCATTTTAAAAGCTGAAATTACTATTGGGCATGAGAAACTTAACAAAATAATCATTGTCAGGTAAGGTTGAAAGCAAAAGAGGGTTCACCAAGAGGAATGAGATACTTAAATTAATTGTAAATAAAACTGATGCATGTTTTAATTTAGGTAAAATGTAACTTTAGTGAACTGTAGTAAAAGGTCAACTTTACTAAACACAACCAAATTTTTTAAAATAAAAAGTCTCAATGTAGAATATTTCCTATTTATGTTACCTTTTCCTATTATTTATAAACAAAACATAGTTCATCATTCATGCACGCATTAAAGTGAAATCTGATGAATTAATGGCACAGCTACTGTTAGCTTTCCCCGGATAATTGTAACTGTCAAGTAGAAAAAAGAGAAAGAAATAAAAAAAATATTTTCATAGTAACTAACTATGGAGGTCTTTTGAAAGCTCCTAACAACACAAAACATTTTTTATGAAATAATTGGGAATACATCTCACTGATGTATTTAACTGATTTAACCAAGTATCTTTATTGATGTAAAGTATAATAGGATTTCACAATTGTGTAGTAGTAATTATTTTAGATTGTTTACATGAAAACAATTAGATAAATATTGTAGTGCCTTAATGATCTATTGCCTATTATTGTGGTCATCTATAATAATTGGGTAATATTCTGTCACTTTTTGTTACAACTTTTTCTATTAGCATCCCTCAAATAAAATTTTTAATTCAAATAATATTCTAATATATTTAGTTAAACATTTTAATTTATAGGCTTAAGGTGTAAAGGAAATTAACAATAAAATTAAAAATCAATTAGTTAACAGTCCTATATTTGCCTAAGTGGTTCAGTCAGAGATAAAGAAATTATATACTTTAAGAGATACTTATTCTTTATAAAAAAAAAAAGAAGGAGGAAAATGGTCTCGAATACTTTAATATACCGAACATACTTGCAAATGAGAAAAAAAAGAGCAAAAATTTTTAAATATACAATTATAAAATCTGAATATTCTTAGTAAACAGCAGGAATTATTTATTTTAGTATGCAGCAATAAATAATGTAATTTCATTATCTGCATTTCAGAACACAGTTTTGTGTGTTTGTCAGGCATTGTGAATCCGCTGAATTCAGGTTTCAGAGCTACCTGTATGCTTCAGAACTGTACCTGTGACAATGTTTTTTAATTGTGTCACATTCAAAGTCAGATAAAACTAAAATATGCTCAGAGAGAAATTATGTTGTATGGAAGTGGATTTACAACAAAAGGTATGTAGGCTTCTCACAGTGGCTATATATATAAAATATTTTTTTTCTAGGTACCTTTAGACACCTTTCAGATATGTGAGTACAAATATACAAATTCTGGAGAGGGTATCCCATTACCATTTTTGTCTTGAGATCAAGCATATCCCTCAAAGTACATCACATTTTTCCAGACAATGGCAGAAAAATGTAATAATATCCAGTAGGAAGGAAGGGAGTTACATCTCAGTGGGCGATAATGGAAGCAGAGGCGGCTTAAGCATTAAATTATATTTTGTCAAAGGCTTTCATGTTGAAATCGTAAGACAGTGATGCATCACCAACTTACAGCTACTCATGTAAATAATAAAAAGTGTTATTGACACTAAATATATTCAACTAAAACCCACAATATGAAGGTTGAAAGAGTTGAAAACAGAACTTTGTAAGAATTGGCAAAGCAATCAAGACATACTAAACATTCTTGAGTAGGTATCTATTGGTTTGCTATTGCTATAGTGACAAATTTTCACAGACTTTTCAACATATAGGAACATCATTTATTTTCTTATTTCTGGATTCCAATATGTAAACTGGACACATATGTAACACATGACAATTTCAGGACTCTAGAATCTATCCATTAGCCTTGGCGCATAGCCTCAACACCATCCTGAGTTGTACTTCTATTCTTCTGTCTTCTCTACTACTACTCTACTCTACTACTCTATAGTCTTTCTTGTTGGCTTAGAAGGTACATGTGATTGAACCTTTGTACAAACTAGAATTTAAAAATCCACCATCACCACCATCATCATCATTTCTTCCGCCCCTACTCTCCTTTTTCTAGTACCATATTCTAAGGACTCCTTTGCTATAAAAAATAAAGTATTTTTGATCAAGTCATATATATCACTCAATTACTATTTTTCCTCATAGAAAGGGACAGGCTTAGAAATTTAAGAGTACTTTTTATTAATAATGGGAGAAAATATTTTAGACATGGTTTTCTATTTTTAGAGGGTAAAAAAAGTACTTCAATATTAAAACAGGAAAAAGCTAAAAAGCTATTCACATTTAATGGCTGCGAGGGGAAGGAATGCCAGTTTTCTTTACAGGTGTGGTTCTTTTAAGTTGGCCATACTCCGGTGGATTCCTCCCACTCATGTGTGTATATGGGTGTCAATATTAGACTTAGTATGTTATGAAATGAATAATAAGAGATATGTAGCTGGTAGAGGGCCAAGCTGTCCACGAGGTGTTGTTTCGTGGCGGGGAGGAATGTGGGTTATGATCTTAATACATCTCATAATTTCTTAAAAAATTAAATAGAAATATTTAAAATATTTAAATTTAAAATATTTAAAAAAGGAATACCTTATATCTGAAAAAAATTACTATCAAAAGCAGTCTGTGAAGTTGAAACAAGTGTGCGAAAATCACTTACGTCAGGTCTTCAACCCTGCCAGGGCATCCACAGTGCATTGTGGCGCCCACTTCCTTCTTTGTTTCTTGGCTTCTGGGGACTCACTTTGCAAAGACTTGCTTGAAGCATGTGGATTTGAGTAACAGATTTTTAATAAAACACATGTGCTTGAGGAAATGTTTTCTCTTGTACTAGTCTGTTTTACTAAAGGAAGTAGATTCTTAAGCCAAAGACTGTAATGACTATATAAACAATAGAGCTAAAACGGTTCAATCAAATCTTCAAGCACAACAAAAAAGAAAAGCTAAGCACAGAAAATTGAATGCTACTTTCTACCGGTGATGAGCAAAGGTTGTCCCTGTATTGTTTAATGTGTATGTTTTCATGTAGAAAATAATTGTTCATGTCAGTTCACTTGTGCTAAAGTATTTATGTGTGTGTGTGTGTGTGTGTATATGTGTGTGTGTTTTTAATATAAAAGTTGTAAGAACAAATGTTACTCTGCCTAAGTAATCTATAGAACAAGGACATAACTTCCTGGAATATTAGGTGGGGCTGTTCAGGTGAGATAGTTCTGAGTCTCCCTTGCCCTGGATTGTTGTGTAGAGAATGTCTAGATCCTGTTTAGTTTACCCTCCTGCACTGGATGTGCTTGGCCCCTTGTAAGTAACCCAGACAGAAAGCACATCAGGATAGATGCTTGCCACTGATTGGACCTGGTGGGAAGTATGTAGTCTTATGGGTTCTGCTTTTTGTTTTTGTTTTTTTTAAGTACCTGTGCCATGTGACTTGGTGTCATTTTTTGTGGGAACTTTGGAGATGGCAGGACTACTCTGTGGCAACCTCAAATTGGAACTGGTTAGAGTCCATGTTCCTGGCCAGTATTTAATTAATTTAATTAAAGCTTGCTTGCTTCAAATTTGGCTCAATTGTGGTGGTCTTATTCTCGACTGGATTTGGATTTGCAAAATAACAGTTCTTATCTCATCTCTCTCTCTCTCTCTCTCTCTCTGTCTCTCTCTTTCTCTCTCTCTGGCTATGTGTTTGTTTTCTGTATTTTCAAATACAATAAAATTATTAAGTAACAGAAGCAACTACATCACAGACTTGGTTTTCTCTTGAGATATATTTTAAGAATGGAGGAGGTATTTGAATCAAAAAAATTCATGAAACACTTCAAAAATCCTTTGTGCTCAACCTCTCTCCAGCCACCAAAATACCAATACCAGTTCCACAGGCCCTTTACAGTTAAAAATCAAACAGCTTTTTGAGTAGGACAACCCTGCCGGCAGGTTTCTCTGATCTTGAGATTAGATATCACGAAGACTTTTCTCTAAGAGCTCTCTTGCAAAGGGGAAATGACCCAGAAACAATCTTTAAAGATCCATTCTTCAGAAGTCCAAGAGGAACCAATGCTAAATGTTTTTCATTGTAGGCATAAAATTCAAGAACATGCTATATAAAGCTCTAAGATTTTCCAACTTCAGTTATTTGCATCAATGGTCAAATAAAGGCCAAATACTTGTACTTACATTCCCTTCTCTCCCATTTTCTACCCTAGATTGTTATTGTATTCACTTGTTTCTGAAGTAATTTAACCTTTTAAAAAAGCATTTGTGTTACTCTTTGATTCATGAAACAAAAATTAATATTGTATCCATTTAGCTAAGTAGTTTTTGTTAGAATTGACTAACATAAAACATGCAGGTAAAAGCCATTCTGGAATTCCAGTTTGTGATGTTTGTTTTGTTTTGTTTTTTATGTGAAATAGACTCAGCCACATATGCTTTACTGGTAATATGTTCAGAAAAAGCTAGAGAGAAAACTGTAGTAATCAATATAAAGTAAAAGATCAAGGAATTTACATTTCAAAGTATTTATGCTTAAAAGAAAACAGCAAGTGGCAACTGAAAAATCAGCTACTTAGACAAACTATGCTATGTTTTGTAAGAATTTTATATATTAAAAGAAACCCCTTTTCAAGAACGTAGACACACACTATTAGATGCCCAGAATCATGTGTGAACTGTTTTAAGCATGTTTCTTTCCAAGCTGCTTTCATTAACGTCGTGTAGAGACCCTGAAATAGCCATGGTGACAGTGGTTATACTGTGGAAAATAACAAGCATAACAAACCAGGGATTTACATCCAGGATTGTTGAACTGTTAAGAGTCTATTGCTTAAATTGTTTTCTATACTTTTGGGGCTGGAGAGTTGCAGAAGTTGAGGCTAAAAAGTGCCCCTGTTCCCTGGAAGGGAGAAGCAGGCTGAGATGCTGGGGCAGCCTTCTCCTCTCCTAGTCCACGGAGGTCCCTAGCCAAAAAATAATAGTTATAATTTTCTTGCTGTATTGTAGCCGTATCCACCCATTGGGTGGATCCATTGCTTTCCTGCCTCAGGTGCTCCTGCCTGCCTATGCTAATTAGGCTTTTCCCCACCTGGAATATCAGGACCCTGCCTTCTCTGGGAAGATATTTAAACAGGGAAGGGCTGATAATAAATTGAGTTTTGTGTTCACCAAATGCAAGCTTCCAAGGCATTCTTTGCGCCCCGCGTCATTTCTCAGGTCCGCTTTGTGGACAGCTTCTCGAAAGGTCACGAATCCCGATTCCGGGCCGCGCCTTCCTGCCGCATAGATCTGAACCCCCTTCCCTTGGCCAGGGAACGGTTTCAGACTCATGGGCAAGACATCCTTCAGCCGACCGTGCGGGACCCGAAGACAGAGACCCGACATATACTGTCACTGAATTTCCTTAAGATGACACAGACTAAAGCTATAGACTCTACAAAAGGAAACAAATGTACTAAATTTCCCTTTCAACAATCATTTCTCCAATTAATGTCTGATTTGTCTGAGGCATACTTCAGGGGACAGAAGTCATTCTTGAAACTGCCTAGTTGACCAAAAATCAGAGAATATATAGCTCAGAGATGAAGGGTAAAATCAAATACTACTGGTCTTTAAAAAAAAAAAAAAAGTATGAACCAAATGACTCCTAAAAATATTCTGATACACTCATTGCTCAATGTCTTTTTCAGTCATCATTAAAGAAGCTTCCTCATGCCATATATGTGAACAGATGTAGGAACTCACAGCCAGCAGAGAGAGAGAAAGAGAGAGGGGTGGTAGAGGGAGAGAACACACATCTCTAAGTGGGATGTCTCCTTCAAATGTCTCCCTTCAGAACACCAGAAGATGAGGCAGGAAGAATGTAAGAGCCAGAGGGATGGAGAACAAAAGAACAAAAACAAGGCCCCCCTGAGTCAAATGAGCAAGGTCTATAAGAACTCACGTAGATGGAGCCAAGAAGCACAGGGCTGACATGGGTCTGCACCAGAATGTCTTTGTGTGTATTATAGCTTTCAATTTAGTATCTTATGGGATGTCTGAGTGTTCAAATAAGTGGGTTTCTGATTTTTGTGCCTATTTGTCAAGGTCTATTTTTTTAAATTTTTTCTGTTGGTTTGCCTTGTCCAGCCTTGATGTAATGGCTTTTGCTTTATCATATTACATTTTATTTTGTCCTGTATTGCTTGTTATCTCTTAGAAGCCGATTTCTAGTAAGAGGAAGAAAGGAAGTGGCTTCATAGTGAAGGGGGGTGGGGCAACTAGGGAGAGTAGAAGGAGGGAAAACTCTCAACAGTATATGTAAAGGAACATTTCACTGTTTAATCCAACTACATGGCTGCTTTGGCAAAGGAACACGTTGAAAGGCCTGTGTGATAGCTAGGAAGGGATCACATTCAGAGGCCTATGGGATCCCATGGAATGCAGAAAGAATGTTAGTCAGACTAATTGTGTTCTCTGTACTCATGCTTGGTGAAAGGGATTTCTATGGTTAAGGCAATGTAGTACATGCCATTAATCCCAACTAAGAAGGAAGTGGTGGCACTTGCCTTTAGTTCCAGCACTCAGGAAGCAAAGCTCATAGAGTGTTCAGTTCAGAAGGGGCAGTTGAAAGGAGCAGAAGCAGAGCTCAATAAGAGAAGCAGGGAGTAGAGGGAGAATGTGGAAAGGAGACAGGAAGCAGAGCTCAGAGAGTAGAAGCAGCAAGGTAGAAGCCAGGTGGCAGCAGAAGGGAAACAAACAAAGGCAGAGCTCAGACAGATGTGGAGAGTTAGTTCACTCAGGCACTTTGAAGGCAGTCACTCTGAGAAGCAAAGACCAGAGCCAGTCAGTAAGCAGAGAGACAAAGCAGAGTCAGAAGCAGGTTTACGATTTACAGTTTGGAGTTCAGAAGACAGCTACTCAGAGTGAGCTCAGTCAGCAGTCTTGGAGGCTGAAATGTTCTGGGTTAAGATTTGAAGAATAGATTGTATGGGGGACGGGGGTTAAATCCTTCTAGGAATGGGGATTGAATTAACTAAGAATCAACTGACCTCTGCCATGAACCTATGATAATAAATAATGAAACAACACTTACATCTATGTCTACAAGTATATATTGTGTAAAAAAAGGATCTACTCTCAATAAAAGGAAAAAAAAGTAAACAAGTAAATTTCCATAGAGCAAAGTATAATAAAAATTTGGCTGAGAATAAGTGATGTGCACATTAAAATTTTAAAAAATCACCTCTGACTGAAGAGGTAGAACAACTTTAGGAGTACACATTTCTTTAAAATAAGGACAAATTCCAAAACACAATTCTTTCATTGTTTCACTCAGTTAAATGTATTTGAGCATGTCTTTCAGGTTATTAATACAAATGGAAATGATTAAATTCCTATTAAGTGTCAGGCTGTAAGAATACACCTCAGACTAAATAATTTCAAATAAGCCAAAACATACTACATCCCCTTCAACTGTTAAATTTTCTAAATGTATACATTTTACATAAAAAGTGTTGAATTGTGAATAGGTCATAAAACATGTATACTCTGCAATTCATCCACCGAGTTTATTCATGGAAGTGCTATTCTTAATCAAGCTGATTGTTTGCCATAGAAAACAGTCAATGGTTTCTTATCAACCTTACTATGTGATATATAATGAAATAATGCTAGGGAAAGATCCAGGCAGCTGGTACTGGTGGGTGAGGGCTATAGTAAGAGCTAATCCAGAGGCCAAGATAGAAATAGTGAATCCAACTCTTACTTGGATTATAGAGCAAATATAGGAACAATTTGATAAAAATGCTTTTATTAAATTTTAAAAAAGTACAAAAAACATTGAAATACACTCAGTGGTAAGATCATTTGATTATTATACACAAAGCCAGGAATAAATACCTAGGACCTCAAATTAAAAAAAAAAATAATATGCAGTTTTTTAAGAAATAGAATTATAGATCCCATGATATTAATGAGGATAAATTTGTTCATAATTCAGACATCCCCAAACTACTTTTCCCCATGGATTTGAGAACCAAAAATTCCTTGCCAAAATGAGAAAAAGTTAAAAAAATGAGTTGATGAGATACCATGTAAATGTCATAATCTAAACATGGGAATATACCACTGTAAAGTAGTAGACTTGACTATTAGTAAATGCTTAAATAAGAACAGATCAATAGTATTCAAATAGAAACATTAGTTTCTTTCTGATAAATCTAATTTTTTCAATTTGATAGACGTTCTTCAAATGTAAGACATAATTTAGTAGTTTTTCTTTTTTTGGTTTTTCAGCACAGTGTTTCTCTATTGAAACTCTGGTTGTCCTGGAATTCATTCTCTAGACCAGTCTGGCCAGAACTCACAGAGACCTGTGTGCTTTTGCCTCCTACGTGATGGGATTAAAGGTTTGCCAGCACTGCCCAGCTTTGTTTTATGTTTTCTGGCTGTTATTATTATAGAAGTAATGCATGCTACTATCATTAAATTTTTATTATGAAAATTACATCTAATATCGCATATCTCATATAATATTAAAAAGAGGAAATATGTATTATCCAAGGCAATCTAATGAGATTCAAGGAGAAAAGAAAATGTTTTGTTTGATAAATATACTATATCTTAAAACTATATTTAGCTAAATTTTATCTTGTGTTATGAAACTATAATATGAGACCTCAATCTTTCTTTAAGTTATATGTCCTTACCTTAAAGTTTAAATCTCACCTTGGTGAGATTTTAATGACAACTGAAGTCTGGTTCTTAGTATGTTTATATAAGTAAAAACCATTGACTTTTAATTTCATCCTGGTAAATTATTCATATGACTTCCATCCCATATTTCTAAGTATATTCTCTTCAAGTCTAAAAACGGACAAGATGAGTATATTACTGGTGGGAAACTATTTGAAATTTGAGCCTTGAGTTTACATTCTCCAGCTATTTAGCTTAGGCCACTTGGGTGGTCATGTGTATGAGAATGTTTCAAGTGCCATCCTTGAGAACAAAGCAAGGCAATCTTCTGCCAGACACGATTAAATAACAGCCTCAGTGGCTATAGAAATAAAGACAGAATGTATTGAAGAAATATAAATTAGTCATAGACAACAAACAGTCTTTGGATCATGCAAAGAAGACCTTAGGTCTGTATAATTAAATCATGATATATACATCTAAAAAGATTAAATTTGAACAAGAGAAGAAGGGTGAAGTATTTCCTAGAACTTCAGTTACGTTGTCTTTTGTATGCTCCATTTCAAGGTGTCTTGTGTATGACCTTCCTGCTGGCAGTTGATCTAAAACCTCTCGGTCTCTGCTACTTTTTGTCACTATGACAATGAAAATATGTTGAGACTAAACTGAGAAAATTTTTCTCACATAAGTTCTCGTGGATATTCTTACAAATAATTCATGAGAACACATAAAATATGAATGACTATATATAACCTGTACTTAAGTATATCCAGAAGAATTCTCAGATGATTTACAGAATGATTTTCTTATAAATGTTGATTGAGGTTCAAAAGGTTGTTTATTCTTTGGCTAATTCAATCGCCTGTCCTCATCCTGGAGCCCTGGAACATTTCAGCCTCAGTACAATCTAATCTTGAGCCTAGAACTGGAAGTTTTCAGTCTCCATACTATCTAGAACATTTAAGCTTATTGCTGACTGAGCTACTCTAGCATAGTCAACTTATCAGAGACTACACTCTTATTAAATCTGTCTGTTCCTTTTCATTTTCCTCTATGCAATTCTTCTGTCTATGCTGGGATTTGGACTTGCTTGGTTCTGGGTGGATTTTGAATAAACTGTCCCAAACACTGTGTGTTTATAAGTGCACCACCTTGCTGTATCAAGAGGAAATGGTTCCTTCTAATCAACCACTGTTGCTTGCTGTTACATTTTTTCCCACTCTTCTTTCATAAGAATCTCTTATATCTGACAGGAGCATATGATAAATATTCCTTTTAGGAGTGTATTCAGGTTCTTTAAGTGGCAGAACTTATGGAATGAATCTATCATTTTTCTAGCTATCTCTCATCTGTCTAACTTTGTATGTGTGCATGTGTGTGTGTGTATGTGTATGTACACACGTATGTGTATTTATTTATTTATTAAAAAGTGATTTATTAGAATCACTTATAGACTGCCCTTTCAGGTAATCCAACAATGGCAGACTATGAATGAAAGGTCCAAGAATAAAGAAGTTTCTCAGTTCACAAACCTGGATGTTTCAGCTGGTCTTCAGTAGATGCTGGAATTCCAAAGAAGTAGGGGCTAATGTCAATGATGGAATAGATTTGTTAACAAGATAAGACCAAGCAGGCAAAGATGCTGAGAGCCATGTGAGAGGATACAACCAGTGTTGGTGCTTGAGGAGTACAGCCCAATGTTTTCTGGAGATTGTCTCCAGAATAGCCCCTTCTGCTGCTGCTACTGGACTCTGACCTGCTGACTGCTATTAGAGCCACTTTATCTCTCTTGTGCTACAAAAGTGGTCTTCAGTTCCTCATTGCTATTCATAACAATGGTTATTTTCTGAGGGAATATTACCACTCAGCTAATTTGATGACTCAAATGAAACTCCAGAAAAAATAACTGGGAGACATGCATGGTCCAAGAGACTGAGTCAGTGTAACTTGCCAGCTACTATGGAGAAAGTTACCTGGGTAAAGAAAAACATTCCTGGTTGCTGAGTACTTGCTAGATCAGGAAGCAAATAGAAAAGGAGTGCAGTTGCTGGGACCCACAAGTCTGTGATTAGTGATGAGGTGAGTTTCAGAACCTACTGTTAAGTTTGGTCAAATTTGATTTTCCTTGTTTTACAATTATTATTATAAATTTGCTGATGCACTCTGAGAACATATAGGGCTGCCCCTAGGGTGCCCCTAAAAGCTACAAAAGACAATGGAATAGATTTACTTCTCTATATTACAAATAAAAAATAAAAAATTCCTTTGTTTGTAATTCTCTAATCAACCTTAATAAAATTATATCTGGCTTGTATTAAACATAATAATAAAATAATTGATTTTACTGTTAACAGTAATCTGCCAAGAAAAGTATTGGCTCTCATAAATTTTGTCAATTTGTAGTAAAAGATTTACTGCTTCAATATACAATGTACAAAGTTACTATAGAAATATATGTTACTATACAAATGAAACATACAAAAGATGTTGGGTGTTTTCATGGTAACCAAATAAAAAATGAGTTTTGGTATAAGGTATATAAAGTGTATGAAAATCATAACAAAGTGTTCAACAATTAAAGAAGGAGAATCTTCTGGAATAAAGCTGGAATCTTCATTGAAGAAACGCATGTATATGAGTGGGTTTTCTTCGACTTCACATTCATCCTCTCAAGAACCCTGACCTGCCAGAGCTGGTCTTCAGTAAGTGCCGCACAAACAGGTAAGGTAAATGTCTACTTTTTCTATGTTCTTATATAGGTTTCCAAAAGGAGGTGTGGCCCAGAATGAAGGTGTCTTTTCCCACTTCAAGATCTGGATTGAAGGTGTTTGTCTTCCTTCCTCAAAGGTTCAGACTAGAAGTAGATTTACCCACTTTGAACTAAGCAAATATATTCTTTCACAGGTGTGCCCTCAATTTCTGGATTGTATTTCATTCTAGATATAGTCAAGTTAAAAACCAAGAATAGTCATCAAAAGGAGTAAGAATTCTCGAGTCTCTAATTGTCTGCATTTTGCCTACATGGGTCACTGTATTAAATACCATCTATTGCAAATAGATGGTTTCCACATGAGGGTTACAAATATATTTATCTACAGGTATAATAACAAATAATTGGGAGTTGTTGTAATAGCCTTTCAATTTATCCACATTTAGAAAAATAACAGTAAGCTCTCCTCTTGGTCCTATGACCTGAATAGACACAGATTCTTAACTTTATGATGATGTCAGGTATAAGTTTTATCTTATGAACTATGATTTATATCCTTTTAGAAAACTTTCTGGTTACTCCCATAATGTTTATGCTACTATCAGTTCAGTGGGGACTTTTGCTAAGATAATCATTAGTGTCACTTGTTGAATTTTATTTTTAGCTGTGTTTGAAATATTGTTTTGTGCACTGTTATGGGAGGAGATGCTCAGATCTTGGTGTTTTGTAATATCTGCTGATGTTGGATTTATATGAGGGATGCTTGATTGCACATGATCTGCACTTGCTTTCATTAGGACACCTGAGGGATTCTGAACCAATAAAAACACCTGAACTCAGATTCTCATGGTTCCACTGTCCAGTATGGCACTGGACAGGATTCTGGTACCCTCAGCTGAGGTCTGGCCAAGTTTGCACATATGAATATGCCCCCTTGTCTCTCTGTGAGCCACCACAATAGGCACACTGCTATAATCACTTGATGGGCTTATTGCTTTGCACAGGTGGCTATTACTTTTCTCCTTCAGAGCTTGTATAGCACCTTTCTGCCCTACATACAAGCTAGCCATTAGGTATAAATTTTCAAGTTTTTCAAGGCTATTCTTCCTTGATTCTTCCATGTTCTGCTTCAAGTATATGATGTCTTTAGCAATTGACTCATCTCATCAATTTCTGGAGAGGAACAAAGAACACAGAATATACCCTGTAGTGTTTGGGAATCTACGAGATCTCAATGGCAAAGATCATGAAAAGAAGGAATCCATGTTTGGCACTGGGCTTTTTATTAGTTAGTCTCTGCAGTCTAGTAGGGGAATTTTTGCCCTGTTATATGGTAACTTCATTGTATCTGTGTGTGTGTGTGTGTGTGAGAGAGAGAGAGAGAGAGAGAGAGAGAAAGAGAAAGAAAGAGAGAAAGAGAGAGAGAGAGAGGGAGAAAGAGACAGGGAGAGAGAGAAGTAGAGGGAGAGAACTCCCCTAGAGTAGGTTTCCTTTTTTTATATATAAAAAAAAGACCTTTAGTGCTATTTAATTTCTCCCCAGAATGAAATAGTATAAATGATTAAAAGAAAAAAATGGAAAAGAAGGGGTTAACTGAGTTTGGGGTAGGATGGTAAGTTAGAGGAAGACATACATAAAGGTTTTTTTGATGATGGGTTAAGATGTTCTGAAACCTGAGCATAGAAACAGAGTAGTAAAGTTCTGCTGGTCATTTTCCACATCTATGTAACACAGTGTAGAAGATTTAAGTCCAGAAATTCATCAACTAAATAATCTTAATAAAAATGAAATGTATGATCTTTCATGCTTATCCAACCTTTAGATACTGTGACAAGATGTTATATATAAAGTTAATACTTAAAACTGTATGATCAAATGTCAAAAAACCTCAAAATGTTTAAATAGTTTTATGATTTATAACTATCCTCATCGATGTGAAGTGTAAGAGTTGCAGATGTCACTGAACATACTGAAAGTTGGAAAGTAGTTGGAAAGTCCAAAACATCCTCCTACAATCTAACAAATCAATGGAATTTCACATCTCAAACCTTACACAAGAAAACTAATAAATGGAAGTTATAGACATAGTCAACAGTCATACTACACTACCCATCAGAGCTTAAAGTTTTTATTCATTCTTGTACTATAAAACAAATCACCTTCCATCACATTCAGGTTGTTTGAAATTTATGGTGATGGACAGATATTATAACACATTGCCTAAATCCAAATTTATAAATGAATATCTTTTTCCCAAGAGCTGGGACTAGCTGTCACAAACAAGCCCTATGCTGACAGTTATCTGTTGGTGCTGCATCTCTAGAAAAAGAAACCACCTCACTCAAAAACATGCTTCCTTTAGGGTGACTTGCATTCAAATATAACATTTTTTATTGAAACCTATAAGCAACTTTCTCTAGAAAGTCACCAAAAATAGAGTTAAGAGTAAGAGATGAAGGACATTGCTTAATCATTTGTTGAAGCTTTATGAATGTAGCCACACATGAAGTCTATGATTCCACTCTAAGAATCTACTACTCACTGTATTGAACATTGTGAAGATGATAGTGCCAAAGTTTTCATTAATTGCTGATTCATTCATTTGTTCACACACATACATACAGACACATATATACACACACCAAAGAAATAAACAAAAAAGTCTAAAATAAAACAAAACAAAATAAAAAACTAGTGGGATTTAATTTCTGTACAGCTTGTTTGGGGATCCTTACAAATTAACATCTCTTAGCTCATTCAATCATTAAAATCAATATGCAATACAAAGTTCAGTATCCATAATAAATAGAGGAGGGAAACAAATCCATACCTCTGTCTTCTAGCTTAAGTGAGAGAGTTTGTCTTCAAATCTAGCTATTCTGTGTTACAAATCTATGTTCTTAGCTACTTGAGCCTCCTGAAAAACTGTTTTATGTAGTGTAATGTGGGGGTTTTGGTAAATCCTGCTCAACCTGACTCAGAAGCAGGTAATGGTTCAAACTTTTAGAGTCTGACAGCATACAGTTTATTTTATATGTATTTATGTATAGTATCACTTGGGAAAAGAAATATTCTTGTGTACCACAATTCTGTGGTACAATGAGGCATAATTACATTGAAACTCTTCTCAAAACTACATGTAACTACTTCCATATATATGAGTTCTAAAGATAGGCTAGATGTGTTCTATTAAGGGCCTAGGAGGAGGATCTGATGTGTTCTTGGTCATAAAATTGTGCAGAGCTCATCTAAACTATTAGCTGTCTCTGTCTTGTGGTAGGCCAGGGGAGCCCCTGGCCATACAGATAAGGCAGAAGTCATCCAGACTTCTGGTTTTGCTTGTTGGAGCCTGGAGGAACTAGAAATGGCCTGGCCCTACAGATAATGTAGGGCCTATGCAATTAGTGACCTCCATTCCCAGCCTTCTGTACAGAAAGCAGATTATACATCTCTTCTTTGAAGAGATAATCCTGTGTGTTTAACATTCCTGGTTTCCTTAGTGCTTATCTATGAGCTCAAGTATCTTTGTGTTCTCAGTCTGTAATAGATTACTATCATATAATTAATCTATGGTACACATTAACACTGACCAAAAAATGTAATTGATTCTGTACTGAATTTTCTTTTATGTTTTCATTACTACTATTCAACCAAAACCTGCTGTTTCTCACCTTCTATATTTTTGCTACCTTAGGTTTAATCAGAATTTTAATACATCAAAAATAAAACTCTCCATTTTAAAAACAAAAGATGTAACAACATTATTTATTAATGAATTATTTAATAAATACTAACGTCATCATGATGTGCTATGTTAAATTATTTCATTGAGATCATTTTATATTGATATCCCATTGGTACATATGACCAAAAGTGGTATGCCCAGTATGTTATAGGAATTACAAAATATTTCACTGTAGAGGAATATGCCTGTGTGAAAGCTAGGAAGAGTCTATACTCCAGGGGTCTATATGAAGGAATCACATTCAGAGATCTGTGTGGTCTGGATGGAATGTACAAAGAATATTAAGAACATTAACACACACCTTTTATCCCAGTATTCAGAAGACAGTGGTGGCACATACCTTTAGCCCCTAAGACAGAAGCAGATTGTGGAAGCAGATAGGAAGCAGAGCTCAGAAAGAATCAGTGTCATACAAGAGGTGACATCTGAGATGAGTTAGTGAAGGTCAGGAAAAGTGACAAATCAGAGGAAGAGTTAGCAGAATTAGTCAGAGTGAGGACATGCCCGATTCTCACTGTAGAAAACTGGGCTTTCAGCTCAGAAGAGTAGGTTACAGTAGAGTCAGCTACAGCAGGCCTTATGAGCAAGTAGTCCTAAGCAGGCAGATGGGGGAGATAGAGAGATAGAAAGACACAGAGAACCGGAAGCAGAGCTCCACAGAAGAATTCAGTACCAGATGGGAAAAGTGAGATTATTTGAAGCAGAGAAGAGCAGTTAAGACTAAGACAATCAGAGAATCATTTAGAATCCTAAGAGTTATGTCAGAAACAGTCAGCTGGCTCAGAAGGGCAGTTTTTGAACCAGTCTGTTTGGAGAGGAGTTTGAATCTGAACCAGAAGAGTCAGAGTTCAGAAGGAGCTAGACAGAGTGAACCCAGTCAGGAGTAACTCTCAGAGACAGAGTAGATTTTATGGAGGTTTAAATGTAGATTGTACAGAGGCTGAGGAGAAGCCTTCCAGTTTGAGGCTTAAGAGGAGCTTGTAAGGAGGACAAAATGCTCTGCGGCTCTAGCATTAGAACAGGTGATTGAATTAGGCAAAGAATAATCCATCTTTTACTCTGGATTGAGACTCTTAGTCTCAGGGCTGTTCATAAGTGTCCCATGTTGGGTACCAAATGTAGACGTTTTTGGCCTCCATAAAATCTAGTACTAAGCCTAGAACTGGGAGGTTTCAGCCTTCATACAATCTAGAATATTTAAACCACTGTACAATCAAAGTAAACCTTCATGGCTTACTGCTGATTGAGTCACTCTGACTAGCTCCTTCTGAACTCTGATTCTCCTCATGATTCTGGCTCAAACTCTTCTCCAAGATGACAGGTTCAAAATGATCTTCTGAGCAGGCTTACTGTTTCTGACTAAACTCTTCTGACTCCAGCTTACCCTGGCTGATTCTCTGACTATCGCTGACTAAACTGCTCTTTTCTGCTTTAAACTGATTCACTCTGCTTTCTGACACTTACTACTACTTACTGAACTGCCTCTGCATCTCTGTGTCTCTGTCTGATCTGCCTGCTTCCCACTGCTCACATCATACTGCCTGTGTAATTCACTGCTGTGACTCTTTTGTAACTGACTTACTCCAAGCTAAGAGCCCACCTTTCTATAGTGAGAATTGGTCCTGTTCTCACTCTGACTCATTCTTTTAACTCTTCTCCTGACTAGTCATTTTACCTGTCTGTAGAAGAATAGGCCTGTGTGAAAGCTAGGAATGGTCTATAGTCCAGGGGTCTACTACATTCAGAGGACTATGTGTGTGAAAGCTAGGAATGGTCTATAGTCCAGGGGTCTACTACATTCAGAGGACTATGTGGTCAGGATGGAATGTAAAAGGAATATTAAGAATGTTGGTATACACCTTTGATTTCTGTAAAGCAGTGGTAGCAAACATCTTTAAGACAGAAACAGGGAGTGGAAGCAGACACAGGAAACAGAACTCAGAGTCAGTTTCAGAGAGGAAGTGATATCTGAGATGACTCAGAGTTAATGGCAGGCAAAGTGACATATAAGAGGAAGAGTTAGCAGAGTGAGTCAGAATAAGGATACGTCCAACTCTCAGGAGAGAAAGAAGGAATCTCAGCTCAAAGTTACAGAGTCAGTCAATTACAGAAGAGAGACAAAGCATCTTTTAAGTAACTGGTAAATACTGAATTTCTTTGCATAAAAACTTCCTTTAAATTAGAGGTGTAATAAGATATACCTTAAGAACAGGTGAGGAATTAAATGAATGTAGTCAGAATTGATTTAGTCATATAGTATAAACGCTGTAACCATCAAAGGTAATCTTTAGTATCTCAGTTCTCATTCAGGTTTGGTTAGGAACAGGGTAACAGGCAATTCCATTCAATGCCTGTGGTGTTGGCTCACTGTATTGATATTGGAACACACATGTTTTGGAAACTTGATGACAAAAGGCATTGTTGGTTTTGGAAGCCTACCCAGTCCTTTTGGCTGAATAGGAAATTACTTCCCTTTTCCAAGAACTACTAGGTTTAGATAGATTAAAAAGAAAAACAAAAAACAAAACAGAAAATCTGTATTACAGATCACCTTTCAACATGCTTAAACAGGAAAAGGTGTATAATCCTTTTAACTCTGTAAACTGTGGTAGGAAAAACTAGTTTTGTCCCCTAAGGTTTCAGAATGGGGCATTCAACCACTTACCAGATGCCTTGCCCAGTGTATAATCCACTGCAATCAGAATTTAGAAGCTTGGGATATAGATCAATGGGAAATATCCAGAGCAAAACTCCATACGATGATGCTAGGACAGCGAGAGTGGCGAGAAGACACAGAAAAAGCAGAATTCGATATCACCATAACACTTTTACATATTTTTATGATTTGGTAAGTTATAAGTAAGCAAATTAAACCAAAGTAAATGTGTTTTAAATGGCATAAATCTTAGAATATTCTACAGCAATCTTTTCCAGTATGCATATGACCTTACAATATTGCAGCTAAAATCCTTGATCTCCATCTAATGATGCACAGATAGGAGATAATTTTATTTTTGTTTTTATTGAAAGTAGTTTTTTTTTCTTCAAATAAAATAACCTGATTACAGTTTTCCCTCCCTCTTCTTCTCCTAGATTCTTCACCCACTCCTCACCACAAAATCTAGAGAATTTATCCTTAACTCATAAGAAAACAGTCTTCTATGGGATAATAATGATATAAAATAAAATATGTTAAGATAAAATAAAAACTAACACATCAGAATTAGACAAAACAAACAGAAGTTAATAAGCCAAGAAAGAGCACAAGGATCAGGCACCCACTCAGGTCCTGGCCAACATCTGAAAGAAAGAAAAAAAAAGAAGGCTGTGCTTTTCCTGAGTTGGGATTTATCAGAATTTCTGGTAACAAAAGAAGTTGAAAAAGTAGCTTGTTTTTATGATTTGTTCAGTAAACATATATTTATTTATTTATTTATTGTAGTTCCTGAGATAAAACCTAAAGCTTAAGCCTAAACCATAAATGATGTAACACTGAGCCATACACTTCGTGATTTCTTCTATTTCTGATATTTTAACATTCTAGACATTGCAGAAAATTGCACAATCCACTATATCAATAAATGTGTGTAATTGAAGGAGATTTTGTTTTAATAAATTAATTCTACATAATAAAATAATTCACAATAAGGAAGAGCCACCCACAGGCAAATGTAAATACCCTGTTTGCATGAAGGTATGTTGATAAATTATACTGCAAATGGAAAGGAGTTCATTGTGAATAATAAGAAATGACCAGAGAAGGCCAGGAATTTTTATTAGATGGGAATTTAGGTAAGAACCTTAATAGAAGTTACTTACTGCTTAGTATATTTTTAAAATTTTGTATACATTTATTGAAGACTGTATAAAATGACCTATGATATATGAGATAAGCTGTAATCAAGGTCTATTTAGGATGCCAAGACCAGTAGTCAATGAACATTTGAAAATTGTAATGACAGGTATTGTATGCATGATTATTTGCAGAATGATGACCATAGTAGGGAAATGGGGAATGAGCCCTCTTGACTGCAAGATGACCCTGAGCAACAGCAATAGTTGGCCAATTTACTGCTTGTATGCAAGAGAAAAAGAAGAAAGGGCTGGGACATTAACAGTTTTTTTGGCAAATAATAAGTATTTTTATGCTACCAAAATGGGTATGAATTTAAAATAGAATAATAAGTGCAGTGTGAAAGATAATTATTTTCATCTTACATGTATTAGGACTAAATCAGTTTTTAATTAGGGCTATTTACTGGCATGATGTTTAACTTATTTATTTTGAATGAGTAAAGAAAGAATTCAGAGATTAAATACTCCCCTGAGACTCTCATTTTTCACAATGAAGCAGTCATTCGTGATCACACTAAATCGCATTAATGGACTTAAAATGAAGAGGACATATGCTAAATGGAGTTCTGACTTCCCATACTACATCACTGCTGTTCAAATTTATGTAAATGTTAGCAAATAACTACGTAGACAAGTCTAGCACAATTCTCAGGGAGGCCAGATACAACTCCTATTATTTAAATTTCACATTTAAAAAAATACCTTATTCAGGAAAATATTTTTTCTCATATTGCATAATTCTATCTCCAATAATAATATGATTTTTAATAGTGAATATTAACAATGTCATAGAAATGTGTGATAAAATGAATATTTTTAAGGCTGTACCTCAAGAATCATTTGAGAAGACTTTGGGAAATGAAGAACAAGAGGGGTGCAAGGACACGAAGAGGATAATCTTGTTTTCTTATAGGTGGGAAAGAAAGCCACTACCTAATACTCTTCCTTAAACTCGACATTTGAATGTTTTATATGAATTCATATACCTGATTTTATTACTGCTATTTCTTTTATTTTCCTACAAAATGTAAATCAAGGAAATGGCTAATAATTTAAAACAATCTATCTAAATATAAATTTTCTAAAAAAATGCATCACTATCACTCAAAATATTAGATGAATTTAATTCACCCAAAATACAGTTCATGAATCCACATTACATATACATTTTAACTAAAGAAGCACTGTAGGATCTTTGTATCTGCTACTCTAGTGGTTAAAGCATGGTTAATGTGATGAAGTATCCGGTGTGCAGTGAGCTGTTTGGTTACTGCTCATGAATACTACTTGTGTTGTTCCTGTGTTAGTTTCAGTCAGATCTCTAAATTAGGCTATGCCTTTCTGCATAAGCTTGTCATTTTTCTACAAAATTATTTCCAGAACGAAACACAGAATTGTCATTTTAATGTCTTCTCTCTGCATATTGATGATAAAACCATCTGATAAATGCAGGTCTTTATGGGGAACAATGAACAATAAATATGAAATTTCCATCCTTCCGCAGACATAAATCCCTGGGTTTCCCTAAACAACTCAACTTCAGGTTGCTTCACAGTCCTGAGAATTGAGGAACAGTTTTCACATAATTTGACACTGTGTTCTATCAACTTTTCTTGGTGACAATATAATCTGCATCTTCCAATAAAATGTCTAGCTAGTATATTTAATATCATAATTCAGCTATTAAAATTAAAGAGTTTATAACAGATCATCCAATCCTCTGTTATATAGAAAAATAACTTCTTTAATTTGAAAGTGGATAATTGAATTACAAAGGCCTTCGCAACCACTCTACAAGATATTTGCTCTGTTTCTATTTTAGTATTTCTGTTTTTGAAAGGTGAAAATTTTAGTTTTTGAAAGAATATTAAAACAACAAACTTTTAAACTCCCATTTATGTGAGATTATTTTAAAATCAGGAAGATTGGTCAGAATTTAAACACAAGCATAAAATTATGCTAAAACCATTCATCTGGCTTTGGAAACACAATTTCTTTGTTCTTCTTCTTCCATGATTAGTTTTAGAAAGCAAGTAAAAGAAAGCATAAACATGTTGAAGCTCTCCTTATTGAATGACAGTGGGGGAAACACAGAGTCTGAACAAGCTATGAACAAATGTTCATAGTCTCAGAATTAACATAACCAGAGTACTGATACTGCATGACTGTTATCACTACTGAATAAAATGTGGTGTGTTGTTTCATGAACACAGTGCTTGGCACCTAGTTTATTAATTCTTCTAGTTTCCTTTATTTAGTTTTCTCTGGCTTTTCTCCATGCCCATGAGCAAAAACAGTAAAATGAGCTACAGAGTTTGGAATCACACACAGAAGGCAAGTTCAAGTCTGAGGGCACTCCTAGGAGAGACAAGTTATTTTTGTCTTTTAATATATGTTGTGTGTTGAAGTTTGCACATCTTTTTATTCTTGAAAATTATTCTTTCAGAATATTTGGCTATGCAGAAAAAAAAAGTCTAAACACAGCTGGAGTAAGCATGGATTTTTGCAATGCTATTTAAGGAATACACAAATTCTCTTTTTAAACTGGGGTCAATGAAACAAGAAAGCATTCAAAATAAGAAATATGCGTATTTTGGCGGTGCTGAAGGGGGAGCATATGAAGTTACATTGAAAACAAAGATGATAAGGAAAAGAGTAAGGAGCAGGAGAAGGTAGAGGAGGGGAACTGGGGGAGGTAGAGGGAGGAGAAAGGAGGAGGGCAAAAGAAGATGTCATTAGTTATTGCTACTGGGTATTGAATTTCTTTATTGTTGGACTTGAGTTAAGGGCCACATGAAATCTATCCAAGATCATATGGCTATTATTGTTGATAGGGACATAATAATTGCACTTGTTGAATGAATATTTGAAATTAGGTTGATAGTGTCTCTGAATTGCTTTGTTTTGTTGTTTGTTTGTATTAAGGAAAATTAAGTTGTAGAACTTCTAAATATTACTAGGATTTTAGCACTCAAAGCTCATTTGACATGACTAGAGTAATATACATGTACTACACAATTGATCAATTTAAACAGAACATAAGTGTAGGATATTTCAATAATATTTGTCATGGACTGTTTTTTTAACTTTATTTTATTTTACCACAGTAAGCAAAAATATTATTGTTTAATTATTTAGTATTTTAAAACTTCTTACCTTAATGATGTGATATCCAAGCTTATCTTATAAATAACTATATGAATATGGTTAACCTCAAATGCACATAAACAATTGAAAAGGTCCTACTTAATGGCACAAATATGTGACAGATACGTTATTTAATAATTTCAATATTTTAAAGACTATTATCTGTGATTTAATATCTGTATACTTGGCAATTTATATTTTGTTGTTAATCTTAAATGGAAAATTATTTTAAAGTAAAAACATACAAAATCAACTATTTAAGTAAATGTTTTATTTATTTTGAATTCTTAAGTGATTAATCAGTAAGCCATTAATCAGTGAAGCATTACCTTCATAAGTAATCCCAACTGATTTTTTTTTATTTTTCTCATATTTTCATGAAAGTTTTTGCAAGAAAATTCCTGTTGTAGAATAAAAGAATTGTTTCTACAATGAAACAATAAACTCCATATGACCTCAAATTTCATTTACTTGACTATGGTTCAAGATTCTAAAATTATTAATGCCAGGTGCAATCAAGTGGCCCCAGGCAAAAGCTGTCATGACTTTGAAATATATTTAGTTGTATAAATTCAAGTTCAGCCTATTTTATTTTATTCATACACATTTTCCAAGCATTATACTACCTAGTGTCTATAGAAAAGAGATGCTTATAAAGAGTATGGAAATGGAAATTCTATTCATAAAACACATGTTCTAAATAGGCAGAGTATCCAGAAGTCACAGAAACCATATGTTTCGCTTTTACTATCACATAAAAGGATTTTTAATGGCTCTTTGTAAATACAAAAGCATATTTAGATTAAAGCCAGGTTTTTAGATTAGGTATAATGTTTTGGATCAAGTACAACTCTCTTAAATTGTACTTATATATAATATTAATGTGACTGTGCACATTTTTGTAAATATATATAAAATACCATGAGCTTTATGCATGGACATAAACCGACAAAAGACTGATGGTATTTTCTCTGTGGTACTTGATTTTATATGTCTGTTACCAGAAGTAAAGCATTATTTTCATTATTTCAATGTTCATTTATTTTTTCTTATGTAAACATGAATCGTAGTTGAATGCATAAAAACTCACTCACTGTGAGTTAAATAAGCAGATTATCTTCCGATAAATTTCTCAAATCAACTTGCACATGTACACAAATACTTTTACATGTGCAGGATTTGAATTTATAATATTTGCTTGTGCTCGACCTCTGAATACCCCAGATCTTCCGAGGCAACCAAACTTACTACTTATTCTCCCAAGAATTTCCAGCAGTCCAATGTTCCATGAGCTTAAGCATAACTAAGAATTGTGAACAGAAATATGTCATTTTCTTGTAAGTTTATAGGTGAAGTGGGACATTCTCTATTTTCTATTTGTCTCTTCTGTTATCTGAATATAAGGAATGAGATTTCAAAAGATAGAAGGGCCACTCAGAGAAAGTATATTTGTATGTACATTATAGTTAAAAGTTTCACAATGACAGAATAACTGTAATGAATTTGCTTATATTCACACTTTAAGACAATTTACCCTTAAAATTTTTGTAACCATTAAATTTGATTCAGGTTCAAAGAGCAGTTTATTCTTTTACCTAATTCAATCATTGGTTCTTAGCTTGAAGGCCTGGACATTTTTGGCCTCCTTATACTTTACTCTTAAACCTAGAAATTGAAGACTTCTACCTTCATGCAATTTGAGATGTTTAACCCTAGAAGATTTACTGCTGATTGAACCATTTTGTCTAACTCCTCCTGAACTCTGACTCTTCTGGTTCAACTCATTCACTGCTCTGGATCAAATTTTTCTCCAAGCTGACTGGTTCAAACTGACCTTCTGAGCCAGTTGACTCTTTCTGACTGAACTCTTCTGACTCTGTGAGATTATGACTGATTCTCTGACTGCTCTGTTCTGCTTCAAACTGACTCACTCTTCCCATCTGATACTCACTTCTTTTGCCAAACTGCCTCTGTGTTTTTGTGTCCCTCCCTGACCTCTCATTGCTCCATACTGCCTCATACAGCATCTCTGCTCCTCAGTCAGACTACTTCATTTTCTCTGTGTCTTGTCCTCTCTGTTCGCCTTCTTCACACTGGTCACCTCATACTGCCTGCTGTAACTGACTCTCCTGTAACTGACTATTCTGAGTTAGGAGCTTGACCTATCTATCATAGCGTTGGGCATGTCCTCACACTCTCACTCTGATAACTCTTCTGATAACTCACTTTGCCTGTCCTTCACTCTGATTCATCTCAGACATCACTTCCTGTCTGATGCTGACTCCTTCTGAGCTCTGCTTCGTATCTCTCAAGTGCTGTGATTAAAGGCAAGTACTAACACTACCTTCTGAATACTGAGGCAAATGTGTGTACCAACATTCTTAGCATTCTTTCTATATTCCACTCAGACAGGAAGTGACATCCAAGATGAGTCACAGTGAAGGTAAGGCAAAGTGATGAATCTGAGGAAGATTTAGCAGAGTGAGTCATAGTAAGGACATGCCCAACTTTCATGATAGAAAACAGGCTCTCAATTCAGAGAGTCAGGATAAGACACAGAGACAGAGGAGAAGGCAGGCTAAGACACAGGGAATGACTGAGAAGTCTGAGGCAAAAACACAGAGGCAGTTCAGCAGAAGTCAGACGGGAAGAGTGAACCAACTTGAATCCCAGCAGAGCAATTCAGTCAGAGAAGTTGGGAGAATCTGCCACAGTCAGACCAGTCTGTTGGGTCAGAAACAGTCAGCTGGCTCAGAAGGTCAGTTTGAACCAGCAGCCTGGAGAAGAGTTTGAGCCAGAAGAGCTAGTTATTGATCAGTACAGCTCTGTGTTCAGAAGGAGCTAGTTAGAGTAGCTTAGTCAGCAGTAAGTCTGGAAGTCAAACATGTTCTAGATTGTAAGGAGGCTGAGGCAGAAGTCGTCTAGGTCTGATCTAGCATGTTGAAGATTAGATTTCATGGAGGGGGAAACTCTTCAATTGGTGATTGAATTAGAAAAAGAATAAACTGCCTTTTACTCTACATCTATGACTACATAAATTAATATAGAATTTATGTTAGTATTTAAGAGAAAACTGAACTTTAACAAATTTGTGATCTTCTGACACAAACTGGCTTAGCTAAGGTTTTATCCATCTAGTTTTACTTAGAAGTATTTTTATAATTATGTGGATTAAAGACAAATCATGAATAGCCCATAATTCTTCTCAACATCAGAAAATCCTGGCTACTTTTACTCAAGTTTTGAGTGCTGTTATTTCGTTTTGAGGATCACCATCAGAATCTAGAGCACAATAATATTTTAGCTGGATTGCAGCTGCAGCCACCATGAGACAATTACCCTAGACTTCATTCCTCACACAAAGTAAAACTGCCAAACTTTTGCTCAATCCCTCAGTGGATCAATAAACAGCTTATCTTTTATTATTAGTAGTATTAGTATTAGTATTAGTATTTATATTATTTATTTAAGCATTTTAATCATATCTTTATTATTATAATAATTTGTATTTATACAGTGGTACTGTGGATTTAACCCAAGGCCATGACAATGTTCTATCACTGAGTTATATCCTTACTTTTATTATTCCTTATGTTTTGATTTTCATGCATTAGCTGTATATGTTAGTGGGATTCTATTTAATGGTTAGGCACTATAAAATTTTCTTGTGTCCTCTGTCAAACTCTGTCTATGTTGGTCAATGATCTATTGCAGTGAAGAGACACCATAGCCAACGAAATTTTTATAAAAGAAATCATTTAACTGAATTCTTACTTAGAATTTCAGAGGTTTAGTACCCTGGAGAAGTGACCAAGAATTCCATCCTGATCAAGAGAGATACTCTAGGCTTGGCATGGGTTTTTGAAACTTCAAAGCCCATCCCCAGTCATACACTTCTTGCAACAAGGCCATTCCTTCTACTCCTGTCTAAAAGTGACACTTCCTGGTGACCAAGGATTCAAATAAATGAGCCTATAGGGCCATTATTATTCAAACCACCATACTGTCTCTGTTCCTTGTTTATAAGTGTCTCCAACTACTGTTTTTATTACCCAACCTGCTTATATCCCACACTTCATAAAATTCCCTTGCATATTCTCCATCTGTAAAGAACTCCTTCAGAGTCCCATTGCTTTCCCTTTTATGAACTGTAATTTAAGTACGGATATTTTGAAAAGGCTTATGTCGGTATTATTTGTAAACTCCATTCCTCACTCTTTACTATGTCTCTAATTGTATTTCACTAATATATATCATCTTGTATGAAACTATAATTTTTACATTTGCCTATTATACTTTATATTATGAGTTATCCACTAGAGAAGATTACTCAGCCACAGTCTTTGTTAGCTAGTAGGTGACTAGGTGGATGTTTGGTACCCTAGTGCAGTCCTGAGCCCTTTTTAGGTTGAGTTTTTAAACACAAAATTCATATCCTTGGTTGACGCACCTCAGCAAGAAGAATTTTAGCCAGACAAGCAACAACAAAAGCCAAAAAAGCAAGTTTGGTACATTTAGGGACATTACCAAAATGATGGACTTGCATGAACTAGGTCTTTGTTCCAGTTTTGGCAGATGGTGACTGTCTACTGAGTTCCTTAGTCTGAGCGATACTTCCATCATGGCATCAGTTGTGCTAAGATCTGGGGCCTGTTACATATAGTTATAGTCAAGAACATGAACAGAAAAGTATAAAACATGAGAAACCTATGATTTTCAGATATGAATAATATTTTAGTACAATTAATAGGACAATATCAAGGCAGGAAAGAAGAAAACAACACTCTAGAAGCTCATTAGACTGATTTTCTTCAAGCTGATTAGTTCCTGCTGTCACTTCTCCGTAGGTGCCTTGAAAATTTTAGAATGATTAGTCTTATTTTGTACAGGTGATCATAAGCTTCTATTCAGGTGCAGTGCCTAATGAACAGCAGATTTTTGTCTCTGACTATTAATATTCTAATCTACCAGTCCTAAATTGCTCCCTGGCGGTAAGCAGTTTTCTGCAAAAATCAACTTATTTTCATCAGACACTTTCACTATTTTTTCTCAAAATAGGAATTATTTCCACATTTATTTCTTTTGTTCATAATTCTTCCAATCAATCCAAAATAATATATTCAAAACTATTGCTTTAGAATTTATTCAATATTGCCATAAGTGAAATAAAATGAGAATATTAGTATGCTATATTTGTTAAAACCAAATATTCACAGTAATTCTTTGAATGTTCGGCACACAAAAAGTGAATTATATAAATATATAGTTACTCCCTGCTAATTACATGTAATGATGATACCCACTGATTAATTAATCTGAAATATAATTTAATTGCATTGTTTAGTAATCTAATCTAAAATATCAACAAATGAGCCATTCATGAAAGGTATACCAAATAATCAACCAATATGCACATACCCTAAGGATAAATAATAATGTAAGGTCAAGGATTTCTAATAAAGAATATTAATTGGTTACTATTAAATTTTTTGGGGTAAAACAAAGAAAATTAATTTACTCAAAATGTAAGCAGCATTTCAGGTATTAAATCTCTGGGAACATTTTGAGTTGAGCTAAATCCTTCGGTTATATGTTCACCTTGGAGGATTTCTGTGCAAGAACATGATGTAATTACAGAAGCGTCTCCAAAATACCAACAGGCTTATGGGATCGTGGAAGACAATACTGGAGCACATGCTCAGAAAAACAGTTTCTAAAGAAAAGGGAGAAAACAGAATAAACACAGTATCCTGCAATGTTTACCAACTTGAGACTTATGGTGTTGTAGAAGTTTATTTTTAGTTATGTACAAAATATTCTTTTGTGCACTGTTGGGTGAGGGTCTGCCTAGGTCTTGGCATTTCCCATTGTCTGTAGTTTTTGGATTTCTGTGGGGGATATTTGATTGCTTATGATCTGTACCTGAGGAGTTCTGAGTCAATAAAAACACCCAAGCTCAGTTGCTCCAGGTTCTACTGTCAATTAGATATGGTGCTGGCCAAGACTGTGGTTCACTCTGCTGAGATCTGTCAGAGTTTAAGTCTATGAAAATGCTTCCTTGTCATCCTTGGTGAGATACAGCAGCAGGATACTACTACAAATGGCATATCAATGTGGGGCAGAATATCATGTCCGCTAATCCAACATAGAGACAAGGAAGAAGAGAAAGAAACTCTAGACCTCACAGAGACCAGTAAATTACTCCCAGGGAAGTTACCAGAGGATAGAAAATAAGGTATTAATTGAAGGCTCCTAAAGAAAGAGGAGAGAAAGAAATAAGCCACTATGAAGAGAAAAATCTGTGAAATTAAAAAATAAATGAGGAAAAAGTTCCTAGTTGAGAACCACAGAGTGGAGGCCCTTAGAGATACAGAACTCAGCAGGGAGCAGGAAAAAGTAAGATTCTTACTGCTTTTCATGATCATGGAGCCAATGCTCCCTCTTGTTGCTGGTAGTAGCTGCTTACTGTTTCACAAACTGAGTTTTCGGATAGCTTTGTTGTGCATGTGTGTGTAAAACTGAAGCTGAATAAGTGATTGAGGTCTATGAAGAAGGGAACATGTTTTAAACATAGCAGTGGTGGAAAAGAACACCAAACTACCAGAATGGTTCAACTGGAGAGTCTTCCCACCCTACCAGGCCTGCCTTTCTGGAAGCCCTGGCTTGGATTAAAAAAAAAAAAAAAAAAAAAAAACTAAAAAAAAAAAAAAATACGCTTACTTAAATTGAACAATTTTTTTTTTGTTTTGTTTTGTTTTGTTTTTTCTACAATCCTGATTACAAGTGTTCCACATACTGGTGATGATGATGAGAACTCTACCCATGAGGGAACTTTTACTGCAGTCAAAATGACTAGTTATTTTTCCAGCTAACCAATCTCTATCTTAAAACCTGGAAAGTGTTTTCTAAGACTTAGCATCCAGAAGCTGTCTTAGAGAAATAGCAGAGGTTGTACCTCATGCTGGGAGCTGAACTTGATACTGTAAGAGTCACCCCGCTGGTGCTGGTCTTGAAGGCATGAAGGGGTCTTTGGAGAGCAGCTGAGGCTCGGCACTGTGAGAGGCCAGGAGATGCCATTGGTAAAAGTGAAGCCCCAGTAGCAGTTTAAGGCCCAGATTGAAGGAGTCATGCAGAAAAGTTAAGACTTGGCACCATGAAAAGAACTCAGGAGAAGCTATTGGTGAATGTGCAGTCTAGTTGCAGCAAGGGACTTTAACAGTTTTTGAGATTCGAATACCAAGGGACGACCACCAAGAACAACAGCAGAAGCAGTGGAGTGAAGCCAGCTGGAGCCTGGAGGACAAATCGTGTGTGCTGCAGAGGCCAGAGCCACATCCAAGTCCTTTGGAAGATCCTAGAAAATCACAAGTGAATTCCAGATAATTGGATATGGACAATGTTTCTCTATCCAAAAGCATTGTGAAAAGCTTAATAGATGTTTGGTTTCACTTGATCATGTATATTAAAAGTCTCATAATTGTTCCTCTTGTGAATGTTTTGTGAAAGGGTTAAACTATGTTGTAAAGGTAAAGCTTTTTTTGTATATACGGAAAAGGGGAACTGTGGAAATTAATTTTTAGTTATGTACAAAATAATGTTTTTTATACTGTTGGGTGAGGGTCTGCCTATATCTTTGTGTTTTCTATTGTCTGCAGGTTTTGGATTCCTGCTTAGGATGTTTGATTGCTTATGGTCTGCACCCAAAGAGTGTCAAATCAATAAAAACACTTGAGCTCAGTTACTGGGGGTGCTATTGTGGATAGAGTATGGCCCTGACCAGGATGGTGGTTTCCTCTACTGAAGTCGGGCAGTGTATGCACTTATGAAATATGCCTCCTTGCCTCTCTAGCTGAGACACTCCAGCAGTATAAAACTATGGTGTTTTATTATCATAACTAGAGATCACTTTGTTTAAAGTGTTAACACAGAGCTTTTGAAGAAACAGATAATGTCAATATGAGAAGAAAACATATAACTGAGGAGTGTTCTACAAAATACTTCAATTATAAAATTATAACTTAGGTGAAAAAATTAAATAAATAGAGTATTAGTTACTTTTCTGTTACTTTGATAAAACACCATCTGCAAGACAACATATAGAAGGGCAGATCTATTTAGCATTAGTCTATTTAGAGTTCTGGAGGGATAAGCCTGTCATTCTTGAGAGCATGGCAGCAAACACTAGGTACAGTAAAAGGAACTAGATGCTGTGAGCTCAAATCTTGGACTGTCGATATTTGAGAGATTATAATTAAAGTAATATTATATTAATATTACTATATTGATTGATCATTGCCGTATGCTTTCTCTAGATAATATCTTATATATCATCATAATATTATGGAAAAAGAGTTTATAACATTGCTGTGGTATCCACAAGTTTCAGATGCTTAGGAAATAACAGTACTATTAAGATTTCATTTAATAATGCTTTTAAGTAAGAAAGTGGGTTTTTAAGAAGTGAAATCACTTTTCAATATTAAAGTGTTACTTGAGATAAATAGAAGAATTCATACAAAAACCTGCAGTAATCAAATTCTGTTTTTTATTTAATATTTTCAAGATTTATTCTTGAAAGGAATGTTATTTGGTTGAACATTGTATTGATATATTGTATGTGAACAGTACATGTTTGGATATTGTAGAGGAATAGCCCTGTGTGAAAGCTGGAGTCTACAGTCCAGGGGCTACATTCAGAGGCCTTTATGGTCTGAATGGAATATAGACACAACTTTAATCCTGTTATAAGAAAGCAGTAGTAGTAGTAGCAAACAACTTTAATGCCAGTTCAGAAGGCAATAGTGGTCCATGCCTTTAATCCCTGAGAAAAACAAACATACAAACAAACAACAAAAAAAAACAGTAGAAGCAGACATAGGAAGCAGAGTCAGTGTAACACAGGAAATGACTTCTGAGATGAGTCAGAGTAAATGGCAGACAAGGTGACTAGTCATAGGAAGAGTTAGTAGAGTAAGGATATGCCCAACTCTCATAAGAAACGATAGGCTCTCAGCTCAGTTAAAGAGAGTTACATAGGAGTTCGAGATAGAGCAGTAAGTTGCAATGCAGGTTGAAGTTTAACATAAGCAGACAGAAGAATTAGTTGAGGAGCAGTTACAGAGTTATTTGAAGAATAAGTTACAGAGGAGCAAAAGAAACTGAGGCTTGAGTGAGCACTCAACTGAAGCAGTCAGTTATAGAGGCAGGATGGAGCAGTGAGAGCTCAGGGAGAGACACAGAGACACAGCAGTGCATGGCAGAAGAAGCCCAGAACAGAGAGTGAGTTGAATGAGAAGAGAAATAATTCAGAAGGAGCTAGTCAGAGTGGTTCAGTCATCAGTAGGTCTCTGGAGGCTAAAGCCAAGCCTTCTAGGCTCTGACTGGCAGTTTAAATGTTCTAGATAAAATCTGAAGCCTTCCAGTACAAGGATTAAGACTAGATTGTAGAGAGACTGAAATGCTCCAGGGCTCCAGGGCTACAGGTTAGAACCAGTGATTTAATGGCACAAACTAATAAAAACATCTGCCCTGAATTAATATCTACATCTAGGTGAATCTACATCCACAGCCACATGTCCTTGTATAGCATATAATCTTTCTGAAATCTGCAAAAAAGTAAGCTAGGCCATCAGCTAGTGAACTGTTTAATTCAATATTTTCCCTATATACAGTAGCTATTGAATTAAATGGGATTATTAGCTCTAAATAAATGTTTTTCATAAGATAACTGATGTGTAGTTTGTGGAAAAAAAAACATACAGAAGGCCCTATTCATTAGTTTTAGTCCAATTTAGTTGAGGATATAGTTGACTAATGGAATGTTGTCTCCTGTGAGAGTGTGGAGCCCAGGCACACGAAGGGAAGAAAAGTATCACTAATGTACTTTGGGAGCTTGAGCTCCCACAAAAAGAATTGTAGCTATTGTTCGTAGCAACGTACAAAAGAAACTGATAAAAGGAAATAGCTTTCTATAGCATCATAGATTCTCTTGTGTGAAAACCTTCTTTTAATAGGACAAGAATGCATAAAATGTTAATTATAGAATACAGGAAGCATGTATGAGATGAATGGGTGAAACTGAATACTGAAAAAACCTTTTACATTCAAGAAGACTTTCAAGAAGCCACATGACTTGTAGGGAATTGAGAACGTAGTCATCTAATTAATTTTCATTTAAATGCTTGAAATTCTTTTTAATTATGTACAAATTATATCATAAAATATCTCTACGCTAATCAAATATGTTTAAAATTGCTTAAAAATCAGTTAATCCATACAACATAGCTTAGGGTAAGATGCTTTATTCTTGCTGAAAAAGTAATAGAAAATATCATTATGAACAGAATATAACCCTAATTTTCTAGTTAATTTATACTGATAAATTTATTACTTGTACATTACAGTTTATTCATGTTAATGTCAGTCTTTTAAAAAAATTAGAACACTTAAAAATACAATAACATAAGCTGTAAGCTTGGTTTCCCCATGATATCTGAGAAAGAAACCAATTTGAACTGATTAATGTTTTCATGTACCAAAAATATTCACATTTTTACATGTCCTGTTTGATACTCTGTATTTATTCTTGTCTCAAGTTCAGCATGATAGTATCTTTTATTCACTAATCATCTAGACCCTAGTGTATACATGACCCCCTACAAAGGGAAGTTTTATATTTATATAATTGACACACAGGGCTCACATTCACCACAATAACTCAACAATTACAGTGCCTTGTGCTTGATGCAGTATCTTCTTGGGAAATGGCAGATGTGATTTTAAGCCAAGAAACCACAGAAACCTTTTAAACATTCAATTGCTTTGACAAATACTTTTTTTTAGCACATTTGAAACCGCTTCTTAAAACACTTTCATCTATAAAAAATAGTTACCATTCTTTGTCAGAGGATAATATAAGTTCTATAAGATAATATGGAAACAAAATTAACTCAAATAACTTATCTAAATATTTGTTAAGAGAAGGTTTAATAAATCCGTTTAATGTAGGAGAGACACTGATGAGCTGTAATGGGCAAAGTTTGTAAACTCTCCCCAGGAGTGGCATTTAAACTTAATGTTGCAGAATAAGCATAAATTTTGATATTTTAAAACATGCTTAACAAGACACCAGAGAAAAGAATAGATCCATTATTTATCTATTGTTAAATTGTATGAAGGTGAGTCCCATAGTTTATCTTAGTTACTCACATAGTAAGGAAAGTTATGAGTTATGAAAGAAAATTAAAGTTAGGAAAAGTTGTATGATAAAGAGCTTAATCTACTCTATTTATTCAAAGATTTCAAAATCATAATATTCAAATAAAATAGAAAATACTACATGTAGTTCTCTTTATAAGAAGAAAATCTTTAAAGAAGAGTATTTGGAACTTCTGTACTCAGTGCTTAGAGCTGTGTATTGAATGTGTACATGAGGGTTTTTGTTGCAAATTTTTGTAGCTATATCTGTACAAGTGTCTGTATGCAAGTGTGTACATGTCAGAAGGCATAAGTATGTTATTGTGATTGTGCTAATCTGAGTAGTACACTAAGTATGCATTTGAGAAGCCTAGTACACACACACACACACACACACACACACACACATACACATAGGCGAATATGTTCAGGCATATGTGAATTTTGTCACTATTAAGTGAATATCCCCAATCAATATTTTGAAATGCTATAGAGATCAAAAGTCACAGGATCAATACGAAAACAACACACACAAAAAAAAAAAACACCAAAAAAAGAGAGAAATCATCCAGAAAGTTGAAGCTAAAACTGTATATCAAAATATATACCAAAATATAAAAATGTATATCAAAATATATTTTTATGGTTTGAATATGTTTGCCTGTGTCTTTCAAGGTTTAAGAAGCTGTGTGCCTACTGTGGCTATGTGGGACGTGGTAGAACAAGGTTAGCAATTGTGGCAATTTCAGTGAAAATTCCCCACTCTTTATCATAGGGAGTGGCACTATTAAAAGGCATGGCCTACTGATTTACTGATTATTGGTGCAAGTATGTCACTAGGGAAGGCTTTGAGATTTCAGAAACTCAAATTAGACCCAATGGCTCACACTCTACTTCCTGCTGCCTGTTGATCCAGATGTAGAACTCCTGGCTTCCTATCTGGCACCATGTCTGCCTGCTGCCCTTCTTCCTGCCATGACGACAATAGACTAAACCTCTGAACTGTAAGCCAAATCCAATTAATTGTTTTCCCTTTGTAAGAGTGGTCATGATCATGGTGTCTCTGCAAACCAAGCCTTAACTAAAATATCAAGGTTATAGTAGTTGCTAGAAAGAATCAATGCTGCTTTATTGAGATTGTTCCCATAAAAATAGGTTTATTTATTTTATGTATCTATTTATTTAAGTGTATAAGTGTTTTAACTGTATGTATGAATACCATGTATATACAGTGCCCACAGAAGCCAGAAGAAGGCACTGAATACCCTGAGCTGGAGTTACTGATGGTTGTGAGCCATGATATCAGTTCTGGGAACCAAACCCAGGTCCTCTGCAAAAATAAGTACTCTTTACCTATGAACAATCTCTCCAACCTTGAGAGTAGGTTTTAGTAAATCAATGAAACTGATAAATATTAACACATAGTCAATATGTGTTACTCAGTATAGAACAAGTAGACAGATTTTAAACAAATTATCAATGCAATACCTTGTGGGAAGAATGGTTTCATATCCCTGGACATGTCAGTTTTTCCTGACTTTACTGAGTAAGCTGCAAAATGGAAATGTTCAACTCTGAAGGAGTTCGTCATCTTCCATAAATCAATACCTATGGTCTTTTTGGTACTTAAGGGATCCAAATACTTGCTTCTCCTGTGGCTTTAGTCTCAGTGTTTTTCTCATCTCTTCCTTTATTTTCAGAATATGTATGGTCTTCTTTGTTATGACAGATTTCTCACCTCCTCTTACAATATGTAAAAGCTGTATCTAACACCTTAGTTTCAGTACCATTTGCAGTCTAGAGCTGCTCATTTGAAGTTAGATAACACAATGTTTGAGTTTTTAGTGTTCATTTTTTAAGTTATCATAGTTTTATATCCTTTAATATAACACAGATATTGGATAACATAAAGAAATTTGTATTTAAAAAACTTTACCTATTGTAGTAAGGTTCCTAAAAAGTATGAATTTATAATGTTTATGTAACAGTTATGTTATAATTTAATCATGCATTTTCATTTTAATAAGAAAATTATTAGAAGGGTACAATTATTCAAACTCGTAATTTGATCACCTTCGAGGCTGAAGAAGTAAATCTGGCAGGGATTTGAGGTGAGCCTAGGTGACATAGCGATGTTCTGGGCCAAAACAAAAATAAAATTAAATTAAAAAAAGCTAGTCAGTAGTGGTACACGTCTTTAATTCCAGTAGTCAGGAGGTAGAGGCAGGAGGATCTCTGTGAGTTTGAGGCCAGCCTGGTCTACAGAGTAAGTTCCAGGACAGCCAGTGTTACAGAGTTACACAGAGAAACCTTATCTAAAAAAAAAAAGGAAAAAAAAATTGGTAACAATAAAAAAAATGTAATATAGAAAATTAAAATATTTCAAAGTTCCAATTATTTTCAAAGTACAAACTCATTTATCTTATTGCAATAACATTTTACTTTTTAGTATGTATGTAACTAATTACAATGAGAAAAATCTCATGGTTAGTTATAAACTTAAACATTTATTCAGCTACCTAAGCAGAATACAGAGGTCCCGGACTACATTCTTTGTGTGCAAATGTTCTTACATCATCCAACTGCTTCCAGTTACAAATAACACAAAAGTAGCCATGAAGAAAAAAACTTTGAGAGGGAAATTTCAAGGGAACTCAAACAAACAGGTAGTAAAGTTATCATGAAAATACTTTTGGGAACAATTAAAAATTTTGGCATGCTCATGGTAATAATGATCTTTTAACTAAAGGCTCACAGGCTACACAGGCTAATCATTTAGTGATCAACAGTTACCACCTACTTTTCCTTTTGTAAATTATTGAGCAGGCCAATTAGTCCTAACTACCTTTGACTATTAGTGGTGATCTGTGTATTATTGTCATGTAAATAGACTGGATAGCCCTTTTGTCCCTACAGAATTATTTTACCTACACTGTCCTTTTGCTTCTTTCTCATGTAATTATCTTTCACCTTGTCTAATTAAGCAGATTAGAAGAATTTATTATGAATTGACTCTAGGCAACCTGAGAATGTTAGTTTGCAGATATGCTTCCTGCTTAAGAATTACAACAAGTGTAGCAAAGGAATAGTGAAATCTTCAGAACTTTGATGCTTATTTTGCATTTCAATTGATAAGCTTATTATCACTGTGAACAATAATCATGACTCCTGTTAAGAATATTTTGACATTCTACATAAGCTTAGAAGAATTCTTTGCTATAATCTACATTAGTTGTCTCTTAGTATTGTCACTGAACTAACACTGAATATAAAAGGTAAAGGATCTGAAGGGCATGTCTTTGATGACACTTATTTGGCCACTCTCAAGCCCCTTCTCCTTGCCTGGAAAGGCTAGTTCTCTAAAATGTGACACTATCTTTATAGGGAACTTTCTCTTTGTTCTGTAGCAAGGATCTTCTACCTAAGATCCTCAGATCTGGGTGAGAAGAATTTCTGAACTGGTTCCAAACTTGAAAGACAACTAAAATTAAAAAGACCTATAGTATATTTAACTATATTTTCTTTAAGAAACTCATCTCCATACATCTGATTTTGAAACTATGAAGCATATGAATCTCACTGTAAAGGTGCATGAGTGAATAAAACTGAGCCTTCACTGAGGGTATATAAGACTGAAATTATAGTAGTGAAAGTACTAGAGCAGCCAATGAAAGAGAATGGCTTCTTCTGTTGGACAACACAAAGAACATCAAAAAAGTGAATATGATCAATGACAAAATTTACAATGCTCTCCAGGATGCCTTTGGGAAGATGGAACAGATTAGGAAGGGAAAATGTGTTAATTTGGTTTGCAACTTGAAAATTAAAAGAAACAAAGTCTATTTGGGCCAGAGACATCTTGTGAGGAATTCTTTTTTGCTTTGGATTATGGCGTGCATACACACACACACACACACACACACACACACACAAAATACATATATATACATGTATGTATATATATATATATATATATATATATATATATATATATTCTAAACTTCTAAACTGAGAAGTTTTAGAATATAGTGTTGATTTTATTTAAAATTATCTAAGCCAAGAAAAAATGAGTTTTTTTTCAAAGGAATTATCATGGGAGAAACGAAGGTCAATGAAGCTTATTTTTCTGCTCTTTTCTTTGGAGATTTTAGGGTGGGTTGTCCAAAGACATTAAAAATTGGAAGTGAAAATGATATTAAAAATAGTTCCAGCAATAAAACTAATTGAATCTATATAGATTTGAGGGAATCTGTGGGAAGTCTCTTAGATTTAAATCTCAGTATATATTAGACAGTGGGGATGGGCTATGATACTGTGGACACTCTCCAACTAGAATGTGAATTTGGAACAAAAGGAGTAAAGTGAGCATTACTGAAGTTTCTGAAGTTGGAAGGGTTAAGATGATGGGAAAGGGCATAGAGCCAGAAAGAAGGCAAGACACAAGCCAGAGTCAAGAGAATACTGGGACTTGAGCCAAGACTATTATGAAGACAGTACACTGAAAGCTTGGAGATGTGGAAAAGGAGATGGACTCTAGTGCAGCAGGGGGAATACAAGGAAGGGGGGCAGAGGAGCAATCTACAGGTACCCAGTGATCATGAGTCTCATTCTGTCAACAAAGAGGACTTAAACATGCACACATGTCCATTTCAAAAGAATAGACCTACTGTTTTTATCAGCAGAAGAATATGACAGACAACTGCACAGAAAATGGCATGCAGTTGCTTCATTTCTCACAGCTTTATTGTTAGTTTTTCATTGTTTTATATTTCTAGGTAGCAATCACGTTTTTATTACCTTACGAATTATGAAAATATTAAATTGGCATAATTCACTACAGTTACAAAAATTGGAGAAGCAGAAGAGCAAACTTGATTATAATGGATAATCGTTATTGGGGAAAACAATTTAGTTGATTTTGGTTGTTGCTTTAATGTTAAGATTCAACTTTGATAACAAACTAAAAAAATCAAGTAAGCATTAGCCTGAAGTTGCACCCACATTTTATGTTTATATGTAATGAAATGGAGCATGAGTTATTTTATATTCTGGTCAACATTTAATTTCAGAATGTTTTTGAAAGAAATAGTTGCTTCAGTTTGTTATCAAATATCAATCTTTAATCAGCTGCCAGTTGGACCAAACTATGATCAGATTTAAAAAAAAGCTTTTGATGCCATCTCCAAATATAGTTATTTTTATCAGGTTTCCTTCTTGATTTATTTAAAAGCTCCATTGAATATGCTTCTGAGTAGAATTTTCTGAACCAATTTTGGTTTGGACTCTTGCCATGTTTATTAATTACTTTTAACTCTAATAAACTCTGCTAAATATAATTTGTTTAAGTTATTTTTTTAATTTCCTTTCTTTTACATGCCTTGCCAAATTGACTCTGGAAAAGGCGAACCTACTTATAAATAGCTATGCAAGTTCTTAAATGCACCCATTTGTAGAACTTTGAAAATTTTATACCTATATATAAAAAACATTTATTTTTCCTAAGCATGAATCATTAATTGTATAGAAAATTTTTAAGTTTTTAAACAAAGAAACTTTTTAAACATGTTGCTGACAGAAGGACTGCAAGAACCAAATGATCAGGTAATTTATTATGAGAGTGTGACCTTTAGTAACATCAGAATCCACAACCCTAATACCTTACCAACATGATTGCATAAATGTGACTAGAAAAAGGATGACACTAATGAACATCCCAGAATGAGTGCAGAAAAGCTCATGGGACCTCAACACTACACAAGGACCATAGACAGCTGGGGAAAGCAGAGAACAAGGAAAGTGGGCTTTCCCAGGGAAAGGCATACCAATTGGTTGTTCAGTGCCAAATGGTAAGTCCTGAAAACATACACAAACGCATACACACACACACACACACACACACACACACACACACACACACAAATATAACAGATCATGTTATATTAAGGAATATATGTGTATAGAGATATGCATGCAGTAGAAATTGGTGAGGAGAAAAAGGCAGCGAATTTGAAGCAGTGCAGGAAGGCATACATAGAATGGTTTTAAGGGAGGGGAAAGAGAAAGAAGTAGAATTATACCATAATCTAAAATAAATAAACAAACAAACAAATAAATAAATAAATATGTAGGGTAAAGAGATGAGAAAGGTATATTTATGTGATTTTTTTTCAGAAGCAAAGCAAGGAAAGTAAAGAGGTGGGAAAGTGTCAAGAGGGAGAGAAAGAGAGAGGGAAGGAAGAAAGGAGGGAGGTAAGGAGGGAGACAGAGAATTTATACCAATGGGTATTGACCTGGTAGCTAAGGAAACAGTTTTAAACTTATCAGGGAAGATGAGAAATTGGTTAAGGTAGGAGACAAGATTGACTTAAAATCCATCCATACAATTTTCCTTTTATTCATGTTTTCTTCACTTAATAAAATGTGCAGAAAATTCTTATGGGCCACAGATTTTTAGAAGCTTGAATTAAATTTCTTAGAAGCCAAGGCATGCTTCATTTTGGAGGAGTTTTCTGCTGTAGGGTAAATATAATATCTAAATACTACTCTAGTAGGACCTGGTCCATGTGTGTTATTTAGAGCACTGTTTGCTGTGATGAATTACCAGATGACTGTCCAAGAACAGAGACTGGCCTTAGTCTACTGTTATAGAACTCAATGTGAAGTCAAACCAAATGAATTGCTAGAAGAGACAACTCAGGAAATGTGAGCAGCAGAATTAGATCTGTTTGAATGAAGTTGTTCAATGCCTTGGAGAAAGACCATGAAGGCAAGATGTAGTTTTGTAAGTTCAGGCAGTGATGCAGATTTCAATAGTGGCATATACTGACTTTCTAATTTAGTGCAAATTTAACAGCGAACCTGTTGTATCATTATGACATCGAACACGACTGGCTATTCATAATCATTTGAGTAAATGTTCACTAATCTCCAATACATACATCAAACTGACAATCTGAATTTCATTGAAAAAGAAAGATGATTTTTTCTCTAATGACATGTTAATTAATATCCTTAATGGTTTTAGCAAATGTGAACAAGAATGCACTGTTTTCCTCTCAGTTACTTCTTATTTACATAGGCCCTCACTCCCTCTGCACTACTCTTTTCTTCCAGGGCTTATCCTGCAAAACTGTACTTGGTTCCCTTGTGAAATAGCTTCCTATTAATTTGCTTTGCTGAGAAGGTCTGGCTGGATATTGGAGGGTAGGGTGAACAGAAGCCAAGGAAAAGTCTCCCTCTCTATTTCATATGACTTCTCTGGCAAAGGCTGAATCTTCTTTCTGAGGATTTCTGACAGCTCAAGAATTCACCTGGCAGCTCAGCTCCTAGGATCTTGTAATTTCACTTCTCCTCTTTAAACTGGTCCTCTGGGTACAGTTCCTTACGATGATAATAGTTTCTGTGTCTTATTGTTGGAAACTTTTTTTATTTGCTTGGCATGTGCAATGATTGGAGAGTTAAATTTTGTCTGTTAAATTATCTGGTTTGGACTCTGTTCTAGTTTCATTTCAGTTGCTGGGATAAAATACCCTGACAGAAAGTAGCATAGGGCAGGAAGATTTTTATTTTAGCTCACCATTGCAAGTTACAGCCCACTGTTGCAGGTAAGATGTCAGGAACTTGAGGCAGCAGGTCATATCAGCCCTCAGCCATCAACAAAATTGACAGCATGAATGCATGCATGTTCAGTTGTTTGCTTGCTCACGCTCGACTGAATTTCCCCAGTGTAGTTAGTCCGTCATTGAGATTCTCTTTCCTTGTGATTTCAGGTTGTATCAAGTATCAAGCTGACATTTAATGTCATCAGAAAGGTTTTTTCCCAACTTTATCTTGAGTGCTGTGCCTTCTTACTCCTCATTTTGTTTGGATTTGTGGAAATGAGGATTCTGGATACCAGAAATGTTAGGAAACTGAACTTTAGAAAAGAAGACAAATTTGGCCTGGTTAATTTGAGTTAAAAAAAAAATACTAAATAAGCTTTGTGCTATAATTTTTAATGTATACAAATACCTTGTTTTTCAGTTAAATACCTTGTTCTTTGATCGCTGTAATTTTAAAATAACTCCTTGAAAATATAGGAATGTCAACATAATTGCAACTGGTTATTCATAATGTATTCCTTATAGGACTTTTTCAAATATATTCCTAATAATTAGTTAGAGATATTGATGTGGTTTAGTTGAGAGTGTGATAATTGGATTTTAAATGGGGCAGTTGTGCTGTGGAAGTGCTAGTATTAAAATGTAGTGGTAAGGTCTAAAGAGCATGTTAACTGGCTCGTTCCAGGATAGAAGAATATATATAGAAGACCAGAGATATGAGGATATAAAGAAATATGATTATGTAGCATCAGTTATGTGAAGATGTGATACTTAGCTTTGGATATGTGTCTACTTTCCTCCTAAGGTTACGAGAGAAGGTACCAGGAACCACTGAGCTCAACATCATTCTCCTAGTGTTGGATCAGAGTGGTGGAGTTCATCAATGTTCTATGTTGGATGAATATATTGAAACCATGCCTCGTTTCCTCTCTTGTGTTCTGCTTTGCTTTATTCTTTTATTTCCTTTCTACCATTTTCACATATAAATGTAGTGAAATCAACTCATCTATGTATGGTCTGAACTTTTACATTAAAAATGAACAATATGTAAAAGCTCTCTTTTTACCCTGCAGGTCATTTGCATACATTGCGATTTCCAGATTAGTGATTTTATGGAATTCCTAAGGGTGTAATTAATGAAACTCCAAGTCTATATCTGTTTCTTGGGCGTCTCTTGGGCCTCTTTCCCTCTGTTGGTTAGTTTTGTGCTATTCTAATGTGTTAGTTTTTGTTTTAGTTTTATTATTATTATTTTCCTTTATTACTATTCCTTATTAGCTTGCATGTTTTTTAATGAGCACTCCATCCTTCACTGGGACATCATCAGCAACCCTGATGAGGAAAATGTAAAAATTCACACTCAGAAAGTAATAGTAGGTCTACTTATCACAAAGACATACTTCTAGTTTGGGAATATAGATTCAGGCTAAGAAAACGTGCAAAATAATTTTGGTCAGAATAAACTTGTAATTAGTTCACTGCAAGAGCTCTAAAATGTTTAACTCTGTATGCTATTTATATCTAACATGTTACCTGATATATGTGTATATAAGCATACACACACACACACATACACACCTTAATAACTAAATTATAAAATGGCTTGAAAGAGTAATACTCTTCAAATATCAGTGAATAATATATGGACTCTTTAGTTTCTACTTTAAATGATTCAATGAAAACTGGACAGAGAGTTTCACAGTTAATTTGGTTTAGAAATATTACATAATATATAATAATAAAACTATATACTATAAATTACACTACCATATTAGGTACTTGTGAGAGTTACACAGAACAATTTTAAGATCATAAACTTTCTTTCAATTGGTAATTCCTAAAAACCATGATTTATATACTTTTCATAATAAATTAACAAATTTAATTAATGCATCAACTTTCATAGATGACTCAGTTCGTTTTACTAACTCCCGGATTTCTGTACATTTATGTTACCTTCTAGTTAGTTTTACAGCTTATAAATGTTCATTTTTCCTTCCATATATTTCAACTCACATAAAAAAGCCTTATTTTCTTCATAATGTCATATCTTGCCTGAATTCACATAATTTTAAACAAAGCAAGGAGATGCATTAAATCTATAAAAGTACAATATTCCTTAACATTTTAACTCTTATTCAACAAAGACTTCTGTTTTTAATAAAAATGCTTTCCCCGTGCTTCACACGGCACTCTGACAGAGCTATGTTCTCTTGCCAGTTTTTGGGAGATTGTGTATAAACCACTAAAGGAACATTAGAGTCTTCCTTTCTAAAAGCTTCCTCTCTTTGGCTCAGGTTTTGAGCTTGTACATTTTGAAAATAGAAGCACTTTATAAAGTTTTTGATATTACTTCATCAAATACAGTAGGGAAGACCTATTTCATTTTTATTTTTACTCTGGTTTGTATTTTTCAGCATTAGGATTGAGTTAAGATACTTGTCATGTTGTATAAGTGGGATATCTTGTCATATCCTGACATCTTGTCACCTAAACAGTGACTCATGATATTGGGAAGCTTTCAGAGACAGGTTCTGGCAATTATCAAATGGCTTAGATCGTCCTTTGGCATTTCACAAAGCTAAAGAATATTTGTGATATATCATCTGCATTTTCACAGAAAGTATTGCTGTAGACATTTGTTTCCAGCCTTCCTGAGGAGATCCATATGCATATGTAGGAATAGCAATATGCATATGTTTCAGTTAAGATACCTTTTCAAGGTCATAGAATAATTGATTTGATTGCTTCTTGTGGGTATAAAGGTATAAACTGTTTACTGTTTTCTGTCAAAAAGAAAATATTAAAAATTGAGGTGTAAGGTCTATTAATGCCAGTAACTACAAAAGCCCAATTTATTTGGTTTATTCTAAGATGAGTGAAGGCTGGAACAAAATCAACAATGTAGAGAAGAGGTCAGAAGTAGCAAAACAAATGGGACATTTTAGAGATGAAACCACCAGGTGCTTCGTTCTTGGTGAGATGTGGGTCATTAGCGGATTTTAGGGGAAAGGGTATTCATTTGTTCAATAAATAAATATTTACTGAGTGTCCTATTACATGAAAGCTGTTGATCTAGATTCTGTACCAATAAATACACAGAGATAAATATTTTTCACCTCCATTGGTTCATGGTTCTTTGGATACAAGCATACTAATTGACTAGATAGCCAATAGACCAAATACTAGAAATTATTTCTTACATTAGAAAGTAACTAGAACTATCCCAAAAATACAATAAAGTAAACTGGTTATGAAGTTAACTTTGATTAATGTTGTTTATGTTTCTTTGTGATAAAATAACAGATAGTTTTGTATCCCTTTGTATATTCTGTGAAAGAAAGATTATGCAAAGATATGATTAGAACTAGGTTATTTGTCCAGGAATGCATTGCAATAATTAAGGAAAGAGGAACATTAGCATTATGTCGAGATGTGAATATAGGGTTGGCAGACATGGTGGAATTTCAAATAAATTTCAGAGGATTATTAGCCAATAAATTTTGCTGTATATGAGAACAAGAAAAAGCAGGGAGCAAAAAATAGTCTATGAAGTATAACTTAGCAGAAAATTGAAAGAATTATCCAAGGTAGGAAAAATTTGCTTCAACTGCAGAAATAAGAAATAAAAGAAAGTAAATTTAAGTACAATATAGGAAAAAATATGAACAGAACTTTAGAAAAATACATAGTGAAAAAGTGAATATTATAAGGAATTAAGTAATACATTCTAAAGTGAACCTACAAGAAAATATTCAGAAGCAATGAGATATTACTTTCTTTAATAGGGTGGCCTCTAGAAATTATTATAATTTTTTTTTTTTACAAATTAATATTGGAATAAAGACAGAGAAAGAAACAACAATGGTGCTGGACTCTTCAGTGCAGCATTGACCACATACTTAAGAAGCAGGGATATTGACATCCGTAGTTCTGCATAGAAGTAAGGATGCTAAAAGGCAGTCATAGTCACATACAAAACCTATGCAATTTACAATTTTACAATAATATTCAAACTAATCACAATGTGACGTACAGTTTTTAGGTGAGAAACCATGCATTAAAAATTATAATAACATCCCTAATATAAAACACCTAAGAGTGGAATAAAAAGCCAAAATCTTAACTACAGAGAAGTAATGGTCTAATTAGCATTTTCTTCTGAGCTCTTTGCTTCCAATCACTATAGTGCACTAAAAAGAATTTTCCAAAGCAAGTTGCATAACTATGCAATAAATAAACATTTATCTACTATTAATTACTATGATGTTTTTAAACCTTATTTGCTAAAATGTATTTATATTATTTCTCAATCCAAAAAAGATGTCTGACTTCACATCCAGAAGCTCAAAAGTATATATTGGTTTAAGCCCCTAATTCTATACATGTCAAAGCAAATTGATTCAGTACTGTCTATATTCTGTTCAGCTTTTTATTAAATGTTCTCATTTGGTGTACTAATGTCAATAAGCTCTTACATAACTTAGGGTACTTGATTTTTTGTCTAGAAGTAGCCTAAAATTTCACTCTCTTTAATCATCACATACCATGAACCTACAGTGTTTAAATCAACTTTCCTTCTTCCTCTTCCATAATCACTCTATTCAAGATTACTATCAACTCTTTGCCTACCAGAGTTTGAACAATATATAACCTGTGTCTTTTCTAAGCCCTCTTATTTTCTATCCATATTTATCAATAAATTTAGACAAAATTATTGATGCGTCTCATTTTCCACGTATTTCACCCAACTAACAGAATTTTCTGATATGTTAATCATTTCTGATGAATGCACTGGTTAGCTTTTTGCAGTGCTTTAGTGTTGTATCCATTTAAGCCCCCACTTCTTCTTCTTCTTCTTTCTCTCTTTTTTTTTTTTTTTTTTTTTTTACTTTGGCTTAATTGCGTTCAATAATTTCAAATTATCCTAGTGGGCATTCTGGAATGAAATAAGCCAGACAGGGAAAGAAAAAAAATCCCTATAATGTTGCTTATATTTGTTAGGAGCAAAGGTTGAATGGTAGTGAAAAGCTAGGTATGGTAAATATTAGGAGATATTGTTTATATGGTAAAGTGAAATAAAAAAGTGAGATAAGTTCAAGCCACCAATGGCATGGTGTAGTGAATATATTTAATAGCAATGTACTTGAAATTTACTGAGATTTTAAGAGAACTGATCACTATAAGTATATGAAATAGCACACATTAGTTAGCTATAGTCACCTATTTTACAATGATCATATTTCTCAGAAACATATTACACATCATAAAAAGACCAATTTTATTAGATGATTAAATAAATATCAGTGCATGAGTGTGCTTATATAGCTATGTGTGTCAATGCAGAATATATATATATATATCTTCATATTGCACCGTTAGTGCAATACCACACTTAGATATTGGCTTTTCCCCTAGAATGACAATTGCCTGTTTAGTGATTGTAAACATAAAATTTGCAATAGGTTTTCATTTTTTTCACTGTCTTTATTTGGCAAGCACTTGATTTTAGTAACAAATTTAATTCAATTTTTTCAATTGTTTGTTTATCTCAGTGAATATAACTTCTTAATTGAGACATGAAATATCAATGTGTTTTTTCTAGCTTTCATAAATCTTATTACATTCATTCTTCTCTTAGGCTGAGCATGTTTGGTATGTAGAACGTCCATTACTTGATCTTGTTATATTTGCCATCATATTGTGTGACATTTGACACTTTATTGTTAGTAGGGTCCTCATGTAGGCCTGTTGTTCCTTTATATGCTGGAGATTAAACTGAGAGATTTGCTCATATTCTACCATTTATTATGATAATACATCTCTGCTTCTTGATTTCTTTGAAATACAATCTGTTTGTAAAGCTCATGCTGTCGTTAAATTTGTAATCCTGCATCCATTACTTGAGGACTTGGATAAGATGCATTTATTGGAGCACTCCAGCCATGATGATGCTAAACAAATTTGTTAAGTATGTGTTGCAATGCTATGATTATGGTAGATATTTTGAGTTGCTAAGCCATAATTTGAAGAAAGTAGTGACTTAAATTTTAAAGTTCTGTGTTTAATTAAAGGAGGTTAAAAATAAAAAAAACGTAATCAAAAGACTGTAGAGAGTGAGTTAATAAAAATCAAAGCCAAAGTCATGAATTCTGTTGTTCTGATAATATGCAGTGATCAAAGAATCATATAGAAGTATCTTTGAGCTTATGATTCCAGAGGGATGAGTTCATCACCGTATGGAGGAATGCATGGCAGGAAGCCAGACACAGGGCAGCAGGAACAGGGAACTGAGAGATCACATCTCAAGTAAAAGCACGAGGTGGGGGGGGAGGGGGGGAGGCCAGGCGGGGGAGGGGGCATATGCACAGGGAGTCGGGGAGGCTATGGTATCTGAGTCAGCTCCCAGTGGTCCACCTTCTCCAACAAGATTTCACTTACTTCCACAGAAACCATCACCAACTGAGGACCAAGTTACCAGAGCATATTTGGGACACTTCTCATTCAAAACACCACACAAGACCCTGTCACAGAAAACGAAAAGTATGAACAGCAACAACTACAAAAACATGTCTGGGAATTGTCTTGACAGGAGGAAGGCAAAGGTCAGAAATGTATTGTAAGAAAAAGACAGCAGGACTGATGGGAGCAATGCAGCCCTAACCTCGGTGAATTAGATATGAGCACATTCTTAAAACATTTACAAAACAAATCTGCTAAGAAAGGGAGAGAGAAGAGAGAAAAGAGTACAAAGCCCATATACACCATTGTATTCATCTTCAATATAGTGAGGTAGCAGTTTAAAAATTTTTTCCCAAAGTAGATATTAGAACCGCGTGGTTTTTCTTAGCAATTTCCACCTGTCAAAAAACATTATTTCTTTCTTATAGAATCTGTTCCAGAGACACTTTTCAGAAGCAGTTCTTACGGAAAAATAAAGATTATTGCCTGACTCAGTTAATGAGGACATATAATTGTGTTAAGAAAGACAAGGGTCTTATGAGAATGGAGAAAGGAAAATAAAATTACAAATCACTGACTAACATAAATTTTCAAAATAGAATCTCCAATTTTGATATTTAAAGTCTGCATTGTTTGGTTTTCATCATTCTTTACAAGGAATATTAATATTATCTGTTTTTATTATTATTATTATTATTATTATTATTATTATTATTATTATTATTATTTTGTACCATTAATGTAAAAACCACACAAGATAAAAAAATAACAATAACAAGTTCTACCCCAAGGCCTACATTGTCTCCAGTCATGATCATTTAACAGGCTTTATTGAACCAGGAATGAACTCTCAGTCACCATTTTGACCATTCTGCACATTTCTAAGGACTGTTGTCTGCTTCAAATGGAGCACGGAAGCCAAGGGAGTTTGTGTGTCTTTCACTGTGTTGGTTTCATCTGAATTTGAGAGCATGCCTGACTTTCTTTCATTTTCTAAAACCATTGGGGGTACAAATATTGCTTATTCTTTGTCTCTCCAAATGCATCCGTTATAAAAGAATATGATATACAATTATTTTTGAAGACTATGAATTTAATAAAGAGGTTAATTCATCAACTTAAATTAATATTGAGTACAGCTAGGAATTTTAACATTATTCAAACTGAAGACTCCCATTTGTTTTGGTTTGGAAAATTTTAATTTTCAACTAAATCTTTTGGTGTATTATATTTACTCAGAGTCTCAGAATATTATTAAATCCATATGGAGTTGGTTTAAATTTAGATATCTTGTTACAACATCCTTTTCTAATTTTAATCTGACATGTAGTCATCATTATAACTTCCAAATCTTAAATTAGATTTAGTTTGCATGTCATCCCTAGAAATTTGGTTTCTTGCTTTATTTACATTTCAGTTTGAATGTTTATAGGCAACATTTTTGATAACCTATCATATATTTTTGAAACTTCTAATTCACATTTTTCTAATATTTTGGTAAAATATTATATATTATGTGGCTTAAATTATTTTAATTTTATTCAGAGGATAAATATATATATATGTACACGCACATATATATTATATATTTGCATATATATGTCATTATATGTAAATAATCTTTAAAAATCTATTTGTGTAGACAATAGGCTCATGAATTTTCTTAGTTATCCAAAGCATATCATTGTATAAAGAACAATATAAATCTAGTAGTAAATAACTTAACAATAGTTAGAAATCAAATTTTTCCAACGGACAGAATTAGTGTCTTCACAATGGTCATCTGGGCAATGACTTGGTAAATTTGGGGTTATACGAAGACTACATTACATTATAAATTTATAGGCATTACAAATAGATATTTTTCAAAATAACACAAATTTTAGCATAATTTAGATGAGGTTGCTGCATAAATTCACAGGTATTACAAATAGAAGCTATTTTGCAAAATAGCATAAATTTTAGCACAATCTGTGGGTAGTAAACTATTTTCTCTCTCTTTCATTGTAAATAACTAGAAATGCAATCAGTCATACTGACTATAGGTACCCTGAGATCTGTTTGATGATTGGTGACATTTGAAGAAACTGTATTGCTATGAGGCTGTGTAGAAGAAAGCAGATTTCTTTAGTAAGGAATTGTTTGTGTCTGGCTCTAAACCGTTTTACTCCAGAAAATAAAAGAAAAATGGTCTTTCATAAGAAATTGGTTCTGATTGCATGGATTAGTAATACTTTTCCATTAGTCTTTCTTTTCATATGGATAGTTTCGCTGATTTCTTTCTTACATGTTTGTGAATACAGATAATTATATACAAAGGAAATTTGATCATTTAGCTAAATTTATATAAATTCAATATTACATACTCATATTCAACAGCACCATAATATCGTTGTTGTTAGGAACTAAGCCAATTAATCCCTGATGACTAGGAGGTACCCATCTACTACTGTTTCTAAAGAATTCCTGGGAAACACTTGCCTAATGTTTCCAAGAGTAATACATAATGAAAATATAAATTTAGAACCTCAGCTTATTTGTGTGGGTTGAGGCTTATGATACAATAAACAGGGACTTTGATTACTGTGTTGGTCAAAATAGCCTTTTTAAACTTCCAGAAATTCATTTAAACTTAGAATACCAATAATCAGTAAGAAATAGGCTTAAAGAAAACTCCAGTTTAAAGTTTCATATTCACAACTTCTCTTAAGAACACTGTGCCCAGTTGGACTTCCCCTTAGTAACATTTATCTTAGAATAAAATCCAAAATGATGCTTTGACTTTTAGAAAAAAATTCACAAAACTAATTTATCCTTATAAAGAAAAATACTATTTTGAATAAATTAAAATTTCTGGGTCTCCTTTTTATTGAAAATTTTTTATTGATAATGATAAAAATCATATTTTTTAAAAAAATGAAAGACTTCACAGTAATTTAAAAATAAATCCATCAGAAGATTACAATTCAAGTGTATTTATTTATTTTAATTTTCTAACTCTTTCCTAGAAAACTATAATGCTCAGTAGCAGGCAGTCTTCATACCTTTCTTTTTTTCTGAAGACAGCAAAATGAAGCAGACTCATGAGTAAAAAAGATATTAAGGGAAAGAAAGAATATCCTAGCAGGGTTTATTGATGGAGGCACACCCTCCCAGAGTGTAGTGTGGCAGCGCCTTCCTCCTATAGCCCAGGTATAAAGTTATCTGAGGGAGAAGCAATGTTCCTATAGCCTGCCTGCCTTCACTCCCCACTGATGAGTGCTGACTGTGTTGGCTTCAACCACTGCTGTTGTTGTTTTTCCTTGTCATTGCAACCTTTTTATTTGGCATTCTAATGTTCAGCAAGAACCAGCTATTCTCCAGGGATTCCCCAGATTGTTAGGGCCAGGTTGAACTGCAAAAGAATCCAATCTTTTGGACTGAGCAATTACTGGCTTCTTAGCTTCTCTAGTGAGCATATAGACATTATCTGGAGTACCCAGTCCATCCTAGGCAAGCCAACCTAATAAAGACACTTTGTAATATGTCTAGTGAGCATACAGACATTTTCTGGATTACCCAGCGCATACCATGCAAGCCAACCTAATAAATCCACTCTGTAATATTCTATTCTTTTAGTGAATGCTGACTAATATATCGACTAAATCAGAAAGTAATTCACCATGTCCTAATCACATGATTTTTTTCTCTTAGTCTATCCAATACCAGAGACAAGTCATGTCCACCTCTTTGGGTACCCTTTCTCTATGTGGGGGAAGAAGCTTAGACACTTAGAACATAAACACTAAATGCCTGAGATGTAGTTGTCCCTGGTATATAACACATTCCACCTAATCTACAGCAACCAACCACACAGTAATCATACATAAGTTCATTTGTGAGAACATTAGCTCACACTAGGATCTTGTAGGATTAAGATTTAGAAAATTCTAGTAAAAACAAAAAGCAAAAACAGCAACAATGACAAAAAACTAGTCAGGAAAGGAAAGAAACTCCCTTGAAGGTTCTAGGCAAACACTAGCCTCTGGACATCTGCCTCTTCAGAGCTTGGTAATTACAGCTTTATTCACATCCATGTAAATGTGAATCCTCACACTAAATGCTTGTTCATTACATTTCTATGTTTCGTTCCTTCATGTCCATATTTCAACAACATATGTAATTCTATGCTTCATCTGTAGTTTTCAAATTTATTTTTATTTATTTTTATTTTCTTCTCTCAAACAACTTATACAATGCAAGATATATTTGGATATTTATTTTTATTGTTCTGTTTGAGAATATGTCCTGTATGTTTTTGCATATGTGTGTATGTATGTGTTTATATGTGTATATGTTCTTTGAGTGTTTGTTAGTATGAGTATGTATGTATGTATGTGCATCCATGCAGATCAGAAGAGGTTGTTGGATCTCTTAGAGATATAGTTACATGTGTTTGTGAGCCTTCAGACATTGAGTGCTGGGAACTTAACTTTATTCCTCTGGAACAGCAGCAAGTACGTTTAACCTTTGAGCCATGTCTTCAGTTTCATGGCTCTTTCTTTAATGGAAAACCTTAAATGAAGCTCTTCATATTCTCCCACCCACATTATGTAGCCACACTTCTTTGTACATGTCCAGAACTAAGACTTCATCATTAGTCTGTATGTTTTTGTTTTGTCATTTCTGTGAAATCTTTGTGGAGTCTTCTATGTATATATTTTAATTCTTATCAAGTACAAATGGTGTTAAATACCACATCCAGTAGACCATAAGTTCTATGCTCTTTACAATGTGTTTTAAAACCTTTTTCAACTGTAGAAGTTGAAGAATTAATTCTTCCTTTCTCCACAGAGAATTATAGGGTAATTATAGGGTAACACTATAGGGTAAGGCAAAATAATAGCAACTCTTACAACAATGTAAATTATAATTTTTATTTTCAGAAGGAGAAAACTATAAGTAAAGTAATAATATGTAAACATATATGACAGGCTACAGACACAGAATTCAGAGGTATAAAATACATCACTGGCTGAAATACAAACCGTCACAACCACTGTGGAAATCTGTGTGTTGGTTCCTTACAAAACTACAAATAGAACAACAAATTTGTCTACAAACGGAACTATAGTTACAATCCTACCATCCCAACCTGAGGGTTTGTCTAGAGGATTCTAAGTGCACAAACCACAGAGACAATTGCTCATTTATTCTTTTTGTTATTCATTTCACAATAGCTAAAAAAAGAGACAGTCTAGCTACCCTTCAACACACAAATGATATAGCCTCTTCAGAACAAGATATAATGTATCCATACAAGGAAAACATAATCATATGTTAAAAGTCCAAAAATGACAATTACAATTGATCATTTCTAGCTAACTTCTCAGTGTTTTATATTTTCAAGAAAAAGCAAAGTATACATGGACAGACACCATTTCATTTGTGGCTGTGTATACTTGCTGACCAACTCTCACATTCTGGAACATTTTAGATTTCTTATTTTCAGGAAGAAATATTCAATACATATGTAAAATGTACAAATTCCAGAATATCTGAATCTTAAACACTTCTGCTTCTAAATTTTTTTTGAGGGATAAGGCTAGAGACAAAACTCAGATTCTCTCCTAACTTCCATAAGCACATACATGAATGGAAAAAACCCCATAATATTAAAAAAAAAAAAGGAATCTGCATATAACAGTCTAACAGTAATGGTAAGATAACTGGCTTCTTCCTTTTAGATCTTCCCTGTTCATTGCTTTGTACTTGCTTCAAAATATACATTAAAAGTTGTAGATATAGATTAATGCGTTGACTTGTTTAATTATTCTCATGTATTTGTGACAGAGGACAGTTTATTCTTTATTAATTCAGTCCCCATCCTAGAGGTTTTCAGCCTCAGTACAATCTAAAGGCTAGAACTAGCACATTTCAGCATCTGAAACTTACTACTGACTAAGCTCTTTCCCAACTAGCTGTCTTCTTCTGAACTACCTATTTTCACTCTGAGCTCCATGCCTTCTCTCTGCTTATTCTGGACTGGCTCTGATCTTCTCAGCTTCCACTCTGAATTGTACTGTGAGCTAACTGTACTCAAAACTGCTTGAGAGAAATAACTCTCCACTTCTCTCTGAGCTCTTCCTCTTGAATGTTTTCTTCTGCTTCTACCTCACTTCTGTCTGAGCTCTGCTTCCATGCTATGCTTCTACCTTGCTTCCTCCTTTGAATCCTGAACTCTGCTTCTTCTCTCTGCTTCTCAGTTGATTAGCATGCTTTGACTTAATCTCCTTCCACTATCTGAATCTCTTCTGCCTCTCTCTTTAACTCCGTGTAGATTCTAAACTCTGAACTGAGGGCTATGAACTGAGAATGTGAACTGAAAACCATGACCTACTTTTGAACTGGCTGCTTCCTTTTACATCAAGAGATCCAGGCAAGTACCACCGTTGCCTTCTGAGTTGGGTTTCTTAAAGACATGTGCTACATTCTAGCCAAGATCACACAGGCCTTGAATGTGATCCTTTCCCAGAAAAGCCACACTGCTGGATTAAAAGATTAATATTCCTCTACAAAAAGCAATCCACTTTCTTCATTTGAAAAAGAACATAATACACATTATATTATTTTATAATTATGTAATATATTTTTATAAATACACATATAATATAACAGCTATGATAATATTGCAATGATGAATAATTTTCAAAAGCCCCTAACTAAATTCAAAAATTATTTTGGAGTAGAAGCTTGAGATATTTTGCCTATAAGCATAGACAACTTCTGACTATTGGAAAAATATTAAAACATGATTCATAGATTGCACAGTGAGAAATGATAATAAAAACTGAAAGTTTCAGTGAAGAGTCTGATATGGCCTGCAGAAAAGTGGCCAAAATGCTAACTCAATAGCCTTCATTCAGAAGGAATCCTGATGTGTTGATGTAATAGCCTGGTAATGAAGTGACCTGCCTGCCTCTATGTACAAAGAATGCTTTGACTCTTTTAAGTGGGATTTTTTGGAGATCACATAAACATGGCACAATGAGAAAAAAAATCTGTCTTTAAGTGCTTTGTAGTTTTTTCAAAAACAGTAACTCAAATAAAATATCCGCTAAGTTTAATGAGCTTGTTAAGAGTATTAGGATTTAAAATTACTTATCTGCTGCTTCCTCTGCATTCGAATAAAATTATACTTTGAGACACTGCTTTTTTGGAGAAAAAAAAACAGTAAGGCAAAACTGAGTGATAACTGTCTAGACTCAAGTAAATACATTTTCACCCATTCTTATGAATAAATAATAGAGTACTTGTGCAAAGCATGTGATTTTTCTCATCAGTCTCAATCCTTGCCAGAACTCAGATTGTTGCCTTGAATCCTCATGGAGCCCCTGAAATATCAAGAATGCTAGAAAAGAAAGAAAATAAAAATTAATAGACAAACAATTTCCAAAAAGGGTTGTCTTAAATATATTAAGCATAACTTTCAATGTATACGTTATCCTTAGACTCTCTCTGGATAGAAAATGGTCCAGATTGGTGTCCTTAATCAAATAACTCAAATGAAGGCTTTCCATTGCATTTTCTCCTACAGACATTCAGCTGTCTAACAAGTCATAGCACGTTATTGCTGATATGGAAGACAGTGACAAGGCACACTGTAAAAACATGAACAAAATTGTCTTTGTTTTTGTGCTGCATGTAATTCCACAGGGAGACATGAAGCAAAATAAATATAAATAAATACATAAATAAGAGCTTTACATGAAAATATTTCAAAGAATTCCAAATTCTGTAAAGAAAAAAAATTGAAAAGAATGGATATTCATGGGTGGGTAGTAGTTTACTGTCTAACTGTCCCTGCTGTAATTGGGAGTCACTGAAGCAATTGCTAATTGTACTAAAATGGGTCTAAACAGAAAGAGTTATCTCTAGACGAGTCATCTCTTGGTTTCTCAACTTAGATACATCAAAATAGGAACATGAAGTAAATTGTTATAATATATTTCAGACAAACCCTACTTAAGTCGTTGAGAAATGTGGCTTCTGCCAAATATTTTAATTTCCTGTGTGTTACTGTTTGCTCAGGAATGAAGAGCTAAATCTCAGCTATGGGAGCACGTGACTCAGTGCTGTGTGAGTTAAGAAATGGCCAGTAAATGGGGAACAAGATTAATCAGCAGGAAAATGTGCTTGTCAGACAATTGATCTGAGTTTGATCCCCAGAACCCACATAAAATAGTAAGTGCTGTCATACACATTGAATCTCAAGGTAGGAAAGGTAGTAATGAGTGGATCCCAAGATTTTCCTGGACAGTCAATCTGTCCTGCTAGGCAAGTTCCAGGTTAGTGAGAATCTCCAGTTTCAAAATCCAGTAGGTTAGCTCCTAGGGAAGACACCTGAAATATCCTCTGGCAACCATGGCTGGTGTACCAAAGTGTTCTTGTACCTGCATACATATGCTTCTGAATGTATACATACACATACACACACAAACAAAAGCTCGAGGTTTGAAATTCTTGATTTGATTTATTTCATACAAATAATTCTGTACTCCTTGTCACCTACTCTTTATTTGACAAATTAGCTGACTTTAAATTCACATTCAACCTCTGTGACAGTTGCAGCATGAAGTATAAAAGTTTAAAGGATGACTTATTCTGAAGAGCACATATAATTAATTCTGTAGGATAAAATACAGATACAAATTAATTGATAAATAAAAATGTGCATTAATATTTGAGCATTCTGTTGACAGAAATTTCATGAAAAGAAATAAATCACTGATTTGAAATAATGAGAAAACACCTTTTGAAAACCAAGGAATTTGAGTTTACATTCATGTTTGTTTTAATTTCCATCAGCACGAATTTTACCCTTAGTCTCTTGTCTCCTCGCCTAGAATTCCATTGAAACTTCAAATCCAATCACAGCCCCCTATAAAATGTTAATTTATTTATAGTATGCACAAAATATAAAGGTAGTTCTGGAATCATCTGTCACATAGTCTTCAAGACCTAGAGCTCCATGGTGAACTAAAGAGCAGATGAGTGATATTGTGGGAATATAATTATATATGAGGAAATAATTTTATTCATGATTTTTATCATTCTTTGTCATCAAGTGACACTTTAAAATAATGAATATTATATTGGAGGAAAATGTCAGTGCCAATCATCTCCTTATACTTTTTCTTTAACACTTTTGAAACACCTGAAATTCAAATAGCTACTTCCTTTTTTTCCCTTTTATGTTTTGGTATTTTTCTTCTAACTGAATTAAATTTTTCAGTTGAACTGCTCTACATTATTGGAACTACTCAAGAGTACAAAGAGAAAGTTGTATCCTAGCATGACTGTCTTCTTATTTATATAGCTATATAGTCTCTATGACTGGGACGTGATAGTAAAAGTATTTTAAAATTAATTTAAGCAACAATCAAAAGAGGGCTCTTATATATTGAACCAATTTCTAGTAGTATTCATAAACAAATGATAACTGTATACCTTAAATAGAGTAATAAATTGAGTTATGTCACAAAATGTGAAATATGTTGCTATATCAGTTCCATTAAAGTGTCATGTCAATAATACTAGCTACTATATATACTTCAAAGAATGTGTAAATATCAAATTTATAAAGTGAGTTCAGAATCTCAAGTAGTTAACTTTGGCTTTGTTAGAGATTATGAGTAACACTTGACAGTGTAAAATAAAAATAATATTAGAATTTGAATTCTAGCCTTATGTGGCTGTAAGCATGTCACGCTTGCCTCTTCTTGGACATAGGAAATCCCAAAAAAATAGCAGGTGGTAATGGGAATGCTGTATCATCATGGTTTCTTGTTTCATTATTCTTTGTGGAATTGTCTGCAAAGAGAAAAATTTTTTTTGGATTAAGTTACTTTTTCAAACATATTGACACCTTATTGATTTCTTATTCAAGGATTTTGCTAGAACTTGAAATTAGCACAGTGATTCATATTTTTAATTTCCAAGCTTTTTTTTAGAGAAATAGTCAATTAAATAAGCTTCTGATAATTTTACAAATTTAAAATTAGAGACCATATTTAGATATGTGATTTTGACAGATAAGCCTTAATGCTCTATCTTCTGTCTTACTTTCAATTAGGTGGCTATATTCTATCTCTAGAGTAACTCACAAATAGAGGCATTTTCCCAAGCTCCTCCAACCTTCTGACACAAAAAGGCACATGCCATTGAGTCACTCTTCACAACAGGATGTATCCATGCCATGACTTTCAGAGTGTTTATTCTTTCATAAATATCCTTCAGCATAAAATTATAATTTTCAGTCTTAATATATTTGGATCACAATTTTATCATTTTTGGAAATAATAAAACAATTTTCTTAAATTTACTAAAGTTTTTTTTCTTTTTTTTTTTACCGGGTTTCTCTCTGGTAACTCTGCTGCCCTTGAACTTACTCTGTAGCTCATGCTGGCCATGAACTCACAGAAATATGCCTTCCTCTGCCTCCCAAGTGCTGGGATTAAAGGTGTGTATCATCACCACCCAGAAATACTTTTAAGCTAGTTTTAATATAATATTTTAAGATTCTTTGTAAATTTCATAAAAGGTATTTTGACTCTTTAATATTTCCTCTCCTTCCCTAATTTTTCTCATATCCATGGCTCTACATTGCCACCCTACACTTTTAATTTTTTAATAATTCACTGAGTCGAATTTGTCCTGTCTATTTACTCATTGATGTGAGACTCCCCTCTGGAGGATGGTTGTCCTACCAGAGGCAACTCCTTAAAGCAAATAGACTCTCCATACTCTCTCCTTCCTCAGAAGCCAACTACTGATACTATCTCCTCAGTAAGATATGGTAGACTGTTAATATTGCCTCATTCAGTGCTGGAGTGTTCCCAGTAGCCAAACCTTGTTATGTCTCCTCAGGAAACCACAGACATATGAATTCAGTAGTATAATGTTCTTACCATGTCAGAGACATTGTTTGCTCTGTTCCTACTGGTCTTATAGCTCTTATAAACTATCTGCAATCTTTTCCTAGATGGTGTCTTAGCAATTTGCATGGGCCTGACATAGATATGCCATTTGTAGCTGAGTGCTCCACTGAAAGTTATTCTATACACTCAAAAATTTACCTTCATATTTTTTAGAAAGGTATTCACACAGACAGATTTTGATGTACAACATATTATGTTTTCAGTCATTCTAGAAAGCAAATGAATTTTTGAATAATACATGTCCTCTATTCCTGGGTATAAGAAGAATGACTTTTTTACTATAAGGGCAAGTTAATGTAGCCATGGAAAAAAAAAACAATAAGCCGAGTTTGTCCATGGTCTCTGCATTAATGTCTGCTTCTAGTTTATGCCTTGGGTTCAAGCATTGACCTTTCTTAATGAAAAACTATGAAATGTAAGTCAAATAAATACTTTATTTTTATTTGTTAGTTATGAGCTAGTTATTCTTCTTTTTCAGATGAGCCACTGTCATTATCTATTTTGCTTCTATAGTTTCTTTATTTGAAAATCCTGAGACATAGTTAATAACATTTAGGATTTTTTTTCTCGCCTGTCCTGGATTTTACAATGTAGACCAGGCTGGCTTATAACTCATACAGATCTGTCTGTCTCTGCCTGGGAATGAATGAATCCTAGGATTAAAGCTGTGTTCCCATATGCCTTTCTTTTTTTCTTTTTATATTTTTGAATACTTACTAGCTAGGGATACAGACTTGATAAGTATAAATTTCACCCTCCAGTATAAATCTGATAATATAACCAGCTGTTTGCAATAATTGAAACATTTCACATGGACAAGAACAACTCTCAAAACCCTTACTATTTTAATTTGACCACTGTACTCTCTTAGTGTGCTTTCTATTGATGTTATAAAACACAATTCAAAACCAACTTGGAGAAGAAAGTGTTTATTTTATTTGCATTTCACAGTTTGTTGAGTGAGGTCAATGCACAAACTCAAGGCACAAACTGGAGATAGAAATTGGTGCAGAGATCATGGAGAAACTCTGCTTTTTTTTTCATGACTTAATCAACTTGCTCTTAAATACAATATAAGACCAACTACCTATATTTGGTGATGTCCACAGTGGGTTTGATATTCCCACGTGCTAATCATTAAGAAAATTCACCCACAGACTTGCTGATAGTCCGATGCAAGCATTTTCTTAATTGAGCCTAAATTTACGAGATGTCTCTGTGTTGTGTTGACAAAATACTAAAACACTCGTGCCATTTGAAAAAAAAAAAAAAAACCAAAGCAACACGATTCTTAAAAACAACTTCTACACAGCCATTTATTTTGGAAGTGACTTAAAAGAGCTCATGATGTATTAATTGCTTGCACAAGGAAGTACGCTGGCTATTTAACCAGAAAACATGGTTTGTACTTTGGTATTGACAGAGGTGCAGCCTCCTCTCAACCACATCATTGATGTTCCCTTTGGGCTTCTTTATCTTCTCTGATCATCTTTCATTGCTCTGCTTATTGTTTCATTCTCTTGTCATTCCAGGTGTTCTTCATGTGCCTACAGAACCATTATTGTTCTATACTTGGAGTATTAAATGCAAAAGATAATTTTATTTATGCCATCAATAAGTAAAACACCAGAAAAAATGTTGAGTCTAACCACAATTAGATATGTTCCTGCTGAATTGTGTTATATATGCATCACTTAAATGCACTTAAATCACTACAAAAGGTAAGGGATAAAAATCACATGCTTCTAGAAAAAGAAAAGAAAATTAATTCAACCCATAACCATTTCAAAACTTTGATTTTATCCTAATGAGAAGTCTATGGTTCCTTATGTCACATTTGTCCTTAAGATGGCACCAATTAATTTGTTACATCAGTAGTAAGAAAAATGTGTCATCAGGTACATATCAGTGGGTTAACAATCTACAAATATGTTCCTTTTGGAGAAGTTTCCATGTGGTGATGATAAAAAGGTATATTCTTTTGTGTATGGGTGAAATGTTCTAGAGGTAACTGTTAGGTCCAATAGGTTAATAACATTTGTTAACTCCAGTGTTTCATTCTTTAATTTTTGTCTAGATGACCTGACAGTTGATGAGAATGGGGTATTGAAATCTTCTAATATCAGGGTGTGAGGGTCAATGTGTGCTTTATGCTTTAGTAAAGTTTATTAACAAATGTGGGAAATTTTTCTTTTGATGAATATAAAATATTCTTCTCTGTCTATTTGGATTAATTTAGTTTTGAAGTTTATTTTGTTAGATATTTGAATGGCTATACCAGCTTGCTTTTTAGATTCATTTGCTTGGAATATCTTTTCTAACCCTTTATCCCTTACTCTCAAGTAATATTGAGTCCATTGATGTTGAGGGATATCAGTGTGTGAGTGAGTGAGTGTGTGTTTGTGTGTGTTTCCTTCCTATTGATTTTGATGAAATAAGATTATATATTTTGTGTGTTTTTCTGAGCTTACTGAACCTCCTTGGAGTTTTCTTTCTAATACCTTCTGTAGGGTTATATTTGTAGCTAAATATTGTTTGAATTTGGCTTTACCACAGAAAGCTTTGTTTTCTAAATCTATGGTAGTTGAAAGTTTTGCTGGGTATAGTAGTCTTGGTTGTCACTTTTGGTCCCTTGAAGTCTACAGCACATCTGTCCAGGCCTTTCTGGGTTTTAGAGTCTTTGTTGGGAAACTGGATGTAATTCTAATAGGCTTGCCTTTATATGTTATTTGCTCTTTTTTGCAGCCCCAGTGGGGACACAGGGATCTGAGTAAAGGTAAAGTGGAAGAGACAGGCTTTGGGAGGATGGGAATAGATAGAAAAGGGACCAGATGGGTGAAGAGTGATGAAAAGAAAGAAAATGCAGAGAAAAAAAAACAGAATTGGAGGATATTTAGTGGGGAAGTGGAGACCTAGGGCAGTAGGGACTCACTGGATTCTATGAGGGATACTCTGGCAAGAACTTCTAGCAATGGGGGATAGAGCTTTCCCAACCCATCTACTGTGATTAGGCAGTGCTTCCAGTGGTGAGACTGGGACACCATCCCAGCCAAAACACTTTGGACCTATCACCTATCCTCCCTTCAGATGCTGCAGGGACAATGGAAAGGCAGAATCCCATACCAAGGGAGGAAAATCATGCCTGCTACAGCAGGGCAGGGCAGGATTCAGATACTGGATAGCAACAAGATGATTTCTAATGATATCCCACTCTACTCATGGATCGGTGTCCAGCCCAATCTGAGAGGCTTACTCCTACAGCTGATGAGAGCAGATACAGAGGTCCTGGGTCAAACTTCAAGCTACCTCAACTGCCTTACTTGGTAAACCCAAGGTTTAGATAGAAAACCTTGGGCCTAGGAGAGCACCTGTCATTCAGAAAGAGGAAGATACCTAAAGTCTAGTGAGACACCCCACATCAAATTTTGAAATTAAGATGTATGTGAATATGGATATCAAGCACACCAAACACACATTATGCAAAAACTGAAAATGAAGGGATATTGTGGAATGTGGGTAGGGTATTTGTATTGTAAAAGTTTATTTTTATTTATGAATAAAATAATTGTCTTGTGTACTTTTGTGAAATGGGCCTCTGGGGTATTGGCATTTTGTATTGTCTGCAGGTGTTGGATTTCTGTGGATTTATGAGAAGTTCTGGATCATTAAAAGCACCTGAGCTCAGAAGCTTAGGGTTTCCCTGTCCAGGATGGTGCTTGCCATGATAGCAGTTTCCTGTGCTGAGGTATGGCAGGGATTTCACCTGTGATTATGCCCCCGTGTAGTCCTTGAAGAGTCACACCATAGGTGAACTACAACAAGTAGTGCCTGCAATGTGGGGCATGCCATCATGCCAGCTAATCCAATGTGGAGACATGAAAGAAGAAAAAGAAACTCCCTCACAGAGTCTGTTTTGTTTGGTGCTGTGTTGTGTTGTGTTGTTTTCTTCAAACCTTCCCTAATACTACTGAGGTGAGGTGGTCTGAAAACATATGTCTGCTATGGTGATAAGAACTCCACACTAGTAGGGAACTTTTCCTGAAGACAAGATTACAAGTTGTTTTTCCTGCAAAGCAGACTGTATCTTTAAATCTGGACAATGTTTCCTCAGGATCAGCACACAGAGCCTGTCTTACATAACTGGCCAAGGTTTGTATTTTGTGCTGGTAGCTGAACTTTGTACTGTAAGAAACACCTGGTGTTATTGGTTTTAAAGAAATGAAGGGGTCATGAAAAGAAGCTGAGGCTTGGCACCAGCAAGAGAATCAAGGAGAGGCTATTGGTGGAGGTTCAGCCTCAGTGGCAGCTGAAGGCCCAGACTGAAGTGGCCATACACAGAAATTGAGGCTTGGCAGCTTCTAAAGAGCCCTGGAAAGGCTATTGGTGAGAGTGCATTCCAGTTACAGTAGTTTTGGAGATATCAGTACCATGGGATGACTACTAAGAACAGCAGCAGCAATAGAAGAAAGCCAGCCAGAGGCTAGAGGACAAATTCTGTGAGCTGCAGAGGGCAGATCCAAGCCCTTTGGAGAATACCAGATTGTGAGTGAATTCCAAATAATCAGACATTGATAATGATTTTCTACTTTCGAAAGACATTGTGAAGAGCTTGATGTATGTTTGGCTTCATTTGGTCCTGTGCATTAGCAACCCTCATGATTTTTCCTCTTGTAAATAGTTTTGTGCGTATAGTGTTAAATTGTGTTGTAGACATACAGTAATTTTTTTGCTTCCCTTATACAGAAAAGGGAAATGTTGTAAAAGTTTATTCTTATTTTTTCATAAAATAATAGTTTTGTGCGCTATTGAGAAAAGGACTGCCTGTGTCTTGGCATTTTGTATAGTGTACAGGTGTTGGATTTATGTTGGCATATTCAATTGTTCAGGATCTACACATGCTATCAGGAGAACATCTGAGGAGTTCTGGATCAACAAAAACACCTGAGCTCAGAAGCTCCGGTTTCTACTATCCAGGCTGGACCTTGCCATGATGGTGGTTCCATCTACTGACAGAGCTTTCACATATGAATATGACTGTGTGTCTTCCTTGGTGAGCCACACAGCAGCATAACAACTACATATTTGCAGTTAAAAAATCATCCCTAAGGTCCACTTGTCATGTGGTCATACTTTTATTCTTAACTGTATTTCTTCATTTTCACATTATATCAATGTATATTCACTTAGTTACCAAAAATACTTGTAACACATATGAAACTGATTACTATTAAATAGTATATTCATAATAAATTCTAACACATATGATTTATCTTGTGAATTGCATATTTATTAATAACACCTATTGAACCATATCATAAATTACTTATCCTACTCTGGCCCATAGAAGATCATCTAAATCTTTTACATATGGCACACTATTTGAGAACTCCAGACCTAAAGAAAAACTATATATACAATATTCTCCCAGTAAAGTTTCATTATAATCATTTTCTTTAATAATTCACTTCGTTGTATCATGGACTTAATGTGCATTTAATAGATACTGCCCAACAGTCATTTATTCTTAAATATTTTTGTTATGGTTATGTGGTGGTAAATAAATAAATTCTTTCTGATATAATATATATATTGCAGCACTTGGTGAATATTATATGATAATTTCAAAGACAAAAGTTTTTTATACAATATAGATGTTAATGTCTCTAAATAACTTATTCAAGAAATAAAATTATACTTCAACCACTGAAACATTATTAAAAATAACAGTCATCCTAACTACAATTATGGAAAATAATCAAGGCACATTTATTATATTCTCTACATCAATACAATTCAATGTATCCTTAGGACACATGTGGACAGTGTCAGATGTGCCTATGTAGATCTGTAAATACAAAGGACAGACTCTGTAGTATAAAAGCCGATGTAGGATCTACATTCCCAGAGGCTTTTAGAAAATGATTGTGTGCATCTGCAGGCTGTTTAACTTTCTGCCAAGTTTCTCAAGTTCTTTGTTTACGAAGGGTAGGTTGTAAATGTAAATATCTCGAAAACTGGCGCCAGAGTTTGTGACACACAGCAGCATTTTAACGTTCTTTTGGTTTCACAAAGAAACTGGTTACTACTGATTTTGTAAACACAGTGCCAAGGAATCATATTTTACTGGTTTGTTTCTCAATCTTGGTGTCAATTTTAAAAACACAAATTTCAAACCAGACGTTTTCTATTTTGAGGTTTTTAGAAGTTGAAAACAGTAAATGTTATTGTGATTTTGAAAAATAACAGCTTGTCTGTCTTTACTATTCTGCTGTTATATTTTCTGACTTGATAATTTAAATTTGACAATAATGTGGAGATGCCAGTTTAATGTCAACCTCAATGAATATTTTGCATGTTGATTGGTTTATCATTATTACAAGGCATCATCATTTATTTCTATTCACCCAATACACAATAAGTATTTCACTTTTCAACTATAATTTTTTAATGTCTAATAATTTTTGGTAAGTATGTTATGTACAGGCTTATCAAAGTGAGTCACATTCAAGTAGTGTTTCTTGACTTTGGTGACATGCTCCAATCCCTCTTCAAAGGTTTTGGAATCAGGCTCTCTGGAGTCACTTTCAAAAGTTGCTCAATAAAAAAACCTTTCAGCATGAGGACTATGTAAGTCCTCCAAAAACTTGTATAAAAACCATTTTTCCCCTAGGGTTTAGTAACATTAACTAGAAAAACCAAGACAGAAAAAGAAGTTAGCATTCCTAGCAGCATCAGCATAAAAATTAAGGATGAGATGAAAAGCTAGCAAAACAAATAATGGGGAATCTTCAGGAAAAAAAGAGTAGACTAACAAAATCAAAGAAAGTTGTTTCAAGGGTGAAATTCTATAAAGGAACCTATATTCAACAAAGAAGTCAATCATTATGAGAATTAAATTGAGTCTGTAGAGTTATAACTTCTGAAACAATATATATTTGCCACCCCCCATTGGAAGGAAAATCTGGACAAAGTGAAAGTAAACCACAAACAAAAAAGAATAATTATAGATTTTATCTTGACAATTTTACAGGTTAGAAAGAGGAGACTGATCCTCTGAAACTAGAGACATGGACATTTTGTGCTAGGACCTGAACGTGTGACCTCTGTAAGACAAACAAATACTTTTAGCTGCTGAGAAATCCCCCATACTGGTTTCTTTTTATAAGAACACTTAAAATACAATCCCTAAGTAACTTAGACAAAATAAATGAAACTTGTACTAGCTATAGTCATGATGTTACAATAGATCTTTGAACCTATGTTTCAGTTCTAACTGAAATTAAATATAGTCTAAACATACCAGGAGCGATAGATCATGTCAAGATGCCTCACCTACAATAACTTAGTTTTGGTTCAATGAACATTCAAGTATGGTCTTGCAATATTGTCTTTGCTTAAATATTTTCTTTACCTGCAAAGCTTGTCTCTTTACCCTCCCATTAATTAAGCTGTCCTTTTGTTTCATGACCTGGTCAGTCAGATCTTACTTAAACAATAAGTCTTCAGAAATGCCATTTTGAAATTTTCATTCTAACATTATACTACAGATGATTTTCAATATGATCTTTAATTCTTTGAGTAGAGCTGTTCTGTTTCCTTGAGTTGTTTTTTTTTAAGTATAACATACACACCATATAAGAGTAAAAACAAATATATACATAAAATATATGTTGACTTTGTATCTTTTCCTCAGAAGAAAATATCAATAAAACCAGGTATATATTCTTCCCTGGACTAGATTAGTGTTTGTGTGAATTGTTAAATATTTCCAACATATGAAAAAAGCATCATTTCCTCAGCTTGGGTTTATAAAGTTTATTGACTGCACTTAGTTGTATATATATCTCACATAGCACCTTTCAAATATGCTAGTACCCTTAAGAAAATCAATAATGGAGACTCTATATCCAACATATTTAGAATAATTATTCTCTGTGTCATTACCAATACCTGGATTAGATGACTACAGCCACAGCAGTTTTCAAATCAATATGATTCAACACAAAATCAAACCTGTTGGAATTTTTAGTTTCTTAAATTATTTTCTTTTGCTGTAAGAAAATTTCAAGTTGTTAGGAAATAAGTGCATTATCTTATAGTTACAATTCCAACAGCATCAACTATACTGTGAGAAATACACTGAACAGAAGGATATTGGTGTTACATTGTCTTATTTTGTAAAGTTCTGATGTGCCAGTACAGGATTTCTATATCATTGAATTCCCCTGCATACAATAGAATAGAATAGATTAATCTCACTTACCAAATTGCCCTTGTTTCCTAAGTATAGAAGTATTAGCTACCTTAAATGGAAGACAAGGTTAAACCACAGAGCATGCAAAATTTCAATTTGCCACTTAATTATTAACTCTACCATAAAGCCAGCCAAAGATTTGTTTCTGGCATTCTATTACCAATATTCCTACCTTAAAGGATCCCTGAGAACTAGCTCCTTGTCATTTTATTGTTCAAAAAGGTCCTGCATAGCCATGTAAACATAAAATTAGTAGACTGCTAATGGAAAGAAAAGTAATGTGTAATTCAGAAATAGAAATTAAAACCCTAGATTACTTATCTGAAAATGTTCAGATAGCTTAAGGTAAAAACCCTGTTTATCTGTATCAATTATGTGCTTACTGAGACCATTAGTTCTTGTTTTAGCAAAGTTGTCATTTTTTCACCAAACAGATGTCCTGATTATACACTCCAACAAGCTGCCTGCACTTAATTTATGCTGTTGTCTCTCTAATTATAGCTCCCTAATAATGCCTTTTTATATTTTAAATATTTCTAATATACTTAGCCAACTATAATTGTAGAATTCACAGAGAAATAATAACGGCAGTGGTATCCATTGCCTGTCACTCATTTACCCCATCAAAAAATCTCTTTTGAAATCAAATTTTAGAAATTCTTCAATTCTTTTATAAGGATTTTTCATTCATCTTTGCTGTGTGTATTAAGAGTTATACGAAGACAGTATTTACTGATTTTCCCATAGCCTCATACTTATACAATCATCCCACACTGAATGTGTTGCATAAATTAAGTTTCTCAGATTTAGAAATCTTTCCTGCTAAATGCTATTAAACACAAATGGAAATTCCAAATGAGAGGAAAATCTTCTCTTGTACAGCCATTTGCTGTGTTATATTTATGAGAAAATATAAACTGCTCATCTTTCACTCCACATCAGTGAAGTCTCTTGTCTCATCATATATATCAATCCCCTCTCACACATAATAGTTTATCACTTTAAAAACACACTTTATAATTACACGCCGCAGCATCATTTTCATCCATAAATATGTATTTTCATTTAGAATTGCTTTCTGCTGTGGTTTAGTCAAATAAATTGCCTCAGTGGACCAGGATGCAAATAAAGCTGGAGGTTCAGATTTACAGAGCCATGGATGGTTTGGCATTTATTTCACATTAGAGTAATTGTGCATTCTTTCCCTCACTTAAAACAAAATGCTTGGTTTTACCATAAGTTTTACCGTAAGTCTGAAAACAACACTTTAAAATATGATCCTCAAACACATCAGTAATAAATAGTAGTGTATGAGTAGAACTCAAGATTTAGCACATCTTAAAGGCAAAACTATATGCTAGCCTGCTCTTTGCAGACTTCAAAATAGGGTCTTACCTGCAAGTTCCAGGAGATGATTAAGGGAAACAGCAAAGGCATACTATTATTGGGTGGGCTTCACTGACTTCCTGAGAAAAATATATAAGGAAGACTTCCCATATTTGGAACACGGGTTTTTGTTATTCAGTCTGTGGCTCATCGTGAAACCGTTATTTCACATACACATACACTTAAATACTATATATGTATTTTTAAATAAATCTAAAATACTATGTTTCTTCATGGCTTTACAACTTCCTTAGTGATATTTATCACTTATTTCCTCATCTTCCTGTTGTTCTTCTTATTCCCTCCTTTTCCCACTTAAGTCTCTTTAGTTATTCACATTTCCTGCTTGAAAACTCCTCTGCCCTACTATTCTCCTCTTAAATCTTCTTTTATTCTGTTCCCACACTCTTTTATCTTCCTGGTTTCTGCAGTTACCACATGTTGTAAACTCACATCTAAAGATTAGAGCTACAATCTGCAAAAAAGAGAGAAGATGTGGCTCTTAATTTCCTGGGTCTGGCTATCTTGATCAGTGTAATGCAAGTATCATCATTTATCAGACAAGAGAAATTAATGATTCCATTTTACTTTTCAGTTGTTTTATACATGTACTACATTTTGATCATCCATTCCTCAGCTTAAGGACATTTTTTATGTTGTTTGCATTTCCAGCGATTGTGAAGAGTGACAACGAACACAGCTGAGCAATTATCTACCAAGTAGAATGTAATATGCAATCAATGAAGCTATGAAAGTTCTAAAACATATCAGATCACACAATTTTTTTCAGCACCAATCTTTAAAAGTCTTCATTATAAAAATACCTTTGAATTATTGATCAAAATGTTGGCGAAATCTATATCACAGAGCTTAGCTGTTCAAATTCTACATTGAGAAAAGAATGTTTTCCCAGCTATAAAGAAAGAGTAGATTTAACTGGTACCTTCAGTTCTTAGCTGCCTCAAGGCCTTGAGTTATTGATATCTTGCTTTTCTCAGAGAAAAGGTATTATCAGATTGTTTACTATATTTGCAGGTTCTTCTGCCTTCAGAAGCTCTTGGCCCTTTGTAATTTCTGTATCCCAAATATTCTTGTCACCTTCTTCACTTTGTCTAGGAACCCAATAAGCATCCTGATAGTTTCAGAGTATGACATTCATCCAGTGCTCATAGCTCTCATAATTATGGAGCTACTCAGCTAAATATGATTTCTCTTTGGATTCAAACTAGAGAACCAGATAAATCTCAACAAGCTTTCTGATGGATATCTATGACTAGAAAGGCAAAGTTACATATGTGCCTAGTTTGGATCTCTTTCAGTGAGCAGTCTTGTCTCCATGCATTCTATTTCACTTGGCAAGATTTTTATCAGATCTGACCCATAACACTTGTCCAATTGTTTAACTTTCTCATAAACTGTAATAACATGGAAGAGAACAGATGTTTAAAATTCCAAACTCCATCTCTATAGCTGCTTCTGAAATACCCCAAGTAACATAGATAAATGCATTATTCAATGTTAGTGATTTGAACAGAAGAACCTTACTCAAATGATGTATGACTAATACTTGGCATCATCACAATTAATCATCTCTTATCTTTTCTGGTACTGGGAATGCAATATTCCCAATTTGAAGAAATATATTTTAAGAATATAGTATTTTTATTTACTTTCCTCAAATCCCCTTCTATGTATGAAAGTATAGCCCATTTCTAAATTGAGGGGTCACAATTTTTCATGATAATGCATGAACTTTTATGATAGAATTTGATGATCAAATTCTGTTGTCTACAATGACTTTTTTCTTTAACTTAACAATCGTTGGCCTCACATACACAAATTGAATTTGTAGTTGATTAAAAATACATTGAAAGTCACATTTGTGCAGATGTTATCTGGTCATTATTATTTTACTTATATAACAGATTTATATGGCATTTGAATTATATGAGTTATAGAATGTGATTCAGAGATTATTTAAAATACATGGGAGGATTAGTGCAGAATATCTCAAAGTTCTAAGGTATTTTTGTTTTGTTTTGTGTTTGTTTGTTTGTTTGTTTTAATAAGGAACGTTAGCTTCTGTAGGTCAGGTCAAGAAACCTACACATAACTGAAAAAAAAAATCTCCATGGATATCAAACTATGCATATATAGATTATAAAATGAATGTTTAAAATAATTTTAAAAGAAAGGCATCATCAGCAGTTGTAGAGTGATCAGAAGATAACTGAGGTGCTAAATATGATGTTAATACATTTTATAAATGTGAACATTGCCAAAACTGATCCAAAAAGAAGAGTGTGAAATTATTAATACATAACAATGACTAATGGTTGAAGAGATGCAAATGGTTTCACACTATTTGATTAATTTCTCTATTTGTATTTTTATAATTAATATACTTGATAAAAGATATTTAGACAAAATATTAACAGCTAAGGAGAATGTAACATCATAAGTAACAAAAATATAATACCATGTAATATGTAGATCAGGTTAAGAAATTCACTCATATAAATATGAGACTATGTCACTCTGAAAGTAAGAGTTTAAGCCTCAAGCTTTTCTTCAGTATATAAGCTACAAAGAACTCAATTTCTCAAGGAAGCACAGGGTTATGATTACAAACTTAATGGAGATGAAATTATTCCTTTTCTGATACATTTACTCTGCTTCATTTCATTGCAAACTTCAGTGTAATTTCTGCTCTTAAGGGATTGCTGAATACTTGGAGACTTGAGGGTAAGATGCCATCCTTTTCTTGCCTTCATCTTTCCACTGGCTGCAGGTAGTCACGTTAGTGGAAATGCTAAGTTGTACAAACATATTTGTTCTTACTTCTGTTAACTGACAGAAAAGAGAACAATCATGCTTTGGTGTCCATTGAAGAATTTCCATACGATTAGAACAGTGAAAATTTTATTAACACCATAATTTGAGCTCAGATGAAAAAGAAAAATATTTTCACATCTAATTTTAGAACGTCCTTTACAATTGGTAATTGTTTACCTTCTGAAATGAAAATATACCCTGATGGCAGAACACACTGAGTAGCAATTTCAGGAACTCCATTCTCCAGAGGATATTTCTTTAATTCTAAATTATTTGCAATCTGAGCCAGCAAAGTTACAGGTATGACAGGATAGTGGAGAAACTAGGTGATCCTATGTCCTGACATTTCTTTTAATTCATTGTCAGTGTGTGAATTGAAAAGACGGTCTTGAATATTTTCTCAGTGTTAAAAATTAGGAGAGGAAATGAGAGAAATTTAGAGAAAATTTAGGATTAATGCTATGGATTCATGAGGTATCTATTAGCTCCTGTTGATCACTCCATTATTGAATTGTAAATGACTTCAGTGACCTTTTTAAGGATAGTTCTTAGTCACCCACAGAAGTTTGTCATCTCATATAGAGAGAATTTTTTATTTTTGTTCTGTCATAATGACATGTAACAGTGCTTCTCAACCTGTGGGCTCAACCCCTTTGGGTTTTATATCAGACATTTATATTACAGTTCATAACTGTAGCAAAATTACAGTTTTGAAATAGCAATGAAGATCATTTCATAGTTGGGTGTAAGCACAACACGAGGAACTGTATTAAAGAGTCACAACATTGGGAATTTTGATAGACACTGACATATAATATATTGACCTGAATGCTTATGGTAAAATATGCAAATCAAGGCATAAATCAGGACATAATTACATAAAAAGCCTATCACAATGCAGTATTTGCAGACTCCATTGCTTAGTTAGAAATAATATAATTTAAAACAAATGTAAGAGAAACTCCTGTCTTCTTTACTTATTTAATATTTGGAAAGGAATAGCTTATTCAATGGGATAAAGTCAAATGTTCCTTCTCAGAAAATATTTTTAAGTAGTTCAGTAATTTTTATACAGAGAACAGAAAGTAAATCAGTATTGTTTGTTGCTGAAGAGAGCACATCATATGGTCTGCTACTAAAATGGAGAGTTTTAATTACAACAAAAATGTTTTTGAGTTTGCATAGAGCCACATAGAATTTTAGAACCACATATAGAGGTATTGATGCATACTTATTTTAGGGGTACTTACTGTCCAGACCAAGATGGAGCTCCATTAATAAAGCTCTTCTTGACAATAAAACTGCTCATAGAATTTGTCAGGACAGGTAGAACATGGTACACAGAAAATGTTAGTAGCTGAGTTTCAAAATGGAAGACTTTATGTATATCTAGTCTCCCATGTCTATCTCAATTTTCTAGAATAGTTTTTACTTTTGCTGCTATAAATAGGCATGCAAATGTGTGGCCTCCTGGGGAGAGCTATAGATAGTGTAAGACAATATCTTACATCATAAAAATTTTATTTCTTTTGGAAACTGTGCCTATGAAGTAGACACAAAAACATTTTAATGGTAATCCATTTCTACGACAGAAAAGCAACTCTGGAAGAGTCCTGGAAAATTGTCTTGACATCCCTGTACTAAGACACTAGAGCTACTTTATACAGATGTGTACTTTCTCATGTCCTATGCCTGAGAGAATGTTCTTTGCATCAGTTGCCATTATGTCGATGAGGATTTAGACACCTAGCTTAGTTGTGCAGAAATAAAGACAGTGGTAAGTACAAATATTTCATTGATATCTTTTCACAGTGCCAAGAATGGTCATAATCTTATTTCTGCAGTACTGGAATGACCTCCTGAGACCTGAATCTTCAAGTCAGGAATTGTGTGAGCAATTTCCTGTAGATAACATATGACTCACTAATTAAAAGTAAAATTTTCATGACCCATGAAAATTCATAGTCTATCACCAGAAATTATTCACAATGAAATCTTTATATCTTAGTGTAGACAATCCCTCAAGACAAATGTTATAGTTTCACATTACATAGGAATGTGGAATACACAATGAGCAGTGAAGTCTATGTTAAAGTGCAAAAGGCACTATGATTGTATCAGATTATACAAATATCTATGACTGGTGTTTACTTGCTATACTTTAAGGCACTAAATCTTCTCATTACAGATAGGTGACTAGCTCACTCCATAACCATCAGGGTAAAGGAATGTTCTAACAGAAGCATAGTTTTAGAGAAAGTATCCCACATTTCTTGATTACTTTCTAGACATTAATATTGCTATGTTACGGAGACATTTATTTAAATGGATAAGACGGTGCAGTCATGAGTAGTTCTAACAGGCAACAAGCAACCTGCCTCAGGGCTGGGCCAGATTCCCTGAGCTTCCTCCCAGACTCCTTAAAGCCTGATTAAAGAAGCCTAAATGACTCACTTTGCTTTTCTACTTAGTAACGATTTCCTAAAATCTGGCTATTCTCAAAGAACTGCTTTCTCATTTGGGGAAATATTAACCACAGGAATAATGAAACATGATTCTATGAGTTTGAGTCAGGAAAAGGTATTATTTAAAACTGAATCTTTGTATGTTCACATATGTTTACAAGACACAGTTATTAATGCTGCATTACAGATCAAAAACCAGTACTGGATGTCCAGTTCTAGGATAATAATTTACACAGGAAAACAGGAATTTTTTAACTATACTCAAATTATGACATGTTTTAATCCATTGTAAATTAGTTCTATCAAATCAGCTTAAGGGTCTTAGAATCAAATCAGCTTAAGGGTCTTAGAGCTCTTTTCATTACACTTTTTGTCTACCTGACACCAGTTCTGGATGCAGGTGGAATATCACAATGCTGTTCTGCAAAGGACAAGAAATTATTGGACATTTCTGAAGTTGAATAATATATTAATTAGGTCCACTCATAGTTTAGTTCTATTTTTGTAAAATCTAAAACCTAAAGGACCTTATATCACCTAAACAATAGCTGAGACGACCTGATTCACTTCAAGAAAATACAAAAAAAAGAAACAAAACCAAGAAAGAAAATCATGATCGCCTATTGACATATACTAGATGTTATCTTTAACTTTGTTGAATAAAATGAAATAAGTTTTGGTGTTTTATGTATGTACAATGGAGAGAACAATGTTCTTTTTATTCTAAAAGAATCTTATAAAAATAGTTAACAATTCAAAACTTGTTTGCACTTTTAAGTTAGGAAGCTGTACATGCCTAGAGTCTAGGAAAGTTGTAATGCTGGCACAAGTTATTATTTTACTTGTGGTATTCTGTCATTGAGCCAGATGGACAATTGTTCCTTTTTTGACTGTACTTTGAAAGATATATGATAAATGTTTTTGTTTTTCTTTTAATACTTTAAACATTGTTTCACAATAAATGTGCTCTTAGTGATTAGGGATGGGTAACTGCTTGCTGTCACATGTATAACATGATATTTACACTCATGGATTCACCATGCTTCCAGATTTGAAGACATGTCTTAAAAGTGTCTTTACATTTTTTTCTATTTTCCCTAGGAAGAATTAGAATTAGTTCATTACTAAGGGTTTGGGTTTCCAATAAATGCAAAACAAGAAGTTGAACTGGATCAAGTGACCCTTCCAAAGCTTTGCTTAAGAGTTAAACCTTGGGACCACTTTTCCTGCACAGTTTTTCTGTGCCCATTTTAGGTTAAGAATTTAGATGTAAGAATAGTTGTATGTAAAGATAGAATATTCATTTCTCCAGTCTTTGAAGAAAATTAGCGATAAAGAATTCTTGTCAAGTTTTGTAAAGTAACTTCACGGAGAGGCTACAGAGATATATCTAGAATCATAACAAACACATAAAAATTGTCAGTTTCTACACTGTCATTTCATATTTACTAGTGCAGTTAGATTGGCATGTACCAGATCAAGAACATCAATAATTTTTTTTAACAAAAGGTTAAAGAGTTAGTATTTCCGACTTTGCCTGGAAAACTTCTATTTCAAGTATTCATGTATGCCATTGTGGTATAGAGTTTTCACAGGTGATACATAACTGAATAGAATAGCTATATTCTAGTACACTTTTATAAATACCTAAGTTTAACTTTTATGTGTTTTGCATCCCAGAAATGGTATACTTGGTGCTGTGGAGATGGTCTGTGGGTAAATGAGCAAGATGCAAAAACCTGAGACCTGAGATTGATGCAAGTCATGTATGTAAAGAGTCTCATATGATGGTGTGCATCAGTAATCCCAACACTCCTATTGAGATAAGTAGGGCAGAGATAGAGAAAGTGCCAGAAATATCATAGGCCGGCAATTGGGAGTGCATAGCCCAGCAGAACAAAAAGACATCGTGTCTATAAGATGATGAATAATTCCAGAAAGGTTTTCTCTAATTTTCAGAGGTACACTCTGTCATGTGTTCACCCTGCCCCAACTTTTAGATTTAGAACATTTTAAAATGCTGGACTTTAATTTTCAAGATATATATATATATATATATATATATATATATATATATATATATATATTCTAGTTTATTAATACAGCATGCAGAGACAGAGAAAAATAAGTGTTCACGTTTTGCTCTTGAAGTTTAGTTTGATAACACTCAACTTTGACTGTCTATGTATGTAGCTGAGACAAATTCATCAGGTTATTTACCAATATTGTACAGGAGACCTTACTGTACTTCCTAGAACAAGAAAGAGGTATTCTATGGTCCTTTGAAGTGTGTTATCTGAGTAATAGGTGATTCCCTAAAGGATTCATGTACATTATGTTTTAGTAATACTTAAATCTTTCACTTCTGAGTATATACAAAAGCTTTAATAATTCAATCAGCCTCATGAATATTTAACTTCTATTTAAAAAAAAGATAAGGAATGCAACCTATGTGTTTTTTCGACATACAGTACATGTGCAGTTGTGCACATGTGTGTGGGTATATAGGTATTTGCATGAAATTATGTGACTTTATATGTGGAATACAGAACTTGATCTCAGCTGTCTTTTTCAATCATTCTTCACCGTATACTTTTAGTCTTTCACACCTTTGGCTAGATTATTGTCCATCAAAGATTCTCTCTATTTTCTCATCTAAGCATCTCATAGATGCTTCTCTCTATTTCCCGACCAATTCTAGTATGATAGATGAACATTGCTGTGCCATTTTTCGTCATTGGTACTGGAATCTTAATTCCAGACATCAAGTTACATGACAGGTATTCTACTGACTGAACCAATTTCCCAGTGCTGAATTTTCTTTCTTTCTTATTTTCCTTTTTGAGATAGAATCATGTAACCCAAACTGAACTCACATTCATCTACGCACTTAGTTCATACTGGCCTCAACTTCAGGTTCTCTTGTTTCCACCTGGCAGCTGTTTCTTTCTTTTGGTTCCCTCAGTTGGAAAACCAATGCTATTCTGTATTGTTGGCTCAAAAGTCTTCATAAGTCACCAGCAGGAACATTACTGGAGCAAGGTAGAACACAAATCTCAGTTCTTTCTTAACTTCCTAAGCCAAAATTTATATTTATCATAATTCCTGTGTTACTTTCATTAATATTAAATATAATTGATAAAAACTAATATTCATCTAAATGTATTGCATTCTGTTCTTCACTGCATTGCTACTCTAACCACACATTACCTTATTTCTATTCCTTTTTGGACACATTTCTAAGCAAGTGAAATTAATTATCCAAATTAAATAATAAAATAAGCAGTATTTTCATTTTCATTGCCACATTTTTTGCATCCATTATCAGTTCTAAATGTTTTCAACTGATAGTTTGAAAACACATTTGAAGCTTATTTGCTATCTGATCTTTGCAGAGACATCCAAATCAGAGTTGAGCTCATGAATTAAAATAATGTCAAAGTCATTGAAATAATTTGTCTAGTTTCCTCAAAGACTTCATAAAAATTCCATGGAACATTTGTATATAAAATTTCAAAGCTCATCAGATAATAGAAGAAGAGAGACAAAGTAGGTATTTCATTAATTAAAAATTTTTAAATGGTAAAATTTTGTTTGCTATATAAATATGAAAGCTTAAAGAGTTGTTGGCTTCATGACATGAGACAGAACTCTACTAAAATCCTTGAAATGTACCTGACTCAAAATACATTGATCAGTGGGGTTTAAGATGCTTGCAAACAACATAAATTAAAATACCAACGATTAATTGTTAAGAGAAATATACAGGCAGAACCTCCCATCTTGAAGCTAAGCAAGTCATAAATAACTCAACAATTCAAGATTTTGCAGTTACTGCTAACTTTCCAGCTTTCAGAGACTTTGCTTTTCATTTCAGCTCTTTGCAGCTTTGCTCTGATTCTTTTTTTTTCCTCTTTGTTTTCTTTTCATTTGTCATTTTTTTTTTCTTTTTTCTTTTTTAAGCTAAAGAGCAAGCTTCTGCCTGCTTTGGTTTCTATTGAGTAAGACACTTTTTTTCCTGTCCATTCTTGCCCTGGTGCCTCATCTTATGTTTGAGGCTTTGGTTAGCTCAGCTTCCTGTTTGTATTCTCTGACTCACCAGAGGGGAATGAGCAGCAATTCTCTCATCTTGATTTGCTAGTTTCCCTCTAGTTTTACTTAGTGCTTCAAGGTGCGTTTTTTTTAAATTAATTAATTAGTTTATTAATTAATTAAATTATTTATTGGTTCTGTTCCATGGTGTTAGGGATAGATCCCAGAGCACCTCAGATGCTAGGAAAGTACCCTAAAACATTGTATATTTTTCTGTCTCAAGTTTTCGCTAGTAAAAACAAAATCAGAAATTTTTAGGAGGGGGACAAAGAATACATTTGCTGATTAATTAATTGTATTAAAAGATGTGTGTTTGCAAAAATTTTTTACTATATTGTTATATATTTCTTATGCAAAGAAATTACTTAGAAATTTACAGTAAGCCCTCCAGTGATTTCCCTATTCCCACTTCCTCTCTTCCCATCATCATTCCAGGTGTGTTTCATATTTCAAACATGCATGTTCTCATTACCTATATTCAAACTAAACACTAAAAAAAATGTCCAAAAAAAAAAAGATTTAAACATATGAATTTAGAAATGCAACAAAACCTTGCAAAAAGAGAAAATTTTAAAATTAATATACTTTTTCCTTTCAACAATTTCATTGTAGAGGAACATTTAATCTTTAATCCATCAGCATGACTGCTCTAATGTAGAAAAAAAAATATTAGAATACACTTTTAATCCCAGTATTCAGAAGGCAATAAAGAGATGAAATTGGCCAACAGGATTAGCTCAGGTAGGTTTTCTGAACACTAACTGCTTCTGCTTTTTGTATATTAGGGTCTTGGATTTCTAGCAAGCTAAGAGACAAGGATGGTGAATGTAATTTTTGTGTATGTGTGTGAATACATATCAAGGAAATCATGTTGAAGTGTTTGAGAAAGATGATGCTCCTGATTATAAAGTTGCTAGTGCAGGAAAAATTATACTCAGATAAGGAAGAGGTAGAATCCGCACTTAGAAGCTTTTTTAAAAAGTTGTTAAAATAAAAGGAATGTCAGGAAGAATTTTTTTCTTAATTTAAGATAAACTGGGGGAATGTCAATTCCTTCTTAATCAATATCCCTTATAATTTTGGATGTAACGAGGTTTCATTTTTCAGGCTATCATATGATTTTGCTTTCTCATATTCTTAAGGAGTAGATATTCATGTTTAATATCATAAACTATCATATGACAAGTGTTTTTGATATTTAATTTCAAATTAATTGTGTTCATATTAATTTTTAATAATGAGAATTGAATGTTAGACAAATTGTTTACCACTGATCTACAACCACTATGAATGAGACCAAAATAAAATTACACATACACATGCAAATGCCATGACATAAACTATTGGTTTGTGTGCAATCCAAATCTAACAAACAAACAAAAAAAACAAAATTAGTGTTGATTTCAGTAGAAAGAGAAGAAACAAAATTGTCATGAAAACATTAACGAGTAAAAGATTAAGAGTTGAAACCAAAATGATTTTATGGAATTTCCGGACAACATGCTTGTTTTTGTGGTAGAGTAAAAAATTACTGTGCAGAAAACTTACAAGATGTACATTCAAGTATTTTTTACTGAAATAAGCAGATACTAATAAAATATTTATTGTATCACAATAAAAATTTCCCTGTCCGAAAAATTCTAACACATTACAACTGTTATAATTTCAGCAAAAATTTTTAGAAAACTTGAGAATAGATCTCCCTTTTTAAATTCTGTTTTTCCAAAACTTGAAATTAGATGTATATGCTGTTGTATGCTAAGCAAAGCTAAACTCTTTGTTTTTCTTTTAATACTGCGGTTTTGTTTTTTGTTTTTTCTTTTTTGTATAAAAAAGAATAGTTGGGAGATACATTCCATTTTCGTCTCAGAAAAATTAAGTTCCCATAAGAATCTATCCACAATTTTGGCCTTTATCTCTTCTAGTCTATTCTGTGCTTCTTCTTGATTCCCTAGGGTCTATTAATTTTGAGAGCTATAGATAAACTATCTGGTTTACACTTTTCAGTTAAAGACAAAGTTTATACATGTGAATGATGTTTATATTTGACTCAAGCACTTAACTATTTAAACAACATATATATATATATATTCATCCAAGAACTTTGAAAAGACTGCATATATTACAGTGTGTTGAGAGAAATGTAGTTATCTTCAATAATTAAAAATTTCAAAATGCAAAGAGACTGAAATTATTTCTATCCATTGAAATTTGTAATGTAGCAAACAGAATTTAGTTTCCTTTACTATATCATTTAGTTCTTCAATAAATCATGTAAACTTGATTTTAAGTATGTCAGCCATTTCCTAAAATAGGAAAGTTAGCTGAAAGATGATAAGAAGCACATTTAAACATACATACCTTGGCTGGTTATTTAAATTAGATTTCCTGGCCCCAAAATTATATGTAACTATGTAATCAAGAAAAAATTTCCTCCCCCTTACACTAGCCTTATGCACATGACACATCTCAATACCAATCTCAATAGCAAGCATTCCACCCTACACCTAAAGAAATATGTCTGACAAAAGAATTACTTTGATAGAGTAAATGATAGAGGTTCAAACCCTCTTATTTCTAGAACAACAGGAATTGAACCTGCACCTAAGAACTCAAAAATCTTCGTGCTACCCTTACACCATGTACTAAAATAGTAAGGTCAGCTAATAAAAGCTATCGGGCCCATACCCCGAAAATGTTGGTTTAAATCCTTCCCGTACTAATTAACCCCTTCACCCTCCTAATCATCTACTTCACCGTATTTTCAGGTCCAATGATGACCCGAGTTCTTCCAAATTGCATCTCTGACTAAGCTTCAGTCCTATACTTCCCATTTCCTCCCTCTTTAATTTTAGTCTGTATTTATATTCTTGTTAAATTATGCCCATATCAATTATTTTCTCAGTGCCATAACCATACAATTTAATATAGGTCTGAAGGAAAGATATAAGTAAGAAGAAGAAATTAAAGTCACTGCAAATGTATAAACTTGAGTGAGATGGAAGCAATAGAAGACATAGGAATAAAAGAGTTCCAGATTTACTTCTAAATTTAAGCTAATATTAATAATTGCTAATATGGTGATGTGAACAAAAGTCAGTTAAAAGTATCAATTTCTATTCAGGTTCCATAACCAAAAGAACTGAATCACTCTAAGCAGTGAATCAATCTGCTTTTGCGATGATGGCATTTTACTTGCTATGGCCAGGTTGCAAATTTTATCATAAACTCTGATGTAAATTAGGAACTAGAGTATAATATGGTGGAGATATGAGATTTTCCAGAAATCCCCAAGTGTTGGTGTACGAATAGAGAGCAAAGCAGAAGTCATGTGGCCCATTAACTGCCACATAAATTATCCTTGAATCAAGAGGAACATAAATCTCTCCTTGATGAAGAGCAGTCATTGATACTTTACTTTGTGCACTGTAGACTACAGAAAACCTTTTGGAAATACAACATACCATGTTCAGGAAATCAGGTTCCATACTCAGGAAATCAGGTTACATTTGCTTTTTTAAAAAGTTATATAATATCTTCAAAATACCACCCCCCTTTTTTCTTATTGCCTCATTTTTAACTAATAGCCATCAATTCTCTCCACAGAGCAATGCCCACAAGGGCTACTTTGTTTTGATCATCACAAATAATACCATAATTAGCTCTTTCATCAGTTGGCAAAGGGTTTCTGGATTCCATCTCCAGCAAGTGAGTCATGACTTACGATGTTCTTTGTCTCATCTTCCCTAGGGTTTAATTACAAAAGCACTAGATTCCACTGGAATCTGTCACATGAAAACAAGTTCTGAAATCAATTAATTTATGAGTGGTGATCTTCAGTTGTAGATCAGAGACTACATTTATCTCACTTAGAGAGAATGGGAATTTGATGGAGTTCACAAAATTTGTGTAGTAGAAGATAGAATTTGTCTTAGAAGTCACAGAAGCCACATAGTTCTGGAATTTTTTAAAAATACATATTCTCAAGGTACTTATTTCTGTCCTGCTATGAAAATGAATAAATAATTAAAAATTTCCTTTTCATCTATCAACTATATTTGCCATTACACACAAAGAGAATTATTTTAAATAATAGATCCACCCACCAGATGGTATGCAAAGAAAGGTAATTAATATTTCATAAGAAAATCAAACTCCAGGAAAGTGAATGCAACTAGAGATATTCATATTAAGCATTTACCAACACTCAGAAAGCCAACAATGTTTTTACATACATTTTTACTAGATTTTATGAAAGTAACATAATTGAATAAAACTATGAACTGGTATAACACGAAAGTAGAAAAATGCTGTCTAGGAAAACAAAGAGGATCAACAGGAGGACAGGAAGATAGCAGTAGATATGTACAGATGATGTGCTCAACTATGCTCTCTAGCTGTATGAAGCTGTCCCTACATAAATCAATGCATGTACAATGAGCATATTTCAATGAAAATAAAATTTAAATAAGAAAGAAAATCAAACTCCCCTAGCAAAGAATACGGCGTATGGAAAAGCAAACAAACCAAAATGCAAATTATATAGAAAAAGAAGTACTACCACACAAATCATATAGCCCTTTTGTTTTGAAATGTGCTCCTGATTGCCATAATTTGATTATCTTTATACAGCTCAATGTTAGGGTGTTTCAACTTTCTCCCTGTGGGCATATTCTGATTAGTTTGATATGACATATGGAATGCTTAATATACAAATACTGGGTGATCTTTATATTCTTTAGTTCCCTCTTTGACTTTATAATTTTAAATTTTGGAGCAAATCCAATGTTTCTATTATATTCAAAATGATTAGAGAAGAAACACAAAAAACTTGTATAATTAAAACTGTAAAATTAGATCAAATAACTAACCTCCAGGCCTATTAAATAATTATTTACTTGGATACAGTATACTGTGTTCGCACGATTAATGTGCAAGTTGCTTTATGGTTGCTTATTTTAAAATAATACACACATACACACACACACACATACACACACACAATATTGCAATACAAATGCATTATGTGTTTTTGGTACTTATTTAATAACAAGGAGATATTTGATATTTAACAACCTTCTTAAATGAAAAGAGAGGTTATGAACTTGAAGGAGACTGGAGAGGCGTATGAAAAAGGTTTTGGAAGGAGAAAAGGAAGTTAGAATTGTGGTGATTGTATTATACTCTGTGATAAACTGCCATGGTACAAAGCAAGTTGTAAAGGGTCTGTTTCAGCTTACAGTTGTACATCACAACCCACAACCAAAGGAAAAAGGGGCAGGGCCGCAAGACAGGAATTGGGAGGCAGAAACTAAAGCAGAGGCCACAGAGAAATGCTTCTTACGGGCTTGTGCTCGTCAACTGACTCTGTGTTCTGTATAGTACCTGGGACTACAAGTCCAGAAATGGCAAACTCAGGCAAGTTGGACCCTCAACACTAATCCTCAATCCGTGACTTACAAATAGGAAACTTAAAGAATTCAATCAGGAAAATTACTCTGAGCTTCAAAATATTCAGGTTTCCACAGTTTGGGTGAACATTGTCATTGTTCTCAGTTCTTCACTTAATAATTGTGATTTTTTTCCCCATGTTTTTATTGTGCAGTCAAAGCATAGTCCTTCGAATAACACAGATTTGGCTTGAATTCCAAGTGTATATTGATAGTATTTGTATAACTTTGACTTAGGTGACCTAACCATTTGGGGAATATTTTCAGACCATCAAAATGTATTGAATGCCATTTTACAAACAGTTTGCAAATATGATAACAAAGTCTTTATTGTTGCATCAAAGACAACATAGGCAAAACCAAATTTATGATCCGTTCCAGTTACCACCATTCTGCAAATAATAAAAATTTCCAAAAGCCAGACTCTTAAAATATCTTTGAAAATATCTATGTTATATATTTCCATACACTTTTTAAGTAAACGTTTGTTCTTTAAAGTTATTTATATCACTGTATTGGCATCTTTAACAAAATTGTGGTTACTGACAAAAATGCTCTACTATGAAAATTACTATTTTAATTAGTATAAATAATAGCAATTAGTATTTAATTAGCCTTGATTTAGTGATATATTTACTTATCATTACCTAAAAGGATATATTTTAATGATAATAAAAAGCCTAGTGAAATGTATTTAATATAGTATCATCATTACAAGAATTTAGAACTTCTACAGTTGTTATAAATTGTTTAAATTCAATGTTATTGATCTTTTAATGAAAAGCAGTAGCAACAGCATAATAAAGAATAGCATGATTAGAATATTTGTATAATACATTATTTTAAAAGTACATGTAAAAATGATACAGTACATAACAATGCATTTTGTCTGTCTCAGAAGTAATTACATTGATATTTTCTTCCATATATTAAATAGAGTATTTACAGATATGTGGGCATATAATAATGGAAGTGTTTGTTTGCATATGTACTTTTGGAAGGCGCCATTATTATTTCTGCCTACTACATTCTTGGAAATGTAGAAGGATCTTGTGTAATGTATGTTTATTCACACAAAAGTGAGACTCATATCCCATAAAGTTACTTTGAACAATGAATTGAAGTCTATTTTATAATTGTGAAAGAAATAAAATTTTGGTTTGTATGGTCACAAGTTTGGCTTAACTTGTTGTCTTATAACCTTCATTATGTGATTTTTATATTTAAAGACACTTTACATTGCATGTTGTGGCACTATTTACATTGAACTCATAAATGAACATTTGCTCTATAAAACACATCTCTGCTTCCTTTCCTTGCCTTGTCACATACATTAATTCTTAGGCTTAAAAATTACAGTGAGTAGATGATTTACATGTATAAAGCTAAAAAATGTTGGTAATTGTGATGATAAATGTGCATATAAATATAAATATATTCACATTTGTATTAACATACATATGCACTTTATTTATTTTTATGCTTTTAACTAATTTTCTTCTCTCATACAGTACATTCCTACTCCAGCCTCTTCTCCCACCCCTCCTCCTAGCTTCCCCCATCTCCCTCTCCCCTAGATCCATCCTCCCATACCCCATTTCCCCAAAAGAGCAGACTTTCTGGGTTTACCAATCAAACAGGGCATAACAGGATGAAACTAAGCACAGCAGGTGCCCCTACATCAAGGCTGGATGAGGCAGCACCAGGAGGAAAAGGGTATCAAGGGCAAGTAAAACAGTCACTCCAATTTTAAGGATTAATACAAGAACATCAAGCTAGACAACCGTGTGTTGGGGACCTAGCTCAGAAGCATGCCTGCTCAGTGTCTCCTGCTTCACTCTTTGACAGTCACTAAGAGTCCTGGTCAGTTGACTCATGAGGTGTGCGATAGGCATTTTCAAGCAAACATATTGATAAAAGACAATAGCTTGGTAATTTGGTGATTTGAATCTACTTGACTTAAAACCAGATTCATAATATTTGAATTTTATAGTTCAAAGTATTTTTGCTTATAAATCCTTTCTAATCTATTTAAAGTATTTCTACAGCTTATTTAACTTATATAAGAAATCAAAAGTGGTAAAAAAAACCTAATTAAGAAGTAATATTAAAAAAGACGTTTGACTTATAGTTCTAAGAAAATAATATGCACACTAGATGAGAAGAAATAGGTTCCATTCTCAGGCATATAAAAGTCAAAAATCATTTCTAATTTTTTAGAAAGGAATGCATTCATGTGAAAATTCTAGGTTCCAGGACAAAATATAAAGTTCTACATAATTATTTCAAGATTAAGAGAAATATTTAATATTTATGTCAATTTGCAAATTAAGAAAATTTCACTGTGTCATCCATTGGAGAAATGAAGCTAAGAATTAATAAAGACTACCAAGAAATATGAGAACTTGAACTCTTACATGACTTTCTAAATTAAAATATGTCACCAACAAATTATAAAATTGCCATAAAAATAATAAATGTAATGAGCCAATTGTCTTTCTCTAATAGATCCAAGATAACTTGGCATAAATACCTCTTTTACAAGTGAAGGGCCCAGGGGTATATATACATGTTTATGTGCTTTTATTCTATCACCATACCTGTATCTTTGTGTGAAAATATAAATGAAACTTAGTAGTTAATGATTGTATAATGTCCTTTGTATTATTTTAGTTAGACTAAATAGAAACAAATAAAGATATCTTGTTTGTTGAACTAGACTTCATTATTCACATGTGAAAATCAGTACTCCTCCCTTCTCACCAAGAAAGTGCCAAAACTTGTTGCAATTCCATTCTCTTTAAATGACAAATTCATAATCATCATGTTTTCTTAAACCAAAAACTGGTCCTCATTTACTTTTTTCTACATTTTAAATCACATCCAGCCTATTATTAGATCTCTCAATTTGTTCATTTTTTTCTTTCCCATATCTATCACATTAAAAAAGTATTAATACATCTATTATTGATTTTCTTGTTCAACTCATGTTTATCTATTTTAGTTGTGTTTAAAATGTTTTTATGCATTTTATGTTGAGTGATGGTCTCCCTATGACTTGGAATTTGTATTGTCTCCAGATGTTGGATTTATGTGAGGGATGTTTGATTTCTAGTGATCTGCATGTGCTATCAGTAGAACGCCTGAGAAGTTCTGTATCAATAAAAACACCTAAGGTGGGACTCTCACTGCTCTACTATTGAGTACTGTGACTGCCATGATAGTGGATCTCTGCTGAGGTATGGAGGAGTTTTCACCAATGAATATGCCTCCTTGTCTTCTATAGTGAGCTAACAGAGTGGTATACTACTACAAATGACATTCCTATATGGAGCAGGACATCACATGAGCTAATATCCAATGAGAGACAAGGAAAAAAAAGAAACTCCAGACTTGTTTGAGTCTATTTTGTTTTTGTTTTGTTTTGTTTTGTTTTGTTTTGTTTTGTTTTGTTTTCTGCAAACTGTCCAGATACTGGTAAGGTGAGGCAATCGTGACGAGACACTTCTGGCATGGTGATGAGAATTCGACCCCATGAGGGAACTCTTCCTGCAGACAAAGACCAGTTTTTTGTGTTTTTTTGTTTTTTTTTCCCAGCAAACTAGAATCTATTTTAAAATCTGGAAAGTGTTTTCTTAGGGTGCTTAGAGACAGCACACAGAAGCTGTCTTCCAGAACTAGTCAAAGTTGTATCTCATGCTGGTATTCGAACTTGGTACTGCAGGATTCACTGAGGTGGTGCTGGATTTGAAGGCATGAAGGGGGTCATTGGAGAGCAACTGAAGTTTGGCACTATGAGAGGCCAGGAGAGGCCATTGGTAAAAATGAAGCCTCAGTAATAGTTGAAAGCCCTGATTGAAGGGGTCATGTAAAGACATTAAGGCTTGGCAATACGAAGAGATCCCAGGAAAGGATATTGGTGAAAGTGCAGCCTCAGTGGCAGTTGAAGGTCCAGATTGAAAGGATTATACAGACAATTTGAGGCTTGGCACCATAAAGGGAGCCCAGGCGAAGCTATTAGTAAAAATGCAGCCTAGTTGCAGCAGAAGCCCCCAGCTTTCTGAAATACCATGTGATGACTACCAAGTACAGCAGCAATAGTATAGGGGAACCATCTAAAACCTGGAGGATAAACTGTGTGCAGCAGAGGTCACAGCTAGAGAAGTGATCCAAGTCATTTGCAGCAACCCAGAAGTTCATGAGTAAATTCCAGATGATTGGACATTGATTAAAGAAGTTTGGTACATGTTTGGCTTCATCTGGTCCTGTGCATTAGCAGCCAGCCATTATAATTGTTCCTTTTAAAAATGGTTTTTCTTTTATAGTATTAAATTCTGCTCTAGAGATAAAGCAATTTCTTTGATTGGCTTATACAGAAAATGGATTGTAGAAGTTTATTTTTTGTTGTGTTTGGAATATTGTTTTGTGCACTGTTAGGTGAACAGCTGCAGAGGCCTTGGCATTTCTTACTGTCTGCAGGTGTTGGATTTATTTGGGAAATGTTTGATTGGTCCTGATCTGCATGTGCTATCAGTAGAACACCTGAGGAGTTCTATATCAATAAAAACAACTGAGCTCAGATGTCCAGCATTCCACTATCCAGCATGGCACTTGCCAGAATTGTGACTTCCTCTGCTGAGGTCTAGTAGTCTTGCACCTATGAGAATCCCTCTTTGTTGTACTTGGTTAATCACCACAGCAGGTGAACTACTATAAGAACCAGTAAGCTTGGAGAAGAGTTTGAGCCAGAACAGCTAGGAAGTTGAATTGAACCAGAAGAGTCAGTTGATTTTAGTACTGCTCTGAGTTCAGAAGGAGCTGGTCATAGTGGCTCAATCAGCAGTAAGTCTTTTAGGCTTAAATACCTTAGATTGTTCTGAGGCTGAGGCTGAAGCCTTCCAGTTCTAGGCTTAAGATTAGAATCTACAGAGGGCAAAATGTTCCAGGGCTCCAGGACTAGGTCCAGGCATTAAATTAGACAAAGAATAAATGCCTTTGAAACTGAATCAGTGGCTACAGTTTTCATCTATACTGTTTCTCTCATCCATTTTGTCCACATGTGTGTGTGTGTTTGTTTTGCTGGTTTCCTTTTCTACGAATTTTGGAGTCCTCATCTGGTATCTTTGGATTTATTTTTTAAGTAGTTAATGGTCTTTCTGAGAAATTATATTGCCTTGCTTTGACAGATTACTTTGATGTAATTTGTATGTGTTTAAGAGTTTTCTGTTTTTAACTATATTTACATTTACTACCCTAAATTTTATCTTATACGTCTACTGCATCCATTAATAGAATATGTTCATAACTCTTTATAAAATGTGCATTTTTATTAAATGTCTAGTCCTTTCGCTGCCTCTCCTAAAAAAAGAGAAAAGATAAAGAACCATTTGACAAAGGAGAATAACCAAAATAACAGGCAGTTACTATTTTATGTCACTCCTCTTAATTTAGACTGAGCTGATTCATTACTATAGTAAATATAAGTCTTCAAAAGCCTACTAATAATAATATTCCATTAAAATTTATTTCAACCAGTAGCACTTGGCCACTTCCTAACAATATGTGTCTCATACCAGGCAAACTGCTTTAAGAGTTTTGTTGTTTTGTTCTTTCCAATCATTGATGTGTAGATATGGATTCAGGACAAAAGGCAGTTAGTTATTCTTGGCTATTCAATCCCAGTCTTAGAGGGTTCCAGCCTCTATCCAATCTAATCTTCAAGATGCTAATTCTGACCTAGTAGGCTTCAGCCTTCTTAAAATAAAAATTAAAACTCTAAGAATTACTGTAGACTGTGTTAATCAGACTGGCTCCTTCTGAAATCAAAGCTGGGCTGAACTCAACTGACTCTTTTGGTTGGCTATTTCAACTCACTTTCTGTTCTAGTTCAAACTCTTCTCCAGATGCTGGTTTAATCTGACCTTCTGAGCCACCTGACTGTTTCTGACTGAACTTCTCCGACCCTGGCTGACTCTGGCTGACTCCTGCAACTTCTCTGACTGAACTGCTGTGCTAGGCTTCAAATTGATTCTTACTGATAGATGACTGACTCCTGCTGAACTAACTCTGTGTCTCTACCTCAGACTGCCTTAGACTAACTCTATAATTGACTGTCTGATTCTCTGAGCTAAGAACCTCCTTTTATATCATGAGAGTTGGGTGTGTCCTCACTCTGACTCCCTCTGCTAGCTCTATCTCTGAGTTATCACTTTGCCTGCTCTTCACTCTGATTTGTTCCTTTATATTCATGGGAGCCTATAGCAACATCTAATTAAAGGAGTGAGAAGCTAAACAACAGTAAACAAAAGTAAGCTACCCTATTTCATTGCTGAATAATCTGAAGTGCTTTATTTTTTCTAAAGTTTATTCCAAATGACTGAATTTACTGTGACTTATTATTTGGATCTTCAAGTATTAAGGTCAAAATCAGTAGCTGAAATAAAAACTATACAGTTACTAATACTGTCTGAAAGAATGGCATGTCCATATTTTATATGATTTTTATACTGACTTTTACATTTTCCAAAGTAGTTTCCAAACTTATTTTACATGTTTCAACAATTTTCAAAGGAGACAATTTCATAGTAAGATATATTCAAAAGCACAAGACAAACTAATTTAGAATATTTTTTTCAGTATGAGAAATTCCAGAAAATGAGTCAAATCTCAAGTTTCAAAATACTTGCATAGTCTTTTATTTGATTAATATCATGTGTTTTCTGGATATTGTCTGTGTCATGAGTTCTGGACATACCACCACCCTAAAAGACAGCCACAAATTTTTGTTGTCATTGTTTAAAATTCAAAAGCAAATTTTTTAAAAAGTACTATTCAATTTCCTTCATCTTCCAACTTCATGGTAGCTATTTGATATTGTTTTATAAATTTTCACTTTATTCACTGTGCTTATCATTTTATCCTAGTTTAATCTCTTTGGATCCAAATAAGAACACTTATTCCTGAGTATAAAAAGTAGGATTGCCAAGTTTCCATTGCTTAAACTCAACAGAGCATTTTGAGTTATTTTACCAGTCAAACAGAGCTTGTCCTTACTACTACATTAAACTTGATACTCATCTAACTGCCAAAACTTATTTGTTAAAGATGCCTCATCTCTTAGTGCTATTGTGGAATGGTGGAAGTTTTAGCAGGTAGGAGCTAGAGTCTGAAAACCCTGTCCATGGTGAGGACAGGCCCTAGGTCTTTCCTGATATTCTTTTTTGTTGGGAGCCGAGTTGAAACGCCATTATAAGATGGCGCCGGTTTCCTGCTTCCAGGTTCTTCTTGCTCGCATTAGGAGTAATTGCTCACATTTGGAGTAAACAAGTTACAGCGCAGGCGCAGGAGAGCAGTCCTTGCTGCCTCCCTCCATGCTAATGAGGGTCTGGACGAGTATCCAATCATTGACGGTCACGTAGCCCTATGCTCTATATAAGCAGGGTGCTTTTTGCAATCAGGGTCTTCGCTAACAACACTTAATTGAAAGGCTGTCCTCAATAAAGCGTAAACCAGAAGAATCCTGTGTGCGGCGTCTTCCTTGCAGGCGAGGCGGGCGTCCACACTTTTTGTTTCCTTAAGTTGTGTAACTATTTCTTCTGAGATAAAACTTTTCTATCTAAGAAGTACAGCTGTGCTTCTTATTTACTCAAGTATCCCCAAATAGATTTGTTGATTGAAATGTTGAGTAGTCACAGGATCTGGCCAAGCTCCCTGGCATCCACCCAGTCTACCTGCTCAGAAATAACAATTTTGAAGTGACTGCTGTCCCAGAGAAGATGAAAGGTGCCATTAATTTTAAGATTCATAAAATTTCAGAAATATTTTGATGTGGCAAATCATCCTTCATAAAATTAAGGAACTATAGAAGATACTTGGGTCTATGAAAAACTGGATAAAACATGTTCAAATGGAAGTAATTAAATCATAAGTATAGATAGAGTATGAGGTTGATTCAAGACTGATATAGAATGTATAAAACAGGATTAGCAACTACACCTATTAATCTAGTTATCCAGCCTTCTAATCACAATTACTTACGAGGATGAAGCAGCAATTTCAAGGTCAAGGGTGTCTTGGACTACTCAGTAACTGGCTGGACAGGCTAAAAATATTACTGAGACCATATCTTAAAATTATATATATATATATATATATATATATATATATACACAAAAAATATATAGTTGGATATTATCAAATATCATGTTATTATACTATATATAACATAAAATCATATATATATATAGGTTATACATAGTAAAAATTATAAGTGTATATAGATATATATATATGATAACATGTACACTTTAACAACAATTAATAAAAAAAAAGAGAGGGCATGGATTTGAAAGAAATCAAGAGGTTTATTTGAGATGGTTTGCAGGAAGAAATAGGAAGGAAAAAATAATGTAGTTATATTATGAACTCAAAAAATAAAACAAATAATTTAAAAAGTATGTCTAGGGGTCAAGATGTATTCTAGGTACTGAATCCTCGTCTTGTTTAAGCATGGTCCTTGGTTTATTCATCAGTAATTCATTTATAAAAGCTGAATTGATATACTATCTCACTGAATGAGGTATAGAGGGGCCCACATGGACAATTAAGTTTGTCAATCTCTCATTTTGTTTTAACCAAAAACATTCTTGTTTAAAAAAAAAATATATATATATATACACACATACATATATACATATACATGAAACATATCAGTAGAAACAGTTGTTGTCACATGCTAAACAATGTAATTTTGACATATTAAATTTAGGATAACTGTGGAAGGAAAATATTCAAAATCCTAGGGTGTAGAGAACGAAAATGTGTGTTAGAGTATTGAGGCGTTAATAAAACAGTATTTAAGTTTGGTGAGAATGAACACACTGACGGATTAAAAATAAATTACACCAAAAATTTACTTCAACAGCTAGATGATATTGCAAAAGCCCAGTAATCCAGAATCGAGCTTACGAGCATTAATTAGTGAGATGGTTACTTTTGTTCTCATGGTATGAGTATCAAAAGTGTTTTCAGAAAATACTCGTATGGATTACACAGTTCTGCTGCAGGAAAAATCCTAGGTGGGATGCCCCCTTCACCTCCTCATGCATCTATCTTCAATAAGCTTTAACACTTGAATCTATGTCTTCGCTAAAATACAATATGTGAGACGCAATTTTCAGCACTAATCTATTATTTTAAGATGATGGCCATTTATCACAGAAACACATGTACAATAATCTTCTAAAATGATGTTTTGTTTCTAAGTATGAGATCACAAATAATAGGAGAGCCAGACATGAAAGTTTAATCTATTCTGAACTCTGGTTGTAAACTGCAGTGGCCACCTACTATTCCCTAATCTAACAATAGTTAAGAACAATATGAAACAGGTAGTAAATTTTTACATCTAGTGATAAAACACGACCCTGTTGGGTTAATGTTTTCTACATCATTCCATTTTCAGGAAATAAAGTGTGTTTTGGTAAGTATGCAGTGTCTTGTAGTTACCTTGAACCACTTTCAAATCAAGTTGCCCTATTTAAAAGAGAATGGCTGATGAACCTCTGTATCATAAAAAACAGTTTTCCCAAACTGCTGAATGATTTATATGTGCATAAGATGATATCTTTAACAGGGATATAAATCCTTACCATTACCAAGAAGAAATTCAAGGCCAAGTGTTTTAGCATTGAAAATTCATAAATTCTAGTTATTGCCTACTGGAAAGTCACCTGTTTTTTATAGCCTTGTTACTGATAATTTTTATGCTTATGAACAAGTAGCCACTATACATTTCAATTCAAACTATTTATTTTCAGTGAGCTCATAAACTTTATCTCCATGGCAGAGTAACATGATAAGTATATATCAATTGTGAGTAAAATTGGCACCTGTAAGTGAAAGAATTACTGAAAAAGATAATATAGATAGGACAAAGAGTATAATATACCCCATTGGTAATTTCGTTTTCTGATATAAAGGAATAAGTTACAAACTCATGAATGACTTTGTTGGTAATATTATTTTGGAAAGATGGGGAAGCCCTGATACTTTATTTGGAGTTTTAGCATGAACTGAGGCTGGGGTAGAGTTAGAAAATTTTATATATATATATATATATGTGTGTGTGTGTGTGTGTGTGTGTGTGTGTGTGTGTGTGTGTACTTTTATATATATATATATGCACACATATATATAATTATATACACACATATATATACATGTATATATACATACATATATATATCACACACATCTATACATAAATATATGCATCACATACACATTGTCTACCACAGCCTCAGTTCATACTAAAAGTTTTTTTACCTGGGCTCAATTACATTTAACACACTGCTTTTACTTGAATCCTTAAGGAAACATTAAATACACAATATGCATTTTGTTCCATCAGTTGTATGTGTTGCTGAAGTTATATAAGAATAGTTAAAATTCAAGGAAATTTTCACATGAATTCCTATCAGTCTGCTTTACAATTTTCTGCTCATTAACTAGATTGGAATTCTATCTATTATTACAAATTTCGACCTAGTCTTGAATAACTACAGCACTAACAGTATTCTGTCAGTCACTGGTGATTTTAGTTTCAAATGAGTGGTAATGCTCAGTGTCATTGGTGATTCTTCGTTTTGCTACTCTTGCTGAGAAATCATCTCATATTGAAGAAAAGGAATTCTGTGCAGTCAATATTTTAGTCATTGTTTGTTTCTAAAGTTTTCAGATTTTATGAGTCTATGGTTGTAATTGATTTTTGCTTTTCTAAAGTAATTTTTTCCTTGGTTTTCCAGTAATAATATTGTTTTACTCTAATTTTGTTTAAACATGATTCTAGGATTCAACATCATGCAACAAAATCTGTTTTGGAATTCTGACAGTGAAAACTGGTCTATCTTTGGTAGGCATTTATTCGCGCATAATTTGTCAGGATGAATTTGTTCTATTACTATTCCAACCCAACAGATTCACACCACAAATAAGGAGACCAATCATTTTGACAATCCATTCTACCTGCTCTATGAATAGCCTTTAAGTATCTGGAGCCCATGGTTAAGTAGATTTTTCTTAATATGATCTAGGCTATATTTGATGTTACTTATTCAGGAGAGATGGGCCATTAGGCATAATTACTATGCAAAGATTTCTTCTACATGTTTTATTAATTCAAATGGTAGAAGACATTAGAATCAGAGAAACAAGTATATACAGAATATATTTATTTAGGATTATAATTCAAGTGCTTTTTAGAAGTGATTCCTGAATATTTGAGGGGAATTTCACTGTGGAAATGTCCGTATCTTAGTACAACAACCTAGTAGATCAATGAGTTACATTTCACAATAACTAGAAAATGGACAACTTCACAGAATTAGTGAAGTAAGCCATTATATAATATCAATGTGATTATTTTATTAACTTGGGATGACATCATGAATCTTATTTCACATTTCAGTGGCTTCTGGGATATAACAGCACATAAATATTTGTACTCCCCTCAAATAAGCTATGTCACTGAAGAGAATAAAGGAACATTCGTGAGAAACACAAAGGAGAAATGAGGTAGTGCACTAGGATTTTTCACAGGATAGTGAGTCTGACTTTGAGATGACACAAGGTGCTATAATTTCTGTATCCATAGTCTTTGAATTAATTCTAGGAGTAGTACTTGCCTTTTATTCTTAACCTAAAATTGGCATTCAGTAATATTCCAAGATGAGGAATAAAGGCAGGCTTTACTAGGAAGCGATAAAGTATTCATTCTTTTATATCCTGTTGGATGGTATAATTCCAAATTGTTCAGTAAACTATTTTCATAATTTTTACTATTTGTTTTGAGCCTTGAGTCTTCTTTCTTTTGATTTTTCCAATGTAGCACAATTGAGATAACATCTCAGTCTGTTCAAATATATAATTTCCATTATTTTATCTCAGTATTACAGAAAAGATTTGAGCACATGCTTCACCTTTGGAGATCCACATGGATTAAATGGAGAGCATGTGATTCCTCTCCTCTATACAGTCCAATACTAGGACACCATCACTGTAATGACATACAAGAAATAGTGACACACTGGGACGATTTTTAGTCTTCTCTCGCCCACATGAGGTAAAGGCATATTAAGATGCATTCAAGTTGTTTACAACAATAGATATTTCATTAACAGAGAACAATTTTTATATGAATTTCACCATGTAGCTCAAATAATAGGCATCTTTATAATCATTGCTTTTACATGTAGCATCAGAAAGTTAATATATAAAGAATCATTATAAAATATTGCCATTGCTTTTTCATTCGGTTAAGTAACTTAGTGTTATAGGATATTACATGGCAACAACCATTGGCTCTACTTTGGAAAGGTTTGGGGCGGGGGAGTTTCCCTTAGTGCTATCTTTCAAATTTTGGCAATTATTTACATAATTATCTTACTTCCTATTGAATGGTACTTATTTTTCACACAAGGAGGGAGGAGAGAAGCACATGAGCCATTAATTTTAAAGACACTCAGATTGTTTTTTTGTCTTGATTTATACTCTTACCTTTTGCTCTATTTGAAAATAAATCAATATTCTCAGTGTTTGCTATTGTGTGCTAAGAAATTAAAGGAGCTGACTCAGCTCTAAAGAGTCACATCACAAAATTAAATAATCTTATCTAAGAGCAGCTAATACCCAGTGACAGATTCTTGACAGGAGAAGATGAAGGCTTCGACTCTAATTTCCCTACGGAGTGTGCTTCATGAAGAATGCAATTCTACGGTTGTTAATCGATAACTATTTATTCACGTGAAGTTTTTAAGTGGTAATATTGGTTTGGTTGCTGCTATTTCATAAGTCCCTAATGGCCTGATCACCTGCATTCTTATATATAGAGTTATACTGTCATATGATGCTTGTAATTTCTCTCTCTTATTCTCTATTTTCATATTTGTCACTACATAAATGCTTTCTCTCTTTAGGTATTCTGGCTTATCAGGTGTCCTAAATTTAAATGGCTCTCCTATAACCAACTTGAATCTGTTACTAATGCAGCAATGTTTATGTTGTTAATTCGCTTAGTCACTACCCTTATCATATATTATATCTTTTGGGTTTTCCAAATGAAGTGGAGGTTATTCAAAAATCCTCACATTTGAATAAATATTTCTGTCCTAATTATTCTACAGTATGAAAATGTGATCTTGATACATGAATTGAGATACCTAATTAACAAATCCACGTGGATTTAATCTTTTTCAAGTCATAATTGATTAAAAGTGGCTACTTCTTCTTTGAGACATGTATACTACTATACCAATGGTGTATTGTTCTTTTCTATTCAGCCATATATATGTAAGTCCCCAGGTGCCATTCAAACAGGCTGGAAAAAAATCCTCCAGGCCTTTTGCTAGGGAAGCAATATGATGAGATTCCATTCACATAATTTAATTACATGGAGAGGGTAATAATCAGGTTAGAAAGAATTGTGCTTAGTTACTGCCATCCTAGGAATATCTTGGTGTAAAAAGATATTTTTTTTATTGGGTAGTATTTCACAATGTGTGTAACTTACAGTTTTTCTATTATTGCAACTATTCTTCTCTCTTGGTCATGCTGCAATTCAGGAGCAGTATACTAAACTGGTTAAGAATAGGAACTCCATAACCAGAATTCATGGTTTAACTTCTGACTTCTCTCCTTTATGAGTATAAGAAGTGCTCTCTTCTTCTGACAAGTGTGGATCGTAATTCTGCCAATCCTAATCTTGTGATTGAAATAAGAGCTATATGTTAACAAATGCAATGAGCATTTCAAGCCATGGTTGGGTATATAATTATGGGGTGATCTTGTAAAGTTATTTATTTATAATTAACTGGAAAAGCATGGCTATAATACATATTGTGATATAGCAAATACATTGTCTCATTTTCTGGTTCTAAAAAGGGAGAAAGTGAATCAAAGACTGGTAGCATCATAGCATTTGGTTTGGCATAAATACTGAGGAGAAGAAAAATGCCTATGTCCTCTTTAAGGTATTATCCATATATAATATGTTCTGTCATCCACCCAGTTTTACTCCTATTTAATGGGATACATTGGAGGCACTTGTTCATGCTTGGATTATGCCTGGAGGCTTCAATCTTTCCACACTTGAGTGGTAATTAAATCAATCAAGCCTTCCTCTGCTATGATTCCAAGTGTTTAGGGAAATTGAAGGCAGCCTAAGGCAGCCTCTACAGTTCTGCTTCCAATTAAATTATCTCTGCCCCCACCTGTCCAGTGCATTGAGAAAAAATGTAACATATGTCTGCCAAGAAGCTCCTTCATTCTTGTGCTTTATGCTTCTTGGCTGGTGCAAGGTAGTCTCTAGACCTTGTTCCCACCACAATATCAGCTGTAAGAGAGCTCTCATAAGACACTACATCCCTCCGTAGAACTGGTTTGGAAGTCATCTCTCTAGAAATACGGTTTTATTGACATATTAGCTTTTAAGACATAAATCTGAAGGTTATTTGTCTTTCTGGTTTTCTATGCAATCATGCAAAATAGAGAGCCAGTTAATGCTGACAGTAAGGATTCTTTGTCCTTTGTGAGGAAGGTTAGGAAATAAAACTAAAAGGAAAAAGTCCAAGGATAGCAAGTTGGCTACTAAATAGAAGGCATACTCCTGGTCTTACTCACAATAGATTCCCTGATATTGGTGTCTATTGATTTTGGCCCTAACTAAGGAATATTCTATGAGAATGCATGAACTGCTGAATTATTCCTGAGATTTTCTAAAACCATGGAAGTAAATTTCTGTCTATGATAGTAAGAACCACCTTTAGCAATCTATTTTACCTATCATCTGTACTGTATTTTGAATACCAAAAACATCCAGTTATACAATACAGAAGATGAGTAGCTCAATTATATACATATGTTGTAGCTATATCTCCACAATCATGTGACTGATTAATGTATTCATTTTTAAAAGACTGAATTTTAGCAATCATCCTGTTTACCATCTCTAGTGTAGTACTATTAAACAAGTTAATTCACTTAAAATCTATTTTATTATTGAGAATTTTGTACAGGAGTATAATGAAATTGATCATATCAACCTCTTATTTCTAGCCCCCAATGCTCTCTATATTTCCCACATCAACTCTTGTAATAAATTCCCTTCTTTTAATAACTCACTGAGTCTAGTAAGTGAAATTTCATGTGCATGGTTGTGAAGTTAGTCACATGAGAATGGGACCCTTTTAGTGCCTATGTCTTCAAAAAAGAATAATTCTCCTTCCCTCAGCAATTATTCACTCCTTTGTACAGAGTGTGGGTACTAAGATCATCTGGGCCATCTATTCTATTACTTTGGCTGTTTTGATCATGTGCTACCTTTAACAGGTAACTACATCTGCTGCAAATGCAGTCATGTGTTAGCCATGTTTTCTCCAAAGAGGATACTTCATAACATTCCTCCCCACCTTCTGCCTCTTGTATCCTTTCTGGCTCCTTTTCCATGAATCAATAATGCAATGATTTAATTGAGGTGAAGATATAAGCTTTTAATATATATATATATATATATATATATATATATATATATATATGATTTAATTAGCTTCACATGTCACACTGGACTCTGGATATAACTTTGTTCATTCATTTATTTATTTATCTATTTACCTATCTATCTATCTATCTATTTATTTATTTATTTTCAAGAATCTTCCAAGTTCTTTAATAGCAATCTCTCTCTCCCTCTTCCTCTCTCTCTCTCTCTTTCTCTCTCTGTGTGTTGGGAGCCATATCTTATCTGACCAAATAGGAAGAAAATGTATCCTATATTTTATAAAAGAGAAATAACTTGAGCTTATGGTAGATATAGTGATGAACACTGAAAATCCAGTCTAGGTAAGAGTGTTCAATATTAAGATGAGCTTGGAGATTGCACTATGTGCACCATACTTCAGTCTAAGTGTAGTTTAAGTAAGTGGTCTCTGAGGTAGAGTCGGCAAATGAACTGAGAAAGTAACCTCTAAATTTTGGTTTAAGCAGCATTTTCTTGCTTATTAAACTGAGAGTGTTCTCTGCTGCTTTCTAGCTAACTGCTGCAGCTTTAATCATCATAGAAACGTGTCAAATTGCTGTGAATTCAAGCCCATCCAGAATGTGGCATGCCTTCAGGATTTTAAAGAACCTTGGAGGGTCAAAGCTGTTACTCCCTATTTACTCTGTCTTGTGCTATCAACTTCTGTGAATGTAGCCAAGAAATTAAATCATTAACATATCCTGTCCTCTACTCTGTGTCGTTTTTAACTTGTGTTGTAAAATTGTGCCAGAATTCTGTCTCCATTCAGCAGGGATGTGATCTTACTGTTTAAGATCTTAAGGTTTGAAGCTGTCATACTCAGGGTATGCTGTGCTGATGTGCTATGGTACAAAGTCAGCTAAAATAAAGCAGTACTGATATAACTGCTTGAATTTCCAAAATATTCATTCTTAAAATTACTTTGTATGAATTGATTTCTATCCAATGAGTCCCCAAATGACATGTGATGTAAGAAGTCTTTCTTGTGCATTGAGTCCTGATTAAGATGCACATCATCCCGATTTTCCATGTTTTTCATCTGTTTAAAACTATACAAATTATTCTATTATAGTATCATTTAATATATAAATTGTATTGCTATACATAAAATATGTCTTTCAATTAAAATATAGCACATGCATATCAGAGACCTAGCATCACTTGACAGAAATATATGATAATCAAATATAGAAAGAACCTTAAAATTATAATTCCATAATTCTTTTTTATGGTTAAAAACATAAAAACAATTGATTTTGTCTTAAATATTTTATTCTTCCTCTTTTACATATTTTACAATGACTCTTGCTGAAGTCTTCCTCATACTTTGACTTCCCACCTTGTAGTATCAATTCTTTCCTATCCTTCCTCTCACCATTCTTGAGCACCTGAGCTAAGATTAGGGGAACTGGAAAAAAATGAAGTTTCTAAGCATCAACCATTGTACTGAGAGAAGAATAAAGGAAAGCTGAACACGGTGGTACATGATTGTTACCCAGGAAAACTAATGCATATGATGGATAATCAGAGCAATTGATAAGATCTGAGGGGCAGATAGAGGTGTAGGGAGAGGGGGAAGGAGATAGAGGAGAGAGAGAGGGGGCGGAGAGAGAGAGAGAACAACATACTTTTGTTCATTGGAAAAAAATAAATGGATGGAGGAAATATCACCTCCTTTGGTGTTGTAGATTCTCCTCTTGAATTGAATATACATGATCATTACAAATGGACCAGTACAGATTAGAGGGTATCAAGACAGAGGGATCCCAAAGGGAAAAGATACATTGTGATGATTTGGGTAAGGATTTATAGGAGGGGGGAAAGATGAGCTAGAGTTAAAAAAAAGCATTAGGCAGAGTGAGGAAATGTGGCTTCATGGCCCTCATTATGAAGTGGTCTTGACACAACTGATTTAGAGAATGTTTTAGTAAGTTTTGGCTGTCAATATCAAGAGTAACTGACTTATAAAAACTACAATGCATTTATTATAGGAGGGTGGAAACTCCACGATGAAAGTTCCAACTGATTCAGTGTCTAAATAAATAGACTTGCTTTCTGTTTCATAAATGGTGCTTTCTCAGCAAATCCTTATATATCAGAAAGATAAAGGAGATCACCATGGTGTCTTAGAAGGGCACTAAAAGCTTCCTTTAAAAATGCCATGTATGAGGGATTTACTCTTATGTCTTATTACCTTTTAAGGGTTCCTAGCACTGTCTTTTTGAGTACTAAATTTCAAGGAGTGAATTAAAGTGAGGGGGCCACAGATACTCAGTCTGAAATAGAAGCCAACAAAAAATTGTAAAATTTCTAGACGTTTAAATTTGATCAGTTTCTGAGGTCTTAATACTTTATGGCATGTGTAACAAGTGAGAAATTTAATATGCTATTAAATAACATAATTAATCACGTGTAAATTTCATTAAATAATGCAATTAATCACATGTAAATTTTATACATAGATTTTAATATATGCATACTTATTTGCCTATTGATATTCTTCACTTAAATAGCCCATCTTATTAACACTGGCCTGGGCTATGATTTATAAATCTTGAGTTCTTTGACAACTTGGATTCTCGCCAATCCTCTATAGGGAACAGTCCAGTGCATGAAGACTTCTGTTTGTTCTATTGTGAGTTTTACATTACCGCTTATGAAAGATAGAAATTAACTTCAATCAATGTCAGTCAGTTTTCATCACTGAGGGAGTTCACTGAGTGAGCTGAATAAACAGACAAGGACATTTGACACAAGTATAAGTATTCTTGTGGGTACGGCTTCATGGATGAAGTGTAAATTGCTGGAAGCAAAACTCTTAGAAACCAATATATAATAGGCTATTCTAGTTGTTTTTCAGAAATTTACAAGAAAATGACTTAATTTTACAAGTAGTTTTCGTGCAACAAAAGATAGTTTTTCATGATATTATTATGCATGAATTTTAAGCATGTGTTTAATTATGAAAAATTTAAAGAATTGAATAAGATATGCTCCACAAAATCTGACACACAATTCAAAAGCTAGCTCTATTCACAATAAAGATTATTACATGGAGGATACCAGTCAATAAATTGATGATCTTTATAAAACATCAAAAAGGTTTATTTCTGAGAATAAATATATTTTAATGTGATATTCAATTTATGTCTGTTATTAGATTAATAAATATTAGCATGCATCATACCTTGGAGATAGTGGGAAATTTAATAGATTCAGGATTGCTTTCTGTGTTTTATAACAACCTAATCTGTGTGTTGAAAAGCTAATTTGAAATTAAATTTTGTGGACATAACTTTGTACTTTGAGGTTAACACAAAATCATTAAGGCATATTAATTTGAGAAAAAAGATTTTAAAGTTCTTTATGCATTCGTAATTCTTTTGAAAAATAAAAACAAAATGTCTATTCATTTTACTCTCAGAAGGTACTTATTAGTCACAAAAGCAATGCCTTTTTTGATGTTATATAGAAGAGGCCTTTTACTTTGTTTATGGTGACACTGACCATTTCATTAGGACTCTTGTTTTGGCTGTTACAGGATCAAAAGCTAGTGAATGTTATACTAATTTTGAAATAAATGCTAAGAAAAGAAATTCTGTTTCAATGGGTTTTCTACTTTCTTACTTTTGGCTGTGACTTCTGTAAGTAATTGCATTATGCAACTCTTCTGGTAAAGAGACCAGCAATGCTTTCCTACTTTTTATTATACAGGTAAGGATTTTACAGGATGGTTTGCTTTCAGTTGCTTCTTAATCTCTCTACTCTTCTCTTCTTGGCTTATGATTTCCACAAGTGATTATTTCTGGTCAGAAGATAAAGGTGATTCTCTCTGGAGGTTGATGCCATCATAATAGCTTTCTAATCACTAGAAAATGATATAAATTATGGAAGACTGAAAAGGGCACATCTGCAGTAATCCTTCTTATATTAGCACAATGTTCACTTCAATGAGATAACCTGCAGCTACTCACACTCTCAGGCTTGGCAACAAAGCAGGCAAACCAGTTGACTTAGCAGGCTACTGCTTCACCCCTACCATGGAAGGTCTCCTAGGGTAAAGATTCAAAGCAATTCATGAATGCTGCCAAAAAGACTTAGCTGTCCATGTGATGTTTAAAGATATTTCTTCCCTCATACCTTGCTGGTTTATAATATCTATTTGCCATCACTCTAATATTCTTATATTAAACAATATGTGCTCATGTAGAATATCATGTAGAATACTTTAAATACCACCTATTTTTATATATGTACACATATGCATGTAGTATTTCTATTTATGGGTAATTTATCCAAGTATAGAATGCTATAGGATATAAGAAGTCTATCTCACTTTATAATAAGTTTATAGTATTTTTACCAATACCAAGATAGGAGTATGAAAACTTTGTTATTACAATACTTACACCAATAATTTCACCAACATAATTCACTTCTGAATAAAACAGTCTGAGTTAAAATATATTTGTCTTGGGCAAATTGCTTCATCTTTCAATACCATGATTAACACATTTATCAAATGTGCTTAATGATACATAACTCAGCTTTATCTAGCAACCAATATAGCAACAGGTAGCATGAGTACCATGTTTGAAAGATCACGATTCTTCTACTGCTTGTGCTTTAGTTTGTAGAACATGGAGACATATTTAAAAAAAAAAACTTTAAGGGAAAGAGAAAGGTGACCACAGTGGAATGGAGCATGTAGTGTTACAGCACAATTTGAAATTTATCATCTGATCTGAGATTATTTGATCTTATATGCTAAATATTGATCTTGGTTGTGAACTCTGAAGAAGTTAATAATGTATTAACAAAATAAATTCATAACCTTTTACAATGATGTTAGTTATATATTATTGTCACAACTATTTCTTTGATAAGCTATGCAAGTTAGCACGTGGGAAACTTTTCTAAGTGTAACTCATGGGAACAATCTTATCGTATGATCCTCTGTGGGAAACAACTGCGAATGCATATGACATGAGAATGGCCTAGTTTCCTGCAGTTTCTCAAAATTCAAGTTAAATATACATTGGCTCATAGCCCAAAATCCTTGGCAACCTTTGTTACCCAGGGTGTACAGTTAGAGTGTCTTAGATGCATGGAAAATTTTCTTTAGTAATTACCATGAATGGGACAAAGAGTTGTATAACATCCAACAGAATCTTAATTTTAATCAAGAAATGTTCATCTGTATCAGTCTTTAATGCACATTATGTTGATGTTAATGTCACCTGCAAGACGATCCCTCTAGTGCAAATAAAATTGTTCCACTTTTGTCTTAGTTTGATATTTTTTTTATTCTTTTTGCAAAACTAAATTTTCTTTCAGTTTGGCAGTGTGTGGCTTGATTTTATTTTTCTTTCTTAAACAAACAAGCACAATGACATTAAGGAAAATTGATAGTTATACTCTATTTTTTTTGTAAATAATATATGATCCCTTCTAAATTAAAGAAAACTCTAAAGCAAATAGTATTACTATAATATACACTTCTACAGTTGCAATTGACTGCACTTCCTTTCAATGTGTGGAATGTTGTTTTTTGTTTTGTTTTGTTTTGTTTGTTTTGTTTTTTCAACACAGGGTTTCTCTGTTGTAATTCTAGCTGTCCTGGAACTCACTCTGTAGAACAGACTGGCCTTGAACTCACAGAGATCTACCTGTGTCTGCCTCCTGAGTGCTGGGATTAAAGATGGGACTCACCACTGCCTGGCCCAACATGTGGACTCTGAATCCTCAGTGCTATATATTAAGGGCTATCAGAAATGAGCAGATTAGCACCCTCAGGAAAGGACTAGAGGGTGAGGAGAGAGTGACCTTACCTTTTACTTGCATCCATGTAATTAAGGGCATCTAGAAAATCAGTCACATGGAAAGGAGAGAATTACTTTTATTTGCCATGACTACCAGCACTTTGAGAGACCGTTCCAGCCACCAGATCTGTGGGGTGTTGTGTGTGTGTGTGTGTGTGTGTGTGTGTGTGTGTGTGTGTGTGTGTATAGATACATGTAAATATGTATATTGAGTATGTGTATATACTGAGTAATTTTGAAAACATATACTGAATATGGTATTTTGAATTAGCAGAAAATTAAGACTAATACACTTACTTAAATTTCTTATCTGGTTTCAGACATAAAACCAATAACACATTTGCTTCTACTTCCTAGTAACAAAGTGTTGTATTAGCCTGGCGTAAATGCCAAGTTGCATAATTTATGGCATCTATATTTTACCTTTTTATTTTATGATAAGTTTTTGCAAAATATTTTGATGTAGCATTTTCTTTCAATTCTAGAAACAAATTATTATATCATCAATTAGCCCACTGGAAAAGTTTTCATCGGACAAAGTTGCAATTTTAAAGAGTTCTATTTCTCTAAATGCAGTGCTTAATCTCAAGGTCTCTAACTGGGCCAAAGGTCTAATGTAACTAGTTTTAATTTAGTGCATAGAATTTCATTTCATTATAATAAAAGCATTTCATTAGTAACAAAGGTCACTAAACACTAAACAAATATGTTTGCGATGTGACCCTAAAGAGATATAGTCAAAAATTTGTGCTCCATAATAATTTTGAGAACTAAGTCAATTCCCTAAAATTCCTAGCTTTAATAAATCAAGCTGTGCTCAGCAGAAAGGAAATGGCATTTTAAGTACTATTTTTTTTTTTAATATTTAGAGAAATAGTGAAGGTTTGTTAAGTTGATGGCAGACAACTTCATTAGATAAAACAGCTATTAAAGAATTATCATCAGTAGTAAGATACAGCCTGCCACACATGCAATTCCCCAAAATTCCATTCTATGCTATGGACATTCTGAGGTTGTAATGGATTAGGAATAATTATGTCATTTTTTAATTTGAGTCATTATTATTGTCACAATAATAATAATAATGATTGCTTTAATTCTGAAAAAATCATTTCTTATATATGAATATCACATGATAATTCTTACTTAAGCCACCAAATATACATTATAGGAAAGAAATATCAAATAATTCAATTTGTATTTATTTTGACAACTATGTAATATGTAATAAACAGACTATGCATATTGAATATAACTTCATACATACATATGTACTCATAAAATGCTAAAGAACATTTTGGTACCTACATATATGATGAAGAAAGGAATTCTTTGATAGATTGAGATCCTCATGTTTGAACGTGCTAGCCAGACAACCTAATGTAGTTAAAGAATTTCAGTTTAGAACTCATACAGTGGGAAAGCCTTCCCCTCCAGACTTTGAATAACAATACGGGTGTTTTACAGATGTATTTCAGAATACATTTATTTTAATACTTAAGTGACCTTTCCTGACATTTTGTGTCTTTCCTGATTAAAGAAAACCAAATTAAATTCTAAAAGGTCATCTCTTGACATTGTTTATTTGGACAAACATGGAAACCAAGTAGCACAGCTGTTGAAAATTGCAGAGAGATTACATCTAATGACAGCAAGCTTACATCTCCATAGAAGTGTGAGGATGCGCTTTTTCTAGAGGCAAAGGAAAAGAGTTGGAAAGCCCTTACCCTAGTAAACTTGCTCTCCTTAAGTCCAAATGTACCCTATCATCCTGGAGACAACTTTCCAATATGTGAGACAGCACTTTTTTTTGCAAAGAGAAGTGAAGATTAAGGTGTGAAAAATATGTTGTTGGTTTTGCAAATTGAAATTTAATATCAAGAATTTTTGTCAAGATCTGGAGTAATTGAATGATACTTAAAATGCAAAGCAAGACTTAACTAAATAAAATATAACTAAAAACTTTATTAAATAAATAATTAAATGCTTAGAAAAAAAAAATCTCTGTAATCCATGTGAAGCTAACAACAGTGAAATTTGCACTGGAGTTTTGGTTACCTCCTAGAGAACTGATGATTTTTCCTGAATTATTGACACTGAATGCTGAATGCAAAAGATCTTATAATAAAATGTAAATCCAGATATTTATATCTATCAATTATTTCATTTTATATATATTTTTCTTCCGGGTCTAAAATTATGATATAATTTCTAAACTAGTGTATAAACCAAATCAGAATTTGAATAGTGTTGATTGTGTATTAACGAAACACAGAAGTGATTTGGACAGTAGTTTGTTTTTCATTTAAATTGTGGATATGACTGCTATAATACATTGCATCTTATCAAAATATTTTATTAAGGAATATAACAATAAAAAGTATATATTAGTCCTATGAAAAAATTTCTAGCATGAAAAGAAATGTTTTAGTTTTGAAAAACAAAGAGGTATTATCACTATTAATTGGCAGAAATGGTTTTCTCTATTGTGAACTGTTCTTGCCTATCTCATGTGAATATCCCTGTGACAATGCCATTTATATAAGAGTCTATGGGCATTCATCAAGAGTATGAATGGAAAGGTTACACTTAGTAAAACAAACCTCTTTGCAGTCACAGTAACTGAGGAATGATTTACACATCAAAGAGGGAGCTACCCAGACACTGAATTTTTATCAATAGACTCTTCTTAAACAGGTGATTTGATCCCAAACCAAAACGGATACTCACTGATATTGAGTATAAGCAGAGTATATCCTGAAGATAAAGTAACATAATCACATTTGACAGCATTGAGACTGTGATGAAAATAAGATATCGTTTAGTGGGACTATACATATAATAATTTGCTTTTGTATCCCTGAAATAAAAAAAAAAACTTAATTGGTATTTAGGAAACCTTTTAATTGACCAAATACCTCCATGCTCATGATAGAAAAGGTCTCTCCTTGGTCCCTTCTCACTTCCTCTGTCATGACTGGGTTATCTGTGATCTCCTATTCAAGCCACAAAGAAGAAAAACCTAAAGCAATTCAAGATCAGAATGCATTCCCTAGTGAAGTAAAGGACACACATTGCTTTCTAATTTGCAGCCTCCTCCTCCAAAACTCTCATTTGAATTTGGAAAAAGAGTAACGGTTGCTATTCTATTTGGGGTAGACATGTTAGGCTAATGTAAATATAATGTAATGTAAGCTTAACTAGACCTTTATTGCTCTTATCAATTAATTCTGTGGACTAAAATATATTCACTATAATTTTTTCTTTACTTTTCTCTCCTTAACATTTATATATATATATGTATGTATATATGTGCATATATATGTATATATATGTATGCATATCATATATTGTATGTAAAATATATATTTTAGATAATCTGTATATATTTATATAATCTATAGATGAATGAACATATATATATTTATATACACTCACATATACACACACATATGAGAGGCCTATCAATGAACGTGTTTTATCTCTCTTCATCTCATTCTTGTGGTCCCTCCTCCATACATATCACTATCCCACACAGATAACTCTTCGTTTTGATTTGTGCTACTCTCAGCCACCAGGGAAGGCCCTCTTTTCAGACCACCTGTATAACTCACTAGGTCACATAGTATTTTCCATTTTTAACTAACCGTGGTTATAGTATGAGCTATTTTACATAGCTTCTGAAGTTGGGTATCTAGGGTGATTATTATTTAGAACAACTGTAGAAGATGATTTTGAAAAGCACTTCTGATGTGAAAATACATTGTACAATTTTTAAGGCATTAATGAAAATTTCCAGACTTCAATTTTTTCATTTATAAAACTAATTCATGGATAATAATAGAAGAGCTATTTTCTTCAGTGATATAGGTGCTGATAAAGTGCATATGTTTCTGTTCCTGTAAACTACTTTTGCACACATTCAGGTACCCATCTTTAATGTAGCTCACTGTGTAACAAAACAGAAGACAAATGTTTCTGAAGGTATAAGAGGTTCTAATAAAGAAGAGTGAGGGAAATGAGGGGATTTAAGGGAACAATGAAGGGCAATTGATGGACAGAATCAAAATGTGTTATATGAATGAGTGAAAATGTCCTAATGAGATACGGAATTAGGAATGTATTTTGTTATAATTTAACAAAACATTAAAATATAATGTGAAAACAAGTTTTTTTTTTAAACCTTTAAATTACAATTAACAATATTTGTCACATCATCATGCTAGGCACATGCCATGTTCCCTGTTGCATACAACAGAAATGTGAAACTCAAGTACCGAACTATTTGGCCAAGGGCTAAGTTAATAAATGATCTAAAAATGATGTAATTTAGAATCTCAGTGGTATAAAAACATAAACCCCTTATTCTAACTGTGTTTCACACCTAAAATCTTGCACAGTAGCCTCATTACCAGAAAATCCTCCCTACTTCTAAGAATCTTCATTGCAGATGCTCTGCTTAGCCAAAGTACAATTTTAATCAAAAACATTTGGTGTTATTTATCATACACATCACTTACCTGGATTCTTCAAACATGAATAAATATCTGAGACAAAATGTAAATAAGACTTATAAGAATGGTATGATTTTTCTGGTTTTGCTCATTAAATAAATTTATTAACGCAGGATTTAGACAGAATAAGCTACCGAGGAGCATGTGGTTTCAGAGATAAGTTTTAATACCTCTCTCTCTTCCTTACTTCTTCCATGTCTTCTTTCTCCTTTCCTCCTGTCCTTTGTGGTTGTGTTTGAACTTGCATTGTATTACATTATAGTCTGGGTACAATACAGACTGTAATGTCAAACAGGCTTTCTATAATGTGGAAATTTGAACAATCCTTATATTGTGATTAGATCTTCACCCAGAATCATAATTCTAATTCTGGATCACACTTTTCTCGTAAGCTTTTAAATGAAAATTCAAGACACCTGGAAAATTAGTGACGTAGCAAATATGAGGAGATTTCCCATGATTAAAGATAATCAGATTTATAAATAATAAACAAATGTTTTCTAAATTTCTCGATGTTCAAAAAATTAATATTTAAAATAAGGAATGAATATTGATGCTATGTAATACTGGAGTCATATTTGCATATTTACACAAAACAATATTTTTCCCTTGTAATTTACTTTTCAATAAGTGAAGATCTTTCTTACTTGTTTTTTTAGGGGTGATGGAACATGGTCTCCAAACATAGCTCTGGTTGTTCTGGAGGTCTGTAGAATGTGCTAGCCTCAAATTTACATCAAACCTCCTGTCTGCCTCCTAGTCACTGGGATTACAAAATTACTCTACCACTCCTGACCTAGAAGAGAACTATTTTTTAATGCTACATAACAAATCACTAAATTTAGGATCATAATGTATATTCATCTTCCTACCATTTTTGTAGGTCAGACATCAAAGGACTTCAAGTCTGTAATTGGTTTCTCTATGTAGGGTCACCCAGGTCTATAATCAAGTCATGAGCTGGGTTACCCTTTCCCATAGGAAATGAGATGTAGGAAGAACCACTTTCAGTTGCTTCAGAGTCTTGATTCAATTATTCTGGTAGACTGCAATGCATGGCAGCTGCCTTCTTCTAATTTCATAATCTGAGTTAGAATCTCTGCGGCCTGCAATTCTGCCTTCCAAAAGACTGAGTTTCTGTTTCAAAGAGCTCATATATTTCAATTATTAATATCCTGAATAATTCCCCTTTTGATTATTCCAATGCTGGCCTATTAGGGAACTTAATTGCATCAACACAATCCCTTCCTCTTTGAAGAAGCACAATCAGTGGTGTGGTATCCCTTTTCCTTGCACATAATTACCCTGTGGTGAGACAGGGCACAGGGTCTGTTCACATGTAACTGGAGGGAATTACACAAGGGTATCTCTTTTGGGGTCACCTTAAAGATTTCTAGCAAACTGAGTATTCTGTAATTTATTCAGTAATAATTTGCTAGAGAAAATACATGATTTCATAGTGCATAGTCATTGTAATTAGTTGTAGTAAATGTAAGAAATAATTTTATGTCATAAGTATAGAGGCTAATATAAGAGTTGATAATTTCAGAAAATGCCATATAAAATTATATTCACCACCTTTTCCTTTTTTGGTACTGTTTGTAAGATGTATAAATTTATGCCCAATCAACCCAGACTGTTAGATATTAATCATATTTCTGAAAGACATTTTCTAATAAATTGGAGTTATTATAGCCCCCAAATCATATATGTATATATATATATATATATATATATATATATATATATTATAATACTAACATCAAATAATTGTTCTAGGACCTACCAATATAGGTATTTGCAATATTGTGTGCATGTCTCACACTCAAAAAAATTTAAAACTCTACTAGTTCTTGGGAAACAAGAAATAGATTCAGATAAGTGAAAATTTAAAATTATGCATTATGACACAATAGATTTTCAGCAATTTCAATAACATTGTAGTTTGTCAAATATGCTTTTAGGGACTTTTATAGTCAAGTAGATAGAACAAATCAGGATGTTATGTTCTGTTACTAATCTGTAGAGACATATACTGGACATTAAAACAGAAAGCCTTTGATGGACTGTGTGCATCAAGTGTTTAACTAAGTACTTAACAGAATTCAGATGGTGGAAAGGGGTTTCATTTAGCACATGGCAACCAATAAAAGCAGAAGCCGCTAAACACACGTGCAGATGTATTACTGTCCATCATAGCTTGTTGGGGTTTGTGGTAAACAAGCCACTGGAATTTTAGACTTGAAATGATGTCTTACAGTAAGTCTACATCTATATTTGGATTCATCATCTAGATGTTCATCCAAACACTATTTCTTGGAATTTTTTTTTTTTTCACAACCCTGCCTCTGCCCCAGCTGTGGTTATTTGGCATCTTCTACAGAGTTTGCTTCCTAAACATGTCAATGAAATGGCAGTGTCTTACTGACTGAGTAAGGACCTAGAGGAAAATATTTGGAGACAGGTAACAGAAAACCTCACCCTGGTAAGTTATTAAAAAGATTTTACCATGACAGAATTCCTGTTTTTCTGCAACTGTATATAGATTGTTGTGAAAGGGGGAAAAATGGAAAGGTATGTCAGCAAAGGTCTTGGAAGGGTTTCATTTTATTTCATTTTATCTCCAGAGTTCACATCTCTTTTGAAGCATCTCCTAATAGGATATCTGAGCAGAAGTCGAATAAAACCCATTTATGCATTTTAACAGTTAAAGATGCTAAATTTTATGAATTATGCATAATTATAACCCAAAGATTATACTAAATTATCCATCACTAAAAAATTAAAATGAGTACTCTTTAAGCTGGCCAACGATTACATTTTAGATACCTAGATTTCAAAAGAACATGTCAATGTTTTTCTAGAAGTAACACAGGTTCCTTATGAGTCAAGCCATGGAGAATATTTGTGAATTGTTTGTTAGTCACCAGCTACGACCACAGTTTGCAGGACCTGTCATCCTGCAGGGTTTTGCCTCTGACCCAAAGACTACATGACATTTTTGCACAAATTGAGTGTTCCCTTTTCAGTAGCTTACACGCGACTGTGGGTTTTTTTCCCCCTTCCCCTGCTGTCACTTCTCAGACATCAACAACACCTCACAGTGCTTCAACTTGCCAAATAATGGGGTTTTGTGATGTTTCCTCTGCCTGACTTGTTTGTGATAGCTCAGCTTCAACTTATTGGTCAGTATGTGGTTTGGCTTGCTGTCAATCACCCTTTTGTACAGGGCTAATCCTATAAAGCTGAATTGTAATGCCTAAAACGCCATTGTCCCTGAATTAATAGTGTATCACAACTAAGGAATTTCCGAAGAATTTGATTTTAAGTAGAAAATATGAGCTGGAAGCTACAAGACAATATGCTGTCTGTTACTATGCCAAAGATGTGCTCATTTTGCAAGCTGCAAGCTCATTTATGAGCTCATGAACTTCTTGGCATTTTGTTAAACTAATACACTCTCATGATCAATTTTATCTTAGCCTTTTCAACTACCTAGCATTCCTTGTTTGGGATCTTCATGATGAATGATGAATAATATATATGAAAAAATATATTCTAGAATATTCCATATAAGTGGATAATATATATTCTGGGATGTCTTCATGGTACACCTTTAATCTAAAGAAATCCTAACATATACATTTAATAACTCAGTTAATGTACAGTGATTCTTGAGGGTACATATTCAGGAATTTAGAAATAACACAGGCTGTTGAAGGAAGAAAGTGGTCTTATAGATCATATAGAACATTTAAAGCCCAGCCATTATGGTAACTAAGATAGAAATCAATAGGGTTTATTTTATATTTTATATTATTGTCAGGTTAGGGTTATGGTTATTTCAAATTGATTTTATAAAAATAGATTGCATTAACTACAAGAATGTCTTTAATTTATATTCTGTAAAGCATGAAACAATGATTTTTCTTTTATTTTATTATTTCATATTTCATATTTATTTTATTCTTTTAATATTTAGATATTAAATAAAATACCTTTTATTTAATATTTAGTATCTTTATCACTGTCTATTTCCATGAATAAGAGACTTCATTTGCTGATGAAAGTAGTGCTATCCGTCCACTGTGAGCCTTTTTGTTTGTTTGTTTGTTTGTTTGTTTTTGTTTCTCGAGATAGGGCTTCTCTGTTGTAATTCTGGCTGTCCTGGAACTAGCTCTGTAGACCAGGATGGCCTCAAACTCACAGAGATATACCTACCTCTGCCTTCCGAATGCTGGGATTAAAGGTATGCACTTCCACTGCCCTGACCCTGTGAGCCTTCTTAACAATATTGCAGAAGCTATTTGATTCTCTCCTTTGAAGAAACATTTCACTGTACATAAACAACTTAAAAAAAATAAAAACCTACTGGTAGTTTTAGGGATAAGTTCCTTAGAAATACAAAAACAGTAACTAAGACCAGCAGTTTTTGTGGTTAGTTCCCTCATTATGTTCCTTCCCTTCTTGGCACCTAAACTTTAATCTTCATGTGAAAACAAAATCAAGCCACTAAATAACTGAATTATCATTTAGCTGATTTATCTTGCTCTTGTCTTGTATCTCTATAAAGATACCTGCGGACAGCCAACATTATTCATTCCAACTCCCAACCTGAAACAACTTGACCTCAATATATCAAATGGAAGTTTTAATAAAAAACAAAACCATACCAATATGAAATAGTCTTAACAGACAAGAGAAATAACTTAGGCTCTAAAAATTGTATCAGAGGTTGGATTTAAAAGGTTTCACATTTTTTTTTGCATACAAGGGAGAATACTGTGTTCTAGGGCAGATTAGGGTCATATACTGACAACTTCCATAACTAATACCTCTGTGGTTAGGTCACTGACTGTCTGGCTTCTCCTCCAATTTGGTGAGACTTGACTTAACTTGGGATTCATAGAACATGACCCCATTATACTTGCCTCTGGTATTTCAATATAACATATTTCTTTTTTGTCCAGGGCTTGTTAAGTTTACAATTGTATTACTCTGGAAGTCCTCTACAGGAGCTTTATTCCTATGTTCTGTTAAAGAAATGTCTGTATCTCAAGATATTAGAAACAATATAAGAACAAAGAATTCAATGAAGACATAATTTTAACAAACTTACACAGTACTCTCTAAAATGGACTTAGAAAAGCTGTGATACGCTAATAGATTTTTTGGATTTTGATAGCATGTAGGATTCTTCAAATATATTAACAATAAATGCCTTCTTGGAACATATTGCAGACTATTTGTTACTTGGAATGACACTAGAAAATGGTGTCTGAACTAATTAACAGCAGATCCCCTGAGTCTCCTTCTTAATGTAGACAATGCTTATAATTTTCCTCAGAACATGAAAGGTCAATTTATGACAAGCTGCTTGTCAGTATCTTGAGTTGGACTCAGAATTCTGTTTTTGGTTCATTTGTAATAAACAAATGATGACATTAATGTTTGCTATGACCAATAGGAAAAAGTGTAATCACCAGGTAAGATGTGGTAATTGTAGTCAGTAAATGAATTAAACTACTTAGAACCACAGAAACAAATACCCTAACAAAGGACACTTGACCAAGTCTGATTTTCATTATTTTTCCATTAGAAGTTAATAGTGACTCTAGACCTTTCTAGCAGAATTGTCCATGTTTCTTGTTAATATGGATGAGCATGACCATATTGGGACTCTGATGGCTTCTATCAACAAAGTTCTTTAGTCTGAAAGGATATGCACATAGAAGCAATGAAGCTGTTATAGGGATTCTACCTATGACCTTTCTTTTCTGATTTTTCTCTTATAATCAGCTACTGTTATATGTGTCTCTTCTTTTATGAAATGCTATAAACAATCAATTTTGGGGAGTAAAACATTAATAAAATTTATTAATAATTAGTTGTTAATAATTAAAAATTAATAAGATCTTTCTTTGACCATTTATTGCATTCCCTTTAGTGAAATGCTGAGGCAACATTGCCACAATCCTTTGTACAAAACAGATGCAAAAAGAACTTCAATGGAAAAGGAAGATCACTGTTTTCTGTTTCCAACTGGATAGAAAAGCCCAGTTCATAAGAAAATATCTGTGGAGTCAACAGTCACCACCACTGTAGTCATTGACTTCGGCTCAAAAGTTTTTATTCTTTTGCTATTTATAACCCTGGTCTAGTCCTGGAGCCCTGAAGCCTTTCAGACTCCATACAATCTAGAACATCTAAGCCCAGAACTGGAAGACTTCAGTCTCAGCCTCACAAAATCTAATCAACCTTTGAGATTTACTGCTGCCTGAGCCACTCTGAGTAGCTCCTTCTTGAAGTACGAGCTGTATTGATCAACTCACTCACTGTTCTGGCTCAAACTTTCTCCAAGCTTCTGGTTCAAACTGATCTTCTGAGCTGCTGCTAGTGACATCTGTGCTCTCTGACAGCCTGTTTTTCTGTTTTGATAGTTGGGCAAGTCCTCACTCTGACTCATTCTGTCAAATCATTTTCTGATTTGTCTCTTTGCCTGCCTTTCATTCAGACTCATCTCAGATGTCACTTCCTGTCTGACACTGACTCCTTCTAAATTCTGCTTCCTGCTTCCTGTTTACTCATCTGTCTTTGGGAATTAAAGGAGTTTGCTACCACTGCCTTCTGAATACGGCAATTAAAAATGTGTTCCAACATTCTGTCTGCCATATATCATAACAAACTAAAAGATAAATATTTCTCTACAGGTTAAGTCCACTACACACTGTGCTAAGATTACAGAGTATACATATTGTTAGGCAAAATTACATGCTGTAGAGATGTGACAAAAATACATGAAGTAAAATAATTTTATTTCTTTTATGTGCAAATTTTTCCCAATTTTGATAGCATTTTATGAATCTTTTCTTCTTTCTATTCTTTATTGAATTAAATGCTCTGGCTTAGTTTGTTAAGCTTTTATTTGCTTTATGTATTTGTCTCCATTTATGTCTTATATCACATATAAGACAGGTGATTTCTGAGGTCAGAAGTGGGTGCTAGATGACCTCATACTAGAGTTACAGCTGGTTGTGACCTATCATGTGAATGCTGGGAATTGAACCTGGGTCCTCTAGAAAAGCAGTCAATGCTCTTAACTGCTGAGCCATGTCTCTAGCAGTATAAGAAACAACAACAACATACAGAGGGAAAACATTGTTATGGCAATTTTGTCATCTAAGAGATTGACATTCCAATACTGAAAGTAAAACATCAAGTAACTTTAAAGAAAAAGTAGGGTAGGAGTGTAGCTCGGCCACTAGAGTGCTTAGTCATGCTATTTTAAAAAATATAAAAAAAAATTTCAATTTACTAACATTTCTAAATACTATAAACCAGTGGTTTATATGTTTATATAAATATTCAGTCAAATTTATACTCTTTCCCTTATTTCCATTACATAGCTAGTATTATAAATGTGTTTTATTATTGTTGTTTGTTTTTTTGTTTTAGTTTGTTTTTTATCTTACAATGCTACTATTCATCCAATGAATAAAACTACATTCTTTGCTTGGGAATAGGAACATAATACGGAATTTTCAAATATAAATCTAAATACAGAAAACTAAGCCAGCAGTATATTTTGCTTGTTGTGTAGTAGTCTACTTACTGTTAACACTAGCTCCAAGAGGTTTGTTTTCAATTACCTCCCACAAGTTTTCTGTCTTTTATTTGGCTTCAATTGACTGACACATTAAATTATGCATGATCAACTGAAAAGGATCAGTTAAATATTTGGCACTCGGTCGCCATCTGTGCTTTGTACGTGGACATACTGTATATCCTTTTCATGTTTGCTTTTTAAGCTGTGTCATGGTGAGGATTTCTGTAGTATTTGCTATTCCTCACTACTAATACTGTTTATTGTCATATTCTGAAAATATAACGATCTACTCAGGAAACAGGAAAAAACTAGGAAAACAAAAAGCTCAATTATGTGGTTACAAAATTATTTACTAAATATTTTCATGGGAGTTAATACAGGAGTATGTACTTCAATGAATGTAACCAATAAATAATATCCAATTTCATACTGCAGCACAATTTCTTTCAGAAAACAAATATGTGAATTCTTTTATCAGAAAAAAAAAATCTTGGTATAGTCACAAACTTTAAACCAATGAAAATGTCACATCTGGCCACAGTGCTTAGAAAAAGTGACTGTTTGATCTCCAGTACTAAACAGATTATCTATAAGAGACCCTCAAGGCCCAGGGAATATTGGGAAGGAGGAGGTAGAAAAAATTAGAGAATTGGTAGGAATGGTACAAAATGTTATTTTCCGGTTGTGGCAAAGCTATTGTAATAAGACCACACAGAATAAAACCTGCATAAAATAAAGATAGAAAATAAAAACAAAATAAATAAATAAACCAAAAAAATTCCCAATGAATATTTTATGAATCTTAAAATGTAAAGAAAATAAGGCAAAGATATATATGTATTAGTAAAATATGCACTGAAAAAAGATTGATATAATGTTTTTAAAAAAATCTATGGATTTATAGCAGAAAGAATACTATGATTTATGCAACTTATAAAGATTTTATCATACTGTATACCCGAGATATTATTAACATAATCATTATATGTATCATATTGTAATTAAAATTTATTATTGTATATTAATCCCTGATGGCTTTCCCAAGATATTACCTTAAATTTAATTTTTATAATCTTATATATAATAGACATCACCTTCTTATCAAATGAAATGAAATCCTCTGAATTATTTTTGCTTACTAATACTTCCTGACCCACTTGGGAGTTCAAACATCATTTTTGTTTTGCTTTGTCACTATAACTGTATATGGCAATCCTTTCATATCAAATGAATTTTAGAAATGCTGACCTACATAAACTGTCACAGTCATGAAAAGAGACTTTTCATAAGCTCAGAGATAAGTTCTAGATATTTTGAAAAATTAATATATGGTTCTACTAATCTTAAAATTCAGTCTTAACCTTTGCTCCTTTGTTACAGGAAACACTCATAATTAAAATGTTTATGATAGAAAATTATACTTAATAGGCTCACAGAGAGAAGGGAAAAAACCACAAGTCACAAGGAAGAAAAGAAGTTTGTTTTCTTGACCACCAAGGGCTGTTTGGAACCAAGGATTAAATAGAATGGCATCTCAGTTACAACTCCTTTTTCTCCTGAAAGTAAACACAAGAATAATTTCTAAGTTACAAAATCAAAGTATGTTAAAGTTTTATGCTCTAATCATGGCATTTTGAATATTGAAACTGTCTACTGATAATAACTATAGAAAGCACAACACAGAAGTTCTTATGCTCACAGATATGCACTAGAGAAACCAGGAATGTTAACTCCCAATATTGTCTCTTCAGTGAGAGAGATACTGGACTAATTTACCTCCCAGAAGGCTGAGAGGAGACATTGTTAGTTGCATTCTGAACTTTGTGCTGTTTGTGTGGCTGACACAGCACCAGATCCTCCCCTGAAGCCTTAACATGTCATGTAGTCAAGCTAGAGAACCCCTATTTATGGAAGAATCATGTGTACTTTAAAAACAGTTTTGATGTAGCATTGTCTTGATACACACGGGATTGCGTTAATTATCACCAGGAAAAGAAATTTTTCAAATAGGGTTGTGTTTACATGTGCCTAAAATAACCTACCTGGTGTCAGACTTTTGAATTTGTACCACCACCATGTTCTGAAGAATGTTGAAACAGAATTACTTTTTGACTCTTTTAGATCAACAATCTGCTGGCCTAGTGTTTGCAAAGACACCTTGCAAATCTACAACTACCCAGGAAGGAAACAATTTTCTAGCTTCACAAATTAACCACAGCATTAGGCATATATGGTTAGTAGTTCAGAAAGTAATCACTATTCTTTATAGTCATTTCTAACACCTTTTAAAGAATACAATAACTATTTATGCATCAATCTGAAGTAAGGTTTGGGAGTCCTGCTCTTATTGTTTTATACATTACTTACACATTTATATACTCTTTCTGTGTGTTTGTTTTACGATGCTTTGAAAATCAGTTTTTTTCTTCTTTCGTGATTTCAACACCATCAACATTCTTTCTTCTTTTTTGGACTTTTTTCTAGTGTTCTAATTTTATTCTCTTTGATTTGGACTTTTCTGTTTTTGTAATTTTATTCAATTTTCACAAATAAATGACTGATAAGCAACACTTTTTGTCAGCTTGTAGTTGTGGATAGAATTTAGCTTAGAGACACTGAGTAAATTGGAAAAAAAATTATATGTTGAAAAATTCATTATTTCTGTTATTTAAAATTTTATACTAACACTTCTATCAATCCCATATTTAAAACAGTACTGATATATGTCCATATTCACCAAATTTTTTGGGTTTTTTCTTGTTTCTGGTTTCATTTTATTCCACACTCTTCAATTTGGTTTGTCCATGTTTCCATACATAACAAAATATTTTATGTCCTGTATTTACATGTGTACATGAAGGCTGCAGAACACTGTGGAGTTCAGAACACCACTTGGGGTGTCAGTTCTCCCCTTCCATCCAACATATATATATGTCTTTAAAGTAAATACAATTTTGTTGGATAGTTTTATAGCAGTAAGCTCTATGATGACTATAGTATAAAGTTGGAGGAATTTGGTAATAGGGTTGTTATATTTTTATGCATTCTTATATTGCAACACAAAAATCACTAAGACAAGTTTCATGATAAAGAATAGTGAAAATTATCTCTTCCTTACAAATTGTTGATAAATTCTGATATATAAATTATATTGTGAGACATATTATTAATCTTATTACAATTTATGCCAAAGTTTTCTAAAATTGGAGTGTCTTTAAAATGCACATTTTAAGACAAAATATAAAGTTATTTGTCCTGTATTTACCTTGTTAGAAACTTGCACATTTACTAATATAATTCAATAATAACTATTTCCTGATCTTATTTAATTATAAATATTAGCATTGGTGACATCAGATCACTAGAGTGAAGAGGGCAGAAGTCCTGAAAATCTAATTAAAATCTTGTTTTACATCCTAAATTTGATGTATTACACAGTTTATTTCCTCCACTATCAGAAAACAGAACTATTCCCCCAATAAAAGACTTTACATAGTCTTATAACTATTAGTTAAAACTATCAAAATTAATCTGATAGTGTAGTATGTTGTGGATGATACACAATGGCTAACTAGCTTCTTCCAGCTTAAAAAAGTGATTGCTTCTCTTTCCCTGTTTAATGTGTGCTGGCATTAATGGAGAAAATGATAATAAATATATATATACACAAATATATTTTGCTATATCTCTAATTCCACAACTGGAGTTTGGTTTTCTTATTAGCAAGAACTTCTCTGCTTTAGGAACTTTCCATTGAAATTCAAATGGTGTTTGGGAAGTAGACTAAGTCCTATGCACCAATAAATGGCAGAAATTAACTGACAAAGAAATGAAAATCAGGATAGCAAATGATGCATTCACTGTGTTATCTTAATCAACCCAGCCTTTTAATAGTTTCCACATTTGTAAAATAAAAAGAGCAAATTAGATGGCAATAAAAGCATACCAGTCCTGAAATTTCATTATTATGATAATAGCCTCTATGGTGGAGCCTCAGACTAGTTTTGCACATTCTTCCTTCACTGAAGCCTCACTGCAGACTGCACAGAAGATATCACTATTACTATGTAAAAGACATAAAACTGAATTTAGGGAGTTATTTTACAAGGAGTTATATTTACAAGGGAAAGGCACTAATCCACAAAAAAAAATATCAGTTTTGGATCTGTTAGCCCTATTCATAGAACTTGTTGGTGACTAACAAATACAACATTGACTAGAGCCTATGCTATTTTAACCGAGAATGGCATCAAATCATCCATTTTGTTACCAGCTAACACTAAAAGTTACCATTATTCTACCATGACAATTCAGTGGGTTCCAAGGAGCTTATAGCAATTTATATGTTTAAATATTTTATAAATTTATACTTATTTTATTTTTGTCATTTAAGAATATTTTGATATTTAGAAGATGTGAGAAGTTTAAAAAAAACAACTAGCTTATAAATGCAGAAAGCATAGTAAAACTATATCCCTACTTTAATTCTATAATGTGATATTCAGTTTTCTCTACTGCTGGAAACAAAAGTTAAGTCAGCATTCAAATTCTCCTTCTTATCAGGAGGAAGTCATTTCCAGTTTGACAAATCTTTCTTCCTCTTATGTATTACTCAGAACTCAGTGCCACAAAGTGTGGCACATTGACATGCTCTGAATGTCAAACTGAAGGACCAGGGAGAGACTTCAAATCAAGTCTTTCTGACCATCTCCTGCCCTTCTGTTCAGACTTACTCTTTTCCCTGAATCAGATCATAGAAACCAGACTTTATCTTTTTTAACGTGGATCATATTAAACAGAGCCTCCCTTTTCAAAACAAAACATGTATACTAGAAAGGCTATTTCTCCTTTCTTCCTTTACCATTGAGAATCCTCCCCCTAGAGAAATCTTACCACAAAGCTCACAGGACAGAATATATTTGATTTTCCTGAGAATGTAGATTCTTTGCTAAAAATATGCTTGAAGTTATTTTAATTACAAAAAATTCCCAGGCATTTTAAAAGAATTGTAATGTAACTCCTTAGAAGATGAAAAACAATATTTTTCTCAGAATGTGAACCATTGATTTGGTTTTGAAAAGTAATTTTTCTATGTTTTTCATGAGCTATACCTCTCAAAATGTTTCTCTGGCTTATTAATGTGCCTAAAAACAACAGAAAAATTCCATTTGCAATTATATAGCAAATTGGAAAGCAATGTATTTACATAATCTGCATTAGATGATATTTCTGTGAAATAGAGAGTTGTCACCTCTCACTGATAAGGGATTTTTATGAATCTAATAGTTTTGAAAAATTTAAAAACTCATCACAGCCAAAAGCCAATGCCAGTATCTTGTTTTTCAAGATACTCATACAATTTAGCAATCTTCTCAAGACGTTTTATGGGAAATTTAGAATTATAATAAAACTAACATGGGAAAATATGTCATTTCATAATACTAAGATAATGTAATTAATATTTTAGTGAATAAAACAAAATGGGGAAAGGGGAAAAATCAGCTCATAAGAGTTAGAAAAGTTAGACTATTTATAGTTTATTCCACATTCGTGTTACTTAACACTTTTCCATGCATGTTATGTTCTTGAATTGCATGTCAACTTGCTTGAAATAGCTCTCTTCCCCTTGGGCACAGTAAATTAGTAATAATTGGATCTTTGCAAAGAATGAGGTCTTTTGTATAATTGGAAGCAAACTGGTTCCCTCCAAGATCAAAAAGACGGTCTCCTACTGAGATCTTTATAGGGAAAAGTAGATACCAACAGTCCAAATTGATTCAAGATTCAAGTGCAATTCTAGGAAAAGCTATTTAAAAAAAAAAAAAGCAACAGTATTTGCCGTTGACTATTAACATATATATGATACATAAGTATGACAGACAAATAATTACAAATACCATTTTATGAAATCGAACTTTTGTAAATACTTTTTAAAGTGAGAAGCGCTGCTCAATATGGTGATGCCATTATTTTTTTGTGTTTTAATTAACATCAATCATGCAAAGTTGATACGACTTCATAATTTCATTTTATAACACAATTTTTCATACTTTGCTGTAATATTCTTGATATTGGCTTTAATTAATGCAGGGAAATATTTAATCTTTTAATCAGGCAGCATGGTTGCTCTAGGATAGAAAGGTGCTTGTACACACCTTTAATCCCAGTATTCAGAAGACAGTGGTGGTACACCCCTTTAATCACAGTACATGGGAGAGAAGAATCAGAGCTCAGAAGGAATCAGTGTCAGCAGGAAGTGATATCAGAGATGAGTCAGAGTGAAGGGCAGGCAAAATTACCAATCAGACGAAGAGTTAGCTGAGTGAGTTGGAGTGAGAAGAAGCTCAAGTCTCACAATAGAAAAGCAGGCTTTCAGCTGGGTGGTGGTGGTGCTTGCCTTTAATCCCAGCACTCGAAAGGTAGAGGCAGATGGAACTCTGTGAGTTCAAGGCCAGCCTGGTCTAGAGTAAGTTCTAGGACACACATAATTATAATAGAGAAACTCTACCTCAAAAATTGAAATAAAATAATAAAAAATAAAGTAAAAGCAGGTTTTCAGCTCAGAAAGAGACAGTATGAGGCAGGCAGTCTGAAGCTAGCAGTCTGGATTGGGCAGAGAGAGTACAAGACACAGAGAAAATTAAGCAGTCATATTCTGGTAGTCAGAAGGCAGAGAAGCAGAGGCTGACTGAGGCAGTACGAAGCAATGAGAGCTTACAGACATACATAGAGTAGTCTGAAGAGTGTGAGGCAGAGACACAGAGGCAGCTTGGGAGAAGAAGTAGGTATCAAACTGGATGCGTGAGTCATTTTGAAGATTAGTAGAGCTGTTCAGTCTGAGTCAATCAGAGACTCAGCCAGAATCTGCCAGAGTCAGAAGAGTTCATTCAAAAACAGTCAGCCTGCTCAGAAGATCTTTGAACCAATGACTGTGGAGAGGAGTTTGAGCCAGAACAGAGACTGAGTTGAACCAGAATAATCTGAGTTCAGAAGAAGCTAGTGCTTCTAGGTCTAGCCTGTGCTAGCTAGGTCTCCAAGGGTTAAGACTAGAAGCCATCCATTTCTAGGCTTAAGCATTTAGACTGTATGGAGGACAAAATGCTGCAGGGCTCCAGAAGGACGGCTGACGAGTGAATTAGAATAAATGCCTTTGAACCTGAAAAAAAAAAGAAAAGGCTACAACTTACAAAAACAATTTCAGTACATAATTTATCTTAAAAAAATGTTGATTCTATTTTATTTATGTTCCCCAAATAAAAAGATTCCTTGTTTTGTTTTTGTTTCTCTGTGTAGTTGAATGTAAAGAAAATTAAAGTATTATAAATGTAAAGAAAATTAGAGTATTATACAAAATGTTTTATTTAATTTTGCATTCCTGGGATGGAGAAAGCCAAGTAATAATAAATAACTGACTGGATAAATGATCACACTTGAAAGTCATGTGTTTTTCTGACTGGAAAACCATAGTCATGTGTAATTTTCAACATGCAGCAAAGGTGAAAAGCACCATGAAGCTTATGCTAAGTCCCATGAAATTGCGATTGTGAAGAAATATGATCAGAGCAGTTGTGTCATGCTGGATGTGAAAGTCATGACGTCTGAGAATTTGTGTAGACATATGTGCAGAACTGTGGTGATCAAAGATGTCTGATGTGGTGCTCCATACAAAGGAAGACACCTGAAAAAAAAAAATTAGTTCTGGGAAATGAGCAACGTACTGGGAGAGAGGGCAAAACTGTGGTGATTCTTGTGTGAGAATGAAAATTACAAGCATTCAGAATGATTGTAGCCATAATATGAAGCTCATAAGTGTTTTGTTTCAATGTAAATCAATAAAAGATAATGAGAATCCATGGGACATACCCTTTGTATGTGTGTGCATGCATGACCATGTGCATTGCACGTGTATATGCATGCACATGCATATTCCTGGAGACCAGAGGTCATATTGGGTGTCTTCCTCTATCAGTGTTTGCTGAATTCCTGTTGGGATAACTTAGTCTTTTTTCATCGCTCATGGGTCAGATGCCTAGAGGTTACAAAATGGTGTTAAAGGTGACCCTGCTGAAGTTGTACATGGTGTCAGTGAGGCTTCTTGCTGAAGCATAACTGTTATCAATAACAGCCATCAGTAGCATCTGATCAAGAGCAGAGATGATTCCAATGAGCACACTGGCACATAGACACAGTGGCTTCTGACCCTGTGTGGGACAGTTTGGGATTTCTAATCTTATTCCTCAGTATCCTATTGAATGAGGATAATGGAAAGTATGGCCAAGATAATGGCCTCTCAGATGACAAAGGATACTTCATTGGATCACTTAGCATCAAGGCTGACAATACCACTGTAGTCCCCAACAGCAAATAGAAGCTATCCTGAATGTAGTAGCCAGTTTTCATATTTATTGTATTCATATCTGTTATTTGTAATAAGACTACAGTGGTTTTATAGAAAAAATATGATAGCTTTCCTTTCCTTCTCTTTTGGGTAGTAGTATAGGAATATTGGTGTTTCTTCCTCCTCCTCCTCCTCCTCTTCTTCTTCTTCTTCTTCTTCTTCTTCATTATTATTATTATTATTATTATTATTATTATTATTTATATTATAATAGAATTACAGTATTTCTTCTTTCCCTCTCCTCCCTCCAAATCCTCCTATCTATCCCTTTCCATTCTCCTTCAAATTCATGGCGTATTTATATAATTACTGCTTTTGCATGCATATATGTATTTGTAAATACATATTTACTCCTAATACAACCTGATGTGTCTGTATAATGTTACCTGTATGTATGTTCAGGACTAAGATTTCCTCAGCTGCTTGTACTCCTTTTGTTGGATTGGGACCACATGGGATTTTCTCCATCTTGTTTGGCATATTCCTTGGTACCATTCTTGTTCAGCTTACTTTGGGTGCCCGTGTTGGTGAGACTTTAGTGCAACTTTAAAAGTTTTGGGAAATTCTGCATTTAATCCATCTTATTCTGAGGATTTCAGGCAATCTTATTGTTATATATCTGCTTAAATTATATTTTCTTCAGTTATCTAGTAGATCACACATAGCTAGGAAGTTATATATTTTTCTGTCTTTTAATATTTTCTTATTGTTGTTAGGTTTCTTAGAGCAAAACTTTTCATTGTATTTTAACAGCCCTATAGGTTTCATTTGAATCTGTTGTAACCGTCTCTTTCCATTAACGATTTTATTTATTTGGGTCTTCTCTCTTTCTTTTGCTTAGTTTGAATAGTATCTGTTAGTTTTATGAATATTGTAAAATAACATTTAAAAAGTATTCTATACTAATTTTATCCTGAGTTTGTTAGTTTAAGGTATTTATTTTTTCTTGACACATACTTCTTTGGAGTTAGCTTGTTTTTGGTTTCTTTCTTTTTTTTTTTCCTGACATATTTTCCTTAAATAGATTTTCTATGAATTAATATTTATCTCAACTTCTTGTGTCCATTGGATTCTTTGTTTAATTTCTTGGCCTTGTTCCAATCTTCTTGGATGATTTCATTATGTTTATATATATATTTTTTTTCTATACTTGCTTGAATGAGATCCTTTCCCAATTTTTTTGCTCTTTTCTTGCTATTCTTTCTTCTGTTTGGATGAGTAATTTGAGTCAATTGGCATCACTTTTCACCATTTAAAAATTTGTGATTTATTGAATCTTTTCAAATCTTTCTAAATCTCACTTCCTTTCTGAAAACCTAAGTGAAACTTTTCTTCTACTGTGAAAATATTGATAATAGTAAATGAAATATTAAACCATTTAGATATGTATTTGTGACTTTTCTTGTTACTGTGACAAAGTACTTATCTTAGGAACTTCAGAAAGGAAGAGATACTGTGGTTCACAGTTTGAGTATATAGTTCATCATGGGGAAGTCATCATGATAGAAGCAAGAGATAGCTGGGCACATTAAATCCTCAGTCAGTAATGAATTCTATCCTTAGCTCGCTTTCTTCTTTTGTTCAATCTGGGAGGGTGCTACCACACTCAAAATGGGTTTTTCCTCTTTAGTAAAGTCTTTCTATGTCAACTACCATAGATACAACCTAAATGACTTTCCATGGTGATTCAGTTAAGTTGGCAGTGAATATTAATCACTGTAGTAATGGTTTTGTGTTGTACATTTACTGTCCTTTTATTGGTTTAAAATGGCCAAACCAAAAATGTCTTTCCTTTTGCAAATTGAAATTACTCACCCATTAAATAATAATTTATCACTTTATCCTCTCTATAATGACAATTCTGTTTGCTTTGTCTTGTATGCACTGATGTTCTTGATTTATTATCTATGTGTTTCCTTATTTAACCAAGTTTGTTGTGGGACATTTTATAGTTATGGATAATATTCCTGTAAGTTGTCCTTGTAGTGTGTAAAGGATTCACTTCCTACCTGTAAACACTGGAGTGGCCACCCAGTTCTCCATGTGAATAGGATATTCTTTAACCTTAAGGCAGATTAAGGTTAGGCTCCATTTATTTGGATATTGGAGGACTGGGTGGAGACAAAGAGGATTTGGAATGAAAAGGCACATAGGGCTGGGGCAGGAGGAAAAGCAGGAAGAGAAGCAGGAGGGGAAACATGGAATGAAGTCTTTGCCTAGCTTCCTGGGTATTGAATCCCAGAGAACTGACATGGCTTATATATGGATATATGGATATATATATATATATATATATATATATATATATATATATGGTTATATATGGTTATATATGGTTATATATGGTTATATAGTCAGGGACAGCATATCTATCCTTGACGTTTTTCTTCTGAAAACAAATGATCATATGCAACATAATGAACGTGATCTAATGCAATGGAGCAACTGCTATGACTAGACGGATGTTATATCAGACATAAAACTTGTATCAAGTCCCTGGCATTTCCTGCATTGAGCTCTAATATTACACAGAAAAATATTACACAGTGCATATTACACAGAAAAATCTTTTAAAATATTAATATTTTATATTTCAATATTCAGTATTGATATGAGGATGAGTCTCCAGTTGTTGATGTGAAATGAAGAAAGGCAATGACTTTTCAGAAAAAGAGGATACGTAATGGGAAATGAGTCACCCTCTTATACTGACTCTTATCTCATACTTAAAAATCTTTATTTGACTTCTGTTGTGTTACACAAAAAAATCTGTAAGAAGATAAAATAAAATCTAATTCTGGACACACCTGAGGAAGATTCAAAGTAATATTTTATCTTGAGTACAGGTATTCAACCTCTGTTACTACTTTGTCACAAGCCAACCTCTGTTTCCTTGTTCCTTAACACAAAAGGAGTGTATAAACATGTTCCAAAGCTCTGTATATTTCATAGTTTTGCTTTGTTTTTTCCTACTGTGGTTGACATATTACCACTGTATTGTGGATTGCTTTGATCTACCAAGAGATAATCCAGGCCAATCACAAAGGCAAGCTTTCAGTGTTCTTGCCCTGCAGCAAAAACATTAGAAATTTCCCTGTAGTTGACTGAAAGCCAGAGGCCTTTTGGCAATCTTTGTGTTATTCAGTAATAGATTCAATGGCATACCTAACAGTACAGAATGATTCCAACAACTCCATTTATACTTCTGATTAAACCATTAATATCTTCAAACTCTAGCAGATCAAGGCCATCAATCTCAGGGGTCTCCTTTATGTAATGCTTGCCTACAATTATTCTGAGTGCTGATTTTCATTTGCTCATTTTAATTAGAAAATAAAGGATTTCCATTCTTGAAACCCAGTGACTTTCAGAATAAATTATAAAGCAATAGTTTAATTTTTATGATGGTTGCAAAATATAAAAAAAGATAATAAAATGTTAGGAATAAAAGAACTTTCACTTGCAATTCCAATTACCACCTTTCCATAGCCAGCAAATATGATTCACTGTGATTAGCTTCAACAAAATTCAGTTTTTGACTCCTTTCACTGTTTGTATCAGTCAAACAAGCATTTACTCTGCTTTATGGTTGCCTACTAATAACACCTTGATTTCATCTCACTAATGGATTTCAAATCCCATCACGTCTTAGAGTTATTAATGGCTTTTACTTCCCAAAATTTTATAATCAAATATTCAGTTCAGAGTTGTCACTATAGAATTTCTCCTAAAAAACTTGTTGTGATAAAAAATGTCCTGTATTAATTTAATACATCCATGTAGAAGGAGTATTGTTCTTTTGGCACAGAAGTTTCACAACTGGTTGAGACTGATAATGCTCACTGTCTGCCTCCCACCACTACCCCCAAGAAGTCTGCATAGCATCTTCTGAAAATTTAAAAGGTAGCCATTATGGAGGAAATCCTAGTCCAGATCTAATGTGATTTTTATGTATATTGCTTACAATGAAGTTATAAGTTTTCTCAGCAATAAGGTCTTATCCTCTAATACCAGAGATTAACTTAAGGGACCAACAAGGATAATACTCTTATAAAAATATAATAATAATAATAATAATAATAATAATAATAATGAGGGAAAAAAGGAAAAAATGGTCTTCTCTATAGCCTCATGGAATTTTTCATTTAGTTAAAGTGACATAATATGATCATTTATGTGAACATGAAACCACACAACATTGCAAATGATATGTTGTATTGTGATAAAATGGAGTCTTATTTAGATAAATGAGTCATGAAAGTCATTCTTTACAGGTGACATTTTACATAGCAAATATAGGAATATAATTTCTCTTAAAAAAGTATTGAGGAAGTTCACATTAGCATGAAGACATGAGCTATTATTTACAACCAAATAACAATGAATTCTGTATTTTGACCATATTAACTAATGAACAGAGTGATATAAGAAAAATTATGAAAGTAAAATATAGAATTCTACGCTGGAAAATTTGCAAATTGTTCTATTAGGCTGAGTCGCTTAAGCCACATCTATCTTTACTTCACTAGCAGCATAGTGTGACATCTACAGTCTAAGTGAAGTTAAACATTTCCCTCTATATAATAAACACGCCAGTCCCAGACACTCACAGAACCATCGCCATCTGGTTTCTGTGATGTCCCAGAAGTGTCTAAGGACTGACTCAATTATGGGTATTAGAGTTCAAGATAGGATCTTCTGAGATCCAAATGTACTACAATGGATTGAGTAGTGTCTCTTGTCATTTTACACCATACGGGGAATCTGTCTTTGAATTTCAGATTCTGACAAAAAATAATGTTGAAATCGTTTTTGTAAAACAGATGATTCTATAGCCGCTTGTATATATTAATTTCAAAATTCTTCTGCCCATGTCATTTTCTCTGTAACTACTGAAATAATTCCTGTTATTAAAGATACTCTTGAAGCTTAAAATATCTGAATCCCTTCATAGTTGTAAGAACTGTCCAGTGAAAAGAATTCCAAGTTTGTTTCTGCTCTTGTTTTCTGGAAGACTTTTACTCTAATTATGCCAATGAACTTAACTCTGAACAGCACATGCAAGTCTGACCTCTTAGTTGCAAGAATATTAGTAAACTACCTTTCATGTGGTAGGTTTTAAAAGCTCACTGTTGTCTTTGCATTCTTGTTTGCATAATGCAATTGGTAGTTCTTCTACCCATTTGTAGTGCCACCAAAATATTCCATAGTCCAAATCTGACTCTCCAGATGTACATTAGTGCATTTTGAGTCAGTAAAGATTCTAGAGGAGAAGAAGAATATTTAAGCCTGGTGGTGGCAGCGCATGCCTTTCATCCAGCACTTGGAATGCAGAAGCAGGTGGATCTCTTTGAGTTCAAGGCCAGCCTGGTCTACATAGTGAGTTCCAGAACATCCAGAGTTACAACAGAGAAACCCTCTCTCAAAAATATAAATAAATAAATTTTTAAAAAGAAGATGAAGAATAGATTAAAATGAGATAAATACCGGTGGCCGACATGATAGGATTTGGTTATTGGCTCAATTTGGAAATCTAATAAGCAAGGTTTCTTTCATCAGTAGTGACATTAGTAAATTTGTCATTTACTTGAGAGACAGATACAGGAAGAAACATACTCAGGTGTAGGAATAAGTTACATATTTAGTAAATACTTGAAACACCAATAGAAGAAATATGTAAGTAAATATTACAAATCTTCACATTTAAAAATATGGCTATAGAAATCAAATGTATGATCCACACTAATAGAAAAAAGCATAAATTTTCAGAATAAAAAAGTTGTAGGCTAAAGAATGGTTAGTATCATATAGCATATTCAAAAAAATTAGTAGAAAATAAAATAAGGTACATCTCTAAATGGGAGATATTCATAAATCATAAAAAAAATTCTTAGCATGAGACTTAGAAGAAAAAGCAAGGGAATGAACCAAACGCAAACAGATTAAAAAAAAAAAAAAAGCTTTAAAGAACCTCAAGTGTGAGAATATGAAATCAAAAGGAATACAAAAGCAGTAATTAAAATATGCAGAACACTTGGGAGAATCACATGAAAGGTAGCAACTGAGAGGTCAGACTTGTATATACTGTTCAGAGTTAATTCATTGGCATAATTGAGCAAAAGTCTTCCAGCAAACAAGAGCAGAAACAAACTTCAGTTGTTTTAAAATGATTTGCTTCTAAGTATATGAAGTGGTTCAGATATTTTAAGCTTCAGAGAATCACTCTTCAATAATACGAATTATCTTAGCAGATTCAGGGGAAATGACACAGGCTGAAGAATTTTGTAAACAATATTTACAAGCAGCTCTAGAATCATCTGTTTTACGAAAACAATACTCCTGAAAAAAAAATATAAACATATCATTGATTTCTGTTTCTTTCAATTTCGATCAGAGAAGCTTTTCTTTTCCTCAGTGGGTTGTAGGTAATGGGTCAAAATGTCAAGTATAAATAACCCAAGAACAGTCAGCTGTGGATGACTCCTTTATATCAAAATTTACTACTATTATTCAGCTGAAGGAACATAGCATTAAAATGACTATGTTCCTTCAGCTGAATAATAGTCTGCTTAAAACTTCAATTTCCTATGTAAACAAAATTACAGCCATTTCCTTTAAGAATTCACCATGAAATGGAAAATACAAAGGAAGAAAAAATAATTATTTAAACAGGAAATATAAGGTGTAAAGGACTCATATATGCCAATTCTAGATGCCATGAGAAACTAGTGTGTGCAGTTGTGAAGGTGAAACTTATGCTTACAATAAAAGCTCTAGGATGTTGGTGGGGTCAGGAAAAGCACATTCAGTATGGAAAGCTGGAAATACTGAATAGACTCCACCCAGGACAGAAGCAACATGTGATCCATTCATCAGAATTGTAGGGCTGGGAATCCCAAGATAACCAGAGCCTAATTGATGCTGACAAGACTCACAAATTCTTCATATGGAACTTCAGAGTTTGTTGTTTTCTCTTAAGTACTACAATCTTGCTTTAATCCAGCATTTCCTGAAGTACTCATAATATTCCCTTATGGATGGGAAAGTTTATTCTGTGACGCCTCCTATTAAAATTATGTAACTTCTTTTTAGGTATTATAAAGTCTAACAGCTAAGAGTTTGTCTTTACTCTCAGAAGAGACCTCGAATTTTGAAGTTTTGCACAGTTGGAAAGTTTGAATTTGAGCTAAGTGAATTTTACATAATGACATGACCTTTAGCTTGGGACAACAAGCTATAGTTTACAATTATTGTTTGCTTGTTAGGTTGACAAGAGACTGCATGTGATTATTAATTTCAATCAACGTGATTGAATAAGAAACAACAAAGGCATATGTCAGGACAACTTCTACTACACATGAGGTGGACAACACAATGGAAAATACAAATTGGTCTCAACTGAGAAAAAAACAAAACAAAACTCAAAATTGGCTTAGAACGGATGGAACCTGGAGAAATAGTGGGAAGAATTCAGGGAAAGGAAAAGTGCCTTTGTTCAAAATATATTATTTAATAATTTTAAAAAATAAAAATATTGTTTAAAACAGAAATAATAAAAGCATCAATGAGTTACACAAGTTGATTTTCAAGAAAAAGTGAAAAAATAAAACACAATTATAGTAAATAAGTTCACAAGGCATAGTTTTCAAAATATTTTTTTAATGAAATAATTATTTAAAGCTATTTTTGTTCCATGTTTCATAATCAGACTTGATTTTGGTGAGTTTTAACATATAAGAATCAGTATTTTTTGAATAATATAATACAAAATATTATGACAGAATTACAGCAAAGAATTCAAGATGTTAATGCCAACCCAGTGGACAATATATTTAGTTAAAATATTCTTGATACTCAGAATACTATCTATAAAAGATACTATCTATAAAAGAAGAAAACTGAAAGTTTCAGCAGACATGCTCTAATAAATATCAATGCAATTACTGCTGGACTTGCAAAGTGTCTATGACAAAATGTAATGGTATAAATTAAGCCAGATAATTTGCGAAGTTAAATTCCATCTTTAAGACAGGTAATTAATTTTCACTGGGAAGCTAAATACTGTGCCACTAAACCAAACCTCTTCTTTCCAAGAATTAATGGGCTATTTAGAAACAGAAGCTGAATAGATTGCAGGTAATTTTGAGCTGGAGGTTTAAAATTTATCGCTTTACAAGGATTTAAGAGATGGGAATGTAGGAAAAGGTAAATACTTGAAAGGTTGCTAACACAACTTCCCACAGATTTAGATATGAGACTAAGATTATTATAAAATATGCAAACCAAAGTGAGAAGAACTCAAACTTATGAATAAAATTGAGTCTCACTGAAGTTTAACATCTTCAAAAGTAGAGGCATATCTCACTGCGAATTCATCTCTTCATTTGAGAAACACTGCTTTGTCTGAACAAAGTGAAATAAAAGGTAACTTTTAGAAACAATGCAATTTTCTAGTAATGCTTCAAAAATAGAGAGCTAAATTTTGCAACATTATTATACAATGACTAATGATATTTTAGTTTTAAGACTATACAGGACATATTTTCTGCAGTGTTCCTAATAAATAGAAAACTTAATATAGATATTTCTTGGAAATTTTAGTGTAAAAGAATGTGTTTAATACATAATAGTTCAAACTGCTAATGAAATGTATACCAAATGGAGTTGGAACAAAGGGAATGAATGTATTGCTAAATCATAATCAATGTAGAAAATTGGTAAAACTGTACATATTCTTTTCTCTATAAAACTAAAAAATGTTTTTCTGATACCATGGATGTGGCAGAGATTAACATATAACTGAAATTAAATTAAATAATATGCTCCAAATAATAATGTTGTACAATTATCTAAATTCTTTACATAGTGATAATGCTTCACATGGTAGGATTTTCAGTATGGTAGACACTGCAAAGAAATAAAGCTCTGTATAGAATATGAGCTCTTTATGATATTGGGAGAACAAGACTTCTTAAATAGAAACAAGGTCAAAACCATGGTATCAGCATCCCTCTCTTTCCCTCTTTTTCTTTTTCTTTTTGACATGCTTTTATTCTGTAGCTGGTCTCACAGTCTTGGCAATCCTTCTCCCTTAGATTTCTGATTACTCAGATTTACCTGAGAGCACAGACATTTTACCACACGAATATTTCTGAAAATACAGATAAGATGTAGTAGTTTATTGTGAGTAAAGGAGAGACAGCAGTAAAAATGATTTTTTTGGGTGAAAAATAATTTTTAATATAAGAAAAGCATATCTGTAATTAGGTATAAATCTGAAAACTTTGGAATGGCAATTCTTAACTGTTTGATCCAGTAAGTAATATTTCCTGTTTTCAGTTTTTCAAGACAGGGTTTCTCTAGTGATTCTTGCTATCCTGGAGCTCACTGTAGACTAGGCTTGCCTAGAACTCAAAGAGATCTACTTGTCTCTGCCTCCTGAGTTCTGAGATTAAAGACATGTGCCAGCCCTGTCCAGTGAAATATGTCTTTAGTAAACAAGAGAGTGATATGGTAAGTTTTATTAAAAAATAAAATTGTGATGAAGATAAAATAGATTCACATTTTCTTTATGATAAAGAGATGTACAACATAGATCTTAAGATACTGTCAATGACCTGTGGGGTAGAAAAGCTTTAAAGGAAGAATCCACATGCAAGTCTACACTGAGGAAGCTGCCAGCCATTTCAATTATAAGTTTGATAATCATTTGGTTGGAAATTACTGAGGAAACAGGTTCAGGAATTTTAAAAAGAATCAGAGGTAGCCTCAGTAAAATTTCCTATGAGAGCTGCCAGTATAAGTAAATTCATAATGCGAAAGAAAACCGTATTTGGAATCTTCGCAACAGAAGACACATAATCAATAATGTACCTCCATTTATCTGTTACTCTGAGTTAGTAGCTACTTTCATTGTTCATTTTATTTATTCATTATTTCATTTTATTGTTCTCTCCTTAACTGTATATTTTCTTTTGCTTTCTATGTATCATTATTCAATTATAGTAATAAATTGAATGACTGTCACTATCTGTACTGGTAGATATGAGCATTGATTTATCAAATATTCTCTTGGTTCATGGGAGAGGACAGTTTATTCTTTTAATTCAAACTCTGGTCCTACAGTCCTCTGTCCTCTGGTCCTACCATAAAGTTTCAGCCTCTGTACAATCTAATCTTAAACTTGGACCTAGAAGGTTTCAGCCTGCATGCTATCTAATCTGTAAACCTAGAGTATTTTTTCCCTTTAGAATTACTGCTTACTAAGCTCACTCTGAATAGCTATCTTCTGAATGACCCCCTTTTACTCTAAACTGCACTATGAACTCCAAACTGTAAATCATAAACAGTCTGCTTCTGAATCTCTGCTTTCTCTCTGCTTATTCTGGACAGTCTCTGCACTTCTTGGCTTCTACTCTGCTTCAACACTCTCCTTCTACCTTGTTTCCCTTTCTGAGCTCTGCTTCTACTTTCTGAGCTCTGCTTTCACACACTGAGCTAACTCTCTAGGCTCAGAGTCTACCTTCCTGATCTCTGGTTCTCTCTGAACTAACTCTAACTCTGTGAACTGAGAGCATCCTTTTATATCCTGAGATTTGTGGGTGTCCTCACTCTGATTCAATCTCAGATTTCCCTCTGATTCAATCTCAGGTTTGAGATTACAAGTTTTACTACCATACTTTCTGAGTTGGGATTAAAGGATTAGCCTGACTAGCATTCTCTCTGCATTCCAGCTGGATCACACAGGCTGGTGTGATCCCTTGTTAGAGCAGTCATACTGCTGGATTAAAGAATTGAATGTTCTTCTACAACTATGTGTGGTCAAATGTATAGATTGATTTATATATTGCTCTAGATAGACTATTTTCTCTTAAGTTTTAATAAATTGTTCACTTCACAATTATAAGAAGGAAAAAATTCCACAATGTTCAAGAAGACAGTTGATTCTGAGTAATATTAGGTCAGTAGTAGAACTGTGCTTAACAGGTGGGAAGCTTTGAGTGATGCCTTGGGTTCCGTCAGCACCAGTGTTGAAAGGGGAATTGGTGTAGGAGAAAGGGTGATAGAGAAGTTACCTAAAATATCTATTAACACTGTACTATAAAGATTAATTTTGGGTGAGTGTATGCTACTTTAACTACTTTGCATCTAGAGAATATTTACAGAAATTTTAATAGTAATACACTTTTACAAATATGTAAATGCTCATTTTACATGGTTATTGTGTTACTCACTGACTAAATTTTCCACTCTGAGGATTATAAACCAAGTCTCTTAGATGGAGTGAACGTCAGACTCTCTCTCTCTGAAGGTGCATGTTTTCCCTGGGTATTAGCGACTATGTTAGTGGTGGTGGACCTGATACTATGTAAACAACTTGTCTTCCACGATTTGATCCAGTGGATTGTGATTCTCTAAAAAAAGTATTCATTTTATTTTATAAAAGTATTCTTTTTTGGAGTGATTATATTATATGTCAATGAAATGGTATTTAACATTTATTATTGTTTGTAGAATTTGTGTGTCTATGTGGGACAAGTATGCATTTCTACATATGAGATTGTACATATTACTCCTACTACTTACATGCAAATATTTCAAATAAGTACCCTTTTGTCACTGAATGAAATATTTAGACTACCATAACAGACTTCAATTTTAACCTTATAATGAACATTCATTATTATCGATAGGTTGGAAAGTCAAAACACTCTGACATTCAGTAAACAGTAAGTGGATGAATACAAAGATCTCTGAAGAATTCTCTAATCCCGGTTCAAATAGAATTTACAATTCTTATGTTCTTCTTTTTCCTTCATAACTTTTTAAAAATATGAATCACTCTCTCCTCCTTGAAAAAAAAAGCAAAGTCAAACAAAGGACATAGATATTGACACAGAAACACATGCATTCCTCAAAATTCACCAGAAAGTACAAATAATTAAATCATTGCTACTGGCCGCGTGCATGATTTATTAACTTTATGCAAAATGTTATACTTTATCATAATTTCTCATTCTGTCTCTAATTGTTTACATACATGACTTAAACTTTGATTAAAAGATATGTAAATAAACAAAATATCAACACAGGAAAATTAACCGGAAATTTTATTTCTCTGAATTTGCTGATACTCATTTACTAAACATACTCCACAAGACATATGAAAAATGTTTTCATAGCTCATGGTATATATGCTTTTGAAAAACAAACTCCCTTCTAATGCTTTGCATAAAGTATGAAGGAAGTAACATGAAAATCAAGTTCAAGATCTCAGCACATGAATTATATTTTCATTAATGTTTTCTCATTTTCTTAGAGCATTTGTTTATTTTCCACTACGAGGGCATGTTGTGCTATAATTTGTTTGAGGAGTTACTGTATTGATCTAATACGTACTTCAACTTGAATGACTTTGATTTCAACATAAACCAATTTGTTAAATACTTTTATCACATAATTTTTTAATGTTTAATTGTTTAAATCATTGCACATGATACAATTTCTCTAGTTATAAATTTATCTATAATAGTAATGAAATTTTGCTTACTGATTGAATGTAGGTTGCTAAGAATATATGAGACATTTCATACTTTGTTTACTTCCTAAATGATATTATATATAAGACTCTCTTTGTATGTATGTGGGAGTAATATAAATATACCATTTTTCTAATCTCTTCATTTTAAATTGATTTCCAATATTAATCTTGTCTATCAAGAGATCTCTCCAGAATAGAGATTCTTGCTTTCAGTTCCCCAAGATAGTGAGACAGATGGTGGTATGCAACTTTTAAAATACTATTATTATTATTGAGTCTATTACTATCATTGTGTCTATTAGTTTTGAGTTTGTGTTTAGAATAGAATCATTTAGTAGCAATGGCTCTATAATTTTAGATATAAGTAAAAATGCAAATGTGTAATTTACCAAGGTTTTAAAATTACCTAGACACCTTACATTTCCATTCAGTACAAAGGTCAAAGGTCACTACAAGGGTCAAATGGAAATAGTATCTCTGCTTGGAATTATGTATATGATAATAGGGCCCAAAACAAGCATTCATATTTAAATATTTTTAATGTTTCAAGAATAACACAGGCAGAGTGAAAGCACACTAAGGAACACATGACAATATATGAGAAGAGTTCCTGAAAACTGGAGGAAGGTGAGTTTCAACTCATGTCAACCACTAAGGTGAGGGTAACACAGTCTGCTTATAAAAACCACAAAGAATTCAGAAAACAAGTGTGGAGAACACACTAACATTGTAGTATGGCATAACCAGATCAAGCTTTAGGGTGGCGCAATCAAGCCATATTAGTAATATATGTAGAAGTTATTTCGAAAAACATATGTAGTTAGAATAACTATGTATATATATATTTGCAGCTCAAATATAATTTATACTTATTTGAAAAATACAGAGGAATTTGGAGAATTAGAATTATACTCAGGAAGATTCTGATGAATCCCTCTCACTTATAATTGATAGATTTTGTTTTCCAGATTCACATACATTTAAATCTAGAATCTGATAATATGGGAAAACTGGGCATAAAGATATATTACTTAGATCAGTTTTACATAGTAGCAGCATATATTAAAAAACAAAACGTGTATTTGGCTAGGACTGTAAATAAACTGAGTTGATTTTCTTATAATGCTAATAACTATTGTAAATGAAGTACACTAATACGTTATTAACCCTCAAATGAAGAATCTGGGTTCTTGTTGTTTGCTTGTATTTTAGGTTGTTTTTTTTTCACTTTGAAAGATTAATCCTTTTATATTTATTCAAATTTTAGGAATATCATTGCTGTTTGTGTCCATTGTGGTACTTCCCATAGTGTTTCAATAAAACATTTGCTTTTATTGAAAGCCAACTTATTATTTCTGCTTTCTTTAGTGCTGGTTGTTGAAAACATGATATTACACATGTTAGGGGAAGCACTCTTTCCCTGAATTATATCCAAAGACCAGAGCATGTTAGTTGACCCAATTTACATACATCTTTCTTTCAGAAAATAAGATATTTTGATTGTGAATGGTATTTTAAAATTTCTTGATTTTTTTCAAACTCATTCCATTCTTTACAATATAATAGCCATAGTGACAGTATATGCTTGAATACTGTAATTAAAAAAAATCAATATTGATCTGGTAATATCTTCACTTTGAAGATATTTTAATGGATGAATGTTATTCTGGATTCATGGGATATTTAATGAAGTACTGAAAACAGAGTAGATAGAAAACTGGGGGCATAAAATAATAAGATTAGGATGCTACTCTTATGGGAATATGATTGCTATAAGCAAGATGGGTGATTTGGATTGCAAGAATGTGGCTTGTTTCTCAAACAGTAAATTATTCTGCTATTGACATTCTCTTGTATCTAACTAGAATGCACACCAGAGCCATCAACTGTTGTAAGAGATTTTTAAAGATGCCTTGGAAGTCTTTGTATAAAGATTCTTCAAAGGAAGCACATTTTCAGCCAGATAGATAAAGATAGTTTGATCTTATTTTTATGTATTCGGGGTTTATAATACAAAGTTTGACCTGGCTAATTAAAGATAAGGCAATATTGGCTCAGTAAATTTCCCCTCCTATGACTTGTATGAGTCTGAATGAGATAAAAATAAAGCATTCTAATAGACGGCAAGGTCATGTTTGGAGATGTCAGGAGTTTGATGTCTCGTTTAGAACATCACCAGACTTTGATGGCCACCACTTTCCTTTGTTTATGACATCTGCTTCCTATGGCATGGAAAGTGAAGACACAGGCAGAAAATAAAGTGCAGGACGAATATTAATACTGACAATCAGTGTTCCTGATGTTTTGAAATCACATGTTTTTAAAAAGTCTGAAGACTGTAAGAGTGAGTAACTGAGGATGTTAAAGCCTAGTGAACAAGTCCAAACAAAGCACAGAATACCAGCAAAAAAAGAACTTCAAATGAATTGTAACAAATCACGAAATTGTAATGAGATTATTTTTTCCTTCTCATTTCTGACAATTTTAAACATGCGCACAATGCAAAGTGATCGTATTCAGCCATAATCATCCTCTTATACCCCTACCAGTTCTGGTGACTTTCATTCCCCAAATAGTTTTGCTTATCATGCCCAGTGTGCATGTGTGTGCATGTGCGTGAATGTGTGTGTGTGTGTGTGTGTGTGCGTGTGTGTGAAGCTAATTGAGATGCTGTATTTTTAATCTTCCAACAACTATATCCTATCCAGAAGATAGCATCGCATGGCATTCCTTCAATCCTCTGTATCTTAGAATCTTCCCACCCCGATTTTTCTGGGCCTTGGTGGGAGTTACATATAATTCAAGAAATAATTTTTGCAAATGATAAAGTCTCAAAGTAGAGTCCTTTGTGAAGATATGGTTTCAGAAAGCTAATAATCATCAAATGACAAATATTTACCATTAATATTGTCAGAATTTTTTTAAATACATTCTCCCGAAGAGTTACTTGTTTTCCTCTTACAAGTCTTGATATCATCATTAATACTCTCATTTTATAGATGATCAGGAAAGGGATAATTAAAAAACATTCACACACACACACACACCCCACACACAAAAGAAAGTTAAATTATTAGAATTCTTTAGTGCTCTGCCTCTGTATTCCTAATTTCAGATATGTATTGCATTGCTAAATACAAATTAACTTTAAAATCTATGTCTTTTCTTTCCCTATTCCCTTTGCTAATTGTCAAACTAATTTAAAGCCATCACAGTCTTCCATGTGGAATATTTCTAGTTAATCCTGTGGCTCCAGTTCTAAATTTCTCCCTTTCCAGCTATCAGTCAGACAGACTCCTGTTACTTCTCTTGGTAAATCCTTCAGGGATTCCCTATTGTGTGTCAGTAAAGCCAAAACTACTTTGCATGATTCATTGAGCCCTCTTTAAGTTACCTCCTGCTCCATACCACTTCTCTTGTGTAGTTCCTCCCTCTGGAACCTGATGCTGCATCCTTAGAAACCAATTTGCAATTTTGCACCTAATTATACACCATCATGTCTCTCAGCATTTGCTCCTCTGTTTGGATTTCTCCGGCTTGTTTGCCAAGATTCCAGGCAAAAATTGCCTCCGCTCTGAAGTGCAAATGACATAGTCATTTCTGATGTGTTGCTCACACTAGATGATACAGACAATAACAGAATGTACTCTGAGTGCCTTAAAATATATCTTTCATAGTACAAACCTCGTGTGTGTGTGTGTAGAGGAATATTTATTCATTAGAAATGGTACCATGGCTGCTCTGGGAAAGGATCAATTGAATGGCCTTTGTGATAGCTAGGAAGGGATCAAATCCAAGAACTTGCATGTAGGGGGTCACATTTAGAGGCCTGTAGGATCCAGATGAAATGCTCTGAAGGAAATGGTCGTGATGTCTTTAATCATAACTGTCTCTGAGATTGAATCAGAGTGAAGAGTGAAGAGCAGAGTAAAGTCTAAGAGTGAAGAGCAGAGTAAAGTCTAAGATTAAATCACAGTGAGAACATGTCCAACTCTCATAATTTTAAAGCAGGCTTTCAGTTCACAGATAGGGAGTACAGAGAGACACAGAAGTAGTCAGAAGCAGTCAGTCAAAGGTAGTCTGAGGCAGTATGAGGAAGAGACAGAGAGTCTGAGGCAGTCTGAGATGTTTGAAGCAGAGACACAGAGTCAGTTCAATAAAAGGAGTAATTATCAGGTGGGTAAAAATGAAACAGTTTGAAGCAGAGAAGAGCAATTCAGTAAGAAATGTTGCTAGAGTTAGCCAGAATCAGAAAAGTTCAGTCAGAAACAGTCACCAGCCAGCTCATAAAGTCAGTTTGTACTAGGAGCTTGGAGGAGAGCTCGAGACTGAACAGTGACTGAGTTGAATCAGCCAACCAGAAGAGTCATTTGAGTTCAGTACAGCTCAGAAGGAATTAACCAGAGTGAGTTGGTCATAGAGGCTGAGACTGAAGTCTTCTAGGCCCAGGCTTGTGTTTTGAAGATTAGATTGTATGGAGGCTAAAACCCTTTAAGGACTAAGGATTGATTAGCCAAAGATTATTATATATATATATATATATATATATATATATATATATATATATATATATATATATATGAGTTTTGAGAATTTAATACATGAATACAATGTATTTATATCTCTACTTCCCCTATTCTCTTCAGCTTTTATCTCTTACCCCTCATATTCATAACTTCAATTCCATTAATCATTTTTGTTACAGACATGTTCACACACACACACACACACACACACACATTAATAAGTTGATTTACTGCTGCTCATCTGTACATATGTTTAATGTTGACCATTGGAAATGGATAACCTATCATTAAGTACATACTTGGAGAAAACTGAATCAATTTTCCTCAGTAGACATTGGCTGCCTGTAGTTCTTCAGGTAGGAATGGGCTTTGTAAAATTACACTCACTCATACAGAATATTGCAGTCCTTCTGCAAGTTTAGACATTGGCTGCCTGTAGTTCTTCAGGTAGGAATGGGCTTTGTAAAATTACACCCATCCATGCAGAATATTGCAGTCCTTCTGCAAGTCTTGCTGAAAGTTTCCTGGGTTTAGCATCCATATCAGGTCTAGAAGACAGTATCACACCCCAGGCATTCTGTTCCTCTGACTCTTTGAGTTGTTCCACTCATTCTTCTGCTATGTTTCCTGAGCTTTCAGGTTTTTTTTTCTATGTACAAATTAGGATTTGTGATCACAGACACTTACTTATGCATTTGCCCTATTGTAAATTTCTCTAGTAGCCTCTGTCTGCTGTAAAGGAGGCTCATTTAATGAGGAGTAAGAGCCACACTTGTGTTTAGAATACAATTATAAGATACATTGATTTAGAAACAAGGTAGTAGTCATTTATCCTCTAAGACCTATGATTTCTTCAGCCACAGAGGCCAGGTTTGCAGTGCCAGGTATGAGCTTCCTAGACTGACTTAAATACAATTAAACAGATGTTAGTTATTATAAGGAGTTCCACTATTGCACCTATGGGACCTTTCCTTGCTGTTCATAGTTGTGTTTCATGGGCTAAATACGTGTTTAAGGCTCTTACTTTTCTGGGCAGCTTGTAAGAGTGCCTTTTGATTCTCTGAAAGCAAGACTTCAGGAATTAAGATTTGAGGTTATACTAGCTCAATTCCTCAAGTACTGTGTTCAAAGTATATAGTATCTTCAGAAAGAGTTTTGCTTAATGTTCTAGAAAATGATGAAGGGCAATGTCTATATTGTTCGGGGGGGCTGGAACTCTTAGACTTCATTTAACCCACAACCTGAAGAGAGGTTTCCCTTTTATGGAATTAGGATCAGATTTATTTCATATTTCTTTATCTTGGAATAAGTGCGAATAAGTTTTTCAATAGGTTATTGACATGGTTTTGGATACTTTTATAGTTCATTATTTGATACTTTTAACAATAGAGACAAACAACTTCATGACACACATTATTTTGTACATTTAGGACAGCATAATTGCTGATATTAGATCCTGACTAAACTGGAAGACTCAAAGATAACTTTTCAAAACTCATAGATGGAAGTGTTATGCAGGCCAAACATATATATCCTGAATTATTGGGGGTGGGGTAAAAGCAAGTGACAGAAATAGAGCTTCAGTTTGATAGCTTAGGATAAAATTTCCAGTGACAGCATCACACAGCATTTTAGAATGCTCTATTTTAGAAAACAGACAGAAGAAAGGATGAGATTCTTTAGAGAGATCTGTGAGATGACTCATAAAGTGGCTGTTGTGATGGCGAGACAGTGATGTCTAGGACTCACATGAAAGATTTAAGAAAATGTCTTCATAAAATATGGCAGGAAGAGGCCATAACTTTAGATTCATATATTGTTTTATATAGTCATGTTTAAATGCATTCACGGGAGAAATATATTAACTGTGTATTAAGTAAAGGCCTATTTCATTGAGGTTTCCATTCTCTTATATGAAATAATTATCTTATAGGCAAATATGTTATTTTTCTAGATTTACATGTTCACTTTTAGCATTTCCTTTATTATGTGCTTTGTAATCTTGTTTTCCTTAATACGCTTCCAAATCTTCAGTAAAGGAAACAAAAGCTGAATAAAGAATACCATGTTATTAAGCATAGACATATCACCATCGTCATGAATACTTCTGAACTAAGAATAGGTGCTTTCATATAATTGTAGCAGTCACTAGCTTTTTGTTTTTGTCCATTACTCAGTGTTTTCTTTTTAATGAAATAGTTTTTTAACTTTAAGTAGAAATATATTTTCCTGCTAGAGAGTAGAACAATTTCCTACAGTGGTTCTGTAGAAGAGACCATAGATAAACTCATATATGTTTTCTGCTATCTCCAGGTCATTCTGTTTCTTCTGAGGAAAATTAAAATAGGTAAGATATTGCATCTTTGAATAGCAGACATCACTTCCTGTGGAAAACCTGGTAAGTAAAATTTTTTACCATACTTTTAAGTAGACCACTTATGTACTACATTTTACTGACAACCACTTGGGTCACTTGTTCTTAATAGAAAATTCACTACCAGAGAATACTACTCTTTAGTTGGAAGTTGATATTAAATGCATGAGGCTGAGTTGTTTCATTTTATTCTCCCAGGCACAGACCTCACTAGAAAGGTTTTTGCTCCCAGATAACCAGAATAAAAGGCCTTTATGTAAAGACTTCATCAAAGCATCCATTTTCTTCAACCACTCTTTCTGTAGCTTCGCCAGCCAGACAACTAAATTTCTGACACCCAAAACACTAACCCAGTCCTATTCTATCCCTTTGGAAATAGGATGCCCTGCTTAGACTCAGGTATCCAGTGTCAACTCTATTAAAGCTTGTGGCAGTCTGTATCCAGTCTATTTGATTCTGAGAACTAAATAACCAAAACCAAACCCTTTGTATACTACAGACAGTGAAAAGAAAGGACTTTGCTGAATCATTATATTAAACCTTGATAGCCATTGAAGAAAATCTAATCATTGTTTCCTAAGAGAGCTTTATACTTATAATGCCTTACTTTCTCTCCATGTGTCTGTGTTTCCACAGATTCTCTGTTTTTAACTGTGGCTTCTTTGAAGTTTAAAACTATAAAGATGCCTCCTTCCTTTGAATTCATAAAACAAGTCTCTATTTCTCTTGATGCAATCATATAATGCAAAACTATTTTTCTTTCATTGTTTGACAATTAACTTCCACATATATCTAATTACAAGATGGTACTTTTCCTCTGAATGAAGTTTTTTAAGACTATTTCTCATTTAAATCAATACATTTTGTCATGTTTCCTATAATAATCTTTCCTTTGGCTGGAAGTTTGGCCTAAGCACTTGAATGCAGATGCATTTTATGTATTTATTTTTAGTCTGAATCTTTTACAGTGGCTGGGTGTGCTTTTGTTCCTACCACATATTGTTTACCTATCTCTTGTGGGTCACTGAATATTACCAAAGTGTCAATTACTAGTTGGCTCTGGTATACTTTGCTTTACTTGGCATAATTAAATCATGTTCCAAATTCTTGGTACTTCAACTACAGTTTGCTTATTAAATAGTTGACTAGATAGTCAGGGATCTAGGGTTTGAATTTCTGTATGGAGCTGAGGAAAACAATATTCTATATATTTACAGAAATAATAAATAATTAAATGTTATTATTCTCCCTTATAAATTGATTTTTTTCTTATCAGATAAAGATTTAACTTCCTTTATAAATACAGACATATAACCTGGTTTACCCAGAAACAATGAACTTCCTATGTGCTAACTTCATTCAAGTCTAGGGTCTCTGGTATGCATAAAATTAATTCTAGAATTTCCTGTGGTACGTAGAAATATGGAAAAAATGTAAGTTTGTACGTAATGATAAAACAAGACTTTTTCCCTAAAAGACACATGGAAGGTATAAACTTCTTTTCTAAAATCCTAGGGAAAGGAGAAAAGTCATTCATGGCCTAAGGTCCTGAATTTCCCTGTTGCCTATGTGCTCACATTAGTTGTATTCATATGTGAAACTTCATTTTAGATTTTCTGAATACCACTTTGAATTGCTTTTTGAACTATATGCCTTTTAAATCTCATATCTGATGCAAGGAGTGGTGACACATGCCTATCATCTCAGATATCAGTAGGCTGAGGCAGGAGGCCAGAGTTTGATGTCAGTTGTATTTCTTCACTGCTCATCACCTTATTAACTAAGTTTGATCTGCCTGCTGAATCTAGAGCTTACACCTTAGCTACTCTAGTTAGCCAGCCTGAGTTCCCACCCACCAAGCCAAAGATTCCTGTCTGCTTCTGCTTCCTGATGTCTGGCCATATAGCATGTCATCAATTTATTCCTCATTCTCCCCGCCTAACCCCCATTCTCTCAAACTGTATGTGCCGGGAATCTGTTCTCCAATCTGTGTCAAACAATTCATCTATTATATCTCCTTGACCTCCTTTTTAAATTTCTTTCTTTCAAATACTGAGACAAGTTCTCAAAAAGTTGCACAGGGAGGCCTGGAATGTATGGGCCTTCTCTTCACCTTCCAACACAGCTGGGATTTTAAGGGTAAGTCACTACAACAGCCATGCCCATAGCTCATATCTCATCTGTTAATGTAGATGTAGGGCATAAAGCAGTTTATTCTTTAGCTAATTCAATCCCCAGTCCTCAGATGGTTTTAACCTCCGTACTTTAGTCCTTAAGCTGGTATCTGGGACTAAAAAGGCTTCCGCCTTTGTACAATAACATTTCAATATCCAAGCCATACTACTGACTAAGGCATTCTAGCTCCTTCTGAACTTGGAAATGTACTCTTTTGGTTGACTGATTCAATTCACTCCCTGTTCTGGCTCAAACTCTTCTCCAAGCAACTGGTTGAAACTGACCTTCTGAGTCAGCTGACTGTTTCCGACTGAATTTTTCTGACACTGTCTGTCTCTGGCTGACTCCAGCATCTTCTCTGACAGTACTACTCTGCTCCACTAAACTGATTCTTTCTCCCAAACTCACTCTTCCTCTTTGATACTGACTCCTTGTGCTGAACTGCCTTTTTGTCTCTTCCTCAGACTACCTCAGATTGACTGCTTCAGACTCCTCTGTTTCTCTGAAATCCCTGTGTCTCTGTGAACTAAGAGCCTGCTTTTATATCATGAGAGTTGAGCGTGTCCTCACTGTGATTCAATCTCAGACTTAGCTCTGCTGGCTCATCACTCGGATTCAATCTCAGTGATGGATTTAAGGGCTTATGTTAATTCTGTAAACATGAACTGAGAACCTGGATTGACAGCTTCCTTTTAGTACCCTCCTATTGGGATTAAATGTGTGTGCTCTGTTTCCTTAACCACAAAAATCCCTTTCACCTAGCATTAGCAACAACAGAGGACAAGATTAGTCTGAACTAAGATTCTTTCTACACATTCTATCTGGATCACTCAGGCTTCTGAATGTGCTCCCATTACACAAGTCCTTGGATTTTACTCCTTCCTAGCTATCACACAGGCCTTTCAATGTGATACTTTCCCAGAGCAACCATGTTGTTGGATCAATTAATTCAATACTCCTCTATACTAATGAAGGAAAATAATGATGTTAATATCATACTTTCATTAAGAAAAGATAATATCTTTAATGATTTGAAATACTTTTCAGCCAATTTGGAGGAAAAGGACAATACATTGTAGTCTTCTGATATTAGAGTTAGCCTAATGTTTTTGATACAGCTGCATGTATATCAATGTCAATTAATAAAATTAATTTGTACAAGAAATGCTGGAAACAAATTGTTGTCCTTCAAAAATATAATCAAACAAATCAATATTCTGTGGTATAATATTCCATTAAGACCCTTTAAAGAACAAGAAAAACATTTGCCACAGTTTTGACAATGTGAATCATCTTTGGAGTGCTTTTTAAACCATGTCAGGAGATAATCTGATAAATTATTATAGTCACAGTGCATTTATATTTAAAAATGATGGAAATTTTACTTAACGTTTGTTTAGGTGTAAGCTGTGAATCATGGAGATCAGAATTTCTTCTGAATAATTAGTTTCACAGGAGAGCCTTTCAACCTAAAACCATTAACAGATTGATATTATCCGAATTTCCTAGGTCAGTTTGACTCTAAAGCTCATTGTACCCTATGAGAACTCAAAATAAGCCACAGTTATATTTTAACTTTTACTCATATTATTTCAAGTAGAAATATGCTGGGATACTGATTTAATCAATTCAAAGATAGGTGATCATGAAAAAAATGATTTTCTGAATAACTGTCTTCAACTGTATACATGAGGTAAAAGGGCCAGCTAGATGGGATAGCAGATGGGAGTACTCTCTGGGAAAAAAGGATAATCAGAGTTCAATACCCAGGACCCATAATGGAAGGAGATAACCAAACACCAAAATTTGTCCTCTGATATCTATATACGTGTTGTGTCATGCATGCACCCACAAACATGTATTATATACAACAATAATAATGAGATAAATTTAAGTATCAGTAAAAATAATAAACACTAGCCAAAGGTTTTATAATTGTCTTCTCAAATATGCAATGCTTCTTTGAGGAAGCAGATGTTTTATTTATGAACACATTTCAAAGAATATACAAAATAAATTATTATAGTTTTAAAGATCTATTTATTTTAAGGATTTATTTATTTTATTGCTATGTGCCCATTTTTCATGAGTATATATATATATATATATATATATATATACATACATATGCTGTCACTTGCATGTAGAAGAAGGCATCATATTCACTGGAAATGGAGTCACAGGCCATTTCTGAGCCACCCAATGTGGATGCTGGGAATCAAATTCAGAGTCTTCTCCAAGAGCTATATGTGAGTGTTTAATCTGAGCAGTCAGTCACTCGTATTTCATCATATATGTCAAAAAGTTAAAGTTTGGGAATAAGGATTTATTTTTTTCAGTAAATGTCCTGGAACTCACTCTGTGGACCAAGCTGGCCTTGAACTCACAGAGATCTGCCTGCCTCTGCCTCCTGAATGCTGAGATTAAAGGCATGTGCTACCATCTTGCCAGTTTATATTTTCATCGATGAACTTAATTTGGACAGAATGGTCTCATGCATTATAAAATTTAGAGCATGTGTTTTTGTTCTCAGATTTACTGACTCTTAGCTTCAGAATCATGTCTTACTATCACTCATTTCAAACTGATTTGAAATACATCACAAAGTGTGATTTTCTGTAAAATGGAGGCTTTCTCTTCTTGTGAATGAATAACATCAACCTGAAGAATTCCAATATGTGAGAACCACTTAAGTGAGAATTTGAGTAGTAGAGTATTTAAGGTGTTATTTTCCTTACATTTTATTTACCTCTTGTGTGTGTGTGTGCTTGTGTGTTTGTGTGAGTATGTGTGTTTTTGTGCCAATGTATGTGTCTCTGTGCATATCCATATGTGTGCCTGTTTGTCTGTGCTTGCATGTGCTTGTTTGTGTGTGTTTGTGTGTGTGCGTGCCTACGTTTGTGTATGTCTGTATGTATAGGTACACACATGCTAAAAAGCCCATTTAGACATCAGATGACCATCTGCAAGTTTTACTTCTCTCCCTCCACCATGTCCTGGAGATAAGAAGATAAATGATATATGGTAAACACTGAAGAGGAAAAAAATGATATATGATCCTGTTTTCTAAAATGCTTTGATTACAGTTGAGAGGTAATACACTCACAAATGTAAAAAATTAACCAGAAATTAGTAAATAAATTTTATTCTGACATTATACTCATAATTTTAGAGGTAAAGATTAGCATTTATAGATTAACTAGGAATAATTTAAATGACAGTAGAAACAACATGAATAAAATTGAGAGAATTAAAATGAAGAAAATTGAAACAAAATATCTTAGCCTATTTTTGCTACTATAAAAACTACCATTTGACTGTATGTATTATAACCAGTTGAAATTTATCTTCCATCCATTTACAGGTAGAGTAATTAGAAAAGAAGGAGCCAGCAGTCAGTATCTGCTGAGCATCTCTATCCTGGTCCATAGACTGAGACACTCCCTGTGCTCTTACTTTGTAGAAGGTGGCCTCCTCTGTAGGATCCTCACTCTTACTCTTAGGACTAAATGTCCCTCCCTCACAGGACCCATCTAGAATAACATAGGTACCTCATCCCAACACAATTTCTGGGAAACACAGAATTAATCCCCAAAGAAAGCAATCTGAAATTGCATAGGAAATGCTAGGAGCTGAGCACACTAACTTTCTCCAAGAAAAGCTTTTTATTTATTAGTGTTCAGAATAGAAAATGTGATTTTGTGTTGAATACATAATATTTCAACTCTAAATTTATATTAGTTTAAACACTACCTTATCTTAAAGTAAGAATTTGTCCATTAAAAGTTTTTATTCAAATGGAAATAAGGTGAACAAGCAGTTTTAAACAAAAGTTCAATGTTTCTGGCTTCCTATATTATTTTTCCAAGTATGAAAAACATGACAGTTCCTACCTAGCATGTTATAAGATCCTTAGGTCTTTCCCAGCACCACTAACAAACAAGAACACCCACTCAACTACTTCATGTGCTTCATTGATGGGAATGTACCTCATTCTTTTACCTAGACACCCAAAGTTTCTATGGGAAACTTAAAGAAGTTTCCCAAAGAAAGTCAAAAGAACATTAAAAGTATAAGAGGTTAAAATGAAAGATCTATGGGCTGCTTTCCAACTCATAGATGTTAGCAAAACACTGTGGGAAATCCTCTGGCCATAAGCAAACTGTTAAAGTCTTTTCTGTAATGTATATTTGAATTACTTAACAGGAACACTTTAAACCAAGAACATTCTCACTTCATTTTGATAAAAATTTTAGTTATCAACACTTGATTTTAGTCAATCCCCTGTTTTCTTCCATTCTGTGCACTGAATCTATAGATCACTGTATGCTAAGACAACTGAATAGCTCATAAATAATGACAGAAAAACTATTCATATTTTATTACTTGTATGTATACTAAAAGAACTATTCTCTTTGAAACAGCTCTCAATACAATATGGAATTTGGAAAGAAAAATCAACTTGATACACACACGTTATATTAGTCTTAAAGGACTTATAAAAACTCCATAAAACTTGCTAATGGATCTTCAAAGGCATTTTCAGCTTATGATACCAATCTTCATTTGTATAAGTAAGTACTAATTTATAGAAGCAATCTATAGAAGTATGTAAAGCACATCAGGATTCAGAATAGATCTACACTCTTAAAAAGGAAACCCATTCTTGGTAGTTGGAATTGTTTTTCCCTAACTAAGCCAACAAGCCTTGGCGGGATGACAGCCTCGAGAAAGATGGAATGATGGTCAGCATTTAAAGCATTTTCAGCTTCTAATTGTCTTGGAACATAAATGCAGTTTTCAGACATAAAATTGGCTTGACTGGAAATGTTCTTGAATCAGCAAGTCAGGTCAGTCAACCCGAAGTATTTTATTTTCAGTAAGGAATAGTTCTCTGAAGTCTTTGAAATATGAAAAGCTTTCATGTTTTATTTTTATGCCTCACCAATTACTTAATGGATAGTGGTCATCTCTTAAATATTTTTAAGTTGTTACTTACTTTAAAAGAACAAGTATTGTCTGTTCAGATATATACTGTTATTATTTTACAGGCAATGTGACTAATAATTGTAGATGTTATCATTTTATATACATATGAAACAGTTTAGAGAATGACAGATTACTCTAAAACCTGTGAGCATTCACCATACTGCACTACCCTTCAGCAAAACACCAAATTCTCCCATGACTCACTTCTGTCTCCTATGGCCACTCCTAATCTATGTCATGTTTCCATATGGAAAACTGAACATGTAACAAAACAAAACTCATTTAAATGATATATGCTATAGATAGGTTTATATAAAAGTAACATCACAAAGCAAAATTTTGTGTAGAAAGAGTAGAGATATGCAAGTACCTTTTGATTTGCTACTGATCTTCCCCAATCAGAGTTTAGACATCAAATTTAAGGTTGGTCCTACCATTGTAATCTCAAAGGTAACAGAATGTTGTTGAACCTTGCTATTAACAATGTAATGAAATTATCTTTATTTCTAATTAAATAGATATTTACTTACAGAGAATATATACATACTTTTAAACGTTAAATTCAAATAAATTATGTTTATTTTTCTATTTCTGTGATGCTAAATTTAGTGTTAATTCCATTTATGTGGTATTCATGGTGTCAGTAGCAGTACAAACACACAGCAAATTTTGGTCATAGTTATACACAGTTACATATATAGTTATAGCTATTCCTGAATCTTATATATCTTTGTAAGGGAGAGAGAGTGAATAATTATCTTTCAATATTGGCAACATATTGTGTATACACTGGATATAAAATACCAGTGAAAAAGTCTTCAATAACCATATTCATCTATAAGATATTCATAAAATCCCCAATCATCATACTATTAAGTGCTTGCAGTTTACAAGTGTGCTGACACAGATATAGTGCCTTTGCAGTGACTTTTACATTGGCCAGATTCTGCTTCAATATTTTCTGATTTAAAACATGCAGAAGGAGTTCAAAGAAGTGAGAATGTATAAAAAGCCAACGTGAAAATTTTCAGTCATGAGAACTATTTTGAATACAATATTGCATTGAAATTTTGTATGATTTTGTATGAAATTTTGTATGATTCTCATGCATTCTACATTATCTTAAGTGAAAAATGTATGTTCAGTTATTTCATTTTTAAATATAGTTGGTAAACAGAAGAAGACTTAACATACATACTCATAACTAGTAAAAGTCCTGAGAATGAGTGGTTGCTGTGTACTTGGCCCTGAGTTGGTCATACATGTCATTAACCACAAATTCCAGGGAGCATCTTGGAAGTGGGCATGGAAATAAAGACAGTGCTGAATGATGGGAGAAGGTCTTCTGGTTTTAACATGGCTGTCAAACAATGAATTCACAGCAATGGAAATAAAGCCAGTGCTGAGTGATAGGAGAGGTTCTTCTGGACATGACATGGCTGATGAGCAATGAATTCACGCAATGAAAATAAAGCCAATGTTGAATGATGGGAGAGGGCCTTCTGTACATGACATAGCTGATGACCAATGAATTCACAGCACAGGTGACTAAATGTACAAGAATTGCATAAGACTAGGCCTATCAACCCTTTATCATGAACTGAAGATGTATTCATAAGGCCTGTTTGACTCTTAGGAGCTTTAGGCCATTAAGGATAGCTGTGGGTGTGGGTGTCATATTTCTCAGTGTTGTAGCCACTGAAAAACTTCCCTTACTCAAGTAAATAACCCCTGTGTTCAAAGTCTAATTTAATACAGTTGGCCACACACATACTAACACACAACACACACACACACACACACACACACACGCACACGCACACGTACACAAAAAAAAACATTAAATAAGAAGGATGTACTGGAAAGAAAAAGAGAAACAGGATATGAAATGAAAAAAATAGGGAAATAATCTCAAAGTACATTATGTGTACTTAAACTTGTGGAAAACATAAGTTAATGAAAAAGTACAAATAATATACCTCTGTGTTTCTGGCTTTCCTAGAACTCACTCTGTAGACAAGACGGCCTCATACTCAGATCAGTCTGTCTCTGCCATCTGGGTGCAGGGATTAAAGGTGTGCACCATCACTACCTGACTTAATTTTTTGATTTCTACAAACAAATATATAAACATACTAGGCAATTGTCAAATACTCAGAGTATGGGATCATCCTTTATATAAATTCTTTAGATTTATTAAAATTGAATACCACTCTTGTCTAAGTCAATATATATGGATGCAAATTCATATATAAAATTACAGGCTATAATAGCTAATATAATAGTTACACTGTTTTTTTTCTATGCATCTGCATATATATCTATGTTTCCATCTAGAAACAGGGTCTCACTCTGTAGGTCTGGCTGGCTGACTACTCACTCTGTAGACCAAGATGGCTTTCCACTGAATGATCCATTGGCCTCTGTCTTCCAAATGATAAGACTAAAGGAATATGCCACAGGTCTAGTCAGACCAGGCCTTCATCAGTAGAATGGGACTGCTGAGACTTTGTCATCACATGCTAGCTGCTTCTTGGTTCTCAGTATCTCAGCCTGACAATACTCTGTTTTGGAATACTCAATCCCTATCATGCAAACCATTCCAATGAATCTCCCTTATTAATATATGTTAATTACAATTTTTTCTGCTCCTCTAGTGAAATCTGACACGCAAAGAAGGTATACACAGGAAAAAAAGTATAATACTTTGATGAGAACATTAACCTAAAAGTTGAAAGGAAGAGAATTCATCATGATTGACATTGAGAAATATCTTAGTTAACTTTTCTGTTGATGAAATAAAACATCAGTAAAAAGTAAACTTAGGTCCTTACTATATTAAAAAAATCCTAAAAATAGGAGTAAATCATTTGGATTTTTTTACTTTTCATTTTGCTCTAAAAGCACTATATATATATATATATATATATATATATATATATACACACACACACACACACACACATATATATATGTTAAATAATCATATTTATCATTATCAGAATAAACAGAATTTTCATTACCATAATTTCTAGGTACAAGTCAAATATAATCATATTTAACAATAAAAAGAGAATTTAACACATAAAAATTGTCACTAAGAATAGGAATAATTCTCTATTATATGTCTAGGAACCATGAAATGAATTTATAGACTGGAAAACCAGAATGTGAAAACATATTAGTCTAAGTGAAAACTAATTATAAAATTTATTTACAACTTAGAAAAGCAATAGGTGAGGCTGAGTTATAAAACACTGTCATCTCATTTAAGTGGTTTTCATCCACTATCTTGCAATTCCAAAGAAACTTTCACAATTTAATTGGTCTTTTTATTTTTACAGAATCTTGAAATTAAAATTTATAATGATTTTCCATTTAAAAATAGGCAAATTTTGAAGAAAGAGATTTTTTTCACCCAAGGCCCCTTAAACTGATAAAAGAATATGGACAATGACTACCATTTTAGCCAAAGAGTAGTATTTTAATTATAAAAATTATAAGTCATTGGGAGATAGTGTAGGTGGAATAGGCAAGAAGCACTTGCTGAACTTTTGCATAGAACATAGATTTTGGTTTGGGAATTAATCCATTTTCATTAAGATTTACCAATAGGACACACCAACAGGGGCAGACATCTTCTGATGCAAACTGTGACTACAAAGCCACCAGCACTCTTAGTAGCTCACAGAGTCTAAAGAAGTAGACATGGAACCTGCTGGGTCCCCAAAATACGTCTTGAGTTTGATTGGCCTTACATAACTCATAAAAACTAGAATAGGGGTGTGTGTCCCTGTACCTCTTGCCCACCCTTGAGTACCTTGTGCCCCTACTGGGTTGCCTAGTACGGAGAAACTGTACCTGTTAATCTCAACTATGCATTGCCTAAACAAGATGTGAAATTTTACACCACTAATAAATATGCCAACCTAGATGGGGAAATTTCACAAGCTTCCACCTCTAGATTAAGTGCTACAGGTAATTAATGACTGTTGAGAGAGGGAAATATCAGTTTGTGCTAGGCAAGGCCTTTGATAGGTGATCAAATCCTTAAACACGTATATATAAAGAACACTAAATGAACTCCGCAGTTTGAATTTATGATTTTATGTGTGCATATAGATATATATGTTAAAAATAATAATTAAGAAATGAGAGACCATGAATTTGAGACATGGAAGAGAATATAAGGAGTTTATGACCATACTGTGCTCACATATACAATTCTCAAAAACTATATAAATATTGCAACTGTCCTTTTAACCTATACATGTATTTCTTGATAATGTTATCATCACATATAATAAATATTTGTGCATACGTATATGCATATCTCTAATGGTAAATATATATAGTTAATCTGAAAGGAAATCAGTAAAGGAGGAAGAAATTTGTTTTAATAAAATATTGTGAAATAAATTATAGCAAAAATATCGTGACCAGTTCAAAAGCTTTTTCCATTAATCATTTCAACTGAGTTTGACATTTTTATGGGCCAATTTCATGTGGAACCCATCCAAATGCTTAAGATAAGGTGATTTGTTACTTCAAACTCCTTGATAATTCTACTTGAGGCAACAACTGTCAAAAATCTGAAGAATAAGGCCATAGATTCTTAGATGTGTAAATTTAGAATGACATTTCTAAGTTTTACTTGAGCTTTCTTTTAAAATTCAAGAGAAAGAAAAGAAGTGACTAAAAGTTTTCCTCATTTCTACTCAAACTCTCATAACCATGAGACATTAATCTCATATTTCTTATTAAGTTAGTAATATGCTACATTAAAAACACTGAGAAACATAGGAACTACTTGAAGTCACACACATATTGACATTATGTGTCAATTTTTACAAGTTTTCTTTTAATTTTAAGCAGTGTTATTTTCTGCCAGTACTAGAATTTTATCTCACCAGCTAAATCCAGTGATTTTTTTTGTCTATTAAATGGTTAACCAGACTAACTTGTACTCATTTGCATTAATAAGAATGTATCAATTTATGTAATAATATTTCCTTAAGTTGCCATTTAAGACATTATACACTAGTATACCAAGCATAGCCATATGAAATCTTTGTTGTCAAATCAATAACTCTGTTGTGTCAGTAAAAACATATTTATCTGTTTCATTCATGTGTTTAACACTATTTAACATTTCTACATTTAAGAAATACTAACCTGTCTTTGCAAGATAGGATACAACCCAAATATCAAAAGTGTATTGTTCTGTTGTTATGTGTATGCCCTGTATATCACAAGTTAAATATTGATTAAATAAATATCGCTAAACACTGTCAACTTATGTTTGTAAGAATAAATTAAATTAAATTGTGAAATGGTTTAGGGGCTAGAAAGTGCTTTAAGTGTGCCTGAATTCATTTCCTAGCACCTACACTGGATGAGTCAACAACCACATGTAACTCCATTTCTGAAGGCTCTGATAAGCTCTGGTCTTCGTGGGCACCATCATGTATTTTGTGTTCATAAGCTGTTGCTTATGTATTAATGTATACATTCATACTCACACATACACACACACACACACACACACACACACACACACATTTTTATACCACTAGGAACCTTTTATGTAGCCCTAGGTGTCCTGGACATTGCTCTGTAAACTAGTCTGGCCTTGGTCTCAGAGATCAGTCTGTCCCTGCCTCCCAACTACTGAGATTAAAGGTATATACCACCACACCCTACTTTGCAAACATACGTTTAAAAAGCATGTAATATGGAATAAATTGCAGTCTTTTCTCAACGAGTCATAATGTTTCCATCAAGCTAAATAAGTCATTGTACTTTTTAGGAAATAGTCTAGACCATAATAAAAAATTCTAAATGTTTCTTTGCAAGTAATGTTAAATTGCTTCTTTGATTCTCATTTTTCCTTTTTATTGAAAATAGATTCTCTTCTCATACAATATGTCCTGATTACAATTCCTTTCCTTCTACTCCTCCCAGTTCTCTCCACCTCACCTTCCATCTGAATCTACTCGTATTGTTTCTCACTAGGAAACAACAGGTCTCTAAGAGATAATAACAACAATAACAGCAACAACAAGACATGACAAAACAAAGTATAATAAGATAATATAGAAACCACCACATGGAAGTTGGAATGGATGAACCGACAGAAGTAAGAGAGCTCCAAAGAGCTCGGAATCAGAGACCCAGTCATTCACAGTCTCTGGCATCCAATAAAAAATACTAAACTGAAAGCTATAATTTGTGCATACAGAGGACCTGGTGCAGACCTATGCAAGTCCCATGCTTGCTGCTTCAGCTTTTGTGAGTTCATATGACCTTTGCTTGGTAGATTTAAAGGGCCTGGTTCTCTTTGTCTCCCCTCTGGCGCTTACACTTTTTCTGCTTCCTCTTGCATAAGGTTCCCTGAGATCTGAGGGAAGGGATTTGATAGAGACATTCCATTTAGTGTTGTGTGTTCCAAAGTCTCTCTCTCTCTCTCTGTATAAAGTTTTACTTTGGGTCTCTGTATTTGTCCCCATCTGCTATAGAAGGAAGCTTTTCTGATGATGGATGCATAAGGTATAGACCTATTCATATAGCACAATATCATTAAGAGTCATTTTATTACAAATATTTTTTAAGACCAGAATTGACTCTGGGTGTCTGGGCTATCTAGTCTCTGGTATTTGGTCACCCAAGCACTGTGGGGTATGAGTTCTATCTCATGGAGTGGGCCTTAAGTGAAATCATACATTTCTTGGTTACACCCACAAGCTTTGTACCACCATTGCTCTATCATATTTTTCAAAGAGGACAGCATTGTAGATAATAGGGTTTGTGGCTATGTTGGTGTTTATGTTTCTCTTTTGGAATACCTTCATGCAGAATACCTTCCCTTACCAAAGACACTAGGATGTAGAGCTGAAGGTTCTATGTAGGCACCAAGTCTACCTCTCCATGTCCAACAAGTTTTGCGCGTATTGCACTCAGCAATGGAGCCTTGTTGTCAGTTTATGGAGAGTAAATAATTGTCTTGGCAACATCCTGAGTTGTTTGAGGATTTCCATGGGAACTCTTTAGCCAACAACTCAATAGGATGTAATCACTTATGGTACTGGAATCTTCTTATGTTGACAAGAGACGGCCATTTGGGGCTCTGACTGCCTCATTACTTGGAGAATTCATTAGGATGGCCATCATATGCTTTAGGTTTTTTTTTTGTTGTTTTTTTTTTTTTTTACTTCACTAAGTTTCTCTACCACCTTAAAATGTCCCTCAATTAAAAACTGTACTAGTTTGCTTCTCTGTGGCTGTTATAAAATACCAACCCATCTGACCTGGAAATGAATGGGCTGATTTCATATTACATTTATAAGTAACAATATGTCCTTGAGGGAAGTAATGGCAGTAATTCAAGTCTGGAACTTGGAGACATGAACTTAAGAAAAGACCATGGAGAAATGTTATTCACTGTTTTGCTCCTTGTGGGTATTTCAGCTTACAATTTTATATAAATCTAGACAACTTTTACAGTGTTACACTGACTACAGTGGGCTGAGCAATCCCAAATCATAAATAAAGAAAATGTCCATATCATTAGGAATCATTTTCATTTTATTGATTCCTTTTTTGGGGGGGTGGAGTCCTGATTGGTTGTACCCTAGGTCTCTCTACTACCCAAGCTTTGGTTTCTGGCCACCCAAGCAGTGTCAGGCATGAGCTCCCTCTCATAGTATATGCCTTAAGTTAGACCAGACATTGGTAAGCCACTCCCACAAGTCAAGTTCTGTACCAGGATTGCTCCAGCACATCTTGCAGGCAGGACAGATTGTAAGTCCTGGAACATTTTTTTGCCTTGATTGGTGTCTTAGTCCCACCACTGGATGCAGGCTTTTGCCTTGTCTTACACTATCTTGTTTTGTCTTGCTTTGGTATTGTCTCTTGGAAGCCTGATATTTTCTTAAGGGGAAAAGAGGGGTAGTAGATCTGGGGGAGAGAAAGTCAGGGATACCTAGGAGGAATGGAGAAAGGGAAAACTGTGTCTGAGATATATTGTATAAGAAAAGAATGTATTTTCAATTAAAAAAAAGAAAAAAATCAAACCATGATTTTAAAGTTTTTACAAATAAAAAAGACAACAGATGAAGGAAAGAAAGAAAGAAAGAAAGAAAGAAAGAAAGAAAGAAAGAAAGAAAGAAAGAAAGAAAGAAAGAAAGAAAGAAAGGAAGGAAGGAAAGGAAGGAAGGAAGAAAAAAAAGAAAAGAAAATGCCCAAAGATAGGCCCACAGGCCAACTGATAGAGATACTTCCTCAACTGAAGTCTATTTATGTCAAGTTCACAAAAATTAAGCAGGACATAAGAAATACACTCAAAAGTCTTTTACTGAATTACAGTTTAGTAGGTAGTCATGTATAAAGGAATACTAAAAAGACTTTTAGATTAAATATTCTTAGAGAACTTGCTAAAATAACCCATTATGGTCAATCTGAAAGTCACTATAATGATAAATCAGTAAAGCTTACTCATCTTTATATGATTTCACTTGACAAATTGATGTTTTGATTTATTGTACAGTTTCTTAATGGCAATGAAACTAGTGACTCTGACTCACTTGTGCTGTGCAAAGTCAGATAAGGCTCCTTTAAGTTACCAAGATTTTGCTAAATAAAGTAGTAAATTACTAATAACCCTCTTGAAATGGAGAATATAATGTTTCCTGACACAATCTATTTGCTAGGTTAAGAAATAGTAAAGTCTAATGTTATTTAAAATGCCATTATGTTATGCTAATATATGGCCTGTGGTAGAACCATAACTCACATTGACATGAATAATTCCCTTCAAAAAAGATAATTACAGGAAAAACTTATCATTGTGGGGAAATGACAGTGGCAAAATCTGGAAGTATGTAATCACATCATATCCATAGTGAGGAACAGAAAGAAGTAAATGTGTGCATCCTTGCTTCCTTATTGTATTCCACTCCAAATAGATAAGGACTCCCTTAAATATAGAATGATGGAGTCACCAGCTTATTGATTCATTTTCTATCATTTAATTTAATTAATACAAAAATTCTCCAGTGCCATACCTATAGGTCAACCCAGTAAAGATAATCCCTCATTAAGATCATCTTCATATTGGTTCTTGGTAGTGTTAAACTGACACTACAAATAAGTACCATGCTCATTAAAATGCATTATTCATTTCATTTTGGAATGTGCTATTTTTGTACTGGTTGACAACTAATGCTGAAGAATGGAGAAATCACAAATTGAGAATTTGCAAGAAAAATTAGAAGACAGCATTTTAACAAAAAATGAAAGATTAATAATAAAGTTTTTTTCCTTTCATTTTTCCAGAAAATTCTTGGTAAAGGGAAAAAATCCAGTAAGATTTTATGGGTGTCTTTACTGGAAAAGACATCTTACTATACAAGTAGCAATTTTGGTTACTAGATTCTTCATTAACAGCTCAGATAACTTTACCAAATAAAAACACTTCTTCATTTGGCAGTTATGAGGAAAGGTTTTAAAAAATACTCTTTTTAGAGATCTATAAAATTAGAGTGAGTACATTGTTTCAATGATTTTTGGGTAGTAGAAATACAGTCTCATATTTTGAGAAGGTCAAATCTGTATTAAGAAAGAATAATTCTTGTTATATTTTAAAAGCCAAACAGGAAAATATTTAAAAGAAGTATTACTTATCACTGACAGATGCTACGAATTTATATTTGGTACAAATGACGTAGTAGATGTTACCAAAAAGAAAAGAATAAGTACAGGTTTCTGAAATCTGAACCAGTCAATGAAAAATGTAGACTTTAAAAGCAAGAAACTGAAGATTTTTGTCTTATTGAAATAAATTAAATTATAGTGAGTACCCTCAAATAGCCCAGCAAAATGACATTCTATATCCTTGATTCACTTGCTTTTGAGTTTCACATCAATAACATAACATTATTAACATAAAAAATCAATAAACTTTCTGTTTGTATATTGCAGAAACATATATCTCAAAATGCATAACTTATTTTCCCACAGAGTACAGTGTGTCATACATGGAGACTTCGTATATACTTTAACTATACCTGTGCATATATTAAGACAGAAAATATACATGATTGGAAGTTGCTACTGAAATCTGCTTTTGTGTTGTGTGAGGTAGCTCAGTCTACAACACACCTTGAATTAGATATTAAAAAATTAGACTGAAGTAAAGAAGAAATAAAACTTATGGGCAGAGAAAAGGTGAAGGAGAAAAAAATGGGGGTGCAAATAATTAGAAGATAGAACCTGAAGAATATTTGTCAATCTTAATTTATAAAATCATGTTTGAATTTCAAATATGTGTATGAAATTTACACCATTTGCCTCCTCCATATTCCTCATTACAAAACCTTCCTATATGCTACATTTGTTATCTTTCAAATTCACAGTCATAGTCTATTCTTAAAAAATATTATTGTGCTAGGTGGTGGTCCTTTAGTCCCAGCACTCATGAGACAGAGATAAGGATATCTCTGTGAGTTCAAGGCCAGCCTGGTCTACAGACTGAGTTTCAGGATACCCAGAGTTAAAACAGAGAAACCATGTCTTTAGAAAACAAAACAAAAAATATTATTGCTAGATATTTATATATTATTTATATATACATTTATAAAAATGAATGCATAATTACAGCTTGTTTTTTACAATTTTATTGTTACATATTTATATTTTTAACCTGCTGAGTTCAACGTATATAGTATATATTATCAATATATAGATAATAAATATTATCTATCTATATATATATGATATAATATCAATACACGCACACACACACACATATAAACACACACATACAGGTATACTTGGTATATATACTTGGTATAGGACTGAATTCATGGTACTGGATAATTACTCAAGAGCTCCTCTCTAGAAAAGGTGAACTTTCTCTCTCTTACACTTATGCATGTAGCCCTTAATCTAGCACTGAAGCCTAATGAGACTTCCTCAATCTATGTTGTCATGTCAACCAGTGTTGTTATCTTATAAATCTTTTTCAAGCAATAATATTCTTGAGATTTCATAGATATCTAGAAGACATAATCTCACAGCAAACTTCCTACACAGTCTCAATAAGAGACAAAGTTCAGAAGGTCACTGTTGTTCAAGTCCAAGGAACATTTGGTTTCTCTGGTTTATGCACAAAAATTCTCATGTGTCAGGAGTGAAAGGGAAATTTGCCATAATTTTAACAGCCTTGCATTCCTCCCTGGATTTAGAATTGATCAGTAGCACATGTTGCTGGGATATCATAAACATTTGTAGCACACAGATGAAATGACCACTGAAAAAAAAGACCAACTAAAATGGAAAATAAAATAGTCTGGCAATTGTACTTACTAGAATTGATTTAAAATGTTTCAAACACAATTTTTCTAAAATCAAATTATCTCATATGTATGGGAAATAAGAATGTGATTCACTGAAATATAATATTCATAAAGGAATTGAAGTCTACATGAATACTTTCAGAAAATATGGTAGAAGCAATTAGATGATTTTAAATAGAGTTCCTTCTGAATTAAATGGGAGATTAGCTAAAGTTGAAAAGGGTGTATAAAGTAATGATAGAATCACCAGATCTTTAGAAGTTAAATATTAACATCCTGATTAAATCTATCTCAGATTTACTCTCAAGTCTGTTCTCTAACAACAGTTGGGCTAGATAATGCCAAAACAGCAGTAGTGGGGTGATTTCTACTTAAAAAAAATACGGAATAAGATCGACTTTAGGCAATATAAATAAAGCTAACACTGTTAACAAGGTTCAGTTAATGTTAGCATAGGCAACTGGATAAATGTTTTATTGCCAAAATAAGCTACTCCATCATTTCTTTCTGTTTTAAAATTTGGCTAAAAATTCTCATGGTAGAGCCCATCGTCTCACCACTAATCTAAATTTCTGGACTCCTATGATTAAAACAACTTGACAGATTTTTTTTTTTTAACTTTTCACTTCAAGTATTTTTTTCCACTGAATTGCTGAATCAACATCACAGTACAAATATCATTTGGATTTGTATTCCTGAAGTTTTTAAAATAATATTTAAATATTGAAATGCGGATGATTATTAGGATTTGGAATTAGCTGAGAGTTAATAATGACAGTCTGGGTCATTCTTAAATTTCCCTTTAGCCTTCACCTGTTAAACTCATATTGTTTTCATTGACAATGAACTATGGTTCTACACAGAAAATTTCAAGAATGTGAGAACATAACAGAGGCAAGTAAGAAAAATAAAACCATGTGTCTTGTTAATTCAAAGTAAGTGAATTGAGGTTAATTTCTGAAATAAAAAATAATACATAATAATAAATGTAGAGGCTTGGGAGATGCCTCAGCAGTCAACAAGGATTTCTATCCTTCCATGAGTTCTATTCCTGGCACCAACAGTGGGCGGATCACAATTACCTGTAACTCTAGCACCAAGTATTAGAAACAATGGGTATCTAGAAAACTTTCAGTTGTGGGGAACTTCTAAAATTAATTACTAAAATTTGTTCCCAGAAGAAGAAGTGTCAAAGGGCTTGATTATCAAATGGGAGTGATGTCAATAAACATGATCAAAAAAAAAAAAAAAAAAAAAAAGAAAATCCAAACTCAGCAAAGATGTTAGTAACATGTATTTTCCTTAATCAGTATAAAAACTGAACGAAGTGTTTTTGTTTTTGTTTTTTAATTTTTACTTTTCTGTACTGAAATAGAGTCTTAAATTGAATAGGAAATTCATATATTGATATAACAATCACAAAAATAAGATAAACATTATAGTGTATAAATAGTCCTTGTTATATTATGTTATATCATGGAATCATTTAAATATGTCACTAACAAAAAACTGTCTGCCTCTATATCAGTTTCTTTCTTTGTTTCTTATGAGACCCAAGAGGTTTAAGAAAACATTTTGGCTACCATTTATGAAGTGTGAATTTACTCTGTAATAAATATAAAATATTTGATCTTGAGAAAATATTAGCAACTAAATTATTTCTTTTGTAGTTTAATGTGGGCTACTGACTTCATCTCAGCAATTTATGTCAAACTTTTTTTTTTCTAAATTTTAAAAGGTCTCCTAAGCTGTATCTGCTTGACCCAGTTGCTAATTACACATTCTATAACACATCACATATTTCAGAATTAGTATTTATGCTAAATCACCTAAGAATAACCAGTGTCCACAGGGTTTTAAAGAGCAAAACTAAAGTTCAGGATCATGAATCACACCACTAATTGATAAGATACATCATTTTACAAATTACAACCAAAAAAGTAGATTGGTGTGTCTCCATTTTCCTCACCTTTTATTTCATTTACTTATATAATATCCAAGGTGCTTCTAACCTTTCAAACTTGAAATGGTGATTGTAGTGTTGAACTCCCCAAATTTGATACATTTAGACTTATTAAGAAGAAATTATTAATTACCTTTCCTTATAAATGAACAAATTTAAGCTTGTTGATCTAATCAGAAAATGATCTCATAGAATAATTTTAAAAAGAAAACTCTTAAAATTTTTCAACAAGAGAAAGATCATGTCTTGAATTGGAAACCTACCTAACCACTGGTGAAGTCATGATTACTGAAGGAGAATCTTCAAAAACTAATTTACTAAAACAGCATAATCACTAACAATCTATAACCATTTGCACTTATATCCACACAAAAAACTTTAGTCTTCACCGCTCATCAAGGAAACGTCTCTGTTCAATAGATGGAGACAATTACAGAAAGCCACAACAAGTCAAAATCCAGAGTTATGGAGCCCAGTCTCAATAAATACATTGACAAAACACTCCCACAACGAAAACTCAGGGAACATTATGGAAGTGTAGGTAGAAAGAGTGTAAGAGGGAGAGGATTAGGGAGTTTGCAGTGAGCTTGAATCTCCTAGTAATGCCAGAAGTTGCAGCCATAAAATCTCACTGACATGAGTGCCTAAATATGAACTAAAAGGTGATGATACAAACAAAATGTCAGCCCGAACAGGGAAACAAGCCTATGAGACTTCAACCACACACAAAAATCTATAGGCAACTGATGGATGCTGGGAATGGGAAAGTTCACCTTCCTCAGGGAAGAAAACATTCAAATGGTTGTCCAGGATCAAATGAACAGGTATGAAAACGAATATACAGATATCATTACATAGACTTATCAGGTTATATTTAGGAATATATACGTATACACTTAAACATATATTCATCCAATAACATGTAAAAAAAAAGGTCATGAATGAGAAATAGATATAGGAGGAGTATATGAAAGCATTTGGATGCAGGAAAATGAAGGAATAAAAATTAAATTCTAATCTAAAAAACAATACTGTATTACAAAGTTTTTATATATCTTAGAACACATGTTTACTTTATGATATGCTATAATTATATTTGTTGACTGCTCCAGACATGTTATGACCAAATATTTTCTCTTAGAAAAACATTCTAATTTTATGCAAAATTTATTCAAGCATGTAAACATTATATGCATGTGTAGTCTGTTAAGGATTTTTCTAATTAATAAACTGAGTACCTTATAATCAAAACTTTATTACTCAGCACGCTGAAAGCTACAGCAACCTATCATCCAATAGAGGCTGAATCAGCAAGGGCCTCATAGTCACAGACAGTGCTTTTTTCTGGGCGTCCTTAGTGGCAAGAGTAGTAAGTTCCAGTGGCAATATTGTATATGAACCACGACTCCACTGCTCAAGACTCTATATCTATAGTCAAATCACCTCCCAATTTATTTTCCTCTTACCATCATCACCTTAGAGGCTGGAATTTGAATACATGATTTTTTAAAAAAACATACAAATAGCATATTACTTTACCTATATGACAATATATAATGTTATAATATATGTATTTATCCATAATGAACAGGTTTAGCCATGTGCAGGAATATATATATATATATATATATATATATATATATATATAGCAGAAAAAAATATCTTCTAAATATTTGAGATTGAGGTGTTGCAGAAGGTTTTGTTCTTTTTTAAATTGGAACTTTCAGTTTTAATATGTTAGCCACAGCTATGGTAAAAAATTAGTATTACTCTAATATTGAAGCTTTTACTCACAGTAGCCCACAAAGTATGAATTAATGCCTTACTAATGAGAAAAGCATACCCTGTATAATCTAAGTCATAGCTGACTTGAATTAAGAATGTTTGAGTTTGTAAAAAGGTTACTAAGCAGCCTGGACTCAGTTGGTAAACTGATTATTGAGCAAGTACGTAGACCTGGGTTTAGAACCCCTAAACCTGTTTAAAAGCTGGTATTGCACATTGGAGGCCTTGGGTACAGAGTTAAATAGATCCCTGATGCTTACTGCTTGGCTAATTTAGCTGAAATCATTTGCTATTGGCTTAGTGTGAGAATCTGTCTCAAAGACGAAGTAGAGAACGGCTGGGGAAGACACCCAACAGTGACCTTTAGTCTCCTCCTGCATACATACAAACACATGAGCACATGCATGTATATACACACTTGAATGCTCACATATACAACATATAAACACATGCAAAATGGTATATACAACAACTTATCTGTTTATTAAAATTGCGTTAGAGTAATTCCATTGCTTGATTAAATTAGTTCAAATCTCACTTTTAGCAAGTGGATGTTTTGTTGGCAAAACAGCTGTTTCTATAATTGTAGAAGTTTAAAGTATTTTAATTCTAAGGACTAAAAAGAAGGGTAATCAGTACAGTTACTTTCCATTACACTTTTTTAAATTTCTAGTAATTCATTTACAGCTGTAATTTATTTTCTTCTGGAAATTAAAGTAGAAATTGGACAAATCTGTTTTCAATTTCTAAAGTCATAAAAGACCTAACAAAAACTTTCTCAATTCTACACATTGTGTTAAACATAACAGGAGTGGAACATCTTTAGAATTTTAGAATATATTTAAAAAGAGTTTTAAATGTTAAAATTTTAAGATACATTTTAACCTATCTCAGAGGATACATGTTTACTATGATAGGAATTAAAATATAAGGATAGTCAGGAATACTAAAATACCTTTATAACTTATCATTATTTAACAATTCATTTACCATTCCAGAAGCATATCAGCAAACCTTAAACCAATATGAGTTTATTTCTTTTTGTGAGTGTTCTGTGATACCAATGATAGAGCTTTGACAATCCTCACATTAGTACGCAATTTTAAGTTATTGATTTTTTTCTTTGTTTTTTTAAAATCACCAGAGTGGTCAATATATGTATTTATTCTTGAACAATATTAATACAACGAAACTTCAGTGTTTCTGTTCAAATCAATACTAAAGTCCTTCTGCCTCTTTGCTTCAATAATTGTTTTTTGTCATATTTTTCAAAAAGAATTTTTTGAACAACACTTACAGCATGACCTTTCAGCCTGGCGATTCAAGAGACAAAAAGAACTCTTCTGGCTCGGTAAGAATAAATGTGGGGTGGGTTAAAAATTTTAGGCTATCAGTTGGTTCTTACATAATGGAAATCCAAAATATAGGAAAGTTTCTATTTTAAAGAAAATTTCAAGTGCTTACAGGATTTGGTTCCAATACGAGACTGGAAATTAAGATCAATGAAATCTTTGTCATTGCAGAGCTTGCAGTTTCATTTTTATTAAAAACAAAGGTATTGATTTATTTAGTGTTGATCCACAGTACACATGTGCAGGTCAGGTGATACCTAGTATCTGTCTTTTCATCCTGTTGCTTTAAGGATCCAACTCAGAATGTCATGCTTGGCAGCAAGTTCCCTCACCCGCTGAACCATCTCACTGGCCTAGAACCTTGTCACTTTCAATGCAGAAAGGAAATGTTAAAAACATCACCAAAATGACAGTTATTAAATAATATTAAAGTTGCTAAAAGAATTGTGATAGAAATATGAAATATTAACAGTGCTCTACTTCTCTGAGTAAAACTTCCTGTCAGTGATTGAAAATGTTTTCAAGCAAAATGGATTAATATGCTGAAAACATCCTACTCTGATCCAGAAGATAATAGGCATACATCCTAAAAGAAAGATAACCATTTCTTACCAACGAAGAAACATGGAAAGTGTTACCTGGGAATTTGTTTCTTTATGACTTTGGAATTCTATAGCTTGAATAAAAGAAAGCACAGAGTACTCAGTGGAAGCCAATTCTATTTGGGTGATTTGGGGGCAAACAGTTGACTCTGAAGAAGTGACACCGATGCTGACATGTGAAGGGTGAAAAGAAAATTAGACAGGCTAATACAGAAATGAACACGTTCAAAAACAGGGGTTGGAAGTGCTAGAATATTGACAGACCGTGACAACAATTACACTAGCAGGAGCTAAAAAATCACACGAGCAAAGAGTTTGTTTTGAACATAACATTCTCATTTATTTACTTGTGTCTTTCTGAAAAATTGCTTCTGCCAAAAGTGCATTGACTCCTCACTTATGTCTAGAAAGTAACAAAATACAGATAAACCCTAGTATTTTTGCCTCCAGTTTGGGTCCCTCTCCTTTGCTTTGTGTTACCTGCTTACCACTGTACATAGTTGTACATGTTGTCCACTCAAAAGAGCAGCACTCTCATCTGTTTTTCTCATTCAGTGCTGACAGCACAGAGATTAGTCCTTTTAATAAAACCCAGTCACCTTAAAATTAGCAGAAGCTAGCAGGATGGAAAAACTTCTTTCTAGAGGAAGGCTGTTATTCATAATGGTGATGTTATACCAGAAGGCAGAAGTGATCATCTCCTGAGAAAACAGATGGTCTTTTTCAGAGATGACAGTGACAAGGACCCCTTCACATAATTATAACTGTCTCAGAGTCTACGCGATACCACCTAGACAAGACTTGCTTCAGTATACAAGTGTTTCCTCCATTACCCCAATACTTCCCCTACCTTAACCCAAAGCTATTATCAGGATTCTTGTGGTGGACTTGGTAAAATCGTTTTATTTATTCCTCTTTCTAAAGTAGCCACACAGAATAAATCTTTCTTTTATTCACAATCAGTTGTCCCTTAAATTAACATACTGACATCCCTATAGTTGATAGGGATGATGTTGATGATGTATGACTACCATGCAATTTTCATTCCAATATTTTTACCACCATATTATTCTGTTCAGGTCTACACTCTTCTGCAATCAGTTCAAGTTTGCCTTTTGAATTGTTTGTCAAGTAATAAGAACAACTATTGAAAGGCCTACAGTCACGTATTTTAATGGCACCAGTATTTCACAACCTTCAACCTTTTCTCCAAGTCATAATATGTCCATTGACAGCCCTTTCTGCTTCCTACACATGGAGATTTTAAAGCATGTATTTCATGAGAAATTTCCCAGGAGGTAGTTTCATAACACTATCAGTCTTCTCTCTTATGTAATAGAGAAACAGAATCTAACCTTTATTGCTTAATATTACTACCTTTAAACCATCACATACATCTTAGTATGCACAAGTAATTTTTGGTCTCCATATTCATTACAACCGAAATAAGGTCTTGTATGTCAAGTTCCATTTCTAAAATATGAATGCCACCCACTTTCCAAAACGTTTTTAATGTGTAAAAATTAAAATAATGACATATTAATTGTCTACCACTACACTACCACAACACATCATCTAATTATGTTTGTTTATCCTTCTTTGACAAAAAAAGTAAAAAAAAAAAAAAATACATTTCTTCCTGGAGCCATTCATCTTTCTAAAAATGAATGATTTTAACTTTAAATAAGTGAAATTTCCTTAATTGCTATCACTATTTGTAACAAAACAGTTCCTCTCTACTTTCACAATTAATTCTTTCAATGTATTTCTCAAAATATGAAATATGGTTCCACTTATTTACATTTTCCCAGGAATTAGTGAGAAAATACAACAAAAGGTTTTCAAGTTACCTTCATGAATAAAGGGCTTTCCAACACAATGTGGCTTGCTTCTTCATTGAAGTGAAAACTATACATTTCTGGATATATCTGTGTTTACTTTCCACAGGGTTAATGTCTACTTTCAAATGTTAACTTCCCTTCTTATATAGTCTCTTATTTCTTTCTTTCTTTGAACAATTACGGTTTAACATTGTCCTAGTTTTTCTTGCTAGTTCTTACTTATCTTCAAATTTTTGATCATTTAGAGTCTACTATTCAAATGTTTATTGTGTAATTTCATTAATTACTAGGATTCACTTTCCATTTAAAATTTAGAATTTTACGATATCAGTTCTCATGATTTACTGGAGGTTTTATTTAAACATTTTTGTTAATATTATTGTTAGTAAATAATTTCAGGACCTATTAAGCCCTTAGATTGTGTGAGGCAGAGAATTATGATTTTCGCTGTACTACAGACTTTCAGTAGCAATATCAGAGCATAAAAAAGTCACAAACATTGTACAATGTTCCTTTTTCTCACATTATTCAAAATATTAAAATATAACATATATATGATATAAACATGTGATATATATACCTATCATTTCCTATTATTAATAACATCATGATAAAGGAAAAGGAAGGGGAAGATATGGATATTCGTATTCATAGTGACAAACTACACAGGTGACTGGTTAAGGCATTAGCTATCCTGCATTTCTCTTTAAAAGAAACAGAGGACCATATGCAGTCTAAGATACTTTCACCTTAATAAATATTTTAACACAAATGTTCTCAACACTGTTCTTGGCAGAAGGGCTCCTGCTTCTTTTGTGGGTATCTGTGGTTTTGTAACTCAGCAAGTACTCTAAGGTCCAAGATCTGGCACAGAAATATAGGTGCAAGTCAGAGAGCCCAGCAACCTAATTGCATGGGCTTATTTTCTACTTCAGATTTATACTCAAACTTTTTATTATCTTCCCCTTTGCTAGCAGCTATCTCTACCTATTTTTGATCATCTGCATTATTAAATCTGTCACTTGAACAGTCTAAATGAATGTTGCTCTAAGACAACTTTTGACTATAAGGCATAAACACATGAAGCCTTCTAAATGTGTAAACTTAATGGTTTTATCAGAGTCATGGTTTTGACAAAATTCAAAGACATATGAAAACTGAAATATTTAGGCACAATTGGCCAACATATTTTGAATTACATAAATTTCATTTGATTAAATTTGTTTCTTACCATTTCTATCTTCACCCAAGTACAAGAACTTCAGAAGCATAAGACTCTTAGATGGGATTATCATTAAAAGGATCCTCACATTTATAATAATGCACTTTAATTTTTTCAAGCTTCTGAAGTGTTAGCAGCAGCACATATCAAAGGAACATCTTGTACTCTATTGAAAAAATTTACCTGAAATCAGGCCACCTTGCCCCAAAAGGCAAGTTAAATCAGCTGCCTGTCTACTTTAATTCTTGTTCTTCACAATCTTACTTCTCTCACTCTTAAAGCCTGACTCTATTTCTGAAATCCATTAAACATTTTATATCCCATTTACAAGTACCTTCTCCTTTTCATACGACCTAAATTAACCCAACTCCACTTGACAATTGAAATTCTAACGAAAAGCTCAGATCATCGTTAAAAAGCTGACCCAAAGGAGTGGGCAAAGAGGCTTTTATATAATAAAACATTGCATTCTGGCAATCACAACTTTTATTAACTGGCATACCCTAAAGAGCCTAAGCAAACATTTTGGAGAAATTGATTTCCTTGGGTAATATGACTGAATTCTCTATCCCTTACTGAATAGTAAGTTAGAAAAGACCAAAAATAGTGAAATGCAATGCATTGCTGTTCCATATTTATGTTTGAGTCAATCAAACAACTGCATGGAAATATAAAATTTATAAATGATATTTTGAATGCCAAGGTAAAGGTGTTTAGAAAATTTTTGTCTTTAGTAATTTTTCTTATTCATATATTGCTGAAAAAGTCAAATTGCCTTGTGATAGTTTCCTTTTTTAATTTGTTACTTCATTTTCTCAGAAGTACTATCATATATTTTAGACTTATTTATTTTTATTTATTGAGTTTATACATTTAAATGCACTTTTAGTCTTTATTCATTCTTTCTAATCCAACACTTTGAAAACTTCTTCATAGTTTATAGCTACCACAAGAATTGGGGGGGATACAAAATCTCAAGCATTTAGTGTGAAAATTCTCATAAGGTGTTCATAAGATGATTCAGTGGTTCAGGGCACTTAGCACAGGAAATAACCTCAATTCCATCCCTGGAAACTTTGTAAGGTGAAAGTAGAGAACCAACTCCACAAAAGTATTCCAAGACTTTGACATGTTTCTAGTGAAGCAAATTCATTGACCCCTAAATTACATGTATACATTACACATTTACAAACACACAGATGTAGGTCCCCCCCATACACACACAGACACACACACACACACACACACACACACACACACACACACATATATAATGTATCATTAGATAGGAGTATACATATATTGGAGTATTCAATTTCTAAAATCCATTATTAATTTTCCTATTCATGTTAATAATTTCTGTCAGAAAATGTAATGTTTATAAAGTATTTCTGTGTAGGAAGAAGATGAAGAATGTATATAAGAGTTTTGTGTCTTTAGTTATTTTAAAATGTCTTTTGAATGCAGAATTATGAATCCATTCCATGAGAGGTACATAAATAATAATTCAATACTAGCATATTAATGTATTTATTTGCATAGTTTAAAGTCTATTGCAATTTTCATTTACCATACAAGTGAACATTGTTAATAATTTTATTGAATTAATTGCACAAATTTTAGTTTTTAATAATAGAAGAGTTGAAATTATATTAATCTCAGTATAATTAATCATATTTAAGATAATAGCTTTTATATTAAATTTTATGTTGCTAATGAAATTCAACTTTATACTATAAATGATCTTTGTTTGTCAAGTATACCTTAAAAATCCTGGAGGAATACAGTAGTTACCTAATGTCACACCAAGTTATAAAAATATATTAGCACAAACAATGCCTTAATTAAATACTAGATCTCCAGATTTTTATTTTCAATCCTATGACTGCATCTATGTATTACATTATCTGAAATGATAAAAAATGAAGCAAAATAACTGAAATTCAAAAGCATACAAAAAGTGTTCGATGAGTGTAATGACATTATTTGTGACATTTACAAGTCCTTTTTAGTTTCTATGATTTCAAAACTAAATGTGAGAGCTTATTATTTGCGATGTCCCTAAAAGGATATGCCATACAGATCACATTTTTTGGTTCTTTGTTGATAGATAATCACAGATTCCAGAACATTTTTTTACTTGAAGAGAGATAGATAGTAGGCCTCTATAACATAAGAAAAACACCGTATCAGAACAAATTGTGGCTTAATGCAGATATATTATATCTCTAAAGGCTATTTTCATACATTAAAATATTGTCCTAGGTAGTAGCCTTAATTGTTTGTTTTCATCTGGAATGAAACACACAGAACAACAACAAAAGTTAAGGAAGAAAAGGGTTATTTTGCTTCTTAGTTCAAAAGTAGACTTTATCATGGCTCATGGTAAGGAATTCAAGATGCTTAAGACTTTTGGCAGCTAGAGAATGGTAAATACCTAATGCTGCTCAGTCTTTCTCTTCTTATACTTTTCAAGATCCCAACTAAGGAATACTGCCACCTACATTGGGTGGGTTTATATACCTCATTTTATGTAATAAAAGTAATCCCCTATAAACATGCTCAGAGATGTTTTCCCAGGTGATTCTAGCTCTATTTAAGTTGTCCATTGGGATTGGGCATCACAGTGGGTGTTATGTTTTGCTAGAGAGCTTTCACCAGCTATTATTAAAAATATCCTAGAGAACAACTGAAAAGTAACAACTGTTCATTTCTGCTCATTGTTTCAGAGGTGTCAGACCATATTCTTTGGCTACATTGATACTGGGCAGAACATACTGAAAGAGAGAGCATATGAAAGAGGTCCCTCTCCTGATGGTCAATGGGAATCAAAGAAAGAAGGGACCAGAGCAAGAAGCAGGCTGTCAGAATATCAACATTCTTCAACTATGCTCCTAAATTTTTCAGATGATGCCCCATCCTGCTTCAACAAGCCCATTTTTTCACAGTATATGACCTCCAAGGTCCTGTCCAACTTTGAATATTTCAATAGATTAATCCATGTGTTGAGGCAGAGACCACATGTTTCAGAGTCTTCCCCAAAGCCCATCTTCAGGCAAGCAAGATTTTAGTGCATGAGCTCATTTAGAACGTTCCGTTTTTAAATCATAACAATTTCTGTATGAAATATTATTTTTAACATTTAAACTGAAAATAATGAAAATAGGCGAAGCTGGATATTGTAATCATAAAGACTAACATTAAGAAACTGGAAGCTCTGAGTCCATAATACTCTAAAAGGACTTGGATCTGATGATAAACTTAGGTATATATTCTAGACCTAATGAAAATTTTGCTTCAAATAGAATAGCTAGGAAACATATTTGTCAGTACATAGGTGTGTCCCTTTATGGTCTTAATGTCACTTTTATGTACCACAGTAGATAAATTTACCACTTTATGCTGTCAAGTATTTTGAAAAATATTGTGTGTGTTAATAAATAGGGATTTATAGAGATGATAATGAAGAATGTCCTATGATAGTTTATTTTAGAGTGAGAACACTGTTATACCATAACATTGCAATATTGACTTTACATCTTGTATTTGACTGTTAGATTCTGAATATTTGTAAATAAATATTTGGTACAAAACCATAAAGGAAAGAATTATTCTCTGAAGGAGGAAAATATACTTTGGAAACAAAACTAAGCAAGTTATGAGTCTTTAATATTAGCTCCAGACTGAAGATTCTTTTTGTCTTTAATTGTTCTCTGAAAACAACTTCTTGTTCTAAGATGTATCATTTATTTTCTGAAATGTGAGTGGATTGGTTAGAAGGATAATGGCCCCCTTGGGCTCATATATTTGGGTGACTGCTCCTCAGTTAGTGGAATGGTTTGGAAAGAATTAGAAGGAATGTTCTTGTTGGATAAGATGTGTTACTGGAGGCAGGCTTGGAGGATTCAAAAGTCTACTATATTCCCAGTTAGCTTTCTCTGTACTTGTCCAGTGATTATTGTTTCAGAATGTTTTTATGTGTATGTGTCCTTGATCAAGGTGTTTTATCACAGGAGTAAAAGATTAATTGAGACTGTGAGACTACAACTAATTGAAAAAAATAAACATTATTACCTTCCTTTCTTTTCATTTACATACTTTACGTACACTTTATTCCCATATTAACTTTCAAAATTAACATCTACAAATGAAGACTCATCTTATTTCTTTCAAAAATTATTGTTTATTTAAATATAATTTATAGGTAATTTGTTCATCCCAGGTTTTTTTCTGTTGTTGTTGTTTGCTGTAAATGGAAAAGAAAATAGTGAGCCATATCTCATCTTTATGATTGCTTCACTTCAAATGCATGTGACAGGGAAGAGGATTTTAATCAAAGATGTACATATATTAAACTGCTTACTATTCAGAATGTTGTCCTTTAAAACTGGAGTTAAAATTAAGCATGATAACCATAAAAGGTATATGCATCTAGGGGAATCCAGGTTTATGTAGTGACATAGATAAGAAATACAATACTCAAGACCATCTGCCAGCTATATGCTCTAGTATTCACAGTAAACTCAGTAGGCTAGACTAGAAATAAACAAGATATAAGTTTGCGAGTAAAAGGAGCGAGATCAGCAAAGAGATAATAGGTCAGGTAGACAGCTTTGAGAAATAAGTAGCATAGTAGTTTAGTGTAATTCTTGGCACAACAAAATGAACATGTCTTATACTTACACAAAAGAGGAAATTTTAATAAAATCAATATCAATTATGTATTTTGTACACTAGATATAAATAACTTGACATTTTCTTCCATTGAGGGAGGTTTTGCTCTCATATAACACAGTAACAAGATATATCAATAGCAGTTTCTTATGCTAAAATTGTCTTAAAACTTGAGTGTCTAGACATAAACTATATTTACCTTAGTAATTTGCCAAGGACACTTAGGTTGGGGATGTTTATTCATTTAGTGATTATAGTAAATCAAGATTATAAGAAAACCCTTGCTCTTTCATGTCAAAATAACTGCTATTAAGTCCTGAGACAGTACTGTGTCTAAGTAGAGTCCAAATATTTCCATTGGTATATGATCAGATATTAGATACAGATGCTTAATAATAAATTTGTCCAAATTCTACAAGAAAAGGTTGACCAAAAAAAAAAAAATGCTAAGGCTGACTCTAATATATTAATGTAAATAGACTATAATAAAACATTTGTTTATTCTAATGACAATTAATAGATGAAATAGAAACATTTATATTTTTATTATCCCTTCTTATGGGCAAAAAGTAAATAATTTTCAAAATATTGGTTATTAATTCATTTCTTGAAAGTAATAATTGAGTAACGACCAATTAATGCAAACAAACCTTGTATACGTATGTCCCTAAATACATGAGTATACCAAACAGACAAAACTGTTTTTGAATACCAAATCAATAACAGCTGCAGTTATTGGCTACATTCAAGAATAAAGAATTTCATTTCTTGATAAGTATCATTCTTCTTGTGGCTCATAAGCTAGGAGAAAAGCAAATGCATAATATAGTATGCTACAAGGAGAACAGCAATTGGCTCCATTCTCCTGTCTGATAGAAGTAAAGAAATTTTCCATTAGGAATGAGTGTGGTAGGTTTTCCTGCTATTTCATTACCCTTGCAGAGATTATAGCTTCATGTAATCACTCTGGTGTATCATAAATAATCCTGAATGGTTACCTGCCAAGAAAGTTTTGAACTCTTTTATAATTGATTGACATGTCTCATGATAGAAGATCCCTGTCAGTGCAGTACATGGATAAAATTGCTCGACTGATTGCTTTCCACTCATTAAGTTCAGTTTATGTTTTCCAGATGAGTTCAACATTTTAGTTGATAAAGTCATAATAAAAACACAACAGCAGTGCAGAAGGATTAAAAAGCAACACATCAAAGGATTCAGTAAATCAAAATTCATTTTCTCATCTAAGAAGAAATTGCTCTTAAACAAATGCAATGAAGCAGAAAGCCATACAAAAATATAAACGTAAAGAGAAAGTCCATAATAGAGTATTATGTTTATAGACATACTATTTTGACAGAGAGGAACTCATAATAGACATAAATTAATAGTTGACCATGGTCTTGTAATGAGCATGGTAATTTTCAGATTTTATTATACCTTAAATATCCTTGGATACAGAGCATATTAGATAATAACTAAAAGAATATCAGTATATATCATAATTATTTGATGATTAGTATTATCTGTGTTCAGATTCACTTTCTTTTATTATTTTTTTCTAAAAACCAACTTAAATGAACAATACAACAATCATCTGAGTTTAAGGCCATTCCCCAGAGTATGTTTATATATATATATATATATATATATATATATATATATATATATATATTTGGGAAACAAAATAAAACTATAGTCATAATGGAGTTATGGCGTATTTGGAAGGATTCTACCTTCCTAAATCCTGTACTGCCATATATCTTCTTCCTTCCATAGTTATTAATATTTATGTTAAATAAAAGTCAGAATGACTAAGTTCTAGTTCAGATGTTCACAACTACATAGTAGGGAATTATATGAAGATATTAGATAACATGAGAAGCAATTACACACACTCATGTGTTAAAGAACATCTAAAACATACCTCTGGACATATAACTACATGGCAGCAACTCATTTGTATATTATAAAGAATCAAGAAGAAAAGTTTTATTGGTTAAACTACTTAGGTATAAAATCAGATTGTTGGAGCTGTAGCTGTCACTCCAACTGCTAAAGCAGTTTCACAGTATTATTGAAGTTCTGGATTTAATCTCTAGTACCAAATAAATCTAACATGGATGAAAACATCAAGAGTTAGAGGGCATAGGATCAGAGATTCAATGCTTTCCTGGGTTACAAAACAAGTTCAAGACCTGCCTGCAATGCTTGAGGACTTGTCTCAAAAGCAAACAAAACAAAACAAATAAACGAAACAATTGTCTCCTAGTAGTATTAGAAGTTATACCTGTGAAATCTCATCACCATGACTCCCAAATATGAACATAATAATGTTGACACTAATGTACATAAAAAGATTAATAATGAGAAGCCCATGAGGCATCAACCTTTCACCAATGAATACAGACAACTGAGTAAAGTTGGGAGCAAGAGGGGTATTCCTCCCCAAGGAAGAGCATGCCAATTGTTTGCCCATTGTCAAATAACCAGTCCTGAAAACATGCATGCAAGTAACATTATACAATCAACAAATTACATTTAGGAATATATACACACATAGCAATATATATATCTATACAAAAAGTATTTTTAAAAAGAGGCCATGAATTTGAAGCAGAGCAGGAAGAATAGAAGATTTGGAATTAGGAAAGGGAATGGGTAATTTAATTGATTCACAATCTCAAATCATTTCCAGTAAATGCAAGAAGAAAACCCAGCAGCAATCAAACAAAAACTAAACGCATAATACATTATGAATGATGTTTCCTATATTTAATACCAGTACTTGTTAGGCTGATGTGGGACTGTCCAGGAGCTGAGGTGAGGGAGAAGCACTTGGAACCCCAGAATTCTCATTTCTGAGGACTGAAGGCTTTGGGCTGATCCCTCACCTCAGCTCTGACAGATCATAAGCCTGCTCACAGCAAGGCATCATCCCCTCAAAGGTATGCAAACTTGCAAGTTGTTTGTCTGGAACTGTAACTAAATTCTCCTAAAGGATCATATAAGGTCTCTCTTTTCTGGTCCCCAGGAAAATACCTAGGTCCAGGCTGTGAACCCCAACCTACAATTGAGGCTGTCATTCTTGCTCTATCCTAAGGCAATGAGCTTCCAATAATGTCCCTGGATACCAGCAACCCTTCCTCTCACTATATATGTGACTCTGTTCCCCCAGTAAATTGAGTTATGCTCATCGCCCACTGCCATGGTCTCCTGAGAATTCTGTACATTCTTGGATTCACAGTTTCTCTGATACACAGGACCTAAGGACCGGCCATTGACCCACTCCCTCTCCAGAGCACTGCTGTGGGACAGAGGAACTACATCATGGAATGGGAAGCTGCTTTTGGATTTCAAGACTGAGGTAAGAAGAGTGCTTTGAATTCCACAAGAATCTGTCTCAATGAGGTTTAGTCTCAAAAAAAATAAAGTATTGGATTGATGTAATGATGGGATTTTGATAGTTGAGCTTTTGTCTGAAACGTCTACTGTTTGACTATAGTAAATACTAAAAAATATATAATAGTTAAATTGTTGGTTTGTAGCAGTGGATGACCTCTCACATGTCAATGGAGACCATAAGCTATATGTCAATGTAAGCTGTGAGCTATTAATAGTACAGGTATGATATGGGCAATGTCAAATATTTTCTGTGTAGTATTCTGGAGACTACGATAGCCATTGCCTCTATAAAAGTAAAATATATTTTAGTCATTTAATGTTTGACTATGTTGGGAAATTAGTACGCTGTATTTCTGAAGCTTATAGCAAATAGTAGACCTTGTTCATTAATTCCTTGTTAGGCTAACTTCAGACCTTTAAAGTTCAACTGTGTAGATAATCATTGTCTACAACACAGTTCTTAGACATGAAGAGGAATAATGCTTCTTATCTATTGAAGAGATAGAAAATAGGCTTTGAACAAAAAAGTGTTTGGATTATGGAACTATTTGTTGACAGTATGCAAAGAGTCACTATTTTTGCCCAGTCCAGTCTTCATCAGAGAGGCTTCTTCCAGCATCTGTTGGGAGCAGAAGCTGAAGCCTATGGCCAAACATCTGGTGGAGCTCTGGAAACTCATAGAAAGAGTAAGAGAAGGAATTGTGGGGACCAGAGGGATGGCAGGCACCAGTAGAACAAGCCTAATGGAGTCAACTGACCAGGGCTCTTAGAGACTGAAGCCGCAGAGACAAAGCCTGCATGATCCCCTACATATATCTTATGATTGTCTAGCTTGATGTTCTCATAGGACTCCTAAAAGTTGGAATAGGGGGTTCTCTAACCCTTTTACCAGCGTATGGGACCCTTTTCCTCCTACTGAGCTGCATTGTCCAGCCTTGATGTAAGGGCTTGTGCCTGGCCTTGTTCCATTTTGCCCTGTTTGATCCGTAATCTTGGGAGGATTCCTTTATAAGGATAAGCTGGGGACTGGTGTGGAACAAGGAGAGAGGAGAGATGGGAAGAGGGGAATAAGGAGAGGCTAGAGTAGAGATGTATTGTAAGAGAGAAGAAAAAATAAAGTAACACTAAAAGAAAGGTTCACCACTGAGGACAATTTTGAATTCTAATTTAATAATATAATTTCTAAAACTCTACACAAAATTCATTTTTTCCTATGAAAGTACCCATAATCTGTAAAATGAGAATCATAGTAGTAGGAACTTGGTAAGCATTTATGAAAAATTAATAGTTCAAATCTTTGAAACTTCATATACACATTCAAGGAAGATTCAACATTAATATTTATTATTTTTTTTGTATGTATTTTTATGTATTTATTATTTAGGGGCTGTGAAAGTAAAGCTTAAGAAATATGATGCAAATATTTTTAAATCCACAGTTCAATATAGATATTGACTAATTATAGTCTCATGAATAATATATGTGATAGAAAGCATACCTTGTATCAGATAAAATTTTAAAGTGAACACAAGGATTTTCCTTATTTTCTTCATTTTTGCATTGTGTTAAATATGTTCTTTAAAAATCTTCTGGTATTCAATTTAAAAACTAATAATTTTAAGTTTTCCCTCCATTATATTTTGTTATACAGCAAATCAAGGAAAATTATAGGTGATTTTTTAAGCTTGTAACAAAAATGACATACTGTACAAATGATTTTGATGCTATCAAGCTGTAAAATCAAGCTTGAAATTTCTGTCTTTTTTATCTTCATTAATAAGTCTGAAATACTTAGAATACTGGATTTGGCCTCTCCAAAAGCTAACATTTACCTTGATCTCAGTAACGTTTGCCCTTTAACAAAGCCATTTCAGGTGATCTATAAAACCCCACTTACCATAAATTGTTTGGGCTCTACATTTATTTATACATTTCATTAGAACAAGAGAAAAGAGCACCAAGGAGAATTTCCTTAGGCAAAACATAAATTGTCTTTTAATGCAAAGAATGATTTAAACTTTACTTACTACATAAATCATTTCAGAATGTGCCTATTTATCAGTTCACACTGGTTATACACATATTACAGAGAGACATAATTGGAGATCAGTGATATATTTAGGCTAAATGCTAGATTTTCCTTTTACCTACATTCCAGAGTAATCTGGTAAACCGAAGTAAAAACAAAACTGAGCAGAACACTTTCTCAGAGGAAACTATGTGTATTCGCCTTAATGCCTTATAAATAAAAAATCCTTTTTGTCCTTGAGACATCTTATATTTCCTATTGAAACTAATAAATAAAGTTAACTTTGAAGATACACTAAGGAACTTTTATAATGTTACACTTAATGTTACAAAGATTTTTTAGGATCAAGATCATGAAGCACAATTCTAAGAAAAATGAAGTGATGGATTTAAGTTGCAATATTTTTAAATGTCAAGATGTGATTTTTTTTCCTTAGCATTTGACTTGATGCTAAAAACTGTATTTTAAATTGGAATATTTTAAATTCTGTATGGTAGTCTTGTTATTTTTTTTCTAAAAACTCTAAATCATTTTATTGTAGAAGAAATTTTGGAGATAGCTTGAACATATACAGTTAATTGTTAAAAATGTCCATAAGCATACACCATGGTGTTTTTGTAGACAGACTTTCCCTTAAGAAATGATCAGAGAATTGTCCACATGAAACTAGTCAGTGATATGGCACTGTATTTCTACCTGAGAAATTGCTCAATATAAACTCACAAATGATGAGTATTTATTCACATTGTTTGCAGAATCCAATTCTTCCAGAATAAAGAGTCTTCAACACATTTCCAGACAGAGAAACTTCTCTTTCTCTTGTTGTTGTCTCATGTGAAAACACATTGCTTGAATGTTGTGTAGGGAATCTATTTTTCCTTCACAATTTAATGTTTAAATAGTTAAACATTAAAATTTCATTGATATTCATTCACATGAAATGAAACATAGTTCTTTTTTTTCAAAACTTATCATTATATGAATTCACACTATAAATTCTAATTACCTCTACTTTTTTATGCTAAACTTAAGAAAATGTTTCATTGCTTTTCTCCAACACAGTAAGTATAATTGCTGAATTTCATTTAGCACATCGTAATTAAATTCCACTGTTTGAGGATAGACATTGGCCCTTAACATGAAACCCATCTTGTTTTCTGTTTCTACTCTAGGACTCTGCCCCTCAATTATAATGTTAATTTTTAGAAAAGTGACTACAGATATGGGTATGGAAACTCCAGATAAATACAATTTATTAATCATTAATCTTAGCTCTGGAGGAAAAAAAATACAGTGTCAGAGGCACAGATAGTTAATTTACTTTTATTTAAATTTTTCTTTTACTTTTTATATTTTATGTTCTATTCATTTTCTTTTTATCAGAATATATTTTTTCATACAATGTGTTCTTATTATGGTTTCACTCCTTCAACTCCTTCCCACCTGCCCATCCATACAAATCCTCATCCTTTCTTTCTATCTGTCATTAAAATACAAAGAACCATCTAAAAATAATAATAAAATAAAATAAGATAAAATAAAATAAAACTGCCAAACTAGAATAGGAAGAACCAAAGTAACACAGGAAAAAGAGACAAAGTAAGAAATGGTACAATAGACACATATTGATACAGAGACATAAATGTTCACACAGAGAAAGTATATAAAAACACAACACCAGAAACCATAATATATATTCAAACAACCATTAAGACAAAATCTTAATACTCAGACAAAGCATTATGAGACACCCTCCCCCCAAAAACATCTCATTGGGTTAGTTTTATGTTGGCCTTCTATTGCTGGGAAAGGGGTCTTTTCTTGTAATTTGAATATTCCTATAGCATATATTCAAACTAGCAGTTTCACTGAGAAAAACTGAAATGGATTGCCTATGAAGTACTTATAACACATACTTGCTAAAAATGAGGCCAAATTTGAAAAAAATGTCAAACCAACTCTCATAATGATTTTTTATATGATATAGATTCTACACATATGGAAGTTGTTAAATTTCAAGAAATATGAAGAGTATATCCATCTGGAAATATTTTAAGAAGCTTTCATTTATTTCTAAAAGCATTATTAAATAGTATTTTAATAATATTTGCTTTTTAGTTAAAATAAAGCTGCTTACATGTAAGCCTAATCCTCTTTCAAAAAGTACCTTTCGCCCAATTAATTTATATACTCATGGAAACTCTGCAAAATATGCATTTATTTTGTTTCTTTTGTTACAATGATTGAACTGTAAAAATCTAGAATTTTCACTGACAAAAGTTCTCTGATTCTAATGGAAACTTATAGACATAAAAATATAAATGGTGAAGGACACTACTGTTTCTAGATGACAGTCCAGTGACTCTGCTCTCTAACACTTCATAGTCTTCAAAACCTGTGGGTTGATTTGTGAGTAAAAGTGGTCCTCTGCTACTTATTTCTCTTGAGAGGAGATGAACTAACTCTGAGAATGGATCACCAAAGAGATGAAAAGCCTAGAGACTGGTGACAGAATGCGTTTTCAAGGTTTGCATTAGCCTACTCTCCCCTCTCTGAGTTCTACTACATGAGATAATAAATCTGCATGAATTGATGACACAAAAATTTGTATTTTGTGCTATTTTCTGCCACAGGCATATTTTCTTTTTGCTTCTTGTTTTGAATACAGCCAGGGTCTTGCTCAATACCCAGATTGTATGTGAACTCATAATATGCCCTGACTAATGCTACCCTAGTGCTGTTGCTATGCTCAGTTTATGGTCCTACTTAATAATAAGAAAAAAAATGTTATTGAATTCCAGTATATGAATAAAAATGATGAAATCTTGCACATCTGAATTACCTTAAAATCAAACATACCTAATTCTGACAGGATATCTACAAAAGACAACCACATATAGAGAAAAGCATTAGTTTTTATGTTTGAGTAATTATAACATTGATAGTATATAGAAGTGAGAGATCTGCTGCATGTAATTATTGGCCCAATACAAATAAATCAGAAGGCAAATGCAGTTTTAGAAGCTAATAAAACACAATATGTATTTGTTTTAAATATTACAAATCCCAACGTTGATTGTGGAATTAAAAATTTACTTTGTATTTATAGGTGCCAATTATCAATCTAGTTGGCAATGTTTTAACAGCATTCAACTCCTTTCATTGCCCACGTGATAACACAGGCTACACAAATCAAGAGAGATGTTTCTTTTCATGACTTTCTGAAGAGCTGAAACTAACTTTGTAAGACTGCCAGAAATGCTAAAAATAGCTTAACGCTCTATTTCTATCAGCCTGAATATAATTTGCATGTTTTCAATATCCTGAGAAAAGATGGAATCACTAATTCCAATTTATTTAACTGTTTAATTATTATTTGAAGATAAATATAGCATGAAGATCAGTACCATTTTTTTTTTCTGGCATTTTGTAAGAGACTCCATAGAAACAAATATCAATCATATCAACTGACTCACTTTCATTTAAGATATCTTAAATGTGGGATTGAGACTTGCAGGTCTATGTGAAAAACCTTGCCTGTGTATATATAAATAATGTAGTAAGTAGGTGGGATAAACAGTCCTTCTTCTGTGTGTCAGTGTTGTGTATGTTCACACACAGGAACATTTCTTCTAGCTTTTGATAATAATCAGTATTTTACTGACAGTACATAGAGAGACACTTTGATACTTCTATGTTGCACAATCACGCTAAAGAACCTAAATTTTAAACCTCCAGGCTTTCATGGTTATTTTCAGTGTACTTGTTTAACTAAGCAATTTATGCTATGCTTGATGTTTTACATCATACCACTTTTTATAGCAGGATTCAAGGCTATTTGCAAGTGAACTAAACGTGTTATCTTTTAAAATTCCTAATTAAATTCCAAAATCTTCAATCTACATGGTGCTTAAATCTGATAAGAGAATTTTAATGTGTCTGGGCAGTTGAGCTGGGGATCATTCCAGAAAAGTTGTCCTCTACATAACAAGAGAATGTTTCAAGCAAGGAGATGCACGTGAAAATCATGATTACTAAAGGACTACTCAGAGCCCAAAGTATAGATGTGATTAGAGATTTAACAATTCCACTTCTTCACACTCCTCTTTTTACTTTTGTTTTGATTATTATATGCTATGAGAATTTCATTTCTCTGGTTCTATAATTTTGTTAAAAATATTTTCTGCATCTTTGACCTGGGTTTCTTCTTCTTCTGTTCCTATTATTCATAGATTTATATTGGATTTTTCTTAGTAATATAGGTTTCTTGGAACTTTTGGGCCAGGAGGTTTCTTTTTTTTTTTTTTTAAAGTAACATTTTCTTTGACCTAGGTATTCATTATTCATTTCTCCTATCATATCACTGCCTGGGAATCTGGGAATCTCTCTTCCATCTCTTGTATTCAGTTGATGAAGCTTGACTCTATGGTTCCTGTCTAAGTATCTAAATTTTTCATTTCCATTTTTCTCTCAGTTTGAGTTTTCTTTATTAACTTTATTTCCACTTTCAGGTTTTGTACTGTTTTATTCATTTCCTTAGACTGTTTATATATTTTAGGGTTTTATTTAATTTCTCTTTAAGGATCTTTATCATATTTATAAAGGCTATTTTGAGGTTTGTTGTCTTTTGCTTCAGATATGCTACAATACTCATGCCTGCTGTGGTAGGGTTGCTGGTCTCTAGTAGAGACACATTGCCCTGGCTTTTATTGACTGTGTTTTTATGCTGGCCCCTAAACATCCAGGTTTGGGAAGATTGTAATTCAAATGCTGATATCTGGTCTTGTCTTTGTTGGAGGATTCATTTGCTCCTTGCTTTCTGATGCATTATGCAGTTCTTTAGACATTATAGTGCCTGTGTCTTGCCTTGTAGAAAACTTTTATGGGATCATTATAAATGTGGCTATTGGGATTTCTGGGTAAAATATGTGTCTTGTTATTGGGAGCTATCACTTAAGATTGGACAACGGGGGTGGCCGAGGTTGTCCACAGGGAGGAGGAAATCAGGGTGTTGTGTCAAGAATGTCTTAGTTCCCTGTTAGTGGGGCACAGGGTAGGAGAGAACCCAATGTTAGTCTGCTACTCAGTTTGGGATGGAACTAGGAGAGAGTTTATGGAGGCAAGGAGAGAAAGTGAAGATTGAAAACTTGTCTACTTGCTTTGCTGGCTTACTTCCCTCTCTGGCAGGCATGGCTGGAAGCTTTTCAGAGAATACTTTATAAAGTTGGAGGATGGAGTAACAGGATGAGAGAAAAAGAAGTTTGGAGGTGATCCACATGACCTGATGAAAAAGCAGGGACCACAGCAGGTACTTTGCTGTAACACTAAGGATGAAATTGTGGAGGTGGATTTGAAGGAGAGGAGTGAGAGTGAAGAGCTGAAGTTAGCCTATGCAGTTTCTGGCCAGCCTCCTGGCCTGCAGGTTTCAAGGAAATGCTGGCTGATATTTGTGGTTGGCTGGAATAAAGCAAAGATTGGAGGAAGGGAAGTCTGAAGTGGAAGAGTTTTATGACCCACTGGAGATTGCAGTGGGATGGATGGAGGCACCCAGGTGCTCTACTTAGAGAAACTGAGGGAGGTGAGAGTATCTGCAATTAGGCTACCTGTTTCCTTGACCAGAATGGCTTGTAGAGTCCCAGAGAAAGCCTTATGGATTTGGGAGCTGGGATACTGCAATGAATTGGATAGGGAAATATTGGAGAAGGTTTAGGTGTTGGAGAAACATACTGACAGAGAGGAAGGGGAAGCCACAGCCAGTGGTCTGGAACAGAGGTGGGTATGAGATTGGGAGATCAGACTTGGAATATTGAAGGGTTATATCCAGCAGTTGGCCAATGTGCTTTACTCCTGGAATCTTATTTATGTATTTATGCATTTATGTGTCTATCTATCTGTTTATCTATATCTATCTATCTATCTATCTATCTATCTATCTATCTATCTATCTATCTATCATCTATCTATCTAATCCAAAGCATGCTTGAGTAGGTTAGGAGATAACTTGTGTAGGTAGGATCTCTCCTACTACTATGTATGATAGCATGCTACTCACTGTTACTGTTAAAAACTGTTACTCACTGGACCATCTTGTTAGTCCTTATTGCATTTTCATCCCTCTATAGAAACACTATGTTTCCCCCTTAACAGGAAATATTCAAAAAGTAAATGTCATTTTATTTACTATTCTCCTTTATTAACAATATAATTTTTTATTTTATTTTTCATGTAGATAATACACAATATTTACAGGAATACTAATGACTCAGATCTTTTTATATTGTGCCTTTATATAATGCATCATTTTGGATGTGTTTATGTCCTTGAAATTATGAACATCTTTTTATATTCAGCACCTTCACTTCTCCTATTATTCATCACCTTAACCTCTCCTATTATTCTCTCATAATATAGTCTGAAAGAACCATATCAACTTTTGTACAATACAAACTCCATAAATGATTATAAAATGTGTCATTATTAAAAAAGCCAGCCATAGCTAAATAGAGAAAGATAAAGAAGTTATTTTGAAAGAAATTAAGGCCTTGTTATGAAAGCTTTTGCCAGCATAAAAGACATGCCATTTGTAAGAGAATATAGTTATACACAGATATGAGAAAAACTGTTTTTCCAAGAAATTTTTTGTTCTTGTATAGGAAGTAGAAAAATGATTCCATGTAAAAAATTTATTGGCACAATTCTGATTCCTAAGAAAGAGTCAATCAAATACAGAAGACATAATATTCAATACATCACCTTTAAATCAGATCAAATGGGGGAACTTGAATTAAATGCACATTAATCTTTTAGAAAAGTGGTATTTAAAAATCTATGCAATGTAATTATAAAATCTTCTTAATAGAAACAATTAAAATTATAACATGCTTCTGACTTGTGGAATGAAGAATGTTTTATAAAACTTTTAGTGATATTATGGTTGTTACTCTGTGATACAAGTTACAATAGAAATTTAGAGTAGGTATATAGGAAAATGATCTAAGCCTGAGAAAATGAGATGTACAACTGACGAGACTTTCATTATTTCTTCTACGTATGAGGGCATTTTACTGTAGAAATGAAGTGATCTCTATGTCATAGGCAACTGAAAAGATTTCTAGCCATAATTTAAAGTGGTATTGATGTATTTCTCTTCAATAAAAGTCATAATGTATCAAGTATATACACATCTAATACACTTTATGTTTATTGGCCATTTTTCCTTCATCTTTTGAGAACTGTCTCATCTATTCATTAGACCATGATGCATAATCAGGGATGTTAGATTTCTTAGTGTTCAGCTTTTTGAGTTATTTGTATATTGGTGCTTATTTTGCTGTGCAGAGGCATTTTAAATTCATGCAATCTTGTTTGTTAATTCTTGACATTATTCTCAGAGCTACTGGAGTCCTTTTCTGAGAATTCTTTCTTGATGTAGAAGTATGTGTTGATTTATTTAATTACTCTCCTGGGTTCATGGCAGAGGACAGTTTATTCTTCGCTAATTCAATTCCTGGACCTAGAGGGTTATAGCCTCCATATAATCTAATCTTAAACCTGGCCTGAAAGGCTTCAGCCTCCATGAAATCTAATCTTCAAACCTAAACCTAAATGTTTCTGTCTCTGAGACTTACTGCTGACTGAGCTTATTCTGACTGGCTCTCTTCTGAATTACCTCTTTTCACCCTGAGCTGTAATGTGAAATGTGAACTGTAAATTGTAAACTCTCTGCTTCTGCTTCTTTCTCTTCTTTCACTGTCAGCTTCTTCTGGACTAGCCCAGCTCTTCTCTGCTTCTGTGAATTTACTGCATTCAAATTGCCTGTCTGAACTAACTCTCAATTTTTCTCTGAACTCTTGGTTAATTTCCTGTCATTCTGAGCTTTACTTCCTGTCTCTGCTTCCATACTCTGCTTCTACTACCTGCTCCTCTCTACTAAGCTGGGATTAAAGGCATGTGAAACCACTACCTTATGAACTGGATTTAAAAGTGGGTGTTACATTGGGACTAAAGGTGTGTACTTACATTTTTTCTACCCTAGAGTAGCCATGCTGCTGGATTAACAGATTAAATATTCTTCTCCATTTTCCCCTTTCTGTTTAAGATATAAATTAATTTCAACTAAATTTTAGTTTTAAAGTAGTTTTAAAAAAAATTAATTTAAAAAATTTAGTTTAACATAGTTTAATTATTACAGTAACACAAAATTAAATGAAGCTTATTTGCTTCCAAGGCTCTTTAGAACACTTGTATTAGTCCCATATATTTAAGACTGGATGTCCCTATGAAGATCCATGTTAGCCATAGAAGCAGCTGTCAATGTGATGATCTTCAGCAAGTTTCTGTTTCAGCATCCAGATTTTCCAGTTTGAAAAACTATAGCCTTTCTTTCTTCAGCCAGTATCTTGAGCTGTCCCCTAGTAGTGGGGGATCAGTTTTTACATCTCCTACATTGTTGCTGTCTTTCTGTGACTCTTCCTTCCTTGAGTCAAATCTTTCATGTTAAAAGTTGATGTCTAGGGAGCTTCTCTTACTTAGATGGAATATTTATCAATTTTGATGGAACCCACAGCTTTTCATCTCCTGTGGAAATATAAACAAAAACCTGTTTCCTAATATAACTCATTCCCTGACTTCCATTCTGATGTTAACTCATCCTTGGAGTGATGCAGGCTAATTTAATTTTTCTAAAGTCCAGTGTCTTCTAGAAGCTGTTTTTCCTGTTAACTTATGGAAGTTAACACTGTCAGTCCTTATTCTTAGTACTACTTTCTGTTTACTAAGTATCTCCTTTAAGGTCCATAGGTATCGATAATTGGACTTCCTAGCTAACATTTTTTTCACTTTTTAAAACAAGAAACATGACATTAGTAAACAGGTTTATATTGAGTGCCAGGGGACTGTAGTTTGCAACTGTGAAGCAAAAGTACCCAGGCACTGCAGTCAATGCACAGTGAAGCCACAATTCTATCCACACACAGGGAAGATGATAGAAACAATCAAGCCATACTTCATAAGATGCCAATGTACAGTATCAGTTTATTTTGTAAAGGTATACTTTGTCTCTGAGATTGAAAGAATATTAATCCAACCTCACCGCTTTTGTAATAAATCTCTTCCCGATAGATTTATGGCTTTATCTGCCACATATGGGTTTAATCTTCCTATTTCACCTTCTGGTCCTACACATTTAATCCAATCTTACACTTTGCTTTACTTGGAATAATATTCCAATCAATAGAAACTGTGTGGATACTTCCTGAAGGGGCAAATTTGGATTCCAAGATTCTTGTGAGATTATAGTTATCAGTTCCTGAGTCTACCAGACTCTCGATTTTAATACCATCTACCTTTAATTTTGATCTCTTATCATCAATAACAGTTTTCCAAAATATTTGTCTTATGGTACTTCTAAGCCCTCCTGTTCATTCCACTGGAGTTGCTTTTTCCTTAGTATATGGAAGCAGTAAAAACTGAGCAATCCTGTCACCCACTTTAAACTTCATATCCATGTTTACAAAAGCCATACTCTTAATATCTCCCTTGGAGTCTTCATCTATAATTCAGGGTACACAATAAATCCTTTGGGAAGTCAAACTATTTCTTCCTAAAATCATTCCTATTGTCTCTAAGGGTAGTGAACCATGAATGCCAGTGCCTGTCATATAACACAGAATTTTGGGGGAATCATGTGAAATTTCTATATATGGCTAAGACTAGGGCAGTGCTTCCTGCTTTAGCATGCATTAAATCTCTAATACCAAGTTTAGGTTCCCCTAATTCCTCTGTGGAAGAGCTCTTCCACTGCTGAGAGGGAATGCCTGGCTGTATAGTTTGTTGTCAGGGCCTGCGTAAGCCCCCTAGGGAATTTTCCATCAGTAAGGGATTACTTTGTATATCTCTTGTTGATCTGCATTCATTAGTCCAATGATGATATTTACCACACCTTCTATAAACCCTGGGAGGCTGATGCCTTCTTTCTGGATTATCATTAGCTTTATCACACACACACATTAAAAACTACAACACCACATTGTACTATAACAGTGTCTTCAAATCAGATCTACTTTAATGAATCAGCATACTGACCCTCACCTAGCAACTGATCATTCACTCTATTAACTCCTTTAGCACTATTACAATTTTCCATAATTGTTGCTTCTTCTCTCCACCATGTTAGCCATTGTAGCTGAGGACTAGCTTCTAGTACAGCTGTCACCAAATCTCCCATGTCTTGAGATACAATTCTGTTTTGGATAACCCCTCATTAGATATCTATCTCAAATCAGGTGAGTATATTCCGTATATCATTGCTACCTCTTTAAAACATCTTATATATAGCGTTTGTATAGGCTTCCAGCCTAATCCATAATATCGTGAATTTTCCCCATTTTCAAGCATTTGTTGCACAGTAACTAGAAAAGCTAGTCAGGGTGGTCACCGTTCCTCAATTCTGTTATGAGATAGTGCTTTAGATTCACAATTATTCTTTCAAAAGGGCTGTCTATTTTGATTAGTTTCCTGCATATCTTGTAAACATTCTTCCTTTTCCTGACTCTTACGGTTTTTATTTATTTATTTATACCTGTATTTTTTCTAGTTGTGTGGATAATTTTTCATTTTTCTTTCAAGAAAAAATATGAGATCAAGATTATTAAGAGCATGATTGTGTACATAATTTCAGCGATAGCAAGATGGGAAACATATCTATCCCTTCACCAACTGAGCCTGCCTCTAAGGCACTTGAATTGAAGTTTCCCATTTTTCAATGTGGGAAAAAAATCTGTCTATATTATCAGAATTGTCTTCTGAACTGGCTTACTGTAATTCACTGTATCAGTGGTTCTAGATGTTTCTTTTCATTTTTTCCTGCTCTGGGCTTAAGGTTCCCATGGCTGAGTCTCTGGTTGTCCAGCCAAACTTGAAGAATTGGTGCAATTTCTTTTAGAGAAAATGCCAGCAGACTTTCTCTTCTGTGGATTTTCTACCAAATGTCTTCTGTCCTCAATGATGTTCCTGTCAGATGTTTTCTGTCAGCTGCACTTGAATGAATCCTTCTACCAACCATGTTGGTGCACCAAATGTAGACATATTTTTATTCATGGGGGTTCAAGGAAGAACTAGGTGCAATCTAATCTGCTAACCTAGAATGTTTCAGCCTCTGAGACTCATTGCTGACTGACTCTGACTAGCTCCTTCTGAACTCAGAACTGTACTGAACTCACCTGAATCTTCTGGTTGGCTGATTCAACTCAGTAGCTGTTCCAGCTCAAACTCTCCTGCAAGCAGACTGGTTCAAACTGAACTTCTGAGCCAGATGTCTGTTTCTGACTGAACTCTTCTGAATCTGGCTGAGTACCACAACTTCTCTAACTGAACTGCTCTGCTAGGCTTCAAACTGATTCTCACTGTTAGCAGACACTTTCTTCCAAACTCACTCTCCTTTTGCTGAACTGCTTCTGTGTCTTAACTGACTGATTGTCTATTTGACTGCCTGGTTGAACTAAATTTCTGCTTCTCTCAGAGCTCTGTCTCTTGTCTGCTTCTAGTCTTCCTCCACCTCACTTCAGTCTAATCTCTGTTTCCACACTCTGCTTCAACTTTGCTTTATCTCTACTGAGTTGAGACTAAAGGCATATGTCTCCACTGCCTTTTGAATGAAATGAGTTTAAAGGTATGTGCTACATTGAGATTAAATATGTGTGTTAACATTCTTTCTACCTTAAAGCAACCATACTCCTGGATTAAAAGATTAAATACCTATCATACAGGCCTTTCAATGTAATCCTTTGCTAGAGCAGCAATGATGTTGGAATTAAAGATTAAATATTACACTACAATTCTTCTAACTTCTCTTTGCATCTTCTCTATTATTTTGTTTCTCAATTATTATTTTTCTTTAAATACTTAACACTATTGACTTCTGAAAGAAGAAAAGTAGATGTAACAGGAAACACTTTGGATATGAAGTAATTATGAGATATAGATTTTGCAGCAATAATTATAAAATACATCTTTCAATGTCTGTCCTTTGTTATATAATAGTAGCTTCTTCGTAATTTCCATCCCTGACAATGATGGCATATGTTGATCATGTCATGATAATACACACATTTGTTTATAGTTATACTTGGGAATAACTCAGTTGCTATTTTAATCTCGTTTATTTAATTCTTTTATGTATTAAATAATTTCAAATGCAGATAGTGAATGAATAAGAAATGGCAGAGTATTGTTGATATTGAATCTCATACTTCTACATAGTTTAATTATTCATCATGTAGATTAGAGCAATAGCAATGCTACATGGAAGAACAACATTACAGAATGCATAACATTTGCACTGTGTTTCCCACAACACAGACAAGAAAGTCATATGGTAATTAGCTATAATTCAGCAATTGTAGTGCATTATCTTGAAATATGTTCCAATAGATGTCTTAGTGTTTCTTTTCATCTTAACTTTATCATGTACAGGAATATTTAGTCTTTTAATGTGTCAGCATGGTGACTCTAGGGTAGAAAGAAGGTTGGTATAAACCTTTGATCCCGGTATTCAGAAGGCAGTGATGGTACACACCTTTAACCTCTAAGACAGAAACAGAGTATGAAAACAAACACAGGGAGCAGAGTTCAAGAGTCAGTGTGAGATAGGAAGTTATACCTGAGATGAGTAGAGTGAAGGACAGGCTAAGTAACAAATCAGAAATTTAGCAGAATGAGTAAGAGTCAGGACAACTCTACTCCTGTGATGGAAAGGTGAGCTCTCAGCTCAGAGCAGAGTCAGATAGAAGGAAGTATAAGGCAAGCAATATGAAGCAGTCAGTAAGAGTAAAAGACACAGAGACAATGAAGCAGTCTGATTGAGTATAAGACAGAAAGGTAGAGAGGCTGACTGAGGCAGTGAGTTACAGAAGCAGGCGAGCTGGAAGATAGTAACAGAGACTGACTTAGCAGAAGTCAGTATCAGATGGGAAGCATTTGTCAGTTTGAAGCTGAGCATACCAGATCAGTCTGAGGAAGTCAGAAATCATCCAGAATCCACCACAGTCAGAAGAGTTCGGTTGGAAATAGCAAGCTGGCTCAGAAGGTCAGTTTGAACCATCAGTTTAGAGAAGAGTTTGAGCTAGAATAGCTAGTGAGTTCAACCAGAAGAGTCGGAGTTCAGAAGGAACTAATCAGAGTGGCTTTGCCATCAGAAAGTCTCAAAGGCTGATTAAATTGTACTGAGGTTTAAATGTTTTAGATTGTATGAATGCTGAGGCTGAAGCTTTCTAGTTCTAGACTTAAGACTAGATTTTAAAGTGGCTGAATTGTTCCACGGCTCCAGTCTAGAACAGTTGATTTAATTAGCCAAAGAATAAACTGCCATTACAGTTAACCAATGTCTACATCTGGTGAACCTATCGCTTTATTATTATCTTTCTGTTCTATTATACCAAAATTTTCCTGTAACAAATATTAGCATTTGTCAGGATGATTCTGTTTAACTCTCTGAAGTTTTCCCTTTAACTTAAGGTGTCTAAACCAAAAGATATCCTTTCAGAGCAACCCCTCTGTTTTACAGAAAAAGCACACCCTTGTTCTCAAATCATTCCTTCAGTCTCAGCTTATCTAAGTGGAATTTTCTTCTTTGTATATATTGTTATGTGAAGTCATGTCATAATTTGCATTTTTTAAAAATTCTTTCTTATGGGAAATTAATTCACACTGATTTACATGATCAGGACTTTGAAAGTACCTGGGCCATTTTCATACTTCAATCTAGTAAAGGAATGTTGAATGAAGGAAAGGACTAAATACTCTGTAACAGCTATGTACAGAAATAACTTACAGCCGGAAAGGAAATATCTTACACTTTTCTAATAAGAAAGAATTTGTGCCATGCATGCATTTCATTTAAACCAAGTCATATATTTTTTAGCCCCAAAATACTTTTACTTGATTTCCAAAAATATAAAAATTGACTTGAGGAGTTTGAGGTACATTTTATGCTTAGCAAACATCTTAGTTTAATCTTGGGAAAACACAACTCCATTTTCATTATGATGGAATAAATTTTCCCTTACAAGAGTTAAATTAACTTCATTTTTTCCTGCTAATGGAAAGCTGAGTACTACTATAGATCATTTTAACCTGTAGATTTATAGAGAAAAGCTAGAAATTTCCTCTTTAAATATTAAGTGAAGAAAATTCTCAGAAGGTAGATTAGGAGAAAGTCAAATTTAATTATAACTGTAATACTGGACATTTAAAAATGTTAGCACCTTCTTCCTCTCATTTCTGTATATTCTTCATTTAAAAGTATCAAGTTCCTATTAATGAGCCTCAAGGAGCCTGTATCCTCATGGAGTAAACTACATGCAAATATGTGAGTGAATACTAAATTATAAACACTCAAAATAAAAAGAATATTACCCTTTCTATGGACAGGGAAACCAGGACTGGCTTCATGATATTGTGACACATGAACTGTATCCAAAAGAGTCAGGACAATTTCTGCCCATGTGTTTTTATGTAAATCACAGAGCATGGGTTACATTTGAAAGAAAGCACATATATCCCACAATGAGAGTATGCACATTTTTATAAAGTGCTACTAGGAGAGATCAACACTCCGCTTTTCACATTTGCTTCCTTAGCTGTGTCTTTCAAATATGTTGATTCTACTTCCTAGCAACTTTTTGCTCTCCACTCCATTCTATTATGACCTGAAGCCCATACTACCTCTTTATGTCTACCCTTTGCCTTTTCAACCCCAAAATGTGAGTGAGTATTCTAAGGTCCTGGCCTGCAGCAGGACGATGACCTTGATTTACTGATGTAAGACAGCTAATCTCTTCTGCTTCCTGGAATATTTCACCATGAAAGCTCCTCTGTGCATGAGTGGAAATCTGTTGAGGTCACTTAGTCACTCACTCCTTCAGGGTTGATGCCCTGTAAAGTTGAGAAAGACTGCAGTGTTTCAGGGAATTATTGTTTGCCCCATTGATCAGGGCACATTCCTGGAAGTAATAGAGCAATTATCAGTCTGTCTCTCTGATGGCTTTCTTCTTCCATGACTTCTAAATCTACCCACTCTTTCACCTAACATATGCTTATCTCAGCAGAAAGCAAAAGATATCTGTGAAAAGAAACAAATGTTGATACAATTCAAATCAATTTAAAGAACTCAAGAAACTTCTACGTTAAACTGCAGTATTTTTTTTTCTTTCAATTAAAACCCAAATATATGACTTAGGAAGTGGTTAGTTTGACTATTATAATAGCAATGTTTCATCTGCAACTAATTTGTTGTACAATAAAAACACTAACAAAAATAAAATGAGCCAATTCAAAGCAGAGCTGAACTACAAAAATCTGCTTTATATTTTTGCTGTTTTGCACAGATGTAAGCAAAAAAAAAAATTAGTTTGCTGATGTCATTGAGAACGGATGAAGAAAGGACTTTAAAAAAATGAACAATGCTTAACTAATGTTAGACAGAATATTTTGTGAGCTTAAAATGAAAAGAATTTATCTAATCCTTGAAGCTGAAATAAGCTCAACAAAGTAAAAAGTTAGCATATTGAAATCATGCTATGATTGATTGAGAACACAGAATACAGTGGTAGAAATTGGGCTGGAAACAAAATTCAGTTTATAGTGAAATCAGTCCTGGTAGCATTTGAAATATGGATACTCACATTGTGGGACATATGTCCTTTCTTAGAAATGTAACCCATGCTCTGTGATTTACATAAAAACACATGAGCAGAAACTTTCCTGGCTCTTTTGGACACAGTGCATGTGTCACAATATCCTGAAGCCAGGCCTGATTTTCCTGTTCTTAGAAAGGATGTTACCCATGCATGTAGTCTTTCACTCTTGTTTATTTGATTTTTGTAATCACTTACATATAATATTAAGAGCACATCCTCTTCAATATTGTCATACCTCACCTGATGACTTAATATTTGTCATTATTATAGAAAAGTGAGAAATAATACATTCAAGAGGACTATCTTATGAAGTATTGAGTAGGTCGTCAGATGGGATCTATTCAATAGAGACATCCTTGTTAAAAATCATTGGTTTACATTTATCAGCTAACAACATTATTTTTAGTTCAATGATTTTGTGATATAGCAAAAGAAGGTAGTACATATGAGAAGTATTAATCTTATACCAATTCCTTCCAAGGAAAGACCCACAATAATAAAACTGGGATGAGTACAATATGTGAAGAGAAGAAAAAATTACATGCAATCAGAGATTTCAAGTAGAAGGTTTCAATAAAACCAGCATAGGAAATCTTTTAACAATCTGGGACTGCATCTGGCTTGGGCTGTACTATACCTCACTACTTATAATTAAATTAGCAGCTTAGCTCCTTTACTTTCACATTCTATGAACATGAGTGTGTGTGCGAACACATACATACAACTCTCAACAATGCATCTAGCAATATTGCAACACATCTGTTCAGAGTTATATGTGCACACCTGTCTGAACAATAGAATAGATTTCTTCTGTTTTGACAACTACCAAAAACAGATGAATTCTCTTAAATATCACACTCATTTGCTTTGGGTAAGAACTCAGAAAGGCCAGTCTATCTTAAACAAGTTTTGAGTACATTCAACAACAAACAGACTGAAAATCAAAGTGTACATTTAGGGAGAATTTCCTAATAATCATTTTATGACTATGAATAGTTGTATATGCATATGATTAAAAGTAGGTATATTATAAGAAGGAAAATATTCAGAAGAAAAATGATTACTTTATAAAACAAAGTGGAGCTCTCTCTCACTTTCTCTCTCTGTCTGTCTTTCTCTCCCCCTCTCTCTCTCTCTCTATATATATATATATACATATATATGTATATATATATATATATAGATAGATAGATAGATATATCTTAGTAAATAAACTCTTCTCTTGAGTATCATAAATTAATGTCTCAAACTACAATCATGGTCCATGAGTCCTTGACACTTGAAGTATATTCTTATTTTATCTATTTTATCTATCTATCTATATCTTTTTATTCTTCTTAAACATTTCTATTGTTTTGATTTAAATCTGTGTATCCTTATATTTCCTATTGCTTCACTTTAAATTGCTGGTTTGAAATTCTATCTTTGTGGACTTTTATTTCCATATGTAATCCACTGGCAACATTAGAGTGCATTATAGAATTCTGTTATCTGATACTGCTTTCTGTTATCTGATGGAAAGACTAGAAGAACACTGGACCTTGTATTGGAATAGTCGCAAACAGGAAATGTACATAATTCTATTTTTATACACTCTTTAGAAAGTGCAAGGTTGTAATGAGACCAACATTATATAGTAACAAACCACCAATCACTCATAAAAGCAAGAACTGGATCTTTGGTAATATTTTTCAAATTTACTTATCCAATGTTCCTATTACTTTCCATATTTATAGGAAAATTACTGGGGTAATTGATTTAATTTCCTATTTATGTTTATTTATTCATGTTTTCCATAGAGAGGGCAGTAAAGTATGTGTGGGCAAACATGCATTTGTATATATAGAGAGATCAGAGGAAGATGTTACATGCACTGTTCAATCATTGTATTGGTTATCTCTTGATACAAAGCCATTTAATGTACCTGGAAGGAGGCTGGAAGCCTCAAAGCTGTGCAAGCCCTCCCCCTGTCTCTCTTCTCCAAAGCATGGAGCTTACAGGTTCATATATTACAACGTCTAGATCTACTCCCAGTCTGTCTTTCATTAGAAAACAACAGGCTTCAAAGACATAATGATAAAATATAACAAAATAAATTATAAGATAAAACAAAACCTATCACATCACAGTTGAACAAGTCAAACTCAGATAAGTAAAGAACACAAAACAGGGCTCAAGAATCAGAGACCCACATGTTCCCACACTCAGGAATTCCACAGAAACACTAAACTGAAAGTCATAATGTATACATATGCAGAGGACCTGGTTCAAACCTGAAGAGACCTTGTGCATACCACTTCAGTCTCTGAATTCATATGATCTTGATCATGTGGATTTAGAGGGTCTAGTTTTCTTGTTGTCCTCCATCCTTTCTGTATCTTACCTCCCCTCCTATGGGGTTCCCTGAGCTATGCATGGGGATTTGATAGAGATAACCCATTTTGGGATGAGTGTTCCATTTGTCCTCTGTGTCCTGTCTGGCTGTTAGTCTCTGTTTTTGTTCCCACCTGCTACAGGAAGAAGCTTCTCTAATGATGGCTGAGCAGGGTTTTTCCCTAGGTCTCTTGGCTATCTAGTCTCTAGTTCTTGGTCATCTGGCAATGTGCATTATGGGTTCCATCTTATGGAATGGGCCTTAAATCAAGTTGTACACTGACTAGTTACCTCTACAAGTTTTGTGCCACTATTGTCCCATATCTTGCAGGCAGGACAACATTCTAGATCAAAGGATTTGTTGCTGGGTTAATGTTTACTTTTCTCTTTGGTAGTTTACAGAGTACCTTCATGTACAAAAGATGCTAGAACATAGAGATGAAGGGTGTATGTAATATTTGCCTCTTTCTTATGTTCATGCCTCTTTGTTTTCTTTTATTTGACTGAGTTCAACTAGAACTCTCTATATATTGATGAATATGGAATCAAATGAAAGCAAGTGGGTATCTCTGGAAATGGGATGGGAAGACGGTAAAGAATCAGAAGATAGAAAGTCTGCAAAATGCTAGCTTTTCGACATTGCATAGCCATTGCAAACATGAATTCAACACTAGCTATACTTTTCAGCTCTGAGACTTCATGAGACTGGAAGTATCAATAGGCAGTCCTGAATGAGGGCAGGGTTAATGTGACTTCACCTGTCTCTGCTGAATTATTTAATTTTTGTTTACATCATAGTCATCACAGAATTAGGTTGTATAAGTGTGCTTTCTTGCTTACACTCCATATAAAAACAATATAAACACCTTATGAACTCAAGGTTTTCTCTCATATTTCTAAGGCTGAGAAATTAATGTATCTTTCTTTAAAATCAAATTTATTTTCATGGTTTCTTATATTTATATAAAACTGAGTTTCAGTAATTGTTTTACATATGTGTTGCGAGTTGTCAAGTTTTCTTCAGCAAAGAGCACAAAAAGATTCATGTAATATATCTAAGAGTCACTGAGAAGTGTGTGTTCTCTGTCCTTTATGTAGTGTCACCTCTAGATATGAAACCACATTTTGATACCCAGCAGTGATAAGTAGCAAGAGCTTATGTCCTTACATACTCAGCAACCAGAAATGTTCCCAACAAATCTGCTTTAGAAAGCTTATTTTGAGTAGAGAATGATGGTACATATCTGTTATTACCATATGAGAGGCTAAGGCTGAAGGCCTATGAATTATCTACATCATTTTCCCTTTAATAGGTAAACAAACAAATAAATAAATAATAAACAGCTTAATTTTTATTGAGGATCATAGTGCCAGAGTATTCTAAAACAAAAGATATCAGGTAATTTAGAATTTTAATACAATGTGCACAGATAATATATGCCTAGAAACCATCTTATCCAGTTGGTTTCTCTTGAAACCATTAGTTCTGCTAATTAGACATTATTCATTTTAAATCTTAATAAGTCAGTGTTTTGTCAATATAGCCATTCATTGAATCCATGTATCAATACATGAATGAAATTTAAAGTGTTAATTTAATGACTTATTAGTAGATGGCTTGTGTCATTGCCTCCAGAGTGCTCCTACAGGGTATATAAATCTAGTTGACAACAGAGAAATGCTGGTTTTTCAAGCTGAGTAGCTAGTTAGCTGAATGAATGAAACACTATATAGCTTTGATGATATGGACATTCGTTCACAATACTGAAACATTTTAGAATAAACTATTGGCTTTCTTAATAGTCTTGTTAAGAAAGCTTGGTAAGCTTCTTAACAGCTTTCTGAACAGCCATTGAATGAATGGCTATATTGACAAAACACTGACTTATTAAGCTTTAGTCTATCTCTGGTTATTCACTGATATTTGCTACCTTTTAGTGGTATTGTAGCAACCTTTCTCTTTGCTAATTATTATTCAGGCACTATCCATTTTTGAGTTAGAGACTACCTGAGAAGAGCAAGATTGTAATGTAGAATAAAATCTAAATTGGGAGCCTATGGCACTATGAAGAGAGAAAGAGTATGTGTGTATCTTACAGGTATTGTGGCTGATTTGATAGTTTAGAGACCTAGACAGTCTTCTTTTTGATGTCACTTAATGAAAATGTAGTTTTCATGTGATAGGAAAATAATTCTACATGTATTCTTATATCAGTCTGTAGAGAAATAACCCTGTGTAGAAGCTAATATCTTCATTCCAGGGGCTAGTCCAGTGTGGTCTAGATGGAATGTAGAAACATCTTTAATCCGGTATCCAGAAAATTGTGGTAGCAAAAACTTTTAATTCCAGTGTTCAGAATGCAATAATGGCCCAGGCCCTACAAAAAACAGTGGAAGCAGACACAAGAAGCAAAGCTCAAAAGTAGTCAGTGTCACGCAGGAAGTGCTATTTGAGATGAGTCAGAGTGAATGGCAGACAAACAGACTAATCAGAGGACGAGTTAGAGGAGTAAGGACATGTCCAACTCTCAGGAGAAAAGGCAGGCTCAGTAAAAAAGAATTACATAGAGGTAAGAATCATTCAGTTAACAGAATCAATTGAAGAGAATATAATGAGTCAGTTGAAGGATCAGTAAGAGGAGTCAGTAAGAACAGTCAACTAAGAAGCAGGCTGCAGAGTCAGTTGAGGAGTATTTAACACTATGTTGAAGAATCAGTCACAGTGGATTTACAGAAGAAGCTGGAGGCTGGACAGAAGGAACTATTCAGACAGATTGTTTCAGAAGGCTAAGGCTAAAGTGTTCTAGGACCAAGATAGCTGTTTAAATGTTCTATGTTGTACGAAGGCTGACGTCTTCCAGTCAAGGATTTAGACTACATTATAAAGAGGAAAAAATATTCTAAAGCTCCTGGGCTCCAGACATAGAACCAGTGATTTAATTAGACAAAAGTATAAACTGTCCTCTGCGCTGAATCAATGTCTACATCTGGAGAATCTACATCCACATTCACTTCTACGTCTAAATCATTCCTTAATGAAATATAGATGAAGGGAAAAAATTACAATAGCTTAATTTTCTTGATTCATTAATGGATTTTTGTTACATAAGCAATATTTCTAATGTCACTACTATTTTAGAAAGTCAGATGTGATTTTGTTAAATTTATGGTCACTTAAAATTCTATACTTAAAACATAAAAGGTTTAATTATATATAAAATATATGTGCTTTATAAATATTCAAAACTCTATCTGCTGCAATTATTAATTAAACATTGATTTTAAAGAACTTTTTTAAGTACTACAATATTCCATAATTAGCACACATAACAATTTTTCTGCAAATGTTATACTTTTGTAAAATCTTAATGAATACTTTGCAAATTGATAAAATCTAATGGCCAAAATTTTTCTATGATCAAATGGTTGGTAGATAATTTTCCAAAGAAGGATATTCATGTGATCTTATAATTCATCAGTGATTTGGTAGAATTTAAAATTTTCAGAGGCATGTGTGGTCTGGATAGAATGCAGACAACATCTTTAATCTCAGTATTCAGATGGTAGTAGTGCTCCATGCGTTTAATCTCTAAGACAGAAAGAGTGTTGAAGCAAAACTCAGAAGGATTCAGTGTCACACAGCAAATGACATCTGAGATGATCCAACCTGAAGGGCAGGCAAAGTGACTAAGCAGAAGAAGAGTTAGTAGAGTGAGTCAGAGTGAGGACAAGACCAACTCTCAGAAGAAAAGGGCAGGCTCTTATCTTAGAGCAGAGTCAGTCACAGAGGCAGTATGAAGCAGGCAGTTACAGCAAGCAGAATGGAACAGTGAGATGTAGTCTATACAGATATAGTCTAAAGAGTTTGTGTTCAGAGGGCGCTAATTGGGGTTGCTCTGTCTGGTGTGGAAGCTTAAACATTCTAGATTGTATGGATGCTGAAGCCTTCTAGTTCTAGTCTTAAGAGTAAATTTTACTGAGGATGAAAGGCACTAATGCTCTAGGCCGCCAGGCTAGAACCAGTGATTTAATTAGCAAAAGAATAAATGACTTTTTCCTGAGCTACGCTACATCTGGTGAATGTATATCTTCAGTAGTTTGTTTTTAAGACAGGGTCTCATGTATCTCAGACTCTCTTGAATTCCATAAATAACCAACGATGGTCATGGACTCATTACCTTTTTATTTCATCTTCCAGTGTTGGAATTTCTGAAAAGGATCACCAAACATGGCATTGCTCTAGGCTTTTAAAGTCCCTTATATTGCTCACAGTAAAACAAGAAATGGGGCGATTCTAATATTGTTCCGAATTGTTGATGTCTGGCCATTTTCTTAGGATCTCTTTGGCATGCTTGTAATGTTGGAAATAACTGAATGGTAATAACATGAGGAAGGGATGTCATACAATTTGTTTCACAAACTGCTGAACAATGTCTCCAAGGTAATAATTGTTTCACTTAGCCTTGTTATCAATTGTTGGAGAGGACAGAAAATGGACTGAGTGAGATGTCTATACATTGTGCATAGGCATTTGGGGACTGCTCCTTGCAGGTACAGACAAGAGTCTCTATAATTTTCTTGACTCTAGAGTCACTATTTGATTTTTTAAATGAGTAACACTGATGATTTTCCTAATTATTGTACATTTTAGGCAACCCTCTAGGTTGACTGTTGAGCTTCAGAACCTACAAGAGCACAATGACCATTTGTGTGAAGACTTAGAACTTTCTAAAATGTGAATGAAAGAGTCATCACATAGAACACTTTATCCTGCCCTCACAACACCAAACCATGCTGTACTGGCTAAAATTTATATATGTTTACAATGAGATACAGTAAAAAGTGAGAGTATTCATCCTCATAGCCTTAAGAGAGCCTTGCAAAACACTAAGGGAACATTTCAAAGTATTAAGGGAGTATGGTAATGCAGATATTATTTTGAACCACTTAATGCAAAATACATTTCAGTGCTAGCTTCAGTATTTAATTAGTACTTGCATAGGCAAATCCAGAATAAAAAAGTCACTCTCATTGTGTGCTTATTTTACTAAATACATTTGCTAATTAAAAGTATATTTCTAAGTATATTCCTTAAAATTGGTAATGAAATTGTAAAATCAATGAAAAATTACTGGAATATTTCGTTTCTACTCCAGTAAATATAGCATAAGGGGATAGCTCACAAAGTCACTCTTCCTGTGGTATATTCAACCAGAATTTTATAATTGAACACAAAAATCCAATGAAACAAAATTAATGCAAGCCTCAAAATACTAGTCATCTATTAAAAGCTATAATGGCTACAGCAAATATATAAATATAATCTTCAAAATGTTTCCTTTTTTATTTTTACAAAACCTAGTTTCCTTTAGTCCATTGAGTTAATAAATTAGATCCTAGTATTCATTATCTTATCAAGTTTAATATTGATAAATAAATTGTATTCATCCCAATATGTTACATATTTAATAATGTATAACTTTAACAAAATGCTGAGACATAAACAATGAAAATCACCAATGTAAATTTTTGTTACTTATTTTTTATACATATATCACTTTCTTAATACAACCTTTGCAGAACATACAAAAGCAAATTATGCTAAGAATAGCTATTTCAATCATTTGTGCTTCTATGTTGTTTTTCTACAGTATCACTTGTCTCCAGGTTTCATAGCAGACAGACATTTTGCTACTGTAGTCAACCCTAATTCTTTACAGATCTTTGTCTGTACAAATTTTGCAACTAACTAAAATGCAGCTGTAACCTTCAGGTCCATATTCATAATTCCTCGTGACTAATTATGGAAATGTGGGGAGGACTGGACTATCTCAGTGTCTATTACGAACGCTCACAGCTCAGTGTGGATAAGGTAATGCTTTTGTCAACATATTTTTTAAATAAGTGCTCTTTTGACTTGTCTTTGGCCAGTTTTCCCACATTGCGTTGTGTGTGCATGTTTTCCTTCTTGATTAATTTTTTTAGAAATAAAAATGCCTCCAAGTATGCCACTAAGTACAGTGCTAGTCAATGTTTATGTTTCTAGGAAAGAAATACTTTGTTTTACTGGAAAAACACAAAGAAATGCATGCTAGATAATTCTTATTCAGTGGGAAATTGAACATTAATGAATCAATGATAGATATTAAATAAATTTTTAAGCTGTAAGACACATGAACCAAAATACATATAGATCAATTGATCAGCATGTTTTTTGACTAAAATGTGGAAGGATTCTAGCCCTGGATTTCATTAAAAGCAAAGATTCAGTAGTTGCTGATTGAATGAAGAAACTTAAAAGAACATGCCTCCCAAGAATAATGAAAACTGACTGTACTTATTAACCCTCAGCAAAGGTTTACATTGATTTTTTTTTTCTGCAGATGGAATTCAGTGATTGTTTCCTTCCCCATTTAACATGGGAAGAATACAAGATGATGTGTGCCTATTCAGTTTCCTCTGGGTTATACATGAGCACCAGAGTATTGAAGCAGGACAAGTTTAATGACCAGCAAAGCAAACTCAGGATATCTGACCAATAAATATTATCTTTTGTAAGGAGCAGAGAAACTTTGGAGATACAGCAAAATTTCATGAGGTTCCTCTGACTAAGATTATTTGGAGGCAAGCAGTGGAGTTACTTTCTGCAGATAATAGCTGCACGTAGCATGTCTCTGCTTCTGTATCAGATCCCAGTAAACTCAATGGCTCACCAAGTTGGACTTGTATTGACCCCATTCGTCACTGTGGGTTCCTTCACTACCTACAGTGAATGGATACTGTTTTACATGTTCCCAGGAACATAATTGCACAACATCAGATCATTCATCAAAGTATGTTATCTCTCACACAATAATATGATGCATTTAAAAAACTATTTAGACTGTGAAATTACATGACTTTTATATAACTGCCATACATTTTTCTCCTTTCAGTTATCTATATACCAGAATTATCTTCACATGTATTAGTGAGAAATTTCACAGACAAAATTTACTATGAAACTAAAATATAGTATAGTAAAATATGGTATAGTAAAATGAAAAAAAAATTTAAATTGAAAACAAAAGTCATAAAAACTATAGTAAAATGTGTTTTGTAATGCATTTTATAACTTTTGCACCTATTAATTTCATCACTATCATTCTTTATTGCTACATGTGATGATGCTTTTCAACCATGACTTTTCATTTTGATATTCCTACTTTCTTTTTTTAAATAATTAATGGAAAGATGAACCTAAAGAAAATGCCTTCCCTCTTTAAAGTATTTCTGTAATTGCAATATAAAATATTTTTATATCAAGTCCAAACTTTTTTCAGTATCAAATATTTCCATCTTTTTCTTGTTGTTGTTAAAAAAAAATCAAACAATACCATAAGTTTTAGAATATTCAAAAAAAATTTTCTTGTTAACTTTCAGTGCACTTAAAACATCAAATACTTCTCAATGTGAGTTCAAGTTTTCATGTCTTCATAAGATTTAGTACATTCTTTTGCATGCATATCACAACTAAAACAGAATGAGGACCTAACATTGAAGAGAGTTTTGCTAAAGCAAAAGCAATGTGTTTTCAGCAAGCTTTATCAGGTCATACTTGTTGTTAACCATAACATATATCTGTCTGTATTTCTACAATTCACTGAGTGGCTCTTTGGTGAATCTATATTAAATTTAAATGGTTTTAAAAAAAAATTTATATCAGATTTAGTTATTTTTATTTCCTATATCAATATTTCACATGTATATATTACCATGTGCATGTCTGATGGCTGCAGAGCTCAGAAGAGGTCATTGGATCCACTGAAAATGGGTTTGTGGATCGTTATGAAACATCATGTGGCTGTTGAGAATTAAAACCATGTCTTCTACAAGAGCAACAGGTCCTCTTACCACAGAGCCAACTCTCCATCCCTTGAGATAGATGTTTTAACAGGATATCATGCATTCTGATCTTGTTAACATGTATCTCAGTTTCATTATTGCTTATGTCCCACACCATTTATAATTTAGCTATATATAAATAAATGTCTTCTCCATACTTAGTGTATAGAGACATTGCATTTTAAAATCATATTCACTGACCTCATTTATCTTTGTTGATGCCTCTTAAAACAAGCATAAGTTTTAAAAGAATTTTCTTGACCAGATGCTACTTCACACTCACCAGAAGAGAAGGTAGGCACACACCTTGCCTAACCCTCTGATCCCCACAAAACCCCAATCCACCACCATTTTCCCAAAGCTGCTCCATCGCTCCCCTCCCTGGTGCCAGCTGCCCAATCTAATATCCTTGGGCAGACATCCCCGATACTAAAGCACCAGCACAGCAAACAGCAGAAGAACAGGTAGGAAATCTGCTTGCACATCCTAGCCACTAGAACAGCACGTACCCCCAAGACTCAACCAACAACCATATTTCTACCACTCATATCAACCCTTTCTACCACTGCCACCCACAAGAGTCCCACATGCCAACTAGGCCAGATACCCCACACACCAGGAGGAGACTAGACAGACAGCCACAAGAACAGGTAGGATGGCTGCAAGCACTGTATCTCAGCACCCAACCTGGGCAGAAACTCCCTGCTTGATGAAGGGACACAAAGAACAGAAGATCAGAGAGAAAAAAAGAAACTGAGTATCAAGACACTCATTAAAAAAAAAAAATACAACAACAAAAACAACAACTCCACAATTTCACACTGAAACCTAGAATAAACCAAAGCACAAACCCAAACAGCAGCACAAAACATAATCAATAACCAGGGCAATATGGCACCACCAGAGCCCAAAAGTCCTTGTACAGAAACCCCTGAGCATTCTGACACAGGCAAATCAGAAGAAAAAAGATCCTACAGCCAACTTTATGAAGATAATAGAGGGCCTTAAAAAAGAAATGAATAAATCCCTCAAAGAAATTGATGAAAAGAAAAAAACAATTGGAAGAATTGAGTAAACTCTTCAAAGAAACACAGGAAACCACAGTTAGAAGAAATGAATAAATCCCTGAAAGAAATACAAGAAAAGGCAAAGAAACAATAGAAGGACATGACCAAAACTGTCCAATACCTGAAAATGGAAATAGGAATCAAAAAGAAAACCCAAACCAAGGGAATCTTGGAAATGGAAAATCCAGAAAAGCAATCAAAAACTACAGAGGCAAGCTACAGGAACAGAATACAAGGGAGAGAGAATCTCAGGACTTGAAGATTCTATAGATGAAATAGATACATCAGTAAACGAAAATGTCAAATCCAAGAAGTCACTGACACAAAACATCTGGAAAATGTGGGACACTGTGAAAAGACCAAACTTAAGAATAACAGGAATAGAGGAAGAATAAGATTCCCAGCCCAAAGGCCAAGAAAATATTTCCAATAAAATCATTGAGGAAAAATTTTCAAACCTAAAGAAAGAGATGCCTATAAAAGTACAAGAAGCTCATAGAACACCAAATAGACTAGACCAAAAAGGAAAGTCCCCTCACCATGTAATAATCAAAACAGTAAACATACAGAACAAAGAAAGAATACTATAAGCTGCAAGCAACGATGAAAGAAAATTACTGTCCAGTTTTCCTCGTGAACATAGATGTAAAAATACTCAATAAAATACTCTCAAACCACATTCAAGAATACATTAATAAAGATCATCCACCATATTCATGTAGGCTTCATCTCAGAGATGCAGGGATGGTTCAACATATGAAAATCAATCAATGTAATCAACCACATAAACAAAGAAAAAAAACACATTATCATCTCACTAGATATTGAGAAATCTTTTGACAAAATCCAAACCCCTTCATGATGAAAACATTGAAGAGATTGGAGATACTAGGGTCATATCCTAAACATAATAAAGGCAATTTACAGCAAGCTCACAAACAACATCAAATTAAATGGAGAAAAACTCGAAGCAATTCCACTAAAATCAGGAACAAGACAAGGTTGTTCCCTCTCTCCATACCTATTCAATATAGTATTTGATGTTCTAGATAGAACAACAATACAACAGAAGGAGAGAGATCAAGTGGATAAAAATTGGAAAGGAAGAAATCAAAGAGTCCTTATTTGCAGGTGATATGATAGTATATATATAAGGGACCCAAAACTCAACCAGGGAACTCCTATAGATTATAAACAACTTCAGTGAAGTGGCTTGCTACAAGTTCAACTTAAAAAAATCTGTAATCTTTCTTTATACAAATGAAAAGTGGACAGAGAAAGAAATCAGTGAAACAACATCCTCCACAATAGCCACAAATTACATAAGGTATCTTGGGGTGACTCTAACCTAGCAAGTGAAAGACTTGTATGACATAAATTTTCAGACCTTGAAGAGGAAAATTGAAGAAGATCTCAAAAGATGGAAAGATATTCCATGCTCCTGGTTTGGTAGAGCTAACATAGTAAAAATGGCCATTTTACCAAAAGTAATCTACAGATTCAATGCAATCCTTATCAAAATATCAATACAATTCTTTACAGATTTTGAAAGAGTAATAATCAACTTCATATGGGAAAAAAAAAACCAGGATAGCTAAAATCATCCTGAAAAATAAAAATGAATAAATAAATAAATAAATAAATAAATAAATAAATAAATAAAATAAAAACCATATGGTATTGGAACAAAAGCAGACACGAGAATCAATGGTACTGAATCAGGTTCCAGAGATAAATCCACACATCTACGGATACATGATCTTTGATAATGAAGCCAGAATCATACAATGGACAAAAGAAAGCAACAAATGTTACTGGTCTAATTGGATGTCCATGTGTAAAAGAATGCAAATAGATCCTTATCTATCACCAGGCACAAAATCAAGTCCAAATGGATCAGAGACCTTAACAAAAATCAGATACACTGAATCTGATAGAAGAAGTCCAGAATAGCCATGAGTGCTTTGGTACAGGAGACAACTTTCTGAACTTAACATCATTGGCTCAGACACTAAGATCCACTCTATAAATGGGACCTCATGAAACTGAAAAGGTTCTGTAAGGCAAAGGACTTGGTCAGTAAGACAAAATGGCATCATACAGAATGGGAAAAGAAAACTATCAACTACTATTTCAATAGTGGGCTAATATCCAAAATATATAAAGACCACAAGAAACAAAATATCAATAAAACAAATAACCCATTTGAAAAGTGGGGAGAAGATCTAAACAAAGACTCCTTAAAAGAGGAATCACAAATGGCTGAGAAACCCATAAAGAAATGTACAATATCCTTAGCCTTCTGGGAAAGCAAAGCAAATCACAGTCACTGTGGGCAAATCAATATGGTAAAACTTCCACTCAGAAAAAAACTGGAAATTGACTTACCTCAAGACCCCGCTACACCATTCCTGGGCATGTATCTAAATCACATTCCATCCTATCTCAAGGACACTTGCTCAACTCTGTTTACAGCAGCTTTGTTCATCATAGCAGAAATTGGAACCAACCTCGATGTCTTTCAACTGCATAATGGATAAAGAAACTGTAGCACACTTACACAATGAAGTGCTACTTAGTTATTTTAAAAAATGACTACATAAAATTTGCAGGCAAATGGAAGGAACTAGAAAAAATCATCCTGAGTCCCAAAAGACAAACATGGCTTGTACTCATTTATATGTGGACATTAACTGTTAAGCAAAGGACAAAGGTATTTCAATCCATAAACTCAAAAGAATATGGAAAAAAGAGAGCCCCAGTAGGGACATAGGTAAAGGTGAAATAGAACAAACAATGCAGGAGGGACAGGGAAGAATGAGAGTGGGAAGAGAAGGGACCAGAATGGGAAGAGATAATATAGAGAGAGACACCCAGAATTGGAGGACATGTGATAGAGAATAGGGAGACCCAGTGCAGTGGAACTCACGAGAATCAATGAAGGAGATGCTAGCAAAGACCTCTAGTGATGGGGAATAGGGAGCCCGAACAGCCCATCTCCTGTAATATGGCAAGGCTTCCAGTGGTGGGACTGGGAAACCATCCTAGCCACAAAAAAGTCACCCTGTGCCTATCCTCCCTACAGGATCCACTGGGGCAATGGAAGGGCAGAACTCCATGGTGAAGGAGGGAATCCTTGACTGATACCCCAGGGTAGGCCAGGAGAATCTGGGCAGTCAAGAAAAGATTTCTACTATTATCCTGCTCTCCTCATAGATTAGTGCCTAGCCCAAAATCAACAGAAAGGCTCCCTAAGGCAGCTGAAGGGAGCAGATGCAGAGACCCGGGACCAAATAAATTGCAGAGCTTGGGAAACCCACTGAGAACTGGAGAAGGGATTTCTGGGACCAGAGGGGTCAAGGTCCAAGGAGAACAAACCCTATGGAGTCAGCTGTCGGGGAAGCCTCTTAGGGGCTCACAGAGCTTGAAGCAGCAGACACGGAACCTGATGGGTCGGTCCCCAAGATGTGTGTTGAGGATGCCTGGCCTGGTGCTCTTGCAGAACTCATATAGACTGGAATAAGAGTATGTGTCCCTGAAATTCTTGCTAGTCCTTCAGTACCTTGTTCCTGTAATGGATTGCCTAGTCCAACCTTGAAGTAGGGAATTGTGTTGACCGTGTTTCAATTTGTTGTGCCATGTTTGAGCTGTAACACTGGGAGGAAAGCTCTTTCTTGGGGAGAGGGAGGAGTGGTATTAGGAGGATGAGGGATAGATCTGGGGGAGAGGTGAGATGAAGGGAGGTGAGAGGAGTGAAGGGAATGGCAGAAAGGCATTGGAATGTGTTATGAAAGAAGAAAAATTAAAATAATATAAATGAATGATTAAATAGGAATTTCCTTTGAGACATTTTCCAGAGCATATACATTCAATAGTTTTGATAATAAACATCTCTTTGATATTTTTTTCACATTTTATTATTTTTTTCTTGTCTTCTTGCATATTTTACATAGTCCTATACTGTGTGTTCCTACTGAAAATACGACATCTACAATCTTAGTGATGTAACAGTGAAACGTAGTTGGTTTCTATGCTCAAAAGGATGCAGTTCACTTATATTTCCAATAAAAATTCAGAGTCATAATTTCTAGCTAAGTATATGATAAACAGTGGTATAATTGGGCATCAATCATATTCTTTGAACGTGTTAGGCAATGCCCTACCACTGTGTATCTGAGTCCCAGAACTTTTAAAGAAACATGCATACTAGGATGTTCTGCTTATTACAGCTATTCTATGGACAGCAACTTACACAACACTAGGAAAGAGGGTTTTTGAATCATATTTTCATTGACTCAACCATATTTTTTTTGCAAATAACCAGATTTAAAGAAACTTTCACATGTTCATAATTGTGTTGAAATTTTAAAAAATGGTTCTATGCTTATGTTTTAGATGAACAGTATGTAAGTGTTGCAGCAGTGAATTTACATTCTTTTGAATGCGATTAAGCAGCTTAAAAGCTCAGGATAATCTTTCATTAATGAAACATTCCTATACTGGAGTTTTGTGGTTTTGTTTGCTTGGTTGTTTGTTGATCATTTACATAATTTCTCTATATGACAAGTACGATTGCAGTGTGTATATACTTACTCCTCGGACTATAGCGAAATGGGCAGAGGCCTTATGAAAATTGAATTAAAAAATACAGGAAATATATCGTAGACTAGAGTAACACATATGTTAAATTTTATGCATCAAAAATCTTAAATCATCTTTAAATGCAATTTAACAGCTTCCTTTCAACCATATTATTTTAGCTATTATTGCCAGGAAATTTAGCCTCATTTTTAACCTAACCTTATCACACTGAAACTGATTACATTTTTTATTGGCTCTTATAACAAGAGAGGAAAGAAACCTACTGTTCCTCTTTTCTATATACTAAATTCGCACTTCAAAAATGGGTTTTATATAACTTTGCTCAGATATATAATTTCCAAAAGAAATACTTTTACAAATTCTATAAGCATAATCACCTTTTCTTGTTTCTAGCAGAATGGAATTTATTTGACTCACTTGTTTGCAAATGTAGATTAAAGATGCTCTAGTTTCTTCTTTCTGGAAAGGGAAGTTGGTAGCCTTTGGGGGATTTTGACAATCTTCTCAATGTTACTGAATTCTTTGACATCAGTTTTCTAAACATCAGCTTCAGGGATAATCAAATTTTTAGTCTCTTGTATCCGTGGTCTTCCTAGTGGGAGTAGTAGCTCACTACCGAAATAGAGGAAATTTGAGCAGGCCAGTGGTAGCATATGCCTTTAACCTCAGCACTTGGGAGGCAGAGGCAGGTGGATCTCTGTGAGTTGGAGGCCAGCCTGTTCTAGCGAATGAGTTCCAGGGCAGCCAAAGTTACAACAGAGAAATGCTGTCTCAAAAAAGCCATAAATAAATAAATAAATAAATAAATAAATAAATAAATAAATAAACAAACAAACAGATAAATAAATAAATAAAATAGAGGAAAATAGAAATATCATAGTGGAAAATAAATGAACATTTTAGGACACCATTATATTGCCAGGCATATTGCAGAATGGACAGTGAAAATTCCACAGACTCGAAAATGAATGCCCAGATCATCATGTCAAAATTTAAAGCAGAGCTGAACATTGAAATGCTTGACTCTCATATATTCTCCAGTGAACTGATTCTATAGAGAACGTACACATCTCTGTTCAGAAACAGAAGCTATTGTCATGGTCGAGTGCAATAAAAGATGAATAATTTGCAGCCAATCTCCTCAGATTTGTAAAAGAATTGCTAGCATGCAAAAACAGAAATAGTTTCTCCTTACTTCTGATTGTAATTATAATTTCTTAACACTGTTTAATACAGTGCATTATTTCCTGTAGGATGTTAAATAATGATCCACCAAAGCATTAGTAAGGCTTTGTGGTTTTTATAGATTATGAAATATTTGAGAAGGATGAAAGAGACTAATAATAATAAGATATTAAGTGGATATTAAATGGGTACATAAAAATAACAAGTTGTAGAGTACAATTATCAGAAACTCTCCTAGTTATCTGAATAATCACTTTGTTTGGTGAAACTCTATTGTCTAGTCCCTAATGACTCACACTGGCAACCATCTCTGCCTCAGTCTGTCTGTCTGTCTGTCTATTCTTGTGTCTGTGTCTCTTTCTTTCCCATACATGTACATACACACACAGATGGGGGGTAGGAGGGGGGAAGAGAGAGAGAGAGACAAAGAAAGAGATAGAGTTTTTTATAGACTTGAAATGATTTTAAAAGAAACAAAATAGGTTAAAATGTTGTTAAAACCTAATGTGCTTCTGCTGGGTGACAGAGAAAAGTTTTAGGTTTTCAGAGTGAAAGTTGCAGTGTAGGTTCTGTTGTCGGCAGCTTGGTATACTCCACAGAAGCGTAGACAATGAACCATCTGAGATGGGTTAGACATGTGCCGCCTGGAGGCTGGTGCTGCAGAGATGATTTTCTAAGCTTCTGTCAAGCTCTATTAATCTGTCCTTCTGGGAATGTATGGTTTTAGAAACAGTACTCTCCATAACTTAGAACTGATATACAAGAGAAAAAGTGAAAGTATATTTTTAGTATTCTCTTCGCATGCTTTTTCTACAATTCTTTATGACTTCATGTTTACAATTGTAAATTCTTCACATTTTTCATTCCCCTTCTCTTGAAAATTTTCTATTCAGAATATATATGTTTATGTATATGTGTGTGTTTCTTATGCCAATGTATTGTTGTGTTTCAAATAATATGTTCATTTAGCTTCCTATTCTTATATAAGGGCAATTTGCCACCAATATATAAATTTAATCTGTAGTCTTTCTCAAATTTCATATGTACAACTAATTCTTTTCTACTTTTTTTGAAAGAAGTAGGACAGGAATTGAAACTTCTTGTTTGAATTCTCAATACTGAAGTGAAATGAATGTATTAGCTATGGGAGAGCTCTTATGTAAGAATGTGTGGGCATAAAGTCCATTTTCTTTTCATCAACTACCTTTGGCAAGGGTCCTTGTTTGGAGTGCCGTTGGTATGTGCAGGGACACTCTATTGGAGCAAATAAATTTCCTCTTTTCAGCAGGTTTCAATTGCTAATAGCTTCTTGGTTAAAAGTACGATTTTGTGTCCACCTTGCTTTCTTATTGTTTGTCTGTTAAATTTGAATTTTTGGATTTTTCTTTTTTCTCTTTTAATTTTCTTTAGTGACTGAGAGAGAAAGAGAGAAAGAGAAAGGGAGAAAGTTGGATGTGTAGAGTAGATGAAATGAAGTTTATGAGAATTTGGGAGTACTTGTTTGAGAGAAAACAACCCCCTCAAAAGAAATTGTATGAAAAAATAAAGAAAAAAGAAAAAAGACAGAAAAAGGAAGTGTGTGCAGACCATTGCTACAAACTTTCTGATGGCAATCATTGAGAGATGTTTGTCTCCTAAGAAGACACTTGAATTTTGTTCAGAATGTCAGCAAGCTACAAACATATGGTATATAGTATATGTTGTATCCAGCATAAAATAAGGCATTTAGGAACTCCAGCTATACAAGTTTGGGGTTTCCTTGTTGGGGATAAAGTAGAATGATAGGTAAGCTTGTACAGAGGCCTATGGGGAGCTGCTTGCTATACAGAACAATTTCTCCCAGAATGCTTTAATTTGCCAGAATGAGTTCCATCCCCCAGTTTTAATTTAGTTGCTCATAACAGGAAAAGATTTCAATGTCGCTTCCCAGAAATAGGATTAGCTATCAATTTCACTTAGAATCAACAGAATGTGATTAAGTAAGCAAGTCACAACTCCCTATTGCCATATAGCTACAAATATGCTCTCATGGGGAATGAATCCTCTAAGGAATTTTGTATCTGTGACTAGCTTGTAATAGACTAAATGATCCCAAAGCCTATCATAGCTGTCAGAAAAAAGGATCTTGATCTAGTCAAATAGAGATAATTTTTATTTTGAATTATGTTTTGACCTAGATGAGAAAACATAGTAAAGAGTTATGATACTGGTAAACACACACACACACACACACACACACACACACACACACACCAATATGGTTTTTGAGTTGTGTGTAGTATTTCAACCTTATGAAGAAACATAAAGTAAAAGTATCTAAATTTCTTCAAAAAGAATTTTCCTTTAGTCATTCTAAATTAGTTTGCCAAAGACCTTAAAAATATAGAATGTATGAAGTAGAATTCAGGAACTATGTGCCGACCCTTCCTTAATTAACTAAAAGCTAAGAAGTTATGAAAACTAGTTCTCATGCATGACTACCTGGCACTAACTGAATGTGTTCTAAACTTGATGTCATTCTATATTTTTGTTATTACACTATTTTTATACATATAGTTATCCTATCTCAAGATTAAAGTGTTAGCACAAAGAGTGGTAAATTGTACTGGGCCTGGCAGAAATGCACATACTCTAAAGAGACACTGTGTCTCTAAATCAGACTGTCAATTTTTCAAACAGTGGACACCCAAAGAAATAGGAATATCCCTACAAATCTCCTGCTATGAGAAAAAAAAGGCTTTAGCCAAGGGGGAAACTTGTCACCTGAAAAGATATTCCATAGTTCTAACTTGTCAGACACGTCAGAGTATAGGACAATGATGGGATATTGGTAGGCAGGAGCTTACCTTACCTTGGACTGTCTAGATGTGCCTGACCTTAGCTCTCAATTTAAACTTTAATCTTACTGGAAGTTGGATTGTAGAGGTTCACTGAATCTCTTTGTCCTTCTTCCAAATGTGGGCACAATGAAGAAATCTCCCTTTTCTGGTTTCCACTAGAAAGCAAAAGAAAGGAAAGAAGGTAAGGAGGGATTGAAAAAGGAAGGAGAAAGGGAGGGAAAGAGAGAAGAAAAAAAAAGGAAAGAAAGAAGGTGGAAAGGAAGGAAGGAGAGGAAAACATCATAAGGATCCAGCATCCTATATATCTGTGGACTTTTCAGTACTCTAAATTATGTAATCTTGAATTGACTGTCAACATAATTCTCTATTATCATTTTTCGTCATACCCGAGGATAGCACTTTTATACTCAAATTCTAATTTTCCAGCTCAAGTCACCAAATATCTTCTTATTCATTTTTTTCATCAAGCAAAAAATAACCATAAACACCCATGTGGATGATTGACAGAATCTAGTCTGCAGGGAAATTTTCATTATTCTCATAACACTAAATATGATGTTTTACTGTAAATAATAGAAAAAAATGTTACCTGTTAAGTGCCTTTTGTATAATATTCTGCTTAACAATAAGATCATTGTTTTAAAATGAGCACAAAATACTTCCAGCCAATTTATAGACTGCTCCCAAAGATTATTAAAATATGCAAACACATATGTGCAGAAGGTAGAAGTAAAAACAGCATCTTCAAATATAATTACTATTTTTAATTGTTGTTATTGTTATTTGTATGTTTTGCATATACACCTGTGCTTTGCTCGTGAACCTTAAGACTGTTTTGACATTTTTGGAATATGAATTGAATTCATCATTTGTCTCAGCATGCTGTGTTGCCTTAACATCGTTAGACACAGTTTCAGCAACCCTTAAGGCAGAATTTAATGAACTGTATTTTGTGCCTGAAGTACCTGCAGTATCCAGGCTTCTGCAAGGGAATCTAGAAGACTGTCAACCTGAGCATGGTTTTTTTTTTTGGGAGCTCTAGGTTGGCCAGAGTTATATATAAGTACATTTGAAAAACATTCCATTTTCTGACATAATTTCAAGAAACAAGCAAGTACTTGAGAATGAAATTCAAATTACTTCTAGCACAAAAGTGCCTTCTCTGCTGAGGTGTAGCCCAGTTTTCTGGCCTCATGTTACACCTCTGTGATCTGTAGTCTTCCCTAAATGTGCATGGATCTACTTATGATGGTTATGGTTCTTATTTTTAGATTTCTCTGTTGTTCTCAGTGTGAAATCTTTTGCTACGTGCTGCCTATAACCTTCAAAGTCATTTTACTCAGACACATTCAGTTCAGTGTTCCCTGACCTACTCATGAGAATTGATTTTATTTCCTTTGCTTCCACTATACATCACATACTATTAATTTAGTTGAAAATTTTAAGCTTTTTTAGTTGTTTCTATCTTACTAAATAGCCAGCTTTTTAGAGAACAAATCACCTTATTTAATATTCTATGTGGTATAAATAATTTCATTGTATAAAAATAAATATCCACGTGCTTTATGATTCAGCAATTTATGTTAATATTCATGTGTAGAAAAGGTCTTTCCAATTGTTTTCAAAATGCCTCTTATCTTTTTAAAAGTATTTCAGTTTTAATCTTCAAAGGCCAATCAACTGTGTGTATGCTTTTTATTAAGTATGCATAATTAATAGCTTTACATTTGCCCTCTTATTTCAGAATTTGTCCTTTACTGTTATAGATATAAGGAGAGTCATCATTAGTAGGTGTTCATTTCTCATAAGCCCATGGAAATGACACATTTTAGAATTAATATTTTCACTGAGAATTTCATATATTCAACCAAAGAATTATATTATACTCAATCCTCTCTCCTTCTAAATTCTCCCAGATCCACCTTCCACCTTCCCACAACTGCCCAATTTTATGTCCTCTTTTCTTACATTTTTATAAGACATGGAATCCAGTTTACATTGGCCATATTCTTACGGGTATGGGGACATCTACTGAAAAATGTCCAAATTACAGGGGGCCACAGACATAAAGGAAAGTTTTCTCTCTGTCTCAATAAGACCCCATCAATTGTTAATAGAACCTTATTAGGGCTGGGGTCTCTGCTCTGTAATAGAATGGTAAATGGCTTGATATTGTAAGGTTTTGTGAAAGCCCCCACCACTGCTGTCCTGTCATCATACCCAGAAAACATTGTTATGGTGAGGTAGTCCTAGCAGGATTCTTATTATTATATAAAAAAAGTTTCCAGTTTGAAAACAGAAAATAAGGCAAAGAGGCCCAATGAAAGGAACATAATTCTAAGTACATAAAGACATCAATAGAGCATAAAACAATGTGAAAATTTGGGTGCTTAAAGGGTTTAGGCATTGTTTGCAAGAGAAATAAAGGAAAATCCTGAATGTTTAGATTGTGCTGACAGTGTAGGTATTTAGTGTAGCTGGCTAGATAATTATTTAAATTGTATACCGTTGTAGAAGTTCAATTTTAGTCTTGTTCAAAAATATATTTTATGTACTGTTTGGTGACGGGCTGTCAAGGTTCTTGGCATTTTATATCATTTGCCAGTGTTAGATTTCTGTGGAGTGGCTTAATTGCTGATCTGCATGTGTTGTCAGGAGAATACCTGAGGAGTTATGCAAGAATAAATATACCTGTGCTGAGATGCTCGGGGTTCCTTCCACCGTGGATTGAGTCTGGCGCTGACCAGGACAATCATTCTGTCTGCTGAAGTCTGGCCGAGTTTCCACATATGCAGATTCCTCTATGTCTTCTTTACTGAGCAATCCAAGCAATGTACTAGTACAAATGGCACATCGACATGCAGCAGTGTGGCAGGAGCTAGGCCTGTCGCTAAACGGCTTGTATGTGGGGTTTTCCAAAACAGTGTTCACAAAAGACTCGCATGCGCAGCTGGAATCCCACTTAGGGTTGGCCCAGGACAAGCCCAGGCATGCTGGGGGATACGCCCACTATTGAAGCATGCGCAGTTAAGATTTCTGTTCGAGCATACCTGAAAATCTGCCTGCGGATTACTTGGCGAGACAGAAGCCAATGTGAGAGCCTCAACAGAAGCCTGCAGTTCAGAAGCCAATGGGACGCTGGGTGAGGCTTTAAAAGGCGGTCACTCTTCCTGAAGTAAATGTGTCTGCTTTAGCACTTATCTGACTTCCAGAGCTTGAGTTGTTGGTTCTGCGCCAGCTCACCCCTGCCCCAAGGGTCCCATGGATGGCCATGAGCAACAGGGCAGGACATCCAGACTTTACAGAGTCCAGTAAATGACAGTTCAGGCCAGCTCCTAGAGAACAGAGATTATATATATGCAAAAATATTGAGTAGATGCCTCCTGAAGGAAGAGGAGAGAGAGAAAGGAAATAAGCCTCTACGAAAAAGTTGTGAGATTAATAAATGAATTAGGAAAAAAGTTCCTAGGTGAGAGCAACAGAACGGAGGCCCCAAGAGATGAAGAATTCAGCTGACAGCAGGAAAAAAAGCAAGGTGGTGCTGGTTTTGAAGACATGAAAGGGTCTTTGGGGAGCATACTGAGGCTTGGCACTGTAAGAGGTCAGAAGGGGCCCTTCGTGAAGGTACAGCCAGAGTAGCAGTTGAAGGCCCACATTGAAGGGCTCATGCAAAGAAGTTGAGACTTGGCACAATGAAGAGAGCCTACTGGAGGCTATTGGTGAAAGTGCACGTAGTTGCAGCAGAAGACCCCAGTGTTTTGAAAATGCTAGTACCATAGGATAACCACAAAGAACAGCAACAGTGGAGTGAAGCTAGCCAGACCCTGGAGAACAAACTGTGTGTGCTGCAGAGGGCAAGGCCGGAGAAGTGATCCAAGCCCTTTGGAGGAGCCCAGAAAATTGTAAGTGAATTTCAGATAATTGGACACTGATAATGTTTTTCTGCTGTAAAAGATAGTATGAAAAGTTTCATAGATGTTTGGTATCATTTGGTCTTGTGAATTAGAAGCCTTGTAATTGTTGGTCTTATAAGTGGTTTTGCTGGTGTAGTGTTGAATTGTGTTGTGAAGTTAAAGCAATGTTTTTATACAGAAAAGGGGAAATGTGGAAGTTTATTTTTAGTTGGGTTTAAAAAACTATTTTTGCACTGTTGGGTGAGGAGCTGTCTAGGTTCTTGGCATTTTGCATTATTTGCAGGTATTGGATTCCTCTGAGATGCTCGGGGTTCCACTATGGAAGCTGGCATTGGCCAGCACAGTGGTTCCCTCTGCTGAGGTCTAGCAGAGTTTATACATATGAATATGCCTCCTTGTCTTGTTTCCTGAGCCACCACAGTAGGCATACAACTACAGTATACTGTTTCATGATTTGAAGATGTAGAGAAATATAGACCTGTTTTTCAGTATGCATGTAATTCTGACTTCATTGTAGAAAGTAGATACTTTCCAGATTAACTTGTAATAGAAAATACTATTTATGAAGCATGCTAAAAATAAATATAGATATAGATATAGACAGATAGATAAAAATAACAAAGATCTTACAAAACTGTCCTAAATGAGTCCCAGACAGTAAAACTATGAAAAGGCAGCAAATAACATTTACTCTAAGAAGCACAGTACAGTAATTTTGAATAATTATTATTTGAATAATAATTATTATTATCACATAATCATAATAACAAATATCAATAAAAATCAAAGTAATGCTTAGCAATTTAGTTTGTGGGTATGAAAACAGAAAAGTTAGCATAAGAGCTATTTGGTCAAGGTGTGGTAACATGCCTTTTAATTTTAGCTCTAAGGAATAGCCAGGTCTACATAGAGAGTTCAGGAAAACTAAGAGTTATAAAATGACAAATCATGTCTCAAAAACAAAACAAAATAATGAAAATAGAGCTTTTTAGAAATATAAAAGTTCTGATACAAAAGTCTAAAAATAGGAGATCTGACAAATGAGTCCTGCAGATGTATTTACCCAACTAAAGGGGAAGAATGAGTTTGTATCTTACATAACAGTTATATATTAAGACAATTTGAGATGTGTATGTTCAGCAAACCAGGAAAATGTCCAAACAGAAGTATGCATAGTGGTAGAGGTGGTGAGCTATAAATGTTAATTAAACATCCATCATAAGCAGATGTAAATGTAAGCCTTAAAAAGCTATGGTCAAAATTAGCTAGAGGGAAAAAAATAGAAATCTAGAAGAAATGCATATTTTAGAAACTGAATATTAAAAGGTAAAGTGTGTCACCTCTGAGACACTGAAAATATAGCGACTGACCAATATATTCTAATATATTGTAGACCAATATATTCTAAAGACACAAAAGGATAGAAAGATCTTTTCTGAGATATATCTTTTGATAGATTTGTCAAGTAGTTTCATTGGAGTCAGAAATGCAGTATCTCAGTTACACTGGGCTGAAACGCAAATGGAGGTAATAAAGCAGAAATAATAAGTGTGCTTGAGGGAGATCCCTTCATATGGCTTCTGTAATCTTTTCAAAATGAAATACAGTGTCATCTGCTAATCCTCTATGACATGAAGTCAGAAAATAATGTACAATGTCAGCTGAGACAATTTCGGTAATGGAAAGCCTTCACACTGCTGCTTTGGTATGGCACTAGAAATTCAGTGTTACTCAGCTCTGCACCCATAAATATGATGTCAGTTCTGTTGTGAATGAATCTGAAAGTAAAGCCAATAGAAAAATGTATTTTTAAAGGCAGATCTGAAAAGGATGTATGGCCACTCCATCATAATCTTTATGCTACTTTTTTGAAGAGCCTCTCCGATAGGAAATATAATTTTCTAAATTCCACAAAATTCTAGAAGTTATGATCTCAAATTTTGTATCTGTGATACAGAAAAAAAGAAATCGATGGGACGTTTTCTTTAAATTTATTTTTTAAAGGAGGAATCATCTATTTATTTTTAAATTTTGAAGTATTTCACTCTTTTACACTTTCATCTAGGTATATAATGAATTGCGCTATTTTTCACTCACTGTTATCCTCTCTTACAACCTCTGCCTTGGTGACTGTAGCTCTTCAAAAAACGTCCCTTTGAGAGTTTTATATCTTTTTTAGGTACCCATAACTTTTATTTAATTCATTCACAATATTTATTGTTCAAACATAATAGGCACTAATAATTCGTTACTTAGCTTGATAAAAGGTTTTCTTCTACACAGTTCATATGCATCAAAAAGAGCTTGTCTTCAAATTTGGCCATTTGTGCTCAGTATGATAGCTCAAGCTTGTAATATTTATATACAGAAGGCTTCAGCACATATATTATGGTGAATTAGAAGACAGAATGGATTGCTTTACAAGTTCCATGTCAGCCAGTGCTGAAAGGTGAGTGTCTCAAAAAAATGCAAACAAACGAAAAGCAAAAATAAAATCGAACATACATCTAAACTTATCTGGATAATATATTATGTTGATGTTGAATTAACATTTTAGAATCTCTTGTTTGGCAAGTATTCCTAGAAAAGTACATTTCTGGAGTAAATGGACTTTTTCAGATTTCTACTCTTTCTGATTTGAACTAGATAGGACTGATTTGTCTTGAAGACCTCTGAGGCATTCATGATGCCACTTATAACATGCATGATATTGCCCTTCTAAATCAATCTTTCTCTCTCTCTCCTTCTCTCTCTCTCTCCTTCTCTATCTTGAGCACACAAATATATATATATATATATATATATATATATATATATATATATATATATATATATATCCTTATGGTATATACATATATATATATATATATATATCCTCTTTATAATTTATTTATTCATTTAACTTAAATATTTTCTATATAAATATTTAATTATCTAAATATATGTATATATTTAATTATCTTACAAAATAATGAGTTTCTAATATGATTTTTTAAAACAACCTTAGTTTGATTAATCTATTATCCCCTCACTGCCCACCTCTCCAATCTCCCCATATACATTCTTGATTAATTTTTGTACACTAAATCCCTGCTTTCTGTCTTCCTATCACTCATGTCATACTAATTCTCCTTCCAAGGCTTTCATCATACCAACAGCCTCTTCCTAGTTGGCCTTCTGTTGGTAATCCAGGTTAAACACAGAAGCCTAAAAATGTGAAACAACAATCCATTTTTAAGAGACAACTTTTTTTTAATCATTTTGAGCATGGATTGCCTTAGTCAGTACAATATTTTTTTCTAGTTTCAAACATGTACCTACAAATTTTATTTTTATTCACACCTAATATTCATTTTGTATAGGTAATACATTTTTATTATCCACTCATCAAAGGTTGGCTTCTAGTCTGAATCAATTTGTAAGCTATTGGGAATAGAGCAGCAATAACCAAAGCTGAACAATTGTCTCTGAAGTAGAATATAGAATCCTTTGTGTATTTTCCCAGAAGATATATAGCTGGGCCATATGATAGTTCCATTTCTAGTTTCAGTGGAACTTCCACACTGAATTCCATAATTGTTATACCAGTCTACACCCATACAAGCAAATAATGATTTTTTTTTCTCAAATCTGTATGAGTGTTTCTGATCATTTGGTGGCCATTTTTATAGATTTGAGATGGAATGTCAGTGTAGTTTTCATTTCTATTTTTCTGTGGGCAAATGTTGCTAATGATGTTGAACATTTTGAAAGGGGTTATTACCCACTGTTTTGTTTTTTGCTTTGTTTTTTAAGAACAACATAATCATCAATGCACAAAAAAATGTTGGGATAGTTCTCTGCCTTTTAGTGGTGGTTTGTGTAAGAAGCATTCCCTATACTCTGGGGCATTTGAACACTTGTTCCCTAATCAGTGACAATGTATTGAGATAAAAGCTTTTTTGAGTAAGTATGTCACTGAGGGTAGTCTATGAGAGCAAAAGAAGTTACCTATTTCCAATTTGTTCTGTCTGCTTCATGCTTGCAGTTATGAGATGTGAGATCTCAGTTTCCTGTGACCATGTCTGTTGCTTTTTTCTATGTTCCACCCATTATGGACACTTATCTCTTAAAAAAAATATCTCCAAGTAAATTGTGTGCTTTTCAGGTTGCCTTTGGTCTTGATGTTTTATCACAGCAAGAAAAATGAAATTGACACACATTTGTTGATTGTGGGATTCTCTAGCATATCTGCAGACCATGTATTGACAGTTTTGGGCTTCACTTTCACTGTCATAGCAAGTGAAGTACAAACCTAATTGTAAGGCTTAACTAGATTACTTCATCACCACCTGATCTGTTTCTAAAATCAAAACTTCTTGTTTGTGTACTAGAAAGACTTCAAAAACAGAAAAATAAGATATAAACACTAACAAAACTTGCATTTTATGAAGAACAACTTCTTCAACTTAAAATAAAAAAACTGATTAAAACTAGAAACATAGGAAACATAGTTACAGAAAATCGTAACTCAGAATTGCAATACTGGCCTAATTTCTAAGGAAGCGATTTATTATTATTTGAATTTTTCAAAGGACTAAAGGACTTATGATATTCTAGAAAAAAATGACAACAAACAAAGAAGCTTTTGTCAGGACAGAAGAAAGAAAAGGCTAGTTAATTAATCAAGACAAATTTGAGTAGCCTTGAAATAGCAGTCATGAAGAGAGTTGAAGATAATATGTTCCAGGTATAAAGTAATCAGGTTTTAAAAGTAGTTTTGTGATTTTTGCTGTTTGTGCTTATCAAAGGTCTTTTATAGACTTAGAATGTAGCCGTGTATATGTGTGAACTTGCTAATAGGGAAGACTGACCGTGGCATAAAATTATCAGACTTTTACTTTGAATATTATTCTTTGTAGTGTGTTAATACTCAAAACGTCAAAGAAGGTGGAAGACAGTTTCTTTATATTTCTTTCTAGAAAATTATTTTACATTGACAATAATATACATGTAAAGTAATTCATTGCAATCATATTCAAACCCTGTTAAATTTTCTTATCCTTCTCATACAATTGCTGACCCCATTTTTTTGCCAACTGATCTCCATTGCCTGTCCCTATTTTGTTTTATATTATTTTACCTGTCTTTTATGGGCAGCTACACTGGCTAAGTTTCTGGTGAGAGAGATACCCATGCTCTATCCAAAACAGTATTCTGTAGCGCAGCCCTCCACCCTCCAGGTGCTACTATCATTACAATCACTTTGTCCCCTTTCATGTGATGCTTCTTGGATCCTTGAGGCAGTGATTCTGTGCTTCATTTAGAAGTAAACAATCAACAGTCACCTATTGCTGTACTTAGATCAGTTATAAAGCTCCTAATTAAGTGTTCACCTTTGAAAAAAGAAGACTCCCTGATCAGGTCCTAGAACAGCCCCAATCTAAGGATATAAACATAAAATCTTAGGCAGGTGGGCTACATGTATATTTAGCAAAACGTTGGTAATTCATTCTTTCACAGTTCCTATTAATCTCCCAGCCTTGAGCTTTTGATTAGACTGACAAAGCCAGCCTTATGTTCATGCCCATGAAGTAGGCTTTAAATTCAGTCAGAAAATGCTTAGATACCCACACAACTACCTTCCTTCTATTGTACCTGCGGGTGTATTTTGCCAAGTGTGTTGCTACTGTAGCTCCCAGTGTCCATGTCTGGCTCATGGCTTTTCTTCCTTAGGAGTCTCCATAGTACCTTCTACCACTATGGACTCTACCCAACAGGAACAAAGGATCCAGGTGACTTCCTGCTTGATTTCTCTAAATCCTACACTGAAAACACATACCGTCTTTAGTAATAGAATCGTACCATTCAGTCCTGGTGATCAACCTAAAGAGATTATAAGATTTTAAGGCTTGAAGAATTTATGGCCAACATTCATCAGGGAAGTATCTCCCACTGGCCATGGGGGCTTTGTTGCTCTTTCCTGGGGAGAGGTGCGTGGGAGTGGAAGGATGGGAGGGTAGATCTGGGGTTAGGGAAGATGTGGGGGCTGGAGAGCTAGGAGGAAAGAAGGGAGGTTTAAAGGGTGTTAGAATGCAATATATGAGAGAAGAAAAAATTCTAATAAATAAATTTTTAAAAATTATAAGCTTCTTTTAGTGGTAGTACCCATTCATTCCCATTTAACATTTTTTATTAAATTTATATTTTAATTACATTATAAAGTAGTAGGTTTCCATGTGGTGTTTGCATATCTTTAGTGTTACTTGACACTCCCCCAGCCTCCACCATTCTCTTATCTCTCCTCTCCTTCTATGTAAGATTATTTTGCCTCTTGTCTTTGACCTCTGCTTTCACAGAATGTCTGATTTGATCTTCCAAGCCCCCAAATATATTTGCAACACTTATTTGCTAGAAATGTTGGCGACAATGTACATTTGTCTCATACAGAACTAGTCATAAAATGTAAGGTGAAGTAGTTTGAACTTCGTTTTGAATATTTACTGCTATTTTTTAAGGAGCATACTCACTGCTCAATCAAAAGCACTGCTTCCTCAATCCTTATCTAATGACAGTTTTGTTCAGGAACATTAATTTCATGAATAGTGTGAATATTATTACTGATCTCTGTCATCTTCGTGATGATGCATTTGATAATAATACTGTTGAGGTCAGCAGAAGAGAAACCTCTCCAGATTGTTTCTGCAGCTTCTGTAGCACTGCAAGACCAGGAGAATGAAAAGAGAAAATGGGGGCTACATGCACATAGTTGAGGTAACATCTGTTCAATTTCTATATGGAACTTTCTGCTGAATTCTTGACAAACTTTTACTACACAGAAGAAAGAAGATTAAAAATGCTATACTGTGTCATGTTATTAAGCCATTAATCCCATGATGAGGCCCCTACCACAAGACTCAATTACCTGCAAAAGTTCACATTTCCATATGCCATCATGCAGGCAGGTTTGATGCATATATATATGTGTGTGTGTATATATATATATATATATATATATATATATATATATATATATATATATGTATGTATTTGAGAGGAACAAAAATATTCAGTAGATTGCAAACTATCTCACAAAAATATGTAGCCATAGGGTTTGACTGTATTATTTAATTTAATATTTTATTTTTTTATTCATGAACCTAAATTCCAGAGTTTAGTTCTAAGAGCAATTGTATGTGTGTTTCAAGTTTTGTTGGATTTAGTATTTCTGGGACATTAATTTGATTCAGCTAAAGATTTATCCTCTATTTTTTTTCCTGCATGAAAATAGAAAGTATTGAAGGAGGTAAATTGAAATAATAGTCTTAACCTATTTTAAGTATATGAATGAAATTTGCCGAGAGTCATTCTGCCTCCCCAACTCTTACAGAACAACTAAAATTTTAAAATGTATAGATTACAGCTTGTTATGTAATGACAGAATGTTTTATTTTTAAATATAACTTTTTACAGTAAATCTCCTTATTTTTTCTTTTAGAATCAATGAGACAATCATTACAGTTTTATTAAGTTTAACAACATTAGATTGTGTCTCACTAATTGCTTTCTCTATACCTGCTTTCTATCTTTATTTCTGAGTTCCAGTTCCATTTTAACCAAATGATTTAAATTGTCAGATTAAGAAGTAAACATACAATTGATTTGAGCAAAAACTTCATAGGGCATCAACAGAGTCATTAAATTGTTACACACTGAAAAATTGTTTTTAATGGCATTATTTAATGAATTCAAATAATGTATTTTGTTAAACCTAACTTTGGGTTTAATGCTATAGGTTGTAATGCTTAAACTTATTGAATTAAACATATTTTTAAAGCTATTCTTTTTAGAGTTTCTCTATACATGAAGTGGTTACAAAGTATTTAACATAAATAATTTTATAAAAGAAATTGAATAAATGAACACTAATAACACACTGTGTAAAGTATTATTAGAAAAATAAAATGATAGGAATTGCAATCAAAATATATTCAAGGATCAGTTTTTCAAAGTCATAAAGATTTTCATCCATCAAAATAAGCATTTAAAAATTGAATGAAATTTAATGTAAAAATAAGCTTTTTGATTAATAACTTATCCTGGTGTTGACCTGGCTTCATTTACTGACAATTATTTGAAAATCAGGGAGACTAGATTGATTATCTGTTTATATATCATTTATATCAACGATTCCTCAGAATAATTTTGTGGTACAGTCTTAGCGTAAAATATATCATGTATCATAAATTCATCATTTCCAGCTAATGAAGTATATGAGGTATCTTATTGCATGCAAAATTTTTTGGAGTGAAGTAAATAAGTGGCGTTTCAGATACAATCTAGTTTAAGATACAGAGACAAATACACCAAACATTTTTACTGTGCATAAAGTCTTCTTTTGAACAATGTACTCGTAAACCATATAGTTTGATAATACTTTAGTATGAATGCTACATAAAAATATCCTATCATGAACAATAATAGGACTTAGAGCATTTTTATTAATTTTTATGTTTCAGGATTAGTATATGTTGATGTATATAGGAACAATATATTCATTTATTTATTCATTGTATACAGACCTTTTAATGTGTGTGTGTTATATGTAACCATCATGTTAGTAGGCATCCCTTTTTGTACATGCTCAATTATACGTACACTGATATTATTTGAATATGAACATATGTCTTCTTCCATGCTTATAAAACATTTTGTGGGTTGTATGAACCTGAAGTAAGATAGCTACTTGAACAGTTTGAGAAGCTTATTTCCTTCAGATATCATGAACTATTCTTTAACTATCTGAATCATTTTGAAGCTTTATTGACCAATAATAATGCAACTGATAATCCACCCAGTAATGCACCCTTAGTAGTTTCATTTTACTTTTAATTTTTGACCACCAAATATAAAATATTTTTTTCTTAGTCCAGTTTCTTATAACCATTAATGATGATTCTGATTTTCTGTAGAATTCTATATCATTCTTTTAGATGCTTGAGTGAGCTTTTCAGCTAGTCTTTTCTCTGGGGTACCTTTCCTATTAATTATGATTATACATTATGGAAAAACTGATGTCACCAAAATATATTTATGTATTTTTCCAGTGAGACATCCTAAGCTTTATTTAAGTATATTATGCTTCTGATTTGCAATGAGAAATTGGACATCATGTGACTACTTCCTGGAAAGTTCCATAAATATCTTCCAGCGTACTCATTACTCCTCTGAGGATATAGTCATGAACTTAAAGATAAATATGAAAAAGAGACTTACTAATTTTTCAGTTGATGATCATATGAAATTAAAAAAAAATTAACCATTAGTCCTGAAGTGAAAGTTTCAAATATAAGTTTGCTATTGATTATTTATTAATTAACAGCTGATGGTCAGAATCAATATCCAAAGAGTTATTATTTTGTATTTTCAGTGGAATAAGAACCATATGCTTAAAATCCTACTAAAAAGAAAGTTAAAGTCATTTTATTAATAACAAATGAAAAATAGGAAATATAGATGAACACATAACTATTATACCTTGGGTTGTGTTCAACAAAGAAATATACTTTGCTATTACAAAAATCTTGAGATACTAGATTGCATGGGAATTAAGACACATCGAAATTTTTATTTTATCTATTCTTCTCATAAAGTACTTTCACTATGAGCAATCTCAAGGTAGGTTTTGTCTAAATGCTTTAAAATAGAAACTCCCTAAAATAATTTGTTTTAAAAAGTAATACCCATTTATGACCACCAAAGACAAAATGATATCAAAACTATTATACAGGATTTAGTAACCACTGAAAAGATGATCAATATTAGCCTTTCTAGAACTGCATATTAAACATTGTGGCTATACTACTTCATGCCTATTAAATGGATTTTTGGTAGTTTCTTAAATATTGAATATAAATTTCTCTGAGGTATTTAAATTTTACTACTGAGTATATATCCAATTTATTGAAATAACTCATTCATGTGAAAGTAGTTCTTATCATGAATATTCATAATAGGTATAAATAGACTGGAAAATAATGTAAGCAAGGAATTAACACATCAGTGATATAAATAATGCTTCTTTTATGAAGAATATCAGTTAAGCCTACAGAAATGAAAAAGTAAATTATGTTTTACCTATAATCAAAGATGGGAAGATGGGATAAACATTTGTAATAAATGTTCATGAGAGATTTTATTGTATAATATAAATATTCAAAAGCCAGGTTAGCATAATTCTACAGCAACTTGGCTTAGTAACTAACTAGAGTAAAATTATGCATTTAAATGAGGTAATTACATGGTATTACTGGCATACAAACAACCAAACATATCTTTATAATTTATTTCATGTCCCAATATGTTCACCTTAAAGAATAACCTCATATTTAGAGTAATTAAACTCATTTTGTAATGAGTAGATAGCATTGGCACCTGTCCAATGTTACAAAACTCAGTATATTTATTAAGACTTTTAAAAATACAAGTGCAATTGATTCTGCCACTGACTAAATTGAATAGTTAGATATCTACTTAAAGAGAAAAGGCAACTAAACAAGCCTAGACCTAGAGCCTCTCAATGTTTATTCATACCAGTATCTGTCTTGTAAATATGGATAGAAAACGACTATGATTATTGAGATTTTTTGATAGCCTAGTACAGCTTGACTTTGTTTTTGGGCTTATATGTTCATGTACTTGTCCCCTTTTATTGGAAATAAATTATTTTCTTATACACCATATCCTGATTATACTTTCCTCTATCTTTCCTCCTTCCTGTTCTACCCCACCTCATCTCCTATCTGAAACTGTCTCTCATTAAAAAAATAATAAGCTTCTGAGAGACAAAAAGAAAACCAAAACATTAATATAAAGCATAATAAGGTAAAAAACAAACAAACAAAAATCATCACATTGAATTTGAACAAGCAAACCAACAAAAGAAAAGAGCCCATGAGAAAACACAATTGGAGACCTACTCATTCACACACTCAGGAGTCCCATAAAACCACTAAACTGAAAGCCCTAATACATACACAGGAAACCTGGCGTGGACCCTTAAGCCCTGTGATTTCTGCTTCAGTCTCTGTGAGTGCACTTGAGCTTTTCTTGGTTGTATAGAGGACCTTGCTCTCCTGATGTCCACTATCCCTTTGGAATCTTACATTCTTTCTACCTCCTCTTCTGTGAGGTTCCCTGAATTCTGAGGGGAGGAATTTGATGGAGGTATCCCATTCAGAGATCAGTGTTCCAAGGTCTCCTCTCCTCTCCTCTCCTCCCCCATCTCTCTTTCTCTGTTCTCTGTCTGCATCCCTGTTTTTTCTCTATGTTTCCTGTATTACTCAGTCTCTCTCTCTCTCTCTCTCTCTCTCTCTCTCTCTCTCTCTCTCTCTCTCTCTCTCTCTCTCTCATGTCTGGCTGTGGGTTTCTGATGCTTCTGAAAAATGCACTAATCTATGAGTAGAGCAAAAATCATTAGGAATCATTTTACCACTAAATTTGTTAAGACCAGTAGTTTTTGATGTTACTGAAGGTCTCTTTTCTGTCTAGTCTTTGGTTATTTGTCACCCAAACAATTTCCATCTCATGGAGCGGGCCTTATGTCAAATCAGATATTTGCTTTTTACACTCACAAGCTTTGTGCCATCATTGCCCTACAGACAGAATGGCATTTTAGATCAAAGTTTTATGGCGAGGCTAGTATATACATTTTACTTTTGGTAGCCAGAAGTTTTCCTTCCCATACCAAAGACATAGAACAGAAGGGCGAGATTCTGTGTAGGAATCACATAGATTTCTCTGTGTTCAATGAGATATGTGGGTTTTGAGTTCAGCAATGGTGCCTTGCTGACAGTTTGTATAGAGCAACCTATTTCTGGATTGCTTTGGTGTTTTCATGGCACCCCTTTGGCCAACAACTCAATTGTTTGTAACCCAGTCTTCTCATACTGGTGCCAAGAGATGGCTAGTTGGGACTGCATCTCCCCCATTATTGGGAGACTTAATTAGGATCACCTTCATATATTTAGGAGTAATATATGATTACTCCTGTATTAGGTTTCCATAAATCCCTCAAATGTTCCTCAGTTTTAGCTCCCTCTTCCCAATTTCTTCCCCATTTCCATCTGATCCTCCCATCCCAGTCTCCACTGGACCCAGTCTACCTATAAAATCTGCTCTTATTTTTATTTCCCAGGGAGATTCATGTGAACCCCCTATTCCTTCATATATATATGAAAGAATGGGATATATATGGGATTTATGTGTGTGTGTGTGTGTGTGTGTGTGTGTGTGTGTGTATGTATATATACATATATATCCCTCTCATCTGGTCTTATGGATTTCAGCTTTGTTATCATTTACTTAATGGATAGAATCCATAGATAAGAAAATACATATCATATTTATTTTTCTGGTCTGAGCTACCTCACTGAGGATGTTTTTCTCTAGTTCTATCCATTTGCCTGCAAATATCATGATGTCATTTTTTTTGTTATCTGATCATTTTGAACTTCAAGAAAAGGCCATAAAAGTTGAGTACAATCTAATAACATCACTATCATCATTGAATGTCTCAGACTATAGCCTAAACTCTTCATATTTTAACAAAAACTGAATAAACTCGATTTTATGCAAATGAAACAAATATATCATATAATGTCAAAGTGAAATGTTACTAATGCAACAGTTTTAAAGTCTGGTAAAGTAGTAATTTTGTAAAAAATGATGAAAGTACTGTCTTTGGTTATGAACAAATAAATATTCTTGATATAAATTGATAATTCCAAAACATGTATAAAATATTTCTAGCCTTAAACATTCATATAACTTTATTTTTAAAATGGTTCAGAGAAAATTTAGCTGTAGAATGAAATCTTATAAAACATCTCTTAGAAAAACTAATGAGAAAAAATAAATACAGTTAAATGTCCTAAACTCACTATATGTTGCAATTTTGGGGGAAAAATACAACATACATAATTTAGTTTAGGTTGAATTGGATTATGGTACTTGTTTTATTGGGTTAGGTTAACTAGAACAAACAAAGAAATAATACTCAACATATAAATAAATACTGACATTAAAGATAGTTATGATTAATAACCTTCAATATTTTACCTAACATTTCAGCAAGAATTTGTTAATCAAAATCTTTATTCTATATAATATTGAGAATACCTAGATGTTAAATTGAAATATAGTATCACTTCCCCTGTCCCTTCCCTCTCCCCAACCACTCAAAGTTACCGTCCCTCAAACCCTTCCATAGCTCACAAGTTGATATACTCTTAATTTGAATTATATTCATTACCCGTGTGTGACTGTGTGTTTGTGTGTGTGTGTGTGTGTGTGTGTGTGTGTGTAGATAACATAATCATTTATAAATAGAGTCCTGAGTCCATTTGTTTTTGTATGTGTGTATTTCAATACTGAACATTCTGCGTTGGACAACTAAAAAATGAGCTGATTCTCTAAAAGAGGCTGATTCTCCTACCTCTCAATAATTGCCTGTAGCTATTTGTTTAGGGGTGGAGCCAGTCAAAAAATTTCACCTGCAATGTTTACATTATATTGCATTGCTATTCCTGTTTTCCTGGTCTTCTTAATGCAGCTATTTCTAGAAAAGCCTGTGTCAGTGCAGAGTGGCTGTTATTTTGATTCTTACGCTGTCTGAACCCTCTTCTTCAATGTTCACTGAGGAACATATTCAGGAGATGAAAATGGATAATGAAACTGTAGTACATATATACTTACATAGAACACAGGCCCCTCCCTCCTCCATCAACAGACCAGGGTCCCTGCTCAAGTCCCAGCCCCCTCCAGAGGGTCAGCTGCCCTCTTACCTGTCTTAATCAATCCATCCCTTGTCTCCCAAATCCCCGATAAATACACCCAAACCCTTGCAATACATTGAGTTTAGCTCCCGCTGACTGGTGCTCCTGGAAGTCCTTGTATTCTAAAATACTCTTAAAGTTCCTGGACCCAAGACCCATTAGAGGCATCTGATCCATGCCCCCTCCCGCGCTTCCTTCCAGCTGATCACTGGTAACCCGGTCATGTGGCCTGTGCCCCATTACCTTGGGTGATAGGGAAGCAAGGCACAGCAATGGACCAGGGAGAGAGATGTACAATACACAACATGACTTGTGTGACTCCAGCTGGATCTGACTTTGAAAGTCTCTTTTCAATATTCTATCTTTTATGATTCCAGAAAGTACTATATGATCTACCAGTGGTGGGAAACTATTAAACAGTTTCAATACTTGTGAACCTTGACAATTACCAGTGTCGTAAGAGTGCACAAATGTGAGATAAGTGGCACTCAAATGTTGGTAGTAACAAATAACTTTCTTATTGGACTATTGATCAACACAACAGTATGGAAATACTCCTAGTATGAAAACCTAGCCAGATTACAAGGCTCCAGAGATCATGGACCTTATTAAAAAAATATCTACTACTAGCACTAGGCTAGCACAGCATAATTTCTTATTTCAGTCTAAATCTTATCCTAATACCTACCTATAAGGTATATAACCATTCTTTCTTGATCATTCAGGGTCAATGTGCATACACACACACACACACAAAAAAAAAACAACCCACAAACTGTATATATATATATATATATATATATATATATATATATATGTGTGTGTGTGTGTGTGTGTGTGTGTGTGTGTGTGTGTGTGTGTGTATGTATATACCATATACCATATACATACCACATACATGTGTATGAGAATGGTTATAAATGCCTACAACACATACATTATGGTACATATAATTTTGAGTGAGATCATATATAATGTACACATCATTAAATACATGTTTAATTATACATATTGCCAAAGATTCATTTATATTTTAGTCCTAATATGAAAACCAATTATTCCTAAACTTCTTCAAAACAAGAAATTTCAAACATTTTAGAATGAATTTCCTTTTTTAAAAACAATTTATTTCATACTTTTTTCAAGCACGTATTTTTGTCAAACAACTTTCTTATATAAAAGTAAATTATGTAAATGTATGTACATACATGTGTGTTTTACATATCATTGAATGTTAAGAGCATTAGTCTTTCCTAAGGAATTTAGACAATTTTGGAGAATCATTATTTTATTTTTTTCTTAATTTTTTTAATTGCATCACTCAGACAATATTGATTTTATTCTATGAAATTGACATGGTTACAGAAGAGTCTTGATAACACCACTTTCATCAGACCTAGATTTGAGGATTAGGACTCAATTACTCATGGATATTTGTCAAAGTCTGATTAAGTAAAAGATTTAACAAATGTTGCCTCGTCTTCTTGATTAAAAGCAATTACATTTTTGAGATTTGCCAGCCAATCTGAAGAGGTGGATAAAAACAAATTATAAATGAGTCCATATGTTTTTGATTGAAAATAGAGTGCACATAAGCCTTGGGAAAGTGTTTTTGTAAACCGCTTTAAACAAAAACAAAATCGACAATCCTAGTAAACATGATTCCTCGAAAAATGCTCACAGTGCTGCTATTAATTTTAAAGCTTCTACTATAAGTATAATTTAAATTATGTATATTGCTATTATTCCAATGTTTGGGTGGTTTTTTTCTAAAACTACTTCCTCAAAACTTCAAATAATCCCCTAAAATGTTGTGAGTATCAATAGAAATTTTTAAGGACTTTTAAAAGGATTCATCATCAGTGATGACGAGTCATTAAAGAATGTAAAGTTGGTAGCAGTGGACACAATGCAAATTCTAATTCTAGTCTACCCAGTAGCAAACATATTTAGAAATTGAAATATTTCAATATGATTACAAATAAGAAAGGATGAGGTCAGGAAAGGATGATGAGGTCAATTTATGGAAGAAAATTTTGGCTGAATGTCTTTTGACTTCATCTTGACGGGAAGGGGAAATGTTCCAGTTCTGAGTATACCAGAAATATTTTAAACTTTATTAACATATATATTCCATTTTCTTCATCAAGAACATTTGAAATGAATAAAGCAAAAGAAGGAAGACAATGCAGCATGATGCTAAATGTAAGTTGGTGGGAAATTGAATTGGTGAGAAATTAGACAGTGAATATGCTTCGAAAGTAGAGTCAGCATGAATGATGAAATTAAAACCATGGAATTAGTGAAAATTGTAATCAACAACAAATTGTCAAGTGCATGTTTGCTTTGCTGTGAGGCAGCTGTATGATTTCCTTTTTAAAACTTTGAGTAGTAATGGCAAGAAAGAATATTAAGTATCCATCAGAAAATGTTCAATATATATTTAAACTATGGTAATTTTGATTCATTCACTAAAAATCAAATTGCTAAATAATTAGGCAGTTGGTGAATTTGACATTGTCAGCATCCAAGTAGCGTTATTTAGTGATATGCAACTGGATGGAATATTCTGAGTTCACACTTGTACAGTAATCAACAAAGAAGAGTGGAATTTTGTGAATTTGTATGCTATTTTTTAAGTAGATTCCCATATAATAAGATAACATTGAAGCAGTAAATTAAACAAACAAACAGCAAAAAAACCTTCACAGAACATCTCTCCATTATCTTTATTATACAATTGTAAGCAAAATAATTCATAGAATTTTGGTGTGTTTCTAAGTGTTTAGATAATTTGTTGGTCATTTCACAGCATTCAAACTCAGACTATTTCTCATGTATTTTTCCTTTTGTATCATACAGTGTTTTCATACCTTGTCTCATATAATACCTATGCTACTTTGACTGTATTATTACATTTTAAGATAAATTAAAAATAACATTGAGTTCATATATTTATTTTTTTTGCCAAAAACACTGATATAAGACTTTTACCTAAACCATGAAACTCTTTTCTACCAGTGAATGGATATTAGCTATAAAACTGCACTTAGATTTAGAATAGCAAGGAAGTAACTTAAAATAGGCTAGGCAAACAGAAGATATAGTAAGATTGTTTATTGGTCATAGATCAGATCTTGTGACTGTTTCATTAGCTGTGAAAAAACTAAAGACTTTCAGGTTTAAAACTTCAAATCGTAGTGGCTCTGCTTTATGTCAAAGTGTACATTCTGACAAAATAGAGACATTAAAAAATAAAATATTCCTATCCCCGAATATTTACCATGTAACACTGTAAACTCTAAATGATCACTGCAGCAGTAAACATTGACAGTGCGTGAACACGACGCATTGTGATGGATGTGGTACATCTTCCTCGTGTCCTTCATAAAACACTCACAACCTCAGTTCCTTCCAGAGAAAAATTAAAAGTTACAGTTGAAACATATTCTAGGAAGGAGTAGGCAAGTACTTCTCAAAACTCAGGAGGTTTCCAAAAAGGAAAAGATTTGAGAAGCTATTACTGAAAATAATTTAAATTAAATATAATGAGTCAAGACATGACGTTGAATGTAAAAATGACATTACTTTATAAAAACTGAGATACAGGTCTAAATAATAGCCTTACCCTTATGATTGCACCATAGCAATGATAACAGAAAGTAGTAACTGTTGACTAGATTGCAATTCTTTGGAGGTTTTCTCAATTTTGATTTTTTTTTAATCTAGAAGTGTTCAGTACTAAAATATTTATGTTTAACAAGAGAAAAGAAATAGAAAATGTACCCATATTTGTCTCAATAAAAATCCCTCTAGTCTTATTATATTCAAGCCACTGTGGTAGATCCAAAATATAGACAAAATATAGTTAAGGAAAAAGTTCTCCTAAGAAGACATGAAGATTTTCAATAAATGCAATATACAATGTTCAGATGATCATTAAACATTAGAAAACTCATAGAAAACACACAACAAAATACTGTAGCACAACCATTAAAACTGTGTCAATAGATCATCTCTGTGGCAACAGAACAGTAACTAGAACACCAGTGCATATTGAACAGATGAAAAAAAGATGATGTATTTTGGACATGCAATCTAGTACTAATCAGCAATATAGTTTTATATATCAATGATATTAGTAAGAACACGGTACCTGTATCTTTAACTATGATGTGTGAAAGTAGATAAACACACAGTAAATACAAGTGCTTCTATATGCTGCAAATTCTGGAAAACAGGAATTAATGCAGTGCCAGATAATAACTCAGTTTTCTTTTAATTGTGTTTGGAATTTGGGAATGAGTTGGTGGGGCACAGTCGGATGTAGAAGAAGTCTACATGTTTAATGGCTATCTATAATTGCTTTGATAATCAATTTATAGAATTGCAATAATTATTGCAACTAAATAATAAGACTGTTTAGAAGAAACATTGATTCATAAAAGAAATTAGAGATATAAGATTTAAAAAGCATTATATTGAAACCCAGTGCTTGGAATTATGTAGTTTCTCTTCCTTTGTTTATTTTCCTTCCCAGTTTCAAGTGAAGAATACAGGTCAATTTCATCCGATTTTAAAGCCCATTGAGCTAAAATTTCCACAAGTAAGTTTATTAAGCCATATATATAATGGCCCTTAAAAGTCTCAACTCATCAACCTAACTGTTCCAAATTCAGAAATTTGTATATTGCTATTACACCCAAATATTCACAGACATAAGCATAATATGACAAAGGCAAACATTTTTATGACACTGAATCTTAAGACCTGTGAGTATTGAACCACTGTCCAACATCATCTGACAATCTTGATCTTTCATTTTTCATATCTTTGTCTAAAATTTCAATTTCATACAGTAAAAACTAAATGGAAATGTTTAAAATGAATAATGATACCTTCAAAATATGAATATTTTATTGTTTTTCTCCAGTATTTCAAATTAAGTTCCTGTGAATTTAACAGGAATTCCAATCTAATAGGTCCATGTATAATGCATAGAAAGTGCATAGGAAATAAGGGACTGTTCTGCTTTCCTCTGAAATGTCTAATCTTCCTTTCAGTTCTCATCTATCATCACCATGTGAGACATTACTTATTTCTTTAATTTAAACCTTCAAACACATTGCTTTTGTTATTGATGGACTCCATGGAATTTGATAGTATATCAGGTTGAAATAATTTCACATTTTGGCCTTTTTTACTCTTAAGAGTTTTAAGTTTTAACTCATACCCCAATAACATTTCACATAACATTTTCCTTGTAATATTATACATTGTATGAATTATGAACGAAAGTCAGGATGTTCTTAAATTCTAAGTGACATATTTAGCCCTTCATATTTTGTTGGCTTATGCAACCGAAATGTAACTGTTGATGTTATTTTAATACATTTTTCTCCAGACATGGAGGCTTCCAAGTTTGATATAAAGGTTTTTATCTTTGCATATTTCTGCATCAATTAACAATCCCTATTTCAAGAGAAAAAAAATTTAAATTCATTCTACATAACCAAATTATTCAAATATTTTTATTTTATTAAATTTATTTTATTTTTTTTCTATTATACAATACATCCTGACATTCTTCCTCCCCTCCCTCCAGTATTCCCAAATCCTCCATTTCCACACTCTCTAGTATCTAGTACCATCCCCACCCACCAAACAAACTCTCTCCCTGCTTTTTCCCAGGAAAGAACAGCCCTCCCATGGTTATCACTGAAATAGGGCATGGTATATCAAGATGGATTAAGACTGGGCACTACTCCCTGTGTCAAGGGTGGACTAGGGATCCTAGCAGGAGCAAAAGGGTTCAGAAAGGGTGTGAATGGCCGGGAGACTCCCCTACTCCAGCCTGTAAGAGTTTCACAAGAACACTAAGCCAAACAGCCATGAGATATATTTAGGGGAGCCTGCAGGTTCATTGTCTCCTGCTTCAGTCTCTGTGATCCCCTAAGAGTGCTGGTCAAGGGAAACTGCCCAGCTTGTTCTCCTGGTGTCCTTAACCCCTCTGATCCCCACAATCTCTCTTTCCCCTCTTCTACAGGGTTTCCAGAGCTCTGTAAGATGTTTGGCACTGGCCTTCTGCATATATTCATCAGCTGCTGTTGTGGCCTCTCTAAAGAGCACTGGGTGCATCTATTCTTGTCATGTTTGTATTAAATCAAAAATTTTCTCACGAGATTCTTTTGCTCATAGTCTAGCCTCTCCCTCAACTCTTTGAAGGTCCTCTCCAACCCAACTTCATTTTCTCTTTCTATCAAAGAGGAAACAAACAACAAAAACAAAAACAAAACCACCAAATCATAACAATAAAAGCACCCAGGGAAACATGGAGTCCACTTGGTGTTGGTGAAGTATTACTGAGCAGAAGTCCAGCCATGAAGTGTGGTTGATATAAACTGTGTCACCCTATTAGAGAAAATTGATTTTTTTTCCTCTCCCAGCAGGTATCAACTGAAACTAGCTTTATGGTTAGGAGTGGGCCTTCTTGCCATTTCCCTTTCTCTTTGCTAGATTTTCTATGTCTTGAATTTGTATAGGCATTGTGCATGAACTCATAGACTCTGTTTGTTCATATGTGTTATCAGCCAGTTATATCTGAAAGATGCTGTTTTCTGGAGTCATTCACTACTCTAGGTCTTTTAGTCTTTCTTCCCCTTCTCTACATAGATCCATTAGTCTTGAGAGGAGGAATTGGAGAAAGATATCACTGTTGAAAAGAAGAGTGTCCCACGGTCTGTCAATAGCTGCACACTGTCCATTGATGAGTCTCTATATTAATTGCTAGCAATGTAGGAAGATGCTTTTCTGATGAAGTTTTAACTATGTAGCATTCTATGGATATAGCAATATATCATAATGAATTGTTCATTAGTATAGGTTCTTCTATGTTTATTTAGCAGAATAACAGGAGTAGGTTTTCTGCTAGGATTAATGAGTTATCTAGTCACAGGTTCTTGATCTCATTGACAGTGTCAGCTGTGGCTTCCATCCTTTGGAATCAACTTTACATATATATAACATTGTTGGTTACTCCCAAAACATTTGTTACACAATGGCACCATTATATCTTGTAGGAAGATCACTATATTACATAATAGAGTTCATAGCCAGTTGAGATTGATAATTTGTTTTCTCTCCTGGTAGAGTGTATTGTATTTCCAACATTATGAATTCTTGTCAGTATGTGTGAAGTTTCTACATAGGCACCAGTTCAATTGCTTTAAAGACTTACAAATATCATGTGATGTCTCAAGGGATTCTATTGGACCCCCTTTGCCAATGACTTTATAAGATATAACCCATTCCTACCACCGGTGGTTTTACTTGAAGCATATGGTGTCTACTTTGGACAGTTTCTCCATAAGAGCCAGTTATACCACCTTTAGGCACATATCCAAAGGACTATACATCATACTACAGAGACACTTGCTCATCCATGTTCATTGCTGTTTTATTCATAGTAGCCAGTAATTGGAAATATCTATTTTTATGAACTGATGAATGGCTTATGAATATGTGGTACAATTACCCAAGAGAATATATCGATCTGTTAAAAAAAATCACAAATGAAACTAGAAAATTTGCAGGTAAATAGATGGAACTAGAGACAATCATCCTGAATTAGATAACCTGTACCCAGAAAGTCAAACATTGAATGTTTTCTTATATATGTGGATGGTGGCTTTACAGCTTTAGATGTGTGTGTGTCTCATTTAGAATATCCACAGAGCTTAGGTAGTTAGAGGGAGCAGAGACAACTGAAAGATCTTCCAAGGAATAGAAAATAGAATGTAGTGTTCGAAAGAATTAAAGAGGCAATTAGACTAAGAAGATTCACGGTGGAGATTGGGAGAGAGTGGGCAAATTAAGGAATCTAGGGAGTGGATAACTAACACATGTGGTATTTGCCTTCCTGAATTTTGGATCCCTCACTTGATGACAAATTTTCCAGATAAGTCTAGTTTCCTAAGATGGTATTCTTTATTTATTATTCAGTAAAATTCTCTACAAGTTCCACATTTACATTATCCTTTCATCTGTCAATAGGCAGCTCCTCTGATTCCATTACCTTCTCTTGTGAATAAAGTAGCAATAAACATGCTTGTACAACTATCTCTGTGGTAGGATCTAGAATTTTTTGGAGATATTCACAGAAGTTACGCTGAATTTTAAAAGCCTGTTTGTGTTTTGATAAACGCTTGGGTTTTTTCCACAGTCTGGTTATCATGAATCACATTGCAATAAAGATTGTAATGTGGATATTGCTTCCACATACTTATTTCAGTTCCTTGATGTAATACACAGTAATGGGATTGCTGAACAGTATGCTAATTTAATTTTTTTCAGAAATCTCCATACTATCTTATAATATGACTATACTTATATATAATATCAAAACAGTATGTAAGATTTTCTATTTTTCACATCCTTGTTAATACTGTTTTATCTGCTTAAGAGTAGCAGTCCTAGCACATGTGAAATTTAATCTCAAAGATTTTAATTTGCAGTTATCTGATTTTAGAGATGTTGGGTAGTTTATATTTTCCATAGTGCTTTTGCATCTTTTGTGAAATGTTTCTTTTTCTACAGATCGAACATAAAAATTAGGAAACCTCATGCTAATGTCAGTTATTCTTCAAGACCACATGGTCAGACATGGCATACCTTACAATAAATTCTATCTAATTCCCTGTATAATTTTTGGTACAATTTGTAGAAATAAACTGAGAAGTTTATGTTAAGAGAATTAGATGTTCGTGTTTAATTTAACACATATTAAAATTTATTTCATCAAAGTATCTGTAAACAAACAAAACCCTCCAACAATATGAATGAGAAATATAGGAGCAAAGTATTACCCCTAAAGTGCTTCTGTATCAATTTATCTCCAAATATATGATCAAGTGTAGCTCTATACATACATATACATAACACACACGTACATGAAAGGGAAATATGGGCATATCGAAGTGATTCAATCCATAGTTCAGGCAGCACTTTTTAACAAAATATATATATTCTAATTGCATTTCAATCTATGCAATGAATTTCTTGTTTTAAATCTATTACTTATAATATTTATTTAATATTTTATTCATACATCTATTAAACACTAACATTAAAAATATTTAGTTTTGTACAGATAATTACTATAAAAAGACATACCTTTTCTTCCTGATACTAATGCCTCTTAGGATTCCCAACTTAGAGTTGGGAATCAGAACCTTTTTTTCTTGATAATTTTTTAACCCTTTAAATATGAACTTACAAAACACTAGTAACATGGGCTTTCTAATGCTTGACTGCCAATCTATATAAATAGTAAAATCTAACTCTTCCATTTTATACTTTTTCTTATAGCCTCAAAGATATAATTAAGTGAATGTAAAAGAGAATATGAAGCTAGCCATAGAGAGTAATTATTAATACCTATATGAATTTTAATAATATTTCATCTGACTACATAATATTTTATGTAAGCAACTCTACCTTTCATGATTTTATAAGGACTTGACTAGTACATGGTAGTGAAGAAAAACAAAGACAAAAAACAAATAGGAATGATGAACAAATATAGAGGGATGAATACAAGTTCCATGTTGATTTTTCCTTGTGATATATTGTATTCATGCTATGGTGCCCTGTCATTCACATACACGTGGGCAGTGAGCACTGAATTTACAATTGGAACAATGTGCAAATGTGTTTTACTCCTCTACTGAGCTATTTATAATTTTAAGGAAGTAGTGGTTATGTACATTTTTGCCAATGTTACACCATATTTTTATTTGTGACGGATGTGAGACAAGTTCGTTCCATATGCAATTACATTATACTCTTTCCTGGACAGACTTAGGATTCTCACCATTCCTGGGGAAGGGGTAGTTAAGTCAGATGCTAGCAACTGGGAATGTTCAGCTATTTCCCAGACTTCTTATTCTCCTCTTCTCATCAGATCACGGCTCTCTACAACAGTATTCTGTACACTAATTGCTTAAAGAAGAGCAAAACTATATCTTAAAAAAAAAAAGGAAGAAGAAAAGAAAAAAGAAAGAAAGGAATGGAGGGAAGAAGGAAGGAAGGAAAACCTCAAATATAGGTTCTTTATATAACACATCTAAGGTAAAGTTTTATTTTTGTCAAAGGATTCATTATGAAATATCAGTACTAGTAAGACAAATATTTGTCTCTCCGAAAGATGAATTGTAGTAAGTCTTTTCTTCTATTTATAGTATTATTTATTATTGTGTATTGTTTGTTTTGTATTATTTAATACAATAATATAAATAGAACAGGCACTGTACTATTACATAAAGAGGATGAAAAAAAAAACATGACAGAGACTGAAATTTCGAAACAGACTGCTGTTAGCATGTTTGAGAGTCTTTTAATGTCTGGACACAATTATTTATTTGTAAAATATTTCTTGAACATTAGCAAATCTAGTGTTCTTTGGTAAATGCTGAGAATTGTGGAAAATTGTATAGACATTATCAAAACTCACTGCATATGCCTTTATAAAAGTTTTTTGTATCGGTTTTTGATGTTGTGAGACAAGTTATCACAATTTTAGAAATGTAAAACAGAATCACAGTGTAAATTTATTACCTCACTATTTCTTCAGGAAGTCCTCCACATTATTGTTGAGGTTTTAATTTTATTTATCCTGAGACTGAAAACAAATTATTCATCAGGCAAAGTTTTTATCTGGAGATTCTTGGTATGATTAACATCCTACTTCTTATAGATACTGAAACCATCCAATTCCTTGTGGGTATATGATTCAATGCTTATTTCCAATACCAGGAGGTTTTAACAATATATTTTGGTGGTATGAGCTTCCTTCTATCGCAACTATAAAGAAGAATCATTTTTGAATCCTAATTAGTCTGTACCCCATTTCCATTTCTGATCCCAATGAAAAAAATGGGGATGGAAGTGGTTCATCTTTCTCCATGGACAAAATGTGTACATTTTAATTCCTGTAAAATATATGTATGCTAAGGTGTGTGAATTTGCGTTATCATATAACTGAACTGCATGAATAGGATAAACAAATTTGAATTCTTTTAGAGTACTTAGTCTTGAATTGTGGAATTGGCATATAGGAATAAATACTTAAGGTATGGAGGTAGATGTCCATAGTATCAGCAGATAATAGGCCTAGGAAGTAGGGTCAATTGTTAGTTTGGGAGCTTGCTAAGCTAATTAGTGCGTTAACTGTGTTCCTGGACTGTAGTGTGAAATGCTGTCTGGTTTTACTATGTTTGTGTGAAGGAATTCCGGAGTATTATGAGACTATACAGTTGAGTAGATTTGAATGAATAAAGTTATTTAAACAATTGTCACCAGATGAAGGACTAAACCAGTGGTTAAATATGAGCCACATTTGTTGGTTTAGGAAAGTGTCTACACGAATGAAACAAAACTTATAAAAATATGATGCAACAGAGTATAAAAGCAAGTATAGGTAAAATTACCAGAGATATGGACATGTGGACAGAGTATTTGCCTAGCATCCACAAAGCTTCTGTTTTGATGCCTACAAACTGGGTATAGTGGCAAAATCCTGAAATACTAGCACTCAAGAAGTAGGGGCAAGATGTATACCAGAGCTCCACATCCATTTTTTGCTGTGTAGATACTTTGAGGACAGTTTGGGACATATGTTGACCTTGTTTCACAGAAAAACTACAAACTAAAGTTACAGTTGGTGATATTACATATAAGTGAAGTATAGGAAAATAAAGTTATACACAGTAAGGACAGTAAAATTTTCAAGACAGGAAACATTCCAGGCTTTGGACAATATTTCTGCCCAAATGATTGGAAATTATTAAAACCAGACTATTAAAAATCCAGCATTTCTCATTATGTTAATATTTTAGTTAAAAGCAGAATTTTTACCAGACACATTTCTGATTCATCTATATTTTGATTCATAAATATTATAAGAACAAAAAGCTTCATAGAACCTAGAATATAATAAGCACAAAACTAAATTGAATAACAAATTTATCTTACAATCCTGAACATGGTAATTGATAGTTTTTATTCCCAATTTTCTCACCATTTTTTCAAATAGCATAAAGTACATTTAAGCTGGAAATTACTTCTGATTTTTATATATAAAAATTCAAATGAAATAGTATCTTAGAATCCAAGTTAACAGAGTGTTTCACATTAGATCAGGAAAAAACATCTCAGAAAACATGCTAGTTTAAGTGGGAGGCTTCTAGACAATGTTTACATTTTCAAATAAGTACTGTTATTCAAGTAAAGACATCTAAACCACAAGACAGGTCGACCCAAATATTTATATCCTTCCATCACCCATTATTATCATCAGAGGCTTAGTTCAAGGTAGTTTAGTACTAAACAGAAAGAAGATTTATCTCACAGTTGAATGAACTACTGTCCCTCACCTAGCAAAGCACAGCACATAGATACTGCTCAGAATGTCTGCAATTTTCCAAACATGATTTATGTTATCAAGCACAGAAATCATAGACGGTATGACTTTCACCTTGACAGAACATTAATCAAGAGATAAAACAAAATTTCAGCAATGTCCAGTTAGTCAGGAATAGAAATGTAAAAGCTACTTTCCATATGACAATTTATTATCCACTTTATGATTGACAACCAAAAATGGGAAGTCCTTCTTTGAGACCACAATTCATAAGCTGAGAAAAATGAATGATGTATTCATTATAAAATCTGAGTGACTTTTGTATTTTCTAAGATAAACAGTATAGAGCTAAACCTAAATGTAGTAGCTTTCATTGATTGTAAATTATCTCATGAACATCAAAGATAAGAATGATTTTTTTTTCTTTGTCTGGGTAAATAATCAAGTCTTTTAATCATGCTTCATTGCTAAGGTACCTTGAAATTAATTTCCCGTAATTATTACTACTATAATTATTTTTAATTGTTTTAGCAATGAAAGCTTACTTTGATATGCCAACTTATATTTAACTATTAAAATAATTCCCCAAATAAATACTGTTTATTTCCACTGAAAGAGACTACGTGTCTACAAACAAAAAGCTTTCAGTTGACTCAAGTTTTGTAGTTTGCAGCATGTAAAATGAGCAGTAGGAGTTGAGTATTACATGGAAGTTTTGAAATACATCCAATTTATACCAAGAAATGACCTTGACCTTTTGGTACCTAACAACTTCTCATGGTTTTCTTGAAGGATGTCAGTGGGAATGTTTCCTTTCTGTAAACTGGATTTTCACAGAAGTCTGACATCTATATTGTCTTCATGGTAGTTCCCAGTGAGATTCCACAATCATTCCTGGATTTTCCTTGAGTGATAACATTGGCTGTGTTTAAGTTAGCCACAGAACTAATATATTCCTTCAGAGTAGCCAGGAAAAATTTTAAAGCTGATATGAGGGTCAAAAGAAATCTGTATGTAGGAGAATAAAACTAATATGCTGAAATACAAATGAGGGAAGACTGTATAAAGAAAAAGAGAAGAGAGCTGAGATTATTGCAAACTACTGCTTTCAACTGTGTTTAAGACTCTAATATTTCTGTCGTTCTTAAGATGAAATTCACAATTTCTTTCTTATTCCAATATGTTTTTAAAAATGTCTGTATTTTGAGCTGTGTTAATTTCTGCCAAAATAATCATGGTCAGTTTTGGTTGACGGACCTGCAAGAGCTATCTATACTCATGGTATATTGCTGTACCATGAATACAATGAATACCAACTCTGCAGTTCCCCAGGGTATTGTCAAATGCTTCCAGAAAAGGGACTTCCAGGTCTAAAATGCACACAATGTGTAGTAAAACAGCCTAGAACGCAGTGAATAGGATGAGAGGATCCAATCAACATCAGGAAAAAAGGATCCCGACATGCACTCAGGGTATCTTTTGTTATTATTCTTGTCCCTCCTATGATATTTCCAGTAGATTTGACAAAAATATATTAACAAACTATTAGCATTCAATGAAATGTTTTCTGCAGAACTCATGGTTAATACATGTTCTGTTAATATAGTTCTGTTAATACAATGTATATTTATGTGTATGTGTGTATAAATATATATGAATATATGTATGTGTGTGAATGTAGGTAAGTACATATATTTACATTTTTAATTCTAAAAATTATGTTTCTATTTTCAGTCATAAACTCTGTTCACTCACTGAGTATCAGCTTTGCTAGGCCTGACTCCATACACATAACCCCAAGATGGCACTGGGTTGTGAATGAGCAGGCAGACATGTGTTCCAGTTTCTTACACACAGGACCATCTCCCAGGAATCCCTCCACAGCACTCCTGACTTTGTCTCAAAACACCTACCATTTCCACTCCTCTGTTCTCCTCCAAGCCAATCAGAAATAGCCATCCCATCCCTTCTCTGGCTTCTTTTTTCCTTCCTGAATCCTTAAAAGCTGCCATCTGTCCACAAACAAACCATGGCTGTCTCTTTGAAGAAACAATCCTTTTGCCCCTGTTCCCTGTCCTCTAATGCCTATCCTCTGTCCCTTGTTCCCTGTCTCCTATCCCATCCCTTGACTGTCCCTTGTCCCCTGTACTTTGCCCCTCAGGGAAAATCCTTTTGAACTGAGAATGTGGTGTTTTAGCTGTTCTGTGCCCACTTTAGACTTTCATTGGTGCAAGCTTCACAGTGAAAGACATTTGGAGTTGCTAAAGGCTATGAGCTTCTAGAAACATGAGTTAAAATACAAGTTGTAAAGATCTAAGGAACAGAGCTTAAATAAGAAAATAATTCAAGGTATATAAAGGTATGATGATGTGAAAGCTTAAGTAAGTAGTGAGGGTCTGAGAACGTGATTTAAAGTATATAAATTTAATTTCTAAAAGTCTGAGAAAAATAATTCAAAATATCAGATTTCTTTCCTTCTTACTATGCTATTGCCATATTAAGACTTCAAAAGTTCAAAATTTTAACATTAAGTGATGGAATTCACTCTAATACCAAGTCTATTCTTTTTCTGAACCCATCCAACTCTCACTCTGGCAGATAAGAGTTTTCTACATAATTTAACCCATGATGTAGGTCAGCATATATACCCTACCTCCACTATACCAACCCCTATTTTCCCCATTTATCAGTCCCTGGGACTGCTTCCTGACTGTGATTGGCATATTGTTTTCACTCATATGTTCACTGTAAAATGCTTTAAATATCTTTTAGTCTACATTAAGTCATTCTCTGTCTGAGTTAAAGCCTACTCAAGTACAGGCAGAGTCCCTCCCTTTGGATTACCTCCCTCCCTCAGTCAGACAGCAGTCCAGAGTTACCCAGGGCTTTGTTCAGGCTCTTCCTGACCTTTCATATTCTATACAATCCACAGTCTCTTGTAAGGTAGAAAATACCAACAGGACCCTAGCTTACCCCCTAGATCTTTCCTTGCAAATCTTGCTGTCTTTTCAGCTTGGAGTCAATGTTTGAAAGACCTCCAGCTTTCAAGAGGATTTACTCTTTGTCTTCTCCAGTTCCTGATATACTCCCCCAACACACACACACACACATACACACACACACACACACACACACCTCTGTTGCAGGCCATTTGATCACTTATCTGGACATATTCCAACTGTCTCCTTCCCAAACTATTCACAAATCTTTGCCGTCCAGGTCCCTCCCTGTTCCCTAAGATTACCTATTCCCCACTACTTCCCATTCCTGAACAAGATGAATCTGGGGCTGCTAGCCCAAGATATTCCATTCTCAAAGACTGCACTTCCTAGCCTCAAATGTTCCAACAAAGTATGAAGAGGAAGTGAAAGAGTCTGCTCTTCCCAGATTGACCAAGTACCCAGCTTCCTTGGGTCACCAACAACAACATCCAATGCCAGCAGGAAGTAGTCAGATGAAGCACAGCCCCCTTCTCTAAAAATATCAGTTACAAATAACAAAAGGTGGAGCTGCTAGTCCCTACTTCATCCCGTACATAACCCCAAGATGGCACTGGGTCATGAAAGAGCAGCTAGACTTGAGTTCAGCCTCTCACACACAACCATCTCCCAGAAATCCCTAGACAGGGATTTTGGAGATGCTATATCCAAAAGTATGCCATCTCCTCTCCTTTTATCTCCCCCCAACCAATATGAAACAGCCTCCCAATACTTTCTCTTACTGTACCTCCCCTTCTTCTGGACTCTAAAAGCTGCCATCTGCCCACAAACCATGGCAAATGCCTCTCCTTTGCACTGAGAATCATGTGTCTGGATCTGTTCTCTGCTGACACCAGGGTTTTCAAGCTTTATGAATTCAAAAATACCACAAATTACTACCCTTGGTAGCCTTGTTGATTATCATCTAAGACTGCCATAGTGTTGTATAGAACACCACCTCTAAACTATAGTGGCTTCTTGTTAACAACTGCTTTCCTAGTTCTTATGTTTAAGAAGTCAGTTAGCTCTACTTCACATTCATGCACAATGTACAACAATGTTGTTTTTCAAAAATAAAAAGGATAAAAATTCATCAGGAATCCCCTGTGTTCATTTAAAACCTACAACTGAGAACTTCATCTTTAAAAAAATGTGTCTCTTTCAGAACCCTTGCATATCTAACAACCGATGATACTTAATACTGAATTATATATATATATATATATATATATATATATATATATATATATATATATATATATATATAGCATAGTGGATTTAATTAGAGTAATTCTATTGCTGTCACCCTGGTTTGTCTCATGTTTAGGCACTCATGTTGCTAAGACTTTATAGTTGGAGGTTCTAACATAATTCTATCATTTCTGTTTTTCTAATATTATAACAATCTAATAGCAAAGTCCCTGATCCTCTGTCTCTTATCATCCTTCTGTCTATTCCTTGGCAATGTTCTCTGAACTTTAGGTTTTTTAGATTTATCCACTGCAACGGTGCTCTGGAACTCTGAATTCTAATTGGCCGTAGCTTTCTGTAGTCATCTCTGTCTTTCACACAGAGAGTTTGATTGGTTAAGGGCAACAACTACACTTATCTGTAGATATAAGGTCAAATGTTTAGATTGTTGTTAGGGATCATACAGGTATAGTGAAATACTAATTGGAGATTCTCTTCTAGTATCTATAACTTCTGTAACACTGATTAGTTAGCTAAGTTTCCAGTACCAGACATGGTTTATCTCCTGTTGAGCAAGTCTAAAGTCTAGTTAGAGAGCTGTTTATTAGTGCCATGGTATTCATGACACTAATGCATACTTAGGATTGCTGTCCTCCTTTGGAAGCTTGCACAACATCTTTTGTGAACTTGGTTTTTTATTTTATTTTATTATGTTTTTGGAACAAAATATTTTCTAATAAAATAAGTCATCTAATATCTTCACCATGTATTTTCTGTTTTGAGTACATCTTCACCCAAAAGCAGGAAAATCACCCATAAGTTTTTTGTCAAAAAAAAAAATCATACCTCATCCTGTCAGGGTGAGGCACACAGAAGAATGAGACATCTTAGAGTGAACTTTTACAGTGTCAGGTTCCCTCTTCTAAGTGATACTTATTGATCTCTCATCCATATTCAATATCTGAACTCATTCTGTATTCCATGAGCTGTTGAGCCTTATAGAACTAATTTCACCTCTTAAAAATACAAAATATGGGTTATAGGATGTTGTATCATAGAGAAGGAATAAAGATCTTATGGGAAGCAGAATGTGTCACTCAGATGCAACAATTTCAACTTTTTAGATTTTCTTGTAGAATCAGAAATAAAATAATTTTCAACATGACTACTCTTGATTACAAATATGCTTAGTGAAGCATATTTCTCACATTGTGCCATATCTTTTACATTCTAATAAACCAATTCTAGAATAAACTGTTTGCAGTAATCCACAGCAAATGGAAAGTAAGAATGAATTGATCCAGTTCCTGATAGCAGATTTCTGAAATTCAGGCTTACTATGTGAAGTCATTCTCCACAAATAAGGAATAATCTGCTTATCGACTCTTGAAGAAACAGTTACATAATGACATTGTTTCTTCTTTCTTTTATGAAATCCAGGGAAGTTTGTAAAGATAGGAAAAGTGTGATCATTTACAGAGTATATGAAAAGTCACAGTTTTTCTAGGAATGCATTTCTTCTGTATTCTTACCATGTAGACCACCTTGATCCTTTTTATGCTTTCTAATGCTGGAACATGTTTTTTTTTTTATTTGTGTTTTGTTTTAAGATGTTTTACTAAATAGGGATACTTGGGCAATATTGGACAATGGAGATAGGATGCCTAGTGTCCATTTTCAGTCACTTGATCAAAGTATCTAAGGTTCTATACCTCTGCAATTACAGTTTTTTCTGATGTCCTAATTTGAGAATGTAGGTAGAAGCTGTTGAGAGGCCAGGTAAATATATGAAATGTGTATTTTTTCATTAGAGCTTTATTAGGATGAAAACTTGCAAATCTGCTTCACCAGCTTTGTTTCTCATTTTGTTAAAAAAAAATAAGGCACAGAAGAGTGGTGCTTTTAATCAGTGATTTAATGTACCATACCAAGTTCATGCATCAAGAAGAACATATGGCTAAGATTTCTGTGAACCCAGAGGCACAGGATTATTGGCTCTGAGGATGTTCTTTAGTTTTGTTTCATTCAACATAGCCCCTAGATATACCTATTCAAGATTTGCTGCATGCATTAATTTCCTTGGATGTTCTGTACTTCAGCCCAATCTCCAAATCATTAGAAGATATTTTGGCCTCATATCTAATACAAGCAAGACATAAGCAGGTCAGAGCAGGTGTTATAACACAGTCAGGATTGTTTATCTCCTTTCAATTCTGTCTGAGGGCATACTCCCAAACATGTGACAAATATGTACATGTTTCCTGGAGAAGGCAAGAACAGCCTAGCTATCACAAGAATTTGATAGAGTTTATGGATTTTAAAATAAATTAAGAAATGAAGATGTCTATGATGTGTGTTTTATTAATACAAATAATGTACTTGTACTGTGATATATAATATATTATGTTTATTATTTGATGACATATAAATTTAAGGAGAGTTTGCTTTTGGGATGTCTTTAACATTTAGCATTCCCATTCAGCAAAGTTTTCTTGAGTAAAAATTAGTAGTAAAGTAATAATTTGGCCCTACATTTGACAGAAGTTACACTCATGAAAAACATGAGGATGAGGAAGGAAAAGATCATGATGCAAGAAGGTTAAGGAAAAATCAATCAATCTTTTCTAAAAGAACAGTGCAGATAATAACATAAAGATAATAATGTAAGGATTTCTTTTCCAGAATGTGCTTACTGTCAAAGGCTAGTTAGGCACATAGTTGCTATCTTCTTCTAGCTGGAGATCCAATGGGGAGAAAACATGAAGAATAGGAAGCTGGAGGCCTCAGAATTTAAAAGGCTCCATGCTGAGGCTGAGCTCTCCACCACAAGGAAAATCTTTAGTACAAGTCTAGTGTAAAAAGGTAGAGAAATTGATATCTGCATATCTTCAGTGATTTCAACAGTAAAGGTCATACATAATGATCAATAATTGAGCTTTGTGAGAGATTTCTCCCCTCCCATCTAATTTGTGCCATTTAAATCAAAGCCAATTAATTATTTCTGCTGCAATTAACACATATATTTCTCATTAAGTTTATTGTTCCATGTTCCAACCACCTCTGCAAACACCCACACTGTACCCAGAAGTATGCATAGAAATTTTTTATGCATCTTTCAATCTCATCAAAAGGAGAACAAAGATAAACCAACACAAAAGAACACAGGAAGAACAGAGGGAGGTAGAGAGGAAGAGAGATGGAGAAAGTGCAGGATGAAGTCAGCTAGAAGAAGAGAAGATATGTACCAAGTGAAGAGTTAAGATCAAAACCACATTTTTGGATGAATAGACAAAGCACCACTATCCAATACAAACTCAAAAATAAATTCTGGTGAAAGTGAGAACAGCTCAACAATTTTCTATGAGGAAACTTTTTATAAGGAAACCATGGATATCTTTTTTCAAATTCAGGTAAGAGTCACTGTGGTAATTGTTCTAGACAACTAGGAAACCTAGAGAGTGATTACTTGAAAATAACAGAAATGCAGAAATGAAATGGAGGTTTGTGAACAAATAATAGCAATTATGATCATACAGAAAGATTCAAAAAGAGTTTACTATGTGTTCCAAGAGTCTATTGTCTGCAGTTGATATAAATAAGGATTTCCTAGTCAGGAATAATGCCTTCACATACTTGCAACTTCAAGTGATCAATATAAAGGCAAGCTCATGTAATATTTTGTCCCCAACACTTGAGATGCAATGTAGTGATACGTTTTATAAAAATTCCTCTTACAATGAGAGAATGAGAGAAGCAGAACCACAGACACCACAACAAAGTAATACATCTAGGTGTCACTTAATAATACACACTTGGTCTACTATCCTACTGCATTCTTAACCTATTAAACTTCAACCTTTCTCAAAGAGAATAGTGTAAGAACCAGTCTTACTATTCTTTCAATTTTCAATGCAAAGAACTTTACAATCTATACCAACACACAGCTTTAATCTTAAGATATGTACTCTTCCATGCCCTGGCCTGGATAACATATATACATATGTGAGTGTTGTCCTAATTATTTGCTGATAGGAGCAAACTCTATGTTGGAAACCACATAACACAAATATCCACCATAAAGTTTGGAAACAACCTAAGGATATAGTTGAATAATATATGTTTGTATACTGTTTGCTTTTCTGGGATCTTGGGGTCAGTTGTCTGTAAAATGACTTCCTCACCTGAAAAACTCTGTCACAGATTTCCAAAAAGTAATGCTTATTCATTTCCTGTGCCATTTATTTTTCTGTGATGTTCAATAAATAGAGTAAAAAACCTTTGTTAGGGATAGACGGGCAATAGATAGCATTGATGTAGGCACAGACACATACAACAGGCAGACTATAGTCCCATTTCCATAAGCTGTAAGATAGACTCAGGAACAGAAGTAGAGAACTAAAATTCAGGCTTGCTAATAGTCAAATTATGCCAAAGATAGTTACCTTGTTATCAATCCTTAGTACATTAACTGACACAAAAAAAATTGTCGAAGAAATATACTAGTGAAATTAAGAAGAGAGAGAAATAGTCATAATGACTCAAGCCAGAGGAGATAAAAGAGGACTAGAATAGGCAAAACTCGGGGTTGTAGATAATGTACTGCATAAGCAAAAATTTGAAATTCAACTATTCTCCTTCATAAATTAGTTGATATTTGTAAGCAACAGCTACTTCTGAATGTCCCAGACCTTAAGCAGTGTTAAGTATACTGCCACTGAAGTTTGGGGAGCTTAGTAAACAAATGTATTTATGTATAAACAGAAAAAAAAGAAAGGTAAAGTAACTCCAAATTATGAAAAATAGATATATAGAAAAAAATGTGAGGTCAAAGTTCAAGTATATTCATAAACAAAATGTTGTGAAATCTTTTTGTGATTTCACAAAATTTGAAATTTTACAGATGTGAAATCTGGAAAATCTTAGTTGCTTCAGGAAGTTAATTCCTAGGATAATTAATATCCTATCCATATCAGTTAATATCCATATCCATGAAGTTGCTTGTCAACTTCACAGATTCTTGAATCATCTAGCAGACAAATCCCTGTGAGGGAGTTTCTTGATTTGGATGAATCTGTCATCCTAAATGGATATTGCACCATTCTGTGCACTGATGTTCCAGGATCCCTGAAAAAGAAAGAGAAAATTGAGCACCAGCATTGACCTCTCTTTTCTTCGGGAGGCAGGTAGGATGTGACCAGCAGGCTCCTTTCCTTTGTACATGCTTTTTCTACTTAGGTAGAGTATATTAAATTATCAAGAAACATAACCTTTTGTTTTTTCTAAGTTGTTTTATTCAGGTACTTCCACTCAGCAATGAGAAAAGTAACAAATTCAATTCCCATTTCTTTAGGATATCAAATTCTACTTGAAGAAGATATGATGCATTTGGTTTGCAAATTCACAAGTTTTGCCACCAAAATGTTCACTCTCATTGCATTGTGTATCTACAATAACTAGAATGTAGAGACCACAAAAGTGATAAGAAGTAAGAATGTTATGATGAAGTAGAAACAGATGTCTTCTTTATGGGAATGATAGCTATCTGAATGATTTAGTGGAGATTTAATCCAGGGCATCTGGTTTGGATTTACTTAAGTGCTGTTTTTCTAGCAAAGATTAAATAATACTTGAAAATGCAAATTAATTTTATTCAATGTGTGTCTGAAAGTTTTCAACTAAAGAATTTAATTCCAGGGAAAACTTTATACATTATGTTTACTTTAGTACTTGAATACTCCATGATGATTTTTCAACAAACCACAAAAATATACTGAGATTCAAACACCACTTTCTGCAGTACTCACCTAGCTTCATCCTGAAAACATTGATAAACAATACTCATGAAAAGATGTGAAATGTAACTTGTGATCATAAATCGTGAGTTCTAGGACCTAAGATTCAAGAAACAAAAAAGAAAACAAAGATTTTTGCCATATCTGTGACTGAAAATACTGACCAGGGTGTTGGAAAATTTTGAGCTTTTTTTTCATAAAGTAGACAATTATGATGCAATTCAAAAAGTTGTTAAATCAGTGTTTTCTATTGATTTCTTTGTTACTAACCAATTATATTGATAAACTATTTGACCTACTTAGGAGGCACAAATATGGGGGAGGTCATTGTAACATTTTAAATAGTCATATCTTACAAAAACTAACTGAACATCTCAATATAGGGCAAGGACCACTGGTGAGGAGCATTCCGTTCATGATTAAGTGCATTCAATACTTTGAAGGTCAAAACAAGTATATCAAAGAAGGAAATCTGTGATTTCCTGCTGATTTGCCAAAACAAAACAAAACAAAAAAAACATGAACAATAAAATGGAATATATCAACATACAACAAACATAAAACATACAATGAATCAAACATACAACAAATAGAAAGCATAAGTGAATTGCCTTTAAATACCTGCCGTAATCCTTTCTTTTTATTACTTGCTCTATTCCATGAGAAGAGAATGTATTGTTTTCTTTCCTTTATTCGCTATCTTTAGAATAGAAACATTGCATTGGATACATCTAATTTATTAAAAATTGTGAACGTGAAGGCAGACATATTGGTACATGCCTGTAATCCAAGTATTATGTGACATTTTCTGAGGAAACAAAATGAAAAGTCAACTCATCTCAGATTGGAAATTTACCATATACAAAGGAAAAATTATATCGAAGTCCAAGGAGGCAAACTGAAGAGTATATTGAGTTACTTGTAGGAATATAGGCAAGGAATTACTTACAGAAACATGGATGACTTGAAGGCAGCTACATCACTGAAGTGTACATGCTAGTATGACTGAAAACTCAAGGAGATTGTATATTTGGAGCTCACCTCCAGTTTAAGACACTTCTTCCGGGCAGATAGTGTCTTCTTTCCCAATAGTTCTTAGTGTTCATGTAACCTTAGAGAGTTTTTGTGGCTAAAGTAAATTTCAGGAACTTGCTGAGACGTGTGAGCTGTTTATTTCTTGATCCTTGTCAGTTTTCCTTTGTTTTAAGTCTTAAAACATCTTCCTTCAGACATTTTAACATTTTTACAGCACCTAGTACTTGGGAAACAGAATAGAGATTCTGAATATTAGGCTTGACAAATTTATATAGAAAAACACTTTATCTTAAATGCAAAGCCATACAAAAGAATCGTGCTCATGTGAATTTATTTCTCTTTCCTGAGGCTTCAAGAGTCACACAGTTACTAATATTATGAACACATGTATCATTGAACCCACAATCTCCTTTTTCTGCCCTATTTAACACAATTTTCAATTTGTTTTGAATAAATTGGTTAAGTAAACTTTATGTTAATTTGTACATCAATATTCTTAATTTTCTAATCTAGATCAGTACTAAAGAAATGGTAGTGACTCAAATTGAGCTAAAACCAGTCTTGTCTGTGCTTATAGACAATTGTCCCAATAATCTATTAGTTCCATGTACTGTGTGTGTTATTTTGCTTCACAACAAAATTAGAATGAAGTGGTAGAAGGTAAGTACTACTTATTGAGATTTTACAATTAAAATAAAAAGGCATTTATACCATAATATTGAACAAAGGCATGTTATCTGCATATCAATACACAATCAACTATTAATAAAATAATTACATAAATGAGATATATTAACAATCCCTCACGTCAATGTACTACAACCAATTTCAATTTTAAAAAAATTAAAGAAACTACTATATCAGCTTATAGTTTAGAGTTTAGACAGTAGGGATGTCTAAACTCCAACCATGGATAAGCTAAGGAGTCAAAGAGAATTCAGTGTAGATAATAGGGAATCAATTAATGAAAGAGCCATGGGTGGAGGGTAGGGAGTAGTAATGCAAATGGGCAGAAGGAGACCAGTCTTGTTACCATGCTTAAGAGAGGATGGCTGCAAAAGTTATTAAGAGAGATTTTGTGATTTAAAAGAAGAAAATATTTAATGAGCTCTTCTAGTCATCTCTTGTCAACTCCTTCCTATAATGAATATAAGTATTTACCCTAAATCTCTATCTTTATTTATATAAACATTAAAATCTAATTGGTTTTGTTGAGAAACCTTGGTGTGTTAGATATATATTAATAGAGATCTAATGAAATTACTAAAACATAAACCATGACAGAATTGTCAGTAATATTTAATTTCGTCAATTACTACTAAAATTATCAAAAATTGAAACAATCTAAATTATGGTGATTTTGCTTTTTATTTTGATAATATGCACTTTAAAAAAATATCAATTTATGTTTACAAACATGTAAAATAGTTTTGTCATAAAAAAATACAAAATATCAGAGTTTTCTAGAAAATTTAATCAGAAAATTTCAACTATTAATCAAATTTTTGTAATTTGATGCATATGTAAACATGAGAATTTTCTTAGATTAAGCAAATCTTTAGAAAGATTAACATTTGAAAAAGAAAATATTATGGAAATTTCAGCAATTTTAAAAAAATAAAGAAATTTGTAATAATTTCCTTGGTAATATTTTATTAAATATAGCGCTGTTGCAAATTCTTCATTTACTCTAGTGGAGCAAATGTTTAAATATGTAGGTTTTTTTTTTTTTTTTCCCAAGGAAGCCACTGGGATCCCTTAAGTGGTTCTGACTAATTGGAAAACAGAATTGTAGAAGTAGGAATAACAGATGGATGACAGTTGGCCAAGCCTTCTGCCCAAGCTAAACAGTTGCCAAAATCCTTGAAAGTAATAGTCCAGTTTGTGTGTAATGTCTGAAGGAACAAATGTTTACTATTGAAGCAAACAAATTTGAAAGAAGACAATATTCAAATTAAGCATTTTCCTTAGGAAAAACTAAATATTTTACTTGATGATTCCTTGACAGGATAAATATGCCATTTCAAAATTAAAGTATAGCAAAATACTTATATAGACATTCATAAAAGAGAACAAATGGAATTTTATTTTACAATTTGTATCTATATAACTTTTGATATAAATCTTCACGAGGTTGACACTGATGTTATAGTTTAATTGGTTAAATTTTATTTAAAGAATTAACTATAATATTTGTGTTACATCATTTAACTTGCTCATGTTCACATTAGGTAAAAATAAACTTTGAAAATTGAGCTTAAAACCTAAACAAGAAGGTAAATTTACCAACTTTCAGGCATATTGAATAAAGAGTGACATGTTGTGGCCCTGAGAAAAGTTTATCAGTTATGAACTTTAACCTAATCAGAACTTGTACTCAATATATGCATTTTAATTTCTGTATACAGATGAGTGAAACTTTTTCATAAAATCAGATAGCGTGTGATAGCTGTGATAGCATGATACATCTCTTAGTTCCTTCGAATTTCTCTTTCTCAGTTTAATATTTGGGTTGCTGGCTTTGCAATCTATTAGAATAACTCTTAGATAGACTTTTTTGTTTGTTTGCTTGTTTTTGAGGAGTTTAAGTATTTAGAACCTTGAAGGTGCTGGTTGAAGGGATTTTAAATCAATCTAGTTTAATCTATACACTAATTACAGATAGGCAAATTGAGTTCTAGAAAGGTTAAGCTATTTTTCCAAATCATATATCAAATTAGTCACAAAGCCAAGATTAAACTCCCAGTCTCTTAATTATTTCTGTGGTTTTAAAATTAAAACTCTAATTTCTTATTTAGACTGCTTTATGCCATTTTCTCTACATCCTAGGAGTTTAGAGTCAATTGTTATGGGACAGAACATTAAAAATTGATGTGTACTATTGTACAATGACTTTTTATGCTCATTTGTTCATTTGTAAGCTAATGTGGGAGATGTAATCTTAACTGTAATAGTGAAATGGTTTTTCATTTAAATTCATTTAGCAGTTTCACAGAAAATTAAGAAAGCTTTTGGTTTAATAAATATGTATACGTAGTTTTATTGTCATTTCCAATCTGTACATATACACAACTCATTATACTTGCAGGTACTGGGCAGTAAATTAATCTTGCAAAAAATAGGTCTTGAATATTACCTTGGTAGTAGTAAGCTAATCTTGTGATGTAGTGAGGTAATCTTGGAGTTCTCAGAGTGCACTTGCTTATAAGAGCTCCTGGTTAATTTTGAGATTTTGCATCATGAATGGTATATGCTAATTTGATATCATGTTGATTATGATTTTCCTAATGATATCACCGACTTCTAGAAGTAGTGAAGTCAAATTTAGTCATGGAAGAGGTCTATCAAAGCTTTGTAGTTTTTCACCAATAAAATCAGTGGTTAGGTTAGACAGATGGCTCAGTGGTCAATGTAACTGCATTACCAGCAGGAAGTCCTGAGTTCGGATACCCAGCACCCATTTTAAAGCTACTGGAACTCAATGCTAATAATTTAGAGACAGACCAACCACATGAGCACACTGGTCAGACAGTTTAGCTTAATCTGCTAGAGTTAGATTCCATATCAGACACTTTCTCTGCAAGTAAGATAGAGTGTTGTTGTGGAAGCTTACTTTTGGTTTTTGTATGAAATAAATTTTTTGTTCACTGTTGGGAAAAGGCAGCTAGGCCTTGTCATTTTGTATTGTCTGCAGGCATTGGATTTATGGGGGGAAGGGATGTTTCATTGCTCAGGATCTGCATGTACTACCAGGAGAACACCTAAGGATTTCTGTAACAATAAATGCACATGAGCAGAGATCCTCAGGGTTCCACTGTCCAGCATTGCCCTTGCCATGGTGGTTGTTCCCTCTGCTGAGTCTGGCAGGGATTATATCTAAGAAATGGCCACCGTGTCCTCTTTAGGTAGGCCACCACAGCAACATGCTTCTACAGAGAGTGCTGTTGGAAAGAGACCCCACTGTGTACATTTGACCCAAACACACACTTTTATCATTAAGTGTTCCTGCACATACCACCCACACTCAGTCTCTCCATTCACCTCCTACCCCCACACTAAAAAAAAATTCTTGGCTGAAAGGACTTTTGAGTTTTCTATTTTTGCATTGTAACAAAACATTATCAAGCCTAAGTGAGAAGAATAGAATAGATATCTTGAATTGGTGAGCAAGACTTTTCCAGATAACTGAAAGATGTCCAACATTTAGAGGACGTATACAGGTTCATGCTTGAAACATGCTTGTGCATTGCTCTATGCATAATTACCCTTGTCCCATTTAATTTGAGTCTCTTCGCTGTCACAAACTGTCACAACAAGTATAATAGTTTGTGAGATTGCTATGGGAATGTACAATGAGTTACCCAAGTTGATTGAAATTTGGGATTCTGTGAACTTAGATTTTATTCCAAGTAAAGAAGGTTTGCAATCATTCAAACTGCAAGTATAATGAATAGAACTTCAGTTCTCATATACTAAAACTGTCTAGACTGAAAACTGAGTATGAATTTACTTAGCCACAAATCTTCCATGACAAAATACAGTATCGTGTTGGGAGCTTGAACTATTGATGATAAGAAATGAAGATAAAGATCTGCTCATATATATATGGAGTGAACAAAAACATTTATCCAGTATCCTAGATTCAGGAAAGCAATATTAAAGGATTTAAATACTTACAAAGTTACGTTTTAAAGTTTTCTTCAGCTCTATGACAAACTCAGATAAAATTTTTCAATCCACTGTGCTCAGATTTAATACTGTGCCTCAGTTTATTTCAGAGTTAGTTTCATACTACTGAAATTATTTGAAGCTATCTGAAGCCAAATAGAAAACAGATATATAAGATAATATTTTAATATATATTCATTATCAACGACGTAGTACACTATGTTAGTTTCTCAAAATATTAAAAGTGGGCTACATAGATGTAATTATGCTGAACCATTACAATAACCAAGATGTAATCAGTACAACTGTTTATCGACAAAAAATAGGAAAAACAGATACATAATTTATGCATAAATACAGCATTATTTAGGCATACAGAAATTATATCATTTGCAAATATGTGAATGTACCAGGTGAATATGATTTTAAATGACACGGGAAACCACAGAAGGACAAATAATTATAGAATTTAATATGCATTGAGTCTAAACAAGTTAGTTTATATAAGTAGAGAGTGGATTGATAGTTATCAGGTATGGAAAGAGAGGAATGGAAAGATGTTAAAAGATACCTGTATTTAACTACTTATTTGGATTAATTAAGGCATTTGTTTTACATGGTAGTTATAATTAATAAAAATATTTGTTTCTGAATGTTAAGAATACATTTGAAAACTATGAAAAAATACATGTGTGAGAGAATGCATATAAGGTAGAGTATTTGATTATTCCATAAAGAATATGTAATCGAGTATAAGATATTCCACATGTTAAGTATATGTAAATTTTTACCCATCAAAATTCATAATATATTCATAATATAAGAATTATTCTTCATATCAGAAAAAAAATTAACAACATCTCTGGGAAACAGGTATATGATATTAAAAGACTATTTTGCAAACAGTACAGATCATGAGTTATTTTTTCTCTTTTTTAAAAATTCATTTTCTTTTTTTGTATTTATATGAGTACTCTATATGCATGTATACCTGCATAACAGAAGAGAGCATCTATACATGGTTAGACATCACCATGTGGATTCAGGAAATTGAATTCATGACCTCTGGGAGAACAGTCAGTGCTATTAACCAGTGAGCCATCTCTCCAGACCTATACTTTTCTTTCTTACTTTCAAATGAGTGATCCATTTATATTTTTTTTCTCAGTGAAATCAGAGAAATACTTTTCTACAAGAGCTGATGTCTAAAAAAAAATAATAGTTTAGGAGAAATATTTTTCTTAAATTTCCCTGAATCCATTAGCAAACTGAAATTAGACCTTGTGGTAGTTGACGTTTTGAAGCTCTGAGCAAATGGCAAAACTGACTTTTATAGTGATGTTAGAAAGACTTTCTGGGTAAATAGTCTCATATTTGTTGTTTTAGCTCTTATGAAGCCACATTTACTTTTGGCTTTTAGTGTCTTTGCTACTCTCTTCAAGTCAGATGCTGAAAGGAAAAATTACCATGGAAACAAATAGGAGCTGGTATAATAGGAGTTTAATGTTTACTCATGAGCCAAGAGATGTTATATAAAATACTTTTCAAATTGCTTTGAAGAAATCTTTATTCTCTCTGTGTGTTATACATGGTGTGTATGTTGGATGCATGTGAGTCTATGTATAAACACATCATGAGTACATACACACATGTGGATCACAGTAGGACATCGGCATCTTTCATTACTCTCAGTCCTGCTTATTTCTTTGTTTATAGCAGAAAGCTGAAAAGGAAAATATATTTGATGTGTCCGCACCAGGTTACAGAAAATGATCTCAAGTGGTAACCCCAAGCTCATTTTGGTTCCTGGCATGAGATGAAATTTTGAATAATGGACCAGTTTCATACTGCCTCGTTTAGAGACAGGTTTGGGGAAAGAACCAGATCTCTAAATTTCCCAGCCATGGATTTTTTTATGATTTGTCTGTCTCTACTTCCAAATCTTGGATTTCAGGGGCCACTAGGCATTTCATGTTTTATATGGGTGCTGAGAATTTGATGTTGAGTCCTCTTGCTTCTCAAGAATGAATTTTACTCATTAATCCATCTAATCAATCCATTTGTGTTTATTCTAAAAGTTGATGTTGTGCACTTTTTCAATCTTCTTACACTAATCACTTGATGCAAACTTCCTTGTAGAGGAATAGCCAGCACTGTGTGAAAGCAAAGGTCTACATTCCAAGGGCTACTTTCAGAGGACTTTGTGGTCTGAATGGAATGCAGACACACCTTTAACCCAGTACTCAAAAGGCAGTGGTGGTCCACCCCTAAGATCTGGAAAAGAAATTCCCAAGAAAGAAACAATGTAGAAGCAGAACCTGAGGCACAGCTCAGAAGTCAATGTCACATAGAAAAAGAAGTCTGAGATGAGTCAGATTGAATGGTAGACAAAGTAACTAATGAGACAAAGAGTTAGCAATGTAAGGACATGTCCAACTCTCACAAGAAAAGGCCCGCTCTCAACTGTGTAAAAGAAGAGTTACATAGGAGTTAGAGGAGTCAGTAAGAGGAGTCAGTGGAGGAGCAGTTACAGACTTAGTTGAACAGTCAAATGAGAAGCAGACTGAAGAGTCAGTTGAACTAGAAGAGTCAGAATTCAGAAGGACCTGATACGTTTGTCTGTCAGCAGTGGGTCTCTTCTACCCTAGAAGGTTCTACCCTTCTAGGTTCAGCCTCGCAGATTAGATGGTCTGGATTGTAGGAAGGCTGAAGTGTTTACGATCAAGGATTAAGATTAGATTATAAGAAGAAAATGTTGGACGGTTCCAGGGCTCCAGTGATTTAGTTAAACAAAAGAATAAACTGTCCTTTGCCCCAAACTAATGTCTATATCTCATGGTTCTGCAGCCACATCCACATCTACTACTATACTTCCTGAATACAGTGACTTGAAGAATGAACTAAACAGTCAGTCACATACAAACTGAGCACAGTTTGTGGGGCTTGTTAAGAAGGAGGATTTCAAAAGAGAATGGAGAAGACAAAAGAAAGACATAGAAAGTGAAAATAGCTGTATTTTGTCAAACTATTAAAGTGTTTTTAAAATGAAGTCATGAATATACTAAAAGTACTTAGTTCACCTCTTAGAAAACACTAAATGATTTATTTCTCTCCAAAATCTGTGCTCCAAAAGTAGTTTAAAATAGTCTGTTTCATTTTTTTTTAATTTTTTAAATTTGTTTTGAAAACTTGATGCAGTGTACTGTATTAATCGTTCTCCCCTCTGTCTCCTCCCTCCACATCTTCCTACTGTTTCTCAAATTCATGTCTTCCTATTATTTGTTGCAATTGTTATATATATGTGTGTGTGTGTGTGTGTCTGTGTGTGTATAAATACAGTCTGCTGATATCACTTAGTGTTGCTCATACTTCTTTTAACAAAATATTTAATCATCCCACATTAGATAAAATGCAGAACACAGTATGTTCAAATTACAAATAAATTCATCTGTGATGTAAACCAGACATTTAGAGTATCTGCCCATTAAAAAAATGGCTTTTATGAAAATCAAAAGACAATTTCTCACAATTAACAATGAAGTCTCTATTACCCAAATGGGGTTTTCCCATGGGAAAACATGGGTAATTCACTCCGAACTGATATGAACTTTCAGACTAAGTAGTTTAGAGGAAATTCAGTTATCTCCCAAGAATTATATGATCTCATTTTATATGCAATGCAACTTCAAGACTGTTGTATCATGTAATTTCTCTAATTTTAGCACAATAATATCTTAGATTTCAATAAAAGGAATTTTTAAGTATAGTTTAAAGGAATTTTCTTCAGTAAATGAACCCCATAAAATCAAATTTTGATGTAAGATGATGAAGTAATAATGCAGAACCATCATTTTCTTGTATTTGTCTGCAATGTGAATGTATAAAATTTAAAAATGCAATGAATGATGATTATTTACAGGTTTAAATCCTTTACAAACAAGTTCTCTATGTTGTTAAGTGTTCTGAAATAACAATATATGTGAATATTGTAAACTTAATAGTGAGACAAAGAAAATTATGTTTTAAATGTAATTTTTCAAAAGTATACTTTATTTTGAATAAATTTTCTCCATTTTAATATCTGCTATCAGGCATCTTTATATTTGCTAATTTTTGTACAAATAAGTGTTTGGAATTATTAGACAAACCTCTATAATATATATACACATGTATGTGTATATATTTTTATATGTATGTGTGTATATATTATATACATGTATATATATAGATTTATATAGATAGATGTATACAGATAGATAGATGTATATTTACACATCTATGTATGTATATTTATGTATATAAATGTATATCTATACATTTATCAATATCTATTCTCTCTCTCTCTATATATATATATATATATATATGATATTATATAACTAGTTTTTGTAATTTTACTGCTTTTGTAAAATTTATAACATCTGTGTGTTTTATTTTGCCAAATTTTGAAGGTACAATATGATTCCCTAAACATTTCTCAAGTGTATCTAAACATAAATTGTCCAGAAAAAAATGCTATAATCGTATATGTTATTGTAACTCACCAATAACTAGTCATATGTTCAGACTGTAGTTACCTTGTGTATTCAAAAGGCAATGATATCTATACCATTTTCCGTGCTTAATTTTCCATAATTGTTCTACTCGCTCCTCTGTGATCATATCTGGGCTTTGAAAGGGTGACATAGATGTCTTGTTTAGGGCTATGCTTTAAACAGTCAGTTACTCCTAGCATTTTATGTTTCTATTTTGACCATCACTTATTTCTAAAAAGTTTTCTCTGACCGAAGGGGAGAGCTGACTAGTTTGTGGTTATGAACATAAATGTTTATAAATCAATTTAGCTACATGTCTGTTTTCCCAAATAGCAGGACTAGATCTCCAAACAGCCTGTGACTTCCACAGCCATAGGATTTTGATTATCATTTTAACACCTAACATATGTTATTTCCTAAGATCTGTGTGGCAAATACAATCAAGATATGCTTGGTTACCTCCCAGAACACTCATGCCAATAATGTACTAGTCAGCACATCTTGCCATGAGGTTCAGTTACTGTGACACTTAAGCTCTACAGCTGGGCTTTTACCGATGATGGCATTTTCTGTACAATAGCACTCATGCTCTGAATGTTAGCCAACAGCAAGTTTCCATTTCAGTTCCAGTTTGGCTTTCCTGTGTAATATACCTAGAATGTGTCATTTCTTCAGTAATGTATTGATATCTAGTTTTATTGGCAACTTAGAGCAATGACAATACTTTGTAATACATGTGATTGTCTTACGAAACTAAGCTTTACAAAACACAAAATAATACTTTTAAAGGTTTAAAAACAAAGAAATGCTGCTTTGATATACAAACATATATTGTACAGTTTTGAAAAAAGGAATTGTAAATGGTAAAATTCATGGTAGTATCACTTCTTCATTGTATTTTGGTTTAACTATTATGCAAATATAATTTTCCTTGTTGATTAACAACGTAAAATTTGCCATTAGAAAATTAACGTGCATCATTGCATTTTTCTCAAATCAAACCTAATTTGTATATAAAATTTAGATCAATATCTACATAATTTTCACATAGCTCAATTAGATTTATACCACCATGATAAAAATACTTGAATTTTTCAACTTAAGTAGAAGAAAATATCATTTGAATCAAGATTTCAGGTCATTCTCATGTGCAGTTTTGTTTTTTTCATGTTTTTATGTCACTTGTTTGCTTCTGATAATAATGTAGAACATAATACTATTTATAAATGCATGGGGAAATGTAGCAAGTTGTTCATCATATGAAATCTTATAAAATAAAGGGAGGTGTAGGAAAGAATCTGCTTCTAATAGCTCACCATTCCTCAAGGTTCAAATCTATCACTGGGAACCACCTTCTAAGAGTTTTAACATCTCTCTATAATGCTGCAGCCTAGAAACCAAGTACATGGGCACAATGAGGAAGGGGAAGTTCTGAGTCGTTGAAAGAGACTTAAAGTTAATGCTAAAAGGTAATAACTTGAGAAGAAAAAGAATGATAAGTTTGGAATTTCATATACAAAGTCCATTGAATGTATACTGGCACACTTAAAATCAATTATGCATGGACACACATTAACAAATAAACTGATGATCACCATAACTTTAATTCAAGTATAATTCACTGAAAAAAATAATTAATATTTAAGGATGTTTAAATTTTATCAATAAAAGTTATTTATTGCAATCATGACATACTCATTTTAAAAGTCTTAATATTTATTTTTAATCAGAAATAATATTCACTTATTTTTATTTTATATGCACTGGTATTTTGCCTTTGTATGTCTACATGAGGCTGTCAAATTTCCCAGAACTGGAGTTACAGAGAGTTGTGAGCTGTTATGTCAGTGCTGGGAATTGAACCCAGGTCTTCTGGAAGAGCAACCACTGCTCTTAATCATTGGGCTATCACTTTACCCCAAGTTTCATCATACTTGGCTTTTGGTGATTGGTACTTAGTATAGTATTGTACTAACAAAGTCTGATTGTAGATAGTAATTTAGGATTATAATTTGGTGTCAGTGATGAAGACGTAACATTTATTCATCTAGACATTCACACTCTTGTTAAAAGCAATGGTGGTTTTCTTTTTCTACTTTGCAATGATGAGTAGAGGACCATTTCATTCATCTAAGTTATTCAATGAGTGTTTGCAAATTATAATTGCTTCTAATCTATTTAAAGTAAAAATAAAAGATAAAATTTCAGCCAAGGGTGGTCCTTGCAATGTAGGAAATCTACATTTTTCACAACAGGAAAATGTGGTATTTGTAAACAATTCTCAAGGATTAGTGGGTTCTAAGTAACACATATGAGCATGAAGCTGCAATGTGCTACCTAACAGTCTAGATTGCAAATGACAATGATGCCCTGAGCTTTTAAAATGGTTGACATATTTATTCTATAAGGAATGATAAAAATTTGAGTAGATTGATATATTTAACACAATTTATGCAATTATTTTAACTGGCTCATAAAAAGTGAAATTAAGTATATGCATAGTAATTTAATATATGAATCAAATATCATGTTACAGAATTAACATTCATGTGCTTTTTAATGAGAAAATTAAAATGAATTCTACACTAAAATTACAATACATAATGCAATTCAGCAAGTAAATCATAGCATCTCTAGGTGGACACTGAATTCTAATGGCCGAGATATTAAATATCCATTCCTCTTCTTCAATCATTCATAAAAGTGGGTGACAGAAAAGAGTTACTTAAATTACAGTTTTATCCTGGGTTAGACTGTGACTAAGAACTCTTAACATTGCATGCTCAGTTTGCAGTCCTCAAATAGACATATTTTGTGTTGAAACCTAGAAATATATAGCTTTGGTCTCATGTATTTTCTGTGTGATTCTAGCTTCTACGGTAAGCAAAAGTCAATTTTAGAGGTTCAAATGCAATATGCATGCAAGTGGCCTGGAAAATTATGCACAGTTTCATCCACTGTGTTTTATCCTCACATTCATGTATTACATCTGAATAATGAAAGCTGTTAATGGAGAAGTATTAAAACCAGTTATATAAATATTATGGCAGTCTGCATTGTGAATATGAGCCATGACATTATAAGGCATTGTTATTGTGCAAGCTTTATAATATTTGACTGCAGTTAGCTTCAATTTAAAAGTCTCAGTATGTGCATGTGTTTGTGTACTCATGCATATACAAACAGGCATATACACAGAGTATATATTGTTGTAATTATTTGACATGCATATCAGTGTATTTTAAAACTATCAATTCACATCAAGCAGATGTTTCTATCTATTCACATCACAGAGATTGGAGCTCTACAATAGAAGGTACTTTAAAGATATTTTTTACTTTGTGAGAATTTTTACATCATAAAACTCTACACTGCAAAAACTGAGTGGGGACAATTTTCTTCAATAAATGCAGCTGGGCAGGAAATGTGAGATAGTTGTGAAAGGATTTTATCTTCCTGATGACTGAGATAACATTGCACTAATAGAGTTACAGTGTTTCATCATCTTTTTCCAAAAATAAGTCAGCCTTTCTTCAGGAAAAGGAAATCAGAGATGTGGAGTTTGAAAGAGGTATCAATACTGTAATAGGTTCCGGAAAAGATTAATTCTATTTCCATAATACGAGGCTTTGTGAAATTGAGGAATGGAAAATGCAGCTCAGAAACCTTCAATCTAGCATGTAGTAAATGTAGTAAATGAATTCCTTAATGTAATCATATTCTAAGTTTATATTTTTTTACAAAGAGTATAAATGTTTGTCTATTACAGCATGCACTTATTTATTTATAGCAACCAGTGCTGGTAAAAAAATTCAGCCACTAATCTGACAGTTTTGCAATTAATCATATGAATTTCATCAGAAGAGGTCATGAATGCAAATTAATGTTTTAAATTTACAATACGATTATTTAAAAAATAAAAAGGATCTTTTTACTGGTATGTGATGTATTTAAATCTGTACAATAATTTTCTTTTTAAGAGGGCATGTCATATATAATGTTATATATTAATTTAAGTAAATAAATAAAAGAGGGCTATACCATTTATAAATGTTAAATCATCGTACTTGTGGGTAATTTTAACTTATTTTATGATAATGATAAAATTAAATAAATCTGCATTTTTTGTAAATGTCTGTGTGTATAGTGTAAATTTATATATGCCTGTTTGCATGTGTGTGACTTCACCTGTGTGTGTACATGCAGGTGAAGGGCTCGAGGTTAATGTCAGGAATCTTTATTGTTCTTTGACTTATTCATTGAAAAATATCTCTCACTGAACTTGAGATCCTTGATTCAGGTAGTCTAGCCAGCTAGCAGACTCAGGGAACCTCTGAATTTGTGTCTCACCTTCTGCGTGTTAGAATAGCCGCTCTCTTTATGATCACGGTATGCACAGCTATCATGCTAATTGCTCTACTCTACCTATTTTTTTTCTAAAGTATTTATTTTCAATGTGTATGGGGGTTTTGACCAAATGTATGTCACCATTCTACTTATGTGCTTATTGTCCACACAGCCAAGAGGGTTTCCTATTCCCCGGAGTTGGAGTTACATACAGTTGGAAGCTGCCATGTTTTTTTTTTTTTTTTTTTTTTTTTTTTTCCTGAGAATCAAATCAGTATCCTCAGAAAAGAGCAAACACTGCTCTTAACTTCGGAGGCATCTCTCCAACCCCCTCATTTTCTCTTCTTACTGGATCCTTTTAAAATAAAATCTTTCATTTAAATTTAAAATAAATTTTTTACTGACTTTAAAGAATGTGAAATCAGTACCCTTTTGAAGTTTAAAAATCCATTAGTTGCAAAGCATCTTGGCAAATTTTTAATTCTTCATGTGAATTGTTTGCACCTGATTAAAACAGAAGTTAAAAGTACACTGACTTACTTTTTAATTGCCTGCAGTTATCTTTCACAGGATAGAGGAAGTACACAGCTTAACACTCAGTCCTTATGTTTACGGAATTTTCTTATTAGTTTACTAGACATTTGAAATAAAAATATGAGCCTTCCAGTTTTATTTTCTACATGTATTCACTTTCATCAGTCTATTTCCTTCGTACAAAAAAAGAGTACTAGAGGGGGAAAAAAAAAAAAAAACTTAGAGAAATTTGCCAAATACTTGGGTCAGATTTTCTTTCATTTATTAATTTATTATTTATTTTTTTTTTGTCTTTTTATTTGTTTTTTTTTTTGAGATAGTGTTTCTTTTCTGTAGCCCTGGCCGTCCTGAAATTCACTCTATAGGCCAGGTTAACCTCAAACTCAGACATCTGTGAGTCTCTGCCTCTAGAATGCTGAAATTAAAGATCTGTGCCAATGCCGCCCAACCACCCAACACAGATTTCCATTTTTAGGTAATATCTTTCTCAGTTTTGAAAACAAAAGACACTTACCCATTTTATTTAACATGTTATTGAAAATGAATTGTTGGAAATATCAGAAAGACAAAATATCTTTTTGTTTTGGTTTGGGTTTTTCAAGACAGTGCTTCTCTGTTGTAATGCTTTCTGTCCTGGAACTCACTCTGTAGAATATGCTGGCCTCAAACTCACAGAGCTCCACGCCTCTGCCTCCCAAGTGCTGGGAATAAAGGTATGTGCCATCACTGCCTGGCCACTTTTCTGCTTTTAATGGGGGCATCTTGTGAAACTAATAGGACTAGGATATTTATCCATTTCTCTTAATTCAGTAAATGTCCCATTTTCATCTTCAAAACGTTCATAATGTTAATAATTCCAGTACTCATTTCACACAGAAATTTCAAGATGTTTCTATGTCGTTGCATGCAGTATAGTGTTCAACTGGGAATTCTTGAGGCAATTATTTTGCATTGCAATGTTTTTAAAATTTAAATTGTTCTTCTCTGAAGCAGCTGTGTAATTGTATTATAACAAAATGTCTTGTGAGCCTTTCAACCTATCATTCCTTACCCAGAATAAGCATCCATAGAGAACTGAAAAGTTTGTGCCGTCTCCCTATAGCTTCATGAAATCTATTTTTTGCTCTGTCTGAATTCTCAAATTCCCCATTGATATTTTCTTAATAGAATACTAGGAAGTCTAGTATATTTTTAAATCTAGGTTTCCTTCCACATGGTTACTTTCTGAAAACTGATTTCATTTTCTATGGTCATGATTACAACAGATGATAACTTTCAATTCTTAAATGCATAGGTTATTTTCTAAGTTTGCTAGCTTCTTTTTAAAAATCTGTTAAAAATATCAAAGTGCAACTGTATTCAGTTCCCCTTAATGGAATGGACTCTACTGTTTTGTTTGAATTTGTACAAATTCTTGTAGTTAGCCATATCCAGTCATTGGTGGTAAGAACTGAAATGATTGTTTCTGAGTGTATACTTGTTCGTGTAATGTATTTGATGAGTATGGAGATAGGTGGTGCCACTATCAGTTGCTGAAGCGTGCATTAACTTGGTTACTAAATTTACCCAGTGACATCAACTGAGTGAATGAATGTCCATGAAGTTCTACTTACAGAGCTACTATCCAAGGCATATGTCATGCCTATATTCTTACCTAGGTTCATCTTCATTTTCTGTCATTTCTCCTCATTGCAGTGGGACATGTCTTCCAATAATTAAAATTTAGTATTATTTTAATCCCACTTGAGATGCATTTCAGCTGCTTGAATTTAGCTGAACTCTTTTCATTGTTCATATTTTTTTTTATAAATTTTTATTTTATTTATATGTTTACTGCATCCTCATTCGACAATAGTTCTTAAATTTTGAAAAATCTTTTGTTTTCTGGGTACTTTTTAAAAATTGTTTATTACCTCCTTTTCTCCATTTATCTAAGAAGGATAGACTGGGCTTTAGAGTAATTATATGTTAAAAATCTAATTTGCCCCTCGGTAACATCTTTAAATGAATAGGCTATGCCTATGGGAAATTTTGGTTATTTTAAGAAAAAAATACCATTCTTTGGCTGTCTGTGGCTTACTGTTGAAGTTATGGAATAGTAACCTACAGATGGTATTTCATGACGTTGTGGAATAAACTACGGTTTGTAATTCAAGTTCTGTGTCATTGTTACTGGACTCAACTGTGAGGCTTCACACGCTGAGGTTTTATTGATTAGTCAGGTCATTTGGAAAATCTTTTCTGAAAATATAATTATTCTAGCCCAGGAATTTTTTTTTTTTAATTTTCAGGTTGTGCAATATAAGCTTTTAATGGAATACTTGATAACGGCTTTTGTCTTGACTATGACTTTACTGGACAAGAACTTGGCTTTTATTCTCATGATTTTATGAGAACTGCCACACCTGTATTCTGGTGTTTGTTTGTTTTGAAGACAGGACCTTACTGTGTAACTCTAGTTGTCTTAGAACTCTCTACGTAGACCAGGTTGGCCGCAATCTCACAGAGATCTATCTGACTCTGCCTCTCAAGTGCTAGGACTAAAGGAATGTGCCACTATGCTGCTTTATATTCTTATTTCATGTATTTATATGCTCCTAAATGTGGGCAGTTACTTCCACATATAATATATAAAGAAAAAATTAAATAGGTAATAGCATGATTAAATAAAATGATAGCATAATAAAATAAAATATGTATTTATTATTTTAATTATTTTAAATGCTCTAGGACAGAACTTGGAAAGCATTCTAAACGTACTATGTACTCCATTTACAAATGTTTCCATTTTCATTTCATATCTTAGTTTGTCTGTTTTTTTAGGTCAAAAATTCTAACAAAATTCTAAGTAATTTTATGAATAGCATATGTCTGTGCATTTTGAAATATTTCTATACAAGAGTTAAGCAATTCTGTTCAAGTTTGTAGTTTTTATGACCCTAAATGTTTCAGAGTAAGCAGAAGATTTAATTTAGTAAGACAGATGCATCACAATCTAGTAACATTTACCTCTGCAATACATTAAAGTTACTAAAAGCATACCACAAATGGTATAGCAGCAAATGAATAGATTTCTTAAAACTTATTTATGTAATTGTAAGGTTTTCAATTTTGTACTACCTATACAAACCCTGAAAATATTGATTTTTTTTGAAAATTGAAAAATAAATTATTTGATAAAGATGTGCATAAATACATAACAATGTAGCACTGAAAAAATTATCAAGGAATTAATTTCATGTGGTTTAAGCTAATAGGTAAAAAAGATTTAAGTCATCATTGGCTATTCAATTTGTTTTCCCGAAATAGGGCAACTTCTGCATCTCATGTTATTTATGATGTAAGAATATGAATTTAAGAAACAATAATGATTGGTTTCAGACTATTTCATAAGAAATAACATTTTCAGTAATGCATAAGTGAAAATATTCAAGCTACTATACTCTGTATATTAAAACTAGAAGCATAAGAGGAGAAATAAATATCTATTTCTAACACATTCATACAGAATGTCACAATGTAGTCGCTGCATTTTTTTTTGTTTATTGTATATTTCAGCATCTGGCATAAAATCACAATAGTGTCTTATACTGAAAAAGTTTTGTTTGAAAGATTTACAAACATTTCTTATGAATTACATGATTTTGTATTGTAAAATTTACTTGAATAACAAAGGAAACTTAAATTACTGATACGTACTTTACTTAACAAATTATTAACGTTTTCCTGTCTAGACATTGATTAAAAAACAGTCCTTACAATCAAAGCTTTGTTATTTGTTTTGTTGCAAGTGGATAGTGTCATGAAATAAAGAAAAAAGGGACGCCACACTGAATGTAAATGAAAGTCATCTGTCTTATTCTGAAATGGCATCCTAATCATCCAACCATCTCTTCCTTTGACATCTAGAGGCCTCATTGTGTGCTCATTGATGAATGCTTTGCTCAGAGAGAGCACTTTAAGCTGCTGAAAGTCAGGGCATCTGCCAGTGTTATGCTTATGTGGCCTGACACAAAACCTCCTCTGTTGTTTGCCTGACAGAGAAACATGAGTGTCCTGTTTCAACAGAAAGCCTTTTATGAAGTGCTTTAACTTCAAATGTCTTTGCCAAACATTGTCCCATCCACAAACAACTTTAAGCAGATATTTGACATTCAAGTTCATGTTCAACATCCTTAGCAGATATTTACTAGGAAAATTTTTCTTAAAGCTTCAATTTTAAAGAAATATTTTGATAAGAACCTGGAAGCTGGCAATCCATCAATGGCATTTTGTTAACTATAATGACTAGGAGTGCCACAGCAGACTGCATTTTGACATCATTTCAACTACTTTTCCTTTTCTTACTTGGCTTACTAAACACACTGGCTTTATGCTCTTCATTGCCTTTGAGACAATCTTACGTGTACCTGCAGACTCCATTAAAATTAATGTGTATTTATCTCATTTTTTAACATTCTCAAACATTTGTGTCAACTATAGTCACTTTAACCCTCATATTCTACAAAAATTACTCTTGTAAAGTCAACTATGCCTTTACGAGACAAAGGGAAATGGTCTGTGTGTTCTGAAATACTGACACATATTTCTTTCCTAGAGCATTTATTCCATTTATTCCATAATTTTTTCATGTCTATTTATCTTAAGTGAAGAATGAAGTGGTTTTTTAGTGACTTACCGAAAATATCTGGCAAAATCTTTGGTACATACTGAAACTTCAGTAGTATTTAATAGAGGTGTATTAGAGGTATTTAATTGAGGATGCAATATCACTAAATGTTCTAGTATTCTTATCTGATTTACCTGACATCCTGAACTTATAACTTTGAAGTGAGATGCTGGTCATAGTATCTGCCCTAACCAATGGGTAATAAATGGTGTCATTTCTAATCCAAGAATAGTACCATCTCCGTGTTGGGTAGTAATCTTGAAAATGTGTGTTTAGAGAAAATGCAAAGTGAATAATTCACTCAGAAGTGCTGCCAGTAAAAATCAACTGCTCTGGATACAACAGGAGACAGAATTTCTGCCAGAATTAAACTTCTGTTTATTATTCTGGGATTCTTCCCTGAAAGGAAAATGAAAATTCAGTACATTGCATTCAACTATTAAAAGGCTATGAAATAAGAGACAGGCTGTTCTCAATCTCCTCAGTTGTTGTACACATGCGAACTGATCATCTCTGTTTAAAAACTGGATACATCCTTTTGTGAAAGGTCAAACATTTTATTGTAAAAATTCCAAGGCAATATGTATACTTTAGCTGTTTTGACTTCTCCCAGTACCATAACAAAGAAATGTAGATACTGCATGCAACTTATCAGATTCCCCAGGGAGAAAAACCAGTTTGTCCAACCATTGCATTGCTCTGTTCTGGGAAACCCCTGAAGAAATATATTTCCCTTGGAGGAGTCTAAATGAAAAAATAACAACTCCAAAGAGAGTAACTTACAAATTTTAATTTAATGTTTTTAATTTCTGGCCCCTGGAAAACTTATTTTGTTAACATTCCGTGTGTAAGTATGAAATGCCTGTCTTAGGCAGGTCTATGTAAAGAAAACAAACTTCACAATAACTTGAATTGTCGTTGAATGAGTTAGCAGCTTATTCATAAAAATAACATTTTTTTTTAACTTGAACCAAATAAGCAATTAGAGTCTAATGTATATAATTTGAATATTTTCATATATTCTTATAGTGATCTGAGTGGTTCTATCCTTTTAAGAAAAAAAAAAAACCTCTAATTAACAGGTAATTCAAAGTAAATATGAAGTATAATTTTAAGTAACATGAAAGTTTGCACATCATGAGTATGAAGAGATGAGCATTGCATTCATCCAGTTTAAGCTTCTCTGATGGTTTACAGAGTACACAGCAGCAATAGAAAATATTTGAGCAGCTTGAGCTCTTAAAAACAGAAAAGAGAGCAATGTTAAAGACAGTGGAAAATCTAATCCTGGGGAAGAAAATCCCTAATGCTTAGCTAATTATTCTTCTCACAAAAATCCCTGTTTTGAATGTTTTTTAGTACAGAATACAAAGAAATCTCCTTTTGTTTGTGTACATGCATGTAGAGAGCAGAGGAGAAGAGAGAGGAGAGAGAAGAGAGAGAGAGAGAGAGAGAGAGAGAGAGAGAGAGAGAGAGAGAGAGAGAGAGAGAGAGAGAGAGAGATTGGAAGCAAAATAAAAGAAATAAAATTCAATGGATTTTTTTTCTGTCTGTGCTTCACTATTTTTTTTTTCTTCTGATACTTTACTAAAGAATATAAAGTATGTTGGAACAGTAAGACAAAGAATATAAAGAATTGAAGACAAATGTAAAAATGACAGTTATAAAGTCCTAAAGAATTTTAAGTACTGATTATTAGTTAAGTTGTTCAAGTATGCTAGACATAGCTAAGTCATATTACATGGTTATTAATAGTGTGTGGACAGATCAGACATTGAGTCACTAAAGAGATCTTTATTAAAACAGGCCAGTGACCGACCACAAAGCCACTTTAGTAAGTTACTGAAAATTGTGTCAGCAGATTTCATTGCCCCACGCTAATTAAGAACAGGCAGATGGCATAGGGCTATATGTCTACCAGTCCATTTTTGTAACTTCATAGAACTGCCCTTGAATTGACATACTTGTTTTTCCCTGAGTTAGTTCATGTACATGAAGAAAGCAGTATTGTTTCCTCTGTCCTCTTTGAAAACATCCACATATCCATCCCATGTACATTTCACTGAATGATTTTCCATTATACTCCAATCTGTAAGTTGAATTATCATTTATGCTGGCTTAAAAGATTTGAATGATTTTAGTTTTTGTTTTGTTTTTTTTTTTTGATTGAAAGAACAGCAGAAAAGAAATAGCTAACCTTTACTTTTCACCTGTAACAACTAGAAATAGATTTATATGAATAATGTCTTTTAACATAGACTCTAAGATATCATGTTCCATTATGGTCATGAAGAGCAAGAATCTGAAAGTGAGAACATTCAACAAGCCAGTTATCACCTTGATGTTCACTGGGGAACAAAAGTACTGCAAACAAAATTATTTGTACAGAGTGACAAAATACAACAAATCTTTATCTCCACACTTCTTACTCCCACTAGTAAATATTTTATATTTCTGAGCTAGGTTTAGAAAATGTCAGTAAATTCATGTAAACTAAGAGTTTTGAGCCTAAATCTTGAAACCAGGGCTATCTAAAGATTCAGGTAGACTGAAACTAGTTCCAGAGTTACAATGCAGATTTTCTGTGAGACATTATTAAACTGTTTATACATGCACCACCATTGTCTACTGAATACTGGGATTAAAGCTGTGTGCCAACATTCTTTCTAACCTAGAACAGCCATGCTGATGGATTAAAATGTTGAATATTCTTCTACAGGTTAAGACTCAGATGTGGTGGATAAATCTAAGAAAAAACTGATATGTGGTATTTCTAACTATATACTGAGACCACTAAGCATTTTCAGGTTTTACTCATTTCAAATGTGAAAATAAATCCTTGATTTTCATACATTGCTGATCTTCATAGTGATGAAAATCAATATATAATGTCTTTTTACTAAAAGGTACTTTTTAAACAGAGATTTAGATATTTCTTTTACTAAAAGCTTCCACTTAAACCATTATAGAGTTTGAATGTGTTAAATAGTTATGTAAAGAATTAATTATAAGAACCTGAAACAATTGTGCCTAAGTAGATCATGAAACAAAATAGTTATACTTGAAAGTTAAGGAAGGACATCTATAACTCTCACTCCCCCTCAAAAAGGGCAAGAATTCTGAGTATATATCAGACATTTACTTCATCATTAAAAATTTGATTAACTTGAAAAAAATATTTACACAAAAACACATATATAAACATCCATAAAAATAGAGGATGTATGATACTCATTAAATGATATCTCAAAATCTGACAACATCTGGTTTGAGTTACATTAGTTTCACATACTTTCATGAGAATATATATGCAGTTTGCGCCAAGAGGAACGAAAATAAACATAAAAAAACAGGTAACTTTGTAATCCAAGATTATTCTTGGGTACTTAAAGAAATACACTCCAAATAGTACTGTATACTTTTACAATATCTTTTTAAAATCAATTACTTAAATTACTAAGAAATTAGCTATAGAAAATGCATTGATCTTTCTCCTATACTACTGACATAAAAATGTACCTATGTTATTAAGCAAGCCCAAGACTTACAAATTTTAGTTCTGTGCTAAATCTTATGTGTACATGAATTAAAATGTCAGCTTTCTTTCAATTTTTCCCATTTTAAATGTAGTCCTCTAAGAAATAAGATATATAGTCATCTTTGCACAACACCATTAAAATTCAGTTTCCCAAGGACTTTCATTTATTTAGAATTATCAAGTGAATTTCAGATTAAAACACAATTATTTTGATATTATAAAATCTTATATAATTTTATTACCCTCTAATTCTTAGTTTAAAGTTTGTGAATATAGTTTACTTTTACTACAGTACAGTCATAGTTTTCAATTATAGAACTTTTTTATTTAAAAAGTTATATGAGACTCGTCTCTGATTAAAAATTCAGACTTCTATAGAGAATTTAACTGTGTTTTGGTGCATAATTCTGCGTGTGTTTGGTTACTTTTATGGATGCTAAAAACATACAAATCTATTTACAAATAACATTTCACACACACACACACACATATATATACACACATTAACATTGGTTTATTTATCTCTAATAAAACTCCATACAATATGAAATTTAAAAAAATGTTTATTTCTGGTTTATCTTGAGGAAAGGTAAGTTTTTATGTTACAAAATCAGAATAAAAATTTGAAAATCAATTTTTATTTATTAAAAATGTAAATACGGGATTTATAACTCTTTCATTTTGTTAATATTTCATCCCTAAACATTGATAACACAACATAGAATGTTACTTAAGGCTTCAGTTTTGTTCATTAATATTTAAGTTTGTAGACTAGAAGTTGAAAAATAGACTGGAATGATTGCTGTGCCAGAAAGTATTTGCTCCTACAACCAACACTTAAAGCCTAGATGTGGTGGCACTCAACTTTAATCTCTGCACTGTGAAAGTGGGGACAGTCAGATCTCCAGAGTCCTGTTGGCCTGGTAGCTTAGCTCACTTCTCAACCTCCAGCCCAATGAGAGGTCCTGTGTAAGAAAACACATACAGGCACCCTGGTATTCCACAGATACCCAGCCCACCTGCAAGTACCATGGCTTCTTGCAAGCACCTGAGAATCCTGTAGGCATCATGGCATCCTTCAGGCATCTGGAAATCACACAGCCACCTGGACATCCTGCAGTCTCTTGAGCATATCTTAGGCACCCTGACATCATTCAGGCCACCATGGTACCTGCAGAAACCCAGGTACCTACAGAAAGCTATGTGCCTGTGGAATGGCTGGATGCATGTGAAACGTCCAGGTGTTTTGAGATGCATGATGTCTGGGTCCCTGAATATTTGGTCAATGAAACCCAACTTCAAGTTGAACTTTGTCATGCTTAATCTCAGGCTAAGATATACCAGATGAATATCCAAATCTAGGCTTTCTAGTACCACTAAAACCCAGGGTCATGCCCGTGATCCATGCTTCTGCCATGCAGGCTTGACTTAATTTCCTCTTCCTCCTCCTCCTCCTCCTCCTCCTCCTCCTCCTCCTCCTCCTCCTCCTCCTCCTCCTCCCTCCTCCTCCTCCTTCTCCTCCTCCTCCTTCTTCTTGGACATGGATTGGGAAGCTATACCTAGGAGAGGGGAGAGGATATGATCAAGACACATTGTATAAAACTCAAGTAATCAATAAATGTATTATGTTGAAAAAAATAGAGCTCAATAACAAAGAAGTGGAAGATATCAGAAAAGGACCAACAATGGTAGTTTTCCTTTGGCCTCCTGGAACATGTGCATACTGCACACATGTGAAAATGCATAGCCCCCATATGTGAGCACTTTCTTTCATAACTATTAAATTAGTTCTGTAGAGGTATGGAAGGCAGTGCAGTAGAGATGAACACTGGCTGTCTATACAGATGATATGAGAAAAGCATAATCTATTATGATGAGCTAGACCCTGCAAGAATAGCCCTTGTGTCTTACTCCAGAAAACACCGTATATTCACACATAATTTTTCTGTTTATATATTCCAAAGGATGTGTACTTTACAAGTTGAACACTTAACTTTGAGTATGTCCTTTAAATTCTATTTTTACGTATTCTCTGGTAATTGTGTACATGTATTCAGTATGTTTTTACATTAGTCACTCAGTAAATATATATAAATTATAGAAGTGAGGTTATATTTTCCAATATTGCTTAGTTTATAAAATATAGAGAAGACAAATATTTCACAGTTTGTTTATTTGTTTGTTTGTTTTAAGAAAAACTGTAAACAAATAAACTGGAAACTGGTACCTCTGATTTTTTAAACCAATACTTTTCCTGAAGAAAGGAATTTTGCAATAGAAATCAGATACACACCTGCTGTGTTGCTAAAGAATATTAATCTCTCTGAACAGTTCATTTATTAAGTACCTTTTTTCTAGAAAGCAGATATATCTACATATAAATTAATAAATACTTTATAAAATAATTGTGTATTTGGAGATATTTCAATGTTTCCTTTTGAACATTTGAAGTATGTTTGAGGAGTAGACAACATATTCTGGTAAAGTCAAAGACTTTTTAAAAATTTAATTATTGCTTTCAGGACACAAAGAGCTTTAATATTTCAAGAAAGGCATTAAACAGATTTATACTAATAGCTTGATTTTATTTTGAATACTTTTTTAAAAGAAGAAACATCATCCTAGTTCCAAACAGACTTAGCTACAATCTTTACAACACAGATATATTTTATAAGGGTTTCTCATGTCTGTTTCTAGTATATTGTAATTTAAAATTCAACAGTGTATTGGGGTTCAGTTTGGGTATCTATCTGACCTCTGTCCCCTGTCTTTCTGTCTGCCTATCTATCATCTATTTACTATCTATATATCTCTCTATCTGCCACCTCTCAATTATCTACCTATATACCTATCTGTCTGTCTGTCTGTCTATCATCTGTCTCTCTGTCACTTGTCTATCTATCTATCTATCTATCTATCTATCTATCTATCTATCTATCTATCACCTATCCATTAATTCCATCCATTCATGTGGAAAAAGAACTAAATTAACAGCTCACCCTTTTTTTTCCTAGTTATTTTTCACTCCAGACATCAAGGGAGAACTAGCATTCATGTAAACAATTAACTTCCATGAGAATAACCTTCAGACTTGATAGCTCATATTCAAATAGTTGTGTTACAAAATATGTCTAAGTGTTCATATATTACTGAACTGCTAGGTAGAGGACCTTTGTCAGAAATATTTCTGAAAACAAATATAACAAATTTTTAAATATAAAGACAATGAACCCATAGGGACTTGATTCTCCTTAATTGGTCCTACAAGTTCATCAACATATAGTTTATTACTGCTTTGAAGGGAAAAAAAATCACAATTTTCAAATATCAATCTGATTAAATATAAAAAGTATACATTATTTGAAGGGTATGGTTTCTCAATTTATACATTATCTGGCTATTTTTAAGAGCCATTAATTTGGAAAGAACACAAATATCCTGATATCATAAACTCTTTTTAAAATTAAACTACATTTATTGTCCATCATCATCATCATCATCATCATCATCATCATCATCATCATCATCATCATCCTGGCTATGGTGCATCTATGTGTGTAATACTTGTGGAGTACACATCACAGCACATGTGTAGAGGTCAGAGGACAACTTTGTCGAGCTGGTTCTCTTTTTCCATATGTTTTATGGACTGAACTCAGATGGCCAGGCTTGTGTGACAAGTGTCTTTATTCTTTGTGTCACACTGCCCCTTGATGTGCCATTGTAACATTCTGTAACTAGCAAAGAAAGGGGGTGAAGAAATAAGAATAGGAATAAGAATAATAATAAGAGTAGGAATAAGGAGGAAGGGTGATGAGGAGGAAGGGAATGAAAGGAAAAGAAAGGAGGAGGAAATAGTAAAAAATAAAAATAAAAGACTCAAGAGAGTTGCTATAATTTCATTTCAACATTTGATTTCTGATAAACATCCAGTGAATGAGAAAGAAAGGGACAGGACATTTTTGGAACATAGTTCACTGACAGAGTTGCTTACCATTCATGAAGCCCTGGGTCTATCATTAGTAAGGATAAAGTTTTCATCACAAAAACTGCTATGTTTTGGATACTTAGATCATCTAGGGAGATTGTTAAGAGAAGTGGTGTATAGCTCTTGATGGAGCATTTGCCTAGAATTCTGAAAGCTGTGGATTTCATTTCCAAAGCTACAAATTAAAATGAAAATGCCTTCTTTAAAATATCACCAAATAAGGCATAACACAAACCGAACTCAATTCGGGAACAAACTTGGACAGTGAACTCAAGGAGATTTCATAAATCATAATAGTTTACTTTTCATACCTCCTGTGTATTTTCTGATAAATTACACAATTTTAATAGTAATAATGTTATGAGACTATTCATATACTTTTTTCAAAAACTTTTACAGCAAAGCGGTGGGATTTAATTCCTCTTTGCATTAGAGCTCTTATACATGTCAGAAGAACAATTTTATCTTGGCAATTGTAGAATCTAAATCTTGTCTTTCAGCTATTTTCTTTGCAAAAATAATGGAAGAAAATGCGACCATGAATTTGAGAGGGAGTAGAGAAAAGAGGAGTTGGAGAGAGGCTAAGGAAGGAGGAAATGATGTAAATATATTTTTATTAAGTGAAAACAAAATTTAAAAAAAGAAAAGTAAAACAACAAATTCATTTCATAAAAATGGTACTGTACATTCTATATATTTCTTTTATGGACTTTAGATATCTGTGAAATAATTTTATTGATAGCATTATTGAAATTGTTCTCAATCTTTTGTTTAGAATCATGAATAAAATAGCTGGTACTAAAGAAAATATTTCTGCCATGTCCTTAACAATTGAAAATTGACTGTTGGTAATTACATTATAAATGGATTTTTCATGAGCCTTTAATAATATATTTTTGTTCTTTGTCTTTTGATTTTACTTCATTGAAAACACCTAGCATATTTTACCCAGATATTTAGGGATTTGTGCAATATGTTTAGAGCATTAAAGTGGAAGACAAATGGATACATGAACACGATGCAGATCTTGGTGGCCAACTTCTCATGGGCAACAGCAATCTGAAATGTTTCTTAACTTTTCATGATACAGATGACCAAGCAATGTCATTAAGCATGATGAGAGAATTGACATCTTTTCTAATGCAAAAACAGCATTTATATGTCTGGTGTTTTCATGTATTTTCTTCATGTAGTTTCAATGAGTTTATTGGGGTTTTCAATTGTATTATGAAATTCTCATCAGATGCCATTGCCAAAGTTTCTCCAGTATGTGGAATTGTGAGGTACCCATGTTTTAAACAACTTCTGATCATTTAAAAATCCTAACTGTTCAAGATGTGACAATTTAAAATGACCAGAATACATTTAACTGGTCAAATTACTGTTTATTTTTATGCATTCCAAAATTTTAATTGTATTATACAATCTTTTGATTTTCTTATAGGGTTTTAAACCATGTCTATCTAGGGCATGCTGTTCTTCTGAGACTAAGCTAATTATATTCAAAGGTTTGATTTTAATTGGATGTAGCTAACTTCCCTCTTGCAGATGTCTAAGCTTCTGGATGATCCAATGTTTTCTGTGCTTTCACAAGCACCCAGCCGCTTCCTGCTATTCTTCTGTTCTTTTAGTCACATAAAACAATCATTAAAGCATTGCAGATAAGACCTTGGAAGTGCAGCACTGTTTAAGCCAATTGCTTGATGTCAATAACTGCTTTTATTTAAATGGAAACTTAGAAATATTAGTAACAAAGAACACAAAAAAAAACCTCCAGAAATTAAAGTCAGTCATATTTTTAGAAGATCCAATATGCTTTTATGTAAAGTTTACTTCACTCTTCTGGAAGTTCATAATTCATGATGTATTTATCCCTTCCTAAAACACTAATATTTAATTTCTGTGTGGAAAATATTCTCTTATCAGTTTTTACAAGGATAGTTGATTTATACAGAGTAGTTTTATGAAGTGTTTTGTAGTGTTAGACAGCAGTTTACATAACTTTAATGATGTGTTGTATCTTGATTATCAAGGACTTAATGATAGAATTTCATATTCTGACTAAGTCATTTAAAAGCTATGATTATTTGAATGGAATGTCCTTGGGAGTTTTGAACATTTGCATACATTGTCTCCAGTTGGTGGTGGAAAGTTTAGATTGTTTGGCCTTGTTTGGAATAAGTATGTCACTGGAGGTGGACTTTTGGAATTTAAAGATGCAAGCCATTCCAAGTTTATTCTCCCTGCTTCCTGTTTATGTTCCAAGATATGATCCCTTAACTTTGGGTTCATGCCACCATCCCTGCTTTCTTTACTGCTGTGTCTCCCTGCTATGACAGACTCTTATCCATCTGGACTATAAGCCCCAACAATACCTATAAGCCCCAACAATCCTATAAGTTATCTTGGCCATCGTGTTTTATTACAGCAATGGAAAAGTATTAATACAACAGCCAAGATCATGCTAACAAAGTATCTATTTCTATCTCAGACTACCACTTTATAGAAGAATTGTTTGTTTACCTGTAGTTTAATATGTTAAAAAAAATCTTAGCAAACTCACAACTTATGAATTCAGACAAATGTTCCAACTATTAAAATTAAGAGTGTATTAATGAGCACAATCAGATAAAATAATATAAAAAACAATGTTATTATTTCATCTATGTATCTAGTAGATAAAATGCAAGAAAAATCCAAATACTACTTTGTTAAATTTTACAACAACCTGAGAAATGATGTACCAAAAGAATACATTTATTTCACTAAGCTAAAAAGTAAAATTTCATGCTTTTAGATAAGGACCCAATGGAATAATCTGGTGCCATTAATCATTCAAAACAAGCATTGAATAGCCACATCCAGTCTTCTCATCACTAAGTTGTCATGGCCATGATTGTACTAAAGTAAAACTGTTTTAAAATGTTTTAGTAGTTTATTACTTTCACTTTTTCAAGGAATAGCTTTAGTTTAAAAGTAATATATGATAATTAAATATTTAGTGTGAATGCTTTAATAAACTAAATAGATTGTTTACCATGAACCCCTCCCACCCAAATAGCAATTTCCTATTCCTAGGTTATGACATTAAGGATCTCGTTCTCTTCATTGTATACAACCCTACTGTTTGAAAATACAAGGGAATTGTGTAGAAATATGTCTTATATAATAATAAGATATAACCTCTAAATTTAATAATAAACACTTGAAGAATCTGACAGGATCTTTTACTTCTTTCTGACATAAGTCTGTATTCTCAAATAACTGATGCAGATTGATAAGAACCACTAGGCTACTGAAAAAAAAGTGTAATTAAACCTTCATTATTCAAATTTTTGTTATAAAACTAAATTCTCATAAGTGTATAGTAGAGGGTATCTTATATTTATATATTTTAATGATATATAATATAATCATGATCCACAGTATCTTTTTGAACAAATATTTAAAAAAATATTTGAAATCAAATGTAATAGATGATATAGCATACATTGACATATACCCTAATTCACCATAACAGAAAAAATACTGCCTAAAACATCTTGGTAAATGTAACAGTATAAAACTTACAAACGCATACTTAAAAGTTTTATTTTGCCTAAAGAATAACCACCAAATGCATACAATCCCCTTTTGATTATGGCATATGAAAAACAATGAATATTAAATCAAAGCCTAAGAACTTGTGACTATGAGTCCAATATGATCTTTAAATTCTGAAATAAAACAGTACTTTATAAACCGTGGAACTGTCATGTGGAATGGATGCTCATCTAAATAAAGATAGAAAAGTGTACCTTCATTTTCTGCATCTAAAGTATTGTCATAGATAATCACCAAAATGATAAAGGATTTTAATACCTAAGTAGACTGACCCAATTTCAGATGCACATAGCACTCAGACCTATGAAAACTGGGAAAATAAGGGAACAAACATTATATTCCTGGTTGATTTTTTTTGTTAATTCTACATAATTACATTGGGCAATGAACACATAGACCAGGCCAGGAATGATTTCATAGCGATACATATATTTTTTGTAAAATATATAATTTAAAATGTTTTCATCTGGAGAAATCTGTATGAAGTTAAATCTATTTCAGATACTTGTTTACAGTTGTTAGTATCACTTTTAAAACAAAAGTTTAGATAGAGATAGATAATAGATTTGTCCATGCATGAATATAACACATTATAGCAAAAAAACACAGCAAAGCTATTAGTATACTATTCTAATATATTACAATGCACACTTGCTTTCTCTTCTCTGCTTGTTTAATGGAATTCGTTTAATGGAGGTTGTCATGGATTTTTCAGAGATTGTTTTCATACCAGAGGTTGGTCTCTGAACTGATTCTCCTGGTACTCAAAACCTGTGTCTTAATAAGACAAGACCTTCCTATTACATAAGACACAAATGCAAGAGGATAAGTGCTGAGTCTCACATATTACCTTATCTATTACTCATTCCATTTTCCAAGGTAAATTGTGTAGCTCAGAACAAATATGCTTATCAACAACTAAATATAAATAGATCACATCTGGCCAATGATATAGAGAATCATGAACATATATTATTCTGGATTTCTTTCCTTAGTTTTAGAATATATTAATTTATTAAACAACATTTAAATGTAAAAAATAAACAAGTGTGCATGGGTTGGGAGGTAGAAAGAGAAAATATATCCACTAATATATCCATTTTACATGAGGAAAATGTAAAAATTAAGAAAGTTCTATATAGTAAAATAAGATGAGTTGATTACAAAATGACAGAAAGATAGGGTTTGTTGATGGATTTAATTATTGAATATCAACAGGGCTAGACTTGAGACTTAACCATTCTGAGACTAGGTTGCATAAATACAGAAGTGAGACACAAAACTTAAATTTTAGTTTATACTACGTCTAAAAAGTAGGGTGCAAAAGGATCCTAAGATTTTAGGCAGAGAAGCAGTCTTAGTAGACTTTAAAATAGTTTGTTAAAAGTTCCAAGAGGTTTGCATAGGTTGCTAACATCAGAAATGCTGGAAAACACAGAGTACTAATTAATACACCATGACTCAGATAATGTAATATCAGGAGAGGACTTAAGTCACAGCAAACATTGTGGTGAGGGTTTCTTTCGTTTTACATTTAAAACTCAAAAGAGAATTCTGTGTCCTGTATCTGAGAAGCAGGATATGTTCAGCAACAGGGACGTTGGATTTGGGGAATCAGCCAAATCCAACAACAAGGGCTTCTCATGACAGATATTTAAACTATGCATGCTGTCACGATGTGGTGACATACACCTTTAATTCCAGCAATTGGAGGCAGAGGCAGGCAGGATCTCTGTGAGTTTGAGGCCAGCCTGTTCTACAGAGTGAGTTACAGGACAGTCAGAGTTTAAAACAGAGAAACTCTGTCATGAAAACAAAACAAACAAAACACACGCAAAAAGTAAAATGTAAACTATAAATGTATATGTATCTTAGACATGTGTGGTCAGTTAAATTGTGGGTAGATAATAGTAAGATTCCTATGATATTTTCAAACATCGATATTATTATCTTAACTTCCTCCCTTCTCCATTATTTATCTCACTTGCCCTCCTTAATTAAAACCCTCCCATAGCTGTAGATTCACCAGATGCAGAAGTTGATTCACAGCAAAAGCAATTTATCCTTTTGTTTAATTAAATGGATGGTTCTAGCTTGGAGTCCTAGAGTGATTCTGCCTCTGTGAAGTCTAATCTTAAAACCATGACTGAAAGCCTTCAGCCTTTGTACAATCTAGCACATTTAAACCTCCATACACAATCTGTTCTCTCCCAGACTTACTGCTGACTGATCCACTCTGACTAGCTCCTTCAGAACTCTGACTCTTCTGGTTCAACTCACTCTTGTTCTGGCCCAAACTCTTCTCCAAGCTGCTGGTTCAAACTGAACTTGTGAACTGGCTCTCCATTTCTGACTGAACAATTCTGACTCTGGCTGATTATTTGACTGCCTCAGAATGATCTGCTCTACTCATCTTTAAACTATTCACCCTTCCCACCTGATACTGACATGATCTGCCATACTGCTTCTGTGTCTCCATGTCTCTCACTGAGCACTAACTCCATATGGAAAACTGCTCTGTATTCCTCAGTCAGGCTCTTTCCTTTATCCTTAGTTAGACCAATTCATTGTCTCTGTGTCTTATCCCCAATCTGCCTGCTTCAGACTGCTCATTTCATATTGCCTCAAAAACTGAATGCTTTCTGATCTGAGCTTGCTTTTCTCTCATGAGAGTTGGGTGTGTCCTCATTCTGACTCACTCTGCTAATTCTTCCTCTGATTTGTCACTTTGTCTTACCGACACTCTAATTCATCTCAGAGGTCACTTTTTAAGTGACACTGATTCCTTCTGAGCTCTGCCTCCTGTCTACCAAGTGCAAGGATTAAAGACACATGCCTTTTGAATACAGGAATTAAAGATGTGTACCTATATTCTTAACATTCTTTCTACATTCCATTCACACCAAGCAGGCTTCTGAATGTGATTCCTTCATATAGAGCCCTGGAATATAGACCCTTCCTAGCTTTTACATAGGCTTATTCCTGTACACCCTCCCTGTTTTTAGTTTTTTTGTTTTTTTCCATTTGCCTCTTCAACTTACTTGTAACTTGCAATTCCTCTCTCTATTGATCCTCTCCCACCAAGGTCCCTTTTATTTTTATTTTTCAGTGGTTACTTCAAATTGTGTGTTCATATCTGAAGATTTGCATTTGCACACAGAGATGTTGTAACATTTGTTTCTCTGCATCTGAGTTACCTCACTCAATATGGTCTTTTTTTGTTCTACAAATGATACTGAAACCCTGACACAAGTACCAGGGGGTAGTGAAGTCATCAATCTTGGAGAAGAATCTCCAATGCCCGCTTTACTAAGGCAGCATAATTCTTTACATTCTAAATATTTATCCTTATACCCACAATTAAGTGTAGTTCTGCATCACACCGAGTTCATTAAAGAAAACCATGACTGAACAAAATTCAGGATAAAAAAGTGACACTGCTTTTCCCAATGCTAATGGATACATCTACAGCATAACTCCTGTATCCAAGGCTCAGGGACCATCTGATCATATGGAACACTTGCTGTGAAACTGCTTCTTCTAAAAAAACAAAAACAAAAACAAACAAAAATACTTAGAGAAACTTTATCTATGAATCCTCATCAATATAGCTTGCTGAACAAGAATGCCTTCAACAGAAATGCTAACAGATAAGGCAGAAAACTCATGAACTTCAACCTTAGACAAAGAAATACAGGAAAAGAATAATGCAGAGAGTAGAAGTAATAATATTCTCCAGGGAAGAGCCTAAGTTGGTTGGTTATCCAATACCAAGTAGTTAACCCTGAAACTGTATGCACAAAAGTAACACAATACAGACTGAGCAGATTTTATTTATATATTTAGAAATACAGAGAGAAAGGTTCGAGAGAAAATGGGGGATAATGATATAATTATATTTTAATTTTAAAATATTTAAAATATTTAAGCCAGGTAAAAGTAGCTCACACCTTTAATCCCAGCAATCTGGAGGAAGAGGCAGGTGGATCTCCTTGAGTTACAGGCCAGCTGGTCTGCATAGTGAGTACCAGGACAGCCAAAGTTACTACAAAAAAAAATATATATATATATATGTATATGTATATATATATATATATGTATATGTATATATATATATACACACACACACACACACACACAGACACATATTTAAATTTTAAAAAGAGAAGAATAAAAATAAAGTAAAAAGAAAACAAACACGTGGTCATGGTGACTTTTTGTTGTGTTTTTTAATTTAGCTTGCAAGTATTTTATTGAATATTTTTTCACCTATGTTCAAAAGTGAAATCGGTCTATAATTCTCTTTCTTTGTTGAATATTTATGTGGTCTGGGTATCCAGGTAATTGTATGTTCATAAAATGAATTAGCCAATGTTATTTTGTTTTCTATTTCTTTGAATTATTTGAGAAGGCTTGGCACTAGTTTTCTTTGAAAGTCTGGTAGAATTCTGCACTAAAACCATCGGACACTGAGCTTTTTTTTTGGTGGGTAGATTGTAGAGGAACATTTAATCCTTTAATTCAGCAGCATGGTAGCTTTAGCAAAAGGTCACATTGAAAGGTGAAAGGTCTGTCTGATAGCTAGGAGAGAATCACATCCAAAGGCTTGTATGAAGGAAATCACATATTCAGAGGTCTGTGTGATCTGGAATGCAGAAAGAATGTTAGTCAGGCTAATCTGTCCTCTGTGCTAATGCTAGGTGAAAGGCATATCTGTGCTTAAGACAATTTAGTACACACGTTTAATTCCAATTCATGAGGAACAGTTCAGAAGGAGCACTAAGAGAGTAGAAGCAGAGTGAGGAAGCAGACCTCAGAGAAAAGAAGCAAAATTCAGAAAGAAGCAGAGAGGAAGCAGAGAGCACAAAGAGAAAAGCAAGATGGAAACTGAGGTGGAAGCAGACAGGAAACACAGCTCAGACAGAGAATTTGGAAGTTAGTTCAGTCAGGCAGCTTGAATTCAATCAGCTCACAGACAGTTCAGCTCAGAAGGAGAAGTCAAGAACAGAGTCACTCCAGAATAATCAGAGAGCAAGTAGAGAATCAGAAGCTTCACGTTTATGATTTATAGTTCAGAGTTGACAGTACATAGTAAAAATGTGGTAGAAGACAGCTCGTCAGAGTGAGTTCACACAGTAGTAAGTTTCAGAGACTGAAACATTCTGGGTTTGAAGATTAGATTGTACAATGTTGAAGACATCTAGGTCCAGGCTAGCATCTTAAAGATTAGACTGTACGATGCTGAAGATTCAAGGTCAAGGCTTAAGATTAGATTGTATGGAGGCTGAAACCCTTAGGACAAGAGATTGAATTAGCAAAGATTAAATTGTCTCTGCCATAAACTCATGAGAATAATATATAATATCAACAATTATATCCACGTCTACAGTAGACTTTACATTAATGCTTCTTTCTCACTAAGGGTTTTAGGTCTATTTAAATTTTTTTATCTGACATTAATTTAACTTTGATAAGTGGTAATTATTAAGAAAAATCATCTGTTTCTTTTAGATGTTCCTATTTGGTGGATTATAGGCTTTTAAAATATGATCTAATGATTCTTCAGATTTCCTAGGTGTCTGTTGTTAAGTCCCTATATTTGTTTCTGATTTTTGTTAATTCAGATATTCTCTTCCTTTTAGCTAGATTGGATAAGGGTTTGTCTATCTTCTTTATTTTCTCAAAGAACCAACTCTGTTTAATTGATCCCTGTAATGTCTCTTTTTTCTATTTTATTGATTTCAGCACTCAGTTTAATTCTTGCAATCTACTTCTCTTGCGTGTGCTTGCTTCTTTTTGTTCTAAAGCTTTCAAGTGTGTGGTTAAGTTACTAGCATGATATCTTTCCTTTTTTTGTTTTTGATCTAGGCACTTAGTGCTATTAACTTTCCTCTTAGTTTTCCTTCAATAGAGTTGTTCAGTTTCCATGAGTTTGCAAGCTTTATGTTACTGATGTTGCTATTACAGTTTAACCCATGGTGGTATGATGGGATGCAGAGAGTTATTTCAAATATATTTTAACTGTTGAGACTTTTTTTTCTAATCCAGTATGTGATCAATATATATACGTGTGTGTGTGTGTGTACATATATATGTGTGTATATGTATATATATATATATGTGTGTGTGTGTGTGTGTGTGTGTGTGTGTGTGTGTGTTATATAAAGTCTGTTAGCTCCAATATTTCTCTGTTTAGCTTTTTTCTGAATGATTTGTCCATTGGTAAGAGTAAGGTAGTAAAGTCTCGTATTGTCGGTGTGTGATGATCAGTATGGGATTTAAGCTACAGTAGTATTTTGTTTTATTTTGTTTTTCAGAAGTAGATCTTCTTGTGTTTGAGGCATAGATAATAAGAACTGAAATGTCATCTTAGTGGATTTTTTCCTTTATGAGTATGAATTTTCCTTCCCTGTCTCTTCTGATGAATTTTGATTTGAGGTCTAATTTTCAATATTAAAATGGCTATCCTAGCTTTCTTCCAAATCTGTTTGCTTAGAATGCCTTTTCCAACCCTTTACCCTGAGGTACGTCTATTTTTGATGTTGAGGTGTGCTTCCTGTGTGCTGCAGAAAGGTGGATCCTGTTTTCACATACATTTTTTAAATCTGTGTCATTTGATTGGGAAATTAAGAACATTGATATTGAGATTTATCAGTGACCATTGATTGTTAAGTCCTGTTATTTTGTAGTTGTAGTAGTAGTTGTTGATGTTTTTGTTGTTGGTGGTGGTGGACAAAGCACTATATTATCAATAATAAAAATCAAGACTGGAGAAAGAAATCACCAAGCTACAATGTAAAGCATATATTCAGTTTCATATTAAGCATGATAAGTGTATATCTTAAAAGATCTAGTCACTAGTCATAAAACTAATGTGAAAATCTCCATCACTAATTACACGATAAAGATTTAGGTTTCTCTGTATTAAGTCATACTTTTCTTAGACAATTTGTTTTTCTAGAAAAACAACTAGGTTTCTTGTTCAGTTGTTTTTTTGTGTGTGGCTGTTGTTTTGGTTTGGTTTGGTTTCGTTTTTGAGATAGGTTTCTCTCTTGTAACTCTGGCTGTCCTAGTACTCACTGTGAACTCACAGAGAACTGCCTGACTCTGCGTCCTGAATTCTGAGATTAAGGCATGCCATCCTGAAAGATGAAAGTTTTTTAATGTAAATTATGGCACTCCATTGCTGAACTCTATAAGTCAGGGAGGCTGGAACTGTAAAATTCTAAGATGCATTTACAGTCATTTTCTAGTATTGATCCTGGAGTGGATAGATGGTGTTTTCAGTTTTAATACAGGCTTGAATTTCTTTTTCTAAACAAAAACTCAATTTGAGGTTTTGCTGATTTGTTTTGTTCGTTTGTTTTTTGTTTTTTTTTTCATGACTAACTAAATTGGTAAAGAAAAAGATGTCTGGATAAATACCACAGTATGCCTGGATAACATTTGTTTTGCAGACTGGCTTTATGAATGGAGGAATAATTTAAAATAAATGTCAGCACTCTAAAACTTTGGCAGTCTTTGCATTCCATTGTAAGACCAAATCAGAAAAAAAAAGAGCAGAAAACAAAATATGTATATATCATTAGTTGGTATATCCTCTGGTATACATCATTTTATATATTTCTCCAGCTCTTAAATAATTACATTTATTATTTTCCATCACAGCCAGAAAGCTTATAATCAGCTTGATTTTAATTTTTGCTAATTAAAAATTGTACTGGTAATGTCAGATGTATAATATATTACATACATTTTATGCAATATATTGTACATATATTATTTGTATGTATTAATTTACATATATATTTAATACTACATATGCATACACATATATATGTATTTATATATGTCACATATACATATGTATATATACATATATATACACATACACGAGTGTGTGTGTGTGTATATATATATATACACACACATATCTATACATATATTACCTATATTTTTTGACCTCCCATTTGAATATAACTTGGAGTTGTTTGGAAGAAGAATCACTTTATAGTAGTGGACTTAATCCTTATCTGTAGGATCCTGAGCATTCTGTTAGTCACATGCTTCTGGTGGGTTTGTCATTTGTCTATGCAGAAACTGAGAGTGACTCTGTGTTCTGTATTATTATGAGGTTTCTCACCATAAAACATGTTTAGTAACCTCGTAAATACTTTTAAAATAGTTTTAAGTTATAGTTCTATTGCTGGCCAATAATTATCAAAGCTTTACTGAATTGAAACATATCTATTATAGATAAACTGGATGATATACAGTAATTTATTTTGAATTCCCATTTTCCAAGAAAACCTCCATGCAGCAGAACTATTTCATGAAAAGTTATTCATGGTCTCTAGGTAAAATGAGAGAAAAGAGAAGCAGTCAGAGGTTTGAATCCTTTTTAGGCAGATATTTATACTTTAAAAAATTATAATTGCTAGCACTAAGTTTTGTGGAAGAGGGAAAAGGGCCACAGATTTTCATCTCTTTAAAAATTGAGTTTTAGAGCTACAGTTATTTTCTAGGAAACAATGATATAATCAGTTTCTGAAATTGTTAGCACAGCTTCCTGAGGATCCTATTGATTGCTGATAGCTGTTGGTGATAAGTGGGGTGTTTAGGATAGAAGAAGATACAAGTAATAAACAAAATTATGAACGTATTTGTCACTTCCTCAATTACTTAACTCAGAAATATTGTCTCTGGTAGGATAAAGCAATAAATAAACATCAATTGGATAAGAGTCAAAAATCAACAGATACTCTTATTTGGGAGATAAATTTCAGACCATGATTCGCTTCTTTCCTCATTAAGATATCAAAAAGCTTTCTAGAGAAGTACGAGAGGTCCAGCGCCCCTAGTGGTGGAGGCACTGATCTTGCCTTTCTTTTTTATGTCAAATACCTGCTTACCCAGAAACCTGTTTCCTGGAGACACTTAACTTGGCAATCCAGTTTTCTGTTCTGACCAATGAGAGACATTCCCTGTTTCGTTTAAAAAGTCCAAGTGGTCAGCTTTCTGGATCACCATTTTAGCAAGTGGCTGGCCCCTATGCATAGGTTTCCTTTTTTTTTTTCCTTTCGCAAAATAAACATACCCTTGCTGATTGCATTACATAACCGGTGTCTCTTGTGCAGCGATTTCGACTTAATAAGTACATGACATTATTTTTTACCTAATTAGTACAAATTTCTCACTTAAATGCTAACTCAAATGAACTAACAAAAATGTTTTTTAAGTAGCTCATATTAGCAAATATATATACCATATACTTATAATACGTATAATAAATACATATAATAAAAGACACAGTATACATGTGGCTACACACATATATGTTTGCATAGGCACAGTAGTTAACTTTAAATGCAACAGAATTGACTTTCTTTGCAATGTTAATCTATGAGAAAAATTGCTATTCAGCCCCCCTTTCACATGATTACTGAATCAGTGGTACAATTTTATGTTAACTAAAGCTGGTCAATTTTTAAAGCTGGCAATAGCAATCAGCTCCAGTCTGTGGAATTCCCCTGATGTTTTAATTGTTTTCCTTTTGTTTCTATACACTCAAAAAACTTTTCAGATAAACACCAATTAAAATAAACAAGGATGTTTGGTGGTAACCTCAAGGCCTTTCTCTGACAAGCCAAATAATGAGACTTGTCAACACTAAATGAATTTAGTTTCCACTGGGGTTTAATTGTAACAGAAACATTTTTTCCAGTGTTAATATAAAGTAAACTCAATAATGTCATCAGCAGCAATTCAATTTAGTTGAAAATAGAGCACTGTTGTTTCCGTTAGGAAAATCTCTAAAATGAGATCACAAATATTTGGTTTTCTTGGAATTATACTAATCCTGTTGATTATGTTTGAAAAGTCAATATGTCAAAATGATTCTTTTAATTATTTGACTGATTGCAAATAATTGCCCAATAGTTGCAAAAAATGCTGCAAATAATTGCTTAGTTATTATACATTTGTAACTGATGCTATAATTCCTATAGTTATAGTAATTCAATATAAATTATAATTTATATTTAAATATATTAAATATTCACATTAACTATAAATATATATGTATAATTTAAAAACTATAATTTATAGTAAATAAAAGCATTATGTACCATCTTGAAAGAGGAATAGGTGCATGAAGATGTAGAATCAGTGCAAAAGGCAGGCTTTTTCTTTTTTTGTTGCTGTTGTTTTGATTGTTGTTTTTTTGATTTTTCATTTTAGCATCAAGGTTTTCCAATCTGAGAGACTATCTCTTCACTTTCTTCAGCAAGTTTCTTGAGCTATCCCTATAAAGGAGAATCAGCTTTTTCTGTAGCCTGCATTGCTGTCTGTCTGCAACTCTTCCTTCTGTGTGCTGTGCTTTTCATTTCAGCAAAACTTCTCATACTCAGTTTGAATCTTTGTCAATTTTGATAGTACCCACAGCTTTTAATCACCTGAGGAAATATATGCAAACCCTCTTTCCCAGTTTAACACATTCCCTGACATCCATTCTGATGTTACCATATCTTTAGTATACAGGCTGATTTAATTCAGCAATTTTTTTCTATAGTTTAGTATCCTTCTGTAACAGTTGTTCTGTAGCCTCATTAGCATTTAAAAATGTGAAGTTAATACAGCATTATTCAAGTTTTGTCTGGGACTCCTAAATCTTATTCCCCCTTTCTGCTTTTGGCTACATCTAGGGTAGATCTTCCTCTTGTAGCATGCACCAATAAATACCAGGTATAGGATCCTCTAGTTGATCTGTGGATAAGTTGGTCCATTGCTGACAAGCAAGGCCTGACTTATATTGTTTGTTACGGGGACCCAGCAAGCTCCCTATGGGGTTTCTCATCAGTAAGGGATTACCTTATATATCACTTGTTGATCTGTATTCATTAGTCCAATGATAATCCTTACCACACCTTCTACAAACACTAGGATGCTGGGGTCTTCTTTCTGGATTATCTTTAGGTTTAGGAACTCACTGTCTGCAATTCCTTGGAAAATGACTTGTTCTCCTACAATTAAAGCATCAGGCATTTTAAAATCCAAGACCTTTAGCCATTGCTTTTCCAAATATATCAGCATTAGAGTCAATATCAGCAATAATTCTAATCCATTCATCTATAGATGATGATCATGCTATTAAAGGTCTAAAAACTTTTTTGCACTCTGCATTTGCATTTTCAAATGCCAAAGATTCAATTACTACCTGTCTTGCATCTGGGTCTGATACTGCTTGGTTTACAGCTGAAGTCAATCTTTGTAAAAGTCAGTGACATCATCTCCTGAGACTTGCATTATCATTGTAAATGATGCCTCTTTCCTGGCTCCTCAACGTTATCAAATTCATTAAAGCTACTAGACAACATTGAACTATAAAAGTGTTTTCAAATTGACTCTGCATTTTTAAATCAGCATAGTGACTCTTGCCTAGCAATTGATGCTTCATGATATCAACTCCTTTAGCCCTACAACGATTTTCTATAAATTTTGCCTCTTCTTTCCGCCATGTCAATTACTGCAGATGAGGACATGTTTCTAGCACATGTCACCAAATCTTTCCAGTCTTGTGGGATAATTCTTTTGTTCATAACCCAATTGTATAATATCTGTTTCACTTAGGGTAAATGCAAGTATAACTAAATCTTTAAATCATCTTAGATCTAGAATTTCTATAAGTTTACAGCATCATGGATTACTTTGATAATTTTCACCATTTTCAGTCAGGAAAGCTACTGGGGAAGGTTGACTTTCCTCAATTTTGTTTTGAGGAGGCACTGTAGGTTCACAATTAAACACTTCTCTTGAAAGGGACTATATATCTTGATTAGTTTTCTATATATCTTATAAACATTCTTTGTTTCCTGTCCCTTAAGGATTCTTTATTTCTATCTGTATTTTTTAATGTTGTACAACTAATTTTCCAAACTTTTCCAGAAAAAAATAAATAAATAAAAACTATAGATCAAAATCAACACTGATATATTCCTCCATCCCCCACCCTTGGTTCTAAAGGACACGAATTAAAGTTTCCCATTTTTCAATGTTGAAACAATACTTATCATTTTGTGTGGCTTACTGTGATTTGCTATCTCAGAGGCTCTGGATGATACTTTTCATTCTCCTTGCTCTGAGTCTGAGGTTCTCCCTTGTCTCTCTGGTCCTGCAGCTAAACTTGAAAAACTGGTATGACTACTTTTGGAGATGATCCCAACTAGCTTTCTCCTCTGTGTCATTTCTGTCAGATGTCTCCTGTCCTCTGCAAGATTTCTGTCAGATGTATTCTGTCCTCTGAGATGTTTTTGTCAGATGTCTTCTATGAGGCAAATCTGAAACCTTCTACCAACTACATTGATGCCCCAAATGCAAATGGAGATGTGAATGTAGGTTTATTTATTTAAATTACTGTTGTGGTTTCATAGCAGAGGACAGTTGATTCTTTGCTAATTGAGTCCCCTCTTCTTGGAGGTTTTCAGCCTCCTTACAATCTACTCTTAAGACTAGACCTGGAAGGCTCAGTCTCTGTATAGTATAATCTTCAAGTAGAAATCTAATACATTTCAAAATTTAAAGCTAACTGACTTATATTGACTTAGCTCCTTCTGAATTCAGAGGTGTACTGAACTCAAAAGACTCCTCTGTTTGGCTGATTCAACTCAATTGCTATTCAAGCTGAAACTCTTCTACAGGCTCAAACTTACCTTCTAACTTTTTTTTACTGAAGTCTCTGGCTGACTCTGGCTGACTCCTGCTAAATCTCTGACTGAACTGTTCGGCTCAATTTCAAAGTGACTCTGGCTGTTTGCTGACTCTCCAAATTGACTCTTTTTCTGCTGAACTGTTTCTGTGTATTTTCTTACTGAATCTCTAGTTGACTTCCTGACTTTCTGAGCTGAGACCCAGCTTTTCTATCATGAGAGTTGGACATGTCCTCACAGTGACTCATTCTGCTAATTCTTTCATCACTTTGCCTTCTCTTCACTCTGATTTATCTCAGATGTCACTGTGTAAAATTGTCTGTCAGATTTACTCTCAGACTTTGGGTTAAAGGATGTCTCTTTTACAGAGGCAGACGTGGCATGTGTCTTTAAACTTAACACTTGGATGCCAAAGGCAGGTAGATATTTGCGACTTTGAAACCAGCCTGGTCTCCATAGTGAGTTCCAGGACAGCTAGAGTTAACTTTCTTGAAAATCTAAAAAAAAAAAAAATCATGTCTTTCTTTACTCTGAACTGACTGTGAACTCTAAACCATGAACTGAGAGCCGTGAAGTTAGAACCTGACCCATTTCTGAACTGACTGCTTCCTTTTTCATCCTAAATGCTGGGATTATTAAAGATGTGTGCCAAAATTGCCTTCTGGGTTGAGTTGAGTTATTTAAAGGTGTGTGATGCATTCCAGCCAGATCACAATGGCTTTGAATGTGATCCTTTCCCAGAACAGCCATGTTGCTGGATTAAAAGATGAAATATTCATCTACAGGTGTAGTATAGGATTCAAAGTTTAGTAGCATGTGGAATGCACTTACCCTAAGTGAAACAGATATTTTACAATTGGATTACAAATAACAGAATTATCCCACAAGATTGGGGAAATTCGGCAACAGCTGTGCTAGAAGCTGGTACTCATCTGCAATGAATGACATGGTAAAGAGAAGATGCAACAATTATGGAAAATTGTAATGATTGGACTAATGGATACAGATCAATAAGAAATATGCAAGGTAATCTCTTATTGATGGGAAATTCCCTAAGAGGGCCTGCTTGGGCCCAACAACAGAAAACAAGAGCCAGATATTTCCTTTCAGAAATGGAATAGATCATCTTCAGAGAAATTAGAGGAACCTAAACTTGATATTGGAGATTTATTGCATGCTTCAGAAAGAAGCACTGTCACTGTCACCCTAGATTTAGCCAAAAACAGAAATGGGTAATATGTAGAGGAATATTTAATCATTTAATCCAGCAACATGGCTGCTCTGAGAAAGAATAACATTGAAAGGCCTGTGTGATAGCTAAGAAAAGATCAAATCTAATCATCTATATGAAGAGATCAAATTCAGAGGCCTGTGTGATGGACGGAATATAGAAAGAATATAGTACAGACTTTTAATCCCTGTAATCAGAAGGCAGTGGTAGTGTACATCTTTGATCCCAATATTTGGAAGAATTTAAACAGAGCTTGTTCATAAGAAGCTGAACTCAGAAGAAGTCAGTGTCAGACAGGAAATGATATCTGAGATGAGTCAGAGTGAAAAGTATGCACTGTGACTAATCAGAGGAAGTGTTGGCAGAGTGTGCCATGAGTGAGGAATTGTCCAACTCTCATAATAGAAAAGCAAGCTCTCCGCTAAGAAAGCAGACAGGATAAGACACAGAGGCAGTGTGAGGAAAGCAGTCTGAAGCAGTTGTAGGCAGTTTGACACAGAGGCAATTTTTCAGAAAAAGAAATATCATATTGAAAGAGTGAGTCAGAGCAGTTCAGTCAGAGAAGTTACATGAGTTAGCAAGAATCTGCCAGAGCCAAAAGAGTTCATTCAAAAACAGTCAGCTGACTCAGGAGGTTAATTTGAACCAGCAGTTTGGAGAAGAATTTGAGGCAGAACAGGGAGTGAGTTGAGTTGAACCAGAAGAGTCAGAGTTCAGTACAGCTCTGAGTTCAGAAGAAGCTAGTCAGAGTGGCTCAGTCAGCAGTATATCTCAGAGAATTAAATATTCTAGACTGTATGGAAGCTGAAGCCTTCCAATTCTAGGCTTAAACATTTTAGATTGTACTCAGGCTGAAACATTCCAGGGCTCCAGGACTAAGACTGGGGACTGAATTAGACAAAGAATAAATTACCTTTTGAACTGGAATCTATGTATACAACTAAGGATCCAGCAGCTGAGCAGTCCACAAAGTTGGATTTCTTAACTGGTCTTTGGTATTCAATGGAATCCCAAAGAAATTGGTTCTAAAACAAGTAAAGGAATGGACTTGCTTGTGAATAAACTGGTAAAAAGAGAACCATCTCCATTCCTTTATATAGACAATAGAAACTGTGGCCCAGATTGAAGTTGGATTTCTCCCACCTCAAAGATATGGATTAGAAATGAGTCCTCCCACTTCAACTGATTTAATTAATAAATCAGCCCATATATGTGCATTTGGGTTTTAGTTAATTCTAGATGTAGGCAAGATGATAACCAAGAATAGCCACCATAATTGATGATATGGTATATATGCATAGCTGATGAGTTGGTGGAAGTAAAAGAGGGAGTAAATGATGTAAATAAAGTACTTGTACATTAAATTCTCAAAAAATGAATTAAAAATCAATTTTATAAGACATGTTTACAGATTCCAAGGTGGCAGTCGGCAGGGGCAGATAGGGCCCTGGCTGTCTGCTCTGCTGCTCCCCTCGTCATTCAGTCATCTCTTGGCCCTCACGTTGTGGATGTAGAGAAAATATTCTGTTGCTAAATTCAGCAGAGAAAATATTGAAAATTACTTGTAATTTGAACGACAACAGACATGGAAAATCGACTGTGAGGGGATAAAGGAAAGATGGCAGAATACTGGATAAAAGGGAGCTTGCTTGGTGTCTGGACTTAGGCATTGATATTCAAATTCAGGTGAAACTTTGTGGTCCATCCTCTGGATCTAGTATGGACCAGGTGAATGTCCGTGATCAGAGCAACCTTCTGCCATGATCCATGCTCCTGCCACACAAGCTCAACTTAATTTTCTTTTTCTTTTCTTTTCTTTTCTTTTTTCTTTTCTTTTCTTTTCCTTTCTTTTCTGTTCTTTTGTCTTTTCTTTGTTTTTGAGGGCATAGATGTGGAGAGTGGAACAGGGGAGAATGGGAAGAGGGTGCTATTGAAATTTATTGTATTAAACTCACCTTATTAATAAAATTATTATAAATAAGACACATCATAGTTTATAAAAATATTTTTGTGATGACTATTGTCAATAGTTATCATCTTATATTAACATCAAAATGCTCAACACATCATAAAACAAAAACAAAAACAAAACAAAAAACAACTTGGTCAGCATTTCACAGCCCTCCTTTCTTCATTTTCCACTCTCATTGATCCTATTTAGAATGTGGCAAGAAACTTTCCTTTACAACTTATGTGGCTCAAAACTAAAGCTTCATGGCAGTGAGATCAACGCTCTTAGGGGATACACATAGAACATGTAACTTAAAGATTGTCCTAAAATGACGACAGCAGAAATTACAGGTGGCAAATCAACAATAACTTTGCCCCATGTTGTACAACATGTACCATAAGTAGGCAAAATAGTTGTGAAGGAATTAAATGTAGTGAGCCTCAATAATTTCTATTTATTTTTATTTGACATTTTTTGTGGGTTTTTTGTTTGTTTGTTTGTTTTGATTTTTGTTGTTCTTTTTTGTTTTTCAAGACAGTGTTTCTCTGTTGTAACTCTAGCTGTCCTGGAACTCACTCTGTAGACCAGATTGGCCTTGAACACACAGAGATGTACCTGCCACTGTCTCTCATGTGCTGGGATTAAAGGTATGAGCTACCACCACCCAGCTTATTTGACATTTTTAAGAAAAAAAATGTTTTTTTGGGGTCGAATTCAGAGTTAAATGTAGTCACACATAACAACAAATTTATTCCTAAGCAGAATATTCATTTTTTGCTTTTGATTTTGCTTTGTAGTGATTTCATATCTTCAGCACATAGTTCAAACATGCAACCACATTTTTTCTTAATCAGCCCTCTACTTCCTTTATTTTAAAGCTGTCTGTGACAACTATTTTATTTATATGCCTCTATGAGGGCATATTTTATGCATGTATGTAGTTTTCAAAGAATAATCATAAAATATTATTTTTATAATAAGATTTTAAATTTGGAGCGTATGATATTGAGGTAAGTTCCTGGTCTAAATGTTGTTCCCCCCCCCAAATTGTATTCAGACCATAATTTCTTTTCATGTCTGGATTATATCCACTCTGTAAAGGAAGCAAAATGATTGGAAACATTTATACTTTTAGATGTATTCTATAGTGTTCTGATTAAATGGAAATATTGGAAACCTCTCCATTTCCTTGCTATTCCTAAGCAAGCTTCTCTTCAATCTAAAAAGAGAAAAAGAGGAACACAGTAATATATCTTTATCTATAGATATAGACATCAGCTCCAAAAATATAAAAATAAATAAATAAATAAATAAATAAATAAATATCAGTGTCAGCTTTAGGAATTCATAGGCTACATTTACAGATATTCTGTCCAGGACTTCCTTCTTGTCTGTTTTTACCATGTGAAATTAATTTTGAGGCAAGGGTAGCCATATGGTTTTGATCCATTTGCACTCAGCTTTTAAAAGTACCATGTTTTAGAAAGTATTTGATGTCCACAGAATTTCTGAGCAGTTTATAAGCCATTATATTAAATCTGGGAAGTCATATTTTGCTAGCATATCAAATTAAATCTAAAATGTTTGACTTTTGCAAAACATAAAACACATATTCTTCAACAGATGTTTAACATATCTTTTCTATTTTGGTACTATAATGATTATGTTTATACATTCTCAGTGAAGTAGAGAATTAAGGTAACTTTCAAAAGTTTGAATTGAAATTTTAATTTTTGGTTAATTATTTTATTTTATTTTTTAAAAAGTCAGGGTAGCAATCAATTTTGTTTTTAATTTGTACTGAAATTTGAGTAAGCAATAGCATATCTTCTTGGTGTAGTTTACATTTTTTTAAAATGACATGCAAACATTTTGAATTGTGCTACCAGCTTTGTAACAAGGACATTCAAGACTAAAAGCCCATCATTAGGAAATCGTGAATCCAACAATCATTTCAAGATAAAATTTTCACTCAATTAGCTTTTCTTTTAAATTAGTCCACACAACTTAAACATCAAATTTATTCAAGGTAATTAATTGGAAACAAATTAGATAAATATCTGCAAGGGTGATGATGGGAATTAATTAAATAAGAAAATTGTTGCCCAGTTTTGATTTGAAAAACAAATGACAAATGATTACTTCGTTTTAAATCATTTATATTTTATAAATTAAATATTACTTAAAAATTGTTTATGCTATACCAGATCTATACTCAGTTCATCCCAGTTCTGTGTTTATGAGGCTTTAACAAACTCCAACTTAGATGCATGTTAGGATTCAGCAATCTCATAAAATTTCAGCCATTGTCATATATATCTTATAACTACTTCAGCATTATGAACAGAAAGAAAGCTATCCTGCCTCAGGAGTCATCTCTGCTTCTTGACTGGACACAAACTGATCCTAACCCTCATGAGTACAGTCATACCTTTTCTGCCATAATGGACTCTACAAACTTGAACAAACTCTTTCTTTCTAAAGTTGCTTTTACCAGGTATTCTGCCACAAAAATGAGAAAAATAAGTCATTTAGTGATTCAATATATCAGTAGCCAGAAGTATGGCCATTGCTATGGCAAACATGAACATGTGTTTGTAAGACCTTTGGGTAATGTTGGTGTGGAAGAATACAGAAGTGACAGTTGCAGCCTAGAGTAGCTGTAGAATGCTGTAAATAATGGCCCATTCTGGTAGAAGTTTGGAGGACCAGTTCTGACACAAATGAGGATGGTCAAATTCTAGCTCAGGAGGATTAATAGGGGACAAGAATTCTATAGGTGGATTGGTCTAGGGGTCATTTCTTATTATATTATAACAGAGAATCTTGTCTGTCTTCTAACACTGGCCTGGGAGTTTTAGTGATGCTGCATTAGAAAGAATTGGAATAATTTGCTTGGCAAAATAAATTTTATGAGGGCATACCATTTAGGCTGTGTGGTAGTTACCTGTCACTGCTCTTAATGCTGATGTGCAATGAAATAGAGCAACAAATGGAGCAGTAAAATATGAAAAATGCGCAGTTTGACATGGGAAGGAGTATGACCCACCTTACAGTTGCAAACAAGTGAACATGCAGTGTACAGGTTAAAGAAATTACCACCGCTCAAAAAATGGATAGTACTCGGCTCTTAAAAAAAACGGTATCATGAATTTTGCGGGCAAGTGGATGAAACTAGAAAAAAATCATCCTGAGATAAACAATCCAGTCCTAGGAAGACAAACATGGTATGTATTCACTTATAAGTAGATATCAGCTGTTAAGTAGAGTACAATTATAATACCACCCATAATCCTATAGAGACTATGCAACAAAGAGGGCCCCAGTGGATACACATGGAACTCCTTGAGAAGGAGGCATAGAACAGATGTTGTAGGAAGACTGAAGCAGGATGGGAATGAAAAGAGTAGAGACCAAGTAGGTAAAGAAGGATGGAGGGAAAGAATATAGGGAGAGATGTCTGGAATTGGGGTCATTTAAGGGATGATGTGGAGACATACTGCAGTGGAAACTCAATGGAGTCTACAAGGGCAACCTTGGTAAGGACCCCTAGTAGTGGAGATAGGGACCCTTAACTGGCCATCTTCAGTAACCAGTGGTGGGACTGGGACACCAACTCAACCACAAGTCCTTTGAACTATAATCTATCCTGACTGCAGGATCTGCTAAACCAATGGAGGGGCAGAATCTCAGACAAAGGGAGGCAGACCATGCCTAACTCTGCAGAGCTGGCCAGGAACCAGAGACTGGATAGTCAAGAAATGATTTCTAGTGATAATCTGCTATGCTCATAGATTGGTGCCTAGACAAATCGTCATCAGGAAGGCTTCCTCTGGCAGCTGATGTGAGCAGATGCAGAGACCCATGGCCAAGCATTGGACAGAACTTGGGTAACTCTACCCAGCAGGATAATGAGGAATTTTGGGGAACCAAGAGAGGTCAAGGATACCAGAAGTACACACCTCATGGAATAAATGGACCAGGACTCCTCAGGGCTCACAGAGACTGAAGTGGCAGACATGAAGCCTGCATGAGTCTAAGCTAAGTCCACTACATATATCTTAAGGTTGTCTGGCTTGGTGTTCTTGTTTAACTCCTAAGAGTTGGAATGTGGGTGTGTCTGTCCTTTTTATCTGCCCTTGGGACCTTCTTCTTCCTATTGGGGGTTCTCAAACAGCCTTGATGTAGGGGCATATGTAAGGTCTTGTTCTATCTTTTCAAATCTTGTTCAGTTGGTAACCCTGGAATCTCTGCTCATTTCTGAGGGGAAAGTGGAAAGAGGTGGATCTGGGGTAGAGGTGAAATAGAGAGGCTGAAAGGAATGGAAAGAGGTGGGGCTGGTGTTGCAATGCATTATACAAAAGAAGAAAAAATAAAATATATGCCTTTTAAGAATAGCAAAAAAGAAATTACTTTGAATTTTTCCACCATAAATGTTTAATCAGATTTAAACCTTAGTTGTATATAGTCAGAAGCATCACATTTCTCCCTTAATATATGCATTGTTGGTTTTTTTTTTTTTTGGTATTGGATTAAAAGTAAAATTGAATAGTAAGTATATTAGTTGCTTTTCGATTGTTGTGATGAAACACTATAACCAAAAGCAATATAAGAAAGTCTATTCTGACTTATGGTTCCAAAGGAACAAGAGTTCATCAGGGAGAGGGTCATGACAGCAAGTTTCAAGCACAGTGGCGGGAGCAGGAATCCCAGAGATGAATTCTCCATCAACATATAAAGAAGGTGAACTAGAAGTGGAAGTGGAACAAAAACTCTCACAGCCTGCCTCTTGTGAGGAACCTCCTGTAGGAACGTGAACTTTTGCACAACCTACACAAACAGTGCCACCAATGTGGCATTCTCTGATTTCTTCCTTGAGGGTGATATCTATGAATGAAAACATTGGTTTGCGGTTTTGAGACTTAGGACTAGAAAAAAACATATATCTTCTGCCTCAATAGGAACAAACCAGAATGACAATACTCTGAGGATCAGAGATCTCAGAAAACTAAGAAGGTACAGAGTTTATTCTTATGTTCACTGGGACACCTTAGGCAAGACTGTCAGACTGACTTCTGAAAGGGGAGCTACAAGAAAGTAAACGATGTAATGAAAGAGGAAGCCTTAGGCAATTCTTGGCCCTTAGAACTAAGAAGACTACATAAAGTCCCATCCCTGCTGGCAGTCTCAGAGCATTGTGACACAAGGGGAGTTAGAATTTGGCTTAAGTGATACTGTGGCTACTGATTCCATTCAGGAATTCTGTCAGGTTCTTCACGAGGTCACTGAATATATCCTGATGACTGAGAGAATCATATATTTCATAGCAGTGAGTATTTCACAGAATCTATTCCTTATTCTCAGCTTCTGGGACACAAATAGTCATTGAATAATTTCTTATTGTCTCAGCCTTGGGGAACTAAGGGTAGTGTTGTGTTCACTATGAGAATATAGACCACAGAATAGAGAGTGTTAAAAATGAGTTTGAACCCATACCAGACATCAAAAGAATGTGTGAGAGGACCATTTCCACTTACTAAATAAATAACAAATAATATAGCCTTTGCCTTGTTCTGCTCTTGAAGACTCAAAATGTGGTTGTGAAGCTCTAACTTCCACTACTTATCAAAACAAGTGAGGTGAGGTGAGATTACTAAGCTGAACGTACAGCAACTATTAAAATGAGAGTATAGGTGTACTCAAGATTTTTGTGTTCTTGTAATGACCCTGAGAAAGTTCTGGTCACCTCCAATAGTCCAAGACAAAAATTCTCTTCTGAGCTAGCCCTACAGAGTTCTGAATGGGAGTGACAAACTGAAGACTCCCTTTTCATTCCTTGCCTTGGTACCTCAGGGAATTTGTCATGTCAGCAACAGAAGCGTGAATGTTCTATCACAAGCTGATGTGATGAAGTCCCTACAGGCAACAGGTTATTTTTTATTCCTTTGCAGGTGTCTGAACATATCAGGGTGATTGGGAGAACAGCAAAACAATGGATTCCTTAACATCCACCACAGGAAACTGACAAATACCATTTTCCTTAAGGGTCTGGTAGAATTTTTTATGCTGAAGGTTCACACATCTTTTCAACATCTCTTATTTATTCCTTTTTTTTTCCTTACCTATGCTCCTACACAATCCCTCTGACTACAGCTAGCATGCCCAGGGGTCAAAAGAATAAGCATCGCAACCGTGTGAAGAATAAGCACCGTGTCCATGAGAAATGGCATCAAGAAGGAGATGATGCTCAGGATCACAAGGGAGCTCAGGACAGTGCAGCAGTGGAAGAGAAGCCTCCCTACTCTCCCTTTTCTGTGCTTGGGGAGATTCCTGAGAACTCACCTGCTTCTGACTCAAGTAGTGATACTGAGTGGCCTTCTTGTGTACCGTCACCCATCACTATTTGTGATGATGATATAGGATTTGAGGAGGGTGATTACAGTCATGGTGACGGACACTCACTTTGCTCAGATTACCAACCCTGCGACAATAATTCGCGCAAAGATTTTCTAGATATGTATGTGGCTTTCGTGGAACAGTCCGTACTCTACAAATTTAAAATGAAACAACCCATTATCAGAGAAGACTTACTAAATGTTATTGACCCTAAATACCAATACAGATTTGAGGAGATATTTAAAAGAGCTTTCCGTTACATTGAAATTGTGTTTGCAGTTAATGTGGTTGAAATTGACTCAACTAATCACTCATATGACCTAGTCAGCAAGCTAAAACTCCCCAACAAAGGAAGGATTTGTGCTGGCAGGGGTTTACCCAAAACTGGTCTTCTCATGACACTCCTGGCTATGATTTTCATGAAGGGTAACTCCATTGCTGAGGAAGAGATCTGGAAATTACTGAATATGATGCAAGTATATCCAGGGAGGAAGCATTTCATCTATAGGGAACCACGGAAGCTCATCACTCAAGATTTGGTGAAACTGAAGTACCTGGAGTACCGGCAGATACCCAATAGTGATCCTCCATGCTATGAGTTCCTATGGGGTCCAAGAGCTTACACTGAAACTACCAAGATGAAAGTCCTAGAATTTATGGCTAAAGGCAGTGACACTGAACCTAGTAATTTCTCAACACAATATGCAGAAGCTTTGAGAGAAGAAAATCTGACAGCCCAGGAAAAAACTGGAGTCAGTCCTGACACTGATACAGTGCCTAGGTTATAACTGTCACCATGTTCAGAGGTTTCTGACACCTCCACAAGTTATGAGACTTTATCTTCAGACAAGAAATCACAACATCACAATTGAGGCTTGCTTTGAAGCAAGAAATAATATCAGAAAGAACAGAAGAATGAAATATCTAGTAATAAAGAATGACCAAAAAGGATTTTATTATTTTATTTTAGTCTTTTGTTACATAATATTAAATATTTTATATATTGATAGGTTTAAATTATTAAATGTGTAGTAGACATTAAGTCTTAAGTAATTAGGCTTTTTATTCAGTATACATCATTCCTATTTTTTTAGTAGACTTTATTCACTTTATTTTTCTTGTATTAAAACCCTATGTAATAGCCACATCTGGAGCCTGGCTCCTCTGACCAGAGACTCTGATGTGGTTTTCTTAAGATGGTCAGTGGATTCTTGATAAGGAGTCTCTTTCCAGAGGTCGGGGGTCAGGTAGCTGTAGGTCTTAGAGATGGCATCAAAGGTGGCCTTGGCAATGTTGCCCAGAGTAGAGGTGCAGCCCTTGTTGACGGGTAGCAGTCATCAGTACCGGCCATCAGCAGCAGCTTCTTGGGCACAGGAGCTGAGATGATACCGGTACATCATCTGGGGGCAAAGATGAGACACACAAATATAGAGCCACAGTGGCCTGTCATTTTGCATGCAACAGTGCAGGGCTTGCCAATTTTATTTCCCCAGTAACCTTTTTACACAGGGACAATGGAAAGCTTGGCCAAGATGATGTCCCCTTGGATGGCAGTGGCTACCTCCTTGGAACACTTACCACCAAAACCAATATGACCACTGTAGTCCCTAATAGTGACAAAAGTCTTGAGCCTTGTCTGGTGGCCAGCCTGAGTCTGCTGCTGCAATGGCATGATCTTTAGAATCTCATCCTTCAAGGATGCACCAAGGAAAAAGTCAGTAATCTCAGAATCCTTAATGGGCAGGGAGAAGAGGTACATCTCCTGCAGGGACTTGATCTTCATGTCCTTGACTAGCTGGCTCAGCTTGGTGATGAGAATCCACTACTTGTCATTGGCTTTATCTCCACAAGCCCAGTGAGACCACAGCCAAGGCCTTGACCATAACAGTGTCCCCTAAGACCACTGCAAATTGTCTATGGAAGCCTCTGCAGCCTAGGCCTCCTAATCCTGTGCCCCCGATCCTCAGGGCCCTCCTACTGCACCAGTATCATCTACCATTTGGTGTTTCCTTGAACAAGAAGAAGGAATCAGTAAACTTCTTAACCCCCGCCCCCCTAACAAAAACAAAAACAGGATGCTGGCAGTGCCTTGCTTAGTCATCATCAGGGAAGCTTTCTCCTACAGCAAATGGGAGGAAATACAGTGATCCCAGCCACACACTACATGGGGAGTAAGAAACCTTGAAACATCTAGCCCAAAATGGAATGACTCCATGAAATCCTTTCTCTCAGGGATCAGGAAACCGCGTGGTAGAAGAGGCAGAAAAAAAGTGTAAAAGCCATTAGGGAAGGAGCATACCATGAAGCAAAACCCTCTGAATCAACATTATCAAAACTCAAAAGAACTCGAACTCACAGAGACTGAGGCAGCATGTGCAGGTCTATAACAGATGGTGTCCTAGAGCTAAGCAGAGAATGCATGCCCCATCCATAACTCCAATGAAATCTCCTAGTGATTTTCACTTGTGAATGAAAATTCAGTTTCCTACAAAATAGTGTCACTGGGGAAACAAACCACTCTTGAGGGCAGGTAGATTGCATGCCAGGTATGAGAAAAGACGAGAAAAGAAAAGAAACTCAGTGGCACATTTGGGGACTCCCTGTTTCACAATGTTGTGTCAGGGCATTTCCTTTCTCTCTCTCTTTAAAATTATTTTATTATTTCTAATTATTATTTTATTTGGTTTACATTTTTTTCTTTTTACCTTACAGGTTCTATGTGTATTTATCATGGCCTCCAATTTAGTGTTTTTGTGGTTTTCTAGAGTGTGTGAACAAGCTGGTCTCTGTTTCTTGTGCTTTTGCTTGGGCTGTTTTTCATCTGTTTGTTGTTTTGTTCAATTCTAATGGGTTAGTTTTTGTTTTATCTTTATTTTATTTTATTATTTAAAAATCTCTTAATCTCTGTGGTAGGAAGACAGAAAAGGTATCTGGAGTACAAGATTTTACCAATCAAAACTTTCAATTTGTAAAACTACAAATGTATTTGATGAGTGTGTGTGTGTGTGTGTGTGTGTGTGTGTGTGTTTATGTATGTATGTATGTTTCTTTAGGTAGGTACATGTGTACATGTTTTCTTGGATATGTGGATATGTATATAGGGTGTATGTGTGTATGTGTGCATTTGTAGACACCAGAGTTTGTACCTGGTTTCTAGGGTTAAATATCAGGTTAATATACTTACTAAGCACTTACAGACCAAGCTTGTTCTCCCACCTTCAAATATAAAACATTTGAAATGAGTTCAATTTAATTGAGAATGCTGATGAAGTGTTTTCTTAAATAAAGGATTCTACTTTGAAAAAGTTTATGGGACTAGAGAGATGGCTCAGTGCTTAAGAGTACTGGCTACTCTTCCAGAGGTCAGGGATTCAATTCCCAGCACCCACATGGCAGCTCACAACTGTATGTAACTCCTCTTTCAAGGAATCTGACACCTTCATACAGACATACATGCAGGCAAAACACCAATGCACATAAAATTTAAATAAACAAATTATGAATAAAATCAATGTTTAATTTTCCCTTGGCAGAAAATTTTAGCAGTGTTCTCTACATGGTCTTGGATGTGTTATGTGGTTGATCTGTAAAGACAAGACCCAATTCAGGGAATGTGCATATGTGGTTTGGATAAATGTGCATATGTGGCATATATTGGAGCCAAAGCCCAGATGAACAGCTATGACCCTAAATACTACTAGACATGTAATAACAGAATATAAAGAAAGAAATATTTTCCCTGATAAGTTTTGGTCTTGCTTGGTTCCAATCTTTACTTCCTTTGACCATTTATTTATTTTTATTACAAGAATATTCTGTTGGAAGTATGGAATTTGGGATTCTATAGGGAATCACAGTTAAGAGATTGATTTGAGTCTCAGAAAAGCCAGGGGTCATTTAATATGCTTTTTCTTTTCTTTTATGACTTTACAGTTTATATATGTATAATATGACGTTTTGTCTTGAGATTATTAAAGACTATTGGGACTTTGAGGGTATACTCAATGTGTTTTTTACTACAGGATAGCCACTAGCCCACAGGTACCTGGGTTGAAATTTATGAATTTAAAGTGTTGTGTTTGGATGTCTTATCAACAGTGGATATACTTTAGATAGTTGATCTTAACTATCAATGTGACGTTGCCATAGTCACCTAAGAAACAAACCTCAGAGTATCTATGACAGCATTTCCAGAGTGCTTTTCTGACTGAAAAGACCTACAACTCATAATCGGATAACACCATTACATGGACTGCAATACTAGATTGAATAAAGTGATAAATGTGATCTGGTAGAACTTAACAGAAAAGAGAGAATGATTTCCTAAAAGCATTCTTTCTGTGCAACATATAAACAATCAAGCTTAATTATTTTCAAGTGTGTTTTAACCATAACTCAGTGATTTCTATTTTTGTTATATGGTTTACAATATTCATACTGTAATTCTCATAAAGTAGGGTTATTCTTAAGTTACTTCTTAAAAGAAGTAAGAAACCTGTCATATTGCAGATTTGATGTCACCTTATGTAACCATGGACTCATCTATGTGAGTTCAAACACTTGACAATCCTAAACTACTCTTTCTTGCTATATCACACATTAGAGAGTTTTATTTCCAGGTGAGTGGAATTCTGTATCCATCAGCTTTATTTTCTTTTTTTATGAAAATATTTCTTTTGTACTTTGGAATGTCATTTAATTGTACAGTTATTCTGAAACATCTAGTCAAAATGTGCTTATCCTCAAAATTCATTTTTATGCCTAAGTGAAAAATTGTTTTCATTACATAGGAATCACTCATTCAAGGACATAATGACAATTTCCTCATGTTTCATTGTCTTCTGGAATCCTTCTTCAGGAGGATAGGAGAATTCACTTTCTCTTTCGTTATGTTTGTCTCTTTCTGTTTAGGACTAAAATCTTACTTCTTATATATTTGATTTTAAAATATTGCCTGCTGAAGTATTCAGTGAAGATGATGATTATGTAAATTCTGCTTGCTTGGTCAAAATTAATCTATATAAGAAAGTACATAAATTTCATTATATTTTTACAGTTTTAACATTTAAATAATCATGTATACTTAGAAATGTTCCTTCCCTTTGCTAATTGTTTTCCTTATTTTGTTGTGTTTTTGAAATCAGTGAGTACATTTTGTGCTGTCCTTTTATGACTGGATATTGAGTGCAATTTTTTTCTGATACTATATATTCAGTTCTGTAATTCACACATGGTTTTTATTTTAGTGATATAACTATACAGATGTTAACCGAATCTCAAACTTTTATGTTAAGATCATATATGTGAGAGTGATCACTGATGCTCTTATCTGTTATTTGCAACATATGGCTCACATTGAGGTCATTTCCACTTGCTTTAAGAGAAATATGTATTAGATTATTTTCCTTCTAAGGATATGTTGCATTTAACTTATTTTGTACAATGGAAGTGATGCATTATAAGAAGCTGGAAATATAATGCCATATAAAATCTGAGTGTTGATCTCTCAAAAGAAAATAAAGAGTCGATTTTAATAATTTCATCTTATTTTACATAGCAGGAGAAATCATGATAAGAGGATAGTAGTATGGTGAATATCATGTCTGGAAAGCAGTGATGTGTAGGCTACTGTTTTGCATGGTATGGTTCTTTTCACTAAACTTCATTTCATGTTAACTTCCCCAGTTCTTCTCTTTCCAGTCACACCCTATATGAAATATTCATCACTCTGGCATCAAAAACTGAGATGGCACACATTGTGTGGTTTTTTGTTTTTTGTTTGTTTCTGTTGTTAATAATGGTAGGCTTTTCCTATTGCTGCAATATTTGTTATAGCAATAGTAAAAATAATATGAATTATTCTTGGAAATTACTATCACAATTGTAGAATTTTTATTCTATCTGGATTTTTATGCTGTTTTTACAATTCTGGAAAACAAATAAAAAACAATATCTTACAATGCAATATTTACTATCCAACATTTTATTTGTTAATGTTTTTCAGGAATAAAGCATTTCTCTATTGACAGTTTATAAAAAATTTATAAAATATAAAAGCATATGTTTAAACTCTTATTTTCCTTTAACATTTAAATACAAAAAAATTGTATCCTATTGTCATTTCATAATAACATTCCAAAATATTTGGTAATATTTTCATATATTGAAGAACAATTCACCTACTTATATACATAGTATGTAACTGAAGAAAATGTTGTTGTTCTTGATGTCTCTACATCATGGAGGCTCTCCAATCAGATCTATTCTCACATTGACAATAGGAAAATGTCAGAGACATAGGTCCTGTTATTACTAAAAGTATGTGCATTGAATCATATTGTTAAAATAATTTCAGGCATCCTAATTGCTTATTACTTATTGTAGATGTGGATTCAGGGCAAAAAGGGTGGTTTATTCTTTTGCTAATTTAATCACTGGTCCTTAGTACTGGAGCCCTGGAGCATTTTGGCCTTCTGTCCAATTTAAAATGTTTAAGCCTAGAACTGAAAGGTTTCAGCCTCTATACAAACTAGTCTTAAGCCTCTGAGACTTCCTGCTGACTGAGCCACTCTGACTAGATCATTCTGAAGTCAGAGCTGTACTGAAGTCACCTTCAAACTGCTGGTTCAACTTGCCCTTCTGAGCCAGCTGTTTCTGACAGAACTCTGCTGACTTGGGCAGACTGTGGTTGACTCTAACAACTTCTGTAACTAAACTTCTCTGCTGGGCTTCAAACTGACTCACTCTTCCAGGTTGATACTGAATTCTTCTCATGAACTGCCTCTGTCTCTCTGCCTAAGACTCCTCAGACTGTTCCTATACCTCTGCATCCTCACTGTACGTTCTCTGAGCTGAGAGCCTGCTTTTTATTGTGAGCTGGGCATGTCTTTACTCTGACTCACTCTGCCAACTCTTCTTCTGATTTGCCACTTTTACTTCCCTTCACTCTGACTCATCTCAGATGTCACTTCCTTTCTGAGATTGACTTCTTCTGAGCTCTGCTTCCTATCTGTAAGCTTTGCAACCTGTCTCCCAAATTCTGGGATTAAAGGTAAGCACTATCACTGCCTTCTGAATACTGGGATTAAAAGTGTGTACTGCATTCTTTCTACATTCTATCTGGACCACACAGACCTCTGAAGGTGATCCCTTCATATAGACCCTTGGATTTGATCCCCTCCTAGCTATTACACAGACCTTTCAATATGATCCTTTCTCAGAAGAGCCATGTTGCTGGATTAAATGATTAAATATTCCTCTACAATGTATAAGCTTTATTTAAAATTCCATTGCCTCCATATTGATCATGGGGAAATGTGTGGCCTAGTGGCTCAGTCTAGTGGCTGTTGTTTCCAGCACTCCAAATAACACTTTGAAGAATCAGTTTGTTCTAATCACATTCATAAATTTTTGTAGACTTTTTGAAAACATAATACATAATTTCTAGATGAAGTCTGAGATGTGAGCAAAATAAAAGCAGAAAATAGTTATTCAAAATGTTCCAGAAAATATGTTGGTGCTAAAATGTCATCCCAATGATCAATTCCTTCTATGTGGCTGACAAGAAAAATTCCATAGTGTTTGAGTACATTTTTTTTTGTATTTTCCTTTATTGTTAGATGGCTAGGTTGGTTCTGCAAGTAAAACATTGTCAATGATGTTATAATAAACATTGACGTTCAAGTATCTCAGTACTTGGAGTTCTTTCAACAATGTCAGTGAAATGAAACATCACCAGCATGGTGAGTTAGAAAGTAACACAATGAAATTAGCATTAAATGGAAGCCTTTTCATTTTAAGGGAACTTAGATGGAATTATATGACTAGTATCTAGTGACCTAAAGCATGTGAGACACTGGCTGAATGAATGACGATGATAGACATTCTGACACATCTTAAATATGATAGATAAATATAATTTTAATATTTTGGATTCAACTCTACACTTAGTGAAAGGTCAGTGGGATATAAAAACCAAGAATGAATGAAGGAGTCAAGAGGTGAATACCTACCAAAAAGAAGCATCAATGGTAGGGCTATAATTTTTTGCCAAAATAATCTAACATACTTTTATTTAAGAAAGCCCAAGATTATTTACATAAAGGGGAAATAATGAATTTAGACAAGAAGTATAATGATATATCCCTTGAGGCAAAGTAAGTCTCAGAAAAGAGAGGAAGTCCAATCTCAGTTCAGTCATGATGAAGTAAACAGAGTAAACCAAGGAAGGTAAGGGATGATTGAGCAGGGACTAGAGGGTTAAGAAAATTGCATTAGAATATACAATCAAAACTTAAGTAATTTTATAATTTACATCTACTTATATCAAAATATTCTTTTATAATTGGTTAATGTGTATACATTTGTATCATGTCTTATGTGATAAATATGCTGTCCTTCAATTTTGAACATTATGTAATATCAACACTAAAGTCATAGCCATAATATTTAGAATTAATTTCAGAATGAACATAACCAACAGATAACCTATAAAGTTTTCACTATTCAACAAATTTATACAGACACCTCTTAACTACACAGGTAAATTTATGTTCCATCATATTTAGTATACCAAAATGCATTAGAGTAATAGCTAGCAGGATTATATTATATAATTAGCATGATGAGACAGCTTAATATTACCAGTGACTTATTATGTATATAAATAGTAATCTTCTCATAGGGTAATAGAAGTAACATGACATTAGGATTATGACCTTTTATAATAAATAGAGTCTGAGAAGTAATAGCATGCTATTTTATAACTACTGCATCAATAAAGACTTTAGAAATAATTTTCCTCTTCGACGGATTCATCCAAGGCTAGTGATAAATGACTGATTTAATTCAGGAATATTCAATCAATTTGGGGTGAGGGTAAAAGACATTTCATTATCCTGTTAACTTTGAAATATTGAAGGGTGATGATGAATAGTGAATATAGAAATAACACCCCTGAATTGCATCCTATGAGTTACATTTTTCAGTGCTGAAATGAAAATCCTGGTTGGATATTTCCCAGTGGTGGGACTGTAACAAAAACCAAAAGAACAAATAAAAATCCATTTTTATATCTTTAATGTATCTATATTTGAAATTAATTTTGTGACTTATTCCAGTTAGTTGTGGAATCACTCACTGTCAGATTTGCAAGAATGGTAACTAGTCACATAATGGCCGTGACAGTGATAGTCCTGGAAAAGGTTCACCTACAATTATGTAGAGAGAAACAACTATACAAAGGTCTTTAATGTTTTACTCTTGTTGTATAATTTTGATAAAATTGAAGTCATAGAGAATCCTGAAATTCTTACTAAGGAGATGCTATTAAGGCAATAACTCAAAGGACTAAGTGGCTGGGCATAATAGGAGGTAAAGTATTCTCCTGGGATAGAAGAGACCCCCATGTACAAACCTCAGCAACACTAAGAGTTGGAATGAAAAAAATCAATTTTCTTGATGAAAAAAAAAGTACCATGAAGCATGAAAAAGAAACCTGCTACACTAAATTTGTCAGATAAGAATGTGTTTTATTATAAAAATAAAACAGCTAGTCACAACAAACAAAAGTGCATGAGAAATGTCATGTTACTAGAGATTTTTGGAAAACAATTTCTCTTAGTGCCACAGTGCTGTGAAGCATTATGTCCCTTTTGTTTAGGTTGATAAGAAAAAAGAAATATCATAAAGAACTACTGATTTCAATATATTTCTTGTTTTATACCAGAATTCCCTGACGTTTGGCATTTTGTCATAGATATGTTGTGTTTGTAAGATTTTGATCTAGAAAATAAGAGTCCATACAAAATGTAATAGGTGCATGTTCTCAAAAAATTTTAAATCTGTAAATATATACATATATATCATAAACAGCATGGCATATTTATGTACTTCAGAGAGAAGGATAGCAATGGAGTTCTATAGAAGGGTAAATAGTTCTAAACTCCACTGGATTTCTACCCTAATAGGAAAAAAAAATAACAAATTACAAGTACAATCACAGCTTCTAGAGACTACCTAACCAACATCTCAGCTTGATTACACTATAGAGAACCAGCTATCAACATTGTGACTACATGCAAATTAGGAGTTGCCAATATGAGTAAAAGTCTGTCATGATAATGCATGTGACTCTAATCACTACCTCGAGAAACAGCAAAGAGTCAAAAATTTATGGCTTTTGATATGGCTTGGAGGGTAAAGATGCTTGCTTTAAAAGCCTAGCAATATAAGTTTTGTTCTCAGAGCTTACAGGAAAATGAGATAAGCAACCTCTAAAGTAGATAGATAGATGATAGATAGAAGACTATAACACATGCATGCATACCCACAGTTAATATAAATTGAAAATTCCTACTGAAAATTGATGTTAGGGAAGTACAGTCACTTTTCTTCAGAGAATGGTGACAAGCTGAAAGTGAGAGGACCAGTGTCCCCTAGTGCTGGACTACACTGACCTAGGCTCTCTGCTTCACCACAAAGTCCTCACTTTTTCAGAAGCCCCTTACTTCCTCGTGAGATTTAAGGAGCAATCCAGTATACAGATCCTGACTAATCAGAAAGATTCCCTAGACACTGCCTGTTTGTTTTAAAAGACTCTCACGGCTTCATTTGGAGGCTGTAATGTTCTTTTAATTGGTTAGTCCTGTCATTTCGGTATGTAACCCACAGAAAAAATCTTTTAATTGGCTATATGTATACCTCAGTGTCTATTTGAGCTATTTTGCTCAATAGAAAGCTATCCATGATCTCTGAAATTGTCCTCCAACAGTGCCCACTCTTGTAGCACTAAGTGAACTTAGTGGGTTTAAAAAAGAGCACATGGATTTGTGAGGTACAAAATCCTGTAGAGAAATAAGCCTATGTGAAAACTAGAAAGGGTCTATATTCCAGAGGTCTGCATTCAGAGGCCTGTGTGGTCTGGATGGAATATAGACACACCTTTAGTCCCTAAGAAAAAACAGAATCTTGTCAGGAGCAGACACAGGAAGCAGAGCTCAGAAGTTTGTGTCACACAGGAAGTGACGTCTGAGATGAGTCAGTGAATGGGAAGCTGTGTGACAAATCAGAGAAAGAGTTAGCTAAGTGAGTCAGAGTAAGGACATTCATTCCCAACTCTCAGAATCGAAAAGACGGGATCTGAATTCAGTTACACAGTTAGTTACAGCAGAGTAGTTACAGAGGAGCCAGTTACACAGGCAATATGAGGCAAAAAGTCTGAGCAGACAGACTGGGGACAAGACATACAGACAATGAACTGATCTGACTAAGACAAAGATTGACTGAGACAGCTTAGAGAAGAGTTTGAGCCTGAACTAGAAAAGTCAGAGTTCCAAAAGAGCTAGTCAGAATGACTTATTAAGTAGTAGGTCCTGTAGGCTAAGGTTAAAGCCTTCAAGGTACTGGCTAGCAGTTTAGATATTCTAGATTTTACCAAGGCTATAACATTCCACCTCTAGGATTAAGTTTAGATTGGAAAGAGGTCAAAACACTCAAGGGCTCCAGCACTACGACCAATGATTTAATTAGCCAAAGAATAAAATGCGTTTTCCCCTAAGCAATGGCTATATCTGGAACCAATAGATACAGTATACAGGAAGGCAGCATAGAAGATACACAGAAAAAATAAAATGGCATCTAGTTAAATAAATTATAAAATGAGAGATTCTTTCAGAGGAAAAAAAAATCCAAGGCACGAGATAATGTTTGCCCATTAATTATAATATTTCACAACTGCTAAAATGTCTTCTGTCTATCTTGTAGGACTAAATGCCCAGAACTGCATAAAATCAATCAACTGCATAAGTCTGTAATCCTACTACTAGAGAGGTGGGAACAGCAAAATCAGAAATTCAGAGACAGAATCATATATACAGTGAGTTAGATGTTGATCTAGAATGAATGAGGTTCTGTCTCTAACCAACCATTCAGATCTTAAATGGATATATGCTTAAAACAAAACAAAACAACATTATGAGGGATACTAGAAAGAATTCTGAAAAACCTTAAAGTTCAAATTGTTGTGAATAATAAGCTGAGAAAAAGATCAAAACCAAATTCAGGCCATTGAAACCCAGAAGGAAATCTGTGTCTTTAATGTAGGCATATTTTAGGGAAAAATGACTGCTGGCTTGTGAGGTAAGAAGACTGACGTTATTCTATAACTAAATATTATTTAAAGTTCCACTGTAGCTGTAGAAACAGGAATGGGACATAGTACTTTGATTTATAATTGAAGAAACAGAACATTTAATCTTTCCTACTAAACTTTAATAGAGACCCATAAACCTGAGATCTGTCAGCAACAAAAATGAAAACTACCTATTAAAAGTGTTTTAAGAGTTCTGCTTAGTGGGCAGCAAATAATATAAATTATTTTTCTTTCAAAAGATCAAAAGTTTTTGAACCCACGATATACATATTCACTATTTTTTTCATGTGCCCAATGAAGGTAAAGATTGAATAACCTGCTTAGAAAAAGTCATAAACTGTTATGGCATTTTTGGGTGCTCATTTCCATGTGGCATGAATGTAAATATAAGGCTAACATGGCAAAAATTTCATATTCTTACTAATGCACCGTCAATGAATCATTGTATTCTTAAAATACCCCAGAATATAAAGCCATGGCTTTCTATAGGATTTCAAAGCAGTAAATACTTGATCAATTCTGTATTTCCTAGCACTAATTGGTGCTTATTTTGATATTTGACATTTTAGGAAAAAAAAAAAAAAAAGCACAGAAATTGTCAGTTAAAAAAAAATAAGAAATGCCTATAAACTTTAATGTTTTAGGTTAGAGTATTTATAGATGTTTTAGTGTGGGGAAAGGGCACAGTTAATTCCATTTGAAACCTTCCAGGTGTGGTTCTCAGACAGAAAAGAGAATGTACCTTCACAGCATTCCTAATATGCTTCTTTCCAAATCCACCTATCATAAAGCAGAAAGGAGACTTTTCCCAAAAGGAAATTTTATCAAATTTTAAAAAATATTGGGATATATCAGGAAAGAAAAATGGACAGTCAACAGGTGCTGGGGAAAGGAAGAAATTGGAATGCAGAAGAAATAGAGATGACTACACTATCATAACACACAATGAATTCCAAACAAAAGGTGTATCATTTATGTTTCTATTAATATGTGTTTGTTTAAACAAGGACACTGTATGGGTGGCATATGCATGCATTTACGCATGTGCGTCTGGTGTTTGTGGTATACGCCTATTGGTGTGCAGATGGGTATGTAGTTGGCAAGAGTCTGACATACACTGATATTTTTCCATCTGGCCAGTAAGGTCTGGAAAAGTTCTTCTCACACCGTGTCCAGTTCTGTGATTAAAGCAGGTGACCCCATGCTCTGATTTCTATGTAGATGCTTGAACCCACGGAATGTTCATCTCTTTTTCTTTAGTCCTCATGCTTAACTGAGAGCAATGTACAGAAAGTTTTGATAGGCATATGAACAAAATATTAAAAAATATAATTTACATACTTTTTGACACATCTTATAATTCATAAAGTATAATTTCGATCATTCCTTGGTTAATAAAATATACAATTATTATTAGATAAGAGATTAAGTAAATGATAATGTTTCTATTACAAATACAATATATATATATATTATATATATATATATATATATATATATATATATATATATATTAAACCATAGAAAATTTAGGTACAGTGAGTAATCCCAGTAATCCCAATACAAAGGAGGTTAAGAGGATTTCTTAGAATTTATAGCCATGCCTTGGCTATTTAGTGAATTTCTGATCACCTAGCCTTATAGAGTAAAATCGTATATCAAAAAATAGTCCTACCAAATGAAAATAGGTGGAAATAGAAAGTTTTGACTGAGAAGTTAATAATGGTGACTGATGACTGGGTAGGGGAGAATGAGGGTCACTGGGACCAGAACAGAATCACCCTAATCCTGAGAAAAATTGTACTCTTTGAGGCTAGTCATTGTTCTGTAATACCAGCACATTAGAAAATTCAATGCTAGCATTTCTTGCACATCATTTTTAGGTTAAAATGGTTTCATATGTGAACTATTAGCTTCAGATTAACTTTAAAGTTACCATTGAATATTGAAGCAGAGAAGTGGTTTTATTTTTCACTTTTCTTTCTTTGAATATGTGTAAAATACTGACTACATTTGAAATAGAAAGTTATTTGAAAGAAAAAGAAACACTGGCATTCTAACTTTAAAGTACTCTGAGTTACACTTGGTTTAAAAGTAAAGGTACTTGAAATGTCAATAGAAAAGAAATATGAAGTATTATTGTGCTTTAACAGATACTCTATAGATGTTGGTTGATTTGTGTATAACATACAGTCATAAAATATATACGTATGCATAGATGTGTATACTTAGAATTACTTTATCTCAGCAACTGCTACCTTGTGAGACTGGCAATGCTAGTGTAATTTTTCTCCTTCATATTTTCTTTATCTATGGAAACAGAAAGAGACTAGAGGTTAGGCATCTACCGATGCTTCAATCCTCTTCTATTTTCTCATCACCTTTTTTACTTTTAACCTAAACCATGAGAAATGACTTCCAGCCTCTGTGAATACTTGTCTTATTCTCTCTTTCTCTCTCTCTATTTTTTGCTGCTGTTTGTTTCTGCGATAAACATCAAGGAGAAGTGTTTAGTTCATAATTCCTGTTATAGTTCACCATTGTGGGAAAATCAAGGTCAAGGTAGAGTTTGAAACTGTCACCTAACATCCATCCTTAAGACCAGATAAAATGAATTAATGTATGCATGCTGCTATTATACAGCTCATGTTCTCCAGTCTCATATAATTTAGAATAATTTTCCTGTTAGTGGTGCCACTGATACTAGAAAGGTCTTCCCATTTCAATTAATGCAATAAAAATAATATTCAAAAGACAAAGCCAGAAACTCTCGATTATGTCTAGGTGACATTTAACATTGACTATCATGGTACATTCACTTATATTATTGACACTGCATGTATGGCTCTCTTCTTATACCATGTTAGTGCTTCCAAGTGGAAATTCATAGAATGTATCTCTACTGCCTCATAATTCACCTTCGGGACCATGTAGACTCTCAGAGTGTTACTGTTTCTGGTGTTTTTTACCAAGCTTATCTCAACTCAACCTTATCTTTCCTTTCTTATCATTATCCCTCTTCCATTCACCTTTATTTCTATTCATAATTGAACTCTGATTAGGAAAATACACACAAAGACACCCTGAGAAGATTATTTAAATAAATGATATAAATAAAAAATTATAATATCAGTTTTATAGAACTAGTATGTAAATGTCTTACTATTGTTTAATAAATTATTTGCTAGATAATAATATGATTTTGTTAATATTTTCTCCAAAAACAAAATTTTACATATTATTTTATTTCTGAAACTTCATTTATTGTCTACATGCATTCAATAATTAATCAAATAAAAACTAGGTAAATTTTAATATTTAAGCTTATTCATATTACAATTGTTTCACATATACATCAAAAAGGAATATGCAACATATTTTAAGGCAGGAAAATTATCATTGCATAATCTAAATCCTCAGATGGTAGTATGAATATCCAAAGTTCTACACATTTTGGTAGGCTTGAACATTTTACAGTGTACATTATACTAGAAGAGATACCACATGCCTCCTGATAAATAGGTTCCTTCTTAAACATGATTTGAATATTGCTTTTCTTAATTAAAATGCATAAGATCATTTCTAACTCCTTTTAGTAGGTAACCATTATTTTAAAAAACAGAAGTGTTATCAGATATAGCATTTCTCATTTAAAACTCCCACATTAGATTGTATTTATTGTTTAAAATACATCTGGGACATAGACAAATTCTTCTGCTAAAGTTTCAGTAAAGAAAATATCCATTATTCAGCTATATAAAAAGGACAAATAGCCAGATGAATGAGAGTAAACTTTTTTTTAGCTTACCAGCACATAAGAAAAATAACAAATTTTCAGTTCTATTAAAGGGTATACCTGGTGATAGAAAGAAGCAAGCAAAAACATTACAAAACCTGCTTCCTCATATACCTTAATAAAATGCATGTGGACCTTGAAGGTTAGTGAAATTCTGCCTGTGGCCACTGTTTGCATGGAAATTTAATTGTTATTGCTCACCCTCATGTCTGTCCTTAAAAACACTTATTTACTATGTCTTCATTTTCCTATCAGAAAAAATCACATGATTTGGCTCTGTTAGACTGTTGTCAGTTCATTCAAATATTTCAGCATAGTATAGGGGAATGCAAATGCTTGGATTAAATACTGGATTACAAAAAAAAATTATGTGAAGTTTTCCTTTTCATTTTCTAATCTATCTATCATCTATCTATGTAAGAAATACATATATCAACCAGGAAATATTATATAAGTTGGGGTTTATCATATAGTTCTCCCATAAGTTTTAAATGCTATTGTTTATTGGTGAAACATAGCTATCATTGTGTCTTAATCTACCTTTCACTGATGCAGTCAGATGGCTTGTCGTGAGGTTTCAAATTTTTTGAAGCTCAATCTTGCATAATTTAAGCCAACCCTATTAGTACTATATCCAAAGTATTTTACTACTCTCTATTGGAGAATTCTTAATACCTTGGGAAACTCAGTATGACATCCAAAGGATTCTCAATGAGATCAAGACTAGGATTTGTGAGTGGTTTCTGGGAAGCTGAGGCAAGATAGATATGCAGGATTACTTAGACAGAGTAAGTTAAATCAGGTAAATAAAATGTTATTACTAAATCCAGAATAATCAGTGTCCTGTCACTCAATCTGGATGGAATATTTGATTTAAGCCGACTTACAGGTATTTCATGCTGTTTTCCTGTAGTCTTAACAGTCTTCAGATAATTGTTTCCTGTGGCATTATGTCAGACACTAAAGATAGACTAAAAGCCCTAAAATTAAAACAAAACATCTGTTGAATGAAGAAATCTGCTTCTTTCTTCTCAAATGTTAGATTTACAGTAAAAAATAAATAATAAAAAAAAGAAAAGTTTGGAAATACCTTTCTTTTTCTCAAATAAAAAAAGTACTAGAGATTTCTCACTTTAATGAAATATATAAGATGTCATTGGAATTATTCAATTATTATAAAAAACATACTGTCAATTGACTTATATTTCAGTTAGATAAATGAATGATTGAAGTTCCTATTATATATCATATGTAACAAAATCTGAAGATAGCTAATCAAGTGTAAGTGATTTATCTGCCAGACAACTTATTTCCAATACTTCTGAGATAAGATATGACATGACATGAATGATCTCCACAAGAGAAGGATAAAGATAGATAAGGTTGGAACTTCCTAACCTGGAAAACAAGCAGAAGTTGGGGATGTTGGTTCTGAAATACAAAATTGCAAAAGCAGTAAGCCACGCTGTGAATCAAGAGTTTTTAAAAAGTGTTTATGTGTTATCTTTCCCCTCCCTCCATCCCTCACCACCAGTCCCCATCTCTCTCCTCAAGCATGTATGACATGAAAACTGTGTAGATGTCAGAAAGCAGCTTACTGAAGTTGGTTCTCTCCTTCTACCATGTGCTTCCTAGATATATAATTTATACTGTCTGGCTTGGCGACAAGTGTCTGTACCTGCTGAGCTACCCTGACAATGAGAACTTTCATTTTGTCTAGGGAAATGATTCAAAACAATTCCTATTAATACAAATTCTGTTTTATCCATTATTCTTACATGGCAATTATTGTCTGACACCATTTCTGTAAATTTAACCATCTTTCCAAAAAATTCAGAATCACTTTAACAAGATAAAAAAAATCATTAAGGCAAGTTAAATTACTTTTTTTTTTTTTAACTATTTTAGGTGTCTCATCTCAGATAAATGGCATCATGCACTACTTTTTTCCACTATGATTGGTTTATTTCACTTAGTATAATGTTCTCCAGGTTAATTTGCCCTGTGAAAAAATGTCCAGTATGATGCTATATTAACATTACATTTGGTAGTGGTATGTTAACTTACATGACTAATTCAGATTTTCAGTCTAGTTTTAGTAGATAGTCGATACTTTTTTTTTTAACATTGTTACCCTGGCAGTATCTAACAAACACAGTCAAACAAACACATTTGCTATCTATTTGAAAGGGCAATGGATGGCTCTGTCTTTTTTTTCTTTATATTGGTTATTTTTCTGAAGAGAGATATTTATTTTTTTGAGAATATGCTATAATTAAATCCTTCTGCCTTTCCCTTTCCTCCTTACAAACTCCATGTATCGTCCCTTTGATCTCTATCAATCTTATGGCCTCTTTTGCTTGGTTTCTTTTTCATTAATGATACACACACACACACACACACACGCCTAAATACTACTGGCTGAAACTGGCTGAGTCTATATAGTGTTTCTTGTATGTATATATTTTCAGAACTGATCATTTAGAAATGCAAAACCAATTGGTATGATTGGTATGCTCTTCCAAGAACAAGATTATTTCTCCCACTCTCGACATTCCTTAGTTGCCTATAGTTCTTTGACTAGCGTTGAAGTCTTCTGAGTGCCCCTCCCCGGGAACACCCCACCCCCATTAAAGTTAGAAGGTCTACATCATTAGTTTCAGCTTTGTGAGCAATATTATCAGAAAGTTCAGCTTTCCAACAGTATCCAATCAAGATTTTGTAGTCATAATCTTTTCTTTCAAGAGTTGTCAGTAGCATAGCAACCGAGGCCTTACATTGCCATCTGGTTGGAAGTTCATGTGGATAAAACCTGCCTTTCAGCTGCAGACAACTCTTTAATCTTATAATGGCTCAGAATTGTACAACTGAATTCTGCTTTTAGGCTTTTCACTGTAAGAGATATCTACCACGGATCTCTTATTTTATTAACCTATTTGGCTGGGCAGATCAAACTGGTAAAAATAATAAGGCCAGAATCTCTATTACTTTATATAATGATACCATTCTCCTACGGTGCCTGTGGCTTCAATACCCGCAGAGATGAAAACGTTTATATTTTATATTTGACACTGTACACATTTAAAACACAGTATTACCCATATTATGGTATTTGAAATTTAAATTATTAAGAAGTAGACACGTACATATCAATCTAAGTTCTATATAAATAATGCTGGAAAATAATCACTAAAAGAAAATTTAAAATATCATATTTTCATGATAAAATTTTAGCCTTCAGCCTACTCTTTTTTTTCAAACTAGTCTTTAGTTTTCTCCCCCTCACATATCGAATACCCGCAATTGAGAGTCACATCTCCTGTCCTTTGGGTTCATTATTTTATAGTCTCTTTTCTGTTCCTTTTTATTAAAACTGCAGAGTTCTGCTTGGAGGCCCCCTATGTGGCATTGCCACAGGGATTTAAACCTTAGGAAGTTCAAAGAAAAGAAGGATTAGAAGTAGAAGCCTTGGATTTATATAGATTCCTTTGAAGAGCTCAAAGACAGAAAACCTTGCATGGTCAGGTTTAAGGTTACAAAGGGTGGAACACAATCTCTGTAGGCTTGTCAGCACTCTTTCTTATATACCTTTGTAAAAACATCTTCCAGAAAATGGTAGGAATCTCTCAAGTTTCCATCAGGAAAGGTTTCATAGATTTTTCAACCAGAAAGTACATGAACAGCAATAAGTTCAGGAGGCAGGGGAGAGTTAGGGGAAACAAGAAGAGATAATGATTTGTCGGAGCCTTGATGTGCTTTATGGATCTCATTCTATAAACAGCAGAAGAAGGAATCTATCTTACCAGAGGCTTATGAAATGTAGGTATCTGGAAGACGGTTGTCCAGAGTTGTAGGGCTTTCCTAGAGAGCTAAGAGTGGGTCTCAGCATGCTTTGAATCCCTGAATCCCAGAATTCTCACCCTGAGAAATGGAAGGTATTTGGCTACTCCTGTTTGCTTAGCCCTGGAAAAACCCAGCTAAATTTTAAATGCTGCCTACTTCACAGCAGGTGACTGACAAAGAAATGTGGCCTGGTTGGTGTTTATCTGAGCTCTGTAGCTAAAAGGCCTAGTGTTGAGTCCATTTTCAGATAAGGTGTGTTCCTCTTTCTTCTGTGGGACCACAAATGATGCAGAAGGTGCTTTTGCAGGACTTTGACCTTTAGACTTTCAGCCCCAACATCCAAATGGGGCTACTACACTACTCCCTGTCATAACCAATGGCCCCTGTCCTTGGTGCCAAGGATATTTCCCTGCCTTTGCCACTATAAATGTAACCACTCTTGTTTCAATAGACTGAGACATTCCACTGACAACAGTCTCCTGGGAATTCTGTTTGCCATGGCTCTCATCCCTCTGACCAAAAACTTTAAAGATCAGCTATGAACCTGCCCTGTGCTTTCTTTCTGGAAGCCGAGTTAATGGCCAGTAGCTTAGCTACCATCCAGGGATGAGAGCTCATGAAGAGGTCCACACAGAGTGCTGTGAGTACAGCAGACACAGGCTCAGAGAGTACTTCTGTTTCCTTGGCCTCCCATTAGCTCTCTAACTGAAAGGCAACCCAAATAGAACTTGGAGAGAAACAGGCTGTGAGTGTACAAAAGTATATAGAATGCATGCAGAATATACAGAAAGATATGCACAGTGAAGTAGGTTTTTCTTTTTGTTTGTTTGTTTTGTTTTTATCCCTAGTTCAATGGGAAAGAATGAGATTTCTAAGTGTCACTATGGAATAGCATAAATAAAGGCATATATCACTAGAACTTGTATGAGAAATTCAGCTATCATCATGGAGGGAGACAGACTGTTGAGCAAGGGAGTACAACTTAAGAGTAAGACATGCAAGCTGTATAAAGAAAAGAGAGAACAAACAACAAACATGAAACACAGGTATGAATTAAAAAAGGATCATAAGTTATTTTGAGACACTCTGTAACCCTGGCTGGCATGGAGTTTGCTATGTAGACAAGGCTGGTCCTGAAGTAACAGAGATCTGCCTGCTTTCTGTACCTAGTGCTGACATTAAAGATATATACCACAGTGCCCCACTTTTTATTTTATTTAATTGTATTTTTTCTTATGATTACTACTTTTCAGTATTTAGATGTTTATTTGAACTGAAATAGGCTGGCTTCTATTACTATGAAAGACTTTTATTAGATCAACAGAGTGTTTCATGAAATAGAGACATTTCAATTGTAATTTTTGTTCTCCTTCACATTCATTCTTTAAGTTTAAGGAATGGTATTAGTTCTTTAGTTCCACTGACTGTAGGCAATTATTGAATCTCTTCTTCAATGAACTGATAAAGCAAATTGTTTAATACAAGAACTCACAGGATCACATAAAATTCCAATTAAATATCTCAAAGAAATTGAACTTTATTGAATATTTTTTGTGCTTTTTATGATCTATTCTTTTAATCAGTTTCTAACATTCTTCTTATAAATCAGCTGATATAGTTAAAATATTTATAATAATTATTTATTGTGGTTATATCATCATTGGGACAGAATTTTAAATTATTTCTCTGTATCATATTGGACCAAAACATTTCTTTATTTATCTATGTCCAATGATGGGAAGGAAGATTGGGCATTGAAGCAAAATAGAGTTGTTTTTGCATGTAATTGGCCCTTAATCAATCATCTAAAGGTTTTATTGAAAACAAAAGCCTGGTTTCTGACAAATAGAAAAGGCTGAGTTGCATATATTTATCTTCATCAACATCAAGCCAAATGTCAGAATGTTATATCTTAGGGCACCCTTGATTCCCATTTGGTCTATAGGACTTAACATTTAACAACCACAAGATCTCTGAAGCCTAAAGCTTTCTTTTTGTAGTGTTTATTACATAAAACATGTTTAAATGAGAAACAGTTTAAGAAATATATAGAGAAAATAGCATACAAATGAAATTATTAAAAGCACTGCAACATAAGATAAAGTAATATCATGTCTTGTACATACATGTATCTATGCTCGCAAGCATGTGTGTTTATGTGTAGAGGCCAGAGACAGACATCAAGTGTTTTCCTCAACTCCTCTACATTTCATTACTCAAGAAAGGGACTTTCATTTAATCTGGAGTTGAATTATTTTATTACAATGGCTTGTTGATTAGCAGACTTTGAGCATCTGCTTGTAGGGAGCCTTTTCAGTGCTGGGATCATGAATTTTTACTACCATACTCAACTTTTTTCTAAGCTAGAGTCTGCATGCTTATACAGCAAACACTTTACAGAATGAGCCAATGCCTTGCCCTAATAATATTAAATTTTAATGATGAATTCTGAATTGGGAATTGGGATAATAATAAAACCTAAAAGTAACTAAGTAAATTATAGAAGAAGAAATAGCACACCTAGTTACTGACATAACAATCTTTTGAAATTCTAACACAAAACATCACTATTGAAATGTGTAAATCTCTTTTTAGGACTATTTCTAGTAAAGTGAATTGAAAAATCTTTAACTATAGCAACTCATCAAAAGTCAAAATTCAGCAGGGAGTAGAGTGGTCCTTTAATATAATTTTCCTCATACCAAAGTCTAATCAAAGCGTAAGCACAAATATACTAAATATGTGATGGTATCCAGGGAAGTAGTTATCTGGAAAGCAATATACCTTTGCTTGAACCCATTCCCAAGACCCTTGGACTGGGGGGAGTGGGGGGGTGAGCTGGAGCAGAGTCAATGGCACAGACTCTGGAGTCAGGTAAGTGGGAGAAGCAGACTCCTTTATTTCAGGAAGAGGAAACCCCTTATACCTTCAGCCCACTGTCCCATTGGTCCCCAGACTACAAGCTACTGCTGTGGCTCTCCTTGTCACCCAATATGGTGTCATCAGTCTCTGGGCATGTTCAGGATAGATCTCAGGCTGGCTCTATGTGGAAGCCCAGCCACACACGCATGCTGTTTAGCAACAGGTCTTGTTCCAGTGACAGGTGTTGTTCCTCCTACAGTATAGTTTGTAGTAGGCCTGATCAGAGCTTGTCATCAAACTCAGGTGATTGTGCTGATGTGTTGATATGCTCCATAAAAACTATTCAAATCAAAGGAACATTTGTTACAGTTAGTATGAGAGAAAGAGAAGAGTAAATATGTTATTTGATGGGGGGTTCCTCTTACACTCCACCTTTATTTAGGTCTTTACAAACCAATGTTGCCCCTTTTACATTCATATACTGTAAGCTCTATCTCTTCCCTTAAGCCTCCATCCCTACACTTCTCTAACTTCCTGGTCTTAATAAGCATTCAAATTTACACATGACTAATAATTCACAGCTATAATACATATATGAGAAGGAACATGAAACATTTGTGTTTATAGGGCTGTTACCTTACTTGGAATAATGTTATACAGTTTCATTTACTTTTGGGTAAACATCATTTTTCTGTAAGTCTGAATAAAATTCCATTGTACAAATTTCACATTTCCATCATCCATTCTCCTACTGTTAGACATCTATGCTTACTTCCTTCTGTGCTGTTATGGTAATTAGTGAACACGGGGTGCTGAACCCTTTTGGTGTATGTCAAGCATCTGTGCAGCTACGGTATGGTGTTTCTATTTTCACTCTTTTGTGGAACCTCCATGGTGATTTTCACAGAAATACTATCAGTTAATACTTCTACCAACAAAACTTAATGATAAACCCCTGCTGCTGAATACTGCACACGTTGTCATAAAACTTAGGGAAATTAAGGTAGAAATGTCTGAGAAACTTCTTCCCAGCCAGGGAAACTTCCAAATACAAGATGCTGTGAAGGCTGCTGCAAAGACAATCATCAATTTAGTCTTACCCAGCTGTGAACCCATAGTGCTACAGTAATGCCTGCATGGCAAGATGTTCTCTTTGGCTTAATAGTGTCATGATTATTATAGGGGTAATCAGCTAATTTCCAATGGGATTTGAAGCTTTCTTCACAGGAGAGAAACAATAAATGGTAGTATAAATCTGGCCAAGATATTGTGACTGCAGAGTTCATAAGTTCTAGAGGGAAAACTACTACATTGTTTTGGTAAAGGATAATGTTATGGACCTGACTTCTAAATACTCATGTTTATATCCAAAGATTACTGCTGAACTCTGCCTTTGTAAGATAAGCTTTTACAGAGGGTAATAGTTGATGCAGAACATCCTCAATGGTCGAAATATTGATAATAAATAATGGTGGTGTGTTTGTTTCTAAATGGGACATACATATCACCTCTGTAATGTACAAGGAACATTACAGAAAATGTTTAGAAAGAATATAAGAACCAAAGAGTAATGGTGTGTAGCCAAAATACATTCTCTGGACATGGCAAAACCATTAAACTCAAAAATCATGGCAGTTGATGCCATCACAAAATCAATATAACATTTGGCTCATCAAAATTTCCTCATAGACTCAAGAGAGGCCAATAGGGTACAGTGCCCACCAAAGGTTTATTGTCAGTTCATAGTTTCTTGGAGAGCCTGTGTCATTTTTTCTTAGTATTATGCCCCCTAATTGCATAACTCCAACAGATATCTTCTACTCATGCTAATGTGGTTAATGCTTATTAAACCCTGCATATCATCCACAAAGAAAGAACATGTGAAAGCTGCAGGATGATCTGTCATTTTTAGTAAAAAGAGGAATTGAGACAGGATTAATGAAAAAGACCAGCATTTATTGCCTGTATGCATAAGCCTGGGAAAGAACATTAATAAGTAAAGTAAAAATGTAATTAAAATGTTAGAGTAATTCCTATTTTTCTCTATGTATTTTTATTTTAAAAAATGTTTATAAAGTATATTTTGATCATGTCCCCCAATATCTCCTCCTTGATTCTCTCAATCTCCCTACCATCCTTGTTAATTATAACACAGCACTCATCCTGTAGAGGTGTTGCAGAAGTTTGTTTATAGTTATATATAAAATACTTGTTTTATGTACTGTTGGGTGAGGGTCTGCCTAGGTCTTGACATTTTGTATTGTCTGCTGGTATTGGATTTATGTGGGGGATTTTGATTGCTAATGATCAAAATATGCCACCAATAGATCACCTGAAAAGTTCTGTATCAATAAAAGCACCGGAGCAGAGCCGGTCAGGATTCCACTGTCCAATATGATGCTGGCCAGGACAGTGCTTACTTCTGCTGAGGTCTGGAAAGGTTTGCACTATGTAGAATGCCTCTTTTTTTTTCCTTGGCTGAGATGGCACAGCAGCCTAACAACTACAAAGAGGAACCTCTGTGTCAGCTGACAGAATAGACCTACTTTGAAATTCACTCTGAAATGTTCATCCTGAAGACTCAGAAAAAAGTGTTAATGTAAAAACATTTGTAATGATATGAAACAAGAATATTAAAAGGTACTACTATCTTTTAAAGGTTCATATTAATATGTTTCATTCTGTCTACTAATGAATATCAAGAAATACCTTCTGTATTGTATTTTGCTTTCTTCTAGCAAAGAACTCCACATGCTTACTAGTATCTGGAATTTGAGGTGTCTTTTGGATAGGTATTTTCACTATCTTGTGTCTATGATACACTATCATTGTACAGAGTTAGGAGACACAGTTTCATAGGATGCATTATAGACACATCTCCACTAACAATCATCAGCTTTGTTAACATCACTTAGTGTAAATCATTATAGAATTCATTATAGTTATAATTGATAAATAGAGTAGTAATGAAGGGAGAGGGGTCTTGGGTTTTTATTAAAATTACCTATTCATAAACAAAATGCAAAGTAAGCATTCAGATTTTTCTAACACATTAATTCCAATGTATTATACATTGTCCCAGAGGAAATAGATATATTGGAGTTGGTAGGGCTGCTTTGAACCTTAAATAATTTTTTTTTAAAATCACAGAACTGTGTTAGCTTTAGCTTTTTTTTCTGGAACCTACGAGGTCCATCTTCTTCCTTTTATCAGTGTCAACATAGGAGTTCAATATCAGCTTTGAACATCTTGGTGATTATAAACATATGGTGGAACATTTAATATTTATGTATAATTTGACATAGTTCCTATATTGGTCTTCAAATTGTGGACTATAGTATTGTGGTGAGGACACTGAACGAAATGAGAACAAGTAGGTAATAATTCAGATGTGAAGAAATCAAGAACAGCTACAAATAAATCATAGTATCTGTGCTTCTTAGTTAGCAGAGGTGTTACACGTGAAGGATCCAAGGAAACTGCAGCTGTGTCTTGGAAGCTCTTTCTTCTAATTAAGTCTGGTGTTAGATGTGAGGGTACCAAGGAAACTGCAGCTGTTTCTTGGAAGTTATTTCTTTCATGATTAAGCATGATGATTAATAGGTATGATAGGACCAAGAAAACTGCAGTTAGTCTTTGTAACTGAGTCTTTTGATAGTCAGAGCTTCCTTTAATGGTGAAACATTCCTTAAGATTCTCTCAATGTTCTTCTTACTGTTTCAGAAACTAGCATTCCAGGACACTTTACAATTGTTGCATATGCACCATAAAAGAGTCTGCTTCCTTAAAAATATTCCAGTTTCATCATATAATTGTTTATGTTTCAGTTTCACGCCAATCTCACCTGTGGGATTTTCAGGAGAGTAATAGGAACATACCTGAAAAGAACAATCTGGCACACCAGGATTTATGAGGAGAAAGGAATCTCTGCAATCCAAGGACTATGCCCTTATTTCCAAAATAATCTCCAGATTTTTAAAAATATGGAACTTAGGCACACAATGTGCTGCTTATCCTCCCATCCCCTGAGCCAACTTATTTCAATATTTCTCTGGTCTTGACTATGCTTGGCTAACTAAAATCCTCAAACAGTATCTCTTGACTGAAATCTTTTCACTGAGAGAGAAGCATGAAGCAGAAGCTTTTACTCCATAAATGAAGGCATATGTCAGTGTGTATACTTTTAGAGATATAACTGCTTTTCAGCTACTACAATAATTAAAATATACAAGTTGCTGAATTTGAACTTATGCATACAAGGGTATTACTGAAACAATATGATCGTTATCTTAGAGAGTTGTATTCTTGGCCTGTGTTCATGTGTACACAGTAAGTGCACTTATTTCAACACTTATCCTTTATGCATTTCTATTGATCAGTTCTTGAGCCTTAGTATATTTAGGCAAGCTGCAACATTTTTTGGATATTTATCTGTTTTTACCAAAGCGATGATCATCACAAACCTCCAGGTTTGCAATTATATTGTTATTCTCTCACACATTGGTCATCCTGCCTCTGAAATTGGTTATTGGATAAATAAGTTAAGTAACTGTAATCACTGTAAAATGCATCCCATTGTGCATGATCACAATAGAGACTTTAGAAGTAGCTCTGTCTCCTTGCTCAATTATGTTCATAGCAGCTTTATTCATTATACCCAGGTTTGAAATAACCTAGATGTCCCCTAACTGAGGAATGGATAAAGAAATTGTGGTACATTTGCACAATGAAGTATTACTCAGATATATAAAATAAGACATCATGAACTTTGCAGGCAAATGGATGGAACTAAAAAATAAAAATAAATAAAAAATCAGAGTTAGATAACCCAGTCCAGGAAAGACGAATCTGCTATGTACCCACTTCCATGTGGAATTTAACTGCTAAGTAAAGAACAAAGGTAATCCATAGTCCCAGAGAAACTGTGCATCAACGAGGGCCCCAGTGGGGACATAGGGATATCTTGGGTAAAGAGAGAATAGAATAGATATTGCAGGTGATCTGTGGAGGATGGGAAAAGGAGTAGAATGGAACAAGTCAGGGAAGATGGAGGGAGGAAGAGAATATAGAGACAACTGAAATTAGAGGCCATTTAGAAGATGATCAAGAAACATAGTGCAGTGGGAAAATCACTGAAATCCATGAGGAGGACCACAGTGAGGACCTCTAGTAATGGGGGATAGGGAGCCTGAACAGGACATCTCCTATAACCAGGCAAGTCTTCCAGGGGTAGGGTTGGGAGCCTACCCTATCCACAAAATCTTCTACCTAAAACCTGTCCTCCTTACAGCATATGCTGGGACAATGCTAGGGCAGAACCCATGCCAAAGGCAGGAACCCATACCTGATACTGCATGGCAGGCCAGGAACTAGAGACTGGATAAATAGATGATTTCTAATGATATCCCTCCCTGCTCATAGATTGGTGCCTAGCCCAGTGTTCATCAGAGAGGCTTCCTTAGGTAGCTGACACAAGCAGACACAGACATCAAGTGCCAAACATCACACAGAGCAAGGGGAACCCTATGAAAGAAGGGGAGGAGTAATTGTGGGGACAACAGAGGGTGAGGGCACCAGGAGAACAAGCCCGGTGGAGTCAACTGATCAAGACTTTTAGTGGCTCACAGAGACTGAAGTAGCAGACAGGGAACCTGCAGTGTCCCCAAAACATATCTTATGGTTGTCTGGCTTGGTGTTCTTGCAAAAATCCTACAAGCTGGAGTGTGTGTGTGTGGTGGTGGTGGTAGGGGGAATTCTGACCTTTTTACCTGCTCTTGGAATCCTTTTCCACCTGCTGGGCTGCTAGTCCTACCTAGATTTAAAATTAGTGCCTGGGTTTGTTCCATCTTTTAATGCCCTGTTTGAACTGTATCCCTAAGAGTACTGTTCTTTTCTGAGAAGAAGCATTGGGGGTGTATCTGTAGGAGACGAGAGATGGGAGAAACTGAGAGGTGTGGAGGGATTGGAGAAAGGGGTTGGGATGTATTATGTGAAAAAAGAAAGATAAATAAAAACATAAAAAAAAAAATGTTTGTGCCTCTTTCTCAGTTCTTTCCCTACTGTCTTAATCTTGTTCTTTAGAACTCTATTGGGACATAATCAGGTCATTAGTTTTCTGTTCTTACATAATAAATCAACCACAGAATTTCCATTTTTCCTACTTTTGACCCTTTTTCTATAAAATGGTTTGTTCCCTTAGTTACAGATAGCTTTCACGGGTTCAATTCAGACAACATACGTGGCTATGAAGAAGATCCATGACTGAAGGAATTCTTTTTATACAAAACTGTCTCCATGGAAGTATCAGTAGTTTACTTTTTATATCCAATGATATTTAATGGCAAATATAGTTTTAATTTCCAGCTGTAAAATTATTTTAAAAGATATAGTTGGAGTTTTATCACATGAATTATGTTCAAATTGAGAAAAACTCTATATTTGGTGGTGTTTTGATTTGATTCTAGAAAACAGTTCACATTTAGAAACCTCAGTTCTAGGTATGAGAAGGAAAACCAGGTTTAAAAATTTTCAAGTTATGAAAATATTCATATTTGCAAAATAGTGGCACATGTCTTTAATCCCAGCACTTGGAAGGCAGAGGCAGGAGGTTCTCTGTGGGTTTGAGGCTAGCCTGTTCCACAGAGTGAGTTCCAGGACAGCCAGAGTTACAATAGAGAAACCCTGTCTAAACAAAAACAAAAACAAAAACAAAAAGCCTACATTGTGTATTGGTAAATCAAAACCAAAACCACCATGTAAAAAATAAAGAAATGAAGCAAAAGAGCTCAGGAGTTTATGAGACTTATTTATTTAGCAACATCTTATAAATGTAGTCTAAAACAAACCTAGCAATAATATATTTAGATTTTGTATATTATCAAAGAAAATAGATATTTGTTATGCTTTAGGCACAATGTTAACAATTTTAGACAACAATATTAACAAAATGAGTATTGCTTTGTAGGTCTAAGGAAGTCAGAAGTAAGGATTCTCTTTCCTTTCATACTAAAAAACATGTTCTTGTGACTATATAATTTGAAAGTTTATAATGTAGGGTACAGATATAGAAGCACCATTATCAGCCAAGAGACAGAGTGATTTTCATAAGTAATTCCCAGGTGGGGATTGACCAGTGAACGAGTTTAATAAAACTAAACATCTTAGAAAATTAGTGATTCTACTTGTAAAATGTGTTGTAAGATCTTTGAAGCAAGAGGTATTTGCTATGCTAATTATTATTTGTAATATATTCAGCATTACAAAGAAAACAGCTGCCTTGCATAGATGATACAATGAAGAGTTTTGCTCATCAGGTTTTATGGATGAATGAATTCTCATTTGAATACCATTGCTTAGGGGTTAGAAGATGAAAATCTGTGAATACACTATCATTTACACATTTGAGTTGATTTGTCAAAACAACCATATATATATAAAAGAATGGTAAGGATTTACTCCTTGAAGATGCAAAACAAAATGATTAGTGATGTGCTGTTAAATAAAAACAACAAAATATGTCCTCTAGTTAAGATAAATGACTAACATGCTTGAAATGAAAACATGCTGACACAGTGTCAGCATGCATTTGGCTGTATTGCACTACAGGGGAAATTGTTACAGAAAGATGAAACTGCAGTCTGCACACCTGGACTTGTGTTTTGTAAGCACAGGTATGTGTGCTCAAATGTGACTGCAGTTCAGCACATTTTTCTAGTTTTTCTATCCAAGATACCATGTTACTATCTTTACATTTAGAACAGAAATATATGTTTGACTTTGTTTCAAATTGTTGAACTGTGTTACTTCGATTACTTTTAAGAATTTGGTTCAAATAATAAAACTATTTCATATGAGTTTACTTTTATTTTTAATCATTTAAGAAGTTGGAAAATTTTTCATATTTATGAATCAATATATAAATGAATATGCTTATATTTAGAATGGAAGTAGAAAACCAAACTGTTCAATATTATCCAACTTTCAAAGTCGATGAGACTAAATCTCATATTATTGGATTATCAAATAGAAAAATATTTTATTATATATATGCTCAAATGAAAACCCAGGGATTTGGACTATATTGTGATTAAAACTGTACCAAGAAATGGTTGTTTGAAAAATAAATATTTATATGGACATAATTGAATTATGGCCCTTAACTATATCCTTGAATATATCTCCTCAAAATGGATGAAATTCTTCAATGTAAGACATAAAGATCAAAAATTATAGAGGTATCTAGAGAAAATGCCCTTAAAGGCATCAACGTATGTTTAGTTTTTAGACATGAATCCAAAAGCATTTTAAACAAAAGCACGCACACACACACACACACTCTCACACTCAAATATGATAACATTGTCCTAAAAGATTTCAAAACAATAAAAAACAGTCATAAGAAAGAAAGAGTATCTGTCAATTACTCTCCTCAAAGTATTAATATCCAGAATATGAAAAAGCTAAAAAACAATTTAAACCAAGCAAGGAAAACACATTGAAATGCAGCTAAAAGCAGGACAATTGGTAGTAGCCTCTCATATTAAGAAATGAAAAATTATATACATACATATGAATTGAATGCTGAAGATAATAAGCTATAAGAAAATGGAAGTGGAAATTATAATGAGCTTACCACATTTAGAATTGTTCTACAACTATTTCAACACAACAGCAGCAAATACTGCCAGGCATATGGAGAAAATGGATCTCACATGCATTTCTGGCAAGCGTGCAATAAGTGCAACTACAATGTAAAACAGTGTGGAAAGCCCTAAAATTTTTTTTTTGAACAATAGATATGCCACCTGGTTTGGCTAGCCATTTTGTGGGTATGCACCCAAACGAAAGGATGTGAGCAAATTAAAAGGCAAGTTTCACTTGCCATTGCTTAATATTACACTAGTTCATCACAAAACTTAGTTATTATATCAATCTATATACTAAAAAACGAATGAAAAAATAAAACATGGCACACACACACAAACACACTTATAAAATGAGATATAAATATTATTATGCCTTTAAATAGAATAAAATTCGGTTGTTTGAAGAAAAAAAGGATGAATATTAAGCATGTAGAACTTAGTAAAGTAAGACAGGTACAGGAAGACAATTGTCACACGTTCTGTATCATATGTTGAAGGAATTTTAAACAAATCAACAAATCAACTGTAGAATAGCTATGAGAAAATATGAATCGGATAGGGAGTAGAGCAACACAAGCTACGTGCTCCATGGTTCATGCACATATTTAGAAATTAGGCTTAATCAAAATTAAATGTTTCCAGGTGCCTACCTAGAGCTATCTGCTCTTTATCCTATTTTCCCTTCTTCTCTTTTCTCCTCTCCTCTGGTCTCTTTTGAACTTTTTTTCTGTTTCCTCCACCCTTTTTTTTATTACACTGTCTCATGAAGTCCACTGTGGTCTCAAATTCTTTATGGCCAAGGTTGGTCTGAAATTCTGATTCTCCTATTATTCCTTGGAATTACAGGCATTAGCCAAGTCCAAGCTACACAGTCTATCTTACCCCTTTATTATTACTAGCTTGCCTGAATTGCAATTGAATTCAGGTAAAATATATAAAACATTATACTAAAACAAACACTAGTTTGAGGCCATCAACATTTCACCATGGAGGAAAAAGTGTCATTGAGGTTAAACCTTTCCCATTTGATTATTGACAGTTAATGTTTAATGAGAGAGGAAGAATCCTTTCCTACAATCATGTGGCCACTGAAAAGTCACTCAAATTCCAAGAAACCCTCATGTGCTCATGAAAGCAGATATAACTAAACTTGGATCATACACAAAAAAGACATTATTGTCATAATGGAGAATTGGGAATTTGAAGGAAAGAGGGAGAGTAAGAGGGCATTATAGTGATGAATACTACTGAAATATATTATTGCTTGAAATTGTAAAGAAGAAATAAATTATTAAACAAAATTATCTGCTGTAGCTCCTTGGATACTTCCAAATTTGAAAAAAATATAATCAGTACTGAAGCATTTAAGAATGCCTTTTGTGATTGTATGTTTTTAATTAATTTGAGCAAATACAAATCTTATAATTAAAAAATATAATAAAAATTGGGCTGGATTTCTAAGAAGACATAAAGGAAATCTTCACATATAATGGATCACATATGCACTCCAATAGCAAGGAATCATTAATTTGGTCCTTGTTGCTATTTTGTTCTCATTAGTGTTTTGATTTTGAGCTTCTCTAGTTATAATACAGCAGTACCTTTTTATTGTACTGATTTTCAGTTTCATAATAACATATTATTAAAATTAGACAAATTCTTATTTACCATATGTAATGAGATACTTATTCAAGCTATTTGCCCCTTAAAATATATAGTATAATATTATTATAATATCATATTAATATAATACATTATATATATATTAAATATATAATAATATACTCTAGATATCTTTCTTTTGTCATTTATATAATGACAAATGTTTCTGGCAGGCTCTTAAATATATTTTAACTTAAAGTTCTTCTCTTAAAATGGTTATTTGTGATTTGGATAGATGGCTCTGAAGTTAAGAGTACTTAGCGCTCTTGCAGAGTACCTAATATTCCAGCACCCATATTAAGTGGCTCACAGCTATTTGTAACTTTATTTCTAAGAAATCTGACATTTTCCCCTGGCCTCAGAACACACCAGAGAAATAACGTAGTATACAAATATCAATGAAGGCAGTCAAACATTCATGTAAAATAATTTTTTTAATTGACTGTTCTGCAACAGACTCATATACTCCAGGCTGGACTTGAATTTACTATCTATTCCTAGACTTGTCTTGAACTGAAGGTCATCATTGCATGCAGTACCTCCTGAGTGCTGAGATTATGGCAGTTCCCTATCATACCTTCCCTACTTAAAGCTTTTCATATGAATTTTTTGTTGTGTGTATGAATTTATTTTCAATATTAATGTCATGTGGTATATTCCTATGTGATTTTTTGAGTAATTTTCATAGTTCTACATCTTCTATATAGGCTCAAGATCCATTATGTTTTATGAAAGGTATGAAATTTTCTTCTAGATTCATTATTCTACATGTATGTCTTCAGTTATTGGACAGTCCTTTATGAAAATGTAACACTTTTTCCATGCATTCTATCATCTGTCAAAGATCAGGTGACTTTGCTTAGCTTGAACTATTGATCAACTCATCATGCTCCATTGTTTTATATGTAATTTATTTGATAAAAACTACTTTAATGTCTCTGGGGTTTTTGTTTTTGTTCTTAAACCCTTGAAAAAGTCCTTTTTTTTTTTCTTTTCATTGCAGACCTGTTTCAAAAGCTCTAGGGCTTTTGAAACACAATACAAACATTTCCTAACCAAGTTCATTCTGTTAATAATAACATCCTACTTTATATATATTGAATTTCTGTTCAAATACTTAGGTCTACTTTATTTTCCTCCAGTATAATGTTATTGTTTTCCTTAAATAGATCTTATACATATTTTGACCTTTACTCAGAACTCCATTTTTGTGGAAATGCAAATTGTATTTCTATTCAAAGTTCTCATTCTTTTTTAGGGAGACTAATAGAACTGATATAGCCAATGATTATAAAAAAATTATAGCTAACTGTGCAAAAAGAGACAAACTTTTCCAGAGCTAGTCCATTAGTGCACACTGACAAAATGTTATAATGTTAGGATTAGACCAAATATTTTGTCATGAGCAGTAAATATGCTAATATATTCGGATCTTGCTTTAAGTACCATATCATGCTAAGGATTTAATGATAAGATACCTTATTCACAGTAATTTGGTGATCATATAGAAATCTGATAAAGCTGTTTCTTGCCCATTTATTAGATTTATTACTCAGGATTACCATGAATTAGGTAAAAAGGAACTAGATAATATATACTTTCATATTTAGAGCAATAACAATTCTTTCTGCCCAGCACTACATCAAATAAATTATAATAATTATACTAGCCTAAGTTACACAATTTTGTAAAATATCCTATATATTTTTTTTTGATGAAATCATGTCTAACATGGCACATTTAATTTATTAATTTGTCATATATATGTATATATAGCACCAATACTTACTAAAATTTATTCTTCCATTTATGAGTTTTTGTGTTCTTGTTTGATCATCTACATATATATCACATAGCCTGTTATAAACATAGCAGTTGGATGTATTAATACTGTCATTACACTTCACAGGATATTAATGATGAACTTTCTAAATTTTTATTTATCTTGAACAAGGTTATCAGAATTATGGTTCACATTTTCATTATTCACATATAATTTGTTTCATTGTTTTTCTGTCACTTTCTTTTCCAACTTCCATCTCTCATTTGTGCTCTGTAGTGCTTAGATTTTCACCTGTGTATCCTGTTCCCATTTGTCCCACCCACTCTCTTACTTTTTGTTATTCTTTCCATGTCTTCTCTATTTTACAGTACACCTCCACTATTAAAAAAGCGTCTGATATTTTCCAGTTGTTTCTATGTAAGTTGTGTAGAACTTGAATGTCCTTATAAATTTTCCACTTAGTAAAAACTAAGTATATACTGCAGAGTATTACAGTAATATCTATAGAATGATCAGATTAGAATGAGATGGAGTCAGCATAAATGAATTGAATAGTCTTTAATTTTTAAATATATCACAAAACAAAGTGTCATATGTTAGGTTGTCAGTTTTTACATATTAGGAAAATGAAGTTACATTGATAACTATCTCACTTAAGAATGTAAAGCAGAAGGATGATGCAGTATTTTCAATTCAGAATTTCTAATTTTGCTCATGGAATTTTATATTTATGAACATTTCACTTGTTGGTTTCTAAAAAGGTTTATCTGTGTCTTTATTCATAAAGTAGAAAAGGAAACTACTTTTTCACTTCAGTCATTATTAACCTTTGTTTAAAGGCACAATATCTTCAATAGCTACAACTATACACCAGTTCTAGTTGAGCAGAGTAAAAGTGCTTCTCCTGTGTAAGAATGCACATTATCTCTAAACTAATACAGTAAGGACAGAATCATCACTACCAACCACCCTGTGGCTGCTGGCCTGGAAGACGCTCAAAAAACAAGCTAATGGATCCAATAAAACAGTAACTATGCTGGTGGATCACGTTGCTATCATCATGGTCTCAGTCAAGAAAGATACTAATTTGTTTTATTGGGAAGGAAATTGAAGAATTATTTTAAACAAAAATTAAGACTCTGTCTTTAATTTCTAAAGAAAATCTAATGATTAGAGTTTTTATCCTTTGAATTAGAAGGAATGTTAAAAGTGAGTATTCAGTATTTTTCATCATTTGAGATTTAAGATAAATGAACAGCAAAGCTACAGAGTTAATATTCCAGAAGAGTGAGAATACTGTATTGTTGTAGTTCAACATAATTGGAAGCCATCAATTTTTCAGAAGACAATCTCATTAAGATGATTCAATATACATAGCTAATCATTTACCAGTAACAATAATTATTGCCTTAGAGTTTATAAGAATGTTTAAAATAAAGGTTATTTCCATCAAAACATAGCTATATTCTTTTGACTTGTTCTCCTATTTTTCTTTTATAAATGGCAAAATACTTTAATGGGCAAAAATGTGGTTCAGTGATTGTTGTATATTTTGTAACTCTATTTAGTTTTTCTTATTCTCTTTCCAGTGGCTTGAACTTCTCAGTGAGAATGAATCATATTTCTGGCTTTGAAGCAGTCATAGCTGCTCAAGACAAGGTTGGGCCTTTGTAATATTGCTCTACAGACAACCTTTCTTCATTCCTCCAGAAGTGTGGAGTTTCAGTGTCCCTACTGAGTTTACAACGTCTTGTGTAAAAATGTTGTCCTCCTGAGAGGTTCTGGCAACAAAGAATGGATAGTTTTTACAACAGGAAGCAGAACTAGAATTAAATAAGTGTGTTTGCTGAGGTATTCATGAGTTTCCATTATAGCTAAGCTTGCTGATATTACATAGATTCTATCTGAAAACTAAAAGCTTCATAATTAATCATTCTTATTAATACCAGCAATATCTGCATTACTTAATAATTATCTAAGACATTAATTATACAACTGGAAATGTATTATAAGTAAATCTGAGATACAAAGTCAGAATTCTATAATTTTTAGAAATATGAAATTAAGTATTTCAAACATCTCATTTTTTAAAAATGAGTAATCAAAAAAAATTGACAAGATATATGTGTTTCCAAGTAATGTATTCCACCCTTCAACCTGACAATAAGGACTTGGGAAGTATTCAGTGGCATTAAGCCCATTCACAGACCAGAAAATCTGTAACTTTAATTTGGGATATAAAATTGCCTTTTATCATAAATGTCTTACCTAAGGATTCATGTTGGGAAGTAATCTTCATCCAATAACTTGGGCTACTAAACTAAACTAAACTAAACTAAAAACTAAAAATCAGAGCTTTATTAGTAGATTTATTAATTAGTCAAAATTTTCATTTTAGAGTCAAATTTGACCTCTACTGAAAATATACTTCTTGGTCAATGCATTTACTTTGATTTGTATTATTAAAGTCTTTCTCCATCTGAAAGAATTTTGGAGTCCTGTGAGTTTTACCAGGCACATTCAAAGAATGTGTGATTTTCATCATCCTACACACAAATGTGCAGCTTCATTTCCCTTTGAGAAGAATTAATGGAACACAACTTGACATTATGACTGGGGACATCTGTCTTTGTTTACATTCATCAGAGATTAATGCGGAAAATGTCAAAGAAAGAATGCAGAGTAAAAATTGTGTATCTTTCAGTTTTACTTTCATTGCTTAGCACACAGGGATGTAAAAGACATTTTGCTTCTTGTGTGGCAAGGACTTAACTAATGGATTTAGAAAGCAAACAGAGCTGAAGGAATGTTTTATTGCTCCATTCTGGACCATATGGGATTTCATTCTCTCATTATTGTTGTTTGTGTTGTTGTTGCTTAAATTACTCTTAATTTGAAATGTCTGGAATTTAACTAAATCTTGGATTCCTACCAACATAAAACTTTGTTTTAAAACATCCTATGTTTTGCTTATTCTCCTGCCAAAAAAAAAGAAGTCACACATGTTTGGATAGTGTTTGAATAGACAGAACTGAAAATTTTAAAGCAGTTAAAAATAAACCTGGTGTGTGTGTCTGTGTGTGTCTGTGTGTGTGTGTGTGTGTGTGTGTGTGTGTGTGTGTGTGTGTGTGTATGTGTGTGTGTACCAAAAAAACATATAAAGTGTTTTGATGAAAAACCTGAGCCACATGATGGCATTTCATTTTTCTCAAAGAAGATCACACCTGTCTTCATTTAATGCACTTTTTTGTGTATAGCATTTAAGCATTGAGCAATATTTTTTTACATGGACTTTTCTTATAGTGGTTCATGGTGTATATACTTTCAAATGGCCTTCGTGTGGCTCAGGTTTTTCTGGGTGGGCAGTGAAGGCAAGGGGATAATCACTATTTCCTTCCATCTTCAGAGAGGATTGAACACATTCTGTATACAGAAACATATCAGATAATAGACAATGTCTCTACTTCTCCCTTTCCAAGAAAAGTCCATTAGAGTTCTGCATTTGTCTTTCTACTCAATTCCATAAGAGTTGGTATTTATTTAGAGACTTAGTCAGTTCTCAGGTAATTCTCATTTATTATTAGGATTTGGGAAAGTACAGAATCTATGAGAATCAGTGAAAATGACAACTTTACATAACTATGTCATTGTGTCGTAGAATTGTCGGGTGATCTGACAGAACCAGTTGTTGAGGGGCAGCGGGACCAGCCTGTCCCTCTAGGGGCTGAGTGGGATAGTGAGTATCGAAGGCCCAACCACTCCCCACCAGGAGAAAAGACACACACTGAGCTGGGAGATCTGTCAAAGCAGGTACTTGCTTTTATAATTACAAGCCACCTTTTTATAGGCTGAGGGTAAATGGGAGGGTCTAGGAGATGAGGAGAGGTGACATAAGGTATGAGGTAAAGTGGAGTGAGGGGGGAGAGCCAGCAAGATTTTTACACATAGCAGGTACTAGGCAGAGTCACCACCAGAATAGGCTATGCTTAGTCACCGTTAGGCGGAACTAGAGGCGCCAAGACAGGTCTCTAAACTCAAGCTTGGTTTGAGTTTGGACCACAGGCCCCTCGCCCAGCCATAAGGCCCAATAATAGAATCAAAAGATTCTATATTCTACTTCATAGATACTTACTCTACCATTCTTTATTATTCTTCTACTTTCAACGTCTAGACTATGGATTCAACCTAGATGTCTAGCAATAGATGAATACGTAATGAAAAAGCAGCACATTTTTCACAGAATATTTTCAACTGTAGAGAAAAAGCAAATTCACAGGTAAATTTGTGGAACAGGAAATCCAGGCATGAAAGTATTACGCATTCTCTTTCCCATATAGATCATAGCTTTAAATCTTCAGATTTGTGTGTTCAACTAGTAGAACATATATATGTACAGGAAATAAGAATGTCCACTGGGATGTGAGAAACATTAAAGGGGTTGGTATAGCAGAAGATATGTATTATGTAAACAAGGAGTTGCAATATGTAGGGATGGAGAGTGGAAACTTTAAGCAGAGATATGTTTAGGGGCTTGTGGAGTAGGCGTGGCGAATGGTTAACCAAAACGAAGATGTTTGCAAAAGCAATACAGAAACATACTACTTATTATGCCAATTTAGAAATAAAAGTTTAGAAAGGAAACCTAGAAGGGAGTTAGTCAAAATGTCTGAGTAATGCTGTTTCTGAATTCATGGATGTTCTCATTCAAAACATGAAAATAAAAGTGTGTATACCACTAATAATGCAATTGTGATCTTTGCATCTCTAGTTAAGTTTCTTTCTCTTCCGCAACATATGGCCCCTTTTAACTTTTTGCTTGATTTTTTTTTTTTATTTTCAAAGCTTCATTTTGCAGTGAGTACGGTTAATCAGAGAATCATAACTGATGAACGTGTGGGGACCAGTAACTTTGAGTGCTCAGCCATATACGGTTCATCTAAATCAACATTGCTTACACCCCATCGAGTTCAAAGGGAATATCATGAAAAATTAAGTGCAATGTCACATGACATGTCAGTCTATAGTACAATGCTCAGCTGAAAAAGCAGCATATTTATTCTGCACAGCTTTGGAGCCTTGCTGAGCTCTTATGGTTAGTGTCTTCCAGAATTCTATACTCATGTAACATTGAGATCACTGTATTCAAATGCAAAGGTATAGGATCCCAGACATACACATCATTGCACGAATTCTTCCTCTTTGAAAATATATGCCACTGTTCCACAGGGCAATATTCACAGAGTTCAGAGATATTGTATGATTTTGATACACATGCATAATATAAACTGAGTTACAGACTCTACCATGACAAGCGAACTGGTCACGCATAATTAAGTCCATTGCAGTTAGTAAAAGGGCATTGGCTTCAGTCTCAGGTCATTTAATCAATATGTCATGTCTTGCCCATTTATAATCTGATTCTCTTTAATGCTTTTTACTAAAATTTAATGATAATGTGGCAAAAATGTTAAATTAATACTCTAAAGTTGTATAGAGAAAAGTCAGAATGACCAGTATTTGATTCCACACTCAGTTTTAAATACAATTTCTTCTCTTTGTTATGATATTTGTCTTAGTTAGGGTTTCTATTGCAGTGAAGAGACATCATGACCATGGCAACTCTTATAAAGGAAAACATTTAATTGTGGCTGGCTTACAGGTTCAGAGATTCAGTCCATTATCCTTATGGTGGAATTCATGGTGGCACACAGATAATCATGGTGCTAGAGAAGGAGCCTAGTGTCCTACATCTGGATCCGTAGGCAACAGGGAGAGAGTTACACTGGATCTGGCTTGAGCAGGTCCCCAAGCTCACCCCTAGTGACATATTTCCTCCAACATTGCCACATCTACTCCAACAAGGCCACACTTCCTAATAGTACCACTCTCTGTGGGCAGATGGGAACATTTTACACAAAACACCACAATATTCCAAGAAATTCTCTTCTTTACTCGTTGCTGTTTGATTTTGTATTTTCTTTATCTTCTTAAAGATGATCTTCCTTTTATTCTATTTTAATAAGGAAAGTAAAATTCTGACTATGTCATAAGTAAGAAATACTTCTGTTCATATACACCATGATCAAATTTCCATCTTTTCTGTGTCCCATGCACTTAGCTTCAGGGTAACTAGTACCAATGTTGCTGAGTCTCTCTGGAATTTTTTGTCTTGACATCTGGCACATTCTCTCTGGCATGCCCCATTAAACAGGTAGATATGTTTAAGCTAGAGTGTCAGCTGTGATTTAATGATTGCCTTTCTATCTTCCATCATGCTGCCAGCATCCCTTAACTACTTGTAACCTTTCCTTCACGCTTTTCAAACAGTATTTGTTCTTTGACTAAATTATTTCACAATTGTAAGGCTTGTATGAATGCAGGCTTTGGCTTGTTTTTTTGTCTATTCGATATGCTCTCTGAAAATATTCTGAAAGTGATCAGATAAGGGAAAAGAGAACTAGGAAGTCCTTGTGGTTTTCAGTTATGCTTCCTAACCTTACAGATGGTGAAGGACATTGTGTTGCTAAGCTGCTGTCTTCGTATTACTGTAATACATTACAGAATTCTCAGAAGCCCTTGGAATTTAACATTTTATTTTTAGTGGTACTGTGGTATTTTCTATTCTAATACATTTATACAGTTTTCTAAAGATTTCCTTTCATTGAATCATTTTGCTCACTGTTAATTGCCCAATAACATCTACACTGTGTTATATAATATTTTTACTTTAAAAGGTGAATAAATATATTATACAAAATATAAATTATTGTAATGATCATATAATGATTTTTATCACTAATATGTGCTTTGGAATGAAAGAATGATTTAATAACTATACTACAATTTAAAAGCAGATGAAAGCAGCACCATTGTTCTGGCTCTAATAAAACAGTATTTTTCTCATTATAGTTAATCATTATTCTTATTTTTCCATGTTTATTAAAGTGTTCCAGTATATTTTATTATTTAAAATGAATCACTTACTCATCACTACACAACTTCTGAAAGAAAATATTAAAACTAAGAAATTTTTTTTATTTGCATCTGAAAAATAGTGATACTTAATAACCTGGCCAGTAACCTCTGGTTTAAGGGGAGCATAGTCTCTAACTATTATTTTGCTAAAGGACTATAGTGTCATATTGCCTTCTATACGTGTATCCTTATTCATTTAGAACAGTGTAACTTTTACTGCTCTCCAGAGAAATATCTTGGTGCACTTGATGACGGTTAATGCAAAGACCTGAAACTCATTAGAATGCAGATAATTAGTGACTGTGGACTTCTCAATCCTAAATTAAACATGTCTGTCTCATCCCCTTCACTTAACTTCAAGAAGCATACAGAAAAAAAGCAGGGGGAAGTGAAAAAAGTGTTAGAGTTCAAGTGTTGACTTCTAGACAAGACAGAACTATTACACCCATGAACTCATAGAAACTACAGTTAATGGCACAAGACCTGCCCAAGATTAAGCTAGTCAACACTCCCACATGGAGAATAAAGGCATTCATGAGGCTTCATTACTAACTAAATAGCCATTAGTACTTGATGGTTACTGAGGAATCGAGCATCTGTTTTTTTTCCTGTGGTATGACTGTTTAGGTTGTCCCAGCTCCAGTGGATGATACTGTAGAGCCATGCAATTACAAGTTGCATTACATAGAGTTGGTGTCTTAACAAAAACGATAATAAGTCATGCATAAAAATATTTAAACTTAAAAAATGAAATATTTAGCTAGAAAGTGCATGAATAATTAAATATTATTTAATGAACAAGTTCATGATTCTTGATATGCCATACACTACCAGTCAACTCTACCTATGATACTAATATTTTTCTGTTTATCTTGAATATAAGGATAAGATTACGGGCATGTGATACTTTGTATTATTTTTATACCAATATTTTTTTAATTTGTTTTTAGTAATCTTAAAACAACAATCAAATAAAACTAAATGGGCTAGAAAAATGAACAAGGTTCTTTTAGTTAAGTGTCTTTCTATTCTTATTGTATATTTATAGTATGCATGTTTGTATGTGTATGCATGTATATTTCATGCCATGACACATGTGTTCTGTTCAGAATACAACTACTGGAAGTTGACTCTCACTTTTCAAATGGGATCTAGGGTTTTAACTCAATTCATTTTAAAACAAGTTTTCATGTTTGTGCATCAAGAGCTTTTACATGCTGTGCCTTAGATACAATTAGCTATAACTCTATATTTAAAGAATATTATATGTCCAAGTATGTCAAAGTAAGTATTATGGCACAAATCTGTAGTTTCAGTACTTAGGAGGCTAGGTCAGTAAAATGACAAGTTCAAAGTCAGCATGGCAGATATTTTGAAATTGAGGGATGCATGATTAACATTGAGTACTTTTTTTACCAAATCAAAACAAAATTAAAATGTTTAAATCTGAAACACATAAACAAAACAAAGTACTTTGGTTTGATTAATTTAATCCATTAAACTATATTTATATGAAATGAGCAAATTTATAAATGACTTGATATTTTTATTCAACTATACTATGATTTAGTTAGGTAAAAGATATTTAATTTTACTGAATACAGTTATTTATTGCTATTTTTATTCATGTTTTATTTAACATTACATGTTTATATCTAATTCAAAACATGTATATAAAAGATGCAGTGGGCTATAATAGTAATCTAGTAAATGAAATACTATGATTATTTAATGCAAACGATTACTCAATCTAACCTTTTAAAGGAAAGAAATATGTATGTCTAAAATAGTGCAATAGTTAACAATTTGATGAACCTTTCTCTAAGTTATAAAGAGATATTTCATTTATTTGTTGTTTAGTGACTAAGTCACCTGGAATGTTATTGAAACATATTTGAGAGATCACATATTTTCTTTCAAAGGTTTTTTTTAATGATTTCTTTATTTAAAGATGAGTGTTGACATTTTATATATACTAAAACTTTTCCTATTCCTTTTTAATTTTGTTCTTAGCACATGAAAATTAAATCATTACTCTTTTGACAGTAGCTGAAATATTTAATAATTATTTTCCTAAAGATCACACAATATTCCTTTATACACTCTATTTGATTCATAGCTTCACGTGGATTTCTTGAACAAAGTTTTATAATCAATAAAACTATAATTATTGGTTTACTGCTTACAAGTTAAAAGAACAGACATAATCACATGGAGAATTTTAAGTTTTCTAAAACCTACTCATGAGAAATTAGTTAGCAAATAATTTTTTTTATTACAGATATACCTAAATATATCTACTTTAATTCTCTCACTCTCTCTTTCTAGATGTAGATGTGAATATTTATTTTAATTAATTATTATTTTCATGGGTTCATGGTAGAGGACAATTTATTCTTTGCTAATTAAATTCTGTATCCTAGAGGGTTTTAGTCTCAGTACAATCTAATCATCAAGCCTAAACCTAGAACATATCAACTTCTGAGACTTACTGCTGATTAATCTTCTCCTAGTAGCTCGTTCTGAACTCAGAGATGAACTGAACTCAACTGACTGTTCTGGTTGCCAGATTCAACTCACTGACTATTCTGGCTCAAACTCTTCTCCAAGCTGACTGGTTCAAACTAGCATTCTGAGTCAGCTGACTTTTTCTGCCAGAACTCTTCTGATGCTGGCTGACTCTGGCTGACTACTGCAACTTCTCTGACTTAACTGCTTTGCTAAGCTTCAAACTGACTCTCACTGTTAGCTGACTCTACCAAACTCACTTTCCTCTGATGAACTTCTTCTATGTCTTACCTAGGTGATTCTTTAACTGACTGCTTGACTCTCTGAGCTGAGACCCTGCTTTTCTATAATGAAAGTTGGGCATGTCCTCACTCTGATTCACTCTGTTAACTGTTCCTTGATTCATCACTTTGCCTGTCCTTCACACTGATTCATCTCAAATATCATTCTGTGAATTCTTCACCCGGATTCATTCTCAGACTTGGGATTAAAGGCATGTACTCACTCTGTACATATCTGAGGCATGCACTCTCCCTCTGACTTTCCACTCTTCAATTGACCAGCATGCTCTGATTCAATCTCCTTCCTTTCTCTCAATATCTATTGCTTCTCTCTTAACTCTGAATTGTCTGTAAACTCTGAACTGATTATCACGAACTATGAGGCTTGTATTGAGAACAGTGACCTACTTCTGAATTGACTGCTTCCTTTTACATTCCAAGAGCTGGAATTAAAGGCATGTGCAACCACTGCCTTCTGAGTTGGTTTACTTAAGGGCATATGTTACATTCTGGCTTTCATATACTTTCATGTACTTCCTTCCATGTACTTTGGGCCTTAATAAAAGCCCAATAAATTACTTTCATATTTTTCTAAAACTATATAAAAATAAGTTCATTTGTCTTTTATGGGTAACGGATTAATGAAAGAAGGAAGGAACTTGTTTTATTGGGTTATCCCACTCTACTAACAGAGAATGTTTGTAATGTATATTATATTGAAAGTTTGAAATGCATTGGGAAAAAAGAATTATATAATAATGCTTAAGCTTCATGAAGTACTTTGAAGAAGGTAGGTCTTTGAAATCTAAGAGGGCAATATTTTGTTTTAGAATATTTGTGTGTTCATTTTATGCTGGATGTCTCATTAATCTTATCTATCTATTTATCTATCTATCTATCTATCTATCTATCATCTATTTATCATCTATCACCTGCCTGTCTACCTACCTACCTATCACATGTACATGCATTCATTTTATGTTTTCTAAATGAAAATCCATTATAAAATATTTATAATGTTCTTGGCAATTTTGTCCTAAGAAAAGCTTTGTTTTTATACGAGAAATCAGTTTGTTCAACCTTTTAAAAACAATAAACGTGTCCAAGATTTATTATTTCATTCTGTCAGACAGGAAAGATCTCACAAAGCTATCATTTTTCTTGTACTTTATTATCTTCTCAAGAGGAACAAAGTGAGACATAGTAAAATAAAAAGAATGTAATGTCTATTGTGCTTACAAAATCTACTGAGTTTGGTAAATGGTAACTTCTCATTTTACTTACATTTTCAAAATCTCTCAAACAGCCATTATCCTGGTAGTATGATAACCAGAAAAATTTTTGTGAATTTTGAAGTATAAATATATAATTTTCATACTAAAATTAAGCAGCCTTGTTAGCCTACATAATAAAACTATAAAATACACAAAATTCTCCCTTTATGAAAGCTGAATCAATTGCTTAATTAATTAATTAGTGATTATTGTTATGTAGCTTAAATTATATGATTCTTTGTTTCCATAAGCTATTTAAACCACTTAGCAATGATTTGGCTGGATTTTGTCATTTGAAATTAAAAAACTTCAACTCAGAGTCATATATCTCCTGATTTGCTGAAGCCCTTTAGTTTATGCTACAATGGTCTTATTATTTCTAACTTTTAAGGAATCATTTATACTGAAAATTCTGTTTGAAAAGTTCAGTAAAAGTGCAGGCGTGTACATTTGTTGTCTGATTATCTGGTTCTATATTTATACTACAAATAGAACAACAACAAAAGCCTCACATGTGAAATAAAAAACCAGTGGGTCTAGAAAGAAACAGCTGGTCTTCCAGCTCTCTTCATCACATTTGAATAGCTTAGAGAATATCTGTAACTTTAATGATGCCGCCGTTCCCACCTTAAAATTAGAATAACAGTCACTAATAATGTTATAGTTACTAATGAGGATGATTTGAGTTCCACAGCACAGAAGGGGAACTAAATCAAATAATCATCAAAGGTAGAAGGCTTTTCATAAATTTGCATAGATCTTTCTTCAGTAGCTGCCTTTTTGATGTGCTATAACCCATTTGTCCAAAATTATGTATGAACATATTAACATAAAATATAGTTGCAGAAGCATTTCAGTTTGTACACTATATCTTAGTGTAATTCTCATTAGAGTTCTCAGTCTGTCTATATTGATATTAGTGACACTTCTGACAGACAGTCCAATTCTCCTCTACTACAAAATATTAACCTATTTTTTCAACTATGTACATTTATGTATATAAATATCTGTTTTACATTACTAAAATAAATTTTTTCAAAACAGTTCCCCAAGAATATTTTAGTAAAATTAGAGATTAAATGCCCCAAAAGTTTACAGGTTTCAGCGTGAGGGGAGCTCCTTTTATTTCAATATGCAAAGATAATAACAAATAAGAAATTGAATGTCACTTATGGTAAGATGAAATTGCGATATATTTACACAATTCAGTATTACTGAAGTGTTAAAAAATTGAAATCATGAAACTTGCAGGTAAATTGATTAAGTTAGATAAAAACATTATCCTGAGTGTGGTAAACCAGACTCAAAAGACAAATATGATACGTTTTTCTCATATGTAGATGTTTGCTTTAGGTCATCTGTAGGCATGCCACAATCTATATCACCACGGGGACAGTGATGTGTGGAAGAAATTCCCAAGGAAGGGGAAATGGAATATATATGCAGATAATAGATAATATATGCAGATAAAAGGGCTGATACAGGAATGGGAAGATAAAATGTGGCAGAGGAGGGAAGCATGAGTAAGGTTAGAGAACACAGGTAAGTACTACTAAATCTAAGGCTGCCCAATGGTTCATGCAGAAACTTACTACAGTAGGAGCCGTTTGATATATATAAACTAATGAATACAATTTAAAAAGAATCAACTAATAAATGGAGAGAAAAAGTCCCAGCTTGACATCTCTCAACAACAAATGAAACCTCCAATGCCAATAATAATTTACATTAATTGAGTTGTTGGTCAAAGGGGCCTTATGACAACCTTCTAATTAACTCAGGCTGTTTCGAAGGCTATTGTGTCTTTTCTGCAAACAGACTATAAAGACCTTATGCCAAAGACAACATTTACACATTTTATTGAGCATTAAGAAGATGAGGTGGTCCCTCACCAGAATATTTACCCTCATTTTTACAGTAATCTGAGATATTCTACACTCTACCTGAAGAGTAAAGTAAAAGAGGAGAATGGCCAAGATCAATAAAACCAATCACATCTCATTCTGTTGAGGATGTTAGGTTAGAGGAACACACATCCATTGTACTATATTATATAATGGCAATCTGCCTACATTATACACTGCCTCAATAATGTTCAAAATTTTTACAAGTAACCAGCCACTATTTTAAAGCCCATTCTATGCGTGGAACCCATGCCTGGCACTCTTGAAGTGGCCATGAACTTGGTCCTAAAGAGCATTGCTCTGGTAAAGAAATACAGACATATATTGACTCCTTATGATATTTTACTATACTCATAGATCACTCTCTTGCTCAGAGAACATCAGAAAAACTTACACCTGCAATAGATTGGAATAAAAACATGGACCCACAACTGGGCAATGCTCAGAGAATGCAAGGCCTTAAAATACCCAGTCCTAAGTGGGATATGTCTATCAAATCTCTTCTTTCAGAGCTCAGGTTACTATGTGTAAGAGGAAGCTGAAAGATTGTAGGATCCAGTGTGGGTGGGAGAACCCAAGGAAACAGAGCCTTCCAGTCACAACAGGACTGACATACATGTGAATTATAAGAGATGTAGAAATATGCACAGGACCTGCAAGTGGTACAAGTAATATTGGGCCCCATCACTGAGATCTTAAAGCAGATATGATCTCACAATCCTAACTAAAGAACTATTTTCAAATGACAACTACTTGCAAAGGAAAAATTAATTTTCTCCTATGGGATTTCACTGGGTATACAAACTATCCTTTATGGTAATTCCAATGGCCAGCCTTGGACAATCAACTCAAAACAAACTCAATGGCTATTTTTGAAGATATTATTTTTACTTCATAATGCTGTGTTTGGGCACTTGTTTACTTTATTGTTTTTTCCTTATATATTATAATTTCTGAAAAGAGTTACTAAAATTTCATAACACTAGCAAAAGTTATTATTACAGACACCCTCACCAACTACATTTAAAATATAGGTGTAGAATCAAAGAAAAGGAGCTTGGAGAATTTGTGACATCTCTATGTAGTAATCATAGTGATTGTTTAACTTATAAATGTACATGTTAATAAAATGCAGAGAAAACAAATCCACTAAAATACTCTCTGTGAAAGTAGAGACTCATTGGAACACATACGTGAAATGTGTAATCTATCTTGATTATAGGGTTTTGTATTATTTTGCTTTTCAATTTGTAGTTGTATTGTGAATGTGACCTTAAGATCTAGAGTGACAAGAAGAGGTTAAATGTCTGTTATTTGTCCTGATGAAAACATAAGATTACCTGAAAGCTCCCTCATAATCAGCTAATTATTATTCATGGCTGTGGCATCAGAGGGGATTAATTCTGGGGATGTCTAGGTTTCAGTGAACATAAATCAGATTAGTTCCACTAATTTAACCCATGTGTCATCTCTCAGAATGTTATACTAGTTTGCTGCTTTAAAAAAACTTCCAGATTCTTTCTAAGGTCATATAACATTAAATAAAAATAAAATTTTAAATTTAATTTCGTTTTTGTCCTATATGTAAATTCAGACACATAGCAATTATTAAGCATTTTTAGAAGCTTTGTATCTGTATTTCAAACTATTTTGATACTCTGAAAACCAGGTTCTTTTGCTGTCTGTCACCAAGCTTGGAATCACTGGAGAGTACGTGAGGACCAAGGGACTTGAAATTTTTGTCATTTGACTATTAGTTTCTGTCCCAGCTATTATTTCAACGTAAGAAACCATCTTCAAATACACTCACATAATTCAACCACATCTTTTTACCACAAATTTGTATGTCAGAAGCTCAGTATGAGCCATACTTGGCAGTCTTAATTTGAGGTCTTCTGTTCAATTGCAGTCAGATGTTACCTAAGGCTTTATTGATCTACTACCCTTTGACAATAGCACATTTGTTGAACAGAAGTATTAAACTCCACTGCTAACATAGAGCTGAAGAACCATTAGCAGGAATTCTAATCTGAAATCCTTGAGGAATTCCGGTGGTCAATTCAATATGACACTCTCAGGCAAGGCACTTTCTACATGACAGATTACTTGCTGCCACCACACGTGTTCAGAACTAGGGTCAGCAGAATTTCAGATTTATCTTCACAAATTAAGCAAATTTACTTCTGAGGTATATCCGGGGTTGTTGTCTCTATACTATCTCAAAGAAGGATGGAAATAAATGTTCTATATGCAAAATAGCAAAGGAAATTTCCAGGCCCAAAAGGCTCCTCCTTGGAGGGACCAGGAATACTTCAGAGATGTGAATTTAAGTTTTAATGCTCTTCTCCAAAGCTGCATAATTTACATAATTGCAACTTTGTGTCTTTGATTTTTGTTTACTTTTTTAAATCATCTAAATTTTTTTTAAATGTGTAATTTTCCTCTTAGTTATGCCTGATGAAATACATACAAAAATGTGTGTTTAGAGCCTAGTGAAAATTAACAAAACTAATGATTACAAGCAAATGAAGACAATTTTAAATTGCTTCTGAAGGCTTCATTTCTTAGCTTTGTAGGAATCTTAAAGGGAGTTTTACATCATATGACTTATAGCATTTGATTTAGGATTAGCTATTGCCTTGTTTTCAGTATGTTCAAGTTCCCCTAGGATAACTTGGTGCTAAAAGTTGTTTTGTATTAAAATTTAATGTAGAATACTGTAACAGCTAAAGTACAGGGATGTGTTTGAAATTGAATAGCAGTCCATTTACTTAAATAATTAATTTCAATATTTTTGGGTAAGAATTTATCCAGAATAAAAAAAATTACTTTGATCTTAAGTTTTGCTATATTGATCGGTGAAGATACTGATCAATTTTGTGCTACGTATTTGTATATCAAAAATGTACCTTCAATAATTATGAGGTATTTGTTAATATAAGCCTGCCCTTTTACCCAGTTTTCAGTAGTGAATTTTAAAACAATAAAATAGAAAAATTAAAAAAAATTTATTGATGCCAAAGCCTGTGTGCTATATTTAACAACAAATAAAGAAAATAAATTTGATTATAATTCATAATTATTTTGGTAAAATTTGTCAGAAATGTCCAAATAAGTCCCCAAACTTTAGACAAATAACCAAGTAATGATTACTGATCCTTTTATATATAACCAAGCAGAGCAAGAATTTTGACTGAATTCTATAATGGATTGATGATTTCTGTTCACAGAAAAAAAAAAAAAAACACAATGTGAATTCATTTTCTACTTTCCAAGGAATATCCAATTCTGTGTGATCCACAGAGATTTGATATTTTACAAGAGGAAAATTTCTGCCACACATTTTGCTACATAACCCGCATTCTATTTCTATAGGAATAACCAATAGGTGTAGAGGTAGAAATTATGTTTATATTTAAATACATGAAGCATTTAGTTTTGTTTAATAGTTCTATATATGTTCATTTATTGTGTGTGTGTGTGTATGTGAATTTATGTGTATATAAATGTGTATGTTCAGTTGTGAATGCCCATGTATGCATGTATGCAGGAAAGGCCAGAGGAAAATCTCAGGTATTGTTCGTCAGATACTGTCCAATTTGATTACTGACATAGGGTCTCTCATTAGCTGAGGGTTTGCCAAGTTGCTTAGGCCTCCTTGCCAGCAAGCCCAAGGGATCCACTTGTCTTTGTCTTCCCAGAAAGGGGCTACAAAGCATATCGCCGAACCTGGCTTTTTTGGATCAAACTCAAGTTCTCACACTTAAAAGACAAGTACTTAACTGACTGAGATATCACCTAATCCTTCCATCATTTTGTTACTTAAAATAACCACCATTCTACTCTATAAAGAGCATATAACAATTCCTACATGACTCACACCCCAAGGAAAAAGCAGGCACTAGAAAATAATTGGTTCACTTCTGTAATAAAGGTATATTTGCTCCAGTCAATTGTAGCTTCATAGTAGAAGGAGAGTAGGGAGAATGTTAGCAGCTTCAGGGGCCTTTTTTTTTTTCAGCAGCTCTCTACCTCAAAAATATTGAAAAGTGCCTTCAGAGGCATTTATTGTCTCACATTCATAATGTTAATGTCCAGGAGTTGAATGAGTTTGCCTGTGAATTATAAAGTGAATATTTTGGGAGGAATAAGGAAAAAGAATGAGAACTATAAAGAATTTAGAAAAGAAAAATAATATTGTTTACAGTAATTCATATGAGAATGTAGAAGAGGAACACTAGGGAAATTTTTCCAATCAGTTCTTTAATACTGTTATTCAGAATGCAGGTTTTTGTAAGTAAATACTTTAACTGTTTCCATATATCTCTTATCTATTCTTATATAATCTAGATTCATTATTAAAGGCCTTCTTTTTACTAACAGAAAAAAACATTCCCTTCAAGATAAGAGACTTTTTGAGTATTTTCAGCACTCAGTGGCTAAGATTCAAAGAAAAGATTTTACAGAGTTAGGGAAGTTATTAAAAAAGCGGAGCAAGATTTTTGAAGCTATATTAAATCGAGTCATTTAACTATATGTGGTTGGGCAGTTAAACACAACATGGTGAGATCATTAGCGGGACTATATTCATTCACTTGTTCTTCAACAAACTGACTGGAGCAATAACCATAGCAGGAGAGAGAGAAGAAGATACATTATTGTATACAGAAGTATTTTTATTGTTGAAATTGACTGTCTCCTATCTGGCTTATGGTAATCATTTCCTAGGTTGTTTTTGATTTCTTAATCTCTGCTCTATTTTCATATCTGTGTTTGGGCATATTATTCAGTGTGTCTTTCTACTAGATAGCAGTAATGTGACTACAGTGCTAAGTTCTTCATTAATACATCTCAAATGCTTATGTGGTGCCTAATTTGCATTCATCACATTTTGGTCTAACTCTTGTCAGTAACTAACATTATTTTAACTTCTAAAATAGTTTATGGACAAATAATAATTTTACATATTAATAAGTACAAAATTCTGAACCATTTTAATTGTACAATGTAGTAATGAACTACAGACACCATGTTGCCTAGTGTACTTCAAAACGATCCATCCCCTCTAACTGAAGCTGTGATTTTGAACACTGTTCATCATTTCCCTAACCTATTTTCCCAGGAACATTTTCTTCACCCCGATTCCTGTAGATTACACATATTTGATAGTTTTCCACTACATTTTTGTCATGCGGTTTGACATAAGTTGCATAAAATCATGGCCATAGTTTCTGCTAATCATGTCCCACCAGCCAGTTTTTGCAGGCTTCACCCATTTGCTAATATCCATTATTATCAGAAAATCTGCGATGTGCTTCACTCTGTACTGTCATCTTTTTGACTGGAATAAAGTTTCACATTCAGCTAAAAATTTTGCCCTAGATTGATAGTAATTCTAGCTTTCTCTTACTTTGTATGAAACTCACCCTTATGTTGGCCTTTAGAAATAAAAACTCAAACTAATATTTTGTAATCAGTTCAGATATGGTTACTTGAAAAAAAGTTCCCAATGTATTACTTCAGTTAATTTTAAATTTTAACATGTATTTTAAAGCAATACATTCGTTGACACTGCATTTTTCATGCTGGTGTCAGATTTTAACATATTAAATGACTTGATCAACAAACTAATTAAAATGATTTGCCATACATAGATTTAAAACTCATTCAGTAAAAGTCTTATATTAATGATCTGAATTGGGGCATTTCCATTCTGGAAGGATGCTATTTAAGGCTGAAATAGTTCCCAATGGCACCATTTGGAACTTATGGAGCTATTGGAAATATTTCCAATATTTAGTATATTATGGAATTAATTATGAAAATATTATGGAAATAATAAAAATATTACATACTACAGGGAAGTGTCTTAAGATTTAGAAAATAAACAGATCACAAGTTTCAGTAAGTAAATGAAATATAGAAATTTCACCAGAACTTCTTCTTCCCCAACTTTATGTAATTCTTATCATTCAAGGAACTAGGAGAAATTCCTCTCTTTGGGCTTCCTGAACTTCCATAGAGCTCCAGAGGTGCAGCAAGGATGTTGAGGCATGCTGGGCTTCTTGGTGTTATGGTTTGTATCAGGACAAGATTGCTAACAAGCTTTACTTACTAAAAATAGGATACACAAAAACAAACTATTCAGGATTTTTCAACACTGGTTAAAATTATACTTCTGATTCTGCTTTTGTAATGCTGTTTGCTGGAGCCTCTTCCTTCTTCCTGAAAACAAAGCTGTGTCTACTTGACTGGTTGCAAAATGACCACCAGTGATACACATTTGGAATCCAATTTGTGTTTGCTACACATAAAATATACCTGACTGGTAACCATAATCTCTGCTTCTGTAAACTCACTTACCTATAGAGGAAATTTCTTTGATAGTAGAGATAAAACAGTCATCCTATTATGGTGACATAGATTAGATTAAGACATTCTGCCTACCTTTTACAATCTGCAAACAGCACTAAGCCAAAACATTAGTTTGTATCTGATCAGTCTGTAACAGAGAGTTCTCCTATCTCTCCATGTTCATGGCATTTGGTTGATGGTCTGATATTTTCACATCATCTGTGCTTCATTTTGTAAGAAATCCCAATAAAATTCTTGGTTTAGCAAGATTCTTGGTATGACAGATTTCTTTGGCCAGGTCACTGCCTATGTGGAATGAGTTTGTTGATTCATGTTATCTCAAGGGAAGTCATATTTTTTTTAAAAAAGTATACATTATTTTCTTAATATGTACTGTTACCATACTCTATATCACAAGTTTATGACTTATACACAATTTGTTTTAGCATTGATAAATTCTTTAGTAGTATATATCTACTACAGCCTCTGTATGTTTCTCATTGGCAAAAAAATAGTAATAATAACTTTTAGAAATCAGCATTACTGGTTCCCACATAGTGCAATTCAACAGAAAATAAACAGATATTATGGACTCTATATTCATCAAAGGAAGATTCAAATTGATACGCTTAGGATATCAAATCAAGGAATATTAAGCAGTTAACAAAAAGAATCTTGAGCCATCTGTCCATAAAAGCCAGCTTCCTAATGGTGGGTTTTTGAACTACATTTTTTAGAAACAGACATTTAGAGAGATAAATAATAGATTATACATCAAAGCAGGGACTAATTAATGGTAAGATACAAAAAACTAATTTTATAATTGGTAGTATAAAATAGTTACCTGTGAGATATTTCAAAGCAGCATTAAATACAAAGTTTCAAAGCATATATCTTACTGATTTATGCTTCAGTTGTTCAATCTACTTTGTGAGAAGCATGCTTCATGTGATATGAAAATAAGAAATTTCCCTTGATCTGCAAACAATCTGTTTTGGATACTCTGCATGTTTTCAAAGAAAGCATAATAGTATACACATATGTGTGTGTTATACATATAGTGTTAGGGCAAGCCAGGTGGGTTTCTAAGGAACCACGAGACAGGAATCGCTGCAACATACATGAGGCATTTATTTGAAACCGGCGCGCCCCGGGTCCCACCTATCCCACGCAGGAGATGAACATGGCGGGGCCCCGATCCCTTTCCCCCCAGCCCTTTTATTGGATTCAGGGGAAAGGGGTCTGGGGATGGGAGCTCGTACAGCTGATTGGCTCCGAGCTCTTTATATTAGACTAATTGGTTGGGAGTTTCATGTGCGCGGGATCCAGGGGGGGCGTGGTCAACCTGTGCCCTTGGACTAGCCCCTTGGGACAGGGTGGCGCCCGGAAAGGAAGAATCCTGCTTAAGAGTACTGTTAATGGCTGTACTTGGGAAGGCATCTCTCAATAGGAAGCATCTCTTGGGAAGGCATCTCTCAATAGGAGGCATCTCCTCCTATATGTGACTGCATTCCTAGACTTCATATTTCTTACATCCTTTCAATAGTATGCTTGTATTATTTTTATGCCACTTCATCATATAAGTCCTTATGTTTGTCAATATATTTGGAATATGTTACGTTTGTTTCCTTCCAATTATACACGTAGGAGCAAGTTGCTGAGCTTGGTCATACCAAATAACTCATCAAAGGTCATAACAAATCAAATTTACTTATTCTACCTAATTACTGTAAATCAACCTGGTTTATCTTTGAAGTTGTTTTTCATATGAATATAAACATCCTCTTTTGGATAATTAGGATTTGAATTGTAGGAGAAAACTGGACCTGCCACTGGACAGAACAAGGCTTGACACCTATGTGGACATACCCAGAGATGGACCTGCCTGGGCATGCCCAGAGACAGCTGCAGTCTGGATGCTGGGTTGGGTAAGGGTATAAATAGCTTCACCTTCCATAATAAACTGAGTCTGTCTTTTTCTGCTCACCTGACTCCTAGAGTCTGTGTCCTTCCTCCATGCCAACTCTACCCTCTTGCCTGAAGTATCCTGTGGATGTGTACAAACAACATTGAATGAATTATTAGCAGTGGTTACAGATAAGGTGTTTTCTTCACATGAATGTTACTTGAAAGACAAACTTAATTTATAATTCAATAAGTTTGCTTAACAGTTGCTTAGCAATTATTTATAACAATAAATATATCTAGCAGAAATACAACTAAAATTTGTGAACATAACATTGTGAGCATAAAAGCCAGTAAAACAGAGGAAAATAAATCAAAACGCAAGAAAGAAGAATTTTGGACAACATAACATCGTGAAAACTTTAATTTCTCTTTAATAAATGACACTAGAGTAAAATTATAACTGATTAAATGAGAAAGATTAATTCAAATAATATTTAAAATGTATTTTTAATTTTAATAGTAGGTTGTATGTCATGTTTCCTTTCCAGTATATAACTAGAATTACATACTTAATTAAATCAAAACAATAGATTTTATTTATGGAAATGGATAAAGAAAAAATATTTAGTTAGTATTGTTATTGGTGACATTATTTTTATTGCAGGTTTAAATTAAGATGTGATCTTTCTTTGTTTCTCTGCCTTCTATTGATAGTGTATAATCTTGTGTAAAGAAATTGAGATAAACTGAAACTAGGCTGTATGAGGAATACTCCCTTGTTCCAGTGTCGGTGTCACCTATGACTTAAAGAGCCATAGTAGAAGATCAAGGAAATGAAAGTCTGTGTCATGTGTATTGCAGCCCACCATGTCAAGATCAAGGGAGGTCTCAGAAGTGTCTGATTTAGGATTGGAACACAGGCAGTGGCCAGACACTCCCAGCCACATCACCAAACAAGAAATGCATATGAAAGAGAGAAGATTTGCTTTGAAATAAAAAAGCTCAGATAGCTCCTCTGTGGGGGAAAAAAAAGCCAAAGCTTTTCAGAACATGGGGATCCAAACAAGCAACATCAACAAGACATGTGTTTTATGGCTGCAAACAGAGAACTGATCTCATTAAAACAACAAACACAGGGCAATTGATGGAGCAGGATACAGCACAGTCTGCTATCAGTGAAGCAGATGAGCTGATAAAAGGAAGGATGAAATGGATTTTGAGGCTTTTGTATAACAAACACTGACAAGCCAAAAAGATGATGGATGTCTGTAGTTGGAATCGACGCAGATGACTATGGAAACAAGGCAAACAAAACAAAGATAAGATTTGACATCAGATCCTTGATCCTAATGTGAAAGTCGAGGAAGATTAATAAAGAAAATACGTAAATGGCTATAATTTGTATCCTATATTGGATAAACTTGCAACATGAAATCATCCTTAAGGCTTATGAAGAAATTCTTGAGATCACAGAAATATGACAATTGTGATAAAATTCTCTGGCATCTCTCTTTTTGGATTCTATAAAGATCACATAAACATATAGGCCCAGACAACATATATTAATAGAGTTCATCATCATTAGAACACATGAAAAAGAGAACAAACCAAACCAAACTAAACAGAAATTGGATTGTAGATGAGAGAAAGACAAATTAATTGGCCACCTCGTAAATTTTTCTTACAGTCCAAGGTACTATTACAATACTATTTTCAAATTAAATACCCAGCCTTCTCTGATGAGGTCAAATACTTACATGCTTAGGATAGTATATACAATGACCTTTCAACATTAAAACCTTCTCTCTCTCTTTCTTTGTGTGTGTGTGTGTGTGTGTGTACACATCCACTTTGTCCTCTATGGCTTGGGTGGTAGCAAGAATGTTTTAAGAAAAATACATGTATTGGGATAAAATCCAAGTGCATGAAAGTTACTGTATAAATTAATGTTGAATGAATGTGCTATTTCTAAAATGCTTATTTTAGTAATGAAGCTACAGTAATGAGTATTGTCTAAGGAGTCGCAGCATTTACTATTCCATTGATCTAAAGATCAAATAAACTTTGAAGTACTAGAACACAGATCAGTGGGTGTTATTTACTTCCTCATGCCCTCTAACTATCAGTTTCAATACAAATGTAGTTATATATTGTCTCAATTGGGTTTTTGTCAACTTTACAGAAGCTAGGAAAAGATATCTTATCTGAGAATGAATAATTTTTCTTTATCTTTCTTGAACATCATCAGTGAGTCAAATCTTGCCCATCCCTATGTTGCTTTATATTTGTTAATGGAATCCTTACCACTGTGTAATTACATCCTCTACCCAATATTATTGTTTCTTCCCAATGAATATTCCTATTTCCTAATATAATATAATCCTATATCCTAATCTCTCAATCAAACCTACCATTAAAGTCTGGATATTTCTGTGAACACAAAAAAGTTCAATTTTTTGAGATTCCTCCGCCTCCTCCTTCTTGTGCTTCTCCTGGACATCTTCATCTTCTTCCTCCTTTTCCTTTTCATCCTTTTTCCCTCTCTTCTTTCCCCTCTATCTCTGACTCTTCTTCCTCTCCTTCTTTCTCTTCTTCTTCCCTTCTATCCTACCCTGTGTACTTTCACAATTGAGGTAATGTCTATCTTACACCCTTAGGTGTTATAAAAGTCCTCATCATCCTGTCTCAATTATCAAAGTGCTGAGAATAAAGGAATGTGAAACTAAACCCATTCTGATCTTTTATTATTAGTTATTTTACAAAACTTCTATATGAAAATTCAGCTTGTTTTTATTGTGCTCAGTTACACATGTTCCAAATATATTTTTGATAATCTGTTAGTGAAAGAGAATTTTATTTGTTTCTAGATAACGCTTGGTACATATATCATAGTAATATGTGCTATTTATAAAAAAAAAAATAGCATATTTAAATCTGTTTAAACAACTTTAACTACCCAGAGTTAGTTTTTTTCTTTTAGTTAGTTAGTTCTTTTCTTTAAAGAATATGTTATTAATTTAAGCTAATTCTAACACATACATTTACTTCATCCATATTCTATTTATTTTTTCTAATGCTTTGTTTTTCAACGACAGCATTTTGTACATAACCATATCTGCCTTTGATACTGAATCATTCACATTTTCTTTAGATAGAATATAATTTCTATAATGGTGATTCTTTTGTTTTATAAAAAATAGATATCATATTTAAGTATTTGAAAATAGTAATATTTGTCTGCACACTTAAAAATATATCTCTGATAACAAACCATCAGAATTTCTTATTGTTGCTGTTCTTTAGTGTTTTTTAGTTACCTTTGGTTAAAGATATTTCACACAAATTGTTAATATTTTCTTTTCTACTGTAAAATCATCTTGTAGATCAAATCCAAGATTCTTTCATAAGAATGTGACTATATTAGAGATGCAAATTATTCATTAATATTGACAGGTTTATATTTCATCCAAATTACATTTCATGTTCATTTTTGAAGGTGTCTACAATTTAATATTTAATGGGGATTGAGAGATGGTTTATCAGTTAAGACAATTGGCTGCTCTTCTAGAGTACCTGAGTCCTATTCTGGCATCCACATGGGTACTTGTAATCATCTGCAGTTCCAATACCAGGTTATCTGATGATCTCATCCATCCTCTGTGCTCCCCAGTATATCATGGAGTGCACAGACATATAGGCAAGGAAAGTACTCATAATAAATATAATAATGAATAAATATATAAATTTATGTTTATAATATATAAATAAATATTTAATAAATAAAATAGTAAAAAATATACATAAGATAAGGATAATAATAATAAATTTTAGAAAAGAAAGAAAAATGGCAAAGGTCTGTGAATCACTAACTGGAATTTGACATCATGATATAATGTTGCCAAAACTGTATCAGACCAGATAGAACAAATCTGAGAGATGAGGAGAGAATTGTTCATAAAAGTTTCACATTTAGAACATTTATAAAACTTCACAAAATCAATGAGTGATACATCCAATCACTATAACACAGTTAAGTTGTTCTGATCAGAGGAAGAATAATGAGACACAGTTGAAAATTTTAATACTATCAGTTTTTAATGCCACCCTAGATTTAGATGAACAACATAAGTTAAGAGATCTATTATTTTTCATTGCTGATTGTAGCAGAGTCTAACTAGATGACTATAGCACAATGTCTGTAATGGTTATGAGTCTAATCTACATTTGTTGAGAACAGCAAATAACTCTCACTTGACATAGAAAACAGTGCTAATTAGTATTTGTACGGGAACATCCAAGATATTCACATTATAACTATCCCTGTTTGTAAAGAATCTTATGTTTCTTTTTATTGTTAACATTTTCCGTGAGTAAATGAATGAAATACAGTTTCTTCTAGAGTCAAAAACAAAACACAGCTACAACAGTTACATCATTCTGATAGTTTGCTTGAATTGGTGTTTTGGTCAAACAAATAAGCTTTTGAGTAGTGGATCTCTGGCGTGACCCAAATAGAAAATGGTGAATTCTCTAAAGTTTATTTACTATGAGGATGGTGATATTTATTCACTTACATAAGAAAAATCAAGTACACAAATCATTTGTGTATGTTTCTGATTTCTGTTTTCCAAATCAGATTGCCAATTGAATATAGCAGTGTAATGCTTACCTATGTCCTGAACACTGTCAGAAATTTCATAATTCAGCCTGGCTATAATTGATAGAGTCACAGCTTTCTTTATTAAATAGTAGAAACTTAAAAAAAGACAGCTTCTTTAATAAACCTCTTATAATTGAATGCTTCTGCACAGTGTAATCACTGCTTTCTTTCATTAAGCACAAGGTAACATTACTCTTGTGTGACACTTCTAACCTGCTCTGAGGTTTAAAGCAAAGTTGTACCCAGTTATCATCACTAGATTATTGTTTGATTTTTTTCATTGTTAAGAGAGAATTTCCTATCTTTGCCATATTTGTTACTCAGTATCTTCATTATCATTCCTCTTTGCCTATGTACTCCATTATAAAGTTGGTTGATTTAAACACATCCCTTTATACCACTTGTCATATTATCATGGATAAAACCAATTTATTAGGTGGTTTAAACTCAGGGAAACAACTCTATTTTTTGATCACTGTGTTTAGTCTTGTGTTTCTGCTTTTATTACAGAAATATGGATGTAACACAAACACAGAAATATACAAGACTGAAAACATATAATCTTATTTTAAGCCTCAGTTATGTATATAACATTCATTATAGTGTCAGCTAGCATAACTATTCTTGAGGGAGAATTTGGAGAGTATATCTAGCTTTTTAAATCATTTATTACTCAATAAGTCAATTTCATTTGAATCTTCAAATAATAGTTTTCTATGAAAGGAGAAAGACAAGCAAACTTGATCTTTTTCTAAGCTTTTTCTTCTATAATCCTTAAGGGCTTGTGTATGCCCAGGTTCTGATTTTACTGTCTTCTTTGTTGCATGTTGCTGTGTCATGAGTTTTCTCAATATTTCCTTGACCCAGGAGTAATCTTCTAATGTGGTCTCTTCCATTGTATTTCTTGGATTCCTGTAAAAGTGGCTTTTTTTGTGAAAAAGATGGAGCTTCATCATATCTTTGCTGTTCACATACATATTCAGAAAAAAATCACACATTTTAATCAATATAGACAAACCATAAATCTTTTCATCTTTGGTATCTTTATTTGAAGAAATTACAGGACAAACAAAAAACACACAATGCAAGTAATCCATGAGTCACTTAGTGAGGTTCTTGCATAAAATGAGTGACTGGGGTCTTCTTATTGTGAACATGTTTAAACTCTATTTCTAAACCCTGGAGAGCATGCTTGTTATTTCTCTAGGAATATGGAACTTTGCTCTGTATGTTAATTTTTTAAATTTCAACATAAGCACTATACATCAAATGCTAAATTTTGTCTACTCAGATTTTGATAAGATAGTCCATAAATACTATATATTTATATTGATTGGGTAAGATTATGCTGATAGATCTGGATCACTGTATTGTAACCTCAAGTATATTAGTGTCTTTTTCCATTTGCAGATATGAAATTAATTGCAATGAAAAACTATTATTCTTGAAAAAAAACATACTTGTGGAGGGGAGATCATTAATTAGAGATAAAAAAGAATGGATCTTTTGCCCTTATCAAATTTGGTTAAGGATTCTCAAACTAATACAGAAAATGGAACTTTTTCCCTCTTAGGAATCTTAGAAAATTTGGTTCAGGATTCTCAAACTGATACCTGCTGAATGTTAATTACCTGATATAACTAATCTCCACCCAGGCATCCAATGACCAAATCCTTGGACTAACCCTGACGTTTGATCATCTAGGACTGCCATTATGTGCATCACCCAGATTTGTATAGCCCTATTTTGAGAGACTGCACAGCAGGGACCCGAATGCATAGCCCCTCATACTAACCTCCCAGAACTTTATACTGGTCAATCTAGGCATTAATTTCTTATGTGGTTAAAATTGTGTGGAGTGAAACTGCCTAAAATGAATCTTACTATAACACAAAAAATTGTACTGAATAGAATCACCACCCTTGCACCTCCACTACCCATGTCCCCACCTCATTTCCCTATCACAGCTCTTTGCTCTAAAATACTGGTGACATTCTAATTATTGCCCAAAGCACTGCCATCTTGCAGTGTGTTTAATATATTATTTTTATTATCCAAGTATAAAGACTGAATTTTTTCACTCTCCACTGATCCTTTCTTTACTAATAAAATGCCAAATTACCAACTACAGTGATAAAATTAAAATTGTACACATAGCCTCCAACCTGTGTGGTCATGGAAAAGTTGATTTCTGCTTCCTCTTACTTTGTAGTATTGATTGTTGTCCAAAATTATTGTTGCTATCATCTTAGAATTCATTAAAAAAACTAGCACATCAGTTATATAATACTCTTACACATAGCCTAAGGAAAATTACTAGTTGCCAAGTTTAACTTAACAAAGTGTTTTACCTTTTCTCCATGACCACCTAAGACTTTATGAATATGCCAGAGATTGTATGACTCTTGAATATTTTGTTTATTGATCATATTAATGTGAACAATGGCATGTGTGAGAAAGCGAATTAATTTTTTCTCTCTGTCCCTCTGTCTGTTTCTCTCTCTCTCCCTTTTCCCTCTCCCTCTCCTTCTCTCTCTGTCTCTCTCCCTCTCTCTCTCTCTCCCTCTCTCTCTCTCTCTCTCTCTCTCTCTTTCTCTCTGTGTGTACATCAATATTTTGCCAAAATATGTAGAACCACTGAGATGGCTTCCCAGCCACAATGAATATATATCTATGGCACAGCTCTTACATCAAAAGCTTAGGAAACATTGCATGAGAGGGTGCAGAAATATTCTAAAGCCATAGGACCTGGATAGCTACGGAAAGATTGTGTCATCTAGGCATACAAAAGAAATCTTAATTCTCATGAACTTCAAACAATGTAGTTACCCAAAATTTACCTGAACAATTGCAATTCCAGTTGTCATGTCAGCACTTAAGAGAAATATCATAATATCACAACCTAGATGAAGAGCTTACAGAAACGTGTAACTACTAAGAGACAGAGACTCAGTGTTCACCTTTGATGAGCCCCCTATTTGGTTATTCCTCCACCCTAATTGCAAAAATAAAAGCATTCACCATGTTGTCCTTATATATGTGTTCATATATGTATGTGTCTAACAATAATAATAGACACTATGAATTTAAGAAAGATTCAGAGCTATGGAAAGAGTTGATATTAAAGAAAGTTTAAAAGAAAAATGTGTCACAGGTACTTAAATGATGATAAAATGTTAGGAATAAATTTATTTCAATTATTTGAAATAAAAAGGTCTTTAATCCTATTGCTTAAAACACATAAAATTCAACTTGAACTGAATTCATACCAGTTTTCTAGTATATTTTATAAAGAACAAAATCTCCTGTTCACACAGTATCCCTTCAAGCTTTTTTACCTTCGTTAATTATCCCTGAACAGAAATTCCACTCCTGAATTCTCTCACTTACAAGTGAATTGTTAAATCTTCCTCTTATTCCATTGCTGCACTCTCAGGCAATGAATGTTCTCCTTTGCATTAACAACTGTTTAAATCATCCTAGGTGCATTACAGGCTAGGTAAAGAATTTCAGTGCTTCATCGAAGAAACCAAGTTCTGGTTTCTGTGTTCCTATGTTCAGTTTTATTTCAATTTCCTTTTTATACTGTGAGTTTCTTTGTGGAGTAACCAGTAAAAATTTGCTGAATCCTAGCAATCATAGTAATCAGGCATTTTAAAGGATATGGACAATGTGATTCAGTCAAATAAAAAATACCTTAAGAACTTGAATAGTAGTTTAGATCTGTAATTTAAATGATTCAAAGGTATTGACAGATTAGTCACTGCAAACTCAAGGCCAGGTTTTGCTACTTAGTGTGTTTCAGTATTCTATATATGATATATGATATATATATATATATATATATATATATATATGACTCTCTATATATATGACATATATATATGACTCTATATATTCAAGCTCTATATATGACACTCCATACAAAAAAATAAAAGAAAATATAAATTAAAACTAGGATGAGCAAATTCACAACAACGACAAGAACAACGATGAAGAAGAATGCCTTAATGCATTAAGATATCAAACAAAAAAACATATTAAAGATGAATGAATTGAAGATTCAGGTAAATTTCCAAGCTTTCAAAATACTGCCCTAAAAATATATACATTTAAGTAATATTATACAGACTGAAGAGGATGTATCTATGTATTTTAGAACACAAACACAATAACAACAAAAACAATTAATGTAAAAAGCAACCATAAATTTCAAAGAGAGCAAGGAGTCATCATATAAGGGAGGGCTGAAGGGAAGAAATGAAAGGGGAGAATGGAATAATTATATAATAACTTCAAAATACAAAAGAAATAATTAAAAACACTCTTTTCACTTCTTTTTGATAGTCTCTTTATTGTGTGTGTGTGTGTGTATGTGTATGTAATATATTCTCATGCTATGTGGGGATTATTTGCCTGGCACATGTATGCAGAGACCAGAGGAAGATTTCAGTAGTTTTCTTCTATCTATCATTCTGTCTTATTTTGCTTAGACAGGATCTAAACTAGAGCTCTCTGTTTTCTAGCTTTTTAAGCTGGCCAGCCATTCCCAGTGATCCTCCTGTCTCCAAATACCTACCCACCCTTGAGATTGCAGAAGTTTATAGCTAAACCTAGCTTTTCACTTGGGTTCTATAACTTACACTCAGGTCTTCATGTTTTCAAAGCAAGAACACTTACCCACTCATCAATCAGCCCAGCTCCCTTTACTAAATCCACTATGACAGGCTATGCTCCACACTTCCCATTCTGTGCTTTCAATCCAGGCTTCCATCAGCATCTTCTAATTTAACAAATCATGGATTTTGTTTTCTCTAATTTGGTGAATGATAAAAATATTTGCCAAGATAAATATTTGAAAATATATGTGTTAATAAGTAAATTCTCCGTTAATCAAAAAATAATAAATTTGCTTCTAATCAGAGCTTCATACATTTTTAGATTAAACAATGTTTTGGTGTTTTGTTGCTACTCTAACTACAGATGGATATATCTTTCATAAAGTTGTATATAGGAATAATTAATTATGTAGATCCATCTACTCTGTTGCCACCACTGCTGATTCCATCCATCCCTGGTGTCTGAACCAATTTCTTCAGAAATTCTTTTAAAACAAACCAGCTCATTTAACTTAGAGTATGCTTAGAATGACATGGAGGCTACCCAATGGCAAAGCACCAAATAGCCTAAGCACCTCCTTCAAGACTACTTAATGAAAATATATCCTAAAACAACACTACCAAACCAAACAAAATAATGTCAGAATCATGAAGACATGATTCATTATTTATGATGTATTACATGGCAAAAAAAAGTCTTTGTATACTGTTTTCACAATCATGTTACTTTAACTAAACAGCAGAGAAATAAGAAAGAAAAAATGAACAGAAATAATATAAAAAGGAGTTGTCTAAGGAAGTTTCATACAAAATAGTGTAAAAAATTATTCGTCTCTAATGAATTAGCTAGGTATGCTTCATCTGTTTGAAACACAATGAAGACGGATGACATTATTGAAATATCAAAATGAATGTGAAGTTTGAGGTGAATATTTTTCACTTTGACACATATAAATTGAAATAAAATTTTCATATTTACATTAGTGAATAACATACCTTAATGTGTTGCGTTTTCGTTTGGTTTTGTGCTTGTGTGATCTGGTCTTTGCTTAGATGAAAAAATTTTATTTAATACATATCTTTTCAGTCTTTCATGAACACAGTATAATATCTAGTTTTTCTGGGTACTTCCAGAAGAAGCAAGGAAGTATTACTAAACAGAAGTGTTTCTGCAGAAGCACATTAGCAGCATACCTTGCACTACTATCCGTGTGTCCCACATTTAGATAAAACAAGAACTGAGCAGCTCTCTTACAGAAGTCCTCTTATAATACTACACAACTTGCTGGGGATGAAATTCATTAGCAGAGACACCTCAGGAGCAGAAAGCTTCATGTTCAGAACTCCAAATTATTCAAGTCTTTCTTTCGAAGTGTCTGGTATATCACAAGTTCAATACACAGAGAAGGGTGGGAAATAGAGATTTCAGGAAGCTCACAGCAAATAGGCACTTCAAGGAGACTACAGATTAAATACGAAATGTTTGGGGTGGGAGAGAGAAATTGCTTTTACTGAAAATTCCAAGAAGTTTTGTGTACCCATCTCCCTCTTAGAATAAATATGAAACCATTCAAGATCTCACTTTAATTCAAATGTCTTCCAGTTAACAGTGATGGAGTCCTTACGATATTGATAGTAATTATCTTGGCCTGGTACTGAGATGTAAGCCTTCACAACTTGTCAGCTTATTAAATTCCTATTCAGCTAAGAAGCTAACAACTCCAAAGCTTAGTCTGGACTTCTGAAATGTAATAAACATTATAGAAACTGCTCTTTAGCATCTAGCAAGATACTTAACAAACTCCGAGGATAGGTCTTATTAGTTTTCACATTATTTTAAAAGCAACAATTGAATATGTGAAACCACTAATGTTTATGCAATACTTTGAAGCTTAAAAAGTATAAGAATAAACTCTCTGTGATGTCGCGCCCGCCTTGACCAGCAAGTAAGATGCCACAACCGGATTCTTCTCAACACCTTTATTGTGAGGAGCACTTCAACATGATGTGGAAGGACCCCAAGCCCCAGGAGCAAGCTGCTTATATACACTGCAGGAATCGTGGTTCCTGATGATAGGCTACCTCTGCAACACCTCATTTGCATATCCGCTTTTGCGGGTTTGTTATGGGTGTGTTACCAAGAGCCAAGCTGGTCTCAACTGTAGCGCATGTGCAAAGCTGTTGTTTACTACTAAGCCGTCCGGAAGCCGGCGCCATCTTAGCATTGTGCTGGATTGGCGTCCTACACTGTGAAGCCAGACTTCCAAGGCTGAAGGAAAAGTTACAGGTAAATAAAGTACAGATTGATGCATCAGTCAATAACTATGATAGAAATAAAACCTGATATTCAACAATGCAGAAAATAATAGATGAAATATCAAGAAGACAATGATCTCTTGAAATATTTCTCATTTTCCATTTTTATAAAAATGTTTTTTCTGCTATGACTTGTGTGAAAATAGATAGAAACAAATAAAATAAAAAATAACAAATCTTAAACAAACCTTAATGCATTATGTTGCAAGTATGACATGAATCTTATTTTATTTCAATACAGTTTATAGCTTATATTATCTAAGTACATTCTCCCCTAAGGAATCTATGTAATTATGTTTTAAAAATCTAGTGATAAATTGCCCCTGGTCCTGTAAATTACCTCCCACCCATGCTCAGGCAAGAAATTAATTAAACTCACTGGGCCACACATATAAAGGAAAAGTATTTAAAGTTAGAGAGAGACTGATTCTAGTGGGAATGGGAGGTGGATGAGAAAGATTAATGAGGGAAGAAAATAGCTATTATCCATTATATAAATGTATGAAACACTCAAATAATAAAAATAAAGATTCATTAATACAACTGCCACACATTTCCACTAGAATATTAATACAGAAAACCCACATAATTACTCTCACAAAATGAGACATACTATCTAATGTTACAATCCACATCAGTAAGCTCTTGAAACATAGGAAAGTTGAATCATTCTGAATATACTGGAGGACAGGTGCCATCTTGCACAGCCTTCAGGTCATAGTTATATCTGTGGATGGACAAGTAGGGAACTTTGATCTGTCTAAACAATGTACCAATAAACACAGGATCCATATTTGTCAGAAAAAGTACACTCTACAGAACCAGAAAAGGTTTTGTGAATAATTATCCACTCCCAATTTTCTTCTTAAAAATTGTTATCATTTCAGTAGTAAGATTCTGAATGGTCTGCATGAAAAGAAGATAAGTAGATGTATGACCTACATGATGTGTGGTATAATCTTCACTGACTGACAGTTGCTGGACATTGGATGGCTCAAGTTTTGAAAGACATGTCTTATCATGTAAAATTCTACAAGTTACCATGAAATAAGACTTATATTAAAAGAAAAGCATATTTGGACTAAAAATAGCAACATTAAATGCAAAATTGTTAAACCAATACATATATGATTTAATGAACATAATCTCCTGATTTAACAAAATTGTATAAGAAGAACCAAAGTATTTCATTAATATCTATGACTTATATATCATAGAAATAAACTTTTCAATGTTTTCCCTTAGCTAAATGTCTCTGAAAATTTGGGAACTTGCTTTCTTAAAGTCCCCAAGTGATATTAATGCTCCGTTCTCTCTGGACTCCAATCTTAAGCAATTGCCTCGCCCACGCAGACTCTTTTGCTTGTATTCAGTCTTGCATGCCTCAGCTTGTCATCCCAGAGGCTGAATAGTTACTTATTCTGTAGATGTTAACTCTCCTGTTCATTTTTTAAAGATCGCAGGATGTGTCTTGAGGAGTGCTTTTAGCCTTCCCTGATGTCTTTCACAGTGTCCACCAGCATCCATTAACTCTCTGAGGAACATCTTGATAGAATTAAATTTCCAAAACATCACTGGAATTTGGTGGTGACTGAGCAATGTGGTGATCATTCTGGCAGAAGCCTGCCATTTGCATGCATTACCCTCTTTCTAGTCTTTCTCCCCTCTCACTCCTCAGGCTTTCCTCTCTGTATTACTGTGGTAACCATATTGTTCCCCTCTAGATGCTGGCCCAAATTTTGTGAAGATCAAGGAAAAAGGGAAATGGTAAACCTCTTTGCCAATAGCAAAACTCCCCTTTAATAAACATTGTCTCAAGCCACATTTGGAGGTGCATGTTTAAGGTGCACTATTAAGGCATCTTAGAAGCAGGTGGATCGCTGTTCAAGGTAAACAATGAGTTCTCAATGTAATCAGAGCTACTTGAAAAGAACTTGCCTCAAACAACCAAGCAAACAACAAAACAAGCAAAGAATAACAAAAATTAAACATCATCTCAGGAATGCTTTCTGTTTTTCCAGAGAAGGCAAATTCTGCTTCTCTACTCCTGTGTTTTTTAGCTGACTACAACATTTGTAAGGATGTAAATAAATTTTAGTTTGAATATCAAAAAGATGTGTTAAGGTAGTTTTTTTTTTTTTTCACATTGGTTAGTTCCATTCTTAGAGTGTCAAAATACTTTTTCAAATGCAAGCTTACAGCTTATCTCTCAGTACACAGGGAATGTGGAAGAACTTTTAAGTTTTAAATGTATCTATACATATATTCAAATACTATTATTTTACATATCAGACTGTAATTTTATTCAGAACACTCAGCTCAGGTCTACAAGATAATTGTAATCACTTTCAGTTATCAACCTACGTCTCTTTTCCCATTAGACTGAAGACGGTGAGAGACTGGGCTGTGCTCTATGGTTTATAATGAAAATTTGCACTTACTTAAACTAGTTTTGAAAAGGAATATAACCTTATTTGCATCTGCAAAATTTTCTCATGGCTGATACTCTGGAATAAAGGGGCTGTCTCTAGAAATGTATGCATTGTTAGTCACAAAATACACTGGACTATTTACCAGGAAATCCATTCATATAAAGAAGAGATACTGAAGATTAGACTCACATGTTTTACAGATTAAATGGATTCGAACATAAGAAATAAAGGAGGTTCATAGATAATTTTTCTCTAGTATAAGAAGAAAATACTGAGAAAATTCATAAATGTAGAAGGTGTCAACATATATCTGACATGCATTAATGCTATAAAAATATTTCAGACAGTCTAGGATGTTGATTAATCCTTCCTAAAATTCTGAGAGTTTTTGTTTTTTTTATAGTTTATGAAGTTTCAAATTCGACAATGAACCAATTACTACATAGTGGAGCACAGAGGACTTCACTGCATATTTTTCTATGCGTATAAATTTTAACCCATTTTATTGTGAGTAGGTCTCCTCCTTGGGCAGCCTTCCTGTGCTGCATAAATCAGAAGGGGAACAGAATAACAGTGTGAATTCACTTCTCCTTTTTCTTATTGTAAATAAGATGTGAACAGATGTTTCAAGCTGCTACTGCTTTGACTTCAATCCACGATGGAATCATCCTGAAGTGTGAAGGAAAGTAAATCATTTTCCCTTAAGTCATTTTTGTAAGGGTATTTTATCACACCCACAAGAAGCAAGACATATGGGAATCTGAAGAAGTTTCATACACTGTAGAGACAATTATCTTCCTAATAGCATATATAGTAAGATAAGACAAAAACTAATACATTGGAATTCGACAACACAATCAGAAGACAAAGAGCACAAAAGAAGGCACAAGAATGAGACCCACTCCTTTGCACACTCAGAAATCTCATAAAAAGCTAAATTGGAAGACATAATATATACCTGAAGGGCTTGGCTCAGATCCATGCAGGCCCTGTGCATGTGGCCTCAGTCTCTGTGAGTTCATATGTGTTTTGTTCCATTTGACATATAGAGCCATTATTTTTGGTGTTCTCTTTTTCACTGGCTTTAACACACTTTCTGTTCTTCCAAAGTGATCCCTGATACCAAGAGGAGAAATTTAATAGAGACATACTGTTTATTGCTGAGTGTTCTGAAGTCTCTCTCTCTGCATATTGTCCAGCTACAGATCTCTGTGTTTGGTTTATCTATTGCAGGAAGGAGCTCTTTGATGATGGCTGAGCAAAGTGCCAATTTATAACAGAATATCATTAGGAGTCATCTTATTGCTGTTTTTAAAATTACATTTATTTTTATTTGTCTTTTGTTTATTTTAGAACATTAGTATTTGATTTTATCATTGGTCTCAGAGCTATCTGGTCTCAGATAGTTGGATACTCAACAATGGTATATATGGGTTCCAGTTCTGGGAGTGGTTCTGAAGTCAAACCAGATATTTGTTGGCTACTCTCCCAAGCTCTGTGCCACCATTGCTCTTGCATGTATTGCATACAGGACACCATTGTAGATCAGAGAGTTTCTGGCTAGCTTGTTGTTTGCATTTCTCTTTTGTTAGTAGACAGAGTATCTTCCTGTATCAAAGATGATAGAAAATAGGGGTGAAGTATCTTTGTAGTCAGCAGCTCAACTTCTCCATGACAGTTCTAATCCTCTAGGTACTCTTTTCTTTTATTGCTCCCAATATACATTTGACTTCTCAACAAAACAGTGACTTCTAAAGTCACAGTAATTTAATTAATATCACCTTGATCGAACTAATCATCACTTGCATTGTTTTATTGCTCTCCTAACTTGTCTCCCTGGTTATTAAATTTAATGTTTAGTTTATTACCTATTAAATCAAAATGACCTCTTCCAATGCCAATCAAAGGCAAAAATGTTGCCCTATAACCCTATTGTATTTTGCATAAACACGCTGACTCACAGGAACATGCATGAATGCACCTGTACACATTTCTTATCTTATCATCTGTGCAAGGACAATGAAAATTAGAAACATTGAGAAGTAAACTCAGCAGCTGTGTACTAAAATATACCTCTCCGTATTTTACTGTTGTTTAACATGGCATTCTGTCACAGTGACGAAAACAGTTAATGCACTCAGTGCCAAAAGTACTCTGACAACCTTTGGTACTTTCTGTTATCTAACCTCTTCCAAAACCACAGACAGTGAGTTATGTAGATAGAATATCATATTTCTGATTCTTGAACCTGGTAATGACTCTTTCATTTGTCTAGTGATTAATAATTTGTTTTCAATACTTGTTTTTAACAATGATCACCTCAGTAATGGTAGAAATTTATTTTGTTCATGCACAAGTCAAAGAATAAGAAATCTGAATCCTCAAGGGTAGAGAAGTATCTTTCTAAACAAACACGTAGAAAAAAACTTTCCAAGTGAGCTGAAACATAGCTGGTTTAAGAATGATGGATACTCATAAAAAAATAATTTGCCCAGAAAGTAAACCACCTAGAAAGATGTTTTATTCATTGGAAGTATCTGAAGTTAAAGCAAGTAGAAAACATTCTTTTTTTTTTTTTCTTTTTGCTACCTGGTAAATCTCTAAGTTCACAAAATATATCATAGAGTTCATATAGTAATTTTTTTATGAAAATAAGTGGGCACTGGTGTATGAAATCAATATTCATATACAAACATTTTCATAATAGCATTAAATAATTTACAAAACTATTAGTTAAATAACTAATTTACAATTTTTAAATAAAATATGTCAAAACATTTTGACATAGTGGAATATGAAATCTGAGTTCAGAAGCAAGGCAAGAGTACGGTTTCCTGTTTTGTACAAACTAGAAGTGAATAAGATCAAAAATAAGTTTAGAAATATGATCACTCACAGAATTTGTTTTTTTATTCTTACACATAACAAGCTAAAGTATCTGTCTCTAATAGTATATTTGTGTATGCATGTGTATATATGTCTATAGGGCAACTATTTTAAACATACATGTGTACATATAGTATACATTGTCTATAATATAGTAGACCTTGATGTTATTGTGTAATAGAGCACACAGTCATTAAACCAATTATTAAAATATTCATCATTTCTCATATCAATAGCATTTGCGTCCTTTTTGTCCTCAGCTTTTCTCTTTGTCCCCCCATTGTCCTCTTCCCTCCTGACATATCTCTTTCCCTTTCTCTGTCTTTTTATATATATACAATATACAGTATATATTATATATATATCCATTATTTACTTACTTTGTTTTGTTTTGTATTGATTTATTTGATTTGGTAAGAACATTTACAGTTTGCCCCTCTAAGCATATTTTAAAAATATAGCAAATATGCTGATATTTTCATCTGCAGAACATATTAATTCTCCATTCTTGAAACTCAGTATCCCTTGATCAACATTGGCGTCTATTTTCTCTCTTAGAGGGACTAACATTTATCACTCTATCCTGTTTTACTATTTCAGATTCTGCTCATAGGTGAGGTGTCATTGCATCTGGATCATTTCGGTTAGCATGGTACAACTTATCTTCATCTGTATTTTGAGAAATAGTTGGATAATTTTTTTATATTTAATTGTATTCAGATGATGTTTAGTTTCTTTACATTTTGATAAATAATAGTTTCAATTCTTATGAACAATGATAACATCAATTTAAGTTAGCAATCCTTCTAATGGGTATAACTACAAATATTTAAATTCTTTTTTAAATTTCCTTAGTAAGAAATATAATAGTTGCTCATCAATATTTTAATTACCTTCAGCTGATGAGAACATAGCTGAGATTTAACTGATCACATGTTCAACTTATATGTTATTCCTTTTAGTTCATTAGTTTCTTGGTATGACTACATTTTACCAGTGAAACATACATAGTAATAGTACAATAATGCAAAGAAATGTGATATGCTCATCCCCAGTACCATGAAGAAAATTATCATGTGTGACTTGAAAGTGTTAACCAAGTGATCACATGTGAAGATAGTAAGAAGTTCAAACTTTTTACCATTTACCATTTTACCATTTTACCATTTGCTTTCTTTGAGGGCAAAATATGTTAAAATAATATTTTGTATTTGGTCATTGAAATTTTCATATGTCTAAATAATGTATTTTGTTCATATCTACCCCTGTTGTCTCCTACCTGCCAACCCCTTAGCCCATCAACTGGGCTCCTTTCAGACTTCATGTCTTCTTTTATTATTATTATTGTTGTTTTTATTTTTCCCCACCCTTAGACCAAGGAGTGGTATCTATATACAGATGCATCTGGAAACATCCATTGGTGTCATATCTGACAAGATTTGGTTCTGGAAACCTGACTGGAGCTGAGGCAATGAAGAAACAGACACTCAGACACACATACAGAAGAGCTGGGATCGGCTGGATTTTGCTTATTCTAATGGAGTATACTTAACTGTGAAATAAGCCTTCACATCGATGTGGTGTGTTTACTATGCACAGAACTATGGAAGGTGCTAGCTGGTCTCCATAGGAGATCTCTGTAACGTAAATGTCTCTAGGCTGTTAATTCTGGGAGGAAAAACCAGGAGTACCTGTTTCTGTACACTCTGATGATTCATTCACAAACACTTGCACTTGCACACATTTGCCAGCATTTGCACTCAGCCGTGAAGAAGGCTTTGACATCCCTTTTACCCTCGCAGCAAGAGGAAGGTTTTACCAATTTCCCATGGGTCTGAGCCATTGGTATTTGACATAGCCGTGCCAGTATTAACAGTTTGCATTCACCCACTGTTAATTTTATCTTTTAACTGCTTAATGAGAGTCCAGCGCTGAATTTTCCAATACTCTTTATTAATCACAAACCATGTCAAATCTCAGGGAATTCTATACCCAAGCCGCTAGCCATAGAGCTCACGCCAAGGCTTCCTCACTCCATGCTCTCCTCCTCGTTCCCTCCTACTCCTGCTCCACCTCCTCCTCCCTGCTCCTTCCTTGCTCCACCCCTCAATCCCCAGGTGTTTTTCTTCCTGTTTTCTCATAGACCCTCAATAAAAAAATAACAGGAACCTCCTGTGGGGGGTGGAAGTTGGGGATGGCACAGAGGTGTAAACAAGTAAAAGACAAATCTTAACTAAAATATTATCCACAACTAAACATACCACAACAACCCATGACTCCATATACTTTTACAGTGTTCACCTAAGACCCTTTTGGCTCTCCACACCTGGGACATGGGAATCCTGCAGCAGGCTATATTTCAAAAGAAAAGTGACTTTTCCATGTTAGCAACAATGGATAACTAACTCCTCACCTGAGCATCGGGGCTTAGGATCTCTACTCCCATCCAGGATAGAATTCTTATGTCTTGATCTTGTGCTGGTTTTGTACTGGTGATGATAGCTGATGTGAATAAAACTTTTATTATGACCAGAAGACCTCATTTTGTAACACTACTCCCCACCTCCACCCATTGCTTATGTCATTGTATTTACAGGTGCCTGTTTTTATATTTAACTAATTTATATTTAATTTAATTACTATTGTGGTAATTGGCATCTAAATTGTGGTCTCATAATAATAGATAAGAGCTGTTTAGGTGAGCTATCACCAATTCATCAGTTTGCATTTTTAATGAGAGTTCTTAACACACACACACACACACACACACACACACATATATAATCTGTTTCACATTAATTATTGTAAAATACTTGTACTTATATTTTAAAATATGGAAAATTAAAAGTATTAACAAACGTATAGCGGTCTTACTGAAAATGAAAAATGAAAAACTCCAAAGGTTCATATATTTGCATGATTTCTTCCCTATTAATGAACTGTTTGGAAAGGATTAATTAATTGTTTTGCCCTTGCTGGAGTATGTGTGTCATCTGGAATGATATTTGAGCTCTAAAAAGCACACACTTGTCCCAGTGTCTTTTAATCTGCATCTGCATCTTGGATCAGGATGTAAAACACTCTGCTACCATTCTACCATCGTGCTTGTCTGCTTCCTACCATGATAATGTACTAACCTTCTAAAGAAAGCACCTATTAAATGCTTCCTTTCTTAGAGTTGTCTTGGTCCTGGTGTTTCATCACATTAATAGTGTTGGACCCCACAGGCCCAAACCGGGACGCCACACCCCCACAGAGACTCACAGACAGGATATCGATGCAAATAGCAGGAGGATTTTTATTCCAGTATACTGGGACCGCTCTAATACGCAGGATAGAAGCGGTACCCAGGGGCAGAAAGCAAGCCTTTTTATTTACTATCCAGGTGGTTGCTAGGGGGCTGTACAGTTGCTAGGCACAGACCAAGTTGGTACAAGTTGATTGGTACCCAAATTGCTTTCCCATTTTGATAGGTAGGGGCCAGTTAACCTCTAAACTGATTGGCGCTAGCATATAGCAAGGTCGTGGGCTCCTAAAAAGAATACATGCTCAAGGTTCCGGGCAACTGGGTGGAGGAAACTCTTTTGCCCAAGGCCATGGGCGGTCTACGGGGGAAGGGGGAGCTCTCCAGCCCAAGGCCATCTCGTTTGTCCAAGAAAAGGTTTTTTTCTTTAACTCTGGGAACTCTCCAGGGTCACGGTGCACCTGGCTTGGGCCTATACAATTTTGGTGCTCTTAGAAGCCTGACTAAAGTTTGGCTGTTTTGGTCTTTTTTTTCTATACTAGGGACCTGAATCTTAGGCCCGGGGCGAGGGTCCCGACCCTCACAATAGAACAGTAATGAAGACGATGTTTAACAGTTACAAATTCATAATCATTAACAAGTAAGGAGGAAAAAAGCTAGTTTAGATCATCCAACTGTATTTTAAAAGTGTTTCTAGATAAGAAATTGTGCATTTTGTAAAGAAAAAACTCAGTTGTAAGTTTTAAAGGTCATATTTTTATACCTATGAATTTAACCCAAGGCACTGTTTGTTTGTCTTTAAATATCACAGTTTAACAATATAGTCAATATATATTATATACATATATAACACCTGTGTGTATAAATACAAAAGATTTTCAAATATTATTCAAATTTTCTTGCATTTTACTTAAAATAATTGACACTTAGTACAAAGTACATTTTGATTAATTTATTTGTCTTAGTAAATGACATTTAAATTATCTTTTTAATACAGAGAACTTACACGTGCTTATGAAATAAAATTATGACACGTTTTGCATAAGCTGTTGCACGGTGCTGGTGATTGTTTTGAATTCAGCTTGATTCCATTTTAATGATGCAATTATTATGAGGAGTACACTTTAGATATTACCAAGTGTTCAAGGAATATGTGTAAAGTCCATGGCAATCCTTTTTTATTTTAATTTATTTTTTGTGTAAAAATGTATTTCGTTCACTGTTTTTGAGATTGCAGTAAAGGATTTCCCGTTCCCTTCCCTCACGAGGAACCCCTCCTTGTTCATTTTCAAATCCATGCTCTCATTTTTCATTATATTGTTTCATACATATATGTATGTATACAATAACAATAAACACTCTAAAATAGATCAGGTTTGTGAGTTAGAGGGATGCCCAGGAGGGTTCTACACAAAGACCTACAGGCAACTAAGGAATTCTGAGTGTAGGAGAAATCGTTTTCCTCAGGGTAGAAGAACATATCGGTCAGTCCCTTGTTTTTAAATACATAATACTTTTCTCTCTTAGCTTTAGAAACTGGAAATCTTTATCAACTCACTCTAATCAATTAGGACAGTTTTGTGATGCATCAATCTCCATGTTTTCCTTAGCCTACAAATGTACTCGTGCCTACTCCATTCTTCACTAATGCAATGAACAAGGGACAAGACAACGGAGCCCGTAGCTCATGAGTGTCAAAAGCGACGTGGGTAAGTGCTATGACAGAATAGTAAATTGTAACTTTAAATTTTGGAGCTATAGTCCAAATAGCAATTTTTTAAGAAAGACTGACATCTACCACAAAATATAACAAAGCCTGTGTAAAAGTAAAATATTGTTATATGTTGGTCGTCATTGCTAAGAAATGAAAATTGGCATGAAAATTAAAGTATATTTTAATGACTGTGTTTTCAGAAAGGGACATATAAACCTACTTTACATATTTTCTTTCATCTCAAAGTCTGTAACATTTTAATAATTCTTATATTTTCATGTATTTTATATCTATTGATGAAAACTCACCAGCTAGCTCAATTCAAACTGCATTGTATGACTGAGATAACTGTATGAGAGCCAAGAGCTGTTTACTTAGAGTAAAATGGTCTTGATGGTAATTACAACATTTCATTATGCACACTGAACACTTTCTAACTTAATTGGTTCGGTTAAAGCAATTGATTCGAATGAAAAACTATATTGAATAAGCATGAAATAATGCAGCTCTGACCTTGGAAGGGTGAACACATATCATCCTGTCATATTATTTTGCTAAAATATGAAAAGAATTTCAAGAAAACAAGTTTGTATTAGAATACAAGTCAATTTTAATTTCTTGCTAAAACACCTAAGCAATTTAGAATGCATTATGGTGAAAAATTTTAAATATGCCTGGGAACGGACTTCTATAATGAAAAATAAAGCTTACCATTAAACTTTAGAATTATGCTAGAAATAGATACCCCCAGTAACACCCAGGCAATATAGCTAAGTATCTCCTGGGAAACTGTCTAATCTGTTTATCTGAGAAAATTGCACATGATTGGCGTATTAAAATCCTCTGAGTCCTGTTATGAAGTTGTACTTAAATGAGACCACTAAATGGATTTTTTTTTGTTTTTGTTGATTTTCATTTGAATGTAGCTATTATACATTTACCCAAGTACTTTGTCCAGAGAAACATAGACTGTTGCTTGTAAAATTTAAACCATTGGAGTTTAGTGCGCACACAAGCTGCAAATGAATATAAAAGAAAGAGTGAATATAATAATGTGTCTTTGAGTATAAGTGTAGATCCTTTTTTCTTCATTTACTGAAAAATTCCAAGTCACTCTTTAAGGGTACTCTGAAACTCATTTTACACAGGGTTTCCATGTGTTAGTGAAAACGCAATAAAATACACTGACTACATTGTTCATGCTGTTCTCATATACATTGCAGCTTTAAACAAAAACTTTCCATGCCGCTCCTTCCTCAAATAGAAAATCAGGAAAATTATCTGTAATCTGTGGGTTGAATTCAGTTTCTTTAAATATTATATTTATGGAAAATATATATTCAGTTATTTCTAGTCATATTTTGAAAATAATGTGCTCTCACTGATTGGCATTCTCAATTTATAAAAGGCGCAATGATCCTGTGTCAAATGTGAGAAAATGTTGATGAAAAAATGTATGTATTATGGATTCAAATATCTGTCGATGGCATTACACACTCTGACAGATATTTTAGGGGAAAAGTAATTGAAATGATGCTAAGATGTACTATTTAAGACAGTAACTCTAAGAGTCAGCATACCTACTGCCAGACACCAGTGTTTGCATACTTTGCTGCCATCTGACACAAGGATTTATCCTGAATCTTCAGTCACTTTCCTCTTCACTTTCTTCTCTCCTGTAATTTCATGAATGATTTTTGAGAAAATTAAAACATGAAAAATGCTATGGCTTTTCAAAATCAAGTTCTGCAATATGTAGATACAGTCCTCAATCTCTATTTATTTATTTTTTTATGTTTATTATTCCATGGTATTTCATTTTAAAGTGACATGAAATATGGGAAAATCTGAGTATCCCAACTTGATCAAATTATTCTAAGAACTTTGAAATAATTAAAAAAATTAGAAGAAAATTCTATTTTTAGGGGAAATTAATATCTCATTTAATCTTAATTTGTGTTTGTATGTTTTATAGCCATTATAATATGAAATATCAGAGGATATGTAAAGGAAGGAATATGGGGTGAGATAATTAACACACTAGATAATTAACCTTTTGAAAAGTCATATGGAAAGCTATTACTCTAGAAGTCTTGTAAAGTATATACTTACGTGGCATGAACTTCTAGTGCCAGTAATGAGTCACATCTTATTTAGTTGTTGGTCAAAGGAGTCCCAACTAACACCACCCAACACCACAGGTATTACCAAGAATATTGGTTACTTTCCACAACTTGAGGGTAAATTCCTATTGCTGAAGAGAACTTACTCATGGCATCAAACAGTTAAATTGAACGGTTGTCCAACTAGAAGCTTCACCTTATTAACAGAAATAAATTTTATGGTGTGATATGCAGAAGTTTATTATTAAGTCAGTAAAATTAGTATTTTCCAATTTTCTTGTTGCTGTTGTTTTGGTGTGGTTTGAATGGAAATGAATCTTACACACACATAAGCAGTGGCGCTATTAGGAGGTGTGGCCTTTTGGGTTTGATGTGGCCTTTTTTTGGAGGAAATATGTCACATGGGGTTGGACTTTGAGGTTTCATAAGCTCAAGCCAGGTCCACCTTCGCTTTCTCTTCCTGCTACCTGCAGATCTGGATGTAAAACTCTCAGCTACCTCTCCAGGACCATGTCTGCCTGCTCCCTAACGAGCTTTCTGCCATGCTTCACTTCATACTTTCCCAATATGATTCTAGTGGACTAAACTTGTGAATGATAAGCCTGCCCCAGTGTAAAGTTTCCTTTATAAGAGTTGTAGTAGTCACATTTTCTCTTCACAACAATAGAAACTCTAACTATGACACTTACCTATGGTATTTGAATTGCCTTTGTGAAATAAGGTTTCAAACTACTTCAAGCAAAATTTGCTTGCATTGTTAGGAACATTATTTCACTTTTTTTATTGTTGAGGATATTTGACTTTTCTAGCATATTTATTCAAGACAATTTTTCCTAATTAAATATTCTCGGTACTATTTTCAAATATTGGATAACTTTGCATGTACATTGTGTCTAGGTTTTGTCATGTATACCACATATCTATACTCATATATGTGTCTGTTTTCTGCTGGTTTATTGTGTGTTGAATATTATAGTTTTGAAATAATATTTAAGCTAGGGACTGAGTTAATTCCAAATTCATTCTTTTAAAATTGGTTATATTTAGTGTTCTTTCTTCAGCAGAAAAAGGTTTTCATAGTAATAGTTATTTAAAGGAACAGAACTAATAAATTAAATATATAGAAAGATATTTCATCATGTGCTTTTCTGTTGTTATAACAACAGAATGGCTGACCAAAAGAAGATAAATGAACTTTATTTATTTGGGCTTATGTTTCCAGAGGAGATAAAGAGCATAATAGCAGGGATAGAATGGCAGCAGAAGGAATTTAAAATTAGCCTGGCACTCAGAAAACTGGTTGATCTCATTCTTTAACACAGAGTGAGAGAAGAGAGAGACAGAGACAGAGACAGAGACAGAGAAGAGGAAGAATGGGTATGGCCTCAAAACCTGAAATTATGCAATTAGTGTATACTTTCTCTGGCAAGACCCTTACTCCTAAAGGGTGCTAATCTTCTCAAACAGTGAAACCAACTGGGCTTATGATCAAATAAATGAACCCATGAGGAATGTTTCTTATTTCAACCACAACAAGGATTTATTAAATTGACTTACAGAACCCGAATTTGATTTTCCAGCACTAGCCATTTGTAAGCCGGGGATGCTCTGAATCTGATAGTTCAATAGGCAGGATGTATCTTCAGTGGAAAGCTAGTGTTAATAGCATGGATTGAAAACTGTCATTAGTAGTATTGGAAGGCTGTAGATCCTGGCTTCCAATGTCAGTGAAGGTTGCAGCAAAGTAATAGAGGAGAGACAGAGTGGAGGTATACTCAACAGCAAAGGAGCAAAGGTGGATGACTAGCAGCATGGTTTTTCCCTCAGATCTTTTTATATTTGTTCACTGTGCAAAATTGCTACTTACTCTGGAGTAGGCTGTTGTGCCCTCAGCATACCCATTAAAGAAATACCCTCACAGACATCCTCAGAGGCATGCCCCAGATGATACCACATCCAATCTAGTTGACAACCAATATTAACCATCAAAGAGGTTGGACCTGTAGGTCACTTCTTCTACTATAGATATCTTAACAACATTAAAATTTCCAACTGGCATACAGAGATATATTTAATTTTGACCTTACAATTTTTAAATCAAATTTGTACATATGCAGTATATAAATCTTTCAGTTATTTGCTTGAACCCCATATAAAATGTCTATATTGAAATATTCAGAATACTAGAGTTTCCTTCCATGTTTAAGGGGGAAACAATATATCACCCAGTTATTCCGGTTCTAAGAAATATTTCTGACAGAAAATAAATCAGCATATTTAAAAGATACTAATCTTTATTGTCCATTGACTATTTCTAATAAATAAGACTGGAAAAAATACAAAAGTAAACTAGATAAAGACACTTCCCAAACTAGCTAAGTACTTACAAGTAAGTAGATATAGAAATGTAGAATATGATTAAGTGGAATAAAGTGGAAGGAAATTCTGACACTCACAGAATGGAAGAAAATGAAAGATGTTGTCTTTAATGAAATTTCACAGATAACTGCACATAAATCCTGAGTGAATGCAATTACATATTACATTACTTTAAAACTTAAACTCAAGATGAATGTATATAATATTGTTAGAGAAGGAGGAATAATAGAAATGTATTAGTAAACGGTTTGAAAGTTCCAGTAGTAAAACGGTTATGTCTTAGCATTTGTGACAGTGTGTGTTTATTTGTGTGTGTGCTTGTGGGTGTGTTTGTGTGTATGTGCATGTGTGTTTAGATAGCAAAAAAAAAGGAGAAAAAAGGAGGAAGAAATAAACACATTAAAAGATATTGAGAGGGAGAGTGAAAAGCCCTGAAAGGCATGTGATCCAACATAATTCCAGAAATGTGCAGTTACCTAGGTTCTTAATAACTCTCTCTCTCTCTCTCTCTCTCTCTCTCTCTCTCTCTCTCTCTCTCTGTGTGTGTGTGTGTGTGTGTGTGTGTGTCTATGTGTGTGTCTGTGTGTGTGTCTGTGTGTGTGTCTGTGTGTGTGTGTGTCCATGCAGAGGAGGATAAAAAGGCAGGCTGAGATAGGTAGAGATGCATAAGGACGAGATAGGTTAGGGAGAAAGCAACTAAAGTTATGTGCAACAGTTCTTTCTGCCTATGTTCTTTAAAGTCTCTGTTGTACATTCTTTTCCTGCTCACTTGGAGGAATGCATATATGTAAAATTAATGCTTTCTACAATTGAATTGTAATATTTTTCTTAAATTTTAGAAAGTATTATTCTACTATTTGGAGCTTAAGAGAAAGAAGAAAGAGCTCCATTCAGAAGGCCGTGTGACAGATATTATTTTCTTGTGTATTCTCCAGTAAGTGTTGGATAATGTAAGTTTGGCTCTCAGGTAAATGTATGTTTGTGCTCACTAGCCCATGAAAAATGTGGAGTCTGAATGCTAAACTTTGCTGCTGTTCCTCAGATGCTGACCACCTGTCTATATATCTCTGGTGTGGTATGCATGTTCTTGTGTGATGTTGCCCATGTGTAGACAGGTCTGTGGAAATCACAAGAAAATCTCAGATAGTATTCCTTAGTTGCTACTCATATTCTTCATTTCACACAGTGTATCTCATAAGCCTAGAAGAAGCTAATTAGAGAGGCTTCCAAGGATCTACCTGTTTTTGCCTTCTCATGGTTTACAACCATGCTATCATGTTCAGATTTTTTACATGAATTCTGGGGTGAAATTTAGGTCCCTCTTGATAGACAAGTACTTTACAGATTGAGCCTTCTACATAGCCACCTAAATAAGAACTGATCAAATAAGAGTTTTACTTCAATTGTATACAAGACATTTATTGATGTTTATGTTTTTCCCCTTTCAGGGTTGATGTTTTCTTTAATGACAGTTCAATATACTTAAAATATTTCATGGTTGACCATAGCCCCATTTATAGTAACAAATATTTTCCTTAATACAGAGTGTAATAAAGAAGCTTTTAGAAAGCTTCTTTTTCCTTTCATAATAATCTCTAAGATTTAGATAAACTAGAATAAAAATTCAGAATGAAAAAGTGCCTATTTGGATCCAAATAAGCTTGTCTGTATGCGAAGAGCAAAAATATATTCCAGTTTTAATGTGTATTTAAATAAGAACCATTTTGAACTAGTTTGCTCTGAAACAGAAATCAATGCACGTCACCCTTCACTCCTGAGATGCAATTATATTGAAGTGCTCTTTGCAAGGTGCTGTATGATAATGATGTTTACAGGACATTTTTGTCTAGCATATAGAAGAAAATTCAAAACCAGCTGTGAAGAGCTATTTAAGGGAATATGTCTTTATGATGAGAAATAACTACATTCCCAGTCAATCACTATTTTTATGAAAACTGGCAACAATAACAGCTAAGCATTTTACAAATTGTAAATGTATGCAAATCATTTATATGCAAAACTCTGTGTGAAAATGTGTTACCCAGACGTGGAGATCCTGTTGTCAAATTAATAACAGCTACTTTGCAACAAGGTTTAATGGAACAGTTAGCAGGAAATTAACTTGTTTCTTCAAGAATATCTTGAAGCAGGAAAGAATAGATACAATGATTTCTGGACCTTGAAGCACCTGATATTTCTCAAATGTTTTAGGAGTCATTGCTGTTTTTGTTTTGTTTGGTTGGTTTTTTCCTACTGTGAACTTGAGTATTATGCTGGTTCTAAGTAAATCTTCTACAATTTATTTTTTGTATCCCTGTATGCATGCACAAGTGTGTATGTAATGATGTGCTCAATAGGTAGATGTCCATATGAAGTATTTTCCGGAATTACTGTCAGCATTATTTTAGGGAGGGTCTCCGGCTGAGTTTGAAGTACACCTATTCAGCTAGACCAGCAGGACACCAAGTCCTTCTATCTCCAGATACTGTTCACAGGATTATAAGTATGTACTGCCATAGTCATTTATTTACATAGGTCCTAAGGATTCCATACTCAGCCTTACATTTAAGCAGCAAACACTATAATGACTACTATAATGACTGTATTTTCAGCCACAATTACCACAGATTAGTTGTTATGTTCTTGTCTTTTTCATAAAGTGACTTATGGGTCTTTATATACCACATAGTAACAGCTAAGGGGATAAAACTTAAATCCTGAGTTCTTAATCCTGATTCTCCCTACTCTCTTATATTTTATACATTGGCAAAGTCTTATTAGATAACATCTACTGTGTGTGATTATTCAAAAAAATGTAGGCATATGAGCTACGATTATTCAACTTTCTTAGGAAAGTAAAAAACAAAGATACATTATATAGTCTTCTATCGTTAATTGTGTCTTTCCACTTATAATTTATAAATGTACCAAAATTAAAACTTTTCCAGTAGTCACATGCTCCTGTCAAAATGTTTTAAATTGTTTGTAATGAGGATGTTTACAGTTACAACCATGTTTAGCAGGAATCCAAAGTTGCCAATTATGGCCAGTTGTATTAGCATGTACAACATAAAAGAGAGAAGCAGGATGAAGAAAACAGAAATCCATGAAGGAATGTAAGCCTACATTAGACATATTAGTCATAATGCTCCAAGAGTAACTTGAAAGCTGTAACATTATGGATTTTGATTCTAAAAAGGGATCAGGCCAAAACAAAGTATGTCTGCTGTTGATATGTGGCAAGTCAGACCTAATTTAATAAGAACAAAATTAAGGTAGTCTATCCTTTAGAATTTTGTATAATGTAAAGATGAAAAAATTAATAGTAAAATATTTTATAATTTTTTTCTGTTGCATAAAAAGATTCCTCAAATCTACCATGAAAGAATAACAGTTGGTTCCATGCATCTGTTTCTTTGCAGTCTTTGAAATTTCCAAACTGTGCAGTCTCTCTCCTTTTTGGCTAATGTGATCGATATAGTTTATATACTTTGGTGTGGTTCCATCTAGGAAGTCAGGGGAAGGTAGGACTTTGATGGTGCTCCTCTGATATTTTCATGAGGTTCCATGTTATTTTCTCTGGTTTGGATATGTGTCCCTCAACTAGCAATGAGTTAAAAGTTTTTGGTCAAGAAAGCAGAGTTATAGGCCTTTAAGACTGGGGTTTTCTGGGAAGTTTTGAGTCACTGAGGACATGCACCAAGCAGATTATGGGACCTGAGCTGCTTCTCTTCTTCACTTCTCTTTTCCCTTCTTCAGATTTCTCCACCCCACCCCCCATCTCCTTAATCTTGCTTCTCTTCTTGCTGTTCCCTGTTACACAACCCCTCCTTTATTGTTTGCTCTCAGGTTCTCAGTACCTTCTCACCATAACCACAGAAGCCATCCAGCATTTGTCTCTGATGCTAAAAAGTAATCAGTCTACCTGCTCACTGACTGAAACCTAGAAAACAGAGAACCAAAATGAACTACTATGTTTTTATTCATTCATTGAACATTTCATGCATGTATATAATGTATTTGGATTATCTCTACATTCCTACCACATTTCCCAGGATCCTACATAACATCTCCCTTCCAAATTCATGTCAGATTTTTACTTAATTATTTACCCCATTGAGTCAGTTAGTGCTTCTCATATACACATGGACATAAAACCATCCACTGAAACATGGGGACTCTACCAGAGTCCATACCCCCAAAGAAATGTAGCTTTCCTTCTCCTGCTAGCCACCAATTGCCAGTAGAAATTTATCAAGGAATAAGACCTTGGGAGTCTCTCCGTAGTACATGTTAAAATGTTAAACTGGTTTGATCTTGCACAGACCATTTGATAGCAACCACATCTGCTGGGAGTTCACATGTGCAATGGCATTGACATTCCCAGAAGATAGCATTTCACAGAATTCCTCCATATCACCTGGCTTTTACATTCTTCTCATCCCATTCTCATCCCTTTCTGTGGGAAGGTTACATAACTTTCCTATCTATCGACATGCATTCACAGTCATGCATCTACCTTTGAACATAATGAGTCTTTGCATTAACTGCTATCCAATATAATAAAAAGCCTATTATAAAAGGTTGGAGGCATCACAAATCTATGACTATAACCACACATATTTAATACACAGCTTGACAACATGATCATTAAGATAAGCAGTATTAACATATTCTCCCCCAAAGGCCTATAACTTCGATAGCCATAGGTTTTAAACCATGTTTATCGTATCAGGTCTGAATTCTTCCTGTGGATTAGGCTTCAAATTTAGTCAAAAGAGCAGTTAGTTTTCAGCATAAACACTCTTGCTACTATTGCTCCAATGGACATATCTTGCCTGTAAGTTCAATATTGCAAAATGCATGGTCTAATACTGGATACATCCATCAGATGTTTTGTCATAGTAGTGGATAACTGACAGATGCAACATTTATCTATTTGTCTAAGAAAAAAAATATATGAAAAAGAAGTAGCTTTATTACTTTAAGTGAGCATCTGGTTTCGAGAGAAATAAAAAGTTGTATCATTAAAGAAGAAAAGATTTTATACACACACACACACACACACACACACACATATATATATATATCACCAAAATATTGTTGTTTTCTATACATTGTTCAAATATATAGAAGATTGAAGGCAAACTTTACCAGCTGATTTGTATAAGTTTTTGTTACATATACTAGTCATTTTTCATTCAAATAGCCTCATTGGTAAAGTTGGTGTAATAGGAAATTTGCTTATATATCTACTGTTATAATGATGAAATCAACACTTTGCATAGTTCCTACCACATACTAAGTTATATTACTCAATGTTTGGGAGGATGACAACTGTCGCAGCTACAGGAGAAGCTTTCATATGACTCTATTTGAGGCTGGCCTGGCACTGAGGCTGGCCTGATACTGAAAATGGCCTGGCTTTGAGGATGGCAGGGCTTTTATGAAGATGGACTGTTTCTCAGTTCTTAATGGAATTTCACTGTGGTGTGAAGCACCAGTCTATGTTAGAGGACTGGTGGTGGTGTGGTAATGGAAGCAAATTATAGGGTTGATTTGGAGGGAGGGGCGGAGGCAGAGAAAGAAACAGAGAGTCACAGAGATAGAGACAGAGAGAGAGACAGAGAACGAAGAGCAATCTCTCAGTCTGGAAAGATGTCTTAGACTTGTGAATTTTCATTTGAACAGAAACGATGATGAAGGTGACACTGAGATAGATCTCTGTATGATATGAGCTTCACCAGAAACTTAGTTAAGTAATCCATTATCCCAATTCTACTTTTAGATAGACCCTAATCGTAGGTATTCAACAAATAAATTTTCACTGAATGTAAGAGAAAAGAAAATTTCCAACCTTACAGGGTATTGGTGAGGTACCTGAGGAACTATATGTAAAATGAATAGAGCAAAACCCATCTTGAGTAAGTCTTTGAAACCCAAAGATCTTAGTGTTCATTTACCATTTTAATTCATTCTTTCCTTTTTGAGTGCTCCTACTGAGTTCATTTTGTGTTTTGGTGATGTTGGGAATTGAACTCAGTGTCTCACATATATTAGGCAAATAGTCCACCATTAAGCTGTATAGCCAACTAGACCCCATTTGGGTAAGGAGAGAACCAACTCCTGCAATTTGTCCTTTGTCCTACAAGCACACACACACACAAACAAACACTCATACACACATCCCTACACAGGTATATTATATCTTAAAAATTTTTAATAAAAATAGTATGTAAATTTCTTTACGTGCTTATAATTTACAGTCATTTGAATCCACTAGTTTTCATGATAAGATTTAAAAGGAATCTGATTGTTCTGTAGAAAATAGGAAGACAACTAGGAGAGCATAATCTGGGAATGATCATCACTGCTTATGAAAACATTCAAATGTAATTTCATTCATAACATTTAGAAAGTTGCTGCTGGTTTTTTGTTTTGTTTTGTTTTTACTAGTATGGCAAACCCTAAAGCAGCATGAATGCATAACTAAAGATGTAAGCAGGATTGAAACCAATTTAGGTTTTTATCTCCACAGGCATTCTAAAAAGAGACTCTCTAAGTCAAAACAGAACATTCTTTCCTGTGCTTTGTTCAAGCCAAGATGCTCATAATAAATCTCCCTTCTAGCTATTTTCCATGCTCTTACTGTACCCACTGTTGCTGATTATATACAAGGGCATGCTGGTGCCTGTACTTAACCCTCCTACAGCTCATTCTTAAAATTAGTCATTCTGGAACAGAACCGACATTATGTCTTTGCATGTTTAAACATTGCTGAACAAATATAGTAGGCAGCTCCTGAGTGTTACATGATAAGGAAAGCATGTTTCAAAGAAACAATCTCCCAGTTACAGTCAACAGAGGAGGAAAAAGGTAAAGATGCATGAACATGGTATAATATTTCTCATTATACAAACGTCAAATCTTTCCCTCTTTTTCCCTAAAATGTGACTTTTATTTGTAAGAAAGGGACTAAAAACTCAAAATTGTTAAGCCACTGAGTGCATTTTATTTTCTATAAATATATAAATAAAATGACTTACTATAATATTTCTGAATATATATCATCATAAGCTGTTAAAACTATTTTATCAAATTCACATTGCCTTTTATATATTTTTGGTCATAAATATATCTTTGTGCTGCTTAGCCTTGATCAGAACATTTCCTGCTGTGATAGGTGGTGATTAAAGCAGATATTCATAGTTGTTCTAACTACTGAGATTGAGTAACTGCAGTGCTCGACACAGACTGGACAACTACATCTTTTTGCCCCTCCCACACAGCAAACAATAGGTGAGGAATGAATATAAGAGAGATGGACAATGGGGAGGACAGTTATGAAATACTATCATCTGGACATGGCATAGCCATGTTGCATATATGAACTCCAAGAAGCTGTGGTTACCTGCATAAGACATTCACAAAATTAATCCAATTTTAAAGTCTCAGCAATTAGAGGAAGGGCTTCAAAATACCTGCCACTCGATGAGGAGAAGTTGAAGGATGTCAAGGGAGGGAGAGTCACTTTTCTTTGAGGATATGGCCACTGGCAAGTTGCTCCTGACTTAGTAGGCAACTCCTATTCAATATGCAGGTGAGTGGTACTCATAACACCTAGTGCATTAAAAAAGAGAGGAAAATTTCACAAAATAATCATATTTTGCCAAATATAAAACTTATAATGATGAAGAATACCAATTTTCCTTTGTGTTCATTTAGTAATTGTATGGTGTGATTTTGGCACTCCAGAATCTTGGTTTATAACATGCTATAAATAAATTCCTAAAGCTTGTAAAGAAATTATAGCATCCTGAAAGTCAGCATATAAAGAGGTAAAAGGAATGTTGGCACATTCTTGGCTAAAGCAGTTTTCATCCTTTTCTACATACCTTGTTTGCATTGTGCCAGGAAGAAATTGGACCAACAGGAAGGTATGGAAGTGATTTTCAACTGCAGAGACATTTGATTAATTAGATTTCAAGTTTGCATTTCTCTTGTTCAAAGGTGTTATTTTGCTTTCAATAGCATCACCTACATTTCATTCAGGGAGCAGTTTTTGACTTCATGAGACAGATGACTCTACCCATCACCAAGGAGGTATGCATGTCAAAAGTATGGAGTATGCGAATGGTACTATACAGTTTCAATGTGCAACTAGATTAACGATTTAAACACTAAGTGATTGCCCTTCATCGTGCAGGTGTGTTTTAAATGAGCTCACCAGATAGTGCCTGTGAAATATCATGCAGTGTAGAAGGATGATGGCAAGGATTTATGAGGTCATAAGCCCCAGCATGCCTGGGCAACTGACAGGGCAGGAGAAATCAAAGGGCTCATTTCCCTCTTGAACCTCAGATGGACCTGGGAATACTGGATTACAAATTTCTGTTTTTCCAAATTGTGAAACCTGACTACCAGTTTTAAGATGTCTAGAGATCAATTCATTCTAGCCTGTTTAGGAAACTCATAGGCTGTCTGAGAATTTTACAGGCTGAGAATGTTCTGCAAGAAATAAAAGAAAATCATCACATCTGTTAGGTCCTATGCTTAAGGTAAATGGCCTGCATAGGCTTAGAATACAAGAGTTGTTTGAAATTACAGTATTAGACCTACCCCTCCAAAATGTGGTTGATGTGTTCCTTTCATAACACCAAAGTGACTCATACAACTCACAATTCATTGTTTATTCTTCTTTTCATCTGAAGAATGGATGTCCTGGTCTCAGATAGAAATGAGCCTTTGCTTTGGGTATCACATCCTGTTTTCATAGCATTGCTAGAGCCCGTGAGTAGTGGTCACATCATTGCTTTTATGTTTCGGCTAAGCTCATCTACCCACCTAACAAACTTAAATATGACCTTGAGCCTAACTGTGAATAGTAAAAGTGCCAAGCCTTTTACTGACAATAGTTAAGAACCTTGCCATATTGTCAGATATGGAATCATTAGGTCAAATTTCTTTCAATTTCATGTTGTATATATAGTTCTGTATCACCATTGTGGGGGCTAAAGATGGAAAGCAAGGAGGTAATTTCATAGGCTTAAACCCTGCCAGATCTCAGCAGAGGGAACCATTTTCATGGCCAGTGCCATACCCCACAGTGGAACCCCAAGCGTCTGAGCTCAGGTGTTTTTATTGATTCAGAACTCCTCAGGTAAAGATCATAAGCAATCCCCCTTCTACAGATCTCAAACACAACATAACATTTGTAGTTATGTACAAAATATTGTTTTGTGCAATGTTGGATGAAGGTGTACCTACTTCTTAGTGTTTTGTCTGCAGGTGTTGGATTTCTGTGAGGGCTGTTTGATTGCTTATGATCTTCCCCTGAGGAGTTCTGAATCAATAAAAACACCTGAGCTCAGACACTTGTGGTTGTACTGAGTGTGAATATGCCACTGGCCATGATGCATGACAGTGGTTCCCTCTGCTGAGGTCTGGCAGGGTTTGAGTCTGAAATTGCCTACCTGTCTTCCATTGTAGCTCCCACAGTAGCGTACAACTACAAATGGCACCTGCAACATGTGGCAGGACATCACACCAGCTAATCCAATGTGGAAACACGGAAGCAGAGGAAAAACTGCAGATCTCACAGTGTCTAGTAAAGTATTCTCAGGGAAACTACTGGAGGATAAAGATTAAGATATTAATTGAAGGCTCCTGGAAGAAGATCAGAGAGAGAAATGAAATAAGCCTCTATGAAGAGAAAAGACTGTGAAACTAATAAATAAATGAGGAAATAGAGCTCTGAGGTGAGAGCCACAGAATGGAGACCCTCAGAGAAAAAGAATTCATCTGGGAGATGGAAAAATCAAGGTTCTTACTGCTCTTCCTGATCATGGAGCCAATGCTCCCTCCCGCTGCTTGTGGTAGTGTACTGTTAAACTGTGAATATGCCACTGGCCGTGATGCATGATGGTGTTTCCCTCTCCTGAGATCTGTCAGAGTTTCTACCAATGAATATGCCTCCTTGACTTTGTTGCTGAGTCACCCTAGCAGCCATACTACAGCAGTCTTCTAATTCCATTTTCTTTCTGCCTTGAAACATGAATTCAACAACAGTCACTTGATTTTAGATGTATGCTGAAATATCTACATATATATATACATATATATTTTTTTGAGATACATATATCTCAAAATAAGGAATGATTAAATATTTGCTAAGTAAATTCATAAGTGAATGCAATATCAACTCCTCTGGCTACCAATAAACATAATGAATTATATATAAAGGAAGGTTTTGAATTAATAGTGGCTTTTGAAACAGTAGCTCCTATTTGTTTTGTAAACATATATGTTAATGCTTACTCTGTCAAGAATTTCATTGAGACATAACATTTTTCAAAGACATATTAATAGAATAATATAGATAAATGATAAATATAGATAAATATCATTATTTTTTCTTTAGAAGGGAAGAGGAAAAAAAGAGAGAAAGGCATACTACTACTTAATAAATAAGTAGTCAAAGAGTCAAACAGTAGTCAAACCACAATAAGGTAACAGTTTTACCCAATATTGTATTACTATATAATTCACATATGTTTCATACAACTTCAGGATTTCTTTAGTGTATTTCTGGGGTTTGGCTTGCAGCAATGAAGATACATGAGCAAAAGTCATTAAGGTCTGTATTTAGGACAGACAGGGATTGAAATAGCATAACCCTTGAATCTGTATTAACTCATTGAAGTTAACATAAATTTCTGAGAATTACAGCCCAAAATAAAAATTCTTTATTCAATGAAAAAAAAAAGCCTAAGCAAAAATGTAGTATTATCGAATGATTACAGATTCCACACAGAGGATTGCTGGAAAGATTGTGGTTCTCATGGAGAATACTTGAATGATCCAGCCAGATATACTGAATGAAGTGTACCCAGAATCTCTTATTCAGGGTAAACGCCTTCAGCCTTTTGTGTATTCAATGATAGTCACACATGGTGGTGATTAGCAGTTGGCTGCATGCCCTGGGAAAGGCATATAACCTGGGAGAGGCAGACCGTTATTTTGATACACCCTTTGTGCTTTCCTATTTATAAAGAAATCATCAGGAGCTATGCATCCAGTCCATGAGTGAAGATAATATTAACAGTTTATTTCGGAATGCTTCACTAAGAGAAGAGTTGGCTGTCTTTATCCTTTTTGTATAATCATTTATTAAACACTTTACTTATTATGCTAATAATACATGGATATTTGTTTCTGTCTTGGTTTGTGAACCATTATTTATCTGTTTAAATTATGACACATTTGGCCATGAGAAATTCTCATTAGCTCCTCTGTCCTGATGGTATGACACTGTAAGCTGTATTTTGCCTTTGCTTCTTCTTTGTCAGTACACAATGCTCATTTTTAGATTTTTTTTCCTGGTACCAGGATAAAGTTTTTCTCCGTGGATCAAGGGTTCATTTAATTTTATAATGGTGTCTTACTTCTTCTACATGCTTTCAGCTGACAGGGCAGCAAAGTATATGTGTGTTATATTCCCTTCAAATTATTACAAGTGGTTTTTCTGGATTCACTTGTGTCTATATATGGCAAAACTGAATACATATTGTACCTTTCATTCTCATCTATTGCTAAATGTGCCTTTCCATTCAGATTCAGAGCATCTCACTTTTTAAAAATATTATTCATTTTTAGATTATAATATAATTACATCATTTCCCTCTTCCCATACCTCCTGCCTTTTACCACTTCATATCCTCTTGGTAACCCATGGACTGTTTATTTTTATCTTTACAAAACATTCTCTCTCTCACAGAAACACAGACTTCTTTCCTGCTTGTTAAGAAACTTATTTCCTATAATACATTTCAAACATGCCTAATGATTAAGTTTTAAAGATGTATCAACACCAAGATATCTTGTGAAATACATACAATTGAATATTACTCATAAGGCCTAATGTTAAATGATGGAGATTTCTTCCTACCTATATCCAACATTGTTTGTGTATGGGTCATTATAGCTGGGAGAATTATGCTACCAGTTTTGGTGGCAGTTCAGCTTTCTTGCCATGAAATTGAGCAAATGTTGACTTACAGACATGATACTAGTTTCAACACACGTCAACAGTCTTAGTAAAGGATGTTTTCCTATCAGGATTAAGGAAATTAGTGATTTAAATCTCATATAATAAGTCTAATAAATTATTTAACGAATATATATATAAATATATGTATGTATATGTATACGATTTTGTTTTAAATTGTTAATTATAATTAAAAGTCATTTATTATTGTACTGTTGTGAAAATAGAGTTAATGTCATTCCTGATCATATTTGCCTTTGCTTTCTGCTGTTGAAACAAAGCATTGGGTCTTGATTGAGCTCTCTTACAAAGCTGTTCCTATCCCCAAAGTCAGAAAATGTGTGTGTGTGGTTGTGTGTGTGTGTGTGCGTGTGTGTGTCTGTGTGTGTCTGTGTGAGTCTGGGTGTGTCTCTGTGTGTCTGTGTTCTAAGTATTGGAATACAACAAATACCGAATATTTATTTATGTGTTATTTTTGTTGTTGTTTTTCTCTGTAAACTATCTCTTCAAGATCAGGTAATAAGAATGTATTAATTTACATGTTTCTGAATATTTTGAGGCTATTGTGATAGCCTTTTAAATATCACTGCTGGAAGGCATAGCAATGTGTCCTTGAAACAGCAATGTACACTGAGAAGCAATTGACACTTGTGTGACTGTGATTGAATGTGGAGAAAAAGGGATTTGTTTTTAAGTTGGGTTGGTTCCCACTGATTTATTTAGTGCTTTAAAATAATGAATGCTTGACATGCCAAGCAAATTCTGCATGGCAAAATCCAATATGCTGAAAAGTAGTTATTGTAATTGCTCAATCAAAATGATGGTGTTCAGATTTTTTTTTTTTTTTTTGCATTTTGGGGGTCAAATCTTCTTTGTTCACAGAAACAGTTTACATCATCGAGTGCATGAAATGTTCTATATTATAGCAAATCTGGTTAATAGTGTTACCGTGTATAGTAAACTGTACACTATTTCTTGTTGTTTCAAAATGTTTTCTAATATATTACATAAATTCACATAAAATTTATTATCATAAAGGAATACTTCCATGATTTTTCTATTTTATCAGAAATACATATTTCCTATACTTTCACAAAAGAAAATTTACATGTATTGTTATTTTTTGTCTATAGTTAATACCCATCCATTTTATCCAGTAAATATATTTTTTGCATTTCATATTTTCTTTTCAATATCTTTCATTGAATTGGTTTACAACATGACTTGTAAATCTTGCTACTGGTAATAATACACAATAAACTTACGACGATCCAGCTTTTTAGACATTGAGTATAATACAAGTTTGAGGGAGAAATACTTAATATTAATATAAAAATGGATATGGCTAGCTGTTTACAATTTGCATGAATTCAAGAGAAAATTATAAATATTTAACTGTGGTTTGGCTGTGCAGTGAACAGAGATGATTTTATCCATCCTTTCCCATGTATGTTGATACAATCACTGGGAATCTCCATGGATGGATGGCAAGATTAAGAAAGATTCTTGTAGACAATGTAGTAAGCAACTCTGGACACTATGTAAACATGAGTCAATCTGTAGTGGATGGTGTGTTATACATGCATTGAAGTAGAACTTTTCATTTGGTTGTGTAAATATAACCATGTTTTTTTCTTTATATATGTCCATGTGCACAGAGAGAGAGAGACAGACACAGTGAGAGACAGAGAGTTGAGAGAGACAGAGATAAGTGAAAGACAGAGATGCATGAGAGACAGAAGGGAGAGTGAAATCCAGAGGAAAACAGAGACAGGTAAGGAGAGAGGGGGGAGGCAAATTGAGACAATGTGAAGAAATAGCCTGAGTGAAAGTAGGGTCTATGTTCAGTGTAGTATGGATGAAAGTAAGGGGTCTAAGTTCAGTGTAGTATGGAGTCCTGTGTAGTATGGATGAAACATAGAAATACCTTTAATCCCACTATTCAGAAGGCAGTGATGGCCCATGCCATTAATCCTTAGAAAAAACTATGGAAACAGACACAGGAAGCAGAACTCAGAAGGAGTCAGTGTCTCACAGGAAGTGACTTCTGAGATGAGTCAGAGTGAATGGCAGACAAAGTGACTAATTAGAGGAAGAGTTAGCAGAGTAAGGACATGCCCAACTCTACGGAGAAAAGGCCTATTCTCAGCTAAGTGAAAGACAGTCACATAGGAGTTAGCAGGTTCAATTAACTGGAGTCGATGGAGCAAGTCAGTAGAAGAGCCAGTTGAGAAGCAGGCTGAAGAATCAGTTGAACTAGAAGAGTCAGAGTTCAGAAGTGGTTCAGAGTGGTTGAGTCAGCAGTAGGCCTTTGAAGGCTAAGACTAAAGTCTTCTAGAAGTTTAAATGTTCTAGATCGTAGGAAGGCTAAAGCCTTCCAGTTCAAGGACTAAAATTAGACTGTAAAGAGGGTAAAATACTCTAGGACTCCAGGGCTCTTGGCAATAACCCATTTTTTACGTCATTTAATTAGACAAAAGAATAAACTGTTTTTTGCCAAGAATAAATGGCTACATCTTGTGAATCAACTTCTGCATCCACATTTACAACCTCAAGACAGAGATTATTATTCTCAAAGTCTACCCATGGTGACATATTTCCTCCAGAAAGAACCCACAACCTAAATATTCCCAATACTACTAAGTGGGACTGGTGCCTAAATGTCCAATATTATTGGGGATGGGGAACTTCTTAATCAACTCACTCCACAAATGTTTCTATTTTCATTGCTTAATGATATTTTTACATGGCATGTCTTTTCAGCTTTCAGTATTCATTGGATTAATCGTCTTTGTACTTCCCTTTGTGTTCAATAGATAACAATATGTAGTGGGGTAGAGAAAGCCACAGACTGAAGGGGCTCTCTAACATGTCCACAATGCTGCCATTCCTTCCTATCCTCCGGAAAGCAAACACAGTGGGAAAGACTCTAATATCCTTGAATATAATCAATCTGTTTAATTCAAACTGCATGCACACTTCAGGCAAAAAGACAAATTAGTAATTATTTTTCCTGAATCACTTCTAAAATTTAATGATACAGAGAAGAAAAAAATATCAAATTTAGTTGTTATATTTTTAGAAGTAGTATTTAAAATATTTTAATCAAGTGTGTGTGTGTGGTGTGTGTGTGTGTGTGTGTGTGTGTGTGTGTGTGTGCTTGTGTGTCTGCGTCTTGACTCTGAGGCTTAAGTGGAAAATACAAATTCACAAAAACTTGCAAAAATTATAGATGTCATAACTAGATATTAAATCTAAGTACTGTAGTTATATAATATTAACTCTATGATCTTAAAAGTAACAAATGTGGAAATCAGTCATAAGCTTTAATTTCAATAACATTAATAGCTTCAAAAAATCATTTGCAAAATATAGCATATATTTGAATTTCTTCATCATTATTTATGATAATTTCTATATATGGACATTTTCTACCCTGAAACAAATATTCCATTGAACAACCAAGTATGATCCATCTTTTTCATGAACTTACTTTTTAAAATTTTATTCATTAGTATTGTGTGGGCATGTATGTATGTTGTGAAGTTCATGTGTGAATGTAAGTGTACACATGCCAAGCACGCAGAAGTTAGGAATGAACTTTTAGGAGTCAGTTCTTTCTTTCTACCCTTAATCTCAAGGAGAAAAGCCAGGTTTTCTGAATGCATACTGAGCACTTTTACCCAATGAGCCATCTGGCCTGCACGTGGAATTACTTCCTTAGAATCAGATGGAACACAGTTTTACTAACAGTTTAGCATCTTAGACTATGATTTCCTTGCTTTGAGTGTCCTCTATCACCAAATTATATGTCACATATCTGTGTAGATCTCTCTATCCATCTTTCTATCCATTTATATATCTACCTATCTATCATCTATCTATCTTCACGTATTTATGTCTGTCTATCTATTATCTACCAGGGATATATTTACCAACATTATCATCCATCAACTATAAATCATCTCTTTTCTTATTTTCTACTTATCTCTTTTTCTGTCTCTTTCTCTGTTTATGTCTCTCTCTGTGTGTTGACAAGGTCATAAATACATATCCATGGTTGCCTGAAACACACTTTGTAGAGCAGGTAGGTGTTCAGCTCAGAAATGTTCACCCGCCTATGCTTCCAGAGTGCTAAGATTAAAGGAATGAGCTACTATGCTAGGACGTAAACCATTGATTTGATATCTCTCTCCTTGAATGGATAGGTTATTGAAATTTCCTGGAGACAGTGATTATTGTGTCAGGAAACAATGATTACTGAAATAAGCAATGAGAAGCAGATGTGTTATAGATTTTTGTGATAGAAATCTGGCTTGTGTTTATGCACATTTTTGCCAACAAAAGAGCTCTAGGAAATAATATAGAAAATTTAGAAAATAAATGATGTTATATTATACATTTGTAGGTAAAAAATAATTGGTAAGAATTATAGGCACTTATTTTAGCAGAAAATTCAAGAACTAAATACTATATGCTCTCAGCTATTTTTTCAGAATTTGTTATTTTTGTTGTGTTTTTCTTTGTTTCATTTCTTGACTTTAAATATCATAATGGGCTCTGCTGTATATGTTTAAATAACAAAGAGCATTATTTTCCATCTTAGTAACTCAGACACTCCAGAGCTCTAATTCTTCCCAGGTTCCTGTTTGTATATTAAGTTGACTCTTGAAGTAAAATATACCACATGTACCAAAGCTCTGACGTCTAGAATCCCATATGTTTCTTCAAAGAAGCACCTCACATGTCGTCCTAATGCCACTCTGAAGCTGTCCCCAGATCCTTTCTGCTGGCCCCTTTGAAAAGCCTTTGAAATGCCACATGTTAGCACAGAAAACTCTGGGATGCATCACTGCATTACAAATTCCAGATGCAAGCAAGTTTCCTGCTGAAGCTTGGAGACTGGAAAAGAATCACAACATGCCATCCATCTTGTTCAAGAAAGGCCAGGAAGAAAATTTGTAAGGGGAAATTTAAGGGAGGTCGGTCTCAAGTAGCCTTTAGCAGCTAGTCCTTGGGGTTCTTCTTAGTCAGTTGAGTTTATTATTAGCTCCTATGAAACACTCATTGTCAAAGACAGTAGAAAACAATGACTTTGGACCATGGCTTTTAATGCTTGTCAGGGTGTTTGTTCCCTTCTCTCACACAAACTAATGCCATCATCAACTTTTCTTCACATTTGAATAAAGTTATATATTTTTAAAAGTATTACCCAAAATGGTCAATGTACTATTACCTAGATTGTGTAAATAAAAAGAAAAGAAGCAAATACCAGCTCTAAGAGATAGAGGTATGTATCAGGATGGGTGGGGAGGTCCGGAGGATCTAAAAGGTGTAGAGGGACTGGAAACTTTGTCTTTGTCTCTCCTTAGAAAGCAAATGGGCTTCTTCTAAGGAGTAAAAATAAAATAAAATAAAATAACATAAGGTAACACAAAAACAAATTAGAGTAGAACAAACAAACAAACAAAAGAAAAAGCTGAAGAAAAAACAGAAGAAATTCATATAGGTACGAAGACATTCACATTTACAGACACAAGAATCCTGTAAAAGCAAACAAACAAAAAGAATAAACCATAACATATATGCAAAGGACCAGTAATATGTAGTTCTTGTGCCTTTTTCTATTTTGTTTTTAAATTCTGGCTTGTTTGTTTTTAGTTCTTCTTTTTTGTTGTTGTTGCTTTTTTTTTTTTTTTTTTTGCATATCTACTTGCTTTCTAAAGAGAAAGTGAATGTAAGTGTCAAGAGTTGAGTGGGTGAATAGCTAGGAGGGATCTGTTAGGAGTTGGGGGATGGGCAATGACCAAACTATATTGTACAAAAATATTTATACTCAATTATATAATATATATTAAGAAATCTGATGAAACATAGTGATTCTCTGTCTCTGTCATGGGCTGTGAATTGGTTATTATTTTAGGGTTTTTATTGCTGTGAAGATACACCAGGATGACAGCATTTCTTATAAAGGAAAATATTTAAATAAGGTTGGCTTATAGTTCAGAGGTTTAGTCCTCTATAGTTAGAGGTTATGAGTATGGCAGAAAGCATGTCAGCACACAGGCAGACATGGTGCTGGAGAGGTAGCTGAGAGTCCTACTTCTGGATTGGCAGGGAGTAGAAAGAGAGAGTGAGTCACTGCACTTGGCTGGAGCTTCTGAAATCTCATATGCCCACCCCTAGTGATACACTTCTACCAACAAGGCCACAACTATTCCAACAAGTCCACACATCCTAATCTTTTCAAATAATGTCAAACCCTATGAGCCTATTGGAATCCATTTTCGTTCAATCCCCTTAATTATATTAGTATAACAATTTTAATCCAATTTCACTTAATTTCACTTGCTTAAAATTATTCTTATCAGTCTCAGTAACACAGTTATTATTGATGTCATTTCTGGTGCTTCATTATAGTAAAACAGATCTCTAGTTACGTCTATTTCTGTAACAATCAGTTATCTGAATCTTCATTCTCATGATATCAATATCCTCTCTTATGGGGTGAGAAAGTTCTTGTGGCTCCCTATAAAAATCCCAGCCATTGATCATTTCTAGCTGTTATCATTTGGTTGTCTATAGTGCAATGGAAAATGAAACCTTTAAAAAGACATCATTTTGAAGGTATAAAATAAACATTTTAAGACCTGCTTGTTGGGCAAGTTTATTGGGTACCACATTTGGAAGCTCAAATGTAGTAGTCGGAGGCAGAGAAATATTAGGACACTTGTGAGTAAAGTAATCAAAACAAGGAAGAAGAGTTAATGTGCTGAGAAGAGGCTATCTGCTATGGCTGAGGTAGCAAGACTAAATGGTTTTAGTCTGTGCCCTGGGACTCAATGACTACATGTAAGAAGATGATATTTTTAGAACATCTTAGAACTAAGATGTCTTAGATGACATCTTAGAACTGATTACACTCCTGAAAATTATTTTCTTGACTGCTTTCAAAAGAAAAGTTGTTAGATAAAAATAATTTACACTGAAAAAATCAATCTTTTTTTTAAGTACTGTTACTATAGATATAATAGCTTATTTCCTATCTTTGCACTTTGAACATAGGTTACCATTTTTTCCTGTAAGAATTTACTTTTGATTCCTATGCACATAAATAATATAATAATGGACAGAGATTGTTGTGGAAGTTTATTTTTAGTTATGTATAAAGTAACTGTTTTATGCACTGTTGGGTGAGGGGCTACACTAGGTCTTCGTGTTTTGCATTCTCTGAAGGTGTTGGATTTCTGAGGGTGATGTTTGATTGCTTATGATCTACACCTTAATCAATAAAAACACCTGAGCTCAGACACTCGGGAGTCCAGTGTCAGTATGGTGCTTGCCACAATGGTGGTTCCCTCTGCTGTGATCTGGGATCTGGTAGTGATTCCACATATGAAAGTGCCTCCTTGTTTTCTTTGCTGAGCCATCACAGCAGCATAACTACTACAAATGGAGCAGAACATCACACCAGCTAATCAAACAGGGAGACAAAGAACAAGAAAGAAACTCCAGATCTCACAGTGTCTGGTAAAGTATACTGAGGGTAGCTCCTAGAGGACAGAGATTATGTATATGTACATCTATATCTATATAGATATAGATATATACATACATACACACACACACACACACACAAATGAGAAGTCTCCTGAAGTAAGAGGAGAGTGAGGAAGGAAATAAGGTTCTATGAAGAGAAAATTGTAAAAAGAAAGAGGACTCAAAAGTGAGAGGCACAGAATAGAGGCTTTTAGAGAAAGACATTTTCATGGTAAAAATAAAAAATTCAGCTCAGAGCAGGGAAGAAGCAAAGTTTCCACCATCACTGTTTCTGATCATGGAGCTGACTCTCCCTCCTGCTGCTGGTAGTATCCAGGGCACTGTAATGGAAACCAGAATGCACTGTTCTAAAAACTGTTGAGTCTGAGATTTGACCCCCAAGGACCAGCAAGACCATGTATGCAAAAAGCAAAGGAATTTTATTCTGCAGAAGAAACCAGCATGCTGGAGTCAGGCACTAGGTGAAATGGCTGACCCTGAACAAAGGCTTGTTGACTTTTTTATAGACAGTAAGAGGGGGTTTCAACATAGGAGAGGTAGCCTGGTTTCTAATTGGGGTACAGAAATTCATTTTACAAATGTTTAGTTTTGATTGACTAGTGCTCAGGGGGCTAACTGTCCACATTCTTAAGCTATATCCAGTTAGCCATTAAAGTAAAGACATATAGTTTATGGCCTTTTGGGCTATCTGGCCAGATGAGATAGGGGCTACTCTCATACTGCTTCTTCTTTCTGATTGGTTATGCTCAGAGTGGGGGTTCTTATGGCTTTCTCTTAGAATATGCTAGCTTGCAGGGTCAGGCCCAGGTCAGGGGCTTGAGCAGCACACTGTGGACCTGGACCAGGTCTGAGACAAGGGACCTTGCATGTACACACAAAAAGAAATGGAGTTTATGTCCTTCAAAAAATGGAGTTTGTTGATGGCTTTTTGCATGTGTGGAGCCCAAGTGGGTCTTGTGTTTGATGTCTATGATGAAGGGTAGATGTTTTCCCAAAGTGGTGGTGAGAAAGAATGCCAGATTTTCAGAATGTTTCAGAATGTTTCAACTGGAAATTTTTCCCATGCGCTCGGAACCACCTACTGTTGAGGAAGCACAGCTTAGAGCCAAAAAGCTGCTTAGTTAAACTGAACACCCCCCCCCACCTGCAAACCTGAATCAGTCTAGATACTGGTGATGATGATGATAACTCCGCTAACGAGGTGATCCCTTCTGCAGACAAAGTGACAAGCTATTTTCCCGGCAAACTGGACTCTCTTAAAATCTGGAAAGTTCAGCACATAGAAATCGTCTTCCAGAACTAGCTGAGGTTGCATCTCATACTGCCACCCGAACTTGATACTGTAAGAGTCAGCCAGGTAGTGCTGTTTTTGAAGGACTTACGGAGTTATGGAGAGCAGCTGAGTCTTGGCACTGTGACAGGCAAGGAGAAGCCATTGGTGAAGGTGCAGACTTAGTAGCAGTTAAAGGCCCAGATTGAAGGGTTATATGGAGAAACTGAGGCTAGGCACCCTGAAAATAGCCAAAGAGGGGCAATGCCTGAAAGTACTGAAGGACTTAAACTCCATTTAGAGCCAATCAGATCACGCCCCAAAGAGCCAATCAGATCGCGTCCCCAAAGAACCAATCAGAGATTGCTCCCCCTAGCCCACCAATTCCCTCACAACAGAACTTGATAGAACAGAACAATACCCAATCCGTAACCACTGGGTTAGAAACTCCCGCCCCTACACCCAATCTGTAACCACTGGGTTAGAAACTCCCGCCCCTTTCTGTAACTGTTTAAAAACCCCCACCTAATGGCAGCTTGGGGCTTTTCTGACTGAACCTGATGCCTTGGTGGATGCAGTGAGCCCCTACTCCAGCTTTTGCTTGAAGACTTGGGCTTTCTGGTGGATTTTGGGTACCCGAATTCTGGGCATAACAGTGCACCCCAGTTGCGTGCAGCAAGGGACCCCAGTGTTCTAAAGATGCCAATACCATGTGTCGACCATTGAGAGCCGCAGCAGCAGTGAAGGGGATCCAGCCAGAGCTTGGAGGACAAGCTGTTGATGCTGCAGAGGTCCGAACCTGAGAAGTGATTCAAACACTTGAGAAGAGCCCAGAATATTGTGGGTGAGTTCCAGATAACTGGACTTTGATAATGTTTTTCTGCTGTCTAAAGACATTGTGAAAAGCTTGATAAATGGTTGGTTTCATTTGGTCTTGTCCTTGGGATAGTTCCTATGGTAACTATTTTTGCTACTGCAGTGTATAATTGTGTTGTAAAGGAAAAACATTTTTTATTATACAGAAAAGGGGAAGTGTTATGGAAGTTTATATTTACTTGTGTTTAAAACAATTGTTTTATGTACTGTTGGGTGAGGGGCTACACTAGGTCTTAACATTTTGCTTTGTCTGCAAGTGATAGATTTATTTGGTGATGTTTGATTGGTTATGATCTATATCTGAGGAGTTCTTAATCAAGAAAAACACCTTAGCTCAAATGCTCAGGGTTCCACTGTCCAGTTTGGCATTGGCCAGGATAGTGGTTCAAGACCTCTACTGAGGTCTGGAAGTGTTTGAGTCTATGAGAATTCTCCTTGTCATCCTTGCTGAGCCACCCAACAGCATACTTCTACAAGAGATATAGACTTCCATGAGATGTTCTTCTATATTATCTCTGCTTAGCAATGAGGAGATTGGCCCCTGAGACATTAGTTTCATTTTATAAATAGGATCCAATTCCTCAAATAGCATAAATTTTCTCATATGTTTAAACCTGTCATGATTAAACTCCAATGTAGAACTCTGGAAAATGGAAATAAAAGGTTGATTTATGGAAGTATTTCACAGAAAGCAGATTTATGTCCCATGTACCAGTATATCCTAGTCTAAAGAATCTGAGCCTAACTATATTTTTTTAAAAAATCATAATAAAATAAAAGGAAGCATTCTCCATAGACTGAAAAGAAAACTCATTTTAAAAGGTGTAAAAATATACTGAGATTGAATCTATTTCATTTTCTTATTGGTATAAAATGGATACTCTTATAATTTTGGTGAAGTATTTTATTTCTGTGAAATTGATACAATGTAGCAGTTACCAATTCTATAATATGATGATGCTGCGAATATATATGAGGTTGACAAGTATTGAGGAACTGTGCCAGTCTAATATTGACATGAAACGAAAGTCTAGATACGGGACTTGTGGACCTACAGGTCTTGTAGCATCCCCGCACGTTTTGGTGATAAGTTGAAAACCTGCTTGCTTTGCACTTGGCATCAATAATGTTGACCTAAAACATAACTTATGGACATAAAGTACTTTGTTATTGTTGTTAAGGTTATGAATATTAGATACATCAGGAAAAATTAAAAATACTGACACATAACTCTATATCCACATTTCAAGTTAATAAAACATTATGATTGTTGTATGTGCACTTAACAGTTAGCCATAATGTAAACAACATGTTATAGCTAATTTAATGTATCTCACCATAGTGTACATTTAAGAAAAGATTCTTCATTTTACTGCTGAAATGACACAATGTCATTGTGTCAATGACATTGGCACAGTGTCAGAGGTAAATGATAATGTGTCTTGTTATGTACTTTAGTAATAGCATGCAGTTGCATAAATACTGATGTTCAGAGCTGAGGGAAAGGCTTTGTAATTAAGAACACACATACTGCTCTTCAAGGGACTGAAGCTCTATTCCCCTCAGCCACTTTGTGTGGTTCCCAGCCACCTGTAACTCCGTCTCTCAGAGGGATAGACATCACTGGTCCCCACAGGCACCTGTGTACATGTTTACATCCTCGCACACACATATACACACACATATAAACATATAATTAAAGTTAATCTTTTAAAAATGATTTTTAATATCTAAACTACTGAGTGTAATAATGTGTTTATGGTTACAAGGCTAATTATGGTTTTATCCACATTCATATTAAATGATCTCAAGTTAATTAATTTCCTGGTTCTGTCCATTGTTGTAATATGGGAACATACAACAGCATGTGTTTTTGCTTTCTTGATGATCATCATTTATATTTCCTGTTTTTCACTGTGCATAATTTGCACACATTATTCTCACTGCACCCACATGGGCGAATTTTCCAAGAGCAAATTTAGACAACCGAATTCCTAGTTTCTGTGATGTGTAAATCCTTCAGTCTTCATAGAGTTTTTAATCTTTTCATACAGGTAACACATCTGAGCTCTAATGTGCTTTACAAACTGCTCTTTTCTGATGTCTGAAATAACAGTACTATGATGGACAGTAGGCTGCTCTGCTGGCTGCCTAGTTGACCCAGCTGTCCATTATCATGTCAGGATAAGAGATGAAAGATTTTACAATGCTGTGTTCCAGACTGCTTTTTTAATAAATTGGCATATATTTCAAGAGAATAAAAATTGACTCTAAACAATTATGAAGTGGAAAAGCATTTTCATCTAAATTAATAGGCATATCACAGAGAACTAGAGCTTGTTAAATTTGCTGCAACGAAAAATAACTCTCTGGCACATGGACCACAATTGATTGAGCACATAAGACTCTACCTCATCCATCAGGATCATTCTAGATTTTGCAGAAACAATTCTGGTAAATCAAATGGAAGAATCATAAGTATCAGAACTCTTGTATGTCTGTATTTGAAAGGATACATTATAATAAAGGATCACTGCTGTTCCCTCAGGACAATATGGTTTTAACTCAGTGTGTTTCAGAGGACTCCAATTCACTGTCTTCACTATACTAGTTCTTAATACGTAGGATGAAGACATGTAACTATGATAGTCAGTTAATTAAGCACTGCTTTTATACTGATATAGCATGTGGGCACTGGTTAATTGACTATTATACAGCTTTTTAGATTCTGTACATTCACTATGATCCAATCTACATGTAGAATTAAATTTATTATCTAAGTACCATACATCATGATAGTAGCCTGTCTTAGGTCAGCGATCCATATTTCTGCCTTCTACTTATAAAACATATCTGTATGTAATACATGAATTTAGACATGGTAACAAACAACTGGAATTATGAGAAGCCCCAATACAATCAACATATTTCAGCCATAATTTCATATATCATCCAACCCTGTTAGCAGATCTCCTTTGTAGTATGTAATATCTGCTTGATGTTGACTCAGAGAACATTAATGTCCATTCGGCCACAGTAAAAATATCCTCCAAGATCTTGGTGCTTCCTTTGTATTCAGCATAATATACAGGAAAATTCCTGGTATGCTGCAGTATTCCACACCCTGTTATCAGATTCTCTTTAATTTTCCCTGTCTGAGTGTGAGTGACCCTATATATGAGTTTAAGTAGATAGCCATACAAAGATACCCACTCTGTTGTTTCAAGTTCTATTGCTCAATTTCTGTGCCTTACAAATAGTTTTGTATTAAAAATGATCATCTATTATTTTACATACTATGCAAAATAAGCTCAGAAGGTTTTTGATTTTGACACTGAATAATAGATACAGTAACAAAAGACAACAAATATGGACCTTAAATATTCTGGGGTATCATTATTTCTAATTGATATCAGAAACCTCAGTTCATTGCATCATTCAAGATTCCATATGGCCTATCTAGTCAGTAACTCCAGAAACAACTGTATTTTTTCCAGGCTACCTGACATCTTTTGAAAATATTCACCTTATTAAATTATCTTCAAATTATCCTGCTTCATCGGCTGCCAGTTTCTTGTTGAGAAGCTTATCACTACTCTAAAAAATGATAAAGGCAAACCTGTCTCCTTTCACAATAGAGTGTAATATCATGAGAAAGAATTGGTAGGGATCCTAACCATATTGTACTCTTTAGGTAGTGAAATTTCATATGATTGGACTCAGATTTTTCCACATGCTCAAGAAGCATGACCTACATCTCCCTTGGTTTTGATCCTGAATATCATTGGGTTATGAGGCACCTACACCAAGTTTAGTCATGGGAAATTGATGCCAGCAGGAGGTAATCTGACAATTCCCAAACAACTAGGTTTCCAAAAACAGGCTAGGGGCAATAGGACAATGATGAAAGGAAAACACACAGACACATGTACATTAAAGGTGGGGATAGGCAGACTTCTCTAATGCTACAAACACCACCTGGGACACCAGGGTGTTTATTATGCACCCTGGGGGTATTATGTACCCTGGGGTTTATTATACTGCCTGGGGATACAGGCTAGCTAATTTGCATAACAGGCTAGCAATTTCAAGTTGCAAACATCCAGCAAGAGGAAGCTACAGTAGCTAGTCTTTCTAGCATATAGTAATCAAACACCCATAAACACTCATACTTCAACTCCTGAAAGAAAGGTTTATAATTAGTTTATCCTGGTACAATTCGTCTTGAACGCCTCAAAAGATCACGCCTATGTCAAAATATAAATTCACTCAGGACCTCATCACTCAGGGATTTCTATGGTTCCTATATCTCCCCCTTTTATTTTCTCAAATGTTCAGGATGCATCATTATGCTCAGTAGAGCAATGTTTGAGTGTAAAGATGACAGGGGAAAAAAAATAACAGCCTATACTCAACCCAACTGAAAGGGATGTTGTAACACATGTTAAGGATTAAATCCTTGAAGATCATCAAGGTCAGTTTTGAGAAAAATAGAAGGAGAAACTGTCTGATGATAAGCATTCCTGCATATCTTCTAAGTGCTGATATAATTATGGAATATTTTATCATTATTGTGGGTTCAAACACCCAGGAGGTGGACCGCAATCAATTCTCAGTTACATTTGCTCTCACTTTAAGGAGCTGCTGTAGCACATATGTGTTGGTAATCCATGTGACATATTAAGTTTTCCTTAAATTGAATGGCTGTAGTCAATGCAAAATAGTATTAGGGAGCTCACTGGGACTCCAGGCATTTAGAGCAGCCCTCCAGATGAAGGACATAATTAATACTGTCTCAATAGTTTATTCCCTGGCAGATTTGCCTGCATGGATATAATTACTAGATATCTCTAAATACAGTCACTTGGTTATTTCCCAATATCAGGCCTCTTCATACCTAAGAGCAGGTACATTCCAGGACCCAAAGTGAATGTTCCATAATTTTAGGGAAAATACAAATAACCTGGCCAACATGCCCTGGCCCAACATTAACACAAGTAATGAGTCAAACCAAGTTCTAATCATAATATGTTTTCATAAAGAGCATAGGTTTTACTCTCCTATCCTTTTAACAGGGTGATTCTGTGATAGCAAAGTAATTTTCTATAGGAATTTTTTACAAGATTAGCACAAATAAGGCCCTATGCAGAGAGTTATTGTGGCCAGAGATTTCCTCTCCTTTCTTTCTTTCTCATTGCCTTTTGAGACACTGGAGAAATCTTTTTATAATAGCCTGCCATTGTGGCTTATAAGGGATGTCCATGTTGTAAAATAGTTTAGGTTAAACACAAAAGGTATGAGCAGGAGCTTTGTCTGTCTTGGGGTGCCATGAATATCAAATGCAGTTTTGCTCCACATGTGTGCCCCGCTTTCCAAGGGCTATGACAAGTGTCACACATTGAAAGTGCAATTTTATTAAATCTAAGCACTTGTATCTTTTAAAAAGAGTTGATACCATATCAAAAAGTCAATTGTTTTGCAAACATCTTTTCTGCTTCAATGTGGATTATAAAGCCCAGTAGCTTGCAAGAGCCAGGCAACTAATCAGAATACAGCTTTTTCAGGCCCCCAGAAATCTCATTTAATGACTCTACCTGTATGACACTTGTTTCTCTCTGTCTTTTTTGTTGTTGTTGTTTCTTTTCTTTTTCTTTTTTTCATTTCTGTGTGTGTGTGTGGGGGGGGGTGTAACAATGATGCTGCTGGCTTATTTAAGTAATACTGTCCAAACACCAAGCAATATTTAACTCACTACCGTCATTGCCTCCACAATGGAACAAAAATAATGTCGGCAAAGGATTTTCGCATATCTGGAAGTCTGATTTGAGCTCAGCTGATTCGTTACAAATGTCACTAAATACTGTTCCAAAGTCCTGTCTTTTCCCTGTCATTTTCTTATAATAGCATAAGAGACCTGACAGAGACGAGCATATGTTTAATATAACTATTTTGTAACTGTGCAAAGGCCTGTGGATAGATGCATATTTTGTTTGCATTTTAATTTATAGGAGATAAAAAGAATTTAAAATATGCCACCAAAGAATTGCATATTTGCAGTCATCTATTCTCCTCTCTGGAATTAATTATCATCAACATTAATTAATTAGCCTCAAAAGTCAATATCATCATATCTTCCTACATGAAGAAGTATTCACTCTTGCCTCCAATATTCAGACAATTGAATTTTAGAATTACTTTTTGGACAATTACTTCTTTGAATTACTTTGTGGTGCCATGTAGCTCTAAGTTTTGAGTTGGTAAATTTCCCAGAACAAAACAGATTGTAAACTCAAACTGGATAATCATTGGAAGAAAGTTTAATAAAATGGATATTTGCAGAGATTTGCATAGCATTAAGATGATCCATATGGGGATTTTGCATTACCTACAAATAGGAAAATGGAGGTAGAAGCATTCTTGTAGAGAGAGGGAGGGTTGGTCATGAAAAGATGAAGTAGATCTAAAGAAAGTTCATCGGAAAAGGACATGTTTGAAAAGTATGTCAATGGACACTTGTCCTTCTAGAATATCTAAAGAAGTGTGATTAAGTAGCTTGAAACTACAGATTATTCATTTAAATGTTTTATTTTATAGAAACCTTAATTTACATATTCTTAAGATAAAAATATTAATTCTTTTAACTGATTTCTCCAAGAAACTAATGGAATAATTCATTAGTGTCCTTGGTTAGTTTTTGAAATTCTGTCTTCACAGATTCTCTTAAATATTAAGTTAAGTATAAAATGTAATTTTTTAAGTGTTTGTTCTCTCTTCATAACTTTACTTGGTTCATATTTTCCTTTGTTGGTTTATTTCTTGTCTGTGTTGTTTTCCTTCATTTTATTTAACCTTTTACAACTCTGATTACTAAAAAAGTCTCACAACTATTGTTAGAGTTCAATATGGCCTAAGAAATTATAGAATTTAGATATATTTTCATAAAATATTTTGGGTTTTAGAATGGCATGTTCTGATCATATTTTTCATTATTTCTTCATCTTAATAAAACCCAAGCCATTATATTAAATGAGTGAAGCAGTGTGTGTTAGGATATTTTTAAAGACCTTTGCATAGCATAATGGTTCTGTGGATTTCCACTAGAACAAACATTGAAGCAGCCTGCTCTTCCATGAGAACCAAAATAAGACCAATGTTCTGGATTTGAGCATCTACTTATATTTTATATTACTTTGGAAATATTATAGTCTACCATTTAATGGAAATTAATGACATTATAATCATTTATTGAGATACTTTATTATATTTTGAGCTTTTTTAAAAAAATTGATTTAAGTACCTATTTGCCATTATTTCCAAGGCAAAGCTAGAGTCTTATTTACTCATGTGATAATTAATGTACATATTATTATATTTTATGTGAATAGAATGAATGCTACTGTAATAATCTTTAGATTATCTTAAATTATATTCATCCTGTCCTGATTAATATTATGCTTTGCAGATCCATCTGTTTCCTGAAAATTTCATTTCATTTACTTTACAGCAGAATAGAATTCCACTGGGTTTATGTAGCAAATTTTCATTATTCACTCATCTATCGATGTAAAGCCTGATATTGGCATAAAAATAGACAAATGATTGAAACAAATGGAAGAGTAATAATTAAATTTATAAAGCTGTACCTGTTCTTCCAAAAGACTCCAATAATCCAAGTTTCCACATTTGGTCTCTTAGGACCACCTGTAACTGCAGTTCTGGTAGAACTCTGCTATTGTTTCTATGTCAACTTGACTGGAAGCTCAACTGAAAAATGTTTCAACCAGGTTATCAAATGGCTAAGTGTGTAGCATTGTGTTGGTTGGTGATTGATGTGGGACTAGCACCATGTGGTGCTATCACTTTGCAGATAGTTCTGAACAGTACTAAAAATAAAAGGCAGGAAAAGCAAGCTATGGGAAGCATGTTAGTAAGCTAAACTCTTCCATGGCCTCATTATCAGTATCTGCCTTTAGCTTTCTTCCTTTAATTCCTGTCCTGAATTCCATGGGTTGATGAGTTAAAAATGAAATAAACTACTTTCTTCTCAATTTTTTTTTGGATTATTGTGTGTAATCACAAGAAAAAAACACTTAAACTAAGGTAAGAACAAATGCGCTCTTCTGGCCTGTTCAGGTGCTCACACACATCTGGCATACACAAACAATAAAAACCTAAAATCTTGACTGCTGAAACTTCTATAGGAACACATAGGAAATGCTTTTTTAAGATAGTGGTTTAGATGAGCAGAGCTATTACAGCATAGGAGATAACTGCAAAAACTAACACGTGGTATACTTTTTTCTATAGATATCCTATTCACTTGTTTATGGGTGGTTAAATACCCCATATGGGTTAGACATAAAAATTCAGACCTAGAAAAAGAGACCAACAAAAAGATGAAGATTTCCTTTCTTATGAAATAAAGTGAAATTTTTTATGATAGAAAGACATTACAGGTTTTGTAGCATTAAATGGAAATAGAGAAATCTTGATGATATTTGATATAACTAATATCTATCCAGAATGAGATTTTTAAAAATTCACAAAGAGAGACTTGTGCAAAACAACACTGAGCATGATTTGAGAACTGAAAGAGGAATTAACATATTTACATGTAAATGAATATTTAATCATTTAGTCCAGCAACATGGCTGCTCTGGGAAAGGATCACATTGAAAGACCTGTGTGATAGCTAGGGAGAGATCAAATGCAAGGGTCTATATGAAGGCATGAAATCCAAGGGTCTATATGAAGGGAACACATCCGGAAGTCTGCATGAAGGGATCACATTCAGAGGTCTGTGTAGTCCAGATTGAATGTAGAAAGAATGGTAGTACACACCTTCAATCATAGTATTCAGCAGTCAGTGATAGCACATGTCTTTAATCTGCAAGTCAGAAGCGAAGGGAAGCAGACAGGAAGCAGAGCTCAGAAGGTGTCAGTGCCATATAAGATGTGATATCTGGGCTGAGTCAGACTGAAGGGCAGGCAAAGCAACAAATCACAGGAAGACTTGGCAGAGTGAGTCAGAGTGAGGTCACACCCAAATCTCCCAATAGAAAGCAAGTTCTCAGCTCAGAGAGTCAGTAGAGAGGCAGAGGGGATAAGACACAGAGGCAATTATGAGGCAGTAAAAGCACTCTGAGGATTCTGAGGCAAAGACACAAAGGCACTTCAGTAGAAGTCAGCATCAGATGGGAAATGTGAGTCAGGCTGAAGCTGAGCAGAGCAGTTCAGTCAGAGCATGTACAGGAGTCAGACAGAGTCTGCCAGAATCAGAAGAGTGCAGTCAGAAACAGTCAGCCAGGTCAGAAGTTTAGTTTGAACTAGCAGCTTGAAAAAGTTTGAGCCAGAGAGTGAGCAAGTGTGTTGGACCAGAAGAGTTAGTTGAGTTCAATAAAGCCTTCATTTCAGAAGGAGCTGGTCAGAGAAGCTTTGTCAGCAGTAAGTCTAGGAGATTTAAATATTTGAGATTATGTAGAAGTTGAAATGCTCTGGGTCTCAAAGATTAGAACCAGGGATTGAATTATCCAGAAAATAAATGGCTTTTTCCCCCCTGAATCAATAGCTACATTTCAGCTTTTCTCAATCTATGAGTCATAACACCTTTGGGGTTGAAGAACTCTTTCACAGTGTTTGCCAAAGACCATCTGCATATCAGATGTTTACAATGCAGTTTGTAACTGTTACAAAATCACAATTATGAAGTGATTAGGGGTCATCAAAATATGAGGAGCTGTATTAAAGAGTAGCATTAGGAAAGTTGAGAACTAGTGTTCTAGATGAAGTGATGTCAGAAAAAATGCTGAAAATGTGATGTTGTTATTGTTGAATGAATTAAAAAAAACCTACTCATGACTTATTAAAAATATTTTTATGGAATGGTTAGTTTCTTGACTTTTAGCATGTGATATTATTGCTGTGATAACTTTCCTTCATGAGTACAAAAACAAAACAAAACAAAACAAAACATTAAAGCAAGGGTATCTATTCAGTTCCTAGAGGATGTTCCTTATTTTTTTACTTAAATAATATCTTAAAGTGGTTAATTAATAATTCTCAGTGCTTTAAAAGAAGATAGTTATAAAGCAATTTTCCTTAAAAATTATCTAATTATCATCTCCAAAGTAGAAATATCTGCATGTTAAATATTAATAAAGTTAATGATTTCAAACACTACTAACTAAACTGTGTACTTTGTAGTAAAACTGAATCAACTAAGACTTTATAAAACTAATATTTGACTGTACTTGTTCAATTTTCTTAATATTAAAATAATAATAAATTTATTAGCTGTAATTTCATCATCTTATATTGGTTAACATGTTCTTATGACACAGAAATTCAAATAGAGCAGGTAGCTATTACCTATTTATTATTAAAAAAATGTACCTCTTAGTTAAATTTATAAAACAAAATATTTAAAAGTAATAGAATTTCATTACTAAATACAACCATTATTAAAATGTATTGCTAGATAAAAACAGTTTTTGAAATGTGAAATATTTTTATATTTACTAAAAGTTGCTAAGTTAATTAAATAGTTCTAAATATTGGTTTTATATATTTAAAAAAATTTTATTTGGAGATTTCTCATGATTTTATACTTTAATTGATTTTGTTACTTGACATAATAAGCTAACTTACAGTAGATATATGCAAAGTAATTGGGACCAATTAAGAGAGAGTCAGGCTGATATATATGGGGAATATCTGGGATATCAAAAGTATTAAGACAATGTACATTTTTTGTATCAATGTGATTGCTCATCTTTCCAAACATCTTGACCAGTCAGACATCAAGGGAAAGGATAATATCCTGCTCAATTACTGATTTCTAATACATTTCCTACTTTAAATCTCTAAAGAAATATTATAACTCAGAAAATAAGAAGAATTTCTTCTTTCTTCCTTGATTCAGAAAGTACAATGCCTTGCAGACTTTGATAATGTGACCAAGAGATAGTTCTCTTGTATGAATTACAAAACCAAAGTTCTGAATATTATAAGGTATTTCTTCACAGTCACCACCAAGCAGACAAAGAAAAGTCACATCTTTATTCTTTCCAAAATTAATATGATGTCCATTCTTTGAATTCTAATTCAAAATCCTACTAAGAAGTTTATTTGCTCTGGTAATAGGTAATAGGTAGCTGTACAATCTGGAAATTCTTTCTCTATAACACGCCATTCACTTGTGGAAGAATTCCAAGTAGAATCAAATTAGAAGCTTTAGGGAACTGATCTGAAAATATAGTATATACATATATAAGCACATATATGCACGCTTACATACATTACATACATATATAATTATATACATATATATTTATACACATGCATACTATATATATGTAATGTACTTTTAACATATATTAAAGCATAATTTTTATTTATCATGTAATCCAAATTCAGGATAATAACTCTGGAGATGTATTCTATTTAATTTGTAGTTCACATTATTAAAAATACTCCCTCCAAATTATCAGTTGATTAATAATAAGAAGAAAGTAATAAGTGGAAATTTTTTGTTTCATTTAATAAAATTACTCTGAACTTGTCATTTGTCATGTTTTCCAAGGGTTTATTAGCTGTCTAGGAAAATCGAGCCCAAAATTCTGAACCACTTTGTTGCAGTTATATAAAAGACACATATTATCAAAATTATCAAAACTTTTGCTCCTGCATGAAACTTTTCCTGTGTTTTGCAATTTAACTTTTCTAACAAGTAGTAACCACACATGGTCCTACTGTGGACAATTGGTATGGGAAATGTCACTTTTTGAGGGTAGAGTGAGTGACAAAGTCTGCTTTAAAGAAAAGCAAAGCAAGGCTTCCATTACTGATTTTATTTGTGGACTTAAGATCTATAGCCAAATGTGCATCCTTATGTTTCAGAAAGGCTCTGCTCGGGCAGTCTTGTCATTTAGAACAATGAGCCAAGTTTTTGAAGAGTCTGAAAGAGTGCAGGTGAATAGAAGTCCTGAACTATCATTTCCTCTTACCTGGATTGCAGAGTAAGCTTCTCAAATAATAGGTTATCATTCTGAGGTTCTAAAAGTATACATTTATCATATTTTCACAGAGCATTGATTATGGTCTTTAAAACTTTTAAGAACATCAATTCAATCTTACCCTTTAGAAGCTTATGAAGTAAGTACCATGGTATTTTCATTTTATTGAAAAGGAAACAGTGCTGCAGGTCACAAAGGCTGTAAATAAAAAGGTTAGAATCCCAGAGTCCATAAATTAAATCTTATGTTTTGCTCACTAATAAAATTATCTCTCTATTGTTTCAAACAGAAAGTAAGCTAAAATGAACTTTATGGCACCGGGTGACATTATCTCCTCTAACACCTTCATATTTCTGAACTTGAGACATTTGGTTTAGCAAATCTCTCATTGTTCCCTTGTAGTTTAAAAGTATAGATCATGATCTTCCTTTCTAGCTAGTGTTCTTTCAATTTTATGATGAAATAAACTTTTCAGTAGTGCCAGTGAGATGTGTCAGTGAGGAAAGACATTGCTGCTGAGCCTAATTACCTGAGTTCACTATTTGGGACCCGTATAGTGGAGGGAGAGGAACAGCTTATTCACATTCTCCTCTGATTTCCATCGGAACAACCTGGCCTCCAAGATGGCTGCTGGAGTTGACACCAGAGAACACTGGAGGCCTTATTATTCTAAAATATATTATAGTGGCCTATTCAATGAGAGAAACATAAGAATGCATTGGTTTCAAATTTATAATGCTATATTTAATGTTACAATAGTGTATTTATCTAATTTTAAGGCCCAATATTTTCTGTACAATATTTTAACATTAATAAACAATCTGATCAAATAATCATTTTGGATTATTTCAGAAGTACATTAGATATCATATAATATACATACTCTGATTAGGCTTTATAAATCATAAAAAAATATAAAATCTTATTAAGCCATATTAACAAATATTCAGTGCAAACCAACTTTTCTTATCAGCATATTGTTTTTACTTAGTCTTATGATTTGCAAATTATAGAATCTTCTAGTTACACATAAAATAATACACATTCATATTCAGAATATAGATGATATTCTCCAGGAAACATCTACAAGTGACTCTATTTTAAGAATATAGGTAGAAAACAATGTGTCCAATTTCCTGTTTCTTTAGAAGGTAGCTTATGGATTTCATTTCCTATTTTCACCTTCCCAATGACTGCCATATGGCACAGATGCTGTGTTCTTAGACTGGGTGAGAAACATTCTACAGAGTTTAAAACCCACATAGCCAAAGAGCTGGACTCCAGATGACAACTTAAAGCAAGTGCAGCTTAAGTTTTACATGTGAAAGCCATCACTTTCCTTTTTAAGCCACTTATTTTAGAATTTTAAATATTCAGTTGTTATATCCTAGCTTACCAGTTAGTTACTAATTAAATATTCTAATATAAGTAACCAAAATGTATATGTGTTCATCCTGAGTAATTTGATGTGAAATATTTCTTGTTTTCTATTTTTCTATTTTTATTTTTATTAAAATTTTATTAAGAATTTGAGTTTCATACACTGTATCTCAATAAAAACCACTTCCCCTTCCTACCTGTTCCATATACTCTCCCATCCCTGTACCCTCAATTAAAAAAAAAAGAAAATTAAGTCAAATTTGTATGGCAAGAATATGGATCATGGGCATCATCACGGTCTTTGGAGGCAGAAGGATGGTCTGATCAAGGACATTTACCTGACGCATACTAGCCAGAGATGAAGCATGAGAGATTTTAACCTGAAGCTGGGCCACAGTACTTAAACATGGACACTGAACAGCTCTCTGGTTACCTGCAAACTCTGGGGCATCCTGCAGGGCCCCAAACATCACACAAGGACCAGGGCCTCCTCCAGGCAACTGGTCATCCCTCAGGCACCCAGACATCAAACAGGCCCTCAAATTGATGTATACTTTTATAGTAGTAGATGATGCTATACACACTATTAGTAGAAAAAAGTAGTCATTAATTCCTTGATTCTACCAAGAAATGAACCTATTGTTTTAAAACTAAAGCTACATTAGTATTCTCTCCTCTCTCTTTCTCTCTCTCTCTCTCTCTCTTTCTCTCTCTCTTTCTCTCCTTTCCTCTTTCTGCCTTGTTCTCCCTCTCTCTTTTTGTGTCTATCTAGAAGAATAATATGGGAAGGACCTCACACTTTGATTTTAAACACTCTAACAATTACACAGTGTCTGAAGCTTACGCTGGTTTTGTCATTCTTGGATTACGTTTTGGAGGTCAAAAGGAAAACTAAGGGGAACCCAAAGAATGGATGCTGATGTGAGTCCATTGCGAGACTCCAATAGACTTTGATTAAAGCATTTTAGAAGTATCTTCAGTTCTGGATTCTCCCAGCTCCCTGCTTAGGACTTACAACTGTTGCCTTTACTTTTCCCTTACGTCTCTTTCCCATCCTACCTACACCTGGCAGTAATACTAACATATAGCTGATACGTTTTTATGTTCTTTTAGATAGTCAGATGGGAGCTGTTCCCCCAATGCAGCACAGAATGCCCCCAGTTATTAACCCCCAGGTTAAATAAGCTAAATGGGTTACTCTCAAACAGCAGTGTTTCATCTGCAGAGGGACAACTGGAAAAAGTAGATAGAAACTTAAGGCAGACAAGGCCACAGATCACCAAAGTACTAGTTCCAGGGGAGGCCTCATTTATTTGGATAGGAATGCCAGAAAGGAGTCCTGGTTTCTTATCTCCTTTTAAAACATACATCCTTGTCTGGAGGCACTACATGAGGCTAGGAAATACAACTGCATCTCAGTCATTAAGCACATCCAATGGGAAACTTTGGAAAATCTAGATACCTAGATTTTCATTTAAAAAGGATTTTATCTATCCATAGTTTCAGCCCAAAACCTTAATGGTTTTAGGGTTATCTCCTCAGAGTTGAGAATCTGAGAATAGCACTAAAAGACCATTAGAAGCTCTGGCCTACATCATGGAGAGCCAAGACAGATACATCACCTGGTAAGACAATATGTCATCTAGCCAAGACAGAACTCCTCATTAAAGTTGGACCACCCTAGGAAGATGGGTTTTCCCTTAACCTATGCTGAGGGGAATAATTACCCCTTCAATGAGACAATGTAATTTTTCTTCCCAGAATTCCTGCTTCATTACTCGGTCTCTTATAAAGCATACACATGCTGCTTTGGAAGTGACTTCTGAATTACTCAGAAAAAAGTTATATATATATATATATATATATATATATATATATATATATATATATATATATATATATATATATATATATATATATATATATATATATATATATATCCTATATTAATGCTTCCCATAGCTTCCAGGCTTCCTTATCTTTCTCTAAAGCCCCCTGTTTGCTGTGTCATCATCTGTCACCATGTGGCTGACCTTTATGCTGGCTTCACTCAAAGATTTATTTCCTTCTTTTCCAAGTTTTCTCCTCTATGAAGCTGCTGAGATTTACAGGTTGCACATCTGACCAGTTTTCTTTTAAACAAGGATAATAAAATTATCCTTGCACTTTGAAAGAAATATTTAACTGAAGTCATTGTTATTTTTAAGATCAACACATCACAAAATTTAGTAAATATGGATATATGTGTTATTTTAAGGATAGTGGTAACTCAAAATAAGAATTATAGGTAGATAATAAAATAAAATATTTTTAGCCCCGGGTTGGTGTATGACTTCTGTGATCCCACTGTTTCGACATGAAGAGAAATCATGCATTTTCATGGCTATCGATGCTTAAAATACTGCACATGGATTACATTTCCAGAATTTCTGTTTTCTTATACATACTGTGCTGAAGTAATATGCCTGAAGAATTTATTCTTTTTTTGTTTCTACCTTTTCAATTACTCTTTCACAGTTAGCTTTCTCTACACAAAAGGCAAACAAAATGTGTATTATACACTTACAGCAAATGATAGTAGAAACAAAAAATAATTTTCTTCAAAATGAGATTATGTTCATGGCTAAGTAAATTATCGAATCACACAATATTTAATTTTTCAAATGAAAAAAATGTCTTTATGTTTTAGCTGTGAAATGGATAGATTAGAGAGAGAGTCATTAATACTGTGTCATTAAGCATGCACGTATTACTATTTCTCAAATTGAAAATGAAATAAGGCATTTTAGGATAGAAATTGAGTCTGATTTTACTAATTATTCTACATATGGAGAGTGGTCTTGTCAATTAATATTATATGTCAGCCATTTCCCATATATTGAACAATTTAATTTTCTGCTCAAAAGTTTTCAAAACATGCAATTTTATATTTTATTTCAAATGTCTATTCAACAGAAATACACGTCCAGCTTAGTAAGTTTAAAAAAACACTCAAAGTCTCAATGATCAAGTTAAATCAATGTGTGGATTTTAGATTTATATGTGACAAAAATGTGTATGAAGCAAATCGATATGGATTGTCCTGTGTTAGCATTTTAATGTTGATAGCGAATTCACAGAGACACCTGTTAGACATGCATGGAAGGTTTTTTACAGAATATATGACCTGAGATGAACAAAATAAAGGAGAACGAGGTATTCAGCTAGGCTTGAGATTTTATCAAAACAATGAATTGAGGAGATCATGATGATGAATGCTTGCTATAATTAGAAAGGGAGGATGAAAAGATGAAATATGGAATCAGTTGAACAGATTTACTTTTCTACATATAATTTTTACAGTAGAGTGGATGGATTAGAAAGATAATTTCAACTGAAAGGGGAAATGTTTGCATTGGAAATTCCAGGACAAACAAAGTTTCTAAGAGGAGGGATGGTTCAAAATGGCATGGTGATTTAATTCATTCATTCTGAACTCCATTGCTCTGGGAATCATTAAGCTGTTGGAATACTTCTTAACTAAGAAGTTCTGGAAATTTTTTAAACAGCTTACATAGTCTTTCAGTTTAAATTTAATTTCCTTAGGAAAGTCTTATCCTATTTAATGCACATTATGTTGATAAATTACTTTCCTTTAAAAACCATGTTTTTACAAAATGAAACACTAAGTAATTGATATAAATTTGAGATCTCACACCTTCCTCAATGTTTGTAACCCAAAAGAAATAATTGAACTGATGAGTAAGTATAAACTTGAAGTGTTTAAATTTTTATTTGAAAGCTTTAAAATGTGACATAACCTCAATAAATTACTGAGGGCATAGACTATTAATACAGAAAATACAAAATAAAACATTTATTGTAATCTAAATGGGCACTGCAAAAGTCAGGTGTAAAATTCTGAATTATGTATTTCTAAGGTGACATTGAAGCTAGAAAATGACAGATTCTAAGGTTATCCTTGTGACAAATATTAAAATTAGATAATAAAAATGCTGAAAATGCAATGTAAAATGAATAAAAGATTTTAAGAAATATTTTCAAAGAAATTTTATTGAAATAGCAAATAAACACTCAAAAAAGAACTCACTTATTTTATTTATCAAGTAATGGAAGGGCATTACATTGAAATGACACTTTTCACTCTGTAGAATGGTCTGAAAAAAAAGGGACAATAATATATATTACTGAGGGTGTGTATGGAATTACCAGGAATAAAAATTGCTACCATGGTTTTAGAAAACTATTATCTAATTTACTCAAATTAGGGAAAAATTGGAGTGAATGTATAATACAGAAAATCTATTTCAAAATGTATACTCAAAGTAAATGAAAACTATGATCCCAGAGAAGTTAGTAAACAGAAATATAGCATAAATTTTTATCCAGACCCTTTTAGTAGAGATGCCATGAATACCTATGAGTTAAGGGAGGAATAAGCAAACAAAGTATCCATATGATGTAATACTAACAGTAGTGCAACTAATAATGGGCAAACTAGAGATAGAAAAAGAAACATTATCTGTCAAATCATTTGGCACTTGAAAAAACATAATCACAAAAGACATGTATTATAAAGTCCCATTTACACTAAAATACAGATCAAGGAAACCTATTGAACCTAAAAGTAGTTTGTAGAGGAACATTTGATCCTTGATTGGGCAGCATGGCTAGTCTGGGAAAGGATCACCTTTAAGGTCCTGTGTGATAGACATTTGATCGCTGACCCAACAGCATGACTGCTCTGTGGTAGAAATGACATTAGTTAGGCTAATCCTGTCTTCTGTTTGTGTTAATGTTAAATGAAAGAGTACTCTGTGGTTCCTCCCCTGCGACTAACATGGAGATATGAGGAACACCCCATGTCTCTCAGTCTGACCTTTGCTTAGAAGCAGCAAGTTTGACTGGCATGGTGTCTGGGAAGGGAATTAAAGGATTCTCTTCATAAATAAATAAGACATTGTATCTGGGGGCAATATTGCACACACCTTTAAGTAATCCAACTCAGAAGGCAATGTTTTTAACATTAACATGCCTTTAACCCCAACTTTTAGATTATAAAAGGAAGCAATAGAAGCAGGAGAAGATGAGAGAAAATGCAGAGGTAGAAGTTGAGTGAGAAGCAAAATAATCAGAAGCAGGAGATTTAACAAGCAGGCATGTGGAGAAGAGGGTGTAGAGAAGGCAGCTAGTCAAAGTCTCAGAGGCTGAAACCCTCTAGGTCCAGGTTTCCATCCTGAAGATTGTGTCCCATTTTTGCTTGACCCCCACGAATAAAATTACTTATGCAGTAAGTGAGTTTCTCTAGGTATTGGGAAATCAGTGTCCGTAATGTTAGGCATGGGGTTACATTGAGTAGTTTCAGCAAGCAAAAATGGGGTTTCTCTTTGAGCAGAGGAAAAAATATTGTAGCTTTATTTTTTGGTGAGAATTGCACAATGCTTTGAACATCAAAAATTTAAAAACTGTATATATTACCCTTAGGATTGAATACACCGCAAAGCTAATTGAAGTCATCAAAGGAAGATCTTTTAAAAAATTCTTAGATTTGAACTTTTAATTTGACAATAATCGTTGAATCATTCCTCATAACTAAGTTTTCCTGCATTTTTTTCAGTTCTCTGTTTTATTTATCAGTACTAAAACTCGTTGTATTCATATCAGCAAGTTTAGCTGAGCTGGTTGCATGAGCAGCATGATAAAAGGTGACATAATGAGACAGTAGATCAAGAAAATACTCTATAAAGAGATGCAAATTGGTGACATGTGTCATAGCACAGACTAATACATCAACATGAGATTTACTGACAACAGTCAGTAAAAATGAAGAAACTATTTCTATGAAAGAGAGGCATAGATGCTCCAATATTTAATATTATATTAAAACTTTAGAATTAAAAATATATACCATGGATCCTAAAGGATTTAGTAAGCAAGCATATAAAGAAAAACATTTAAATAATTAATTTATTTCTGAGTAAAATACTACCCTTATATCTAATATAGAAACATCTAAAACACATTTTTCTTCTTCATGTAAGTGCACTGCAAATGTCCAGATGAACATTCTGAAAGTTAAGTAGATCCTTTGGCTTCTTAATAGGATTTCATCTGCATACCCTTAATATCCATATTTCTGCCTGAGTGAATGATAGTTCAGAGTTAAAATATAAAACAGACTAAGTAATAAATACAGGTTTCCTCCAAGAAAATATATTACAATGCAAAGTAGGAAAAAATATTCAACTTCATTATTTGGGATACAGCATACACAATTGCTCCCTTAAATAGATTAGCTCATAGATAATTTTATGACTCTTATTCTTCCAGTCTTCTTCCAAGGAGTAAGAAGTACCCATTGTGCCACACAACAAAATCTGCAAACCAATAAATGGGGAGATGGCCCAGCCATGACCCATGGATACAACAAACGTCATGAAGCCAGCACAGCTGTTTGACACAGTTCCTGTAAAGCCAAGCTAAATGCTGGGTTCACTGTCATGCTACCTCACATTCTCAGTTTTGGTCTCCATGTGTTGTATTGTTAGGGGAGATTATTACATTATTCATTTATGCCTTTATCTGAGAAAAATGTTTCTGAGTCTCTTTAGGAATGTCTTATTTATTAGAGCCTCTTCTGCTTTCAGGGAATTAGCCTCTTCTGACCTTATTCAAGAGTCTTCCTTAAGCCTTGGAGATTGTGATAAGAACAAAAATGATAGGCATTCTTTTATAAGATATAGAGAAAAATGTTACCATTTAATCCAGCAATATGGCTGCTCTGGGAAAAGAAGGATTACATTGAAAGGCTATGTGATAGCATAGAAGGGATCAAATCTAAGAGTCTATATGAAGGCATCACAACCAGGGGTCTATGTGAAGGGATCACATTCAGAGGCCTGTATGTTCTGGATGGGATGTAATAAGAATGTTAGCACACACATTTAATCCCAATATACAGAAAACAATGGTAGTGCATGCTTTTAGTTCTTGCACTTGGGAGACAGGAAGCAGAACTCAGAAAGGGTCAGTGTTAGATTGGAAGTGATGTCTGAGATAAGCCAGAGTGAAGGGCAGGCAAAGTGATGAATGAGAGGAAGAGCTAGCAGAGTGAGTCAGAGGGAGGATATGCCCAATGCTCATGATAAAAAAGCAGACTCTCAGTTCAGAGAACACAGAATCAGAGAGTCAGTAAGAGAGGCAGTATGTGATGAGACATTGAAACAGACTAACTAAAGCAGTCCAAGGAGTCTGAGAATGTGACAGAAGCAGTTTGTCAGAAGTTTTTATCACATAGGAAGAATAAGTCAGTTTGAAGCTTAGCAGAGCTAGAGTTGGGGGAGTCTCTGTCAATTTTACCTTCCCTTGAGACCCTTCTCCCTGCCAGGCTGCCTGGCCCAACCTTGAAGTAGGAATTGATTCCTGGCCTTGTTCTATCCTGCTATGCCATGCTCTGATTGTGCTGTAATGCTGAGGGGGATGGTTCTTTTTTGGGCAAAAGCACAAAGGGGGATGTTTATGGGTTATGATGGGGGTTAGATCTGGGGGGAGATGGAGGGAGCTGGGAGTGGAGGAAGGGAAGAGGGGGTCTGAATGTACTGTATAATTCGTATGAGAGAAGAAAATTTTTTTAATTTAAAAAAATTCTAAGAAAATTGCTTTAAATTTAACACTAAAGCACATGTTAAGGAAAGTGATAAACATACAATTACAAAGATAAATAAGAAAAAAGGAATAGGAATAAAAGACACATAATGATATTGGAAACATGTGATATTAAAAAAACAAAATGTTGATTTTATTGTACCTAGAAAGTCAGTCTGTATTTTTTTCAGTAAGTATTTTCAGTCTTTATTTTTTTCAGTAAGTATTGAATGCACATTACATCCCAAACCCTGTGTCTTATCATTTGTTCAACAATGTTCAACATATGATGCACACACTTCTGTAATACAGTGCTTGTCACTAAAGTCTTGAAAATTTCTTCAGAATGAATTTAGAAGGAACCCCATATCTTATTTTGAATACTCAGTAAAAATAATGTTCACACTGTCATCTCAATAACTCATGAATGTGAGGTCACAGTAGATCAGATTCATGTCAGTTGTTCTATGTTGCCTTGTGTAAACATTCTCACACAGGTTCTGTGTTGGTTTTGGTCATTGTAACAAAATACCTAAGAAAATTAAATTATAGTCTGAAAGAGTCGCTTCAACTCAGAGGACACTGTCCAGTAAAAAGCATAAGGAATTAATAAGGATATGTTTTGAAAATACTGACTTTCTGTGTCTCAGAGGCATAACCTTCCTGCTATTCTTAGGATTTCATCTGTTGTACTGTCTAAATGATCTGTGCAAGATCATAAACAAATCACTCAATGTAAAATCCAAAAGATACCTTAAAGCAATGAACACAAGCCCAAGGAAAAAAGCTTAGTGACAATTGTATGAAACTTCTAAGACAATAAACACATTTAAAAGGTTTCTCCTTATAAATTTTTTATCTCAGGTGTTTCACAAAAATGTTAGTAAATTAACTTGTAGGAGAAAACTTTAATTTTGGCTTATGGCTTCTGAGCTTCTGACCATAATCAATGGCTTTCTTGTTTCTGGGCCTGTGATAGTGTGTAAAGACAAGAGAGTGTTAAGGAACAGAAATATTCATTGAGTGTTATGAAAAGTACAACATTCTCATATTTCATATTAGTTCAGATAGTTTCTTTGAAAATCAATATACTCCTTTTTATATATTGTTAATGAAATTTATTTTAGTCTATTTATTAATATAACATGGTTTGCTTACGTAGGCAATGGACTCTGACGTTATATAAAGCAAATGAGCTTTTTAGTTCTTAACTTTACAGATGATATTAACTAAAATAATAGATTATTTTTATACACATATTTCAGGCATCCTTGTCTCTTTCATATCTCTCTCTCTCCATCTCTCTCTCTCTGTCTCTGACTTCATATTTCTTTAGTAAACATAGATATTTTAGAGAAAATATAGAGTAATGACTTTCTACTAAGTTTATATTATGTTTCATAGGTTACATACTTATGTAAGAGTTTAGTCTTAGAGTTTCTATTGCTATGAAGAGATGTCATGAACACAGCAACTCTTGCAAGAGAAAACATTTAATTGAGGCTTGCTTAATGTTTCAGAGCTTTAGTCCATTATCACCATGATGGAGAACATGGCAGCACATAGGAAGTTCTAGTGCTAGAGAAGGAGCTGAAGGATCTACATCCATGTCTCCATGTAGCAGGAAGAGGGAACAGCCTCTGGGACTGGCTTCAGTTTTTGAAACCTCAAGCCAAACCCAGTGACACACTTCCTTTAAAAAGCCACACCTACTCCAACAAATAGTGCCATTCCCTAAGTATTCAAATCCATGAGCCTATGGGGGCTTTCCTTATTCAAAACATTACACATGCCTTGGTAAATGAAATGCTTTCAAGTATCAATGAACTAGCATAGAGTTCTAGGTAATTCTACAATCATTTCTAAAACTATGACTCTTTGAAGATTTTCTAATTGTCATTACTAAAAAATAATTCAAAGTTCTATAAACACTGAAAAGAATTAAATATTTCACATGCAAAAAATTATGTTTATAGATCATATATGAAAAAAATAGATTTATAAACACAAAAAAATACAGTCCGCAAAAATATGTTCATGGTTGTAATTCTTGGTGATATAATTCAATCTTTATGAAATGATGATTGCTGAATGCTTTTATATTGAAGAATTCAAACATTAATCAACTATGCTGAAAGAACAATATTTTTTACCAGAACATTTTAGTAAAGAAAGTGTGTTTTGAGTTAATTGTTAAAATGATTGCATATTGTTGTCTTTATGAATTTCAAGCATTATCAGATGTACCAAACTGACAGTGTAGAATAGTACTAATAAAAAAAAATTAGGAAGGAAACTAGTATGGCAGTGTTGTTTTCTCAGTGACTGGATGGCCTGAAAAGCAGAAGCATCTCATTAGCCTACAAATTCCAGTCCACCCTGTGCAACAAAGAGCCAACCAACCAACTAGAACACATTTTTCACTGTCAATAAACAAATTTGTAATTGTGCTAATAAATTTGAAAAATAACTAAATTTTTGTACATTATAGTAAGTTAAACTACAGTTAAGCTCAACTATTTTCATGTGTTGAATGTCATGTGACTTCTCTTACCAAAACCAATTTCAGCTAAAACCCAAACTGTATTTACCCAGCAACTATTTTTATATTTTATTCTTTTTAACATTAAAAACATTATTTAAGGCCCATCTTTCCTTTCCCTTTTTCTTCCTTAAGTATAACAAACATTGTGTTTAGCAGACAGCTATAAAAGGGGTTTGGTTTTGTCAGACATTCAGGCATGCCAGTAAATAGATGCCAGAAGGTTACAGTCTAGAAAAATAAGCAGCTTCAAGATGAATCTCCGACAATATAACAAGCACAAACTGAAAGAAAAGTGCACAACACCACACAACAGTCAGTAGGATCTCACGCAAGAGGTTAATTGGGGTGAGGTGAGACACAAAGTGTCCACTTCCAAGTGGAGGGAAGAAGAAAGAGAGAGAGTGGAGAAGGGGAGAGGGAGAGAGACAACAGAGGAAGAGGTGCAAAGAGGGGGGAGGAAGGGAGGGACAGAGAGAGAGAGAGAGACAGAGAGACAGAGAGAGAGATCCAAAGAGAGGAGCCCAAAGCTCACTGGGATTATATGGGACTGATGATGCAGGACAGGTACCTGTCTGGGGGCAGGCACAGGGGCAGTATCTGGCCAGAGTGTGGGGGGTGTCAGGAGCATGGGGGATGGGCAAGCTGCAGGGAGGAAGCTCTGGCCAATTCACAACATTTCCCCCTTTTTGTTATTAAAAAGGCAAGGAGCCTGACTGGTAAGGTAGGAATAGGGGCAAGTTGTTTGACTGGTCCAGGCTCTGTGGCTGGACAAAAAAATGAGGAGTGGGCAGTTTATTGTATCCAATTAAGGCAATAGTGAGGTAGCCCTTTGATAGCTGACATTAAACAGGACCATCTGAGCTAATGGATCAATCTGTTGATAGATCTAGGTCTATTTGCCTTTTAAATAAGTATCCCTTTTGGTTTGCCAATAGGCATCACACAAGTTATATCCACAACGTCAGGGAGTTTTCTTTTGACTAAAGTTCCAGAATGAGGGAATTGGACATTGTTCTCTTAGACTACTTCCTATTCTCTTAGGGTCATAGTAGAGTCAGGGCCCCAGAAGGCTGGTAATTTAGTCAAAAGTTGGGGAGGGGGTCAGGCAATGCGGTATTTGTCAGAAGCATCTGGTCCACTGAGCCAGCTGAGTGGACAGGAGTAGGCGTGACATCTGCTGAACTGGTCTGTTCTGTATCAGTTCTCAGCAAGTCCAGCACTTGTAGCTGTTAGGAGTGCAGAGCTGATTTTGTGCAGCGTCAGTCAACTGAATAGAAATCTGTTGAAACATATGCTTGGAATAGAGGTTATGTTTAGGAGACTTAAAGGAAAATCCTACATTTGGAACTTTATGTTCATAATCTTGGCAGTGGGGTAGGGAAGGGTTCCCAAGTCCAGGGAAGAGAGATAAATCATACCCTCATGAGTGAACAGATAGGGACTTAAGTCTGGAATCTGACCTGTGGGAGGTGGATCCAAGTCGACTTCCTGAAGCTCACAAGAAATTTAAATTTATAAAGAGAGATACTTTAGGTAGCCATTGTCATATGTACTGAAGTGTTGACACATACCTTCAAGACAAGCAAATGTCATGTACTGAAATATACATTATAGAGAAAGCAGCTAATAAAGCAGTTGGAACAGATTTATAAATGGAGCAGATCCGAACCTTTGAGTCATCAAAAGCCATGACCTTGAGATAGAATCATGAGCATTTTGTGCATTTAGAGTGTTGGGTATACAAATTGGTTATAGCCTGGTGAGAATCATCCCAAATCTATATTTTGAAGACAAGCAACCAAATCCTGTAATAGTGGTACCAGTTTATCAGAAATATTAAGAACACTTATACAGAGTTTTGTCAATTTTAAACCCCTGAGCCTTTGATATCAAAATATAACCAATCATTTATATATCTTAATACCTTTATAAATTGTATCTATATATCTTTTTTTTTATCTTTAGAACTTGTATAGACTTTTATCTAATCATGGAGCTGGTAAATATTTGCTACTCCTAAAACTATAGTTAGTCATCAAGCCATCAGAGATCTGAGAAAGGATAAATTACAGATTTTAGATGGTCTGTGTATTAATTAAAAATGACAGAGATCCATCACCTGAGGATGATGGATCCTGAGGCTCCTCTGGTTCGCTGGGTGCAGATGTCATCTGATGTGCAGGAGTAGAATAATATTTGATCTCCTTCTGTCAGAATGGTATAGGCCTCTGGCTGCCCAGATCTGATATGTTTTTTCCTATGGGAAGGAACTAGGGGAAACTGTTCTTGCCCTGGCTAGGCAGAGTAAAGCAGCTAACCCAAATGTGTCCACAGTTAGTGTAGAGCCTGGTAGCAGGTGATGCATAGGGTAATTTCACCCAGTAGTTAGCTTTACCACCATCCAGGTGGATTCTTTATTGTAGAGCCCTGTTAACTTCTTGGAGACCTCGAGGTTTACCATTAGGAATGACCACTGTTTATTGTGAAAAGTTTAAACACTTAGATGCCATATTCAGTAGGTCTCTGGAAGATTTGAGGACTACAATCTATCGCTTGAGTATATCTATAATATACTAAATATATCTATAATATTAAGCATATATTGGCTTTCAGTTACTTGCTTTAGACTTAAACCTAAAAACATACATAGGGAGCCAAATGAAGTTCACTTTTAATTAATACTCAGCATGACTAGAATATGTATATATATATACCACAGGAGGCCGAATAAAATTTATTTTTGGAAATAATTGTATCAGTACTCTGAAATTAATTGTATCAGTACTCTACATAACTATAAGTATATATTTGAACACACTGAAGAATCTTAACACTCTGTATTATAGGTATATGTCTGTGTCTGAACACATTTAAAGATCTTAGTTAGCACTCTGAATGATTATAAGTATATATAACCAATTATAAATGATATTAATAACTACTATTAATCAATAATATTAACTACCATATTATATAACCAATAAATATAATATAAATTCAATAGCATTTAGTAATACATATTAAATGTCCCATATCAATTATTTATTAAGTATATATGTGAGAGATAGTGTATCAACTATCTAGTAATATATATTAAATAACATATAATCTTGTAAAGAATAGAATTAGGATGTCATAGATAATATCAATTTAATATCACCAATAGTATACAACTGTAGAACAATTTGTTGTATAACTCAGATTATAACCTGAATAGACTGCAGGAATTTGTAAGCCTTATTTGTCAAACATACCTTTTTTTTATCATATAATTTTATAGACGTTTGATGTTGGACAGAGTTAGTAAAAGCATAGGTGGTTATAAACATATTTTTAAGGCTGGCTTTAAAAGTGGGAAGAGAATAACAAATGCATCATAATATTAAACAGTTTAAAAACAGTTTATAGCCGTCCCATAGCTTTATAAATTTAAAAGTTGTTAATCTTTAAGAATATTAATATCACCATTCACTCATCTAAAATCTCTCAACTGTTTTCTGTAATATCAAAAGTAAAATATCCTTTTACTTAAAGAGAGAAACAGCAATCACAATCCAATAAGATCCATTATCTGTTGATTCTTATATTAAAAGCAGTTGTTCCTTTAAGAATATTAATTTCACCATTTACTCTTAAAATCTAAAATCTCTCAGCTGTGTTCCTATAATATCAAAAGTAAAATACTCTTTTACTTAAAGAGAGAAACAGTAATCACAATCAATCCAAATCTTCTGTTGATTCTTGCATTAAGAGTACGAGGCCTTTTTTTTTTCAAAGGTTGGAAAAGCCAAGATGGCATTGGTACACGTGGGTGGTGTTAGAATCATAAAAATAGCTTAGGAAGTTTTAGAGTTAGACTAGAACAAAAGGAAAGAGAAAGATTTTAAAGGGGAGAGAAAAACAGGACCGAAAGTTTTTTGTTTATTTTAGAGGATTACTATCCAGGGGCCAGCTGGCTGAACAGTGGCAGGAGGAAGAGGTTTCTGGCTGGGGGTTAGAGAATGGCCTCATTACCATGGGTAGGAAATAGGGGATGGGCTCCCCGGGATTGAGTCTGGTAAGGGGGGACAGCTCACAAGCAGGGTCAAAGAGAATGAAAGAGTCATCTGGTTTGGACTTAATAGCTGGGGGAATTGGGTAGGGGAACAAGAAGAGCAGAGGGAAGAGTTAGTACCTAGGTAAGAAAATGATTGTATGTAGGGAACCTCTCTCCACTTGCCGGACCACTGGCAGAAGTTAAATAGAACCCGAATAATATTGGGATTCAAAGTGCCATTACATGGTCATTTTCTAAGGGATATTGAGGCCAGATTTTTGTGGAAAGTCTGATAAGTGACATCCCAAGAGGGTGTCAGACAGTATAGGCAGCTTGTTCCCGTGGGTAGGAGACAGTTCGGTTCAGGATCCAAGTGGGGCATCCCCCAAGTTTAGGATGAACCACAAGCGATAGATCTACAATGTCCTAGTTGTCCTCACAGCTAGGCATGAGGTCAAGACAAGGCACAGTTCAACTGGCGCCAGAACTTTCGACAAAGAAAAGAGGAAACTGGGCTGAGAGATGTCTTCTGCCCCAGTGAATAAGCCTGGAGAGTGGTCAGTGAGAAGGACCAGCCATAGTCTTAAAGGCCGTGGCTGGGGGTACCTCCATCCCCAAGAGTACCACAGGAGTGCCTGGTTGTGGCTGGGGTACCTCCATCCCCAAGAGTACCAGAGGGGTGCCTGATGCTCAACGTCACTTCCTAGGACTCAGGGGGCTGTTTACACAGACCTAAAGGGGAACTTACCAATTGGCCAGTGCAACATGTGGGGCCCACAGGTGAAAGGTTAGCCTATGTGGGTGCGGCAGGCAGGATCCGGTGTAGCTCAGATCCCCAAAGGGATCAGGGACATCAGGAGAGCCTACCTCTGAGAGGGCACCAGTGAAAGAAAAGTGCACAACACCACACAACAGGGTCTCACGCAAGAGGTTTATTAGGGTGGGGTGAGACAGGAAGTAGAAGAAGAAAGAGAGAGAGAGGGAAGAGGGGGAGAGGGAGAGAGACAACAGAGGAAGAGGGGCAAAGAGAGAGACAGAGAGAGAGAGGGAGGGGAAAAAGAGAGAGAGAGAGATCCAAAGAGAGAAGGAGCCCAAAGCTCACCAGGATTGTATGGGACTGATGATGCAGGACAGGTACCAGTCTGGGGGCAGGCACAGGGGTGGTACCTGGCCAGAGGATGGGAAGTGTCAGGAGCATGGGGGATGGGCGAGCTCCAGGGAGGGAGCTCTGGCCAATTCACAACACAAACAACTTCAATATACTCCTTAGCCTATGAACACACACTGAAATCATCAAAAATGGTTTTTATCTTTTAAATTTTCTTTTTTTTATATTAACAAATAAAATCATATTAAATGTTGATTCTCATAATTAATAAATATCATTTTACTGTGTACAGACATAAAAAATATTATTTTAGCAAATAGAAATAGTTGCCTTGTGACTATATTGTTACTTTATAATTTCCATTATTTTTCTTTGTCAGAATCACAGCATTCCCAAATGAATTGTCCTAGATATATCTTCATAATCCTAGTTAGCTCATCCATGTGCAACATTTAAAGTCCTACGATTTGCTAATTTAATTTAATTTAATTGGACATATGTGCTGTTCTTGTTAGTTTTCTTGACACACTGATGCAATAAGAAAGAGGGAACTTCAACTAAAAAAATCCTCTTGCTTAGACTGACCTGCGATAACATCTGTGCGGCATTTTCTCGATTGGTAGTTGATATAGAAAGATCTAGACAACTGTCAGCAGAGTCATGCCAATAAAGGTAGGCCTGAGCTATATGAGAAAGGTAATTGAGTAAACCAAGAGGAGTAAGCCAGTAAGCCCATGCTTTCTGATTGAAAATCCTGCCTTGAATTCATAATTCAGCTTCCTTTGATGATAGGCAATAGTTTGAAAGCTAAGTAAACATTTTCCTCTCAAGTTGCCTTTGGATATGATATATTATCACAACAGCAGGAAAAAACAACCCAGGATGTATGTGATATTTATATTTTGATTTCTGAATATTGAGTTGTAAAGTTGTTAGACATCATTCATTTAGGCTCTTGAGGGTAAAAGACTTCCAAGGGCAAACTCAGTTTGTAGTTTGTTTCAAAGAGATAATTGAAACCTCAATTGGAATAATAGTATAGTCATGAATGTCCCTGCCTTTGACACCTTAAACCATAACTTAAGGCAGCAAAATATATAAAATAAATTATATGTATATTATACATTAACCATTTTTTGTTTTATTTTGCTTTATTTTATTTTATTGGTTACATCAATATTCTTTCTCATAAATATCAAAATTAGTAAGAAAATTATAGCTAATATGTATCAGTTGATGACCTCTAAACTCATGCTATATCTATAATCTTTCTCTGCTAGATTGATAACCATAGGAGGCCTATTCTTTTCTGAGAAGAAGTAGAATAGATGATCTGCAGAACAGGGGAGATGGGGGAGAAGGAAAGAAGGTAGGAAAGGGAGGTTGGGGTTCAAATATCTTATTTGAGAGAAAAAAATAAATGAAAAATATGTACTGAAATTAATGTGCTTTAGATGATAAAAAAAGAAATAATTTTGGAAAATTATTAAAACTGTTCTCAAATACTGAACAACTTCCCATTTCCACACATTTGATGATATTTACTTTTACTTTTACCACCATTTGAAATGAAAACCTGCAAGGGACAACTATACACACACACACACACACAATCACACACAATCACACACATACAAACACACACACACACATGTTCACACACACATAAACCCACACACACATACACACACACACACACACACACACACACATACACACACACTATTTGCAGTGGTAAATCTAGATCATCAAATCCATAGGATTTAGAATCATCTAGAATCTAATACCCCACCTGCACCTGTGAGATACTTACAGAGATATAAGTGAATAGTGAATATCTAACAAACCTATGAGATGAAATCTTGATTAATTTTTAAAAAGAGAGAGAGAGAGGGAAAAGTAAGCAAAGAAGCCACATTCAACTATCTTGCTTTCTAACTGCAAACCCAATTTGCTCCTCCACCTCACATATATAAATGAGTGTGATTTACATATCTGTTTATTTATTCAATAGCAAAGCTAAGTAATTGGCAGGAACTAGTCAGCAAAGCCATGCATGCTGGGAATAGATCCTCCAGATTTTAAAACCTCTGGACCAAACACCAAGCATCACTTTGCTTAACTCAATTTATTTTTCCCATGATACAACCTCATCTTTATAAATGGGAATGAAATCAAGGTTTTGGGAGAAGACTTACAACAATTCCAAATTTTAAAGTGCAATATTTTTTCATCTCAAAAGTCAAATCAAAACAATGTGAAGGGCTATGTGCAAAGATTTCCTTTAAATTATACTGCTTTTCCAGGTACAATGTCACTTTAAATATATGCAATATTATTCTGTGAATCATTACTTTACTAAAATCAGAGCATTGTGGTTACCTGCATGAGACAATGGCATGTTTGGGCTTATTAATATTTTCTTGTAGTGTAGTATAGTCACTCATCTGAAAAATTAAAAAGAGAGGATAAAGAAAGACTATAGGGGATTATAGAACAATACAATAAGTGACGTAGTGGGCCACATCCATGAAGGTGTTGCAAATGCTATGATGGAGAAAAAAAACTTTAAAAAAAAAGAATAAAAAATGTTGTCTGATGAATGCCAAGATCAAATGCGTAAAGCTGAGAGTTATGCGCATTCAGGGATCTTACCTTCTTAAGAATCGATATTAGACATGTCAAGTTGGACAAGGGAAAGTCTATTACAACTAAACCTTACAAGAAGGACTACAGGCCAGGAAGGAATGCTGACAATGAGAGAATCAGTTTTCCCCAAGGGAAGATCACATTAATTGGTTATCCAATACCAAATGGTCAGCCCTAAAATCATAATTACAAGTAACATTATGTAGACCTATCAGGTTATATTTATGTTCTTAAGAATTAGTATATATATACATATGCATAGAGGTGAATAAACACATTCAATGAAAACAAAGGTTATGGATTTGAAAGAGTGCAAGGTTTGATATATGGGAGGGTTTAGACAGAAGTGATGAAATCATATTATATCTCTAAAAATAAAATAAATAATCTTAAAATGATAATTGCAATTCTGTATAATTCAATAAATAATTACAAAATAATTTATAAATGCTTTATGGGTTTAGAAATGGTTCAGAATCACAGCAAGTACATATAAATGAGAGAGAAAGATAATTTGTCTTCACATGGTACAGAGAACAGGAAGCTTTGAAATTGTGGGAAGATATATAGTTAGGTAAGGCACAGATAAAAGAAACAATCTTATTTAGAAAATTCTATATCTGTTTATGTCTTTAGAAGCAAAATTAGCAGAAGATGTCAAACACATACAAAATATGCACCCCCCATGTGTGAGTATATGACAAGTATGACGTCACCAAGTCATAGGCTTGTTTACTATATAAACATCACAACACTAGGCTTTCTGACACCTTATTCTTGCCTCTGTAGATACCTATACCCAAGTAGCATGTACTCAGACACACATATCCTCAAGGAGCTAGAAATAGATCTATGATGTCATACATCTGTCCTGGTCCCTGTCTTATTCCTAAAGGATTATTTATCCTGCCACAGAGAAACATGCTCATTCACATTTACAACTGCTTTATTTAAAATATTCAAGGTATAAAAACAGCTTAGATGTCCACGACAAATAAAAGGATAATCAGACAATAATGAATGTTTACTCAATAGAATATTATTCAGCTGCAATGAAACTGACTCACAGATAAGTGTGGAAAGATCTGGAAATACAAATACATTGATTCTCAATGAAGTAACCACAGTCTCAGAAAGATAAGTGTCACATATTTCGTCTTATATATGGATTCTTGTTTAGAATGTGTGTGTGTGTGTGTGTGTGTGTGTGTGTGTGTGTGTTTAAAGTGGAATACACATAGCAGTAAGGAAATAATTAAGAGGCAATTTCAGAGTAGGATTTCAGAGGAATAGGCTATAACACAGGTGATATGAAGGGGGAGAGGGAACTAATGAATCCGAGCTGTTTAAAAGGAGTGTGGGAGCAGGATGAAGTGTAGAAGATGGTATATGGGCAGGAATCAAAAGTCCACTAAGGCTACATTTCCTAATCCTTCTAAAAGAGTTCTGCTCACTGGAGAACAGGTATCCAAACATACGAGCCTATGGAAGCTATTATTTTTCAAAGCTCCACAGCCCAAACATGAAAGCTCAACTGCCACATCACTACCTTCATGACCAAACTTATAAAATGGTAAACGATGAAAGTTCCATGCCATGCCTAAAATGCAGGAAACTGAAATTATTTCATAAATTTTGATGCAGAAGAAACTTCTTATAAATTGAATATTTCCTTATTGTATTAGTAAAAGAAAAAAATTGGAATGCATCTCTCTAGAATTGACTATTTAAACATTTAATATATATGAGAAAACTACACGGAATGATCACTAATATTTTCAATACTTTTACAGACAAGCTTTGGAAATAATAAAAAAAATAGTAAAATTTAAGTAGAGATGCAGAAAATTCAAACTATATAGCGATAGATCAGATTGTGACAGAAAAGGAAACGTTGTATGACTTTCCTTTTTTTTCTTACCAATTTTATGGTGCTTTATGTGACAGAGAACTTTAAGAGCAAGAGCAGATGAATCCCATAGAGAATAGCATATGCGAAGAAACACACACACACACACACACACACACACACACAGTTATTTCCATCAAAAACTTCTTTCCATCAAAATAATTGACATTGACTCATGCATTTTTAAACTATTCCATTTCTATTAATCATTAATGATACTATTACTTAAAGAAAAAACACAATTTGTCCTCAACTTGCAATTTCTCAGTCAGTTCAATGAACAAGCAGTGATTTCAAAACCTTACTGGTTTAGACAGATGTTGGCTTAACATTGAGTCTAAGAAAAAATTCAATATAAATAGTTGACAAGGATGCCATTATTAGGTGACATAAAATATATTTACCAATTTTGTGTTATTTATTCATATATAAATAATCACAAGTAACAAAAGGTATGGTTTTGTACTACAGTTTTGAATCATTCAATTATGATCACAGGAGTAAATATAAGGTATATTTCAGTAACAAATACAGTAATGCAGTAGTTGATAATCAGCACAGAGATTCACAGCTGGACAATATACAGAGTGTGAGAAACTATGAAATGTTCAGCACTTTCTAGGATATCTTTATCACATTCCTTCACTCAAGGTTGAGAGATCTATGTGGACAAGGAAGCAGAAAGACTATTAGAGTCAAAGAAATGCGGTAACTATTACCTCTGTGCTTGTTAGGTTTTTGGTTATTAATTCTTCCACTGATCATCTTACTATTTGGCTCCAGTTAATGGAATTTATGTAAAGTCAAATGGTGACAACTAAAAGCACAGAAGAATGGCATGGGGATTTTTGCCTTGAGTGAATATGAGGTTGCTTCATATTTGAATATAGGACATTATTCAGTTGACACAAATACAGATTAGGAAACTGCAATTTACAGAAACATCAGAGAATATGGACATACAAACTCAGAGGGACTGTGACAGCATTCACAAGCTCAAGTCAGAAGCAATCTGAGACTTACTTGTAAAGGGAAGGAAGCACAAAGTCCTATTCCTAGCAATCAAGTCTCATCAAATTAGCATAACTATGACATAAAACAGGATTATTATCAGTAAATAAGGCAATGTGGACAGGAGAGGATTCAAGAGATCTAAACCCTACACTGAAAGTCTATGATATGGAAGGAAACGTTAATTAAATAGAAACAGCTAAAGGTCAATTGAAAGCTGTTCCTAATGAATATTTTGTGACGAAACCACTAACTCTGTGCTTGTTGGGTTTTCGGTTATTAATTCTTCCACCGATTGTCTTGTTATTTGGCTGCAGTTAATGGAATTTATGTAAAGCCAAATGGTGACAGCTAAGAGCACAGAAAAATGTCATGGAGATTTTTGTCCAGAGTGAATACGAGGTTGCTTCATATTTGAATATCGGACATTATTCAGTTGACACAAATCCAGATGAGCTTTCCTTGCTTAAGGTATTAGGCCAGTAAAGGATTACTACTTACAAAATCTGAATAAAGTTGGTTTCTTAGACTAGAACATAGGGATTTAAAAACAAGTGGATGAAAGTTTCCTGTGCCAAAATCATTCTTTAATCTTTATCAATATGTTAAACATTATCTTTTCAAATACACGATATACATATGAATTTCAAAGACTCAATTGATTTTTTTTTCCAAAATAATTTTGTTTTTAGCACACAAGTGGTGTCTTTATATAATTTTTAATACTATTCACCATTTAAGACTACTGGAACTTTTCTATTAAGATAAATAATGAATGTAGCTCAACAGATTTATGACATCTAAAATGCAGATAACTTGTAGTTGTTACATTCACATTCATTTTCAAAGGAGGGCCAAGGTTTTCAGTCTGTAATCTCTTGATCCTTACAGCTGCTTAGCTCTGTCAGTCTAGCTTTCATTTGCACACTGACCTGATTTTCCTGGCGGATCATTTTTTTCCCCTAATATTAGGGTAGATCACATACCAAACTTCACCTGATTTTATTTGTACTAAAAGGAAACTATTGGATAGATGTATACAATTGTTTTATAATTTTATAATTCCCCAAATTGTCTTTATCATGATTTTCTATTTCATTACCATAAATATTTTCAAATGTAAGTTTACCTTATTAAAAGAAAAATGTGGAGAAGGAATTTCAGACCACCTTTGCTGTGTGATTTTTAATGCAGTGTTTAATGCAGTGGCTGAGCAGACAACTTTCTATTTTAATTTTCATAGAAATATGCAAATATTCTGAATTTCATTGCCCTCTAAGTTTTAAAATGATTCACTATAATCTTTAACACTGATAATAGTTCTCAGTAATGATCTATTTTAGTAAAATAATAACAATGGATCTATTAAATAGACAACATAACTCTTAAAAACTTGAATTGTGACTATGTACTTAGAGAACTCAACCCTTGGATTTGCCATCTGTTATTTACAAAATATTCAGTAATGTCCTTAGCCTCTTAGATATTTATTTTCTTATTTGAAAAAGAATCATGAGATCCAACTGATTTCATGACATCCACAGAGTTGTTTTTTTAGTGTATTTCCATGTCCTCAGAGGTTCGACAATAAATTAGTTATTATTAGTTCAAACTTTATTAATGTCCTTGTCTTCATAAGCATCTAAGAACAAGTATAATTTCATGGGTGGTAAATGACATTTAACCTTTCTACCTTCAACAAATCCAATACTATTTGACCAAGATAAGTTATTTTCAGTTCCTCTCTTCTGGAAACTCTCCAAAACATACATACATAGTCACCTTGAGAGAAAAAATTTTTTGACTCTCATTAAGTGTATTTAAGGTACTTCCCTATAAAAATTTCTCCTACCTAGTTCACACTAGCTCTTCCAAGAAACATACCTTTCAGAAAAGTCTTCAAAACTATATCTCTTTCAATGAATCAATATGAAGTTTAAAACGGTTTTCTAACCCATAAAAACAAAAGGTTGATATCTGAAATATATGCTGTGTAGCGAACAATAGATGAGAATTAGATTCATTGTTTAAATTGTTCAATATTACTATTTCAAACATAGTTTTCAAATAATGGTAGTGAATAACACAAAATACTTCATGGCATAATCATTTAAACTTAATATCATTGCTAGAAGATAATTTATAGGTAATAAACAGGAAAATTTCTTATTCTTTGGATTATATTTTAGCCTATAGAAAATCAGTATGAAACTCAATGGCCTAAAATAATTTTGCTTCCATATCTGTGATTTAATAATTCTATTTGAATCTGTGTTAGTTGTTTTATTCTGCTATTTTATTTTATTATTTAGTTATGCTTTATTATTATTTCATTGAAATCTGTTTGCTTTCTAAGGAGAGAAGGAAGGGGGGATGTAGCATATGCTGCTGTGGGATCTCAGCAAGGATGACAAGGAGACATGTTCATAGGCACAAAATGCCCTAGACAGCCCCTCATGCAACAATGCATAAAACAGTTATTTTATATATAACTAAAAATGAACTTCCACAACAGGGGGATGATCCAGGTGGGATGGAAAGTGGGAAGAACCTGCAAGAAATAGACCTAGGGAAAATTATAATCAGGACATATTATGTGAGGACAAATCTATTTTTATTAAAAGGAAAATAAATTCCATTTAATCTAGATTCACCTGAAGCAAATTCACTGAAATTGAATTAGTAGATATTTTATAATTAGTAGATACAATTTAATAAATTTCCAGAGTATTTTAAACTGTCTACTGTATTTTTGAAGTAATGATACTGGTAATCAGAAGATTTTAAAATATATTTTGTGTATTAAATTTTCTAGATAAAATGTCAACAACTGAATTTAAGGATTGTAGAATATTACAGGTGGTATGGTATGTGTGGTAGAAACATCATTTATTTTACTATTTACCAGTGACATTTTATAAATTAGACTGTGGTTCAATAATTTATTTCTTAACCTATATACTTTGAATCTACTGAAATAACTAAATTTGTTTCCACTTTCAAACAATGACTGATGTGGTTTTTGGCATTTTGTAGGGGAGAAAGACTTTTCCTAGACTACAAATCGAGCACATGATTTCTAAATACAGAGTGTAGTTTATATAAAATAATCATTACAACCTTATTAAAGATTTGAATTTCAGAACTATAAAACTTCTGTGTTATTTCTGAAGAGTACTTTAAAATATCAAGATAAGAGCAATAAAGTACCAATCATTTCCTACTATGAAACCCAAATTGTTAAGGAAAGAGTAAAATTTAAGAGAGGAAATCTGATGACAACCTGTGTCATGTAGTCTCATTTTCGTTACATATTTTCACAAATACCTCTAAGTCCCTATACTTGCTACATAATGATAAAACAAATCTTTAACATTTATAATACTTTTTACTATACATATTAATATGCTAACTCCAAGGTTACTTTATTCAAAACAAAACAAATGCAAAACCCAATAACGTAATTGGCAAAGTACTTAGGGAAAAATAAATGCAAATTGTAAGTACATAAAGCAAGACAAAAACCACCCTTATGTTGAAAGACAGAGTTTTAACTGGTCATTTGATGTGTAAAATAGGAACATGCATAATGGTAGGCTAAATTGAAGGGAAAACATTGCAGAGGCACTCTGAAAGAATTATCACAGTCTTTTTTAATTTTGAGATTATAATTTATTTATAGCTTTTCTTCTTCCCCTTCCTAACTTTACCTAACTTTTCCTAACTAACCCTCCTTGCTCTTTATAGTCATAGCCGACTTAATTGTTGTTGTATGCATATATATACATGCATTTACACATATATTCCTAAATATAAATTAAGTCCATATAACACTACTTGCACATATTTTTTCAGAGCTGACCGTTTGGCATTAGATAACCAAGTGGTTTGCTCTTTCCTGGGGAAGGCTCACTCTAATGGTCTAACCTTTCCTAGTTGCCTACCATTCTTTGTGCAGGGTTGAGGCCTTATGTACATTTCTTCCAGTTTGACCTGTTCATTGGTGTCATCTACGTTTAATGCTGGTTGGTGTTGGTGAATCTTTTTAGCGACATCATCTGACATTACTAGGAGATGAAATATCCAATTCTCTGGCTCTTTCATCTTTCACTCTCTCCTCTGCAATGCTCCTAAGCCTTGGGTATGGGAGTGTCTAACAGATATATCCATTGGTACTGGGATCCAGCATTTTGATGGTTTGTGTTTTTTCTGTAATGGTCTCCATCCGTTGAAAAGATGAAGTATTTTGATGATGGGTGAAGATACTTATATAGGGATGTAAAAACAAATGTTTATAGATTTTTAGGGACAGTTTGGGTTGTAGGTTCTCCTCCTATAGCTATATCTTCACTTGCACTAAGCACATAGGTTTCCAGTATCAGGTATAGCTTACATTTTATCAAGCAAGTCTAAGTATAGCCAGATTCAGCAAGTCAAACGTGGCATGTTTTCTCTTACTGGAGGGTCTTAGCTCAAAATCTTCAGATGTGTGTAAAAAGTAAACTAAAACAGGACCATTGACAAGATAAACGTCTTGGGGAGCAAAAAACATGGGGAAAACACGTTACAAGTGATATGATTGGAGACATGGAAAAAGAGGGGTTATTTAGGCAGGAATTTAGAGGTAAATACAAAGAAACAAGGTGGATAAAATAACATTAAGAATGTCTGAAAAATTCACAAGAAATAACTCTATTAACATTTTACCTTAAAACCTTTAGTGAACAAAATTCCACATATAAATACACATATGTCATGTTTTCAAGGTTTGTAAACCTAGTTGTCCCTTTCATTTTTATTTTATAAAAATAAACTTTAATTATTGTTTTTGTGTCTCATTATTTTGTATTTTCTTCACAACAGACTTTATTCTGATTTACTATGAATCTGTACAAATTTAGTTATAGGAGAAAGTAAAGTACAAACACAATGGCAGACAGAAGATACCCTTGTGTTTATAAAGATTTGAACAGTCTATAATTCTAGTCCCAGTGGATTCAGTGTCCTCTTCTGTCATCTGTGGGCACAAAGCTTATTTGAGGTCCACAGACATATACACAGGAATAAAATAAAATAGTGCCCAAAATGTTATACATTTTAAAATAATAATTTGGCAGTAAAAAACTACGCTCAACACGAAGTAGGATATTTGTGATTTTAAGATACTCATTAATGTCTTGTATATTTCATTTTCAAATGTCACATAGCTATTATTTTCACCTAAAAGTTCACAATAGTTCACAATAATGGTTAGAACTTAGTTTCAGTTGTGATTGAAACTTGTTTTATGACATATTGTATCTGCTAAATAACTAGATATTTATTTTTCCTACAGACACACAATGACTGTTTCTATCTTTGCTAACATCTTTTCTAGCAATTGAATACACAAGTCTTGGCCAAAAGTACTATTCTAGTCTTGGCATAAGTTAAAGACCTGAAGTTTTCATTTCCAAAATATCGTAGGGCAATGTTTATGTCTGTTGGATATTGCACAACACTTTTGAGTTTGTACATGTATATGCTTTGTCTTACATTGTGTTTGTGTCATATTTTCTCCAAAGAACTGATCTACTTAATGCTTATATTATACCTTTCAAGCAGCAATGTTTAAAACTGTTTGGTAAAAAAGTATAGTCAAAAAACTTATATTCCAACCAATAAAATCAATGGTAGTTATATTCTGAGAAATGGAGGGGGGCAAGTATTAAAGGTACCAGTCCAGTTGGGTATCCCACGTGCTCTTAAATACTTGGAAGAAAATGTGATTGCTTTATTGATTTAAAGTTTGATTATTTGTGATGATGTAGTTTGCCTTTATTCCTAAATGAAGTTTTAATGCTTAAAAGTCATATGAATTTTGACAAGTAACTTAATTGCTTTGTGCTTTAATTTTGCTTTCTTTTTCTATTATTGAAATAAAAGACTTCTTTTTTTACATAATATATCACAATTATGGTTTTCCTTCCTCCTACTCCTTCCAGGTCCTCACCACAGGTCCTCCGGTCAGTATCCACCACTCCCTTTCTGTCTTTCGTTGGAAAACCAAAGACCTGTAATGAATAATAATAAATAAAGTAATAAAGAGTAGTGAAATAAAATATAAGATAAAACAAAAGTAACTTATCAAAGTTGGAAAAGACAAATAACAAAAAGGAAAAAGAGCAGAAGAGAAGACATAAGAATCACAGGCCCACTCATTCGCACACTGAGAAGTCAGAAAAAATACACTAAACTGAAAGCCATAATATGTATGCAGAGGACTGAGTAACAGTGTGAATTCACTTCTCTCTGTTTTCTTCTTGTATATAAAATGTGAATAGATGCTTCAAGCTGCTAATGCTTTGATTTCCCTCCATGATGGAATCATTTGAAGTGTGAAGGGATTTCATATCTTGGAAGACAATTCTTGTTCTAATAATAAAACAAAATTTAATATAATAAAATATAGTAAGAAAAAACAAAAGCTAACACATTGGAATTGGACAAAAGCACAAAAACTGACAAGAAACAGATATCCTCTAGTTTACACACTCAGAAATCACTTAAAAGTGATAAAGCCATAATATATACTCAAAGGGCCTGACGCAGACCCATGTAGGCCCTGTGTGTGCGGCCTCAGTCTCTGTGAGTTCATATAAGCTTGGATCCTGTTGATTTAATGGGCCTTGTTTTCCTTGGTGTCCTCTACTCCCTCTAGTTATTACACTCTTGCTACCTCCTCTTCTGCATGCTTTCCTGAGCATGACATGGGAGAATTGACAGAGACATCCCTTTGTGACTGAGTGGAACTGGTCTCTAGCTTATTACATACTACCTGGCTGAGGGTTTCTGTATTTGTTCCCATCTGTTGTAGGAAGAAGCTTTTCTGATGAAGGCTGAGCAAGGCATTTATCTATGAATATAGCAAAGTATCTCCAGGAGTCATTTTATTGCTATGTTGTTTTTTTTTTTTCTTTAGAACAGTAGTATTTAGTTTTAGTTTAAGTCCATGGGCTGTATAGTTTCATGTTCTTGATAATAAATGAAGTGTTTGTTGAGTGTTCCGTATTGTGGAGTGGGACATAAATCAAATCAGATGTTGATTGTTTGCTTGCTCCCACAAGATTTCTGTCATCATTGCATTAGCATATGGAATTTGTGGCTGGTTTGGTATTTATATTTCTACTTTAGTAGCTTGCAAAGTACTTTTCTGTATCAAATAAAATAGTACTTAGGGTTGAGGGCACACTGTAGGTACTAGCTCAACTTCTCCTTGTTTAATGAGTTAGTGTCTCCAGCAAGGGGCCTTGCAATAAGTTTATGGAGAGCATGTTGCAATTAAATTACTGTGACGGTCTGAAAAGAAGACTGGGAGGCATTATTCATAGGTGCAAATTCTGCCAGACCTCAGCAAAGGGAACCACTATCATAGCAAGCACTATACTGGACAGTAGAATCCTGATCCTTGGATCTCAGAGGCCTTTATTAACACAGAAGCTCCTCAAGTGTCCTATTGATAGCAATTCAGATCATGAGGACGCAGCCATTTTTTTTTTTTTTTTACATAAAGTCAACACCAGCAGATAATACAAAATGCCAAGGCTTAGTCAGCCCTTCCTGCAACAATGCACAAAACAACCATTTTGAACATAACTGGAAATAATCTTCCACCACGAGAACAAACTACAGTCTAGTCAACAGACAGGGTTGTTTGGGAATAGCCTTGGGATCCCTTGGGCCAAACACTCAATTAAATTTAACCCATGTGTGTTATTAGAATCTTAATTTGGTGATAAGGTGTGGCTAGTTGGGGCTCTGTTTCTACCATAATTTGATGATTTCACTTATATTGCCTTCATATATGTCTACATATTAGGAAGATTCTAATATATTAGGTTTCTATACTATCCCTCAAATGACCTTCAATTTTAGCTATCTCTCCCCATATACCAATTTCCCATTACTTGTCCCCCACTTCCCTCCACTTCCATATTTAATCTACCCATTTTAGCCCCCATTACATAAATATCTATTCTATTTCCCTTACTTTACAAGAACTATCTGGTTGCATAGTCCCTTACTCTATAACTACCCTCTGCGGTTCTGCAGATTGTAACTTGTTTACTATTGGCTTAACAATGCATATCCACAGAAAAGCAAATGCATACCATATCTGTATTTCTAGGTCTGGGTTACCTCACCCCAAACAATTTTTTTCCTACTTGTCTTCATTTACCTGAGAATTTTACTTTTTAAAGAATCTGCTAAGTAGTATTCCACTGTGTAAATATACCACATTATCCTTATCCATTCTTGTGTTGAGTGACAGCTAGATTGTTCTCAATTCTGTAAATAATGAACAGAGCAGTATTGAACATAGTTAAGCAAGTATCTCTTTGGTAGGATGAAGCATCCTTTGAGTATATCCCCAAGAGCAGAATAACTGGATCTTGGGGTAGATCAATTCTCATCTTCCTGAGGAATTGACTGATTTCAATAGTGATTGTACAAGTTCCTACTGCCGATAGCAGTGGATCAGTGGATGAGTGTTTCCCTTACTCCACAACCTCACCAGCTTGAGCTGTTACTTGGATTACGTTTCTTAGTGATTCAGATGAGCATATATTGAAATCTCAAAGTAGGCTTGAATTACATTTTCTGGTAGTTAAGGATGTTGAACATTTCCTTAGATGTTTCTCAGCTATTTGAGTTTCTTCTGTTGAGAATTCTCTGTTTAAACTTTTACTGCATTTTCAATGTGGTTATTTGTTTTCTTGGTATCCAGTTTTTTAGTTCTTTATATAATTTGGACATTAGCTTCAATAGGATGTGTTGTTAATAAAAGTCTTTTCCCATTCTGTAGGCTGTTGCTTTGTCCAAGTAATGGCACGCTCTGTTGTGCAGAAGATTCTCAGCTTTATAACATCCCATTTATTAATGGTTGACCTTAGTGGCAGTACTAATGATGTTCTGTGCAGAAATTCATTTTTCTGTGAAAAGTTCATTGCTATTACCTACTTTCTCTTCAGTTTCAGAGTATCTAGTTTTATATTAACTTCTTTGTTTCATTTGGAATAGAGTTTTGTGATAAGTATGAATTATTTTGAATTCTATGTGAGGCCATCTAATTTGAACAGCACCATTTGTTAAAGATTCTGTCTTTTTTCTAGTGTGCATTGCTAGTTCCTTTATCAAAAATCAGATGTGCACAGTGTGTGAATCTATCTGGGTCTTCAATTCATTTCAATTGAGCTACATGTTTTTGTTTTTTTTTATTTTGGGTTTAGGTTTTTGGTTTTTGTTATTTTATTTTTTTGTTTGTGTGTTTGTGTGTGTGTATGTGTGTGTGCTAATACCATGCTGTTTTTATAATAAGAACTACAAATCTCAGTAGTACAACTTGAAGTAAGGGTTGGCAATACCTCTAGCAGTTCTCTTATAATTCAGTATCATTATACATATCCTGATATTTTGTGTGTGTGTGTGTGTGTGTGTGTGTGTGTGTGTGTGTGTTTTTCCTTGTGAAGTTAAAAGTTGTCGTTTGAATATCTGTGAAGAATTTAGTTATAATTCTGACGGGTAATGCATTGAATCTGTAGGAAAGAAGCAGGTTTTTCTAAAGGGAGAGGAAACATTCCATTCTTCAGAAAAGCTTGTTAAGTTCAGGAACTAAACAATTCAAAAACCTTCAGTTTATCTATTAAACTGACTAGGTAAACAAATTTCATCCTTTTTAAATATATATTATCTACAGCACTGTCAAGATAAACTCTCCTCCAAGCTAAGCTATCTAGAAGATGCTCAGTGCCCCTTGAGTTACATGGAAAAATCAGAGACTGGTGAGCTATGTAGGAGAGTGTCAGTTCATCTAAACTGCCTGAGCCTGTCTCTAACCTGTTGTGATGATGGCAAGTTGTATGGTAAACTGTAGGATTCCAGTTTTCCTGAACTTTCATCAGTTTTGTGTGGGTTTCAAAATTTTTTTGTTTATTTGTTTGTTTGTTTGTTGTGATGGATCTTTCTTTGAGTTATTTCTGTTCCTTTAAGTCTTCACACATATTCCTATAAGAAACTCCAGTTAAATATCCAATGTCATCAAGTGTGATTGGAATTTGGTGGTATTCCTATTCTCATCTGTTACTGACTCCCTATTTGGGGTGAGTAGATCTATATGTTCACATATCTGCAGGAATAGGGTCACACAAAAGGGAATCACTGAAGGATTGTATACTTCAGCTTGGCCTTTGGGTGTCCACTGGGGACTGCTGTGCTTACCTCAGCTGATATGTGAAGAACCACCCCAAACATAGACTGAAACTTTGGGCATCAGCTCAAATCAAAAGACATTAAAGTCATAAAGCTTTTTGCTCTTTTACTCACTTGGCCTTCACTCTTCCTGCTGCACTCATATACCCTGATGCTGCAAGTACTGCTTTCTTTGCTGGTGTTAGAGCTAGCTTCTTTATACTTCTGCTGTGTACTGAAAATACTCAACTCTCTAGGAATCATCCAGGGCTTTGACACCAAATTGAAACTGCTGAGACACCCAATCTTTCTGATCAACTGCTGGGATCTTATCTTCTCTGTTATTTGTTGGAATACTCTGGCCCTCTTATAAAACCCTTCTAATAAGTCCCTGTTTAATTTATATATGTCTACTCACTAGGTTTTTCTGAGAACGCAGACTAATACACATATTTAAAGAAACTACAATAAAACACACTTATCCTAACAGTCATTACAATGGAAAATTTAAAACTTATTGTTTTGTTTTCAATACATTAACCAAATATTTAATTTGATTACTGATAATTTTGAACTCTGAATATAAGGTAGTAATCATTAACATAGATTTTCAACTTTTCAATATCATAGAATCAACTAAAAACATGCCTCTGTGCATGTCTGAGGGAGTCTACATCAATAAGATTGGAGTCTGAGTTTGATTATGCGTAATTTATCAATATTAGGGTGAGATGGACAGGCTCTATTTATCTATGTGTGGAATCATTTCATAGAGTTGAGTCTTAGATTGGATGAAAAAAGGGAAATTAGCATTCTTAACTTCACTGAAAGATGATTCTGGTCATTCAAGCTTCTGTCTCCATGAATCCCCTGTCATATGGGATGAAATCCTTGAACTCCATGGCAAAATAAAACTTTTCCTTAAGTAGCTTTTGTAAGATATTTTTCATTTATCAAGGAGATGCAATAATACACGTGTAGTAATAATATTTAGAAAGTTCAATACATAAAAACTATAATCAAATAAACTAGTAATAATGTGTGTCAACTTTAATGTATACTTCAACTACAATTTAAATATCTCATTTCATCAATCCTGAATACTTATATATACTTTTTCAATAGTTAAACCATATAAATTTGGCACAGCTTCATTATTCATATGTATATACATCTCATAAATATTATTTTGGTCATTCTCATTTCAGTAAAGTGAACATAGATATTCACTTTATTATTATATTATCTTTAAAATTCCTTAATGATCATTTGTGAAATGTTTCTTGCTAAGCCAGAGTATATTAAATTTTATACTATAGATGATTGAATTCATAGAAAGCATATTGATATCAAAATAATTAGTAAGTATATTCAGCAGAGTAATCATGTCCTCTATTAATACAGTAAAACTTGGCCATATTTTGTCCAGAATTCTCTTGAGAACTATTGACAGAGGTATCTTTCTTTTCAGTGGTATATTCACTGATAAATTATCCTTGCTTCAATAAATATTCTTCCACCCACACTTAGTCAAAAAATTCCTATTCAAACACAGTTTTATCCTTTTAAAATACTGACAAATACGATTGCTGTCTTTCTTAAATGTTCTCCTTGACATTCTGACTAATATAACTATTGAGCACTTTTCGTGTCCTCTCATAAATGTCACTCTAGTCATTTTTCACCATTCATTTAAGGAACTCTGTTTTTGTTCTGTAATCTACAACAAGCTTCTCTAGTGATTATTATTTTGTTAAACTGCATTGTTTGTACAAAAATCTGCATAATTTTACTGTAATTAAAGTAAGAAATTCAGAGCACCACAGATGATAATAGAAAAGCAATAATTTCCACTGTTCAGGCGGTGATACTAATAAGCATCAAATGATATGTGATTATAAAGACATATTTTCAAAGGTAAGTGGTCCTTTTTAACTCTAACCCAAGAAAAATTATGCGTAATTAAATTAAATATATTAAGTACATAATTAACCAATTTTCATCCTCTGTGTTTTGATGTAACTGGGTACTAAATAAAGATACATTACAGGAACATTTTATGAGATATCACTTTAGATGAACACTAATTAAAAGTAAGGAATAGTTTAATGAAGTTATATTGAAAATTTACAGGATCATGTTAAGTGCTAGAAATACTATTTTATTTTGTTATATCACTTTCAGGTTAAGAAAAAGATTATCCAAGTAGGACTTTGGTCATATTTCACAGTGCTCCATATTAATTTTGTTTTTATATCTGTAATGTTATTGTTTTGTCAGATATTATGATGTTTATATTCTCGGCCACTACTCAGTGCCTGCAACATTCCTATAGTACAAAACGAATTCATAAAAATGCATCAAAGAATGAAGCTTTGTAACCAGTATAAATTAATCAATATGATTTTTTTTGTGGGGGTTGGATTTTATTAACATTTTTCCACAGGAAAAGTACATTAATAATATGTCCCTAAAGTGAATTTTTGAATAGCTTTCTATTAACTGTGCTCTTAGACACTATGGTTGACTTAAATTATATTTTGTATCATTTTTAAAGAACTGTGTGATCTGTGCTCTGATTTTTAGTTCTCACTGTGTAAAGTGCTTTGCATAGAAAATATGAATGCATGAAAGTATGACGTTCATATATCCTGCATCTCTAGTAATTGCTCTATAAGACAAGGACATGAGTTTCTTGGGAGTTCTAGACAGCTACTCTAGCCAATAGGTGATCTGGAGGATCAGTAGAGACTCTGTCTCACAAATTTTGGATGATTAGTATTGTAGGACATTCTATATTATTATATTATCTACATATGCACACCTAGGCAATTTTTATATATGCTCCTTATGTTTAAATAGCTTTATAAATAATGAAATTAATGCTATCACCCTATGACTTAATTATAGAATTTGTTCTCCATAGAATTCATTCAGACTGGCTGGAATGGTGGCTCAGTTCTAATGAGTGCTTCTTGTTCATTCAGCAAACTCAAATTTCATTCCCAATATGAACATGGGACAGCTCACAGTTAATAAAAACCAACGTTTTCATTGCTGTCTCAAGTCTTACAGAAAGTGTTCTGAGCATTGCTTGAATACCAGACCCTTTCATACCACATCCATTGACCAGCCTCTTTCTTCTGGAAAATAACCACAACCTACTTAACTGTGCAATAATATTACCATGGATGCTATATTATGCATCTGAGTAGCTACGTGACTCATTCAGAACAATAATTCTGTAAAAATGAAACTATTCATTTCATTCTTCTCCTGAATATATATCCCTTTAGTTATTTTTGAAAACGGGAAACCCTACTGTAATAGACTCTTTACCACATCATTTTTATCTTCTGCTTTTACTTACCTTTATTTTTCCTATTTCATTCAGTTTATGTTGCACTTCTTATTTCCCACTGCAGACATTAACGAAGTTTCCCCATCCAGACCTCTAAACTATCATTCTTTTGGCATGACTTTCTCTATAAGCTTCTACCTTGTATAGTCATTCACACTTCTCTGTATTTCGCCTGGTAAGTATGTCAGAAAGTTAAGACTAAAATATCCACTTATTATCATAAACAATTATACTTTGAGTATAAAATACATCTAAAAATTTAAAATTTACCATTTTAAAATATTTCAAACAAAATGAATTTTTTTGACAATGAAAAATTTCATGTATAACAAATTTGGTTGATATAAAAATCATGAAATATTTTCATTGTCAAAAAATTTATTTCTTTTCTTTGAATTTTTTAAAATGATAAAATATTTCAAAAGACTTTAAATGTATTTAATGTGTTTAAATGAATATCTAGATCTATCTAGAACATTATATCCAAATATTCTAAGCTTATCACACATTTACAGTTTGTGTATCTGGTAATATCTGTCCATATGTACTGAATCAGCAGATAATGGGAAAAGAATACTAAAACTCCATAAAGTTAAAAGCAAATATTGTGCCCATGACACTGAACCTTTCTCATGATTGTATGGAAATTTACTGCAGCCTCACATGACCTTCTTCATTGACCTTTCTGTCCCCAGGCCCAAAGTTATGCCTTTAGCAAAACTGCAAATTTTCTTGGTAGGTTGCAAACTTTACATACATTCATAATATATTTTAATTTTTTAATCCTCTATGCCCAGGGTCCAGACAATATCTGGACTGTAGTAACAAGCATGTATGCAATAAATAATAAATATTCTAAGTTGCTTTAAATATTCATTACACAGTTTTTAAATATTATTTTTTTCTGTTTCTTGTGTAATAAAGCTATACTCTTTTGAAATAGTGATTTGTTTTTAAGCTGTCATAATTTGTAATGTAAATTTTCAGGGGAAGTGATTTTTTTATAGGGTGCCTCATTGCTTTGTATATCAGAAACATGTATAAAATACCACTATTTACAAGTTTCTACTTTTGATTTAATTGTCTATTCCTCATGAGAAGAAACAGTCATTTCAGACACAAGCATTCTGATAAGTTTTTAATTAGAAGCTACTTGTTTCACCACAGAATTTAGTTTCATAATATTTATACGTTGATGTTTGCTAAAAGTCCAAACCATGAAGTCAGTGTAATGGTTGTCTCAAGTGATCACTTTCTACTGTCGTTTTGAATGTTTACCATTATGCTGGTTTCTTCTTGCATGAGAAATAACATCCAACCAAGCTGAGTATCCAGTGTCAGCTGAAATACAGAATATGGCTTTTATAATAAAAAATGTGGTTCACTTTGGAGTTGAGCACGCATTTTCCAAACTCTATTATTTTTTTTTCCATTTGATATTTGTTTTGCTGTAGAAGCAATTCTGCTGAGAATTACATTTTAAAATAAGAGCAGCCTTTTATGCACTGTCTTCTGCTATTCATTCACCTCTCTGAATTACCAGAACCAAAGAAAATTTTCCTGTTATGCCACACACAGACACCAGGACCTCAGAATCCTGTCCTACCAACAGATATGTCCTGCCAAGCAACAGTCTTCACTCATCTTACTGTCTTAACCCCAACACTGGAAATTCCGCATTCATTTCCAAAAGAATTCCTTTGAGCGACTACTTACTTTCTAAATAAACTCATACATGTGGATTTGTAAGTATTTGATGCATTGCAACATCACTGTGCTAACAATCTCATTGAATATTTATGATTTACAGTATGGATGGAGAAATATCATTCATTTCTATAAAGGAAAAAAATAAGAAAATAATATTTGTCCAGTTTTGAATGACAGAAATCTACAAAGGAAGTTTATGTCACGTGTTTTACACACACACACACACACACACACACACACACACACACACAAAGCAACTGTGTGAATTAGGATATATGCCAGTGGGCTAGTCTCTAGAGATTATTTAACAAATATACATACGTATGAAAAATTTGGCTATACACCTTAAATGCATATAATTTTTGTTTGACAGTATGCCTGTACAAAATAAAAAAAAAAAAAAGGAAAGAAAGAAAACTCTCTTTAGGAAAATAATTTATTGGTATCCATTTTATACCATTTTATTGCAGAATTATGAACACATTTCCTTATGTTTGCAAGTAAAACATAAAAGTATTTTGGTAAAATAAAATTACTATTACTTGAATGGATTAGTGGGGTTTCAACACAAATGTCCTGGAACTGGCAACCACAACAAGCTGTTATATGGCTCTAGAACCCATATAACAATTAAAATGGTGAAGTCAGAGAACACAATTTAATTAATGGTCACATTTGAATATAAACATATACAGAAATCCAACAACTGAATATATATATATATATATATATATATATATATATATATATATATATATTCAGGTTGAAATAGAAGAGGGACTAGTGTAGGGCACAAAAAAGTGCATAATTAATAAATTTGCTACTTGGTCATTACTCAGTTCTGGTTCTGTGAGTTGGGCCAAAGAAATCCATTATCTCTCAAACAACCTTATAATCATAAAACAATGATACCAAAAGACTCATTATCCCAGATGATTCCCTAACACTGGGGGGTAGCCTGTCTTTGGAAACTCAGCAGTTTCTAAAATCCAAGGTGACAATGCAGGTTTAGACAATGACTGGGAGCTATTAGGTATAATGCTGACAGTGAGATGCCTCAATTACTTTTATCTTTGTGTCTTCAGGCATGAAACGGAATGAGATTGGTTAGGTCTTCCTACTTTGTGGAAGGACATCCCTTGAGTGATTAACTTCCAAAGATAAGCAAGTGACCTGAAGTAAAGGAGACAGATACCAAATGAAGTCACAGATGCCAGACTTTCTGCCTCGTTTTAGTTATCCCATGAGACTGTGTAGTAATTGAATGGAGTTACTAAGTGCTTATTATTTATAGATGCAAATGTACAAACATATCATCCTCTGAACATTTGATTTGTAAATGTACTTCAACAAACCCATTCATGTGTTTCAGTTGAACTGACTGGAATTATTAGCTGAAGCATATTACTTTCAATGTAGTATATTACTGACCTTATTGAGAGACTCTGAAAAAACACCACTGATCAGTAGGAGATTAACAAACTTGTGGTTTGAGTCTTCCTTGAAAATAGAATATTTTTGAAGAATTTAATATAAGAATTTAATGAATGGGGTTTATTAATGTTGTCTTTAAATATTATGTCAAGAAGTCTATTAATAAACTGACAGACAGATGATGGAACAGTGAAATTTAGTGTGCTTAGTCTAAAAATGCCAGATTGGTAACTCTGGATGGATGTAATCTGATAGCACAAAGCTCTGGTCTCAGTTCTGTTGATCTTGATCTCTGGGACAGAACTTGAACCAACCAGACACATCCTCCTGACCTGACTGGTAGAAACTGCTTAACTGAAAATTGTTTACACAGAAGTTTAGACAAACTCCTCAGATGTACTGTACAGTTTGTTCTACCTTTTCTGGAAAATTTCATCTTAATGAAAATATCATCTTAATGAATAAGAACTTCTCCAATATAGAGACCCCTTGTGCCCCCAGAACATCCTTTAGCACACTATCATATGCTGCTGTATTACTGCCCAGACTGATGTCTCCTTGTAGACTACTCAATACACTGTACTTCCTTCTCTCATCTATGTGAGAGTTATTGACATCTCACCAATAGCCTTCTCATAATCATCATCCACAACCAATATTACATATCCAAATTACTGTTTATTGATTACATTTCACATTCCCATTTAGGTTCATCTACTCTTCTTAGTTTGAAATATAGGGACCATTTTATCTTACTATTTCTCATATTTTTGTGTTTTAAAACATAGTTTTGCTGTATAGCCAAGTCTGGCCTAAATGTCTGTATAGTCAGGGTAGGCAGAAATTCATGTCATCCTCCTATCATATATATATATATATATATATATATATATATATATATACACACACACACACACACACACACAATAAAGGTATGTGCAATCACTCCAAAACTAGAATGCTATGGATCAGAACAGGAGAGGTGGGAATTTCATGATTGGCTCAGGGAATTGTGACAAACTTAAGCTCTTAAATGTGAAGTAGATGGACTAGATAATGTCAAATCCCTGTGGGTTAGTAGAGGGCAGCCTGAATTAGAAAATGGTTCTGTTCACATTGGAAACAATACTTTGTTTTTATCATTCATCTTATCCTGAGACCCATACTGTAGAACAATAGGAATCTCAAAACATTAGATATGTGTGTGTGTTTTTGTGTGTGTGTGTGTGTGTGTGTGTGTGTGTGATACTCACTTTCAGTGAAGTTGCTATAATCAAAGTCATTGTTCAATTCCATTTAATACCTTTCAAAGAGGGTTATTATTTAAGTGGTACAATATGCCAAAACATTAACAAATTAAAACATGAAGGGATTTGGCATTCTAGTAAGAGAAGTGTTTTAGGTGTTTGGAAATGTTAACTAATCCGACTCCGCATTTGAAACGAGGAAGAATAGCACTTTAAGAATTTAAAAGTAGCCTGTGTAATTGGTATGATATAAAAGTAGATATTTCATAATGGTAAAGCTTGGGAAATATCTAAATAATAGAGTGAAGGTGAAATGAAGCTTCTGAGCTAATGAGAGACGGCTCCTCCAATAAAGGCATTTACCCACAAAACTCAAGACCTGAGTTCATTCCACAGAATTCACCTGGTTAAAGAAGAGAACTACTTCCAGCAAGTCATGCTCAATCTTCAGAGTGTTTCTAATAACACACACACACACACACACACACATAAACAAACACAAATTAAAAACTAACAGAATAAAACTTTATTTAGATAGGAAAGTGTAAAATTTACAGTGGAATAATAACATTACAGAATTAGTGTATATAACCAAAGTCACGTAAGTTCCCAGTTACCTGAAAAGTCTTAGGCCAGACATTTTACAAACATTTTTTTAAGGATTATGAAATGTACTGAATTATGACTAATAGGGATTTATGCTTTATTTATGAAGAGAGAAAATTTTCAAAGTGCACAGGATTGTTTTCACAACATTGAGAAAATAATTATCAAGACTGAGCATCTGTGGTGTAAGACAATATACCTGTGAGATGCAGAATTTGATGCTAGATTTCTCTGCAGTCCTGGGTAAAACTCAATGCTTTGTCCGTGCTAGAAAAGTGTTTGAGCCCTAGGCTACATACCATGCCTTATTTATCCATAGCTGAATTTTTACCAGATTTAGGCTTTCATTCATGTTCAAAGGCTTTTTATTCTTTTGCCAGTTCAATCTGTAGTCTTAGTCCCAGAGCCTGAGCATTTTGGTCTCCATATAATCTAAAATGTTTAAGCCTAGAACTAGAAGGCTTCAGCCTCCATACAAATCTAGAATATTTAAATCTCTATTAAATCTAATCAACCTCAGAAACTTACTACTCACTGAACCACCTGACTACCTCTTTCTGAACTCAGAGCTGGACTGATCTACTCACTCTTCTGGCTCACTGTTCTGGCTCAAACTCTTCTTCCAGCTCACGGTTTCAAGCTGACCTTCTGAGCCAGCTGACTGTTTCTGACTGAACTCTTCTGATTCTGGAAGACTCTGGATGATTCTCATATCTTCTCTCACTGAATTACTCAGCTGAGCTTCAAACTGACTCACTCTTCCTTTTTGATACTGACTTCTTCTGCCGAACTGCCTCTGTGTCTCATCCTCAGACCTCTCAGACTGCTTCTGTGTCTTTTATCCTTTGTGTCTTATCCTCTCTCTCTGAGATGAGAGACCGATTTTCTATTGTGAAAACTGAACATGTTCTCACTCTAACTCACTTTGTCAGTTCTTCTGATTTGTCACTTTGCTTGCATTCACTCTCACTCATGTCAGATGTCACTTCCTGTCTAACACTGAATCTGTCTGAGCTCTGCTTCTGTCTTGTGTTATCACTGCCTTCTGAATACTGCAATTAAAGGTGTGTACTAACATTCTTTCTATATTCCATTCATACTACACAGGCCTCTGAGTGGAATCCCTTCATATAGACCCCTGGATGTGATTCCTTTACATAGGCCCTAGAATATCATTCTTTCATACAGATTCTTGGATTTGATGGTGTCACATAGACCCTTTGGTTTTATTAAATGAGTAAATATTCCTCTACATTTATGAATGTCCTTTAAATGACAAGTAATCAGCTTTTCTATTAAATTATGTACTGAGCTTAATAGCAGAGTTATTATAGCTGCATACCCATACAAATGGGTCTATCCAGGGTAGAAGGGAGATGGGGCAACCTGGGAGGAGTTGAGGGAGGGGAGGAGGGTTGTTAAGATTGTATTATAATAGAGAAGAAACAAATAATTAAAGTAATAAAAGAACTAAGTTAACTAAAGTGTATATATGAATGGCATTCACAAAATGTGTGGGTGTTTTTTAATGTCATAAAAACACTATAGATAAGCAGTAGAAATACAAATGTTCTCATACAATTTAAAAGAGAAATATTTGATTCCCAGAAAAATACACAAATTTATTCTAAATATTTAATAAAGATGACAGGATGCAATTGGGATAAAATACACATTATTTTAGGTACAATGAAGTGTTTAGCAAACAGAATCTAAAATAGGAGTCTTGTAATTATACTTGTCTTATATTGTATACCCTTGTCAGTTTGGTAGTAGCTAACTAAAGAGAAAATATCACATTTTTTAAGAGAATACATTTTGAATAAAATAAACATGTTAACAGTCAGAAACTTATTCTTTGTTAGGCATAGTTATGTGTCATTTCAATAGTAAGTTCGTCTGTAAGGAAAAATAAAATATATATATATTATATCAAAATAGGTAATTCTAGCCACTGTATTTCTAAAATATAAATGATTAATTATTAAAATAAGAATCAGATACAATTTTCTTTCAAATAAGCTAACATGAGATGATTTTGAAAATATAAATTGGATAAATTTTAGAAAAAACAATCAACCAGGTTCACTCATTTATAATAAAATTTGCAACCGCATTTAAATTAAGATGCTGATAACTGGATTAATATCTACTATGTTTGTTGATACTTTTTTATGGTTTGCTTGTAGTTATTTATAAGTTCTTTATTGCTTTCATCTGTGCATGTGTTTTTTATCAGTGCTGGGATCAAGGCATTTCCCAGGCTCTGCAAGACCTCTAACATGGCAACTTACTGATTATAAGTACATTTTGAAGATCTCCAGGAGGCTATCTTAAAGAAGGAGTTGTATGAAGAATCATGACTGAGGTAAGCATGTATCTCATTTTCAGGTATATTTTTCTTAATTTGGTCACAGGCCTAGCCTCTAAGAATCTACTAGGTTAGGAAATAAACCCAAGAATTGACTGATGCCATTACATGAAATCAAAGTCTTCTGCAAACAAAGAAAACAGCTGAATGAGGAGACATCTACATAACAGAAGAAAATGTTACTAACTATAGAACTGACCAATAACTTATACTAAAACATATACATATATGCAAGAAAGGGATGGCAAAGTGGCTCAGATCGTAAAGGTACTTGCCTTCAAAGCTGATTTCTTGACCTCAATTTGATCACTAACTACAGAAGTTATACTCAGAATTCCACAAGTGTCCATGACGTGTGGGTGTGTACTTCCCCAAAACCCAAACAAATAATAAATAAATAGATAAATAATAAAATGTTTAAATAAGATTTAAAAACATATAAAGTAAATACACAAAATCCACTCTATCACTTATATATGGTACAATAATATGAGCAGACAGTTCTATAAAGTTGAATAATCAATGGGCAATACATAAAGAAAACATTTACTATCAATGGCCATGAAGAAAATGCAAGTTAAAAAGAACACTGAAATTTGTCGCAGCCCCATCAGAATTGGTATTATCAAAAAAGAAAATAATGTCCAATGCTGAGGAGGATGTAAGGAGAGGAATTAAGTGTTGCTGGACCTAAATGAGCTAAATGAGTCCAACCATTATAGAATTGGTATAGGAGTTCCTCAACAGCATAAACATGTGATTTACATGTGACTCAGCTATACCACTTCTATGTAGATACATGAAAGTGTTAAATTAATGTTCAATCGCTTAATAAGAGTCCATTGTTGAATTTTCCAATGCTCTTTATTAATTACAAGCCATGTCAAATCTCAGGGAATTCAATACCCGGGCAGCTAGGCAGAGACTTCATTCCATCCTCCTCTCTTGCTTCTCTCCCTTCAATCCTTTCTCTTCTATCCTCCTCCTGCCTGCTTCTGCCTTAGACCCTTTAAACTTTTCCCCAGCTCCTTCTCCACATCCAGACCTTCATTACAACACAATAGTACTCGGCTGGGGGTGATCAGAGTCTTCTTGATCACCTGCCCTGCAGACCTTTGATCCTGATCTGTCACATTCAGCTGTAAACAGTTAGTCTGATCTGTGGAGATGTCAGCAGGGCTAGCACTAGGGTGTGAAGCAAGGCCTACACCTGCTGCAAGGCATCAGGCTTCACCTCTACAAGGCATCAAAGCCCTTTTACAAACCAAAACAGCACACAGGAGTAAAATATCCCACAACATGAAGGATTCTCAGTTAATATCAGACAGGACTACTTACAATTCTATTTTAAACCACAACATTCACAAGAACTTATCGAAGTGTCCATCAACAGATGAATGGGTAAATCAAATGTGACATATATACACATTCAGCCATAAAAAAATGAATTTATATATTTAACAGTAAAATGGATACAAATAGAGATGAGCATATTAAATGAAATACGATTGAGAAGACAAATAATTCTATTTCCTTTCATTTGTGGGTACTAAAGTTCATGCACCTGCAATATAAATGAAGTGAAAGAGAAAGTCTGATCATCTCGAGGAAGTCAGGGATACAGTGGGAGTAAGAACAGTGTAATGGCAGGGCCACAGTAATAGAGATTGTCAACAGACTTGTCCTTGTGTAACTCATCACAATGTACTGTGAATGAATGCCTACAGAAGTATTATAAAAACTGAAGGTACCTACATGAGATCTTTAATTCTATATTAATATTTAGACTTTTATATTTTCAGAATGATGCTATATTTTCAATAAATATATCCAACTGCCTCAGACACTACTATGCACAAAATTACTTGGTAATTAATAATTATTGAAAATTCTATTTAATGTAAATTACTCGAACTTCTATTAGTTGATACGTATATCCAATAAGAAAATATTTTAACATATTCTTGCAGTACAAACTTTTCTCTTATAGTTCTTTGGGTTTTGATTTGATAAATTATATTTTAACTTTAACAGTGGAGCATATGCACAGAGGTGCACACATGTATAAGAAACTGTATTTTCTTGTGAGTTTGAACAAAGTTTATTGAAAGGCTGAAATTAGTTGAGATTGTAGTTTCTATAGGAAAATGATCCTAGTTAATTAAATTTGTAGCCAGTTAAAAATGTTTGAAGTATCATTTTCATGCTGCATTTCATTTATCAAATATGAAAAACTTGTCTGTTCCCCTAGTAAGTATTCATTTTCATTGACATAAACATTTATCTATTAGAACCTTATATTTTTCCTGCTATAACTATATCCATGTAGTATGAATGGTTCAGAAGTTAATGCTCCAAGACATTCTGCCACCTGAATTTCTACACAGTACAGATCCCTGTCTCACAGTTTCAATGTTATACTTACAACTCTATTCACTTTAAATTCTCTTTCCTGACTAAAGACCATGTGTGAACTTCACACTGAGCACAGCTTTCTTCTTACTCCTTAGAAACACATATTCTGCATAAAGTCCACAGATGTGATGAAGCACATTCGTCATGGTTTCTGTTGTTACAGTTCATCACTTCTGCTGATTTATGTCAAATATTTTTAAGTGTTCCGTCTTTATTTAAACTTACTGTTACTTAAACATGTTTGAGGTAATGGAAATTAATTCCATTTAAGATCTTCTGCAATGGAAAATAAAGATGCTTGTTGTTGGGTCTAAGGGTAGAGTTCAATTGACACAGCAATTGTCCAGTATGCATGAGACAATAGGCTGCTCTTGGAAAAATCAGGGGATAACAGGGCTGTCTGATTTCATAGCACTTAGAAGGTTGAGTTAGGAAGGTAAGCAGTTCAAGGCCTCAACTGCATAGTGTGACAGCAGCTATCTTTTGATACATTAAATACTGTCTAAAAATATCTCTGCTATCCCTCATTTTATTTTGACCAATCTTGAATAGAAAGTGATTTGAAAATAAGTATTATTTAGGCTTACCCTGCTTGAATAAGTTCATGAATTATCCCTTTGTTAAGCATTGACATAAGAATCAAAACCATAAAAATCTAAACTTAATTTATTTTCTACAGAACAGTGGACTTGAATTACACTGAATTAGCTTACATTTTATTAGAAATGGTGACAAAACTACTTTTTTGCTTAAAATTATTTTATGTAAGATGGGTACAGAAAGCAAGTTATGTTTTGTTTCCTGTGTACAAGTCTGTATAAAGTTATCCTGAAAAAACATAAAAGTAAAATGTGAATAAATACATCAATATAGACCAGAAATGATCAGTACATCCAATTCGTAACTTGACTCTTCTAGTTTTTCTTTTCTCAGTGCTAGGAGCTCTTCAAGCACTCCGAGGACTTAGCAATTCTATTTTGGTTGAGATGTAGTATCCATGTTTAGGAAAAACAGAATGTAATGCATTCATCGGGTTACATTAATTGTAATAGCACTTCTTAAATTTGTAAGATTACCACACTGGTGTGCCAAAATATATCGTGAGAGAGGTGATGAGGAGAAGGAGCAATTCTGTGTATTCTTCTTGGGAGTACAAATTAGAGCAGACATTATTGAGGACAGTCTGGTGGTGCCTTAAAAAGTAGAGATTTGATTCCCACGTTTTCCGACATTGTAATTACTGGATATAAACATACTCATTAATCCAAGATGTGGAAGACATCGTGTCTGTGCATTCACATTCTTTGTATCATTGTTACCAATATCCAGGAACTGGAAATACCATTACTGTCTTTCAAATGATGAATGGATAAAGGAAAAGTGGTAATAAACAATGGAATAATATTACTCACAGAATAAAAAAAATTCTGCCACTTAAAACAGCATACTTGGAACCAGAAACCATTCTATTAAATAATCAAGGAAAAGAAACATAAAAGCCACCTGATTTCACTTAAAAATGAAGTAAAAAAAGTTGATGCATTATAATATGAGAGCAGAATAGTTACCATATGCCAGAGACAGTAGAGGAAAGAATGAGAACATCTGATCAGGGAGTACTAAGAGGTACAGTGAAGAGAGTGGTTATAAATTTTACAAAATAGCCGCCCTGTAAAGTAAGGCGGCTAGGGAAAATGGTAAGGTGCTATTGGTTTCAAACTCTAAACAGCAAATATTTTTAATATTTTCACCAACAGGAAAAAAGAAAAGTTTCATAAAATAGATATTCACACTGCTTTTGGTATCATACTTCACACTTATGTATATATCCATCAATACTTTGTTACTGTTTCATAAATAGCTAAAACACTTTATTCCAATAAAACAAAGGCTTTATTTCTCTTTTTAATAAAGGAAGGACAAATTCTTTCAGTCTTGTCTATCACGTACTGCTTTGATTTTTTTTTTTTTTTTTTTTACAGGGTTTCTTTGTTGTAACTCTGACTGTCCTAGAAATCACTCTAATTCAGAAAATCCCACTTGCCTCTGCCTCCTGAGGGCTGGGATTAACAGTGTGTGCCACTACTACCCAGCTGTCTGTTCTGAATATTTTTAATATTTGAAATACTGAGAGAAATTCATAAAATTATTGAATGAAATAAAACCAACACTACCAGAAAATTATCTCAGACTTTAAAACTTCTTTTCCACATTTCAGTCTCTGTGTTTTTTGCTCAGATATGCTTCTCAAGATTTAGAAGTTCTAGAAATAGACTTCAGTTAATAGACCCCCAGCTAATGAAACTTCAGAAATGGCTCATTCCAAAACACTGATGGCTGAAATTCAAAATATACATGAATTTGGTTGGACTCAAACCAAACCACAGTACAAGATAAACTTTATTTCATGAAATACCTTTTAAAATATGTTAAGGACATCCATTTGGTTTCTCTAAACTGCCTTTGCCTTAGAGGCAATGTCTTAGTATTAAAGTATAATTCATAATACAGGAAGAAAGTTGGGGATTTTGAAGTGTTCCACCATGAAGCCATGTTTGCATATTTTCATCTCAGCACATAAATCATTTGCAAGAAGCTGTAAGTAAAAGAATACCCCAAGTATGTTAAGCCTGAAGAAAATATAATTTTTTGAGAAAATGGTTCATTTTTAAATTTAGGCTCTTTCCAAATACATTGCAAGTAATCCTGAGTTTCTTAATGTAAATGATAATGAAAATCTTTGCTCTAGCTTCAGTTCCAAAATTTAGTACTCAGTATTATTATTGTAATAAATATAACTAGGACAAGTACATGCATTGTGTATATTTTAGGATATCACAAATAAAATAAATCTCTATGTAGAATATTTTACTTTAGGGCACTACTAATGTTTGAAGAGATAAATATGTTTACATTGCTTTAAATATAATACATATAAAATATAACACCTTATATTATACATATGTATATATGAAATTATTACACAGGACCACATAAATAAATATCCCTAGTTTTATGCTTATGGTTATGTATATAATTGTGTGTGCATGTTTGGATGTGCTCATGTATTTGAGAGTGAATTAGACAACCTAAGATTGGTCCATGAACTCTGGGAATCTACCTGTTTCCATATTTCCACTACTGGGACTACAAGGGCCACCATGTCTGAACTTACTTTTTCTTTTCTATACTCCATTTTTATGTGAGTTATGTGGATGTGTCTTCCTGCCATAATGAAAATAGTTTATCAAGTAAAGTATAGCCCCAGCAGCAATCTATATGTTTTTTTTAATATTCTTCTGTTTCAGTTAAATGAATTTAAACTTGAAAATACATACAAATCAAATATTAAATGCAAATCAGAAATTTGTAATGAGAATATTAATATTGTGATGATTTTATTCAATATGTACTTCTTATGTGCATTTAAAAATAGCCCCTAGTAATTATATGTTACATCTTAAAAGTTTTCTCTCATGAAAAACATTTATTTCAATTTCAACTACCATTTTGAAATAAATGTGTTCCTCATCATAAATTGAATATATGCTACTTAACAGAATATGAATCCCACTTTTCTATGTTGTAAAAGTCATTGTTCTCTCTACATTACTAGTTACTCTACTAATGTATAATACACAGAGAAAATCTACATCTTTTAGGCTACTATTAATAAAACAATTAATCAGGATGTACTCAAGCTAACCAGATTATTTCTGTTTGTAATGGCATTTTTAGGAATTTTTGTCCCACTAGTAATTTGAGTTTGATTTTATTTTAAAAGAAATAACTGAAAAGAGAGAAGGGGTCGAGAATGAGGAGGAATAGAAAGTGTATTGGATGGGAAACTCAGTTTAAACCGTCTTTCTTGTCACTAACTAGGATGAAAAAAGAAGCTTCTGTTCTCTCCTGGTTGTGTTTAGAGTATTTGTCAACACACTTCTCTCAGCAATTTCAGGCAAAAAGCACAGGGAGTTCTCCCAGATTTGCATAATAAGAGTTCATTATTATTTTTAAATTCCTTATTGTGTAGCATTCTGGATAGCTTATTTAAAACTTCACTATGTAACCAAATCAGCATGGTTAAACTATTTTGAGTTGTCGTAGATGAATTAGATTTTCAAGAGATAGAGCACCATACGTTTTATGAGTATGCCTTCAGAAATGTTTGAAGTAGCTGGACAGTTCAAATTCATTAGTATTGAAGATGTTTGTATTGTTTTAAACTTTGGTCCCTCCCATTTGCATTTATCCTGAGTTACATACATTGTAAAAACAAGCAATAGAGTTGCAAGCCAATTGCCATAGCAAAGTATAAGGAGTAGATAATAAGAAATTCACAAAACACAGGACAGTGGTGGCACATGCCTTTAATCCTAGCACTCAGTGGGCAGATGCAGGCAGATCTCGGTGAGTTCGACACCAGCCTGGTCTACAGATTGAGTTCTAGGACAGCCAGAGTTACAACAGAGAAAACCTGTCTCAAAAAAAAAATAATAATTAAAAACAAAAAAAGAATTCACAAAATATTGGAGAAAGTAGCTCCAGAAAAGGGATTGTTGACATTATCTAGTGGCTTAAGTCAATCTGGTGATTATCTGTCAAAAGGGAAGAGAAAAGGCAGAAGTGTGTGTGTGTCTGTGTTTGTGTCTGAACTTGCAAATAATTGTCTTTCTTCTTAATTACTAATTAGTTCACATTTTAATTTATCTACATTGGATATGAATAAAATTTTTAAAAACTGCTAATATTGTCAATATCAAAAAATGAAACACATGCATGGCAAAGGTTATAGTGGCCAGAGAGATTTCATTACTATGAGCTATGAGTATTGGATTACCAGTCCATATTTGCTTCAAGTACCCAAGTCATCAAAATTACCAGAATACACAGCTGATTCACAGTTTCTTGACTAAAAATGCAAATTCCAGTTGCAAACATATTATCTAAGTGAAAGTCATTATTGTTGTTTCATACTTAATAAGACATTTGTAAGATACTTTTTTAAATTAGGGAAGACACAAATGTTCAACATTTTTAAGCATCTTTTGAGAATAAATACAATTTTAACTGTTCCAAATATTCCTTTCTTTTTGTTATAGGTTATTGGAAATCTCCCCAAAATTTTAGGTTTCCTAAGTGATTATCCTGTTATTGATTTCATTCCACTTATCACTTATGTGAATGAAAAGCTACTTTGCAAAACTTAGATATGAAACCATTGATACTTTAAAAAGCCAACTCTGCAACAGTACTGTTTGGACCATTCCTGACTCCTTCTCCCAGGAAACCATTCACCTCTTCTACTGGATTTTCAAAATCAGATACTTACTAGGCCAAGGAGTATCACAAAATGTTCTTTGTTAGTAAAAATCTAAATGTAATATAGACTTTGTGAACAGAATATGTACATAAACATACATAAGTCATACATAAATCACTTATTTATTTCCTAGAAAATTAAAATGGATAATTTAATTTATACAATTCTTAATTGTATAAGAATTTCTCTTCATATATGGAGACATGTAGTGAAGTCCTTCATGACAGCAGGATTTCAGCAGAAGATTTGAGTTAGTCTCTTCATTACTTATTATGTTTCTTAGTTTGTATGCACTTATAAAGACTCCTTAAATCACCATAGTTTGATAAGCTACTTTTAGTGGTTGTATTCAGTTTTCTCTTTTATTTGACTCAGGATCTTGCTAATTATTCCTTACTGTGCTTCAATTTGTAATACTTCTGCTTCTTCACAAGACATGTTAGAATTACAATTTAGTGCCAGCATATCTAGCATATCTAGCTGTGAATCTGGATTCTTAATTTATGAAAAATATTAATATATATACTAAAATTGTATATATATATATATATATATATATATATACATATATATATATATATATACACATATTCACTTTTTAGATGGAAATGGCATCAGACTCATAGAGATACTCCTACTTCTGCTTGCAGAATATTGAGATTAAAAATGTGTACCACCACATGTTGCCACATGTGATACTTTGGATTTGGAGTCATCATATGTCTTCTGCAGTTCCTTCCATTTTTCTTGCAAATGCCATGATTTATTTCTTCTTTGTATCTGCATAAAATTTCACTGAGTATATATATTGCACTAAGGCTCCTTACATTTTTCAGTTAATGAGAGCAGTGAAGCAACCAACATGGATGGGCAAGTGTATGTTTTTAATAAAATTTTTTTCTCCTCTTTGTGCAAAACCACTTTCTTAAATTTTTGTGTTACTATTAAATAGAGTTTTCGTTTTATTTTATCACTTTTGTGTTCTAAGCTAAGAAATCAAATTTCATAGATTTATTGTAAATGCTCATATCTTACTAAATTATTTTAATAAGATTTTCTCTAAATCTAGAATTTTTTATATCAAATTTTGATGTCACTATATATACAATGAATGTATATTTGGATGCCCTCTATGTGTGTTGTGCCATATGTTTTCTGAAGCTTCTGAAGACAGAGCTTCTGAAGCATATTTAGTGGTCTTGAGAATTTTCCTGTTATTTTTTTAACCTGTGCATTAATGTAGAATATTCTACAATAATATTCATTAAGTCCCTATGTAGCCTTCAGGAAATAAAGGAACATCTTAGATATAAAATCCCTCTAACATATACCATCCTAGATATATAATCTCACCTATAACCTATAACTTTAGCTGCAATATCCAGGAATGTTTCTTCTTCATTGCTTTTGGCTTTTATTCTGATTTTTTTCTGTCTGTACAATGCTTTAACTTCATGCTGTTTTCCTTGTTAACATATTGCATTAGGATGAGGCTGCCTAATATCTTTCTACTTTGGGTTCTGATTTACACTTAGCTTGCAAATACATAAAGCCCTGATTATACCCAATCCATCCCCTTGTTACTTAAATTCACTCAGTGAGCCTTGGTATCCACACTTAAAATCTCATATTTCTATTCAGTGCTTTTGACTCAAAGTGACTTCTTTCCAATAATTTGTATTCTAATCATTAAAATGGTAATTGTGTTTGCCATATAGAAAATGGAAAGTTTCTCTACTGAGATAGATTATTAAAAATAATAGTTAAATATTAAAGGTATTGGACATAGCAAATTAAATATTATAACTATTTTTAAAACTGTAGGTCAGCAAACAAGTTATGTGCAAGAAATAGACCATTAACTTAAGACATTAGCAGTAAATTCCTCTTATTTCTGTTTCATTAAAAAGTTTGTTGCTTTTGAAAAGTAGAGACTGGCACTTGGTGCCAGCTCATATTGCTTAGTCACACATTAAAGATCTATTTTGGGTACAAGTGGATGTTTTCCTCTTCTTTTTTTTTTCCATGAAAAAGAGGAAAAAGCATGCTTTTTTGATGTCAACATATTTTATTTTCTTCCACCAACTGTCACTCTGAATCGGATTCCAATTCATTTTTAAATTTGAAGGTACAGTAACCAGGTATAACACTGTTTACAAACAACCCACATATAGGTAGTTATTCCTAGGTTAAAAAAAAAAAAAGACAACATTTTCTCTCCTAATGATCCTTAATTTTGCAAGTTTATCTAAATTGGACTTCAATTTTACATTATTTCTAAGTGATATAATGTCATTTCTGAAACTAGGAATAAATAATTACACATTATTTGTTTTAATTTTGCACCTGGATTCTTGATTGTGTAAAGAAGGATTTGATAAAGCTTTATCCAAACAGTTAAGGAGACATAAAATTATGAGGGTAGATTTCAAATATCATATGTAGAGAATATGAAGTATTCTTTTCATCTGTCTAGTTATAAGAGAGAATGACTCTTTTACAAAATTCTCCATTTTTTCCTAGTAAAATTGTTTTTGCAATACTCCAACCCTTTCTAACGATCTACAACTCAATCCTTGTGTCCACATGCAAAGAAACTAAGATTACTAAAATTCAACTTCAAATGACTGTTCCTAATCATTCCCTTTTCAACTATCGTCTTGGGACATAGTTAATGACAATTACATACATTCAATTTCAAAAGTTCTCAATGATTTTTAAACCAATTTTCTTTTAATTCTATTGACTCTGTCAAACATATTCAGGACACACCATTTTCAAGATACTCTTTACTGTAGACATGGACAATGTTGTGACTTCTCACCCAACTACTATTATTGCTCTCAATCTTGCTGTTAATTTATTTTACTAATGCCCAAAGTTATTTCCAAAATGACATTACAGTGTCTCATATAACTTTACGATCCCACTTTACCCATTTGTTATGGATAAAACAGATAAGATTGTGAGATATATATATATATACTCACATATATATGTACATATATATGTGTGTATATATATATATGTATACACACACACACACACACACACACATATATATATATATATATATATATCTTTCTATATAGCTTAAAATTCAATTTCACTTTGACTCAATTTATATATACTTAGAAGATTAGTTAAGTGTATCTTTGGTTCTAAAAGCAAGCACTGGCAGCAGAAGATTCATCTACAATGTGGGTGGCATGACTTACATAGACTGGAAACTGGATGAATTTAAAGCTAGAAAAAGAAGCCAACAAATGCATTCCTGTTACTGTTTTCTGACCGGGTTTGGCAACAGCTTAGTTTCCATACAGCCTTTCCCACCATGGTGTGCTAAACCTTTTGCACTTGTAAACCAAATAAGCCATTCTCTCTTCAATTGGTTTCATGGTCACAGTCGAAAAATAAATAACCAACGAAGCAAGTGTCAGTGTTAAGTTTGGTGTTATTTAAACTTATCATAGAGTCTTCGGCTTTTGTATCCAGTTTGAGGAAAATATTTGCAAGAATTTGGGAAAGATGGCTAGAAAACATAAATCACGATGCAAGCAGAGTTTATTTCTCTCTCAATCTCTTCTTCCTTTCTTCCTTCCTTCCTTCCTTCCTTCCTTCTCTCCTTCCTTCCTTCTTGCTTTCTTTCTTTTTTTCTTTCTAATGTTTATGGCTAGAAATCAGATAAATGCTGGTTGGAACATGCCAAGTAAGAACTGTGAGTGTGAAATATCAACTCTGTTCAGAATTGAACGTCAAGCCTTTCCTCATACATTTTGGAAACAATATCATCTTTATTTTTCCTATGTCCTAAATTTTGTGAAAGATCGTATTTAGAAATGATGGCCCAACAAATTGGATGCATGGAGTTTCAAGACTGCATGGTGCACAGTCTGTGCTGTGGTCACACAGCTGCTTGTTTACTGTTAGAATTGAGAACACAAGGCAGAGCAGAAGGTTTAGACAAAATATAGTTTTTGTTTTGTTTTTGTTGTTGTTGTTTTTCAAAGTTAGATGTAACGAATTAAAGACATTACCACTATTCTAAAGAATCTGGACATGCTATACTGGAAGATGGAAAAATGTAATAATAGGCATCACTGAAATTTACCTCACTCATTCCCAAAGCTCCACATAAAAAGTATAACCTATGGAGAAAAATGATTCAGAATAATCCAAAGAAGTTAAAATGATAGTGAGTGTTGGTATCATATATGTGATACAGGGATTACAGGTTGAAAAGTACAGTAGCTATAAAAATATGATGTCTGTGTCCCTGATTTTTTCTCCTTTTCTATTATTTTGGAATTTCTTACCTGCATATAATGTATTTTGAGCAAATACACCTTGATTTTCTCCTTTATCATCCATCCCTATTCTCCTACCACTTGTTTCCCAATATCTGGTGCTGTTTTTCTTTAAGATAACTGAGTCAACTTAAAGAAATTGATATGCACATGTTGTAGGGCCACCTATTGGAGCAGAGGTAGCCTGTCATGTACCATACCCTTGAAGAGCAATGACGCTACCTACCACAGCTGTAATTCATTGCTAACAGGGCTTCAAGAAGTGGGACTTCATGAATAACTTAGTTAGCAATTTTTGGATTTTATCTAGCATAAGTTTGTGCCGTGATTGGGCATGTTGTCCCAACTGCTGTGAGTTTACATATGCAACTGCCTTGTTATGTCTACAAAAACCATGCTGTTGTAGTTATACATTGTCTCTGCTTCTTATAGTCTTTCTTCTACTTCCATGATGATGCCTGACCAGTGGAAGCTGTAGAGCAATAGCCCTGTGTGAAAGCTAAGATCTACATTCCAGGGGCTACATTCAGAGGCCTGTGTGGTCTGGATGGAATGTAGGCATTCTAATCCAGTATTCAGAAAGCAATGGGAGCTAACACCTTTAATCTCAGTATTCAGAAGGCAATGGTGGTGCTTGCCTTTAATCCCTAAAAAAGCAGACCTTGGAAGCAGACACAGGAAGCAAATTCAAAGGAGTCTGTGTCACAGAGGAAATAAGTTCTGAGATGAGTCAGAATGACTGATATGCAAAATGACTAATCAGAGGAAGAGTTAACCGAGTGAGTCAGAGTGAGGACATGCTCAACTTTCAGAAGAAAAAGATGGCATCTCAGTTCAGAGCCAGAAGAATCAGTCAAGAGTCAGTGACAAAAGAAATAATTACAGCAGGGTCAGTTACAAAAAAGTCAATATCGGACTGGAGGAGTGAGTCATTTTGAGCTGACCAGCTTGGAGAAGAGTTTGGGCCAGAATAAGAGTGAGATGAACCAGAAGAGTCAAGAGTTCAGAAGCATCTAGTCATAGTGGCTCAGTCAGCAGTAGGTCTCAGAGGGTAAGGCTTCAGCCTTCTATGTCCAGGCCAGTGGTTTAAACATTCTAGATTATATGAAGGCTGAATCTATTTCAAAGATTAAGACTTGATAGTAAAGAGGGCTAAATGCTCCTGGGCTCCAGAGCTCCAGGGCTCTAGGTTAGAACCAGTGATTTAATTAGACAAAAGAATAAATTTTTCTGCCCTGAACCAGTGTCTGCATCTGATAAATCTGCATCAACATCCACACATACATCTAAGTCTACTACTATAGAAGCACTTGTGTGATATGGATGCCATATATAGTGCAGGCAGTCTGTAACCTCTTTCTATGCAAATTGATCAGTTGTGGCTCCCTGTGTTAATCACAATCTACTGCCAAAAGTGGCTTTTCCATTACTGGTTGTGAAATTTAGTTATCTACAGGTATTATAATAAATCATTAGGAGTTAGTTTGATATTATATCCATTTAGCAGAAAATAAGAAGAAGATTCTCACATAGGCACTGTAATTTATCAAGACATGATATCTGGGTAATGATAATGGTGCCAGGCATAGATTCTATCTTATGGGGGTGGTACTTTGATCCAATTAGAAAATGATTCATTGTTCCAATAACACTTGCACCATTAGTGTACCAGTGGTCATAGCCTACTGGAATGGTCATTGTTGCAACTTGTAGTCTTCAGCACTGAGTAAGATAAAAGATTTCTTTTCCCCTCTGTTCTGTTGCAGGAATCCAAGAAAGTCGTGTCATTAAGCTTGATGAAAAATACTTTTTCTTACTAAGTCATCTTATTGTTTCAATGTCAAGGTTTTTATTTATTTATTTAAGTAATTATTTACCTCTTTATGTTTTGTAAAAAAATTGTTTTTCAGTCTCAGTGAGCCTGATATTCTTAAATGGTATGTAATTCTTACTTTTAAAAGTATTATTAGAACTAGAGCAGGTTTTGAGCATTATAAAATAGACTAGAAGAATAAACAGTATAATTAGAATGGCTTGAACTCATGATCTTCCTGCCTCTGCCTCCTTCAGCAAATCCTACTTATGATCATCATTCTGGATCTTGTCAGAAACTCTTCTCTGAACTCCATCAGTGTTTTGACTTCATCCACTACCTCTGTCCATAAACAGTTCATAGCAGATACCTGAACTATTGTTCTGGTGTCACTGCACGATGAGCAGTTAACTTTCCCAAGAATTAGGAGTGACATTTGACTTTGTATTATTGTAGAAGAAAATGTCAAGAACAGAAAAGGAGGCAAGACTGAAAAGATCCATTTGTCACATTTAAAATACAAACAACAGTAGGACTTACATTCTTAGATAAAAGTACACAAACCAAATTGCTGAATCTATAATGTAATTCCTTGATCTAAGGCCTTGAGGTATTGTAGAGAGTATCTTCTAGATATAATAGGGAAGCTGATCCCATGAAAATAATATGGATGCTTAAACAATATATTCATAGCGACAAAACCAGTCAATATTCTAGCATGCATGGGGAAATGTAACATGGTCTATTCCTAGATGAAGAGTTATTGACCTTCAATGCTGATGGATAAGATTGCATTTTATTAACTTTCTCAGGGTCAAGCTCTATAACAGGTACTGTAATCCAAGTTGGTCATTTCTAAACACATAATCATGGAAGAAACACTAAAGAGACTCAGTAGATTGTGTGTATGTGTGTGTGTGTGTGCATGTGTGTGTGGACACACATGCACATGTGCATAAAACAATAATAATTGCAGAAGATATGAATTTGAGAGGAAGTATGACACAACTGAGGACTTAGATGGAAAAAGAGAGAAATAAACTGACATAATACAGTACTCATGAAAATTTCCAAAATTTAAAAAGATTAAACTAAAACAATTAAGAACAATTAGATTATGCACTAAGAACACTACATACATATATAAAGGTGCATGTGTTCAATAGATTTGTACCTACTTAAATATTTGATATCAATATGAAATACTATCAGAGTATTAATATTTTATTAAAATAGATATCCTCTATATTTGCATCAATATGTACGGCAGTAAAACCCAAGTGACTTAAGTTTGAACAACATAGAGCTGTGATACGTTTTTGCCAAAAAAGATCTTCAGACAAATTAGTTGGCATAGAGATATTTTGATAAGTCTTAACCTTCATTCTATTACTCCCTAGCGCCTTGGTGGAGCTAGCAGGAGAACTTTTTAATCAAGGAACTCAATTAAAGACTGTCTAGAGTGTTTGATGATGTTGTACATTATTCCTTTTGGATTCCTGAGAAAATCTTTCAATAATTATTTTTCTTTCCACTGAATCTTAGAAAATGATGTAGTCACTTCTTTATTTTGACACTTCAAATTTAATGATTCAGTGGCAACTCTACAATGTCCTAGGATTCTATCCTGATTCTGACAGCTCCTACAGGGATGCTAATAGCATGCCTCCATATGACTTGGTTTAGAATTTTTCAGACTACTATATCTTTTATCTCTTCTTCTAAAGACATGTAATTCCATCCCCAACTATTTTACTTAAGATGGTTACATTGAACAAATATCTTACATTGAAAAATCTTCTTCCTCAAATATTAATGTCCAATATTTGCATTCAAAAGTGGAGCACTTCTCTGAAAGTATTTATAAACAAGGGAGAATAATATCCAAATTTGAGTCACCAATAAAAATCAAAAGAATTCACATGCTCCAGTTGAATGTCAGGAATTGAGAAAGTGGTACATTGTATTCATTATATAAATGCATCCAGTATGAGAAACTTATTCTTTTTGTGAATCAATTTCATAAGGAAGTAAAGAAAAGTCTAGAACATTAAATTGATAGTAAGTACTTTCCATTTTCATACACAAGAGAAATGTATAACAATGAAATTGTGGAAAATAGTCTGTTTATAGATGATAGAATTTCTCTTTGCTTTATCATTGTGTACATAAATTTGGGTTCCCTAAGAACCTCCGAGTGGAAAAGGATATGGTATCATTATTTTCCCATTCTAATATGTGCATAAAGACAGTGAGCCACAGATAGTGTATGTGCCACCTGTAAATGAGTAGAAAAAGGAATAAGTCTATTTATTATACTGACATAACTTGTAATAACATTGATGAATATGTGCATGTAGCAATTTGATAAAGTTTAAATATCTTGCAAAATTAGAAAATTAAAATTTACATAAAGAATTTATCTGAAGCATATAGTCAAACACTACACATTTTTAAAGTTTCATTCATGTGTGAGGAATTAAATTAAAATTTATAAAGGTGACTTCACATCACAAGAAATTTATGATTTGATTATGATAGTAACAACTTTACTGAAGCAAATAATTTTGCAATCGACAAAGGGGGTGCAATGAGAACTTGTTAAAATTCAGAACGAGCCCATCCACAAAACATGCCAAAGTGCCAAATACTATTGGAATGTTCTTGATAGAACTGCTCTAAAATGAGACTAAAATAATAAAAAGAAATGATGATTTGAGTTTGCTTATTCAACTTAAATATTTAGGATTCCATTCACAAAGATTGTTTCTCTCAAAGGATCAATAAATTCACCTAACCAAACAGCTGAATAAGGGGCAAACATTCACCTTGTAAGTTTCTTTCTGAGTCACCGCTGCTATTTTATCAACATTGGAGTGAGTTTTAGACCCATCTTTTCCAGTAAGTTAGCTGTAAGATAAACACTCATGCATGAAATTGAATCATGTTTTCCTCAGGGATTCTTTCTTCTTTCTAACTAAGGTCCTGTCAAGTTTGTTATAACAAAATTGGTTGCACAAAGGAAAGGTGGGTTTGAGAAGTTTAAAACTTGAAAAATATCAGAATAATCAACTACTCAATTATTAAATATATGGCATGGTTAAATTTATTGACAATTTATTTTCAATTAGTGAGTGTTTATATGTATTTCCAACATTTTATCACATTAGAGAAGTCTTATATTAACTCCATATATTAAGATTTACTAGGAAACCATTCATTAGTAAATATATCTAAATATATCTCTAAATGCTTTGAAGTTAATCACAAATATAAAGTTCTCTATCACTCCATTGAAAAATATATTCAGATAAACTGTTAAATTATGAATGCCAAGGTTATAAGAACTGTAATTGAAGGACATCATTGAGAGGTTATGAAAATAAAACTACTCACATATTATATCAATATAATAGTCTCCAAACAACAGAAACTGGCACATCTCTATTTCTGTGAAGGGATGGGGACTTTCAAAGGAACATTTTATGATTTTGTGTCTGATTGTTTCTGTTTCTAAAGAGAAGAATTAGAGATTATGCAGTAAGTCTCTGTTCACATGTAATAAACTCAAGTTCATCAGACCAGGATTTTCAAGGCTAAATCGCCTGCTTAAGGAAACTATTTTATTTTAATCCATTTCAAATTTAGATTCTAAATGCATAATTAAATTTTGTCAACATAAGAAAAGAATGATGTACATTTTGGATGACAATTTTGAGCATCATGAGTGCAAGTCTTTATACCATCATGACACTGTCTGATGGTAACTGTGAACATTTAAGGAGAGGCAGAAGGACTTAAACACACAACATTAACCAGCTTGAGATTTTAACAACATATGTCAGAAAGGTTGCTGACACTGCAGCATAATATAATTTAAATGACTTATAAGAAAAGCAAAAAAAAAAAAAGATAATTCTATTATTTGTTACTTGTTTATTTGCATGGAATATCAAGCCATATCCTGATCATCACATTGCAAAAAACTTTATCTTTTATGAATTTTTTAAAACAATGTGTCTTATCTTCAAGATAGAGACTCTATGAGATTATGTGGTAAATTAACTTGCATATAAGCAAAGTATCCTCAGGTTTAGAAAATTTTTCACATGATTTCCATGAGTACAATCTGGATTCAAACAAGAATGTTACCTATGTTTCTTCTGTAATCATTTGTTGTGGGAGATTTTAGTTATGGATAATGTTCCAGTAAGCTGTCCTTGAAAAAAGTAAAGGATTCACTGCATACCAGTAAACAAAGGAGTGGCTATATAGCTCTCCACAAGAATGGGACATTCCTTAGCCTTAAGGCAGATGAAGGTTAGGCTCCATTGATTTGTATATTGGAAGGCTGGGTGGAGACAGACAGGATTTGGAATAAAAAAGAACTAGGGCAAGGGCAGAAAAAGGAAACAGACAGCAGAGAACAAGGAAGAAGAAGAAGCTAGGAGAGGAGAACCAAGAGGAGAGCATGGGGTAAGGAAGATTGGAGTGAGCTCTCTGCCTCGCTGCCCGGGTATAGAATTCTCTGAGATTTGACATGGATTGTGATTAATAAAGAGCATGGGAAATTCAACGCTGGACTCTCCATTAAGCGCCCGAACTTTATTTTAACAATCATTTGTACAAATATCCTCACAGTATTAATACAGTCTTAGGTGGATTTTAGCCATAAAAGAAACATTGCCAAATGAAGTTTGACTGTGTTCTATATAATAAGTTATTTCAAAATAGAGTACTAATATCTTATTAAATTGTATCACCTAATCGTTATTACATTTCTTATGTAGTGATGGTAAAGTATGGTGGTGGTACCCAAATTCCATGGTGCTCTTGTGAAAGTGAGAGAAAAAATTTGCAATCCAACACAAATCATCAAACTTGATCACAAGTGTCTTTACCTATGTAGCCATCTCACTGGCTCAGTCAATTGTTTATCTGTGCATCAAAATATGAGTCATATTTCTGAAATAATAGTTATATAACTAGATACTGAAGCTGAGCTAACTTTGTTGCTATCATTTATAGTTTCATTATTAGGTGTTCTGACTATTTTAATCACTGTCATAAAATTTTTGTCTGAATCTGTCTTAATAACTGATGTGAAAAACATTGATACTACCCCACAGTTTGATTGCATCTTCTTACTACATGTACTCTTCATGCTTTAAAATGCTATATTCTCAAACCAATGTGTATTATCCCAGATGGCATTTTCATACCAGTTGGAGTTTAGACACTATAAGGAAATGATGTAAAGAGTATATATGCCTCTGTAATTCTACTTTGTCTTCATGCATTTTCTTTTCGGGGAATTTATTTTTCTCGGCCAATAACCTTGGCTACTGTAAATAATTATTCCCTGAAGATGAATTTTTCCATAGTTTACATATACTCCTGGTCCTTAGTTTCCTTTGACTTGATTAGATACACCATGATTTCCCTTAAGTGTGACCACAATATTCAGAAAATAACTTTATTACATATTTTACATGAATATTACATGAATATTTATTTGCATAAATCTGATTCTAAGTCATAAGACTGTAAACATGTATAGCATCAAAAAATTCCTTTCTTGGAAGAAAGAGAATATTAGATTCTTGTTACTTTGCCCAAGCATATTATCACTGTCTAGCAATTAACCAAGTGATGGTGTGTAGTACAAAAACAAGGTACCTGCAACCAATTTATTAGTAGAATATGGTTATAACAATGATAATAAAAGTTATTGAATCATAAAACTATCTCTGATAAATTTAGAGTGGTTACAGAATAAAGGTTTCAATGTTCAACACAGAACACAACTGAAAAATCCCCAAGCTTGAGATTTTTACAAGTATATATATTTCATTTAATATGTATTATGAATATATATATTCATTTAATGTGCATTAATATGTGCCTATATGTATGTGTGTGCACTATCTGCATCTCACATGCATGTAGAGGTGAGAAGACAGAGTCAGATTTCCTAAAAGTGGAGTTATAGATAGTTGTGGGCTGCCATGTGGGTGCTAGGAACTGAGCCTGGGTTCTTGGCAAAAACAATTGATCCTAAGTTCTGAACCATTACTACAATCTTATTGCTTACTGTTTTAAAGAGGATGACAATAAAGCCCAAAACACAGATCAGTGGTGACATCGGTACCAATAAAAAGAATTACTAGGGAGCAAAAGAAACTCAGAATGGTATTCAGAGAATTTGTAGAAAAAGCATGAATTCTAGAACTTCAAACCTATAAATCTGCCTCCTTCACCAGGAAAATCAGCCACTCACCTCATAGTAATAATAATAACTACAGTTTAGTGTATCTATGGAGAAAGTAGGGTTCAGGCCAGAAAAATATGGTGATTCTTGCAATGACCATTGATTCCCTGATTTAGAACAGTAGTATTAGACTATCAACTATTAATAGACAATTACGTGATTTAATGTCAAATAGTAGTTATTTTTGCTACAATAGGAACAACTGAGAAAATGCTAACCAGATTATATCAGCATGTGCGAATCTGGGATAATGACTATTTAACCAGAGGATTCTGAATAAATGAGCATCACTCTATTGTAAAGTATGCATGTATAGACAGGAATTTTCTGTTTCATAATAAAAATATTATTCCAATGATAGTCAACAAAATATTTACAAAGGGATTTATTCTTAATTTGTTACCTAAGGGAGGAATTAACTAATACTTCAGATTCAATATGTATATAGTCTTACTGTATTTGACTTATATGAGGAAAGTAATAAATGCACAAACATTTTTTTGTCTAGTGTGTCTATATCTATTGTAATCAGTTAACCTGACACATGTTATTGCAATTAGTTAACCTAACATACAGTGAGCTGGAAATAATCTATGTGTGTGTGTCCATGATACTACTCTCTGTCACATGTAAGCAATTTTGTAAATCTTTACCTGATTAAGATATATGAAAACTGTAGCCAGGCATTAGGACTCATACCTACAACCCCAGTACTACAAAAACCTGAGAAAACTGAGCGTACACTTAGAAGATGAGGCAGGGGATTGCTGTAAATTTAAGGACAGCATGAGAAAATAGTGAGAAATTATCACAAAAGCAAAACAAAAATCAAGAAAACAGAACCATAAAAGAGAACTTACAGCCACTACATGTCAAAGTAAAGTATTTTCTGTTTTACAGAAAGAAACTTTGTGAACTCCCTAATCTACTATTGGCTTTCAATATGTTGAGTTATAGAAATAATATTCAAATTTTTTGTGAAATAAAAATCAACAAATCTTAACTCTAAATATTTTGTTATTTTTATTTTTCCTAATATGTTCGTTGTGGTGTGCAATTTGTGTGGTTAAGAATAATTCCCATTTTATTTATATAGTTTGTTTAAAGTTGTATAGTTTTTAAGTATAGTGTCACATTGTAATTGATTACTCAGAAGCAAAAGTTGGTTATGTGGGGGTCGGGACCCTCGCCCTGGGCCTAAGATTCAGGTCCCTAGTATAGAAAAAAAAAGACCAAAACAGCCAAACTTTAGTTAGGCTTCTAAGAGCACCAAAATTGTATAGGCCCAAGCCAGGTGCACCGTGACCCTGGAGAGTTCCCAGAGTTAAAGAAAAAAACCTTTTCTTGGACAAACGAGATGGCCTTGGGCTGGAGAGCTCCCCCTTCCCCCGTAGACCGCCCATGGCCTTGGGCAAAAGAGTTTCCTCCACCCAGTTGCCCGGAACCTTGAGCATGTATTCTTTTTAGGAGCCCGCAACCTTGCTATATGCCAGTGCCAATCAATTTAGAGGTTAACTGGCCCCTACCTATCAAAATGGGAAAGCAATTTGGGTACCAATCAACTTGTACCAACTTGGTCTGTGCCTAGCAACTGTACAGCCCCCTAGCAACCACTTGGACAGTAAATAAAAAGGCTTGCTTTCTGCCCCTGGGTACCGCTTCTATCCTGTGTATTAGAGTATTCTATCCTGTGTATTCCAGTATACTGGAATAAAAATCCTCCTGCTATTTGCATCGTCTGTGAGTCTCTGTGGGGGTGTGGCATCCTGATTTGGGCCCGTGGGGTCCAACAGTTATACATGCAAAAGCTCATCTAGTTTAATATGACTGGTCCTGTTTTCTAAAGGTGTTTTTGCTCAGATGTGTTTGAAGTGAGCCAATATTTCATTTCTCTTATCTTTGCTGTTGGTGGTATTTCTAGCATGGGTACATGAACCTCACTTCAAATTCATATTGAGTTAAAGCATTCCTTTGTTGAAAGTTCATTCTCTATCAAAAGAAATGCAAGCTAAAGAAGCAGGCAATTAAAATGATGGATAAGTTGGGCTATTTGTTTTGTTTTTAATACAAGAAATTAGAAATTGCTTTGTCACTTTTGTGTGTTTCTTTTCTTAACAGAGAAATAAAATGAGTTAATGGCTAATTTACAAACATTACAAAGATGTAATTCACTAGTGACACTAGTCTTCTGACTTTATTCGTATTATTTATTTATTTATTTATTTATTTATTATTATTTAAACTATGGAAAGAGGAATGTCTTTATCTTTGTCCAGTAACACAGTATTTGCTGCCTTGACAGTATCAAACTAATATAATTATTACTAGAAATAAATCGTTCCATATTGAAGGAGAGAGTGTGTTTCAGGGGAATAAGGTGAAGAGTGATAGCACAGAACACAAAATCTTCTCCCTTGTCCTCCACACATGCTCATGCACATGCACACTTGCATTCGCACACTGCCTTCTTTAGACAAAAGAGTCTGCACAGATACAGAAATAAAATAAGATTAATCTATTGCATTTTTATACACCTTGTTTCTGTTATTTGATTGGAATGACAAAACAGAACTTTCATGCCCAAAGTTTTCTTTACAACTCTTTGTTCAGATTACTAGGACTGTGTCGATGATTTCAGCCATTTATTCGCATTCCATAATAGCACATGTCATTTAAGTTAACCATTAAATCTAACATCATGGAGATTTAACCTTAAATCTATTTTGTGCTTTGCTGTCTGTGCATGAAAGGAAAAATTGCTTTTCTCTCTTATATAAAGTTCTTTGGAAAAATCAGAGGATGTATTTCTGGAATCATCAAGCTGACAACTCAGTTCTTTTTCTGTATTCTTTTAATTTTTTTTATTTTCTGCCCATAGTCCTTATATGTATCCTTACATTTCAAAACAAAAACCTATAAGACTCTCTGTATATGTGTATGATTGTCATCTTTAAGAATCTGAGGGAGATAGTTATGGGTCAAGAAGGCTAGGGCACTGAAATATGAGGATCAAATGGGGAGAAGCAGGGAAGAATGGGGTTAGGGGGTGATGTGGAGACATTTGAGGGGTCATATGGGAATCAAAAACCATAAGAGCTTCCTAAAATACATATATACATATATAAATGAAGTATATGTAGATGAAATATTCAAATAACAGTGAGACAGAGCTCCAACTGAACATCACTCACCATCAAATTAAGCTTCCAGAACCAGAAATGGGTTATATCTACTTGACTGGTTAGCCAAAGGGACTCCATGGGAACTCCAAAACAATAAAAGCTATTGTCAAAGCTGTTGGTTGCTCTCTACAAAGTGACAGTAAGGCCCTACTGCTGAAGAGAATTAATTGAACACATAGAAGTCAGTGTGTTGCCTACCTACACCTTCAACCACATGAATGAGGTACTCTGCATGTCACTGAAGGTAAAATGTAAACAGAAACCCAGCTATAAACCAATGATCTACAGTGATGATTCACCTGCAAGTTGTGATAGTTCACTAGTGGCACAAAGCTTCTGGGGGTACACTAATCAAGATCTAGTTGAATTTAATGCTCACTCCATGAGAAGGAAGTCATGCCTGACACTGCTTGAGAACCTGATATCAGAAAGGCCAGGGACTTAGAGGAAAATCAAATTCTACTGTTCTGCTAAGGAAATGTAGAAATGAAATGACTCCTAAGGACAGTCTGTTATACTCATCGATCAGTGTCTTGCTCAGTCATCATCAGAAAAACTTCTTCCTGCAGCAGATGGGAATGAATACAGAGACTGGAAAATATGCAGAGTGATACACCTTGGAATTCTCAAGTGTGATTTCACTGTCACATCCATTCCCTCAGGTCTTTGATAATATTGCAGAAGAGTAGGTGAAAATTTATAAGATCCAGAGGATATGGAAGACACTATTGAAACAAGGCCCTGTAGACATAGCTGAACTGAAGCACATATGAACTCATAGAGACTGTATCAGTAAGTACAGGACATAAAAGGATCTATGCCAGATGCGGTCCCAGTAATGATAAAAATGGACCCAAGCCCCAATCCTTAACCATAAGCTATATCCAATTGATAACCCTTGTGAATAGAAAATTAGTCTTCTAAATGGAGTGCATTTGGTAATACAAACCATTCTTAAAGGCTGGCCCCATTCCCTGTAGTACATGACCAACACAAAATAAGCACAAGGGTATCTTCGGAGGTTCATTGTATCATTAGTTTAGTAAAGGTATTTAGTAATGTATTTATTTATATTTTGTTTAATTTTTAAATATTTAGATTCATAGGTCCTTTTGAGTATGTACTATGGATTCCAATTTAGAATTTGTATGGAATTCCGGAATATGTGAACACAAAAGTCTCCATATCTATGTACGTTACTATACTTTTTGCTTTTATTGGAGGGAGGGATGCTCATTTCTTCTGTTAGTTTGTTTTGTCCTATCATGAATTCTTTATTTTAGATTATCTAATTTTATTTTTTTATTATTATATTTGGAAAAATACAATATAATAAAAAAAGTACAACAAGATAAAACAAAAAATAACCCATCAGAATTTGAGAACACAAACAGAAGGAAAAGAGACAAAGAGATGGCACAAAAGACAAAGACCATTGATCACATACTGAGGAATTTCATAAAAACACTAAATTAGAAGCCATAATATATAGGCAAAGGGCACTCTTTCTGTCTTCTATCTCATCAGGTTCCCTGAGCCCCAAGTGGAAAAATTTGATGGACACATCCCATTTAGGACTAAGTGTTGTCAATTTGCAGAGAGCAATCTCTAATCTTGGCAACAGCATATGGTATATGGGGGGGAGCCTAAAAGTCCACTTTGCACAACAACTTAATTTGAGATAACACATTCCTAGTACTGAAAAATTTATTTGATAGCAAGAAATATTAAGTTGGGGCTTTGTATGCCTCATAACTTGGTAATTTCACTTAGATTTCCTTCATATATGTATATACTTTAGGAAATTTCTACTGTATTAGATTTCCAGACTTCCCCTTTAGCTGTCTATCTCAGTATTCATCCTCTCCACCACCCCCTCCACGTGTTCCTCATAATTTTTTAGAATGAGAATTCCCTGTGGCTCCTACCTCCTACTCAGAAATTCCAGAAACACACAAAGAACTCAAACGTATAAACCCAACGTTGACTGTCACATCATGTTTATAGTCTGGTTTCAGGCAAGGAAAAAAAAAACTTGCCCTATTATATTATTATTCTTTTGAATATATTTCATACTGCTTATATTCTATTTTTATTGTTCTTGAGAAAAGATTTTTGTTCTAAACAAATCATATTTTTGGTATTAAGCCATTATTCTTAATGTCTATGGTATATGCTGTTTTCTTTCAGTTTGGTTTTAAATACTAAATGAGAAATGTCTTTTCAATAATAAATCCAACTTTGTACTCAAAGGGCTTCGATAAATAGTTTTGTGTTTTCCAATTTTTAGAATATGGAAGCAATGTAGGTGGGAGAGGCAGAGAGCAATAGAGAGAGGAGGGAGACGAGACCTACCAAAATTGTATGTGGTGCTTTCGACAATTGAATCAATTTTAAAATAAAAAGAACAAGATTCTCAAACATCCTCAATTACTGCTGAGCACATATTCAAACCACAATTTGTATAATCACATCATTACTGTGTCTTAAAGGAAGTACTTTGAATCAGCTCACAAAAGTTAATTGCCCAATCTCCTTAGGCTGGAACCTGACTCATTTCTTAAAGTACTTGCTGTGAAAGCTTCAGATTATGAGTTTGATCTTTAGATCTCATTTGTTTAAAAAGTAGTATGTGGTGACATGTACTTGAAACCTCAGATTGGGGGAGGTGGGTACATATGGATCTTTGTAGCTCCCATGACCTACCATGACCTACTAATCTAACCTACTTGGCAAGCTTAGGCATGAGTGGAGATCCTGTCTGAAGCAACAAGGCAGTAAGTGACAGAGGAATGACACTCAAGTTTGAACAGTGACGCTTCCATGTCCATGTTTTTGACACAGATACACACACACACACACACACACACACACACACACACACACTACATTTCCTTGAATATATTCTTTACTTGAAAATGAGTAGGTTAAAAAGTACAGCATTGATTATATAAATCCTGCAAAATGTGAAAATATATCTTATAAATTGTGAACTTAGTTTCATAGTCAGTCTATAAACATTTCTATGAGACAATTTAATCACAATTGTTCACAATTTTTCTATCTGAATAAAAGAAAAACATTTTTAAATATAAAGATATGAAAAAGAAAATATAATGACCTAGCTCATTAATTAATGTTGTTTGGAAATTAGAGCTGATTAAATAATTTACTCATTCCTCCTCCACATGTAGGTCATCAGAATTCTGGACTTTTACAGAAGCCCATGCTTCTTACACATACTAATTACCAAGTCTGAGGAATGTATATAACAAGAACCTGTATTAGTTCTTTTACCATTGCTATAACAAAATACTTGACAAAAGCATTTTGGTGAGATGCCTCAAATGGTATAGATGCATATAATGATCTTATAAAATACATGTATAGTTTCTTCCTTTTCTGAAAACTTTAGTTCTGCGTTGATCACACATACACAAAGAGGGCCACATACATGGAGGGATACCAAATAAATAAATACAATAAAACATGTAAAAATACCCAATAAAATCCACAGAAAAGAAAGAGTGGTTGATTTTAGGAGATAGTTCAAAAAGATACCGTTATCAATTAATGTGGGATAATTAAAATTTCAAAAAGGGGATAATGTAAATATATTAAGTTTAAATTTATATTTAAATTTAGTGCATTTTAGGTTATTTCTGGATTATTGTCTTATCCAATGCACACACACACACACACACATACAAAGTCCCCCCCCCCCCGGAATAGTGTCCTTTTTAGCCTGTACATTAAATACATTTGGAAAAATTCAGAAGGAAGAACAAAGGATTATTTTCTTCAATAGTACCATAGTTCTAGCCTAAAAAATAATAAAACATTCTACCTATTAACAGCCTCTCTAAGGAGACACAACCAATGTGATTTAATTGTTATTGATTAAGCTAAGTAAATTAAACCCAGCATGTTAGAAAACTGGTTCTTGTTACTGAATAATAAAATGAATGCATTACTATAGTGATTTTTCACTTTTCAATTGGATAATTTGTATGAAAGTTTAAAATAAGACTGAAGTATAAGGAGCAGATCATTACAAATGTTTCATTCCCTGACACTGAGAATTAAAGCCACAGAGTACACAACATTTTAAGAATATAATTAATGTTTGACACCTTAAAAATAATTTCTGGAAGTAAATATCTCACTAGATATGTAGGGATTTTGACATACTATGGTTGACCTGAATGTAGTAATAATAAACTCTGAATCACCAATAAGCTGTAAGTTTCACATTCAGGAAACAAGTCTGAACAGTTCCATTTGTTCTTATTTAACCAAGAGTGAACCCATATATGAATCTGCTACTTAACTCTTCCTGTGTTCCATTGTTCCAGTTTGTCCAAAATATGAGTAAGAATCTGTGCCTGCCTGAATGCTGTCTTGTGAGTTTGGCCATGTGTCTGTCTGTCTTATTGTTTGTGTGTCCCTAACAAATATATTTGTTCTCTCTTTTTTTCTGAAACAGCACAAAAAGCATCATATGGGGAATAAATGAAGGATATTGTCAGAGTTTTACAAGGGACAAAGTCACTGACCCTGACTCCAATTAATCCAGAAAATAAACAGTTTAACAAATAACATTGTTTATCAAGCAATGTCCTTACGCTACTTTCAATGTTTATGCTATATATTCACTTATAAGGACACTTTTCAGCTAATTGCCATTATCAAGCAAATTATTTTCTTGCCATGTCTGCATTGCTCTTGGGTCAGGGCCATGGAAGAGTACATATATTAAGAACTATGCCTTAGCTTACATTGTAAAAGTTGATTGAACATGTATTAAGAACTATGCCTTAGCTTACATTGTAAAAGTTGACTACAAGGGAAATCCAAGGCAAGGAACCTTGGTTATTGCATTGCTCTATTAAGGCAGTTCAGCAAATAGTCTGAATACACACAATGATATCAGCCTTAAATATTAAGTGACCTGAAGGTATAAAATTAGCATTGTCTGTGAGGGCCAGCAAAAGTTCCAGTCTCTTAGAATGCAAGAGATATTTTCATAATATGTCATCACCATTTATAGCCTCTTTCCTAAAGTAAATAATAAAATGAAAAAAATAAAAAAATAGCTCTGTTCTTTTCTAATGAGATTCAGAAAGGGAGAGGATTGAGAGGGGAGGAGAGGATGAACTGGGAGGAGTAGAGGAAGACAAAACTGTAATGAGAATATATTGTATGAGAAAATAATCCACTTTCAATAAAAGGGAAAAGGAGAGAGATTGGCTTTGTTTTGTAGAATAGACCTTAAATATAATAAGAAAGTGCTTGGTTCCTGCTATGCATTCATGCCAATGTTGCTCCAGTTCATATTTCTTTCCAGGCCTTTCATTGTTGTAGCTTGGAGGGTTTTTTGATTGCTTTTAACCTGTGGTACCATGCATAATACCTTCTATGTAAGTTACTCAAAAGTGAAGAAGCTTGGCAGTATCAACTTGATTTATCTATCTTCCACAAATCAAGAATGTGATATTATCAGCAATAGATCATACTCTCAAGTTCTGGAGTTTAACTAAGATCAATGCCAATATCCTAAATAACTTAGCAATGTTTTATAATTAATCGGATTACAAGTCCAAAATAGATAACCCACTCTTGTTACTAGACATTTTATTTGAAATACTCTAGTTTCTATAGTGTCTAGCATGGGCATTATTTCCTTGTTTTTAGATAAATCAATTAATCAAAAACATTTTTGTACATTTATATATTATAGAAATGTAGTAATAGAATTATATATCATTTTTTTCAAAAGTTCTTTTGTAGAAATAGTCACTGATTTAATTGGTTCATGGGTTCATGACAAAGAACATTTTATTCTTTATTAATTCAGTCCACGGTTCTAAAGGGTTTGAACCTCCAGACAATCTAATCTTCAAAACAAAACAAAAAAGACATAGAGAATGCAAAGATGAGAGGAAAATGAAGACTTAGATGGTGGATCTGAGAGGAGTTAAAATAGTGAATAGATATACTCAAAGTATATTATATGAAATTTTCAAAACTTACTTTTTTTATAAATGTGAGACAGACAAATGGCAAATGCACTCATAATATAAATGCAGCTAGGTACTGTCGTGGTTACCTTGATTCTCAGATTGATGTCATTTTGAATCATAATGGGATAAAAATAACTATAGAGTCTTTGCAGAAGTTCTTAGATTAAGTTAAGTGAGATAGAAAGATCTAACTTATATGTGGAAAATGTTATTCCATTGTCTGTGTTTCTGAACTGTTTAAAAAGTGGATAGCATGCTGAACTACCAGCAATAACCATTCTTTTTCTCCTAGCTTCAGATGCAGTTTAAAGCATCCCCATGTTTCTGATGCCTTGCATCTCTACCAAGATGAAATCTATTTCTTAATATGGTTTATAAACTAATCCACGTATTATGATCTTCTTCAAGTTCCTTCCATCTATACAATGATAGAGTATACCACTGTAAGCCAGAATTAACCCTTTCTTCCTTAAGTTGCTTTGGTCAGGACCTTTTATTACAACATCAGGAAAAGAAATAAAAATCAACTGTAGATTAAAATGGTAAAATTACTGGACTATAACTCCATCTTCCTTTTCTTTGAACATTGCATAATACATCTCTTTTAATGCATGCACAATTAAAATTGACATAATGATAATAAAGTAATTTTATGCAATGCAAGATGAACAATGCCTAGTAATTTTCAAGAAGGGCTTACTTAACTGAACCATTTTCAGCTCATTTTTGTTACCATTGACTCTTTAATGTGATAATACACAAATCTGTTGTGATTAAAATCCATTAATACTTTCCAAAATTCATTATGGAATGTTTAATCAGTTTGAGGTATATTTCTCTGATGTATTGTAAATCCCATTCTAGAGAAGCAGTTCCATTTAATTACCTATATTTAAAGTATGACCTGATATGCAGTGAAAAATCTTATTTTTCAGAGAGCTTTTATGCAGTATTTTTATAGGTTCTGATTGAATAACAGCTAACTGAAACTTGAGTGGCTACTTACCTAATGTAGATGAAAATGTTCAAATATAATTTACCCATAATTATTCATTACAGTAAAGCATTTCAGATACTAATAGTAGCAAATTTATTGGTGAGATTAGTAACCTGCTGATTTTTAGTAATTTGACTTGATTGAAAATGAGGGTTACTATCCTATACATGAAAAGTCATTTTGCATGTAATTAAATATGCAAAAGTATTGTGCACTATTTTTAAAGTTTGAAGTAATATGTGCTTTCCATCACTATATGATTGATTACATAGCTTATATACTGATCTTTTCCTAATCATATATAAGGTTTGAATAGCTTTCTCCAAACTCTCACAGGATGGCTGCCTTGTGTTTAGGTGACATGGGTTTTCTTCAAGCAAAAAGAGATACCATTTCCAAGGACACAAAGCAGAAATTGACAAGTAAAATCATTACTTTTAACAAATCAAAGAGTTATGGATTTAGATTATCCTGCCTAGATCTCCTGCAACAAGAACTGGGTTGTTTATAAAAGAGAGTAAATGCAGAATATTGAGTATAACTTATACTCAATATTTATTTATACTCAATAAAATAATTATGAAATAATAGTCTCTTTCTGTCTTCTAAACTTGTCATTTTAACAATATTGCTATCTATTTTAAATGTATTCTATATACAGTGTGGTCTCCATTAGGTCATATAATAATAGTAACAATACTTCACAGTATGAGTATAGCATGTCTGCATTTATGTTTTCTAGAAGAAAACAGTAAATTTTACTCAGTAAATCACTCAAATTATGTATAGAATGATGTTGTGATACTTCCCCCTTGGTATAATAAAATATCACAGTTGTCATGACTACGAAAACCCTGTGCCATTTCACTTTTCCTTCTCACAGATAACGAGATAAATGAATTGAACTCAAGAGTTTTCACCATATGCTTTTATCCGATTCACTGAATCTGCTTCATTGTCGAATATCTTTTTCCACTGAGGGACTTAAACGCATCAAGTAAAAATATCTTCTAATGAATTACCTTTTCACTCAAGAAAAAAAAATGATTTCTTAAATGTTTCCAACAATATGATTTTCCTGTACTAAGTGAAAAGATATAAAAACACATTCATTAATTTGTTCTCAAAACGGCATTCATGTAAACCTAAGCTAACTCTATATTCATTACCTTTTAACCAGTGAATTCTGCATGACAGCCATATTCCTAGAGTGATCATGGCTTGAATTCCATTAGCAGTATCCATATCTTTTTCTTTCTTTTGTGGGATGTCCTCCTTGGCTAAACATCCACTTGGAAGAATCACATAGGTCCATCTGGCATCATATTGATTAAAAATCTTGTGTGGTGATTTCATTTGCAGCTTGTTAGAGATACATACCTGAATTTTTTTATCAGTCAGACATGGACATGGTGTTGTACAGTGAGTAGATATATTAATCTTTCAATAGACTCGATGCATATAGGGATTTTCATTATTGTCTTGGCTGAATTAAAAAAAATAATTTGGCCTGCCTGAAGCTGCATAATATTTTGTCTTGAGGGAGTCTATCTAAACCTGTATCATCCAGGATGTTAAATATGGAAAATTTAACTTAAAAACAGCTACTTTTTGTTAATGTATTTGATTTCAATATCTTATCTTCAAATATTGAATCACTTTTAAATGTTCAGATTATTTTCCTTTATTCCATATTCCAGCTTTTTAGAATTAGTGATCTTTAATCCATCCATTATTTCTCCATAAGACCTGTGCCTTTTTCTAGAAATAAAATTTGAGAGAGTTTTAATTAATAGTATCTGAATTTCCAGACATTAATCTGTTTTATTATGACTTAAATGAGATTTTCTGACAAATGCAGTCTTAAGTAAAACTCCAAAGTGATTGACTATTTATTTTGAGATTTTTAAGTAATTATGTGGATCCTAAAATCTGACAACATTGTTGTAGAAAAATCTCTTCTAATATACTTTTTCATGGAAAAATACCCTCCTTGTTGGCCCACATTATTAACTACATTGTTGAGTATAAGAAAATCTTCACTTTGAAAATCACTTACTTAGAAAGGTTAGGAAATATGGCAATTCAATAAAAGTTTTGGTAGTCCTTAAAATAACCCTGACAATGCTGGGTAGTTGACATTTCTCAGAATTATCTAAGTAAATATATAGTAAATCATACATTGTAAGTGTATATAAACATAGCGAATCATATATAGCAAATATGTAATAAAAGAATCCTTTCCAACAAAAAAAAAATCACATTTCTGGTAACAAATTTCAGCAATGCATTCTACTGGTGTAAACTTCACAATCACAGCTACCAATTTTCTATGTACCTAGGCACTGATAGAACACAGCCATTTATTTAAACTAGTATGCACTGTTCATATCTCTCTGTATCAATAAAACATACAGATTGATTTAAGATTGATTAATAGCAGGACATGAGTTTACCGTGTTCCCATTAATAATTAATATGCTGGTTGTTATTATAGTGCATTGATTGATTTCTTGATATAAAGTTTAGCTGTCACCCTTAAATGATGCTTTGCTTGCACCATTCTCTCCATGATTTTAAATTAATCAAGTACATGCGAGCATCCTATGTGTCATCTTAAACCTTCATTTGTTTTCCTGCATCTACCACTACAGGCTAAATTCTTGCTCAGTGCAATCCAATAAAAACATAATTGAACAAAAGTGTAATTTTAAGTTTGCTTAGAGCTATAACAAAAGCCTGAGGGAAACAAACAAAATTAATTTTAATGATGTATTAAAATTGTCATTCAACATGTAGTCAATATGTGATCATGGTTATATTTTTTGTGTTTTCTAAGATATCATCAAATTCCAATTTGTAGTTTTCCCTTGAGGAAAATTCAGTGACTATTTTCATTTCATAAAACCTCATGTTCAACTTGTACAATACTATAAATCAATGAAATTTCATATATCATATTTCATATAAAAATCCCCAAATTTCTTTAAATCCATCATTTGAATACTTCATGAAAATGAACAGAAAATTCTAAGTGCCCACGAAACCCTGAACCTCTATTATAGATATATTAGCCTGTGGGAGTTTGAAATGATAGTGGACACAGAGAGACACAAATCACCATCCAGTTTCATAAACACTTTTGTGGCATCCTCCACTCATAAGAGATTTCTAACAGTTAGAGAAAACAAGGTCCATACATAATTACTTAATTACATGGTATTTTTTTTTAAAAAATCACCTTTTCTATTATCCTGTCCACATTCTGATCTGACAAAGGAGTCTTCTGTGAGCCTATACTTTTAGGTGATATTTACTCAACAAGCTTGGGGAATGTTAACCATTTTTATTTTATTTGTTTATGTGTTTTACCACTCAGAATTCAGGCAAAAAATATCTTGAAATAGCATGGAATAAGCAAACAAACAAAGAAAAAACAAATGGAAAGGAAATTCTTGAGATTTAAATTGTTTATATTGAGTGTTTAATTTGAGTTTAAATTGTCCTTTTAAGAAGAAATAATCATTTCCCAGCTTGACTTAAAAAATATTTGTAATAATTTTTGAAGGACTCCATTGTTTTTTAAAAAAACTATAGTAGACTTTTTTAGATTGAGCATCTTAGAATTAATATATACAATCCTGTTTAGAATGAATCATAATGAATTAAACATTCTGTTTATTGTATGTAAACCTGAAATTTATAAAAGAAAATTGACATATATTTTTTGTTTTAGTCAAAGCACCATGAATCCTTATCAAATGGAATTAAATGTACAATCAAATTCTGTTCTCCAGGATGAATAGGTTTTCACTCATTCCTTTGATCTGTGATGGCAGAGCTTTCAATTTATGTGTTTAATTCTTTGCTCAATAATAAATATTTATTCACACTGCTCCAATGAACCAGAGGTCATTGTCCTAGTGACATGAATTGGGATATCTTGTGACTGTGGCTAGCAAAATGAAACATAAGAAGTAACAAAAAATAAAATAATAATGCACAATATATGGACAATTAGAATAAACAAACACAATTATCTCAGTTAAAACAATTAATTATGTTATAATGTAATATTGATTCACATAGCATTAAGGTTTGCCTTAATTATCAGAAAACATAGCCTAGAGAGAATAATAGTTAAATGAGGAATTTCCTACAACAGGTTGTTCTGTGATTTATGTTATGGGAGTTTCCCAGATGTGTGATATTGAGCTACAGGATGAACACATAAGGCTGAAACTTGGGTTAGATATGAATGTGATCTTTCTTTTTGGTTGTTTTGATTTTTCAATGCTGATATCTTCATCTTTTGGAATACTTAGCATTTAATTTGCTTTACAGTGAAGATTTCTGTATTAACTATATTCTCATCATTTCACTTCATCCTATGCTTTTACTATTAACATAAAAATTGAAAAAAAAATCTAGATAGTAAAGGAAGCTCTAATATAACCTGTAAAATCATATAATTCAGTGGTAAGTTACTTTTGAGATGATTTTGAGAATCATCACCAGTTTCTGCATAAAAAACTCTTGGAGATTGAGCATAGTCTTTCTCTTAAGAGTAGCAATCTGGTGGTACTGCTCTCAATAGGATTGGGAGCATTTTTGAGAAATTCGACTCTGGTAGAATACATGAATAAATTACCTTGAAAACAAGGTCAAATACACCCCAGCACAGAGGAATAAACAAATTCAAAAGTGACAACAGGGTCAATGAAAATAAATGTTCCAATAAAGCAAATGTCAAAACTCTCAAAAAGTAAACACATGTTTAGAATGGTTAAATTTAAAAAGTAAAAGCCAGGCTATTTCAAGGCAAAACAAATATTGAACAGTATACTTTCTGATCTTGATAAAAGACAAAGAATAACTGACGTATATAAAACCACTTCAAAGACACAAAAAAGAAAAAAAATTCTAAAGTTACAAACTGCAACTCATATGTTAGGCTTCCTAATGCTTCAAGTAAACAAGAGAGAACTTTCAAAAGAGCCAAAACAGGGCATCAAGAGAGTCGTAAGAACCAGAAATAAATCATCAATAAAATAATCAACATTTCCAAAGATATCAGATAAATAGATGATTAAGGATCAAAATAGACAAATGCATAATCATTTGCACTGTGGTAACGAATGAGATTTAAGTTTCAATTGCATATGAAAAATTAAATTTATGTCTGGAGAGATGGATCAGCAATTAAGAGCACTGGCTGCTCTTACAGAAGACCTGGGTTCAATTCCTCACACACACATGGCAGCTCACAATTATCTGTAATTCCAGTTCCAGGGTATCCAACACCCTCAAACAGACATATACGTAGGAAAAACACCAATTCACATAAAATAAAAATAAATGAATCATTTTAAAAAAGACACTTTAAAAAATAAAATTAAAAAATATTGAATATATACACACATATATATCAATACCAGAACACATTTCAACTAATTAAAGCACTGCAATAAACGGCATAAGAAAGTTGTAATATGATGGAAACACCTTTATAATTAATAATGTCAAGATCAATATTATCTGACAAAAACTCAGATCAAATGCAGCAGGAAATAGAGCCACAATGTTCACTTCAGAGGAAGGCAGAAATTATACATCCTTTCACAATCTATGCAAAACATAATTGTCAGAAAGTGAACATTATATTACATGTTTATATCAATAAAAAATAATGAGGTCAAAAGCAATGAACTAATTACTCAATTCTCAAAACTGCAAAAAAAAAAAATTAACATCATGGAAATAGTACATAACTTTGTGTACTAAACTTCGTACCTTTGCTATAAAATATCAAATATTTTAACAGTGTCCATTGAAATTTGTTCAAGCCAGAATAAATCACCCTTTAAAGAATAGGAGAGAGTATGGTGGTTTGGAAAGGTTAATGTATCATATTAAAGGAAGAATTCTAATACCACTTGGTACCTGACACAATATTCATTAGTTTTTTCCCTTTGGATGTTACTGTGTCTATTTTCGTTTTAAACAAATAATAACTTCTCTTTTTCAAATTTATTTTTAATTTATTTTTTCATTTTCCTTCTCTTATACAATATATCCCGACCTCAGCCTCCCTTCCCAGTAGTCCTCTCAGTGCCTACTCCCCTAGAAAACCCTTTCCTCCCCACTTGAACTCAGAATAGGGCAAATCAAGATGGAACAAGACCCAGCACAAGCCCTTAAATCAAAGTTGGATGAGGCCATCCAGTAACAGAAAAGTAGTCCCAAGGGTAGGTAAAAGGGTTAAGAGACATGCACCCATCCACAAGAACACCAAGCTAAATTACCTGAAGATATGTGTAGGTGACGTTGCACAGACACATGCAGGCTCTGTGTCTGCCACCTCAGTTTCTGTGAGCCCCTAAGAGTTCTGGTCAGTTGACTCCTGGGGGCTTGTTTTTCCAATGAACTCACTCCTACGTTCTCTGCAATACCTTCTCCCTCTTTCCCAGGGTTCCCCAGGTTATGCCCAATGCTTGTTTGTGGGCATCTGGATCTGTTCCCTTCAGTTGTTGAAGGAAGGGTCTGATGATGATTGGCCTAGGCACCAATCTAGGAGCATAACAGAATATCATTAGGAATCTTCTCCAGGCTATCTGGTCTCCTATTCCCTCCTGTGGCATGGGGTTCTGTTCCTCCATTGCTTCAGCTCATCCTGCAGGCTAACTGGTTGTAGATCAAAGTTTTTTGGCTGAGTTGGTGACCCATTCCCTCCACTGGAAGTCTTGCCTGGTTGAAGATGGCTAGTTCAGGACACCTATCCCCATTACTAAGAGTCCTCATGAGGGTCACCATCAGATTTCCACTGCACTAGGTCTGCCTTAATTGTCTCCTAATACCAGCCATGTTTTCTTCAAAGAGCAATTACTCTGAATTTAATTATTTTAGAAGCCATGATTTATATACTTTTAACCTTCTAGTTTTATATTTATTCTTAAATGTTATTTCCTTCAAACTCTCTGATCACAGGTATAATATATGTCATAATCATTGTTCTATTGCTGTGATGAGACACAATGAACAGGGCAACTCTTACAAGAGAAAGCATTTAAGTGGGGGCTTGCTTAGAGCTTCAGAGACTTAGTTCATTGTCATCATGGCAGAGAGCATTGTGGAGGGAGGATAGCAGGAGGCAGGTAGGCCTGGTGCTGGAGGATCTAAGAGCCACATTCTGAACCACAGACTAAGAGAGAGAGAAAGAAATGCCTGGCAATATGTGAGCTTTTTAAAACTGCAAAGCCCACCTCCAGGGACATATTTGTTCCAAGAGGCCAATACCACCTAATCCTTCTAATCCTATCAAAAAATTCCAATTCATGGTGACTAAGCATTCTTACTTATGAGCTTATGGGAGCCATTCTTATTCAAACCACCACAATATACTAAAGTATATTACCAGAACCCACATAAATTATATGTACAGTGCTTTGAAGGAGTCATTTGTAACATTTTGGCAACTAGGATTGAATCATTTTTCTTCTTTAAGCAAAACTCATTACCTAATCTTTATAGAAAACAGAATCCAGTTATTAATGAACATCATGGCTTTATAGTACCCAAAAGCTAGAACTTTAGTTAAGAATATTAAATTTAAATGTCTATAAGACTACTACAGTAATGTAAATGATATATTATTTGGCAAGCTTAATGAACATCTTAAGGAATGAAATAAAAGTCACCTTCCTTACAATTAAAACTATGTGAAATCAATTTCTGCATGCAATTAGGTAGATATTAGGAGTTCTAAAGTTTAATAATATCAAAACAAAACAAAATATACTTGTAGTGACATGGTATAAAACACAAGAAAAGAAATTATCAAAAATCATACATCACAGTGAACAACATTGAATGGCCAAGTCCTCATTATCCAACATATAAAGGAAATCAACATTTTCTAAAAGCCGACTATAAAAGATATATAATAACTTATGAAGGGTCAATACTTATACATAAAAAATCTATACGGTTCTTGGAAGAGATCCTAACTGACATAGGCATTGTTTTTTCCAAAACCTTAACAAATATTGAACTGACATATAATATAGTAAATTAGAGATTGAAAGACCTTGTAGTGAATTCATACTTAATGCAGTATCTACTAAAGATGGTCAAATGAAAGAATGCTTTTGGAATTTTGATTAAAAATCTTGATTGGAAGAATGAAAACACATGAACTAATGTTTATGTAAGTAGAGACATGCATATTGTTGTAGTAATATACCATTCCTTATATTACTGGCATACAACATTCAATTTTATTCCTGCACTTACTACAGTACCATGTGCTGGGATAATAATCTCAGAATCTTTATGTAGTATCTTATACCTTTGAGCTCCATTCTTGTAGTAGAGGCAAGAAAACTGCATATTTAGAAAAGCTTAGACTATGTTACATAGACCTTTATAAAACTGTAATAAAGATTTTTTGTTTTGGTTTTTTGAGACAGGGTTTTTCTGTTGTAATTCTGGCTGTCCTGAAACTCACTCTGTAGACCAGACTAGCCTCTCTTCTATTCTATTTCTGAATCACCCTACTCCATAAGAAATTAAATTATAAAGAAAAAAGAAAAAAAACATAAGCTATAACCTGTAAACTACATTTAATGAAAACATTCATGCAACTTATTAATTCATGCAAGTTATTAGTTTCAGAATTAATGAAAAAAAGAGGCCATTAATTTGAAAAAGAGCAAGAAAGATTATATGGGAAAATTTTGAAGAAGGCAAAGGGAAAATTGATGCAATTATATTATAATTACAAAAAAATAAACACTTTAAATTAATTTAAAAATCAAAACATTCTATTCTGTAAATGGAAGACTATCTTTAAAAACACTCATTTTCCCAAGATCCTCATGGAGAAAGGAGAGAATGTACTCTGGAAAATTGTCTTCTGACCTCTAGAGGTATGCAAGCCAGAAGCAAGCCTGTAAGCAGTTTCCCTTCCTGGTGTCCTCATCAAAGGCCTGCCTTGAGTTGTGCCTTGGCTACCCTTGATGATGAATTCTTACTTGAAATCCAAGTCCTTTTCCCCTAAAGTTGCTTTGGGTCATGGCATCTATTGCAGCAACAAAAAGCAAGTTGAGACAAGCACACTGGGAAAGGGCATCAACTATTCAACTAGGACATGATGTATTGAAATTAATATATTATAAACAAATAAATGTAAAGGTATTACGTTTCTTATAAACATACTGAAAGCAAAAAAAAATACACATACAGTGTATATACATATAATAAACATACAAAATTCATGTGGTACCACATCAGTCAATCCAAATGAAATAAATGATAAAAAGTAAAGTGCAGATAATTTTATGAGAAATATTATATTAGATATGAACAAAAGCTTTTGCAATAATTTCATTCTACAGTATCTTTCTCCAAATAAATAAAAAGAATTAGAGTCTACTTCCTTTACAGACAGAACTGTTTATGCTAATTTCCCTTTATGTAAATCTCTGCTACTCAGATTCCCTCTATATCTCCTTTCCTAATGTCTCTCCCAAAGTTTTTGGGTCTGCTATTGTTATTGTAACAAAGGTGTTTTTGTTGCCAGCTCCAGTGTTCAGTGTTTAGTTCAGTTAATTCGCCTAATTAACTATGATCATTTTTGAAACAATGCAACAAAACTGAAGCATCATCCACATTAAATTTTCCGTTTTTTTTTTTTTCTTTCTTGCTTTTATTCTTCTTCCATAATATTAGTGACAAGCTCACAGGAGTATTCTTGCATTTATGGCATACATACCTGCATTGTTCCTTTTAATATCATCTGGAATCTATATCATTAGACAGCCTCTAGAGCCTGGTGGATTGGTAATGCAGTCAATTTGTAAAGTACTTGTAAAGCATGCAGGAAGCCCTGGCTTCCATTCCCCAGTGCAGCATAATCTGACCTTGGTGAAGCATGTCTGAAATCTGAGAACCTAAGTCTGCTGAGATGGAAACTTAGAGTTTGGTAATACACAGATCCTACGATACACAAAGACCTATTTAAAAACAATTAAACCAACAAACAGAACTCTGCCAACTAACTAATCAGACTAGACACTAACAAGTCCCAGTTGTGTTTCTTTTTCCATAATATTGTTCAAAAATGGAGAGTGGTCAATCATCAATTTTCTACATTTTTTAAAAATTTATTCTCCCTTTTTAGAGATTTTTAAAGAACAAAATGATGTCTTTCTTTCCAAACCCATCTCTTCTCTCTTTTTGTAGGCTCAGATTTGAGATATTTCTACCAGATCCTTCTATATTTCAATTATTTATCCTAAAAAAACCCATTAATTTCTGTGAATGTTCTTAATACAGAAACATTTATTTTAAACTTAATCACTTTTACAGATAATAACCAGTTTTATTTCAAATAGATTATTTAAAAATTTAAGCAAGAGAGTCCACAGATAACTATGTCAAATAAAAGATACATTTTATCCTTTCACAAAGATTCCACCTGCGGTGTCTGGGAGGTTAAGCTACAGCAGGATCATAGCAATTTATAACCAAAGAAAAGAAAAAGTTTTACAAAAGTCACGGATTGTGGAAAGGCCAGAAACAGAATAAAAGCTGGTTTTTTTTAAAAAGGCACAAGAGAACAGGAGAAAGAAGCTAAATAGTGTGTGTGGACGAGCTGCGGGTTGGGGGTCCCAGCATGAACCAGGTTTGTTCCAGCTTCCTTTCCTAAGGGATAGCTTGTATCCATTAAACCCACACACACAAAATGAGTGAAACAAACTATTCAGAAATTATCTATTATAAAACATGTAAGGCATCTAAAAAAAAAAAACAAACTAGGTTCAGACAGTCAATTTTAAGACACAATAAACAAGTCATCCTTAAAACAGAATAACAGATCTTCAGGGAAGGGTATAATACTGACTCAGAACAGAATCCCTGATACCATAGGTATGAGTGCAAAGCTAATATACTAGTAACTAAGTACATTAAAATATTTCAAAAATATGTTTTTGATAAATGGTAGTTGGGAAAAAAATAGATATGGTCCTGGAGAATGGTGAATAGATCTATCTTCTGTACAGACATGCTTCTCATGAGTCTCATGTAATCTACTCATTATGTTATAACTTCAATAGCTGCCTTCAACCTTATGAACCAGCAAAACCTTCACTGACTTTGTGATACTGCTCCTTGTACTCTGTGCTCCCACAGTAAGACAGGCTAATATTGGGGAATCACAGCTTGATAATCACTATCAGGTAGTACTTTTCTCTTTGCAAATTGATGAACCTATGAAATGCCTATAAATGATTTCATGTGATATTTTGGAACTCCACACCCAAATAAACCCTTTCTGCAAGTTGTGTTGATCATAATGTTTCATCTATTTTTTTCATTTTTGTTTAACCTTCAATGCTCTCCTACTCACAAATATCTACTTTAAACTTTTGTGTATCTAAATAAAATAGTGCACGGTAAGCCAGTAAGATTATTAATTGGTTGTATTGGGTGTATTTTTTAACATGAAACTTATATTTAAAGAGCTATATTGGAAGCTATACTTTAAAATCCTTTCATTAAAAAAAAATTATCATGTTCAAGATACAGAAATTTGCTTAAATAATATATTCTGAGTGATAATGAGTAGTATTATCAAGGGTCAAAATGGATGATGACATCTTGCAGCATGAGGAAGTCTATTAATTTTGGGGGACCAAACTGGATTCTTTGCTTCAGTGCATATATTTCAGGACTAGCTAGCATGCAGCACAATTGAAATTTATTGACACTATTTTAGCAAAGAGGTTTGATTGAAAGAGAGGCATTTGGAAATTAAGACACGCACTGGAACATGATTGTCTATCTCTCAAAGGAAGTCTTATTTTATTGCTTTTACAATAGTCAAATATAGGGCTTTACTGTGTTTTGAAACTACTACTTTAAAGGATTCTTGGGAACCATAAATGAGATCATGGTTGTGTATTGAGGAGTAGCTGGCAGGCATTCAAATGATATTGCAAAGCTAAATACAACAAGGATGTAGAAAGTCATTATTTATTTACTGTAAACAAAGTTAATAGTCTTTTCAAGACATCCAGAAAATGTATGTGAAAAGAAATGAGACCCAATCCAGAACACATACATTCAAGCCTTGAGTCATGTTATTTATCATGAAATATATATACATTATCAGAATATTATATCATTGTCAACAACATTTGTCAAACATGGTAATTGTGCTGGTTGGTATTGAGGTTTCTCAGTCAGTGGGAAGCTTCAATCAGACTCTAGGACAACACCTTCCTTTCCCTTCACTGTTCTCAAAGTTTCCCTTGCCTTTCTGCTTCACTAGAAAGAAAATAAGCCTAATAATATAAGAGATGATTCAGGGTTAGATGTAATGATTCATTCATAAATTAGGCAATTCATTCATGTGTTGGGTGATATAAGACTCTGCCATAGTTTCTGCAAATAGTCAGGTATAAACAAATCTTTGTTAATTGGTTGTGAGAGCACCGGTGAAAATTCAAAGAAGAAAGAGTGAATCCCATACCTTTACAGATAAAAATTTTTTGTGTGATACTGAAGGATGTATTGTAGAGGAGAATGAATGTGATACTGTTAAAGAAAAAAAATAATTAAATGATTAAATTTTCAATTACATGTGCAAATTCATGGTAGTATAACTTGATAGGGAACATCTCTACAAATCTAGTCATTCACATACATATGTTTTCAGAAACTTAAGAAACACTGACCTGGAAAATCATGGAAGAAACACAGACACACACACACAAACACACAGAGATGCAAAAATTGCAGAATTTGAGAAATTTCACATAAGAGAGAATGATAAAATGAGCTATAAATATTATTTTTAATGGTTTAAACAAGAACTTAAATATGCATGAAAGACAAAATATAAGATACTCAGTTACTAAATATCAACTGTAATTATACACCTTCCCTGAAAGCAATACTTGACAGAAAAATAAGCACTTAAGTCATATAAAAAATAATGTCCACCTTATTATTGATTATCAGAGGAAACTACAGTTTGAGAGGATGCTTTACTTATGATGAGACATCAGTGCACAGTATAAAATGTGGAAATAGGCTTAACTTGCAGTTTAGTGATTGTATAAATAACTCTGATAATATCAATAGATCGTAAATATAATGGATACAAATAAAAATAAATATCCTATGAATGAAATAGAAGTACATCAATAAAATTTAAAATGATAGATTAAACGAATCAATTCTATTTTTAATAGAAGCACACTTAACAATGTCAGACTAGTCAATTTTTTTTTAGAGTATAATTTTGTTTCAGCATTTTTCCCTTCCTTTTCCTCCCTTCAGACTCTTTTGTATCCCGTCTCTGCTCTCCTTCAAATCCTGGCCACCTTTTGTACTAAATTATGCGTATTTATCCTAATGTAGTCTGTTCAATAAAATCTGTAGTTTTCTAGAGATCTACTATTTTACATTAGTTCCATACTAAACATGAATATAAACAATTTATAAAGAGCTGTCAACATATGAGGGAACAGTGACTATATATATGTATTAAAATTGAAAAGAGGCGTGTGGTTTTACAATGTCATAGAGGTTTCATAAGCTTATTCGTGTTGCACACTGGCAAACAAAGACTAACAATAATGGCTTTGTTTGGTCTGTGTATCATAAGTGGCCCAAAAAAACAACCTGTTCTATTTCTCAAATATTACCTAAGATCCATGTAAAATTGCCTGTATTTGAAATGGCATATTTTTTCATTCAAATGTTGGGTTATTAAATTTCCTTTTTGTTTCTCTATGGAACAGTCCAATTTTTCCGTTGTGTAAAAATGTCAAAGAACAGCTGTGACCTTATGTTTGAAGAAGACTGGCACAAAGAAGTGTCAGAGTGAGTGAGGATGACACTCTGTCAGGAAGCGATCTGCTTCTATCACATTAATCACTTGCTTATAATCACTAGAGCAGGTGTAAACTGATGAATCAATGTTAATAACATCACTATTTGTTCTTCCTTATCAGTAAACTAGAAAGTAAATGAAAAGTCCAGTTAGGTCACCGTATGCCACAGAAATTCAAGAGCTACACTGGAACATAGTGGGAATCTACTTTTATCAAGCTTTGAGATTATGTAACATCATAATTCCTATGTTCATTTTTCTATTACTTAAGAATTAGCCATGTGTTTAAAGATGGGTCAATGTATAGGTATATTTACCATGCCTGATTTTGGATCCTAGCTTTCATGTACGCTAATGAATCTTCATTGCCAATTGCCCCAATTCTATCAAGGACAGAGACTGCAGGATCTCTGGGTTGCTGACTTCAGACTAGTAAAAGTAGATACCAGATGTAGATGTTGATTCAGGGCAGAATGCCTGGATGTTCTTTGGTTAATTAAACTACCATATCTAGCCTGGAGCCAAGGAGTATTCAGTATCAGTACACTCTAGAACATTTAAACCTCTGTACAATCTGATCAACCTTTGAGAATTACTGCTGACTGAGCCACTCTGACTCTGACTGAGTTCCTTCTGAACTCTACCTATTCGGGTGCAATTCAACTCACGAGTTACTCTGGACAAAACTCTTCTCCAACCTGCTTGGTTCAAACTGATCTTCTGAGCTGGCTTACTGTTCCTGACAGAACTCTTCTGACTCTGGCAGATTCTGGTTGATTCTCTGATTGCCTCAGACTGAACTGTTCTGCTGGGCTTCAAACTGACTCACACTTCCTGTCTGATATGGACTTCTTCTGCCTAGCTGCCTCTGTGTCTCTGTCTCTCCTACAGTCTTCATGCTTCAGAATCACTGCTCCATACTGCCTCATTCAGCCTTTCTGCTCCTCAGACTGCTTCATTATCTCTGTAACTAGTCCCCATTCTGCTTGCTTCAGACTGCTCACCTCATACTGCTGTTGTAACTGACCTGCTCTCAGCTGAGAGCCCACCCTTCTATCATGAGAGTTGGGTATATCCTCACTCTGACTCACTCTGCTAACTCTTCCTTTGATTTGTCACATTGCCTGTCCTTCACCAACTAATCTCAGCCATTACTTCTTGCGTGACATTGATTCTTTCTGAGTTCTGTATCCTATGTTTGCTTCCACATTCTGTTTTTTTTTTTTTTTTTTTTAGGGATTAAGGGCGTGGGTCACCAGGGCCATCTGAATGCTGGGATCAAATGTGTACCAACATTATTTCATCAGTCCATCTGGACCACACAGGTCTCTAAATGTGATTCTACATATAGACCCCTGGAGTATAGACCCTTTGTAGCTTTCACACAGGTCTATTTCTCTACACTGGCTAGCTCCAGGTTCAGGGAAAGACCCTGTCTCAAGGAAATTAGAGATGATAGAGCATGACATCTGACATCCTACACTGGCTTCTGAGGACAAATGCACAGGTAAAAACAAACACATAAATATATACCTCAGTCACAGACTTACATAAAAACAATATTTATTTTTTAACATCCAGATAAAATCGCCTTTACATTAAAAAACGCAATACCAAATGAGAAGTTTTATTAGGTTTCAAGTAAATATTGAGGACAATCATTGGGGCATACTTCCACAAAAGTATTTCTTTATACTTAGGCTGGTTTTACTAAAAATGATTCTCTTTCTAAGTTTCAATGAAAAAATTTTGATAATTGCCTGGTACTTTTATGTTTGGGTGTGTCCACACATTTCAGTATCACAGAATCTACAGCCTTTAATTTTAACAAACATAAAAATTGTGAATGATAAATAAATAGATTGTCTGAACCTGGCAAAGGTTCTCTCTAAATAGGTCTCAGTGCCAGATACCAGGTTAGAAGTTAGCAGGCTTGGAGATCATTGAGGATGGACCACTCCCTCCTATTCAGCGTGGACCTTAGCTACTGAGTCCCTGATAACACTAATATTAAGACAATGTGAAGTATCACAACTGCTCTGCTAAGGATTCAAATTGATCTCTGATTGGAGTGAGAAAGCCTCATAATTGTCCCCTCTAGAGATTTAGAATATCATACAAAATAAAAGAAGGTAAAGGTAAAATGGGCTTTATTGACTTCCCATTAAGGGAAGGCAAATTTCTTCTGGGAAACCCTGACGTTTTATAAATGCTTTCACTTTAATCTACTCTTTTACATGATTAATGGTCAAAAGAATGGGATGTCAGTTATCTTTTTATAAATTCACATTCTTTAATGTACTTGTTAAGATTTTGAAACCAAAAACTCAAACATATATGCACTAATTATGAATCTGTATTAAATCACTATATGAATCATTTATATAACAGATAGACGATTCTTTTTGTTTGTTTGTTTGCTTGTTTTGTTTTATTTTTGTGGAGACAGGGATTCTCTTTAAAGCCCTAGTGGAACAGAAAATTGCTCTGGTTTACCAGGCTGGCCTCAAACTCACAGAATCATGCCTGTCTCTGCCTCCCAAGTGCTGAGATTCAAGGCATGCGCCACTACTGCCAGAGTGATGGTGATTCTTGTCTTACTCCTACAATACTGTTAGAATGCAATATTTCTGACTAGGAATTGGATAATCAAGGTAACAACATACAGTGAACTATTTGTTTCAGTTCTTATTCAATAAGCATTCTTCTCGTTTATACATCATGAGGATAAAAGTAATACAGTAAATGTGAGAAACTACCTTCATTTTATTTAAACATTTGAAAGCACAGGTGAGACACATCCTTCCCCTATACCTTAAGAGTTATCTACAGGAGCCTTTCCTTCCCCTGGGTAGGAAAACATGAAGGGAAGACATATGTTTCTGAAACTTTGGAAAATAGCATATATCTTATCTGTTACATTTTGGCTGGTATAATGATCTTTGTTTTTGTTTTTTTTTTTTCACTCTCACACAATGAGAGTGTTTTCATTTGTGTTTGATTCTTTAGGCATTACCCCATGTGATCCTTCAGGAGCATTACACTCTAACCTCCAATAACTCTACCTTCTGTGCTATGCTCTGTGTGTCTCTTCTGAATTTATTTGACAGGGTAAAAGGACTGGGAGGTAAGAGAAAGCCAGACTGAGAGCTATTAGGACTGCTATTCTTAATGTAATTATTATTAAATTCAAAATATACCAATTAATACACTATCTGGATGATAATGTATTGCATGACATTCCTGAGTACTCAAGCTACTAAATAAGGAGTCCATCTAAGTCCAATTGTGTAAGTGAATGAGTTTATCCAGGTTCTTACAGGAATACATGATATCTGAAAGCACCTATGCCTCACTTAAAAATGTATCAACACATGCCTCACTCAATCCTCCCTTCACCTTTGACCTCTGATATACTCTAGCATCCCGAGACTACATTCAGCTAGCACAAGTTAGAGTTTTATAAACCTTTCCATTCTTTCCAGCTGGGCATGCAAATAGCCTTATTCTCTTAATATGAGAAATAGCTATAACATGCATTTTTCTACTTATTTCATTGCCATGACTACAGGCCAAAGTCTTCTGTGGGTAATCAGAGCAACTCTACTTCATGATAGAGATGGTAATGTCAAACCCAGAGAAAAGCTACATTGCATTTTTACCAATTAACAGTGCTCTGTGTATAATTCTATTAGAAAAAGACATTTAATTTCATTTGTGAGGTAGGATCCCTAATGGCCTAATTAGCTCTAAGAAAGTCCATTTCATAACAGTATCACCTTGAAAATTAAATTTTAAAACATTCAAACCAAAATCTTAGAGTAAATTCTTACATATAACTTGCTATTAAAAAAGTGGACTCGGTAAGCACCTTTTAAAGCTAGGCAAGTTGGCTCAGAACAATAATTCCAGTGCTTGAGAGATAAAGGGAAGATTAGCAGAACAAATTAACCCTTGATTACATATCAAGATGGAAGACAGCTTAAGATGCATAGGACCTGGCTAAAAATAACTAATTAAGCAATATTAACACTAAATGACAAAGGGAAATGTTTATTTATAGTTTGTTTAATATGGGGAGCCAGGGAGATTCTAAGTTTCTGCATTTCTGTAGCAGGTGTTACATTTTTACAGAAAAAAATAATAATGAAAGCTCACATATCCATGTGTTGTCAGAATTATGTGACAACTTCTAAGATGCGAGTTCCTCTGGTGGCTGTCTTAGGCTTCAATCCTTTCCTTCCTCCATCATGGAACTTCTGGAGACATTTTAATTCTTTGGGGCACAAATTTTCAATAGTCTGTTAATTAAAGAGAGGGCCCCCAGAGTCCACTTTGGATATCTCATTTCCTCTCAGGGAAACAGTATATGCACTAATCTTACTTCTATCTATGTACGCAAACATATGAAATACTTTTCAGTTAGTTCTTTTGACTTTTATCACAATTGTAATCAAAATCTTCCAATGGTTATTTCTCTGGAGATTTAACAATCTGAAATATATAAATAAACACAATGCAAAATGAGTCTAGAAAAACTCAGAACACAAAATATGTGGGAGTTCATATTCATGACAGTTTTCTTCTTTGTCTTCTTGCTTATTCACCATGATTTTTACCTGTCACTTTCTCTGCCTGGCTAACAAGTAAAACCAAAACAAATATTTCTTTCCTAATTCTTTCATAATTTTTTCATGTTCATAAACACAATGCTTTTATTTAGCGTACAAGATTGTATAGAGAACAACTAAAACTGAACCCTAAAAAGGTTTTACACAAAGAATATCTCTGTGATACCGTGTTAGTTATGTCATTAGGTATCAGCAGATTTAGAGGCCATTGAAAGACAACTATGAAATCACATGCTGTATTCCAGAAAAAGTCCAGAAAAAGTAGATCCAAGAGGATCAGGAATTCAAGGCTATCCTGAGCTTCATAATGAATTTAGGCCAGCCTGAGGCACATGGAATCTTACTGCACACTAATAAACAAAAATTGAGTTATTGATTCCTCTTTCATTGCAGACAGATTGTAAAATCAGGAAGCAAAATTCCAGGATTCTGGAGAATGGGATCCAAGTAGTATTCCTTTATGCCTGGATCATAGACTGGAATCAAGACATAGAATCTTGTCCTAAGATATAGAATTTGACCCTGAGGTTATGGATAATACTAGAAACAATGACACTTAACTAAGGGAGAAAATATTGAATGTAGATCAGATCATTAGAAAGACCAAAGACATACTGGGTTATTTTGTTTGTTTGTTTGTTTGTTTGTTTGTTTTTGGCACTATGCGGTTCATTTACACAGTACCATTCTCTTTGAAGTTGCAGATCTTTGGCTTTTGTAACAGCGTGCTCTGTGTGTTAAATTTAGCTCTTAACATTTCCTATCAGTGATTTCATTCCTATGTAAATGGGGATGTCATTCTTAACTCAATCTATTCTATAGCCACAGCATCTCTGAAACACAACATTCCAAACTATACTTTGGGATTTAAGCTCACTAACTAGTTGGAAACTTTCTGGTAAAGAGCAAAGAGTTACCATTGCCTCTCTTCTAGTAGTTAACACAGATAAGGCTGTCAATAAACTGGACAGGAAACCACCTCTCAGGAGTTGTTTGTCCCAGAGAATTTAGAAACACCAAAAGCCTGCCTATAGCACATACAAGTCTGCACAATGGTAACTTGAGCTATTATCCACTCTTATCCCTTGAGAATACTTGACTTAATAAAGTTTACCTGTGTTCTATACATGCATGTGTTAAAAAGAAATAGTACTTAATGAAGAGCTATTATAATTTAGGTGAGAAGTTTGAAATGATAATATTTAATAATATTGCATTCCTTTCATAACAAAGATGAGACATTATGAGAAGACTTATATTGTGGTTACTTTCTTTGCACAAATACCCATGTCATTTTCTTCATAATACAGATTGAGGTAACTTCAGTGCAAAGAAGGTTGTGTCTGAAAAGCTCTGTATTTCTAAAGCTAAGCATGTCAAGGTGACTCTTTGTAGTTTGGCTGGTGTCATAGTAGAAGTGTTACCATAAATAACGAATTACTCAATATACTTATTAATTAAAATTTACCTGGGAGAAGAATTTTATTCTTGCATAATGTTGGACTTTTTATATTTTATCTTATTAAAAAATGACTTTCAGCAGCCATGAAGAATAGAAATACAGTTCACAGGCTTTACATTAACAACCTTAAAACCACTTGGTTTTCAGCAAAGAATGTACATTTTATCATCCTGCTGAGATCTACCAAGTGGCAAAGATGTGCAGAGACCCCATGATAGCATCCTTTAAAAGCTTCACTATGTATTCCAGACAGGAAATGAAGGGCAAAGCCTGCAAGTCATTAATTCTGCTTATATGTGCAGCTCCTGAGACATTACTATGTTAAGTTGAACAGTATTTTTAGAAATATAAAAGTAAAAGTAACTTAACCTTGTAAAAAAGCAATGAAGGCAGAATACCAAATCATCAAATATAAATAAGCTACGTTGGAAAGGCTGAGAAAAAGTCTTAGGGAAGTAAAATCTCAGTGATATGTCCTACTTCCAAAGAATGTAAGAATCACAACTGAGAAGACTAGCTATGTGGCTTTTTGTTCTTTTTAAATAAAATTACATTTTAAAGAATGAGTATGTCATATGACCCTTTTTGATACACTTCTAAAAGGTAAATGGAACTTCTTATTGGTTATATATTCTACACATACATTCTTTTTCATTTCCACATATGTAGGTAGCCACTTATTTCATTATATAATAATTGATGCTCTGAATAAAAGGCTTGAAAATTGAGACATTTTAGCATCAAGAGTCAGACAATGAATTAGAAAATCTCTAGGGAGCTGAATATTTTCACTGTTAAAAGCCAATGAAGCACTTCAAAATTTGAAAAGTTACCTCTGGTATGTGACAGCTCAATACATTGAATATGGAGTGTTTAAAGCTCTGAAACAGGAAAGGCTACAGACATTGATTCAATAATTCCCCCCCTCCTAATTCTTTGTTATCTGTCTCTGAAAGAGCTAAGCCAGGAAATCATAATGATGCACACACTGAAAGAAATATAAAGGCAGTTATCATCAATAGCAACATAGATCCTTAAATAAGTGTATGTTCTTATTGGAGGTCTTTATTATGTAATATTGTAACAATTACATTCCTTGCAAGGACATGACAATTACCAGCTACCCACCTTGCAAACATTTATCTATAATTTTATATTCTGCCTTGAATATTTGTCATTTTTATGTTTTGTGTTGTATATTATTAGACCCAGGAAGCAAAAATTATCCTTTTATAGACTGAGGGAAAATGGCACATTTTTACAATGTTTATCTTTTTTCCATTCAAATCATAAAATATTGAGACAGTCAGGGAGTTTTTAAGCGTGAATAGTAGACCTCATCAAGTGCTTGTTGGTAAGATAATGAGCAAAAGAAATTTTTTAAAAATTCTTATTACTTAGAATTCTGGATAACAAGGTGTGAGGTTATGCCTTTTGTATTATAAGAAAACATGGACAATAAGACTGTAAGAAAGTTAGGAGAAACATAATTCCTAATACTAAACTAAAGCTAAAACTCCTTTTTGTTAATTGACTCAAAGTGTATGGGAGATATTGAAACATCTGGTATGGAAACATGCATTGCTAGGAAAACATTAAAGCTCTAGTTTTCTAGAATCACTGTTTTTGTAATTCTGTATATTCTGTATATTCAGCTGTTGCGTGAATAGTTTTCACTGTTTTTCATGCCCACTCATTTGTTGCTCTTGGGCTACTGGAAACTGCATTAAGCAGCTTTCTTTTCAGGCAATCAAATTGTAATATCAATTGCCAACCTTCTGATGTTCAGGTGTAGAACTAGCTTTCTCATTAACTTTCTGTGATGTCTGATCTCAGAAAGCGAAAACGGGGCCCATAATCACGTGAACCCATTGACTTGCTGGATCTCTTTCTGCTTTTCTTTCATCTATTACCATGTACTTTTCACATCGCTCATGACAGTGTTTCCTTAGAAAATATCTTACCTGCAAATTCCTTTCTCACGTTCTGCTGTAGAGAAATTGATGAAAGACTCAAGCCAATAACAGATCAGTGGTAGACAGAAAAACACAGAAAACACTAGAATAAATGATATTTAAACAACTGTCTATGAGTTGTAACCAGGGACGTGAGTGCAGACATAGAAAACAGAAGTTACTCTACTGAGGCCTGGAAAATTGCTATTCACGCTCCTGAGAAATTTGAACATTTAGAAGTACCTAAAAGAGGAGGAGCCAGATCGGCCATGTTGGACTGCTGCACGCATAGCGTTTGGAAGTAGAGATAGAGGCAGGAGGCCTACAGGTAGAGCCCAGTCTGGGCTATGTAGCAAGACAACCATTCAGAGGGGTGAGTTGAGTGGGAAGCCCTAGAGCTCCTACACTGGACTGCCAAAGTGACTGTCATGTGAAGAAACAAAAATTCCACTAAAATAATGCACGAAGAAGCTGATGTGATCAAGCATGTCAAAATCTGTGGAGTGGTTAAATAACATGAATTCTGAGAACTGCTCACCAGGAAGCATTCCAGAACAAAGCAGAGGTGTAACCACATTACATAATCATTTCAAACGCATCAGTCTAAATATTTCATTTTGCAAAAAGAAAAAGGAATGCTTTGGACATTTCAGTAGGACCAGGAGCCAGTGGCTCTGAGCAACTGGAGCAGAAAACTCTGTGGAAAGAGCCGTTCATACGAAATTTTGAAAAATCACTTTGTAGCCTAAGCTGTGATATCAATATTAAACAATAAAAACAAAATATACTGCTGAATTGTTAGCGAACATAGATTTTATTTATGCAATGAAAGGAACTAAACTTGAAATAAAGACATAAAAAATATTTCAATAAAACAAAGTGGAGAGATTAAGAGAAATGTGAAAAGAGAAAAGACAGTTATAAAAAAATAATGATTATTACATAGAAATGAAGTACTCATATGAAATGTCAACTATAAAAATGACATAATGCCAACATATAGTTTTACTATGTTAAATGTGAACAAGGCTATGATAAGAGCTATCTGAAAGTATATGGCTGTTTGAATTTTTCTGTAAAAGTAGTTAACCTCACACCTCACTCAAACTAGATCGAGCCTTGCAGTGAACAACAGCAACTTCAGTAACACTAGGTATGCATTGGCTCTGAATAATCTGGGATAAATGAACTGGGCATCATGCTTGAACAATGAGTGAACATGAATTGTGCTCCTGAAGTTCCTCAGAGATGAAAAGAAACCAAAGAATATGCATGTGAAGCTGGTAAGTTTAACTAAGATGCCTGGAATTCTGTCCTTCCTCTGACCTCATTTATTGGAATTCACTGGTATGTGTGATACTTGAGGTGGAACACACATTTCCTTTTATCCCATGCTCATTCATCATGGACACATTTCACTTATAGTAACTGCAGAGTTGTACTTTATCCATCAATGTTCAATTTCACTGAGGGCTGAACTCTGTTAGACAGACGATCCATAGCACAAAGTGAGTGTTTGAAATAAAACCAATCTGAGTGGATGTTTCAAATGTATTTTTAATGACACGATATGCACCACTGCTGTGAATACAAAATTTTCCTTAAAAAAATATCTAATCTATTTATTCTACACAGGAAGTATAATAAATAAATAAATAAATAAATAAATAAATAAATAAATAAATAAATAAATAAATAAATTCATATACTCACAATGATGTTTCAGTCAACAACAGACCAGGTACATCACAGCAGTATCTTCAGATTAAACTCTTCAATGATGCCATATCAATTTCTATAGTCAAATTCTACAGTGTTGCATGATGATGACATCAGCTATTGATGATTTTTTTTAGCATTGTAAAATATTATAAGGTTATACACAAATGTTTGCAAGCTGTACACTATTTTACGGAATTATCTGTGTCTGAAATTTTGTTTTAATCATACGTGTTTTGCCCTGTCATTTAAATTTTCTGAGTACATTTTGTGTTTTACTTTTAATTTCCCACAAAATATAAATTAATAAAAAGTATCAACCGTACCTGGGGAATCCATTAATTTTCTAGATAATAAAATTTGTACCTTTAGTATTTTCAGTGCAAATAGTTGCAAATAAATAATATATGATAACTAATAATTTCTTTGTATTTTTTTGATACAGTTTTTATTTTTTTCATGGAAATTATTACTGTTTTGTCAGGTTGTATATCTGTAATTTCTTCAAGTACTACTGGCAAAAATTTAATTGAGAGAGAGATATATTCACGCAAATAATGATACTTAGACCACGTAAATATTGGAAAAAAGGTAAAAAAAAACAGGATTTTTTACAGTATTTATTAAATTATATATTATATTTATGAATATGTATTCCCTTAACAGTTAAGAAATAATGTAGTATCTGTGAAAGCAAGACATGAACTATGACATTCATGTGGTCAATTAGCTTCAAATATTACATATGCATTCATGATATGTACACAGTTTTTAAGATTTCCCCAGTATAACAGTGGTTGTTACAGACTTAGGAGAAAGAAACCCTATCTGGAGATAAGAATCAAGAGAATAATGAAGTGGGTCAGGGTTTATTCTTATACTATCTTCCCTACTACAAATACAGAATTAATGAGTACTATCTTAATCTCTTCAAAAGCAGAACTGGAAAAAGCACAAATAGTCTAAATCAGACATCCCCCCACCTCTCTTTCTCTCTCTCTCTCCCTCTCTCCCTCTCTCTCTCCCTCTCTCTCTCTCTCTCTGTTTCTCTTTCTCTCTCTCCATCTCTCTCCCCCCTCCCCTCTCTGTTGGTTGAGAAAGGATTTCTTTGTTGTAACTCTGGCTATCTGAGAGCTCACTCCATAGACCAGGCTGGCCTTGAACTCACAGAGATCTCTCTGCCTCTGCCTCCAGAGCTCTGGATTGCTTAGATTAAAGGCATGCTCACCACTGCCCAGCTCTTAATGGTCCTGTGCTTCCCACATTCTTACAGTGCACATCCCACTTCTAATAAATGGAAGGAAGTCTAAGGTCAGTACCACGTCTCAAACACCATAGACATGCAGCACATGTACATGCACATATGAAGTGCCCACTGGGTGAAGACCCCCAAGAAACCAATAGGACTTGAGATAGATACAAACGCAAGAAGCTTTATTGCTAGCACGCTAGGGTCGACACTTACAACTCTATAAAGTAAGAGAAGGAGTGAGACCCCCAAAACAGCTCACACAGGGTTTTTATAGCAATTTTAGAGGCAAAGTTAGTTACAGAGTATTTGGTGCATTTTCACTGGTTTAAAAAATAAGCAGTTGCTGACCATTAAACTGATTGATGTTGGCATGGGGTGCATTCTGAGCTGGATGGGGGATTTCCTAGTCAAGGATGCATTGCTGGGCACCTGTACTAACGGTTTTTCTCAATTTTGTTGAATTGTTTTTCAGTTTGCCCTTCTTGAAACAGCTTGTGCTAACTGTCAGGAGCATGAAACTTAGGCCTGTTGTCAGGAACATGAAACTTAATCCTATTAGCCTTTTTGTCAAAACTGAAGCTTTTAGCTTTTTCACATATATCAGATGAGTCTGAGACTGTGACTATGAAAATAAAGTGACCTTCTGTTAACAGATGACATCATTCTGTTTAGAGAACAAATATATATCTGAAACAACACACTTGTTTTTAGCTTTAAAAGGCATAGAATCGATACATTTTTTCTTCACAGTAACAATGTCATTAATTCAAAATTTTATTCATCATACATATTATAATATTGAAATTTGAGAAAGCTAAAATATGCAAGACAAATTTACTATTATTAGAAAACTGCTATAATATGTTATTAATTTAAGGGAAGGTCATCTCACTTTTATTCTCAAGGTACTTAATTTATTTTGTTATTTTTGCTTTGTTTTTCAGACAGGGTTTCTCTGTCTGTTTCTAACTATGGCCATCCTAGAACTCACTCTCTAGACCAGGCTGGCCTGAAACTCACAGAGATCCACTTGCCTCTGCCTCCTGAGTGCTCGGATTAAAGGTGCGTGCCGCCACCACTCAGTGATACTTAAAAATTTTTAAATGGCCATGTCTATCTTATAAATCTACAGATTTGAAATAGTATCTATACAAATTTAGCCATCATATTTTTATAGAATGTGAAAACACCATTCTAAAATTAAAACATATTTTTGGAATGTATTAAAATTAACCTCCAAACAGCACAGGCTATTGCCAGAGTATTAGTTGTTCTCCACATACTATTGATGAAGACAACACCAAAGCAACTCATTGGACATAGAGAAGATGAGCTGGTACCTACCTAGAGTCTTCATCCATACCGATTACTAATGCAGGTTATTCTGCATGCTATCAAAGGAGAAAAGTAAACACAAAGCCAGCCACAAACCCTTTAAAATACAGTGATGACCTGCCTTCAAGATATGGTTGGGCAATGATGGCACAAAGATCTGCTTGTATTTAAGGTCCACTCAGTGAGATGGAACCTATGCATGACTCTACTAAAGTGATCAAGAACCTGAAACCAAAGAGGCCAGGGAACTAGGGGGGAAACCAAAATATCACTGCTCTGCTAAAGTTCATAAAAATAAAATGACTCATCATGATACTCTGCTATATTCATAGATCAGGGCCTGGCTCAGCCATTACCAGAGAAACTTTCTCCTGAAGGAGATGGAAACAAATACAGAGACTCACATCTGAAAAATATGAAGAGAGAGAGAGAGACCTTGGAAAACTCATTCCTAAATAGGATGCCTTAATCACATTCCGCCCCTTTAAGGCTCAAAGAACTCTGTACAAGATGGGGTGGAAAGAAGGTATGGAGGACACCAAGTAATCAAAGCCTCTAAACACTGCAAGACTGACAAAACTCATTATTAAGGCAGCATGCCCTAAGCCTGCTTGGTCTGTGCCACATGGGCTCCCAACATTGAGGTGTGAACACAAACCCCCATCCCTCACCATGAAGCTGTCACCAATTGCTAACCACTCACAAATGAAAAATTATTTCTGTACAATGGACTCTCAATGGGGATACAAAATCCTCTCACAAGGCTATCCCCACTTCCAACAGTAGACGGTCAGCACAAGAGGAACTCAGTGGCATCTTTGGAAGTTTTTCTTTGACTCTTTAACTTTCCTCTGCTTGTTTGTTTTGTTCCGTTGAATTTTATTTTTCTTTCCTCATTTTTTATCTTGCTGTATTTTTATTCTTTGGAAGTTGTTTTATTTTGTCACTTGCCACATTTCCCCGTTTATTTATTATTGATTGATTGATTTTTACTTTTGTATACCGTATCCAGACCCCCATCCTCCCCTCCCTCCTTTCCTTCCAGCTGTCCCACTTTGAGATCCATCCCAAACCTTCCTCTCAGAAAAGAGCAGGCCAATACGGAGCCCACATTGTTCCCTACAAATATCTCATGGATGTCTGGTTTGGTCTTCCTGTTGAACTCCTACAGGTTGGAGTTGGTGGTCTCTGAACCTTTTCCCTGCCCTTGGGACCCCTTTCCTCCAATTACATTGCCTCATCCGGCCTTGTTCCACCTTGTCATTCCTGTGTCGAATGGTAACCCTGGGAGTTGTTTGCTTCCTAAGGAAAGTCAGAAAGAGTGTGGATTCCGATGGGAGGAGAGATGGGGAGAGCCTTGGAGGGCTTAGGAGAATGGGAAACCTAAACAAAATAAACTGCATTAAAATGTCAATTTTCAAAAAAAATAAATGTATTACCAAAAATATAAGTTAACAAAAATGAATGAAGGAGAATAGATATATTAGATGCAGTATAATTCAGATGAAAAATATAGACACAGCTATATTTTTGTTCCACTGATTTTCTGTTTTAGGTAGATATTCCATATCTCCCATCTATAGTATTTTTGAGTACTTACACTGAAGAGTATAAGTCAATGCACTTAAGTGATCTGTGCATATTCATATCTATTGCTGCATAATTCACAATAGCCAGGAAAAGCAACCAACCTAAATATGCATCAGCAGATGAATTTATTTTTAAAATGTGATGTATCTACTTAGTGCAATTTGTGAAGCAATTAAGGAAAATGAAGTGATATGTTTTCACAAAAATTGATGGTAGTGGAAATCATTATGTTAAGCAAAATAAGCAAGACTCAGGCAGGTATATTTTTTATGTGTTAAATTTAGTTTTTAGATCACACACATACTTATACATATGCATTTCCTGCAGAATCCATTTATTATTGCGCTTATGTGTATATGTTTAGGGCTGACCATTTGGGATTGGATAACCTATAAGGGACCTTCTCCTTGAAGAAGACTGATTTTTCTTTTCTCAAAGACCAATAATTGCTTCTAGCTATTGATCCAGGGATGAGGTGTTGGGGATTCCACCTATTTGCTTTGTCATTTCAACTGGTGTTGTTATTGTTAAGTTCATACTTAGAGAGCCGTATTGTTGAATCTCCATAGGTTTGGTTTCTCTGTCCTATACTGAAGACAGTACCTTGTGGTAGAAACCCTGTTCCTCCTTTAGCTTTTCAAAATTTATGCTTTAAAATGTGGTTGTTCCCTGGGATGCATGTAGGAGCTGTGTTAGATGCATCAATTGGACTTGAGCACACTGTCATCTGCTATTCTCGAATTTTAACCATTGTTGAGTTGTTTAATGGTCTGTCTGTTCCAAAATCTTTGATGGGTGGTGATATCACTTATGTGTTCCAAATATAAATAGAAGTTTCATAAATTACAGTACTTACAGTTGTCCTGTGGGTCTAACAGAAATGAACATTTACATATACACACTCCTCTCCCACCAAAATGCACATTCCATACACTAAAATATAGAATTAAATCATGATTAAATTAAATTGATGATTAAGAGAAACTTGTTCATCCCAAGCCTTTTGTGTATGTTTGTGTATGCTTTTTAAAAATATTGTTTGATTATGGTATGTACATAGATATAAATTTGTTTAATTTTCTTTTCAGGAGAGAAAGAGAGGACTTGATCTGGGTGGGTAGGGAGATGGAGAGGTTCTGAGAGGAGTTGAGATTAGGAAAAAATGATCAGAATATATTGTGTGAATAAGAGAAAAATATAAAATAACAGAAAATTGTTTAAAATATGTTTCAACATTCTATAATTTTGTAGTAATGGTTGTATAGATTTTCTTCATTTGCTGATATTTTCTTTTAGTACATATGTCATATATGTATGTGCATCTGTGCATGTTTTTGGATGGGTACATGTGTAACCCTGATGCCAAAGGCTGGCACTGTGCTTCTTTAAGTATTGTTCTGCCCATTATCATTAAAGACAAAATGATAACTGAATCCAGAGCTCATGGATGGATTTGACTAGATGGCCCCAGATCTCTCCATCTGTCACAGGCATCGGCTTAAGAGTTACAGGTGTGTGTGACAATGCCAAGCTTTCAAGTGGGCAACAGGAACCCACATTTCAGTCCTCAAGCTTGCATGACTGAAACATTTCTGATCAAGGCATCAGTTGAGCCTCAGACATTTTCAGTTATTATGTTGACAGAACAAATGTGATGACAAAAATGTTAAGTTAACAGCACGGTTGACTTGTTTGTTTCATGTGGATGTGTGCAGTAAGCACATGTGTACGCTCATCTAATTTCATGGAAGAGTGTGCATGTGGAGGTCCAAAGTTGACATTGGACATTTCCCTAGACTACTATCTATTGTCTGCACAGAATCTCTTATTGAACCTGGAATTACTAATTCCAGCTATTATAATTAGTTAGCTTTTTCCAGGCTTACCAGTCTCTTCCTCACATGAACTGGTTTATAGTTACTGCTACGACTGCCTGACTTCTCCAGGGGTTCTGAACTCTAGGTTGACTGGCATAGGAAGCATTTTATCAATTTAGTCATCTCTGTAATCACAATTTTGTTACTGATTTTTATTATTCTTTCATAGAATTATCCTTTCATTAGGCCCTAAAGTCTAGGTAGGCTATGGAAATCTTAGCCTAAGTCATTTCTCAAACTGTTCAGTTCACTTTTAGAATGTGTGTGTGAGTGTGTGGGGGTGTGTGTCTGTGGTGTGTATTTACTTTTCCTCTGTTATCTGTATCATCACATGATTTGTCATTCATAATTTAACATAGTTTTAGTTGCTAGATTCACTAGCATCACAATTCCACTTCAGCCCAGCAATTAATCAATACACAGGGATGAAAGAAAGGGATCCATATATTAAAAGGGGGAGCTCAGAGCTTCCTTTGTTTCTTTCATCTTGATTCTTTTTTCAATAAGCAAATCCAACTGAGTACAGAAAGAGAAGAAATGTAATTTCTTAAACACTTTCTCAAATCCTAGGAAACTGGATAAACACAATGGCACTAAGTTTCAATTTCTTTAAACTTAATTCCACACAAATTATAGTCATCTACATAATAAGTACCTAAGAATACAATACCTTTGAAGTCTGTCAAGTTGATTTTTAAAAAGCTTTGTTACTCCTTTTGGACCTAGCCATTACTGTCCATCAAGTAACCTTTATGTCTTCCTTTTACTCACCTTCCATTGTAGCAGAAAACCAAATATAGGTGAAAGTGTGTAGTTTAAATGGTAAATAATTAAAATGTAAGTTGCCAACCCATCAGTAATAGTATATTATTTTGTCAAGATTTCAAGAACAAATCAATTGTTTCTTTTTAAAAAAATAAAAATTAACTATTACAATCACAGATAAGGCAAGCTACTAAAAGGTAATTATACGAAAACAATTGTGCACATAGTACAAGGACCCACAGACACTAAGCTGATACAGCGTATTTCATAAAACCAATGTCAATGAAAAGCTTTTAGAATAAAAAGAATGTGATATAACAGTTTATAAGATTATAAACTTCAGTGCGACGTCTCTTTTGCCCACATGAATTGGTGTAGATTTACGGACTCTCACCAGCAGCCACTTATGATTCACTGAATAAGCATGTGTTACGTCTGTGGTATAGAGAAGGTTCAACATAAAACCATGTAAGTGATGGCTATCATGCCATATTATCAAAAAGCTTTGTAATAAGACTTGCAGTCCTAAGTGTTCATTGGTCACAATTGGAACTCATGTTTTCTTTGTAATTGCCAAAAATGAGTTTGTGTGTCTCCTTAGATGCAGGGTTTATCAAAAGTGGTTCTTTGAATCTAGGAGAAGTCAAACTGAATAATAAACAACAATGTTTTGTTTATTTGACCATTTATACTTCCTAGATTTGTTTTTGTATTTTCATTACCACAAACAAAGCTGTCCACAGGCCACAAAGTTTTTCAGTTTTCTATGCTATTGAACAATAAAATTCAATATGAATACATTAACAAAACTTGCCGTGTTATGGACTCATTTTACCTCATTATAGGTTTAAATACTCTATGATTAAGAATTTAAGTCTGCTGGGTGGTAGTGGCTCACTTCTTTATTCCCAGCACTTAGGAGACAGAGGCAGGTGGATCTCTGTGAGTTCAAGGATGGCCTGATCTACAGAGTAAGTTGCAGGATGCACAGCCAGAGTTACAACAGAGAAACAGTATCTTAAACACCAAAATTAATAATAATAATAATAATAATAATAATAATAATAATAATTTACTTAAGCCTGATGTTTCAATATACATGAGCCCTTATTAGCCCTGCTTAGTATATTCAGTAGGCCATGTTCTCCTGGTATCCTCTATCCCCTCTGAATTCTACAGTCTTTCCTCCCATTTCCAAGTAGTTCCCTGAGATCCAAGGGGAGAGACCTCCAATTTAGACTTGCCCCATAATATGACTGACTATGGGTCTCTGCACTTGTTCCTATCTGCTGAGGAAGGAAGCATCTCTGATGACAATGGGACAAGACACTTATCTATGAGTATAGCTGAATATCATTGGAATCATTTCATGAATGATAATGTTTTTTTTTGTTTGTTGTTTTGCCAATCATGTTTGGTTCTTCTCAAAGTTTCTGGGCTATACAGTCTCTGGTTTGCTTCGTCCTTCCTAGATATCAGGGCTTTTGCCTTGTCTTATTGTATCTGGTTCTGTCTTGGTTGATTGTTGTCTCTTGGAGATCTGCTCTTTTCTGAAGGGAAATTGCGAGAGCGTAGATCTGGAGGATAGCCCAGGTGTGAGGGAACTGGGGTCAGTGGAAGGAGGGCAAACTGGGGTCTGGAAATATTGGATGAGAGAAGAATCTATTTTCAATTAAATAGAAAGTAAAAGAGAAAAGAATTTAAGCCTATGTATTAGATCTTTAAACCTTTATAAGACTAAAATTTATAAAAATGGGAAAGACAGACATATACATGATCTTATAATTCTTTAAATATAATTAAGTTAGAATTGATCACTAATTATGACTGTAACATAGCAATATGCTATTAAAAATCCAAAAATGAATTGAGTATGTTTGCTAAAATACATATAGCCCAAATTTTTTATTAATAATGCCTCAGATAAATAATAAACAATTAAAAAATTCTTTTAAGTATAACATAACAAAAGAAAATATGATAAAAAAATTATGACACTGAAGTTGGACAGGACAAATCACCAGAAGAAAGAAAGCCCAAGAGAAGGCTCAAGAATCTGAGTCTCACTCATTTGCAGATTCAGGAATCCCAAAAAAGGACTAAATTGGAAGCCATAATATATACACAGAGGTCATGGTGAAGAAATATCTCATTAATTGTGAAGTTTTCACATCATCAATGACAAAATTCTGTTAGGAAGATATTGTACATGTAAGATTTATGGTTAATGATAGTAAATATGAATTCCAATTGCTATCATGATAACTATGAATCTTTTAACCAACTTCTTGTGTACTCTAATAAGACCAGGAATAAACTTTCTTTATTACTAGTTTCTCATTTTCATCTACTCTTACAACATGCTTCATCTTTGCTGCTTTTGTCTTTAAGACTGTCTTTCTGTAAAAGTTAAGTTTAGGGAAAACATGATATCATGTGCAAATTATCCTAATTGATGCTTTGTAAGTGATGACAGGATGTAACCCATTTAAATCAGAAAATAGAGACACGTGGAAAATAGGCAACTCCTCTCTGCTTCGAATATGCACAATTCAAGACAGTTTGAAAAGCTTCTGTTGCGGTTACTGAGCTAGAATCTATACATTTATTAAAATCCACTTATTAATTATTCTTACATTATATCTTATTTTAAAATAAAAATAAACATGGAAACTCTGTGTCTGGAGAGATGGGTCAGAGGTCAAGTGCACTCACTGCTCTTCCAGAGGGTGTTCCCTGCATGTAATACCAGTCTCAATGGATCCCATGACCTCTTCTGGTCATCTTCAGGCCTCTAAATGCACTGCAGCCATATGCTGCATAGACATACATGCAGATTTAAAATATGAACATTAAAAAAGTGAAAATGTTAGAAAATAAAAAAATAATAAATCCATTATGAAGATATTAAAACAGTTTAACTTTTTATTGAAATCTGCCTATTTCCATATATTTGTTTGATTAATAATGAGGGTTGATATACAAAATAGTCAATACAGAGGGATGATAAGAAGGCTCAGCAGGTAAAGACACTTGTTGCCAAGCATGGTGACATACATTTGATCCCTCTCATCCATGTGGTAGAAAAAAAGAACTGGCTTTTTCTTATTGCCTTTTGTCTGCGATGTATATGCTGCAGTATATGTGGTCATATAAACACACAAACACACACAATACAAACATACACAATACAAACACATGCAAATAAGTATGTGTAATCGAAATGTAAAAGGATTAAAAACCATATACGTTATTAAAATATTGAAATATACTCATGTAAATGAAGATGTTCATTGCTAAGACATGAATGAAAGCCGTGAGTGTGCGGAGGGATCCAGCCTTTTCAACAAATGGGTTCACGAAAACTCTATTCAGGAGGGAGTACGAGTATAGGAAAAATGAGGAATGGCAAACGAACAGAGTAGTTCGTTCTTTTATGGGAGCCAAGGAAATGACACACATGGTAGCACTTTAAAATGACACATAGAACACTTTAGAAGTAAAACACAGGAGTGTTTTTAATATGGGAATTAACAGTATGCATTTTAAGAAAAGAGAGGGGCAAGAGACTGACAATGCGCCTTGCCAGTGGAAAAATCCACACCAAGAAGAGAAGGAGGGAGAGACTGACAGTGTACATTACCGGGGGAGAACCATGCCAGAAAGAGACTGAATTGCTCTAGCAAGAAGTTTAAAAAGCCAAGTACAGTTTTCTGGTATGTAGATGTTGCTCAGGCCTTCAGAGGAACAGGTTTGATATGTAGATGTAGTCACTCCTAGAAAGATCAGGCCCAGGGAGGAGCTAGGTGTCCTTCCTCCTGAGACTTACAAACTTCAAAGTTATCTTGTTTACTATGAAAGAACTTTTGACTCAATAACTCATAATTGGCTGAATGTTACCGTTAGTTGAATAATATCTCCATCTGCCTCAAACAGAGCAGGGTGCTATATAGGCACCAAAGAAGGTTCATTTTATGGTTTTAGCTCCTTGGTGAATATTTATTTTTTCTCTATCTAGGCTCTTTTTTGCTTGTATCTGTTAAAGGCTTGTCTCTTCCTGGGAGGGCCAACGCCCAGCCCAGGAATAGCCTTACAATGTACTATCAGTATGAATAGGTAGCTCTACTCATGCCAGCACTTAGAAGCCTGCAAGATATTTTACAATGAGAATTACTTTTGAGTAAAAAATGGGTGTGTCCCCTTCCCAGTCAACAGAAGCCAGCTCAGTTATTACTAGGCCATTTAAACATTATTACTATTGATAAAAGACTTTTTGTCACCATTACAGCAAAGGGGAGAAAGAAGCAAATGGTTGGTGAGCTAAAATTCTCCGGCCAGGGAGTCTGGAACCTTGTCATGTAGACTTCATCCATATTACCAGGGTATTGGGGCTCCCAGCGCATGAGGACATAGCAAGTCATTGATTGACTAAACTCAATGCTGTTGTCTTGTGTTGGATTAAGATATTTTTCAAACACATTTATATTTTTATACTTATATTTATTTCATACATTTATATTTCTCATATAAATTTGCAAACTCTGCTATTGTGAATTAGATCATTAGAGAACTGAATTCTAGGAATTTTCATGAACAAATGTCTAGAGCAGGGAATGATAACTAATAGCTACCATTCATATATGAATATATACGTTAGTGATTTATTGCCTTTCTTTATTAATTTCTACTTCACAAAATTTTAGAAGGAAAAACAGATATGACAAGCATGCCTATTGTGTTAAAAGGTACTACTTTGAATTTATTTCCATGGTTGAGATTTTTAAGATCATTAAAGAAAAGCACTCTGGTGAGCACTACATTTGTGCTAGAACTTAGAATTCAAAAAGCATATACACATCAGGATACTCATATGATCATATGAGATAAAAGATCATAGCTATCACACACTGAGTCTTAATGACCCACAGTTGTATTGGCCATATCCTTTATAGAATTTTCTCCAATCTAGCTATTTTGAAATTGAAAAGTATGGGAGCTAAGATTACTGTGATAGTAAATATTTACTAGTAACTTGACAAGATATAGAATCACGCAAGAAATAAGCTTGAGTTAGTGTATCAGAGTGATCTTTGAGATCATGTTCATTGAGGTGGGAAGATCTCCCCTAATTGTAGCTGGCAATATTCTGTGGTATTGGGATCCTGTTCTGCAGAAATGGAGAAAGAATATTTGTCCCTCGCTTCTTCCTGACTGTGGAGACAATCTAAACTCCTCATTAAGCTCATGCCTTCATGCTAGAATCTATTCCCTCATCTGTATTCTGAAATCTACTTTTTTCGCTTAAAGGTTCTTACTGTCAAGCACAATTTTACACAGTAAAAAGAAAAGTAATATGATTATTTTCAGAATAATATTTGGTAATTTTAAAAGCACATTTATTATGCATCTAATAGATATAAGATGCATGATAGTTAATGCAGATCTGAATATAGAAAGATATTTCCTTGCATGAATAAAAATACAGAAAACTATCCCAGTTGTAGGGGTGCGTGCCTTTAATTCCAGCACTTGGGAGGCAAAGGCACGAGGATCTCTGTGAGCTTAAGGCCAGCCTGGTCTACAGAATTAGTTCCATGATAGCCAGAGTTAGGATAGAGAAACCCTGTCTGGAAAACAAAACAAAACACAGAAAACTGTAACCTAGTAACAGAAAATGATACAATGTGATAACTGTTGTTTTCTTGTGTCAAATGCAATGAAAAATATAATAACATAATAATGCAACAGTACACAGAAAATCATTAATCTATAATATTATTTGGATTTTGAAGTTGAGATTTCTGTATTAAAATTAGTAATAGAATTAATATCAGCAATATTTTATGTTTACATTACATCTGCATGTAAAAGTCAACTCTTTTTGTGTTGAAACAAAATCCTGCAATTTTTGTTGTTGTCAGTAATGGTTGTGAAAGTCTTCTGCTGAAGCGCAAGGAGATTTGTATGTGATACACTGAGTAAACTTTAACCTTCATCCAGTGTGTCTGCACCAAACATAGAACAGGATGTTTTCAAGATCCTCAAGATGTTTATAAACTATGTATTAGGTCAACTAATTACAAAAGGAAACCAGGCATAGGAGATTCATGACTTTTGGGATATACAAACTTGATGAGTTGATTACCTTTTTGAAAGTTCAAGTCTAAGGTCATATTTCATAGGACAGAAAGTGTGATGCTTAAGACTTCATTAAACGATATATTTTTTTGTGTTAATGTTTTAAATACCAAGACTGAGGTTACTAGGAGATGAGCCTTGGCTTTAGCCTTTCATCATTGTGATGAATGCACAAGTAGTTAATAACAAAAGGTTCGTATATCTCAAAGTCCTTCCACTGCTACACATTGTCTCATACTATTCTAAATTGGTCAAGTGACTTAAGCATATAATTAAGTAAAGTCAACTTCAAAGTGATAAGTCTGTTTTGTAGATATTTGAATTGGTCATCGAAAATAAATGACTGGGGAAATGGCATATATTTCTCTGTTTATTTTTGAAATTGTATTAAAAATAGATGGTTTACATATAGTATATTTTGATTATAGTTTCCCTCCCACTAACTAATGCCAGACCCTCCTCACATCCCCACCCACCCAATATAGACCCTTTTTTATGCTCATTAGAAAACAAACATGCACATGATACCAATAAGTCTAGCAAAATAACATGAAATCAAAACATACTTGAATAGGGTAAGACAAACTAATGAACAGGAAAAAACACACACATCCAAAGAAAAAGCACAAAAAACACATATAGACTCGGAGACACACACTTTTATTCACAGACACAAGAAGATAAACCATATTATGTAAGTAAAGGACATATGATTTTGTGTCTGTGTATATAAAGGAGCACCCTCCCACCCCCTGCATTAGATGGGGACAAATAGAGAGAACATCAACTGGAAAAAGCGCAGCGTGTGAGAAACATTGGAAAACTCAGCTCTAAATGGGATGCCTCCAATATCTTCCTGTAAGGCTAAAGAACTTTGTAGAAGAAGATGTGGGAAAATTTCAAGTGCTAATGGGAATTGAAGACACCAAGGAAACAAAGACCTGGAAACACGGCAGGGCTGACACACATATAATCTTGTAGAACCTGTGATATGATGGACCTAAGGAGCTAGATGGAGTTCCAGAAATAAGAAGGGAAGTAGAAAAGCCCCAGTCTCTTAGAAGCTGTCTCTAGTTGATAACTGCTTGCAAAGGAAAACAGGCTTTTTCCAATTGAATTTGTGGTATATAAACTACACTTATGGGCAGGCCCCATGCACAGGAGTAGATGGCCAATATGAATGACCTCAATGCTATTTTTGGAAGTTTTTCTTTGCCTCATAATGTCTTATTGGATTTTTGTTTGTTTGTTTGTTTGTTTTTCTTACAGAATATATATCTCTTTAAAGAGACATTGTTCTAATTAAATTATAAAATTAAACTGAGGTTGTAAAATAACTTGATCTCTCATATATTGCTAACAGAAAAGTAAATTCTAACAAACAATAGTGTATGTCATCCTAATGGATTTTATAAAATAAAAATCAACTCACAACGTAACAATTGGTTTTTTGTTTCTATTCTTTACAAAGGAAATATTGGCACATAAAGCGTTCTGTGTTGATGTTGGAAATATAACTGGTTATCATAGTCCCAAACTGTAGAAAAACTGACACTTGGCCTTGGTGGTTCAGGAAATTATAGCTTTTTGAGTTGATGCATCCATCAGTCATTTCATGTCCAAAAGACAATTTCATACTTTTGTTCTTATTTTTCAACTCTTGCATCTTTCTATAACTCTTCTGTAATGTTCTTTGAGCCGTGGGAGTAGAAAGGCTGACATAGCACATATATAACGCATATGTAATACACATATAATTTAGTCCTCAAAATCAATTATTCCTAGCACTTTGGTCATTTCACGTCTCTGCATTAATTACTATCCACTGCAAAAAGAAATTATTTTAACAAGTTTGAGAACCGCACAATTTTATGGGTTGAAACATAAATATTAAAAAGATAGTTTGACAGCATGACTAAATATCAAGCCAGCACCAGTGGTTTCCATAGGAAAGATGTAATCTCCCTGTCATGGGCTTTTGACAAGGCTTACAGTAGAGTCATCAAATCCCTCTTACGAAACAGTTACTACATACAACCAAAAATTACCTGGCTACACCTAAATCCATCTTGCCATGATTACACCAGTTAAGAATGAATTTTCTGCCAGAACCATGTTGTAGCATGAAGGGACATCATGGGGTGAGACAGCTTTCTTTTTCCATCCTTCCTCCCTTCCTTCTTGCTCTTTCATTCCCTCCCCTTCTTCCTTTCCACCTTTAAATCTCTTCTCCCTCTCATTTCCATTTTGTGATCTCCCTCACCCCACTCTTATTTCTGTCTCTGTTTCTGCGTCATTCAGTTTATCACTCTTTTGCCTACACACCAACTTATGTACAAGAAATTGGAGAAATATTTAAACAAGGCTCCTAAATAAACTCATTTGAATACAAAAGGATGTTTATAATGTGAATTCAAAACAAAACTACTACAACAAAAAGTTGAAATGCTTGAGAAAAAGAGAACAAATAACCAAAAACTGAGACCATTCCTTTCTCAAGAGGCACACATCTACTTTTGAACAGTATTTCCTAATTTAAGTTCACTTTACCCTCACTTTAAACAGACACTATATGCTCATGTTCCTTGACTCCACTTAATATATTATTATTTTTTAAATCACAAACAATCATTAATGTGTCAGTAAGTAGCAGAAACACTATTGGACAAGACACAAAGTCTTCTTTTTGCAGCTAACATCACAGAAAAATATAGGGCAAAACAATAACAAATATTAAAATAAAAATCAAGTAGTTGCAAATTTTTACAACTTCTATAAAGAACATAAAGCTGTGTTATGTGCTATATTTGCACAAAAAGACTTGTGGCCTTAAGAAGTAGCAGAGATGTCATATTTAAAAGTAACAATTGATAAGAGGGTATACTAAGGAAGAAATACTTTCTGGGTTGGGCAGTGGTGACCCATGCCTTTAATCCCAGCACTTGGGAGGCAGAGATAGGTTGATCTCTGGGAGTTGGAGGCCAGCCTGTTCTACAGAGTGGGTTCTAGGACAGCCAGAGTTACAAACAGAGAAAAAACTGCCTTGAAAAAACAAAATATGTTTCTGAAATGATCTCTTAAAAGAGGTGATGGGTAGAACACAACCAATGGAAGTGAGAAGGCGCGCATGTAAGGAGGGTGTAACTGGATTCAGCCACCATAGGGCCAGTGTGCAGTGAAGCCTTTGAGAAACCTTTGAAGTAGAAGCAGGTGACACCAGGGTACTGTCAAGTCAAGTAAGGTTCAGGATCAGGGACCTTACAATCATAGGATGGAAGTAAAAGCTGTGTCCCTTGATATATTATTTGAAAATACCTTTGTGTTTAAATTATAAGCAAAATAAAGCTAACTTTGTGATTTCAGATCCCTGCTTTTTTTCCACAGTTGTTGATGAGGATCTTCTTGGATAAATATATATATCACAGAGACTAGCAGTTTTGAAGTACTTTTAGGATAATGGGACTTTAGGCTATGTAATGGAATATTAGCCAGAATAAAAATAAATATCTGTGAGATGTTTTACAATAATGATTTTGGAATCCTACTGTACAATAGACTATTTTTAACAAGTAGTCTTTAGCTTCCCTGGGTTTGAAAGATTTTAGTTTTTCCTTGGACAGAGATCTCATTAATATTGCCTGATAGCATTGTTTGCATGCAATTTCATTTTTTTAATTTTAATTTATGCTAAGTGCATGCTGGATTATCTGTGTGTGCACCATGCATGCACATCCGCACCTGTGTGTGGTTGTGCGTGTGTGTGTGTGTGTGTGTGTGTGTGTGTGTGTGTGTGTGTAGTGGTCATTTGCCCAATGTGAGTTCTGGGAACAAAACATGTCTTTTCTGCGGTACTCTTAGTCACTGAGCCATCTTTCTAGTCTCTGAGACAGACTTTAAAAATAAGAGTCTACATAATTTTTTAATCATTTATTAGGTCTGTTTTGCATGGTCATTTAGCATAGTCCAATAGTTACTACATATTCTTGAAAAGAAAATTTATGTGGAATGTATCAATTATAATTTGATTAGCCACCCAAGAGAAGTGATAATGGGAAAGGTGAGAATGAACCTTGATCAATTTGCTAAGCTGCCAGACATCATTAAGCATCCTCGAAAGTCCTGTTAGGGGAAAGATGTCAGTCCATTCTGATCTTTCCTTTCTCATCACTTGTGCTCATTAGAGCTGTCCATAAATGTCCATAAATGCAGTCTAGTGAGTCATGGTATAGTAGTTTCCTGTTTTTTCAATCACAACCATAATAAAGAGATAATTAAAGGAAGTAGTTCATGAGGATGAAGTATTTACTACAGACCAGAAATGTATTAACTTTTAATACATAGCACCATCTAGCGAAATGTGAGGGAAATCTCAATGTGTGGCAAGTAATGCAGATACTGCAAATGTTAGATGTGAGACTTATGAATTGGTTAAACATTTTATTTCCTCCCAGAAGTTTCACAAGGGATTAGCAAAATATTATAGATTCACACATAAATATCGGTAGGTATTTAAATGTTATGTTAAAGCTTTCAATTTAAATTTTCATTATTAATATTTGTTTATAAAAGCAGGATTCTCTTTCTATAATATCATACTTGCAATCATGAGGAAATATTTTCATTAATTCATGATTTATTTGATATTAATATGATAATATCTACCATAACTCAATGACAACATATGAAATAAGGGTTTGTATGTAGTCTCTGTTCTTTCACGTGAGGCAAGGAGTGATTAATGTACCCACAGACAATCTGCAAGAATCTTCTCTTACACATTTTTCTTGATTTTTGATGCTACAGTATGATTATAACATTTATTCCTTCTCTTTCCTCTATCCAAGTCCTCCCAGATGTCCCTCGATTTCTCCTTCAAATTTCTGGCCTCTTGTTTTCATTAAATTGATATGTATTCAACTCATATGTATGCGATATGTATGGGAACTCTAGAAGTGGCTCATCAGTCAAGAGTACTTGGTGCATTTTCAGAGGGCCGTAGTCTGTTCCCATCACCTATGTGAGGCAACTTGCAACCATATTTGATTCTAGTTCCAAGAGTTATAACAAGCTCTTCTGACCTACACAGGTACACAGATGATATGTGCCCACAGATACACAGGCATGCAAACATCAACATAAATAAATAATAAAAAAATTCTAACGGACTCTTTATTCAAAAGTTTTCAATTTTCATAGAAAAGGGTTTTGAGATAAAAACAAAAGTTTAATGGTCATGAATTTTCATTCAAAATATTGGGTATTTTAGTTCACAATATTTTCTCTTGTTCTATAACCAGTAAATACTAAACGAGAAGTAATGTCCAAATAACACTAAGACTTGTCTGAATATTCCTCCCACTATTTGATGTTTTATAATCATAACCTAGACTTTATTTACATTCAGGGTTTACATTTCTGCATAATCATAAATTGTTTACAATTGATTGAAACTCACTAATTATGAAAATATTTGATTATTCAAACAGTCCGTCAAAACAGGACAGAAAATACTTAAAACCAAAACAGAAAATAAAAGAATGGTATCTTCAGACATTAGGAAGACAGTGACACACACTGGAACACTCAACCCATTAATTGGATGTCTCTATCGGATCCCAGCCCTCAGACATCAGGTAACCCCATGGAAGAGGAAGCAGAAAGAACATAAGAATAAGACAAGCCAGGCTGTGGTGACAAACACCTTTTATTTCCAGGGATTGGGAGGCAGAAGCAGGTGGATCTGTGTGAGTTTGAGGCCAGCCTGTTCTACAGAGTGAGTTCCAGGACACCCAGAATTACAACAGAGAAACCCTGTCTCAAAAAACAAAACAGAAACAAAAACAACAACAGAAAAAGAACAAAAAAAGATGGAGCACATCAGGGAAACAAGGAGGCCCTCCTAATCAACATGACCAAAGTTCATCTGAACTCACAGAGACTGAGGCAGCATTCATAAGGCCTGAGTTGGTCTCTATATTTCTCAGTATGTAAATGAGAGGGTCCCTGATTAAGGTGCCTTTCTTTCTTTCTGCTTGTATTGTCCAAATCTAATGTGCTAGCTTTTGCTTTTCCTGATTATATTTTATCGTGATATATATTGTTTAATTTTACTATTATCCCTTAGATACTAGTTGGTTTTCTAGTAAAAGACAGAAAGGGAGTAGATCTGGATGGAAGGGATGATGGGAAGGAACTGGGAGCAGTAGAGAAAAATCATCATCAGGGTATATTATATAAGAAAAATCTATTTTCAATAAATGGAAAAGATGAATGACATCTTAACAAAATTATAAAATAATATTATTTGCAAGATAAAGCAGAGATGTGCTTTGATTTTAATATGCAGACTCCTCAACTTCAAGAATTACAAAGACTCTACATTTACTGAGATTTCACATACAAACTTTGTAGCAATTTCCAGTTAATGTATTTTTTTATGAATTAAAATCACTATCAGTCATCTATCAGAAATCATTTAGTTAATGAGTAAGAAGAGTGTTATGTGACTGAAAAGAAAACTCAGTCAATGAAGTATTCACAATGAAAGCACAGCAATCAAAACTGGGCCTCACAGTCAAACTAGCCTAGCCTAAGTGGTGAGTTTCAGTCCTAGTAGGCAAAAGAGAGACTCTTTCAGAAACAAAAAGAAAGACTCCTGAAGGACGATACCTAGGGCCAACACATTCAATGTTCACAAGTCTCCATACACCCTCTCACAAGCATGCACTTGCTCACACAGAACATCTATGCCCTTTGCACAAAGACAAAGAGGGGTGTGTCAGTGATGAGAATGAGTCTGGATGATTTTCCAAGGAAGAGCACTGCCGACCACTCGCCTAGTTATGTTCTGAAGTCCATTTCCATGTTTGTTCCAAACCATTGTCTCCAAAGCCTCCTGGTCCTACAGATAAGGACTGAATGTACAGAAACTCTGCCCTGCTCTCTGGGTAGCCACCTTAATTACAAGAACCCTCCGGAATTTTCACAAACACTTTCCACATTGTACTGCTTTCATGTTTTATTTATTTATTTGTTTGTTTACTTATGTGTTTTTATTTTATTTCATGAATAAGATCAAGTGCATCCCAGTCTTGGCTTCAAGCCTGTTAAGTAAGCAGGATTTGGCTGAACTTGCCTTCCAGGAGATGGGGTTACAGACATGTGCCAGTATGGCTGACTTGTACTGCTCTCCAGGACACTTCCACCCGTCTCTTTAACTGTGATCCAGACTCTCAACACTACTCTCAACATTTGTTTCCATGGTGATTTTTGCTAATGAAACATCGTCATATTCCATTTCATTTCATTGATCTTGGCATCTACACAGAGAACTCTACATGGAGTACTGAAAAGACCAGAAGAGTAGCATTTCATTATTGCATACATTGGTTTGATTTTGGTAAACACAACATAGATATGAACATCGTGTTTGATCTGCAGGGTTTTACATTCTACAAAGTATCACGATTCAGTACGGGACATTGCCAGCCTTCTGATTAACATAAATGATTGTTCTGTGCAGGTATGTTCTGAACCCTTGTGCTTAGGGATGATGAGGAAGGAATAATTGACAGACTGTCAAGAGCTGTCGGAGAATAATTGCTCTTTTACAGTGAAGTCAGGATTAGAATGCATCTGGGTCAAATGAGGCTCTTGAGAAACATTCCCACTAGTATTCTCTTGCCCAATTTTTGATGTTGAGAGTACTGTCAGGGCATTCCTTCCTTATGGGCCGGCCCTGACCTCAGCTCTTCAAGAATACCCGGTAATTCCTGGAAAGCCCTGAAGCCAGCTGGTGGCCATTTAGAGTTTTCTTTACAACTCTCACATGGCCCACTTTCCTGTGACCACCTCACTTCCCTGCCAGATATAATGGGCCAATCCTGTAACCTATGCTCAGGTCCTGACCAACTGAAGCAGTATCCCTAGCTCCTGATGTTTCAATTACTCCACCCCTGCTCCCCCCCACACCATGCACCCACATTTGTGGCTGCCATTTTTTTAAATTGGTTAGCCCTGGCATGTTAGTATATAACCCATGGGAAATAAACTGCTTTAACTTTAAATGGCCACATGTTTCTCTCAGTATCTACTTGAGCTATTTTGAGGACCCAACACTCTGAATCCAAACAGGCTGCCATCCTGAGAAGTAAACTACCTGGGGCTGGGGCCACAGATAGGCTGCTCAGCCCTCTGGGAATTTACATGAGTGCCTAGAATCTCAACTTCCTTACTTAAGCTTAATTGACAAGAGTTTCTATCCATTGAGCCACACTTTCCACTCCTCACTGATGAACATATTTTAGAGCAAGAAGAAAGCCAGAACATTTCCATTCCTCCTCCCTGTGTCTTCATCTGGGGTGAAGCCTACATGGTGGTATAATGGATAACCAAGCCTCTCCACCTTCTTACTAACTTTCTCTCATTAGATGTCTTCTGGCATTTTTTTTTTTTCCAAATTAAATCTGTCAATGATAAACACAAGCAATGGGACTTAAATATCAAATGAAACTTGAATAGGCACAACTCTGAGAATGGCTAATTATGCCCACCAATTCCTATGCACTGGTATGTAGCTAACAGCTGAACAGGAAAAATAATGAATTAAGATTCTTGTAGCAATAAGAAGCAAACAACCATGAGGCATTGTGTATAAACTAAGTTCCTCTTCATTTTTATAAGGCTCAGGGTGAGAGAGGAGTAGAAAAATTTGTTTCCAAAATCTCTTCTCAAAGAAACAAGGAAATTTGTATTTTACACTGTCACAAAGAGGGTATGGTCACAGAAATAAATAGGATTACATCTGATTAAATCACTATGAATAGATAGGTATGATATTTTTACATCAAATTTAAAAGGCTTGCTGAATGGAGTTTTCTAATATAACCTGTCCCAAGATCTCAGCAATATAAATGAACGTGAAGGAGAGTCTCAAAAAGACATCTTTAGTGAATCTATAAAGTGAAAATTTTGAAGAAAGAAACTATAAATTATGATATTTACTTGTGGAGCTGTTTTGGATGTGGTTCATTTTAGAGAATAATTGGAATATACAAAGAATCAGAGAAATTCTTACCTGGTGTTTTTGCAGAAACCTAAAACAATTAATGAAAACACTTGTGCAAAAATCAAGCCAGCCAATCCCAGCAGGGGCCAGAGAGGAGAGGCTTGTAAATACTCACCTCCAGTTGAGAAGCTATTGAAAGTCAATCTCTGCTGGACAGTGGAGAGTCAGTTGTTTTCTTTATATTAAGCTGCTGATAGCCACCCCATGTTCTCATGGAGGGCTCTCTAACTCTGCACATACTGGCAGTACAATAAGGACTCCTGAAGGGTAAAAACAACACACATAAAGGTGAGAGAACAGTAGCAAGTAAGTATAGAAAGAGACAAAGGGGATAATGGGTGGATTTCATCAAAGCCTGTTATATTCATGTATGAAAAACCTTAACCAATAAATAAAGTGCGGTGGAAATCATTTTAACTACACACAGAAACTAGCATCTTGCTAATGGATGGAGAGAAAAGAGGCTGCACACGTTAATGTGCTGTCACAAGCCCATGCTCATTAAAAGACTTGCTGATTAATTTCTTCAAACTAACAATGACTGTGTATAAAAGGGTAGGGCTGAAGGCATGTTCCACACATTATGTTGCACTAAAATTAACTCCTCGTGCTGACTATAATTGTGTTTCTAATTAAAAGATTGGAAAGAAGCCCTTGTCTTGTCAGTGCCATGGGAGGATAAATGTAAATGCTTAAGGGATAAAGAATAAGGAAAATAGCAATGACCCAAATCAAAGGGCACTTTAGAACTGGGCCTGCAGTTTCAGGCCTGCCATTCCACTTACTTGAAGCTACAGAAAGGGAATTGCAGATTGAAGGGCTGCTTGGATTTAAAAGTAGGGTCAAGGCTTGTGTGCCAATTTGCTGAAACTTTTTTTCAGAATAAGAAGTAAAATGGGATAGGCGATACATCTTAGTGAGAGAGAACTTGCTTACCTCTAGCAAGGTCATAGGTTTAATCTTCTCTAACATATACATCATACACACACACTCACACTCACACATACACTCACAGAGAGACAGAAATAGAGACACAGGGATAGAGGGGGAGGGAGGGAAGAATAGGTGGGGAGGGAAAGAGGGAGCATATCCTAAAGATTTAAATAGCAAATGACCTCAGAACATAGTTATCTAGTACAAAGGTAGTTCTAGCAATTGTCTGGAAGGATTACCCTCTTGATATCAAAGAACTTAATTGGGGATTGTGGTAGTAATAATTTAAAGATAAATACTTCTTATACTGAAGACTGATGAATACAAATCTTTATACCCAATTATAAGCTAGTAGATTTTGTCTTGCTGGTCTGACATTTATATAATAGATACTATTATTTTTTATCAACTTTTGTAGTGTAATAAAATCTTTAATACAGGACATTACAGACATTAGTGGCAGTTATGATTAATTATTTCATATCTATTTCTTAGCTTTCTTATCACTTGTTATGGCTGAACCATCAAAGCCTAATAATCTGCGTGTTAACTTAAGTATTTGGTATCATGAATAGATATTTTTCATTTTGCCACTAAATATTAATGAACAAAATAAGGTTTTTCTTGTTGAAACATTAGCCCAGTGACCACAGCGCCATGATTTATGTACTGTCCTTATCAAATCACCTGAAGTACATAAAAGGCCAATAAAGAGATCCAGGAGGAGTACCATTAAACACTTTTGCTTTTCTGTGGACTGTTTTTGGATTTAAACCACTTCCTTCTGTTAGACTTCCCTTGAGAACAGACAATATAGACTGCATTGTTAGCCCCACAAACCCAGTGCATGGAGGCTGTCACTCAAATTACTACAACTTAAGCTTTAGGAACTGAATGCAGTTGCCTTTTGCTCAGAGTCATCTTTATTCCCTGCATAATATAATACATGCTATTGATGGGTAAAGCCTATAGTATGTATTCTACTGAATATACTGATTAATAGAAACATATCAGCAGTGTTCAGATTTTCACAACAGAATATCTATACATTTTGTACTTCATGAATATGTTATTCCTTCAATGTAAAGAAGCAACACAATTAAAAAGAAGATTTTGTGTCTGAAAGTGTGAACACAAAGTTTTGTTTGATTTATTTTGTATTTTTATCTTCATCATAATCTTCATAGAGGGGTGATTTTGAAAATATTCTTTGATAGTTTCATAAGTATGTGTATAAATAATTTTGGCCATTTTTACCCACTCCTAACATTAACCTCCACCTGTCTATACTCATCTTCAAACCTAGATCTCCTCCTACCTCAGCATGTTTTGTTGTTTTTACTTTGTGATCCATTGAGTTTAATTATGGTTGCTTGCTCATGCAAGAGTAGGAAAGGAGGTATTTGCTAGAATTTGGACAACTTATTAGGAGCTACCCCACTGAAGAAAATAACTCTCAAAAATTTCCATAATTCCTTATGGCCATAGAACTAAATGGCCATAGTTCCTTAGTAAGAGGTAGAGCTTCTTTAGCTCCTCTTTGGTTGAGGAAATAATGATGTATTCAGTCTTGTGCAGGCCTTGCACAAGAAACCACAACTTCAGTCTGTGTAAGACTGTGGCATGTCCAAAAAACACTGTTTGTCTCCACTCATCTATAACCTCTGATTCTCATGTTCTCTCTTTCTTTCTGTTCACACAGCATGTTCCATGGGCCTTGATGGGTGTGATATTAACTTCCCCTTTAGAGCTGGACACTCCATAGTCATTTATCCTTCTCAATTTGGTCAGTTGTTTGTCTTTTTATTACTACAGCCCAAAGCACAAAGACAAACAAAAAGATTTTCTGATGAAAATTGAAAGTAATGCTAATTCCTGTGTAAAAACTTAATTATTGAAAATCTGACACCATATCCAGGACTGAAATTTAAATAGGGGAAAAAAGTCTAGGTAGTATGAAGTTACCTTCAACTAATAAAATCACCAAAAATAAACAGGCTGATATGTTATGATTCTAATTGTAGTACTTTTTGACCAGTGCAACGGATTAAGTTATTGGCACCAAGTATCACTTTTTTTGCCATAACTTTGAAGAGTCCTTACAAAATGCACACTGTGTTCTCCCACACCTATTGTAATTGAGTTAAATGATGAAACTCACTTGGGGCAATATGATTCATACTGATGAGTGGTCACTTCTGAACATGTGCTTCTAGAAACTCTGCATGCCCCCACCTGTGTGTAAGCAATAGCACTCTAATGAGAATATCAAGGTTCCTAAGAATGGATGAAAGTTTCTTGAGACATCCCTGGAACCCATGTTAGGTAAAACAACTGCAGTCACATACATCATGTGAGTCAGGCTGATGGCAGCAGAGGCACGGATACAGGTGGAAAATAGGTTGATTGCCTTATTCTGAAAATGAACTAAATGTTTATTTTGTGCTGCTCAGCTTTGAGAGTGGGGTGCTTCTGTACCCACTTGTGTGTGTGTGTGTATATGTGTGTGTGTATGTGTGCACACGTGCACACATTTATTTCCATAGACAGTATATCAAGCCATAAAAATAGGAATATAGAATCTTTAATCTACTTTGGACTTACCTTCTTTAGAATACTGTGTGAACCTTTAGTTAAGAATGTCTATTTTTCAAAGTAAAAAATGAGTGTGTTTTCCAAAATAATGAATATGTGAATAGAGGCAATCATAGCTGTTATTGAACTACAATAATTACCTATCTCCTGACAATCTAAATAATAAATAGCTTTTGTTGTGCCAGGTTCTCAAAATCCCCTTTCGTCCAAGTACCACCAGGAAACCACCAGTTCTGATGCAAAAGCAAGGAGCCTTTATTTGAGTCTAGAGTCGGGCCCATGTGCTGTCTCCACTCAGTGAGAACCAGAACGTGAGCCCTGAACGCCCTTGGAACAAGCTTTTAATAGTAATCACAACAGGGTTCACAAGTTTTCAACCAGGCTACTACAGAATTGGTTGATAATTAGCTAATGCAGATTGGCGCAAGGGGACTGGATGACCAGAGGCTGGGTCCTTCATGGGCCCGTTCGTTAGCTAGATGGGACCTTGTCTAAGGGATGCAGGATACATGATTCTCCTCCAGTGGAAGCAGGATGTGTGATTCACCTCTGGCGGATGCTGGATACAGGATTCACCTCCTGCGATTGCAGGATACGGAGAGTCTCTTTTCAAGATGAAGTTTGTTCAGGCCTAACAGTTTTGTCTTCATTATTGATAAAATTAATTAATTAAAATATACTAGAATTTTGAAAAAGCCTATGTCTTCTATGAATGAACAAATTATCCACTTAAGAATTGCTGAGTTATAAAAATTATATTTGGTAAGAAGAAATGAATGATGGTGTTGTGACAAATCTGAAAGATTTTTCACTGCTCTATTTCATGGTTTGATAAGAACATATGATGCTTTTGAAATTCCTTTTGAAATCACATTAATTCCTATCTGTAACAGGAATTCCATCCAGATCACTTGAGTCCTTCCCACATGGGTAAGCAGCTGTCCTATCAATTATATAGATATTTAAAACAGTTATTTTAATTTACATATTCTTTAAAACATTGCATTTTGATCATGTCTTTTCCCTCTCCAACTCCTCCCAGAGCTGCCCCACCTCCCTTTCCCTATACACCCCCTTGATGCTCTCCTGCTGTGTTCTCTCTCTCTCTATTAAAGAAACACAAATCATAACAAACAGAAAATTTGGCAAAATTTGATGCAGTAACTTTGTTACTATTTTCTCTTATTTGTAATTCAGTATTTAAGATTTCTGTTTCTTTCATCTTGCAATATGAAATGAATAACATGAAATTTCTATACTCACTGAATCTTATCTTTTGAGTCTTTCAGGAAGTTTATTTCTTGAGATGTGTGTTCTAAAAATGCTTTGCAACACTTTTCTCTCACTGTAGTCAGCTCTAGCTTACTGTCCACTCTCTTAAGTCAGTTTACTGGCTTGGTCATGAATTTCCAACTTTTGTTTCAAATTTACATGTTGTAGTCAAGTTTAAGTATCACATGGTCCTCATCTTGAAAGCTTGAAATTATCTTATTGGTCAATTCTCCTTCATTCTTGATAGTACTCATTTTTTCATTACCTCTCAGTCCCACCCCTACACATTATCATGGTTTGAAATACAGTATGAAAATTTTACATAATGCAAACCATATCTCAAATTTTCATCAATGCTGCTTGAAGATGAAGTTTTTATGATACAGATAGACTATGTGAGATCTTATGTACAGTTCCACCATAATGTACTATAGGCCATAACAATACAGTATGTGACTATTACATATCATTTATCAGGCTGTACTTTTAATGTATGTATATGTATTTATCAATATATGCTCTATTATGCTCCAGTATGTTCTGGTAATGTCCTCTTCTTTTCTACTTTTCTAATACACTCAAGTTTCTTTTCTTTCCACTTTTATATGTGTTCGCTATTCATTTACCCTGAAACAGTTCATCCCATAGTTCAGGTTAATTTTCTTTGTATTCTCTTAATCAAAAATTCTTAAATGTATGCCAACATCACTGGCAACTTTTATATGAATTTTAAAAGAACTTGTCATGTCACTATTGGGTATGCTTTTGGTCTCACTCTGATACAATTTAACAGGGCAATTTTGAATCTGATAGGTGCTTTATGAGACTATCAGGTAGCTCACGTGAAATGTTATCCCAACCAGTGAAGTGACAGGGGAGAAGAAAGGACTGGACAGATTCTATACATAGTTAAGTGATAGGGTTGGTAAGATAGAACAAGAGTTGATACAGAAAATGAGAAAAAGGGAAATGGCCAGATTGCAAAAAAAACTGAGTCTAGCAACAACAACAAGATAAGTTGCAGAGTAAATGTCATTTAATTAGGAACAAAGGGGAAATGCAAGTATGGATAATGGGGATTGTTTTTCAGATCTTACTAAAAATTAGATGTTCCAAAATGGGTTTGAGTCATATGTTCTCTTCCTTAGGTTAATTATGCAGAAGAACCTTTAAGTTCATACACAATATATAATACCAATCACATTATACAATGCAAATAGATTTCCAAAGAATTTTTTTCATAATATCCCAATGTGATATTATTTCAATGCACTGGAGATAATACACTGACTTTTTGTCAGAAAACATGTAATTTTAAATGTAAGTAATCATAAATATTGAAATTTATTTTACTGTATCTGAATGTAAATTGTAATTATGAAAAGGATAATTTTTATTTGTGATATTTTGTCAGGAATATGGTTGACTCCCTTGAAAATTTTTCTAAAGCCTCAGTTTCTGTTTATTCCTTTTTCAAATAACAAAAGAAAATATAGTAAGAAAAAACAAAAACCAACATATCAGAATTGAACAAAATAAACAAATAGAAAGAAAGGAGCCCAAGAGAAGGCACAAAAATCAGAGATCGATTTGTTCATAATCTCAGGAATCCTATGAAAACACTAAACTGGAAGTAATAATATTTACTCAAGGACCTGTAGGGTAAAAAGAGAGAAGAAAACAATCAATAAATAAGTAATTGAATAAAGACAAAATTTAGTAAGTTAAAATAAAATGAATAGCCCTGACCAGACATTATGAACCAATTTACCTGACAAGATCCCTTGAGTTCATTTTCAGTGGACATCCAGCTTACACTTAAGAGTACTTTGTTTCCCCAGTGAGACTCTCTGTAAGAAAGCTAATTTGCATTTGCAGGAGGTTATCAATTGGAGATTGCTTCTGAGTTAGGATGGCTGCATGTGTCTACTCCTCCTTTCAGTTCTAGGATAGCAACAACTGCAGCTCTGTTCTGACCCAGAGCATGCTGTTTCGGTCTCTATGAGTTCCTTAGTTTGTTGAACATGTTGGTTTATAGGGTCTTGTTATATTGGTGTCCTTCATCTCCTCTGGCTCTTACAGTCTTTCTATCTGTTCTTCCCTGGACGTCCCTGAGCCCTGATGGGAGGCATTTGATGGAGGCAGACCAATAAGTGTTAGCATTCCAAGGTCTGTCATTCTGTGTTTATTTTCTTTGGTCCTGTATGTGTCCTCATCTGCTGCAGGAAGAAGCTTCTTCAATGATGATTGAGAAAGTCATTGATCTATGAGTAGAGCCGAATGTCATGAGTTATTTATTGTTACTATTTTATAGAACTGCAATATTTGCAGTCCATGGCTATTTAGTCCCAAGTTCTTGCTCACCCACAGACTGTCGATATGACTTGCATCTTGTGGAGTGGTTTGGGGATTCCCACAGAACTCCTTTGCCCCATAACTCAGTCAGTTGTAATCCTGCCCCCTCCCCAGTTGCAGTACTGGAAGCATCATTTGATGACAAGAGGTGGCCAATCATAGCTCTGTCTCCATTACTTGAAGATTTCATTTAGATTACATTTATGAATGTATATATTTTAGGAGATTTCCACTGTGTTAGGTTTCTATACTTCCTCTTAAATGACCTTTATTTTAGATGTCTGTCCTAGTATTCCCTCCCTCTTCCTCTTCTTCCCACCCCTTCTCTACTTGATCCTCCCTTTCCAGTTTCTGTGCATTGTTAACTTTTTTTTTTTTTTTTTTTTGGCATTTGAAAATTGCAGCGTTAGGCTTAAACAGTGAGACTGTGCTTCCATCTGCTGGAAAATGTTGGAATAAGAACTGTTTTTATTCATATTGGTAATGATGGAAATTCTACAATAGATTAAATAACTAGAAAACATCTAGATGATTTCATGTTAAAAGTCGTGTATTCATGTCACTGCTTCTTTCATTTTCCATGATATCTCATCATTACCCTTGTTTTATTCTTGCTTGTAGAAGGATATGCATCAAGAAAACTAAAATTTGATTTTTTTGCATAAAAATAAATAAATGCAGTTATCAAATATTTATATGTAGTAAAACAATGCATTGTTGCCATTATTTCTGAGTATATATTTTTTGGAAGGACAAAAGCTGAAAGAGTCAGATTATAGTTAAAAGAGTATAATGCTATACAATTAACATTTATAGCATTAACTCATTTCTGAGTATATTTCTTTAGAAAGAGTGGAAAAAGCTGAAAGAATCAGATCATAGATTTTAAAAAAGGTTATATAATTAACATTTAGAGCATTGACTCAGTCCTGAATGTGGGATTTATTTGCATTTGAAACAAATCTCAGAGGCTTAGTGAGGGTGAGTTTTGTAAAACTCAGTGATTTATTCCATTTTATAATCTAGAACTTAATATTTAATTCTTGTAATTTATGTTATAATATTTATGCAAAGAAAATCACTCAATTCATGAAGAGTTATTGAACAATATATCACCAGAAGCATCAAAATAGAATGACTTGCCATAAGACTTTATAATGATAGATATACTACCATTAATTTGATTGTGATTTTAAAACATGAAATAAACAACAATTTGGTGTTATATATGTCTATAATTGAAGTCTGTTAAGCTTTGATCATTCTTACTCAGCTATTTAATTATTAAAATAGGAATAAAAACGTGGTAATTGATTAGCAATTATTTTTATTTTTATTGGCATATAATGATGAGTAAATATTAATGTGGTTTTATTTCAAATTGAATGTATTCACTTGGCTATGTACATTTCTATTTGTGTGTGTGTGTGTGTGTGTGCACGTGTGTGTGCATGCATGTATGTGTATGTATGTGTCTGTGTTCACGTGAGTGTGTGTGAGTGTGTGTGTATGTGTGTGCGCTCATATGCACTCTGTGGTGGATTTGTGCAAGGCATATTGCACATGTGATTGTCACAGGACAGTATTCAGGAATTGGTTGTCTCCTTACATCATGAAGTTCCCAAAAGTCCCTGGGCTCACAGCAGGTGAATTTACCAACTAGACAAATCCCTTTTCCTTTCTTTATCTTAATATCTGTCCAACTTCTATTTTACTTGCTCATGTTACAATGACCATTTGACTATTTATTATTTTTGCAAAAATTTATAAAATGCTGTGTTCTATTCTTTTTCTAGTTTATTCTGTGAATCATCCTTGGTTTATTTTCATACACAACATTAATCTTGCAGTTTTAAAGCAAGAAATCATTTATTATAAAATTAATTTACAATCACACAGGTCTTTAAGTCAGAAGCCTGTGCTGCCTTGTTTCTTCCATTAAATTTCTTCTATATAATTGACAGTATTGTATAACCACACAGTCATTTATTTTGTATTTAAAAATTTACATAAAATATATCTTGATTATTTTCTTTCCCCTCTCCAAGGACTTCTTCAACCTCAACACTTCCCTGCCCAGAAACTTCCGTTCTTTTCTCAACTGCTCTTCCTCTGAAAAAACAAACAAACATAAAATGATGTTAAAACAAACCAAAAAAAACCCAGTAAGAGAAAAATTACCAAAAAAATAAAAATAAAAAGTGCCCAATTTTGAACAATTATTATTCAATGGCAAATCTTTTTTATTCATGTACTTTTACCCTCCATCTTAAAGTGACATTTATATTAACATTATGCTAACAGCAAGTTGTATATTTTATTAATTTTTGAGCATTTCATATAATGTGTTTTTTATCACATTCACCTCCTCTCTCAAATTTCCCCAGATCCGTTAATAATCCTCTATCCCAGGCAATTTTGTGTCTATTTCAGACATAGGCTCCATTTAAAGAGAAACCCCCTCTCTATATGTATGTATTTATCAATTTTACTTATCTATTTTACTAATCTATTTACTATTTCTATTCATATGTATTACATTATTTTGTTTTTAAAATAGTAATTGTTTCAATTAACATTTTTTTGGAACCTTTAGAAAAAGGACTCTGTAATGTGGTCCTACATTAAAAGAAAGTGTCTGATAATATTGAAGATTTCAGGCTCAGGATCCTGATTTTAAATGTCAGTTTCCATCACTGCCATCCGTACAGGCTACTCTTGGTTATCAATTATACTACATCTAGAATTAACTAAAGCCAAGTTGTTATGTCGAACTATGAATGATTTTTCTTGATTGAAGTATTTGAAATGAGAAGACTCGCTCCAAATCAGGACCTACTGAGTTGGGATGATAGATCTTAAATCTTTGCAACATCTTTTGATATTAATACAAAATCATACAATAATATAAAAAAACAATCACATCAAATTTGGAGAAGCAAACAAACAGAAAGAAAAGAGCTCCAAGAGAAAGGACAAGAGACAGAGACCCACTTATTCACATTCAGGAGTCCTCAAATCATACTAAACTGAAAATGATAATATATATGCAGAGTACCTGGTCCAGTCCCATGTCTGCCCTGTGCTTGCTGCTTCGGTCTTTCTGAGTCATTATGTACTTTGCTCAATTGACTTAGGAAGCCTTGTTCTTGTGGTGTCCTCAATCCATTATAGGTCTTACAATCATTCCATCTGTTCAGCAGGGTTCCCTAAGATCTGGGGTAATGATTTGATGAAGGCATTCCAATGAGTGCAGTATGTACCAAGGTGCCTCTCTCTCTCTCTCTGTATACATTGTCTAGCTGTGGATTAATGTCTTTGCTACTATCTACTGCAGGAGGAAGCTTCTCTGATAACGGCTGAATAAGGCACTAATCTATGAGTATAGCAGAAAATCATTAGGATTTATTTATTTATTTATTTATTTTTTTTTTTACCAAGAGTATTTAGTATTTAGTTTTACACTATGTCTTTGAGCTATCTTGTCTCTGGTCTTTGGTCTCTGAAACAGTGTTGGTATGTGTTACATTTTGTAAAGTGGGACATAAGTCAAATCAAACACTGGTTGGTTACTCTCCCAAGTGTCATGCCACTATTGTACTAGCATTTTTTATAGGCAGGGAAGATTGTAGATGAAAATTTTTGTGGCTAGTTTGGTGTTTAAGTCTTGCTTTTTGTAGACACAAAAGACCAACCAAAGACACAAGGAGATGAGAGTGAATGCTCTATGTGGGCACGAGCTAGATAACGGTATGATCACTGAGTTGTGTAGATGTTGCCTTCAGCAAAAAGGCCTTGCTGTCCATATGTGGAGAGCTACTAATCATATTGGCAAACACCTGGCTTGTTTGTGGGTTTCCATGGGACTCCTTCATCAAACAAATCTGTTGTGTTTAACCCAGTCCCAGTATGGAAGTTTCATTTGTTGATAAGAGATGGCCAACTGGGATTCCCTAATTATTTGGAGACTTCATTAGACTAGTCTTCATTTATTTCAGGAAGTTTCCCTTGCACTCCATATCACCCCTCAGATGCCTCTCAATTTTTGCTGTCTCTCTCCACAGTCCCCCCTTTAACTCTATCTCTCCTTCTGCTCCCTACCTGATTCTCCCATTTCCATTCCCCTAATTCCCACTCTACCATAAAATTATTCTATTTTCTCCTTCCAGGGAGATCCATGTGTTTTCCCCTAGTTCCTTACCATTCTGCTCGGTTATTATTTAATTATTGGCCAATATCCTCAGGTAAGCAATTATACACCATATCTGTCGTTCTGCGTTTCAGTTACTTCCCGCAAGTTGATTTTGTTCTAGTTCCAGTCATTTGCCTACAAACAGAATTTTAGCAGCTAAGTAATACTACACTGTGCAAATGTGCCATATTCTCTTAATCCATTCTTCTGTTGTGGGACATCTAAGTTGTTTTCAGTTTCTGACTGTTACAAATAGAGCAGCAAGAAACATAGTTGAGCAAGTGTCCATATAGTAAGATGAACTGTCCTCAGGGTATATGCTCAAGAGAGGTATATCTGGATCTTGTGGTATATTGATTTCCAACTTTCTGAAAAATTGCTATGCTGATTTCCATAATACTATTCATTTTAGTGCCACACGTTCTAAAGCTGCCCATATAAAAGAGATGGAAGAAGGTAGTGCTTGCTCTTAGTGCGGTTGTGCTCACTTTTGCTGACAAGTTCAGTCCTTCACTTGTATTATAGCCTACTTTTTTGGAATATTGAAAAACAGCTGATATATCAAGGCTTGTGAACTGAACTACTGATTCAAATAATTTCCATCTGGAGATATCCATTGTTAGAATAGTCAGACTATAACCTATATGCTATTCTAATAACACACACACACACACATTTTATAAGTTCTGTTTCTTTAGGAAACTATTACTAATACACTATCCCCTACCATCATCAGAAGTCCAAACAAATGAGGCTTCAAAAATTAGGTTTTAGATTCACAAAAATAGGAAGGCAAAGAAACTTCTAATCATGTCAAGCCAATTCAATTATTTCATTGTGATGTTGTTATATAAGAACAGTGAAAAAGAGTAATGGTGAATAAAATTTTATCATAATACACTGAATATATGGAAGAGAATTTGGAATAGTCTTAGAGGAATATATTGCAGAGTCATAAAATTACATTATAAAATTCTCTAATGCTAAGAGCTTGTTAGTACTGAAAGGATGAGAATGATTACAAATGTGTCAACAGAAAAGTCTATGATGAAAGGTACCAACTAAGGAAGTATTATACTAAAATTATCCCAAAGTTTACACTTGTTATACCCTTTCAAAACCTCTGAGACCTTTTTGGAACAGTGAGAGTAACCAATCCAGTACTATACTTAGTTGAGGAGACTTCAATACAGCAAAATCTCCAAGATCTAGCATGAAAATTGCTCAGTGATTTTACTCAGGTTTATATTGATCAAAAAGAACAAAATTGGGGACTATCAAAGATGTTCTATCTGTCAGAAAATGAAGGAAAGGTGAAACATTTGACTGGGTAAGGAATAGTTACTAAAGTAGGCAAATGCTTTGTAGCAGGCTATAAGAAGGATGTCTAAACTGCATCTCAGATGTTTGCAGGTTTAGCCAGTTCATATATCCATCAGCAAAGAAGTAGCCTTTAATTGTTTAGGAAATCCCATAGATTATTCTGCTTGTCAAGACCACATTAGGATATAACCCGAGGAGCATAGCTTTAGAACTGATGGGTCATGACTAGGATTCAGGACTAAGATTTCATTTTGTCCAGATTTTTGCAACATCAATGTGATATTGGTATGTTGGTTTTTGTGGCAGTGTAGCTTCCTTCTTGATATCAGTTCTGGGACATTTTTTTTTCAGTAATGTAAAGAGATTTATTTGAAAATCTAGAAAGATCACATCTTCTTCCAGTTTCAAATTTATGGTGAGAGACTGTAGGAAGTCTGAATATTGAGACAAGGTATCATTGGCAGGCAAATCAACTCACCTCATGGTGAACAGGAATTAGAAGATGAGATTAAAAATGTGCTAGGACAATAGCTATTGTTCCAAGAAACACTTCCATTAGCACACTTCCTCTACTTGTAATTTTCTAGCAATCCTTTTTTATTGTAAAAATGTTAAAAAATTCTATGGATTAGAACAGAATGCACAGGTCCATTCATGTCCTATTCACATCCAGATGGCCCATCAGCTGGCCAGCATGCTTCATATACATGAAAATTTAGCATCATCTCTGGTTCAGAACAGATACAAAAAATGATAGCTCATGTATCCATATTAGTATAAATGCGAAATGTAATAATTTCATATAAATAAGACAATTTTGAAACACGGTAATTACTACTTCCATCACCTTACACACTTATCAGTCCTTTGTGGTGAGCACACTAAATTATTAGCCTTTTAAGACAAGTGTGGTGGTCCATGACTTTTATACCAGGCAAAAGCAGGCAGACCTCGGAGTTCAAGGCCAGCTGGGTCTACAGAGCAAGTTGCAGCATAGCCAATAATATACAGAGAAACTCTATCACCATCAATCCCCCAAAATCTTTTTTTTTAAACAATTTTAAAGTAGGAAGTACATTATAATTATCAGTAGTAATTATGCTATGCAATGGAATAACAGAAATTATCATTTTTATTAAACTAAAGTTTTTGACACAGTCATCAATGTAAACACATTCACCATCTGACAACCAGTATCTTATCACCTCTTTTTTCTTTACTTGTCTCTCTTTGTAAAGACAATACAGAATTATAATTACTTATCAGATCCAATTTAAAATAAAAATAAAAATATTGAACAGAAAATAATGAAAGTTATTTCTATTTATCTTTAAAGTGAAACTTAAATATGACTTGTGCACATAATCTACTTTAACTAGTTATAATCATCTTCAATTATATTTCTATGTAATTGATAAGAGAAAGATTTTGCTTGCCAATAGATTATCTGCACTGTATTAGAGGTTATAAGCAATGAGCATTACTTAGCTATTATTTTCTGAAACAAATTGCTTTTAGGGACTCAATCCTTATAGTACAGCAAAATCATAGATTTGAAAAAATAATTTCAATCTTGAAAGACAAGAAACATATATATGTATGTGTGTGTATATGTGTGTGTGTGTGTGTGTGTGTGTATATATATATATATATATATATATATATATATATATATATATATAATTTAGACATCTCCTGCATAAAATAAATACAACTGTGATTGTCAAGTACTACATATAAAGTGATAAAAGTGAGATATAATTTGCAGTAATGTCAACATGGAAATAATGATTACAGAATAATAAATACACTACAGGATAACATGCTGTAGGTGTAATTAAAATGTTAACAGGAAATGCTTTTGTTGAAAACAAGCAAGAGTCTACATCACATTTATACTCAGATGCTTTGGAAAAGGAGGCTTTAAAAGTATTTTAAAGTAACAATCATCTTCATAGTCAATACTTTTGATCCATAATGGCTAAGTCAGGTATTATAAAATGAAGTTAGCATTAAGTGCATATCATATTACTATTCTTAGTACTTCTGCTTCTTGAACAGCTAATGGGAAGTGAAGAGATTCATGTCCTCTTGCAGAATAGGTTCAGTGTGCATAGTTTTGTTTTGAAGATATTAGACTTCATTAAAATGAGGTTTTTAATCTTAAATCTTAAAGCCATATTTTCTTCTTTGTAAAGTACAGTCAATTCCTACCTGATATCAGTGAAGTATTTTAAGCCAGATTGATCAATCTATTAGATTTTTCTCATAATTAATTAGATAAACATAAATTGTAAACATGTAGTTTAACAAATTCTATTTAAGCAATGTTTATGAAAATAATAATATAATGTTTTTCTTCAATGGAGCAAGTATCAGAATGTTAGGTAGCATGTTTATCTTAGCAAAGTTTATTCAATGATTATCTTTTCAAAGAAAATAATTCTACACAATTATGATTTCCTAAAAAACAAAGATATATGAATTAGGCCAGAATTCAATTCAATCCTTTACAAAGTACTAGTGACAGTAACTGAGGAAGAGATTTGGAAAGAGTAGGAGTAGGTGTGTAGTAGGGTTTCAGCAAGCAAAGGGAAATGAAAGTGATGCAATTATATTACAGTCTCAAAACAAAAGAAAAAAATAGATGAGGAATAGAACCTGTAACTTCCAATGAGTTAGAATGAGTCCCAAATTAGAAAACAAGGTCAAAATGCTCTTACAACCTAATTATTTCCTAAAATTATACACAGTAAGTGTGGGAAATCTATTTGAGCCAAAATAAAGACACAACTAACAAATTGCTTCTGATGTGAAAATTACAGCACAGGTAAAAAAAGTGGTCATGTCTCAGTCAGACAGAATATAAGAATATAGAATTTGCAAAACCCGAAAGCACAGGCAGAGGCACGATGATTTGGAAGGGGAAATTTCTAGCAGGAGAGAAGAAGGACAATGGAGAGGTTATGCAAATGGGGACAAATAAAAACAAAGATATTCACATATGTGCATTCAAATAATATTTTATATCATAATGAAACTCATTAAGTTATGTTAAATGTAAAAAACTTTAAGAATCAAAAATTATAAAGATTTTTGACCCACAAGTTACAAATAGGGAAAAAAATTCAAATCACTTCATTGCTTCCTTAATATTTGACATTTTATTCTACTTAGTGTCCTGTCATAACTGAAATACTACGCTCAGTAAGAGAACACAAAGATGTTATCCATATAGTTAGGTTTCATTGTGGTTACTTGGATGGCAGACCAGACAGCTTTGAAGTCAAAATTCCTAACAACACAAAACTCCTAACTAAATTCCTAACAATAACAGTTTAATAAGGTATAATATTGCCAAATATTGCCATTATGTACAATTATTATTTTGTCTTTGGTTAATTACTACACAAAAATTTATCTATATCTTCTGACCTTCTAAATTAGAAAAAAAAAAAACTTAAATATATCAGAATACCAGTTTATATTATTATTCTTTGCCCAATTTACTCACATTTTTTCCTTTTACAACTTCTTAAAATACTCTTATTTTACTTAGGAACTTGGTATAAATCTTCCTTTCTCATGTGATTGTCTCCATTAGAAGCTTCTAAGTGACTACAGCGTTTGCATTTTTCAAACACCATCTGAATGCCACCAAATTTCCTAGGACCTTCTGTTTACTCTGTTATGCCTTAACAAGAGCATGTGTTAGAAATAGCAAGCAGAGCTTTGTAGTTCAGCCATTCTACATTTCATCTGATTGTAACATAAATTATCTATCTCCAGCCGATGGCTTCCTTCGTAGAACTCATGATGAAGGTTCATACAGCTAGTGAAATAACTATTGAATCCATGTTTTTATCTTTCATTTCTTTCTCATAGGTAACCTATTTAGTGTTTCATGAACCCAATATCTCAAGAGCCAAACATTTGTATTTATTGCTTATATAAAGTAAAAATTTTCCCTCTGAAAATATGTATTTAGTACCTAAAATCATTTGCCGATTTTGAGACTTTCTTTATGAACATTCTACACTTTCACATTTTCTCTAAAGGCTTAGTCCTGGTAAAGTACTATGAGACAGTCGGAATGCTCTTGAAGAAATCTGAAATTTCTCACATTCTACCTCTTTATTTTGGGTATTAAAGAAAGCAGATAGTTGACCTGTTATTTAAAGGTAAAATTATCGTGTGTGTGTGTGTAAATTACACACATTTAAGGGCTTATATACTGCATATCCTGTTTATAGTAATGAAGGCAACGACAATTTGTCCTGTTGAAGACTCATGCTTTATGAAAATTAACATGCATGCGATCATAGTACCTTGTATATTTTTATTAATTTAAATACTTAGTATCATTGTCACTGTGGAGAGCTTTTCTGATATACTTTATTTCCTACCATGCGCATATTTCTGTGACATTTGTACACTATTGTATTTGTCATACATGATTTATACTAAAGTCATCATTGCACATTTCATTATAGGTTGTTTCTTCATAAGTCCATATATTAGCAGAACAAAAATCCTTTTAATTGTTTTTGTATTTTATCCTTCCATTTATAATTATCATAAGTAGACATGCTGTAGTACTTAACTTTATGAATAGGTTATTTTGGGAAATTGTATTTATTTTTACTTTAAATCTCTATCTATACTTATACCTATGCCTATCTAACTATTTTTACCCATTTTCCTATCTCTTCTTAGTGATGGCTTGTTTGATTAGATTTTACTCATCATATGGCTCTAGAAATTGACACATTTTGTCATTTGCATTCCAAAGATCACAGTAACACTAAGAGCTCTTTTTTGTTGTTAATTATTTTTCATGTCATTTGATGCAATCAGATAAGGTAAGGTCTGTGTTCATGTGTTTCAATCACTATCTAGGAGCATAATAAATATTTGAATCCAAGATCTAGGTATGTACACAAGATTAGAGATATAGTCAACAGAGATATAGTCAGCAGAGAAAGAGCAGATACATAAATCGACAGAGTATAGACCAGCCAGATATTACAACCTACAGGCAGATGAGTGGTATAGGGAGAAATGTGGAGAAATCAAAATTGGGCTCATTGTAGGTCAAATTAATTCAAGGGATTGTCCTTAGTTGTATTTACTTAAAAGCAATTCATATATATATATATATACCTCTGCTGCTATTTTTACTGTTTAAGGTGCCACCACTAGAGGACTATACTTTTAAGATCATCATGACATAAGTGAAAAATGGGAAAAATAACATAGTTGTTCTTCATGTTTCTTCAAAGAATCATCTCCTATGGAAAAATAAAGACTGTGAAAATATTCATAACTTCAAAAGAATATAGAAGCATAGTCCCAGACTATGAAAAATTGGCAAACAATTATTGGCAAACAGGAGTAAAATATGTATCTCTATATACAACACAAAGGACAATAACATCAATACTAAAAAAAAAGGTAACTTTATATCCATTTTCTTGAGGAGCTATGTGTTTTGTTTAGTAAATTATCTCTTTTTTTCTCCTGAAACTTTTCAAATGAAAGGGATCATAAAATTCAATTTGATATATTATTTTTAATATTTAATCAAGGATTAAAAGTAAAGTGATTTTATACAGTGTCATTCTTATTTATAGATCATAAACTCAGATCTCATTAGAGAGTCATAAAATAACAGATAATAGCATATTTCTGTTGAAATGAAGAATTATTTCTCTTTAGACATATATTTGTGATTTTAATTTTTTTGGATAAACAGCATGTTTTCTTCTGATTATATAGTCACCAGTTTTTTTCTTCATGATTGAAATTACCTGTTTTTCTCACATGTGTAACTCTTATATGTTTAACTGTAGCTCCTTAATACATTTTTAAACATTTTATAAAGTAAAATATAAGCTATTTGTTTGAGAGAGAAGTAAATGTTATTTTTTTTCCACCCATTACTATCCCACAAAATACTACATGTGGTTGTAATGTACTTTCTAAGTCTATTTCAATTTTTTACTTGGAGACTCCAAATGCTACTGAATTTGCCAATGGTAATTTTTTATGGGGATATTAAATGGTTACTCTTGCTGTTTTTGTGTGTATGGGTCTGTGAATGTATGTGTGTATGAGTCTGTGAATGCGTTTGTGTGTGCATGTGTGTATATTTCTGCAAGTGCATATCTGTGTGTGTTTGTGTGTCTGTATGTGTTTGTGTATATGTGTGTACATGTGTATGTTTAATATGTATGTATGTGTATGTATTTATACACATATGCATTTATGTAAATGTGTGTTTGTGCAGGTTCAAGTGTGTATGTGTGTCGCAAGTGTATGTATGTGTATGTGTATGAGTATGTGTACGTTTATGTGTGTATGTGTGTATGTGAGTGCATGCATATTTATATATGTGTACTCTGTATGCATGTGTATGTATATGTGTATGTGAATGTACATACTTGAGTGTGGGCATATTATGTATTTGTCCATATGTGTTTGTATTTATTTATGTACATGTGTATGTGAGCCTGTGAGTGCATATGTGTGTATATGTTTGTTCATGTGTGTGTGTGTGTGTGCATTTATGCATGGCTGTCCATGTTTGCATGAATGTGCATGCATTTGCATGTATATGTGTGAACATGTACATGTGTATATGTGTGAAATCATGTGTGTGTACATTTGTGTGTGTATGTGTGTGCATGTGCAAATGTGTATATGTGTATGTGTGTATATATCTGTGTGTGTGTTTTTGCATGTGTGTAGGTATTTGGTGTACAGCTGTATGTTTGTGTATGTTTATGTTCATATGTATATATATGTATGTGAATGTATATGTGTGTTTGCACATGTATTTTGCATATGTGTATATATGCATGCATGTATGTAGGAATATGTGTCTGTATAAGGGTCCATGTGTATATGTAATTAAGTGTATGTGTGTGTGTGTGTATGTTCATATGCATATAGATGTTTGTATGTGTGTGTGTTTATGTGTGTATGTCTGTGTGCATGTATCTGTTATATCTGTGTGTATATATGTATGAAATATATTATTATAATTCTTGTTCCTTTTTAAAATATTAATTCAGATGCAGTGCCTGCTTGGCTTTGCATTTGTTTTGCAGTACCACTAAACGTTCAAGTGGACACTGGCCCTAAGCCAAAGAAGACAAATTATTCCGTGTTTCCTGTGCATGCATGACCCCTTCAGTGAACCTTTATTGTCAGCAATCAAGGTGAAATAAAGCAGGCTGCTTCATCAGTTGAAATCCTGTGATTGAATTAAAGGGCATTTCAATATTTTACAGCAATCTCAGAACATCTGTTAAATCGTGACTGCATGTGTCACTGTCTAATGGCCTGGAAAGACATTCATGAGTGTTCTCTCTAGTCATTTCCTATGCTGCTCTCTGACTGTTAACGTTTCAGCAATTGCATTCTCTGCTACTCAGTAGTCAGAACAATTTTCACTCACAGTTCAAAGTGAGGCAGTTAGATTTGTTTTTTATTATTCTTTTCAAATATTACTTATATCTTATTATTAGCAGTAAAATGAAGTAAATATTATTACTCTAAATCCATTTTAATTCATTACTAACTTAAAGCTACTTGCATTATACTTATAGAAAATAATTTTTCTAAACAAAACCATTATTTCTTATTTCAAAATCTATTTAAAAAAGCCACACATCACAAAGAAATGTGGATTTTCTTACCAGAGTTGAAGGGAAGAGGAAATAGCATTTTGATGTTTTCTCTTGTACATACACAGCTGAAAGTAATTTTTTCCTATTTAATAATTCCAAGAATAGATGATTTTATTTTAGTCTATCTTCATTCTATTCACTAGTATGAAACTATTCATTCATATGCTTTTCAACTAAATGCTCAGCAACTATTAATATCTGCTTTTAGGAATTTATTGTGAATGTTCATCTTCTACAAACAATAATTATTTTTTCAGGTTTGTTTGTTGAAGATGATTTTCTATAACAAATGCTGTCTACTCCAAGTTTCAATTTTAAGCACAGCATAACACTTTTAGGCAGCATAATTTATGCTTTTATTTCTAAGTGTCACTGTAATTACTTCAATGGAGAACATGCTATATGCCTGTAGAGCAGGAATTGCTCTATCTAGTAGCATTCAGCAATATATAGTTTCCTTCTAAGTTTATGTAAAGAGATTGCAATGAAGAGAGAGGAAGGCATGTTTTTCTGCTGACTCAGGAAACTTGTGCACATTTGCATACTCTGTTACTGAAATCTCCCTGAATTCTCTCCTAATGGTATTATCTTGCTGTAATAGCCAGCAATGTATTTTATGAAATTCACAAGTCCATTTCAACTGATGAGAAGGTCAACCCTGTAGTTCTTTAAGTCTTCTGTAAGAGTTTTATTTATTTTATTCTGGATATACAATAATACTTAGGTGGTGTATGCTAACCTCATTGTTTATGTAGAGAATATGAAGAAAGATTCTATTTAGATTCATTCTATCCTAAATGAAGAGCAAAATATGCAAACATCTTTGGGTCCAACCCCATTGATGACTGTACATGGTGGTTTCCTGTAAACCTATCTGTTTGGCATACATTCATAGGATGTGAATTTTTGATTAATTCTGTTTAACTGATATTCAACATGTTCAGCTAGACATCTTATTTTAGAATCATGATTATTTTTTTGTCTGTGACCACTGAAATCCAAGAAAAAGTTTACTTCGCTTACTATCAATGTAATTAACCATCAACTTTATCCCATAGAACAGAAGTATGTTTTAATACATAAGTAAATAAATATGAGGTGCTAGAATAGTTCACAAATGTAGTGCATGAATAAGACAAAGATGTTGAGAGAACTTATAAAATTCTTAACAATTAGATCAAGAACCTGTAGTTTTTGTTTTCATAGAGAATGTAAACAAATTATACAAGAATTAAACACTTTTACTTGAGGAAAAATTTCCTGCTGAATGAAAGGCAATTTTCATGAAAGTGTAGAATGAGAGAAGTGAGGAATGGAGATGAAAATCCCATAGTTCTGCATTTAGTTAAAGAAGAAAATGTGAGAAAATTTTCTCTTTCAAGTCTTATGCCTGAGAAACACTGTGAGAGAAAGCCCAAGGCCACTTCCTCCTCTTAGAAGAACAATTGGGATTTATGAGAAATTTACGAGAAATCCATCATTCACATGTGATATAAATTCATAGACTATGATTTCATTCTTAGCATCAACTGACAAAGACAAACATTTTGATTTATTTCTTTATATTCTTAAGGCTAAAATTGTTGGTAGAATAAGACAGATTGCAAATAAAGACTGATGACTGCTCCCAGCTGCTGAGTAAACTTTAGAAACTTACAAAATATTTAGAGTTAGATGAAGTCCAAATATCTGGAAAAATGAAATCATGTTACAAGAGAGTATCTGAGTTTCAATTCTTATCATTAAGTGTAGTTTTTGATCAGGACAGAAAATGGGACTGAGGTTGCTGTGAATTCATTGAGAAAAGATTTCTGGAATTTCTTGTGTTGCCTGCATTTTGTGATAGTTGAGAGCGGGATCTAACTGTCTGAGAACGATTAAGAGTTCAAACGCAAAACCATTGTGAGTTTCAGGACAGCCAATCCTACTTAGTAAGACATTATCTTATACAAACCAAAACAAAAAAATGGAATTGAAAGACTATTGTCAGGTTTACTTACAAACTCCATCTCCCATTTTTAAGATATTAGAATATATTTAGATGTTAATCCCTTTAAAACAGCGTTATGAATACAAACTTGAAGTTTTTTCTTACCTTTCTCACAGGCTCATAACAGACCACTGGACCAGAGCTTCAGTCCTTTACTCTTTCAGATATATTGTTACCAACAGGCAAGAAAAGTATAGAGCAAACAGATAGGATCACATTAAGATTGCTCAGGGCTGTCAGTTAGTTGAATAGCCAAAGAACATGAGGATGGCTGAACTTCTAGATTTTGAATCCTATTGTACTTTAACGCTTCTATAGGGAATTATTAAGATGCTAGTTGTATCCATAAACAACTACTAACTCCTGGCAGCCAATTGGAGATACCAGAGGTTCATTTTGCATATTACAAGTGTATACCTTTTTTCTAGTCATAGAAAATGTTTTATTTCACAGTGTTACTTTGCAATTTTTTTTCTTTCAGTATGTCTACTTGACAGATTGGATAATGCAATAACAGAGACTGTCAAACAATTAAAGTTCTCATTGTAAACTAATGATATCAGAGGAAAACATGAACATGAATGTGAGAAGATGAACAAAACAGTACAGAATAATCACTCTGACCTCCATGTACTCAGCTGAGTGAAAAATGAAAATGACATCTTAAATGCCAAGGTGTAGTATAAAATTTGGAAACAATAAACAATTGCTTCGAAGGGTTATTAAATGAGAATGCTGATCATCAATATGAATAACTAGATGCATGAGTCAGTTAACAGACTGTAGAGGTGGAAACCAAATCAGCAAAAAAATGTCATGAACCGTCATCTAATAGGGTGGATAGGTATAAATGGAAACTGCAATTTTTACTATTACTTCCATTCAAATAATGAGAAACATAGAAAGACCTAAGACCTGAGATGAGATGCCTTATTTGATTCATGTCATCCAGGAACATTTTAGGAAGGTCAGGACCACAAAGAGCACAGAGCAGATAAGCACTGATTTATCACCTGTTCTGCATGTGCTGGGCAGGGCTATAATCTCAGCACCAGGAAGCAAGGACATATGAGTTTAAGTTTAGCCAGTCAGCAGCATAGTGACTTCCAAACCATACAGGGTTGCCAGCAAGACCCTATCTCAAACAAACTGAAAAATGAAAACTTAGAAGGTACAATCATAAAAAAAATAAATGAACAAACAAACAAAAAGACAAAAGCAAAATCCCCAGTGTCATGGCTAAACATGAAGATATTTGGGTAAAATACTTTTACATCAATACCGTTTCATGAGCACCATGAAGTATGCTATATATGCATTAGCAAGAAGTGTGCTTTCTGTGATCAGAGAAAAGGACAAGTGCTACATGAATATGAGGTCAGTAGCACTGTGTGACTGACCCTCATGAAGATGTAATATGGACAGAAAATGAATAGACAATCCAGTGTATGTAAAATGCATACATACGTTTTCTGTATATAATCTATATATGTAACATATATATAATATGCATGTCATAATATACATACTTGAAATTAAGTTTTCATTCAAGGCAATAAATTCCTTGGTATTATCAAATGTATGAGAACAAATTTAAACATTCTTTTATACATCACGGAGAGCACATGTACCACAGCTACTTCGATATTTCATAAAAGGAAAAGAGACAAATGACGATTATTTTAAATATATACAGCATCAAATAAACAGCTGAATGAGGTTTAGTAGAATGAATAGAAAATGTGATGTAAACATATTCTGCTATACTAATTTCAATTTAAGTGTATAGGAAGAATTCATAATTCATTTAACAGTAAAGTTTCTAAAGATATAACATGAAAACATTAAGCAACCTGGAAATATGTAATTATAAAATCTGTTTGTCAACAGAGTATAAAACAGTGTTTTCCTCTGACTTTGGTCTTGGCTCATTAGATAATATTGTAAAATTCAGGTTCTACTAGGACTGTTTGAAACATGCCTTTGTCATGTATAGAACTTTCTACTTTATGCTTTATGCATATTCTCCTTCATTGAAACTACAAAAAAGATATTAAGTTGATATATGACCATCACTAAACATCAGTAGCATCAGAAAAAGTCAGGACTTACTCAACATTGGAGTCATGGAAACATAGATGAATGCTTCAGCGACTCCTCAGATGTACACAATGAAGCTCAGAAATTCTAGCATGTGCTAGAATTCAACTGCTGAAAACTATGAAGCTGGGTTCTGTCACCTACCACATCTTTCCTAAAAACTCAGTCTTCTTTTCGTGGAATTACGACTTGGGACACTCGCATCCAAGTCTTATTTTGTCATATTCAGGGAAACACAACCATTTAAATAAATCTACAGTTCATATTCAGGGGTAAGGTGTATCTTATAATTTGTTTATGTAGATTTTCATTTAATATTTAATTAATTTAATTTTTTAAAATATCTAGAAATACTAATTGAGTATTTAATTATCAATTTACTTATAGTATCTTAACAGTGGATGTTTGATAACTGTCTAAGATAACTGTTTTTAGAGAAAAATGAAACTTCAGTTAGCAAATTGGAAATACATCTTTCACAAACACATACACACACACACACACACACACACACACACACACACAGAGATATGCATACTCACATACACACACATCTCCCTTGAATATAAATGGCAATTAATAAGCTAACCCTATTGAAGGTGTCATAGCTATCCAGCTTTCCAAGATTGCAGTTTCATCTCAACCCAAGTCAGAAATTTGCTGATATTCTCTCAGCCAATTTCAATCTATTCTTGATTTATGGAAACTTTATGGTAATATTTTCTCTGAAATTTGGCAACATATTCAGAAAATATTACTTTAGTACATTATAAATGCTCAAAAAATCAACGTATATCTAACATTTTATTATATATCAATAATTAGATCTTAAACATACATTTGAATTCTCCCACTATGATTGAAGAAAAAAATTATGTTTTATAAGAAAGTGTTACATTTCAAGTAACATTGACTATGATAGGTTGCTTCTCTTCATCTTGCAAGGGAAATTTTGAGAAATCCTACTTCAAGAGTGAATAAGAAAGATAAAATTCTATTTTTATCTGGATCAGATATAACTGACATCACCTCAGTTGTAAAGGCAGCTGGCAAGTTAGCCTAAGGAACGTTGGAGTCTCAATTCATCTCTCCTTTATATCTTTAGGCTCCAAGATAATGGATGTATTGGTCCAGAGTAAAGGCTTTTCTATTACTATTGCAGGATAATAAGCATTTTTGTTTTAGTGATTTTCTGTCATTGTGAGAGTGGGAGTGGTGACTTGTAAAATGGTATAGGTAAAATGTTCCCTTGATGCATTATGTACCTTAGAAAGGCCAGTGTTCAGTATTTTGTTTTTTGTTTTTATTTTTTCACATGAGAATAAGGCTTATGGTATCTAGAGAAAAACATTCTTCATAAGCTTTAGTTTAATTTATGAAGAAGAGCAGCAGAGAATAAATTTTATCCTTGATAAAGAGACTTGATTTAGCCTCAAGAAAAGTATGTGCATCTTTCAGGAAGACTAAATTTTATTTTTAATGAGTTAGATATAGAAATATTCCAAAAACATGTTTATTAAATATAACTAATTTCACAGTATAGCACCTTAGTTGTCTAAATTATGATTAAGATACTTAATATATTTTGTCATTTTCTTGTTTTTAGAAATTCGTATTTGGAGGGTTTTGTTTCCTAAGTTAAGAATTGAGGTTGCTTCCATCAACAGTATTATGAGTTAAGAGTATAAGCGTTAATAATAAAACTTACTTTTCTTATTGGAACTATAAGCCTACACACAGCTAAGCTGTCTAGCTGTATTTATTAAATGGTGGATAGACACTGACAGTTCTTAAAAAAGTTGTATGTTCCTCAAGATGCTAACATTTCATCACACATTATAAGTAATTATTGTTAATAAATGTTGTTGATATACATTCTGCTCTAATTGCCAGCTTAGTATATTCAACCAATATACATATGAGTGAAAATATATTCTAGCATAAGTGCTTTCAACACTGAAGGCTACCTAAGAGGGATATTTCTTATTGTGAGTTACGTTCTTACTAAGAGTTTGATGATTCCATAACCTAAATTTTATTTTTATGTTAATTCCTCGTATTATTTGTTTCATTTGACAGTGATCATTTTGTGCATCTCAGAGTACCCTTGAACTCTTCATGCACCCGATGATAACTTTTGCCTTCTGACTTCCCTATCCCAAGTCAAGATTTCTCAGGCTGTATGCATGCCCAGTCACATCTGATATTTGCTCTCATTTGTGTGTGATTAATTGAAAATGAAATTTTCATACATTTTCAAATTTTAATACATATCTATTATGGAAGTAATAATTTCATTTAGTGTAATTAGACATGTGATTCATGATTTTTCTATGTTTCATGGTCAACTACACTATGCATATACAGTTTTGACATAATTGGATAAAATTATGAATAGAAACTTCATGTTTAAAAGGTATTTTGTGAATTTATTTGTATAAATTGAACATGTATGGAAGAACACAAGCTTTAGTAGTATAAATTATAAAATTTGAATTTCTATTGGTGAAATTAGAAACTTATAATAAGAAACATAAATTTTATTTTTAAAATTAACACCATTATTTTGAGTAGTTCTTGTACCAGTGAAATATAATGTAACTGTTGTATTAAAGTTAACACCAAAATGAACTTCAATTTTTAATTTAGATCATTTAATTTTTTTCATCCCACTTTTATTAGTCTGCTTTCCCAAAATGAAGTTTATAAATATTTTTCATACTGAAATGATCTCTTAATTTCATGTGCTGGGTCTATTTAGAAAAATTCCAAACATACAGTTCCATCACTAGAAACAAAAAAATCCAACATGTCAGTCTTGTATTGGTCCTACGTGTCTTATGCATTGAAAATGGAAAGTAGGGTAGCTGCGAGTTCAGATATAATCAGAGAAATAGCTAGAAGATTTTATTTATAAAAAGCATGTTGGGAATTTGCATCAGGAAGCCAATACAGTCCTGTAGAGTCTTATGAAATTCTGTAACAGTTGCCATGTTAGAGAAGGAAAGATACACAGCAATAATAGCAGTCCTTAAGGATATTGATGGCATCTATTAAATTTACTGTACTATTTTTCTTCATATTGCAATGATATTTATTTTACAATTATGTATAAATTATGTGTATCATGAAAATAATTTATAAATATGACTGATTTTTTTCCACAAGTATGTTGATTTTTTTCATATGTAATATATGTGAAGTCTAACTAACTCACATAAGGTAGTAAAATCATAACCATTTTCAATTTTAGAAGATAATTGTTGTTCCCTTTTAAAAAAATATGTGCTATGGAGTCTGGTCTTTGAACTACAGGATGCTTTTTGGGATTTAGGTGCTCTTGTTGTTAATATCCAATTCCTCCATTCATTCCTATGAAGATAAGTTGAGAGTACTCCTGTGACATTTCTAGGGACCACTGGGACTGTCATAGAGTTAAGAGTGGGTCAAAGCTGGCTTGGAACCCTGCATCATCTCAGAAGATGAGAAAGGCAGGCATTTGTCTGATCCCCACTTTAGGCATGGCCAGAATCCAGCTAAATATTAAATATTGCCTGCTTCACAGAAGCAAAGGAATGTGGCTTGGTTGGTGCTTATCTGTGCTATAGCTGGAAGCATAGGGATGAGTCTATTTACTGATAAAGTGCCTTCCTCTTTTTCCCTGTGGGACAACACCTTATGCAGAAAGGTGCCCTTGCAAGACATTGATGCTTAAACTTGAGCTCCACATGCAAATGGCGCTACTCCAGTATTCTTGTCTTAACCAATGGATCCCAACCCTGGGTCCCAAAGACCCTCCCCTGCATGTACTCTATAAATGTAACCATCTTCACTTTAGCAAATGAAAGATATACTCCTCTGACAGCCTCTTCTGAGAGTCTGATTCATTGTAGTGGACTCTTAGTCCACCAATCTGGGACTCTGATGTTAGTTTTACCCAAACCCTGTGCTTTCCTTCCTGGGGGCTGAGCTGGTAGCTGATAGCTCAGCCATGCTCCGGAAAGGGAAGTGAGAGGAAAAGAAAACAACAGGGACCTGCAGCTAAAGTTTGACTTAGATCTCAAGAGAGTCTCCAAGTTCAGACTTTTGAGCAAAGCAAAACCATTACACATATAGGGACTGTTGGAGAAGTACTGAACTCATTTTCATATAAGATGGGTATGAACTTTTGGAAGTCAAGTGTATGATTTTATTATTTGAAGATGAAATGACTCATCACAAATTCTCCCTAACATGGTGTTTTACCTCACCTGAAGACCAAATGAAAAAGCACAAGGGAACATGGACCGAATTCTATGAAACTAGAAATAGAATAAATATTTCCACTTTTAAATTTCATGCTTATTTTGCTCACAGGATCAAGGATAGGAGAAATATTGTACATTCCAACACTGTTATCTTCCATCTTTGATTTGTTAGTATCAGAACTGCCTTTTATATTATTTGTAGGATTTATCTGCCAGGAAGATGTCTCAATAAGTGCATGTCTAGAAATGTCTATGCTTTTACATACAATATTTTTGTGGAGAAGGAATACTGGTTGACAAATAGGCACTTATATATTCTCTTTTTTTAAGCACCTTGATCATATCATATCAATATCTTCAGTCCTCCATTTTTTTCCTATGAGAAATCACCGTCTATCTTATGTTTCCTTATTTGAAAAGTCATTCTTTGCTGCCTTAAGGATGTTTGATTTGTCTTTGCCTTGACCATTTTAATCTTTAATGAGATCTGAATGTGAACCTCAGTGTATGTATCTGGTCCGTTGTTCATTATACCTAACAGATGATTATATTTTCATTACAGTTTCCATTCAAGAGGTTATCAGCAATACACGAATTGTTTCCCTATGTTTCTCTTCTCTAGGTACTCTCAGGAGTCACATGCTGGTATGATTAAGACTTCTCATTTCTCTGAGGATCTGATTGTTTTTCCTCCTTCATTTGTCTGTGCTACTCAGGTCGTATAATCTCTATTAAAGAGTTCACTGACTCTTCTCATTCAAGTCTATTTCATCTACTATTATTCAAATATAAAATTTACATTGTGCAAAGTTAAATTACACTCAATATTCCTTTGTCATATAACATGTTACTACACAATTTTAGATTTATTTAAGTCTGGGTCATTTAGTACTCTGAATTTATTTGTAACTTTCTAGACATTATCTTCTACATACATTCCCATTAGTAATTTCCTAAGCACACTAGTGCTGCTCTTTGCTCATATGAACTTTTTTTTTCTGTTGTTGAAAACTATAGTTACATCAACTTTAGAAATTGATCTCCCTGTTTTTATGGTTGATTGATTTTTGTTCCCGTATTTGTTGTCTCTGATTTCTGAGCTTGTCTCTTTAGGATTTCATTCTCTATCTGATGATTGGCTGTATTTACCTGGAGTTAAATTTTGACACATGAAAGTGAAGGTTTTGAGGAAAGAGCATGGTTTTCTTAGTGGGATCTTTCAACCCTTGAGGAGAAAGTCAAGGCAGTAGAAGGACTTAAGTTTGCTTGCCTACATGCAGCCTGGGATGATCTTCAGTCTTCCTCATGTTGGCACAAGGGATAACATAGGACCCACATACCACAGACTTTCACTGACCATATAAATATCTATTATATTTGATTTTAATAAATGTTTCCATATTTGCCGGATGTATTTAGGAAAAAATTTAGAGACCTCAAAAACTATTTTACTTGTTTATCGATTCTTTTTTGGTTTGATTGATGTTATTAAAAGAGAGTCTATTGGGATTGGAATGAGTCTATTCTGAAGTAGAATATTTCTGTTCCTTCTCTTGAGATCCTTTCCTATTGTTAGGTTAAGATTTGATGTGATAGTTTCTACTGTATCTTATTTTATTTTGTTATATTATTATTATTATCTATTTAAAGCTGTATCATTTCTAATGAGATAGGTAGTATATTCAGATGAGAGGGAAGCTAGAGAAAAACTGGGAGGAACCCAAGGAGGAGAAAGCATAACCAGGAAACATTATGTGAGAAGAGAATCTATTTTAAATAAAAATGAAAATGAAAAATAAGTATTTCATCTAGTTTCTAGCTAAATGTATTTAAATTATTTAGTATATAAAATGGAATAAAATAAAATACTTCATTAATTAAAGAGATCGCACAGGACATATGAGAAGGTCTAATTGGTGAAAGAAAAAGGGGGAATTTGTAATTACATTATAATCTCAAAAGAGGAAAGAATAATTTTTAATATGTTACAAACGGTTAATTAAGTATACAATGATAATTCCACTGTTCATTTAATTTAACAAGGCAAATAAAAATATATCATTCTTTGTCTGTTAAAAGTACCACCCAGGCAAGAAATAATAAACGATAAATTTCATCAAGGGCAAAGAAGTTAAAAAAAAAAAATGTAGTTCTCAAGAAAGCAATTAGCCCTGCATTGTTAGGGATTTGCCTGACATTTTGAGACTCTCTCATCTCAGAGCATTTGAAGGCTTTTCCTTTCATCTTTACTGCAGCATGTGATCACTGACACTTGAGTTCACAGTCATTTTCATTAAATACAATTGCTTTGAAGCGGAATCTCTTGCCATTGAAATGCAATTACATGCTAATATAGATTGTGACATTAGTTAGATGGTAAGGAAAACAAATGCCTTTTGCTAGAATTTATTTTGAATATGATTCACAATCATCCGACAGACTGCTGAAAGGCACAAAAAAGAAGTAATTGGATGAAAGTGAAAACAGCTAAAATGCTTTACGGATTTTATTATGAAAAAAAGAGAAATATACCTATATGTTTATGTACGAACGCACACATACACACACACACACACACACACACACACACACACACACACTCTCCTGTTTAGCAGGCATATTTTTTTTGGTAGGGTTAGAGCTCCCCTGTGTGGTCATTTTGCTGAAACACAAAAAAGACTGTAAAATAATACATTGCAATTAGACAATTCCATTCCAGATAGCTCTCCTTAATAAATATACAGAGGTAATCACCAGCAAATAATATCAAGATTTATTAAAAATATTCTTCATTCTATAAATTACATGGTAGATGGATTTTAATAGAAACGAATGAAATGAAATGTTAAACAGAATCAATGAAGTAAACAAATATATGTCTAGTCAATTATACCAGTTTCTCACATTTGCAAAGCCACAAAGTCTGTTATATCTTATTCATAAATAATGACAATGATTCAATTTTCCACTCACTTAATTAATTTATAGTCTGTTACTTGTGTGTTATTAGGGTAGGAAAGAAAGAGAAAAAGGAATTTTGCGTACTTGATACTGATAATACATTATATAGCAGAACTCTTAAAACGTATATCAAATAGTTTGGTTAAGGACAGATCACTGTTATGTGTACTAATTTTAGTCAGTTTTTAAATTCCTCATGTATCCCTTTTGTGCAATGCCTCGATGCATTCAGACTGCCAATAGTTTATTGAACATTTCAGAAAGCTTTGAGAAATCACATTAACAGATACATAGTGAAGGAATATGGAAGTAGATAACTTCTACCTGGTATGAATGGATCCATATAGTAACCTCATACTATGCGATAACATGTAAATTTATCTAATTTTGGTTTTGGTTTTATGTATCCTTTAAAAGTAATAATTCATTTAAATGAATTTTGAATTTTCACAAGGATTAGAGTAACGTTAGTGAGAATCTTCCACTTTTGATGTCTAACACGTTTCCTAATGGAATCATATTCCTCCCTCCTACCCTTCAAAAAATGTCCACTCACCTGGCTTATCCTATGATAGAATTCTGTTAGGTTGACATAGCTAGAATATCCCATGTAGCCAATGTTTATTTGTCTTAAATTTTTTAGTCTGTTAACTCCTACACTTCATCTTTCTTATGAGTTTCTACTTCTACCTGCTTGTTCTGGTAGTATGATAACACTGATCAACTGATCACACTGATCACACTGATTACACTGATCAATAATGGAGAGTTGTTCCTCTCCATTCTAGTCAATATAGCACTCTTTAGTCAATTGAGTGTCTTAGCTTCTTTTGACCTATAATTTTCTAATTTAAAATAAATTACTGGGAAAATGATCTTTGAGTCTTCTAGGTAAGTATATGTCATAGAAGCATTGTTTTGGAAATAAGATTTGAGTTATGCAATATGATGCAGTTTTACATTCTATCGTCCGAAAGCCTGCATAATGCCAACAGGATTAGCACTAGTTCTAACGTATTTCAAGCAACTTTACTTTATCTTACATGCTATAGGGAAGAATGAATATTCATATAGTATATTTTTAAAAACCTATAAGTGGTCTATGAAACAGCACAATGTATTTTCTGCTAACAGATTCATAAAGTGAAATCAGTAGGTAATGAATTCATATTGAGTGTGTGATGAATTTTGAAGAACATAAGTGAAAAGATGCAAGGAATTTGGTAGCTGTCATGTTTACTGTTTGTTAGTATCTTGTCAACTTCACTATCCTTGCAGCAGAGTAATTTCATAGGAAAAAAATTGTGAAAGCCATTTAAAAAGCTAAATAGCTTACAAGCCACTTGAATATAGAAAAAAACAAAATAATGAGTGAAGAGAGCAGAGAGAGGAAGAAATGGGGGAGAGTGAGAAATATAAGACAGATATATAAGAGGAAAAATGAAGGGATAAAGAAAGGGAGAGAGCAAGAAGGAGATAGAAACAGAGACTAAGACTAGATACAAATGAAGCTGAAATATACACATTGACAGGATGCTGAAGGATTAACCCAAGATTCTTAATAATCCTTCTATAAATATATTGCAGTAGAAAGGGATAGACAGCAGGATGAGTTTGAAAACCGTTTTAATAATATATAACCACTATTATGGATTCTTTGTCTGAACAGTGCTCATGATTGGAAAATGAAACAAGCCCTTTCTCCCAAGTTTTTGAGAGAGTCTCAAGCTAAACTAAGATGCAATTAGCTGGGGATGGCCTTGAAATTCTGATCCTCCTGTTTTTACCTTCGTATGTGTTGTGATTAAGTCATGCTTTACAGATGCAAATTGAACACTCTAACAACAAAACTTTATGTATGGCAACTAGAACAAACATGTTTTTACTATTTTAAATTCTGTGTATGCCAGGATGTTGTGCAACCTTGATCAGCTTTCCAAGTTCTGAGATACTTGCATCTCCATACTGAGCAGGGTAAGCATTCTTTTACAAACATTCTTGAGTATCAGTGCAGAAAAAAAAATTGCAATCTGTTGTCTTCAATTTTTCAATACAACCATAGAAAAAACCAATGCCAGAAAAAAACATTTTTGTATAATACTAAAAGAACGTTATGCAAATTTTAAATATTGATTTTAATTGTATTATATATGAATTATTATTTTGCTGGCATATATGTTGGTGAATCATAGCACGCTAACAAATGCTCTGTGTGTCAATAAGGAACAAGAGGAAATGTTTTACAAAATGATAAGAAAATTTCTAACTCTAGGGGCTATAGCTCTAGAATTAGAGAGGGTGAAAGGATAAGAGTCTGTAACTCTTGCTGAAGACATGAGTTATTTCCCAGCATCTATCTGCTGGCTCACAAACACCTGTAACTCCAGTCCCTTACTCTGGCCTTCATTTGGATGGACTTCACTTATATTCACAATGCTTACCTCCCCAAAAGATAGGCATATGCATATACCAGAGATAGAGAGGTGTATATGTAACTTAAAGATAAAAACAAGTAATAATGATAACCTCAATTTAAAAGGAATATTTTTCATATTGACACATCATTCATACATTTTATCAAACAGGATTCCTACCCCCAGTTGGATATGTTTATATGATTTTAGAAGTTAGAAACCTATAAACAGTTTTGTAAGAACACACTTTTGTCTTTCAATTATGTCTTATACAAAAGTATTAAAGGAATATGTAATATTATGTAAACAGATTTCATTATATTTTCACATCATACATTTCTTTATCTTCAATGCTTACTAGATTGTACCAACCAAATAATATTGCTGCAATTATATAATCTCTACCACTCTATCTTATCCTTTAACTCCTTCCATTTCCCATCCTATTTCTCCAAATTGTGACTTCTTCTTTGTTAGTTTCTACTGGGACACACACACACACACACACACACACACACACACATGCACAAACACACACACACAAACACACACACACTCACAGAGAGAGAAGGAGGGAGAGAGAAAAGGAAAAATGGAGAGAAAGAGAGAAATGCACGTAAGCATTTAGTGTTTCTGCTATGTATATATGTATAGGACTGGACTTACAGCTTTTAAATGTCTTTTTATATGCTTTTACTATTTGTTGAAATTCATAATTAGAGCGATGGTTCTTTAGAACCCAATTGGGATTATTTGGCTTTGTTGGGTAAATTATTATTGCTAGTGTTTCTCTGACAAATCTTTTAGGTAGCCTGAGCTGGTTTCAAGTTCACTATGTACTTAAGGATTACATTTTTCTTGGATGGTCTGTTTGTTTTCTGAGACAGGCTTTCCCTGTTGTAACTCTGGCTGTCCTGCAACTCACAGATATCCACCTGCCTCTGCCTCCTGAGCACTTGATGTGCCACCACTACCCGGCTCCCAGGGATTGTATTTTACCTGGTATTCCTTTCACCACCTCCAAGTGCTGATAGTACAGGAATGTACCACCATCCTAGCTTTTGTTGTCTTATCAATTTAAATTGAGCTTACCATATGAATTTTAAATTGTAATAAATTATTTTTTTAATATTCATATATACACATAATGTGTTGAGTTCAGTTTACCACCCTTCATTCCCTTCCTTCCAAACACTGCCTATCCTCCCACCACTCCCACCATTTTGCTCTTTTTTCTTCTTCCTTTTTATTTTCTATTACTCACTGAGTTCATTTCATACACCCTGCATGTATATGGATGTTGGAACATCTAATGGATCAGAAACAGCCTTTCAGGGCTGGCATTCCTAAAGATAACATACTGTCAAAACCCAGGCACCATTTTTTTGTAAATAACTGCTCAGAGTGGAACTTTATGAGTCCAGCTCAATACACTGGATGGTTCACAGTCTTTAGTTTTAAATTTCCTTCTCATATTTTGAAAGTGAGTCCCTTGGAAATAAGACCTTCTACGTATATATTTCAATTTCTTGTTGAAATGATTGTTTTCCTCTCTTCTTCCCTTTTTTTAAAAATTTTCTTCTTAGGGTGTGGTCTAATTCTGTGCTGAATCCAATTAGCACAGTGCATTTTTTTTTGATTGGGACATTAATTAATGCTTCTATCTTGTTGGTGTTATTGTGGGTATGTTTAAATTATTACTTCATCTAGATTTATGTTTGGTAGATGTCTTAGTCTTATTCTTATTACTAGGATAAAATATCATAACCAAAATCAACTTAGGGAGGAAAGGGCTTATTTTATCTTACATTTGCAGGTCTCATTTCCTCATTGAAAGCTGGAAACTAGAATTAGGACCTGAAGTAGATGGCAAGGAGGAATGGTGCTTACTGACCTGCTCTCCATGACTTGTTCAGAGTTGTGTTTCATATAACTCAGGGCCACTTGCAAACGTTTGGTACTGCCGCCCCTGTAGGATTGACCCCCCCCCCACATCAACTATTAATAAAAAAATGCCCAACTAGTTAAGGTTTGGTAAAGATTTGCCAATCATATTAATTATTTCAGAGAACAAATTCTTCATTGCTTTGCCTCTTTTTTTAAAAAAAATCTATGAAATTCTCAAAATTTTGCTTGTTTGTTCTCATGTCATTCATTTCAGTCCAGGTTTTATATCCTTATTTTTTTCTTCTTTATATTACTTTTGTAAGATGTTAACATGCTTGATCTTGTACAGCTATTGAGCGCAGCAATAGTTGCTGTTAACTCATGCAGAGAGAAGGCAGGAACTCCAGTTTCCACCCCTCTCTGAGGAACTGAGGAACTAGTACCAGCTCTGCTGAGCAGAGAAAAAATTTCATTTTTATGGATATGATCATTAGTATATTTCAAATGTTCCATGCACATGTAGGTGGCAATACCTGACATATTAGGCTATGAAAGCAAACAAAAAGCCACAGGAAGTGGTAGGTTTGGCTTATAATAAAGGATGTAGCAGGAGTTAGAGTAAGAAATGTGTGAGGGTATTTTTTCGTGTACATCTATGAAATTCTCAAAGTTGAAGAAAAATAAATAATACAAATATTACTGTTAAATGGCTTTACTCATAATAGCTAGAAATTGGAAACAACCTAGATGCCCATTAAGTGAATAATAGATAAAGAAAATCTGGTATATTTACACAAGTGATTATTACTCAGCCATTAAAGAAATAACATTATGAAAATTTCTGTAAGACGGATGAAACTAGAAAAAAAAATCATCCTGCATGAGGGAACCAAGACTCAGAAAGACAAACAGGGAATGCACTCACTTATAAGAGGATATTAGCTGTTAATTAAATGACCATTATATTACGATCAACAGAGACAGAGAGACTGCAACAAAGAGGGCTCCAGGGAGGTTGGGGGACACATGGATCTCACTGGGAAGGGGAAATAAAAGACTTTCTACGTGGGCGGAAGAAGAGAATGGGGATAGGAAGGATCAGGTGGGGAGAGAGGAAGAAAGGAATAGAATACAGGGAGAGACAACCAGAATTGTGGGCCATTTAAGGGTTATTTGGAGACCTAGTGCAGTGGAAATGCCCTGAAATCTGTGAGAGTGACCCTAGTAAGGACTCCTGGTAATGGGGGTTAGGGGCCTGAACAGGCCATCTCCTGTAACCAGGCAAGGCTTCCTGGGGTGGAACTAGGACACCATCCCAGCAACAAAACCTTCACCTTATAATCTATCCAGCCTCCAGGATCTATTGGGGCAATTGAGAGGCAGCTCCTCACAATAAGAGAGGGAACCCTATGCCTCATACTGAAGAGTTGGCCTGGAACTGGAGAAGAGATGATTTCTTATGATATTCGGCTATGCTCATGGATCGGTGCCTAGCACAATCATCCTCAGAGAGGCTTGCTTCAGCAGTGATGGGAGCAGATGCAGATGCCCATGGTCAAATATTGACAGAACTCCGGAAATCCAGCGGGCGAGGAGGAGGAGGGATTGCAGATACCAGAGGGCTTGTGGACACCAGGAATACATATGCCACGGAATCAACTAACCGGGACTCTTAGGGGCTCACCCCGACTCAAGAAGCAGACATGGAGCCTAGATAGTTCTGTGCTAACACTCCTACATATGTCTTATGCTTATATGGCTTGGCGTTCTTGTATAACTCTTAAAAGTTGGAGTAGGCTGTTCTCTGACCCTGTTGCCTGTCCTTGGAACCTGTGCCAAGCCGTGTTCCATCTTGTCATGCCCTGTTCCCTGTTCAATTCATAACCCTGGAAAGCCTGCTCTTTTCTGAGGGGAAACAGAGAGTGTGGTGGGCCAGAGAAGAAGGAAAATGGGGAAGCTGGAAGGAATTTAGGGAGGGGAGGAATGGGCCAGGATGTATTGTGCATGACAAGAAAAAAAAAAGGTCGAAATCGATGAGAAGAAAAGATTGTTTATTTAAATATAAGGCTAATCTGTACATAGAAATAAGTTAGATGTGCACTACTCTCAGTAGACTTTTTATTGGGTACCTTTCAAATATAACAATGTAGTAGTATATCTGACCAATAGTTTAAAGAGTTGCTACTCACTGTAGTCATCTGCTTACATTTCCAAGTTATTTATAACAGCTGTGCATCCCTCCACACTCGCTTAAAAAATAGTAGACTTCAGAGGATTTGATCCTTCTTTTCCCTTGATCATCTTTTAATCCAGTGGAAAATAAATTGCCTGAGCTCTTCCAGTAATGGCGCTTATCACTCAGTACTGGACCCAGAATTCAAATTAAATGTTTCCGTTTTGTGCAATGTAAAATTTTTCAATATAAAACATACAAGAGGATACTATAAAACTCCATGACTTCTGAATCACAGTTTTGAGAGAAATGTGGGCACCACTGACAGCACAAAACTTAAATATAAAGTAGAATTTGTGGTGAATATTTTCAAGTTGAGAGACAGCAAAGATTCAATAATATCTGAGATTTAAATTCACAGAAATATCTATTTAGCTGAACAGGACAGCCATCAGGCATTCTAGAAAAAACCCAAATCCGGTAAGGATTGGAATGGGTAAAGCTCTCATCACTCAAGGAATCATGAGGATTACTTATCTAGGCAGATATCTGCGGAGATATCTGATAGAGCTGCATTTTTCAACAGACTAAAAGCAGAAAGTAAGCCTCGATAAGCATTAAAATTTGATTGGTTAATTTAGAAACAAAATAATCTTATTATTTATGAAACTATCCAGGAAATAACATTAAAACAGTTCCTGACATAAAAATTTAAAAATATAAATGCTTTCTTTTACTTTGATTTAAAAGTTATTTTCAATGTGCATGTCAATTTGCAATTATTTTAGTATGTGTATTTTTAAAATGCCATGTTTCTGCTTAGAATATGTAACAAAATTTGCCTAGTACAATTTATAAATAACTGAGAATGACCATATTATAAGGGACCCTGATATCCTTTCTATAACTTTTCTGTTACTTCTGCATGATGAGTCTTTAAAACAAATTAAGCTGATAATTTAAGAATACATACTATTAAATTAACATATACTATGAAATAGATGAATTAAGCATGTCATCATTTTCATCCTCCCTTTCTGCCTTCCAGTCTCTTCCATATAACATCATTGCTCCCTCTGGATATCATGGCGTATTTTTACTTGTTTTATTATATATGTATATTATATGTAACAACATAGAATATTTTTACTTGTTTTTTACATATTTATGTATATATTTATGTGTATAAATTTACATATTTTTTGCTTGTTACTTATATGTAACAACATGTGTCTAAGTATGTAAACACAGCCTGATCAGTTACTTTAGTGTTTCTTGTATGTAACCAAATTTAGTGCTAAATACTTGGTATCAGATAACAAATTGGGGACATTTTCCTAGGGAGGATTATTTCCCCTGACTTAAGAATTTCTTAGTTTTCTGTAGTTCTTTGCTCATGGTTGAAGCCCTCTGAGATTTTGTCTCAATGTTATGATGTCTTTGTTTTTATTTCTTCCTATTATCTTGTTTAGGATGCCATATAGTTAGAGATATTATGAGTGAAGCTTCTGTATCATTTCTAAGAGACACCATCTCACACAGATATCCTCTTCTTTTGACTCTTACAATCTTTCTGCCCCCCCCCTTATGTGATATTTCATGAGCATTATGTGTAGGAATTATGTTTGAAATATGTCAGCTGGAGCTGGACACCCCACCATCACAAGTTCTCTGCTTTTCCACCTGTTGTTTCCTCTGTTTTTGTTTTGTTTCAAAAAGAAGTTTTCTTGATGTGAAGTGAGAGTTACCTGATTCTGTTGGTATGAGGATAAATACTTAAAATGCAGTAAAGTATTACGCTGGTATAGTAAAGTGACAGTCAATGGATCTCTTTGAAATTCCATGACCTCACAGGCCCTGAGGAGTTTGCTAGGTTTCCGATATTAGGAATGATTTTCCCTCCTATTAATTGAGTCTTAAATCTGGTTAAAGAGCTGTTTGTTACTGCTGAAATATGAATGCTGCTATTGTACCCTTAGTGTTATCACACAGTAAATGTAGTAATTTTGGTTCATACAACTGGATAAAGCTATTGGTTGTTTCCTTCTCTTGGAAGCTTGTGTCACAAGGAATCATGTTATTATTTAAACAGATATAATACATACGATACATATATGTAAGTGTATTTGTATACATATGTAGTTTAAAGAGAGTTATTCTATTTAGACAAACAAATCTCATCTGAAGAGACACAGACTAACACCTCCTATGCCAGGCATAAGAATCTTCTCCCATTTCAGTTGCCATTCATGGGTGTTCAAGTGATCTCCAGTACAGCAATACAGTATAGCTATGACCCTTGATTGCCTCCTAGGGGTTTAAATGTAGGAACCTACTACTGAAGACAGGACCTAGAAGCCCAAACTACATTTGACTTTTATCTATCCCATGATGAGTGACAACTGTGTTAATCTATCTGTATAAAAAGTATGAAAAAGAATTTTAATAATTTATTCCCATTTAACAAAATAATAGTAGCAGATCTTCTAGTGGGGCTTATGAGCCCTCCAGCCAGTGGTTCTTGGCAAGATTTATAATACCAGAAATAAATTCAATCCTGTGGAAAAGACATAAAATACAATCAGAAAATTTTGTTCATCAGCATAAGTGTACCACAATTTTTTTTTCCCACTAATTTGCCATGGCTTACCAGGCTAGTCAGATCTCTATTATAACACACAGGGCTCAGAGATGAGTTAGATTATTCATGATACTCTTCCCACTGCGTCCTGAATAACACCTTCTGAGACTATGAAAACTAACTCTGGTGGTTGTTCAGATAAAAAATGCTACCCATAGAAACATATATCTGCATGCTTAGTTCCCAATTGATGCACTGTTTTGAGGGATTAGGACATGTATTTCTTGGAAGGAGGTTTGTTTCTTGAGTAGGTTTGAGATTTCAAAAGTCCATACCAGGCTGATGTCTTCTTTCTCTGACTGCTCTCTTGGATCACGATGTAAAGCTTCTAGCTACTGCATTAGTACCATGCGTCTCTGATGATGATTATGGCCTAATCCTCTGAAACTGTAAGTTAAATAGTTAAATAGTTTCTTTTTATAAAGAGTTGCCTTGGTCATTGTGTCTTCACAACAATAGAACAGTTACTGAGACATTAGCAGAAATGTCAGGAAGCATTCAGATGAATATCAGCTTAACTTCTGCATGTCTAGTGACCTAAGTGTCAAGCTGTGATTAGTGTGGTTTTGCTGAGATAGGCTAGACCATGCTTTTCTTTGGATGAATATTGAGAACTTTGGCACTTTGAACAAGAAAAGCAGTTAAGCGTTTTAAGTGGGACTTAATGGGCCATACTAGTAATAGCATGGAAGAGAGTGGTGCTGAGGATGATTTGAATTATGGGGGCTTTGCTCAAGAGGTTTCAGAGAAAAATATTAGTATGTGGCCTATAAACTATTCTTGTTATATTTTGACTCAAACCTTGGTTGCTTTTTGTCCTTGTCAAAAAAGATGTACTTGATGTTAAATTGAAGAGTTATGAATTAACAGTTTTGGCAAAATAGATTTCCAGACAGCTTAGCCTTGACTTTGCTGCTTGATTAATAGTGGCCATGATTATGCAGATCTAAAATAAAAAGTAACAAGCTGAGAATGAAAAAATACAAAATATACATTTTGAGGAGAGAAGGGGCAACAGGAAGTGTAAAGAGTTTATGGAAAAGCCTGATGCTAGTGGAATGAAGGAAGTACTGACCTCAAAGCCAAGACCCCACCCAGCTAAATTTCTACCGTGTGGAAAGCAATTAATGAAAAATTTAGGGCTGGTATGCTGGTGTACTCCTTTAATCCCAGCATGCAGAAGGCAGATGCAGACAGATCTCTGAATTCTAGGCCAGCCTTGTCCAGAGTAAGTTCCAGGATACTCAAGCTTAAATAATGAAGAAAATAATCCAAAACAGAAAGCTGATGAAGATGTAATTGAACAAGGCAGGCATGTTCCTGGGCCATAAAGCAACAGTATACGGCAGCTTCAGCCACATGGTTCTGGGTTTAGAGTCAGTGATCCAAGAAAGGGGTTATGGAATCTCCCTCCATGACTAAGGAAAGTCACTGAGGTCAGGCATGTGTCAGGGACATCACTGCATGGAAGCACAGAAAGGTTTTTGTGTGAAGCTGTGAAGGTGAAGCCTGGATTTCCTTGGAGACACAAAGTAGTTGGAGATGCATGAGTTGTGGGAAAATGCCAAGGAAAGGTATCTAACAGGGAGTGGAACCAGCACAAGAGAGAGTAGTGTGTTGCAGTCAGCAAAACGGAAAAGAGTTAGCGATCTGAAGAGTGCTTTGACATCAGACATAGAGATGCTGTATGGAGTTTGTCCAGCTTGTTCTCAGTCTCACTTTGGTCCAGTATTTCCTCACTATGCTCCCTTTCCTACCTTTTGGAATGATAATATGTATTTTGTACCATTCTACTTTGGAAGTATGTCTTCTAATTTTCTATTTTGATTTTATAGGGACTTCCAGTTAAGAAATTATTTCCAGTCTCAGAAGAAACTTTGAAATTTAGATTTTTCAACATTGTTGAGATTTTGATACACTATAGGGACTTTTGCTTTTTTCATTATGATACGGGAGCTAGGGAATGGAATGGGTGGTTTGAATGAAAGTGGCCCCCATAGGCTTATGGGGGCTATTAGGAGGTGTGGCCTTGTTGGAGTAGGTGTGGTCTTGTTGGATGCACTTTGTCACTGGGAGTGGGCTCTGCAGTTTCAAATACTTAAGCTAATCCCAATGCCACTCTTTCTGTTGCTTCCAGATCCAGATGTAGAACTCTCAGCTACATCTCCAGCACCATTTCTGCATGAGTGCTACCATGCTTCCAGCCATGATGAACATGGATTTAACTTCTGAAGTATAAGCCAGCCCCATACAAACATTTTCCTTTATAAGAGTTGCCATGGTCGTGATATCTTTTCACAGCGATGGAAACTCTAAGACAATGAGTAACCAACAGCAATAACACTGGAATGCATTGTTTGAAGGAATCTGTTGAGTTCCCCCAACATGGAACAGAACTCAAAAAGAAGTGTCCATTACCTGCCTCTGGTCTTCTTTTAATCTGGAGAGAAGATTATATGACCCATACATGCTGATAAAATAGTACATTTCCATATGACTTTAAAAAAATAAAAGTCCATAGAGATAATGAAAATATAAAATAGAAACAACTATTTATCTTATTTTAATCTACTATAGTTGTGTTTTTAGATGCCTGTTTCTATTCTACTGAGAGTGAGAGAGAAAGAAAGTGTGTGGATTTGGGGATCAGAGTAGAGGAGAAGATCTGGGAAGATTTGGAGGAGTAGAAACCATAATCAGAATATACTATATGAAGACAATCTATTTTCAATAGAAAAGAAGGAACAATAAAGCTACACATGGTAGAAATACAATGGAAAATAAACAATTAGCATAACCCTACTGGTGAGGTTGGGGCATGTGCTTGGGCAACAATGTAGGTTTGTATGCATATCTCTTGGCAGGAATATGAGTATAAGGGTCATTAACTTGTCCCGTTTTTCTTCTACAAATCTTTCAAAATTTGGTTTCACAACAAAATATGCATAATATAAAAATAAAAACTAAAAATGAAGGAAAGCATCCATAATGTTGACTATACAGGTGAGTTTTCAATGACAACTGCAGAAGTCATTTGTACATAGCTTCTAAAGTACTACACACCTAATAGTTCTTACTGAGTCAGCTATTTTGGTTTTCTTGACAACCTTTTCCTCAGTTGTTGAAATTTTTAAGATTCAAATATTGCTGTCTCATGAAATAAGCAACTCCAGACATAGGAATTTTGCCTTTTGTTACTCTACCTATGAAATCATTTTAATATATTTATTAATTCTTAGAGAATTTAATACAATATAGTTTGATCAAATTTATCACACACTGCTTACCATAAATTCTCAGATTCAACCTTCACCTTCCTTACCATGTTTTCATACATACTTTTGAAATATCCCACTGAGTACTATTAATGTTCTTGCTATAGCTATGAGTACGAGTATGGTATGAGGCCATCCTGTAGAATTCTGACTATCCCTTCCCCAGAAGCCATTAACTATCATAGCAACTCCTTCAGGAGTGAGTTCTCCTGAGACCCTCCTTCCAAGATAAAATATTGACAGGCTTGATCTAAGGAGACACCCAACACTGTTGTGAGTGCATGGTTACAGCAGTTCTGTCTTGTTCAGAAGACATTCTTTTGCTCTCGTTCTCCCTATATTCTGGCTTTTTCCTTATTGTTTGTTAATCCAGTTTGAATTCTGAGCTGCATCTTTCCCTTTGACTCCTATGAAGCACAAATCAGAAGTGTACCTAGAAGCTGAGACTAGAAATATTTCCTTTTGTGATTTATTTTTCACTAACTCTTAGACTATTCATTTCATCTTATTGATCAAATCTTTAATAACTTAAAAATACATGTGCTTACACACATACACACACACAGACACACACACATATAATGCTTAAACACGCATTTACCTCAGTTGTACAGAGATCTGGCTGGCAAAATTCTGAAAGATAGATGCATAATTAAAATGCAAACAACCTGATCATGATCATCAAGATCATGCTTAGGAAGGAAAGCGTGTTGGGAGAGAGTGATTGAAAACACTTGAAATCAGATACGAGTAATGATTCACTTTCCTGGGGCTGATTAGAATGAAAGGAGATGATCTGGATATGAACAGTTAGGATTTACCTTTATGATTACTTCACAGATGTGATTTTAAAAGATTTCTGCCTAAAAACAATAATAGAGTATATCATGATTCTCCTAATTCGGATTCCTGGTGAAAATCCTAAATAAACCTATCCTTTGTATTTGTTCAGAAGAAGACTGATTACCTCTGAATTGAGAACCTATTCCATGATAAAAACCTTTCTCATTTCTCTATAGAGAATGCATTTCTAAATGTCTCAGAGATTTATACCAGATCACCAGATTTGTGATTGGTTCATGTTTTCTAGTTTGCTATCCTCAGACATATATTAATTATGACACAAATAATTTCAGTTGTGAGCAAAATATACCCAAGCCAGAAAAAAATAACAATGACAAAAACGATGATTAAAGGAAAGAAAAAAAATGTCATTTACACTAATAAGATAAATTTTCTTACACCAAATGCAAAATTATCCTCAGATTTAATTAAATATAGTTTTTCTCTCTTATTATTATTGTCATGTGTGCATGTATATAAGTGCCCATTAATGTTTGCAAATTTATTCACATAAGTCTGTGTGTGTGTGTGTGTGTGTGTGTGTGTGTGTATACATATACATACAATTGTGTACAGAAATAAAAGATTGACATTGGATACGTTCTCTACAGCTCTCTACTTTAGTTTTTGATGCCAGAAGACTCTGATTAGCTAGACGGCATGGCCAGTGAACACTAGGGATGCACCCATTCTACAATACTAATTCAGTACCACCAGATTTAGTGATACATGTACGACCACACACAACTTTCAAATGGTTGCTTAGCTAATGCATTCAGAACCTATATCTTGGAAAGCAGACACTTCTACTGGCCCAGTTCTTAATGTCATTATTTGTATTTTACCTTCTTTGATCTAGAACAATTTATTCTAAATGTCAAAGCTAGTTAATATGTGGTCAAAGCGATATGATTTAAAAAGAGTTCATAATTGTTTCTTTAGCAGTATCAAAAATAATAGGACTGTATAAGTCATACATCAATAAAAAACATAATCAGCAAGCAGGCTAAATTTTTGCCATAGATGGGAGAAATTATCTTCAAATCCTATCTACTCCTGAGGAACTACTTTCAATTGATAGGTATTGAAAGAGAGAATTTTTTTTTTTTTAATTTGAAGGATGTAGACACTAGTAGATTTTTTATGCTGTAATGGTTGTCTCTACACCCACACACAGATGAACCGTATTGACTGGACTCAGTGGGTAATGAAAGATAAAATTAAAAGAATATATGAATATGGAAGGAGGTAGCATTGCGGAAATATTGGGGGAGCTGGAGTTGGGTACATGAGAGATGGATGTTATCCATATGCAATTCTCAAGAAAACAGCATTTTAAAAAATAAATTATGATTAGGGACTGGTACAAACTGATCTGATTACCTGGGTTATAATCTCAAAACTGTATTGTGGTTAAGGGGTCCTTCAGTTGAGAGCTTTCTTGAAAAACAGAAAATGATAAAGGATAAAAGAGAAAATGAGCTGGGCATTGGTGGTGTACATTTTTAGTCCCAACACTTAGGAGGCAGAGGCAGGAAGATGTCTTTGAGTAGGAGGCCAGCCCTGTCTACAGAGTGAGTTTCAGGACAGCCGCCAGAGTTCAGAGTTACAACAGAGAAGCAGAGAAACTCTTATCTAAAAAAAAAAAAAAAAAAAAAAAAAAAAAGGAGAAAATTGTGTTGTTTTACATATATATATATATATATATATATATATATATATATATATATATATATATATATATTCATTCAATGGAAAAATATTTTAAATATTTTACAGTGGCCCAACACAAGAATTTCATATGTACACCAAAATTTTTGCGTAGCTGATCTTACACAAAGTATTATATGTGGATTTTTTTTGCATTGCTAGTTTGTGAAACCCTAAATATAACCATCATTCTCCTTAAATAATTGCCACATATTCTCTCAGTGGTCTAACCTATTTCAACCCACTAACTCTCAGTATGCCTATAAGACAAATCAGACATCTGTACTATCTTTATTAATTCACAATCAATTTCATTCTTATGGAGAACCATAACTGTAAGCTTATTTTTCATATTCTGATATATATGCAATGCTGTGTCTGATTTGTCATTTTCAGTCCAGATTTATGGGACTTATTAGTACTTTTCTTCTGTAGTTCACTGCTCTTGAACTAAATCACTGTAAATTATGACCAAAATCTTCACAGGTGAATAGACCTGTTATATCTTCCTGGAAGCAAGTGTACCCTAAGTAATCTATGGCACCTGTCTGTTCAATTTTCTTCTATTCCCATGTATTTCCTGGCAAAATAACTCATTGATTTGAAACTGAATTACCACAGTGTGGGATACAACCATGTTTATATAAGGGATAGTGGGAGAAGAAAAGCTTTTGTTATAAAGAATATATCAGTTTTAAATCAAGAATTAGAGAGGAAATCAACTCCATTTTCAAAAGGGCTCATATTTAACAGTTTCATGGGAAAATATGATCTTACCTTATGCTTTAGATTATAATGAAGAGAGCTATTTCAAGCTGGTTATGGAGAAGTAGAAATGGACAGGTTAATAAAAGTAAATGTGCCCAAGAATTGTAACCTAGAATAATTTAACAATAATATAGAGGTAGAGTTTTTGGTTTCCTTGGGGGGAGGATTCAATATGCACCTAAGTAAAACTATCTTAATCATTTACATATGCACTGTATTTAACATTTGATGCACTTTTTGTATGTAGCATTTTAGAGATTTTTCTGCTCATAAGCCATGCCTCTTATGACATCAAACTACTAGTTGCATGTCAACATACATCAGATATCCCAGTGTGAGATGCATGTCTGCACATCCTCATTTGTTATCTGACAGCAATACAATCTTCAGCACCTGGTCCCCACTCACAGTAAAACAGCAAATTTATAGTATCTGGTTGTATCACACATCTAAACCTGTACTCTGGAATATTTATGCTGCATTAGATAGTCAAATTACTTCATATTCACATAAACGTAAGTATTGATTTTCTATCAGATATTCACCATTTTGCTTTCTGATACATATGATACAAACATAAAAAATATCCAAAAGATATATCGGAACTTAGATGACATACTGTCAAGAGGATGATCAATATAAAAAATAAAAGAAACTTAAGAAATGTTTGTGATGAAAACTAAGAGGTGCAATATATTTTGAGTTCTAATGAAGAAGATATAAAAAATGATTTTTCAAACCAGTGTTTGGTCAGATTGTTCACAGTTTGGTTAGTTGCTTCTTTTAAGGAATGTACAGACATAATCTCTTGCTTAATTACACATACCCAACTAAGATCTCTTAATTTGGAAAACCAAATTAGTTTTCATCTAAGAATTATCCTTACAGTGCTTTATTATGAAGATTAGCTGAGTTGTCACTTAGAGAAGTTCACTTTTCATTATTTTCATCTAATGGGCACATCAATGCTAATACCTACAAAAGTGGCTAAAGGTAATAAAAGAATGAAGTATAGTCATTTATATAAGTTTTTATTGTAGGTCAAGTTTAGATTATTTTTTACTATCACAAAATTTAAAGGGAAATAGAAAAAATATTATGAAATATTCTAAACTATTATTAAATTATGATAAGTCATTGCTCATTTACATCAAGTTTTCTTAGAAAAATATATCACTATGGAAAATGTGTTTAAGTAAATTCTCACAGTAACTTCATTTATGTTACTATTGATTTCATCTATGATGTCTATAGGCCAAAGAGAGAGTGATAGAGGATTCAAGTCTGAAAAAGTCCTACTAAGGCAAGACCTGAAGGACTTAACTATTTTAGTAGGCCCCAACACTTACATTTCCATGACCTCCTAAAAAGCACCACAGTATTGGCTATGAGCTTTTCCAGTAAAGTTAATATCCAATCATAATTCCCTCTTAGATAAGAATAAAACCTTCTGGCATAATATCACACAGTAGGGGAACTGTCAATAACAATAGTGGACCATGCATTATAAAAAATTGAAAGAAGAGACTTGAAAGTTTCATTTAAAGATTACATGCATACATGCATGCATACATATATCCAAATATTAAGTGGTTACCACTAACATGTGTAGTTTAATGTTTTTATACAATTTTAAAATCTAAAACTGAGTTTTATAAGTAGGAATACAAAATTCTTTTTAAGTTACCTTGCATAGCTTATATCTACTTCTTGTGGGACAGGTTTCTGTTGTTAAAAACATCTACTATAATGATAATTCAGTGCTTTATTCTGGGCTCATTTAAATGTTGCAAAGACTTTGTTGGCATTATTTATCACAGAAAATTTCCATTAATTTCTACATTAACAATGAAAGCAGTAAAACATTCAAGGTTATGTATGAATTGAGAGAATTTAAATAAATATATTAGCTTGACACCAAAGAAAATAATACATGCATGAACAGTATGCATAATTAAAAATCTGCCTTTGGCTATTTAAACCTGCTGCACTGTACTAAAGAAAATTTACAATGAATAAACACAGGGTACATTTTTTTCTCAAGTATTTTAAAACTGGATAAGCTGCAAACATATGCACAATATCAAATGTCCACACATTCTTCATTGCTGCAATTCTACTCAGAAAAGCCAGCAAGATCCCAGTAGGATATTTAATAATTGAATAAGCCTGACCCCTTATACTGCTACTGAATTCTCTTGGGATAGTGGTAGTCCAAAGGAAAAGTGGTATGCTGATTCTGAATATACTGAGCTAGTCTTAATTGTAAGTGAGTGAATCACATTTCACTGGTTTTGTTTGTTTAAATTGGATAATTTCCATGGAGAAATACAGAGCTCAGCAATTTTCTGTAGCATGATTTTTTTTTTTAATGTAATGAAAGGAAGCCAAGTTTTCACACTCTAGAGGAAACTCCTTGATCCATAGCGAAACACATTAGTGTTTTGAAGTTTTCACTGTATTTTGTTCAAATGTGTTCCCTTGGGAGTATATATGCATTGAAATTGTGGTATAAGCTTAATATCACTGTCACCAAGGATTTATTTTTTTACTTCAACTCTAGATGTAACAATTTCATTGGATTTTTTTCTGGCTTTTGCTCTTCCATCTATAAAGCAATATGGATGGATTATGAATGTACACAGGTCCTACAATTGGTCTCAGCTTTATCTCAACGGGGAATGTTTCCTTCTTCATTAAATTGTCCCTGTTAGGCTAGATATACTATAGTCTTTGTCAAATTTCATAAACACTCGAAAAAAAAAACTAGTATTGATAATTTTTTTTCTACCAACCCAGATCTTTTTATTTATTTATTTATTTTTGCAATAACAAAATTCCTCAAAAGGTAAGCATTTAATGAGATTTAGGATTCCTGTGACAGTATGCAATTCTGTGATATTAATGATACTCAGATACGTAAAACTCAGAACTTTGTTACTTGCAACTGAAAAAGCAGAAAAATATCACTCAGGCCCACAAATATGGTTGCCCTTATTTGAAACTGTGGAATCATCAACTTATAAAATCCAAGCAAGCATTTATTTAGGCTTTGTGGTTTTCTGTGGATTAGTTACCTTGAATGACACTTTTTTCCTAGTTCTATTGAATAATGTCTGACTTTAGTTCTTTAATACCTGACCACAGAGTAATTAGAGCAGGGACATAGTTTACTCAATTTGCAATTAACATCAAATGAATGCTTGTGTATGCATTTAATTCACATTTCTATGAGAGCAAGTGAGTGCCCACTACAGCATTAGAACAGGACAAGTGAGTGTCACAAACAAATTAATGCCATGAGATACATTCTAATTGTCAATGTGTTTCTTTTCTTCCTCTCCTCCTCTTCCTCTTCTTCCTCCTCCTCCTCCTCCTTCTTCTCCTCCTCCTTTTTCTTCTTTTAAGACAGCGTTTCTGTGTTTTAATTCTAGCTGTCCTGGAACTCACTCTGTAGACTGGGATGGAACTCACAGAGATCCTCCTGCCTCTGCCTCCCAAGTGCTGGGATTCAAGGTATGTATCCTGGCTGTCAATGTGTTTATTATTTTCATTTTTACAGCTTTGATAATAATTTTGTTTTAAATTCTCACCAAATGATCTGAACATTTACACTGACTAATCACATCATTAATTCTCAGTGCTTCATATGACCTACATTTGACGTGGTCTAATGTCTCTAGAGTTCGGTTCCTCATTAAATTCCCTATTGTCATCACCTTAAATTCACTCTGTTTTTCCCTTTCCTTATGCAGTTTTCATTTGAGTCAGCACTGGCCACACCCCACTTCTTGTCCTTTTGTCGTAATCCTAAACTCCCTGTGTTTCTCTCAGCTTTTAAACATGGTTGAAACTGAAACAGATGACTCAACTCAAGTACGTGTTGCAAATCTCTGGAAGTTTAAGGCCAGCTTTGTCTACAGAGTGAGTTCCAGGATAGACAGAGTTACAAAAGAGAAACTCTGTCTTGAAAAAACAAAACAAAACAAAAAACAACAACAAAATCTTCAGAATAATACTATGCTTACTTCTGACAAACATGTCTTATCTAAATTATAATTGTTAACAATTTCAGTATATAAAACTTTTCAAAATATGAGAACTCTCCCGTATTCTCTTTTAGAGGAATGTTTTCATTATGCTAAGGCAGAGTAGGAATTAGCACATTTTTACAGAAATAAAAATGACAAAAAGATGAAGTCTGGGTTTTGTTGTTGGTTTATGAACTATATAAAAATTTTTTCAAATAATTCTGTTGAACAGTGCCAAGTAACAGCATTTAAGCTTAAGTGACACAAAGTACTCTGTTTGTCAGTTCTCTAAGCCTGTGCAAACTGCAAATAGATGCTTCCCTAGCCCCAGTAAAGAGAAGGCAAAACTATTTGAACTGAAATGTGTGATTACCAGTTTTGTATTTTAATTGACTTTCTTATTAAATTATTGAAATAAGTTTAACATCCATCCAAGAGTTTTGTAGTTATTTCCAGCATTATTTTTGTCTTTGTTACGGTTTCTAATGCTTCAACAAAACACCTTGACAAAAAAGCATGTTCTCGAGAAAAGGATTCATTTGGCTTACACTTCCATATTGGTGTTCATCAGCAAAGGAAGTCAGGATGGGAACCCAAGCAAAGCATGAACCTGGAGGCAATGCAAAGGGCATGGAGGGGTGCTGCTTACTGGCTTGCTTCCCCTGGCTTCCTCAGCCTGCTTTCTTATAGAATCCAGGACCATCAGCCCAAAGGTGACCGTACACATAACGCGATGGTCCTTCTTTTATCAATCACTAAATTGGATTTCATCAATCACAGTTGAATTTTATGAAGGCATTTTCTCATTTGGAGTCCCCTCCTTTCAGATAATTCTAGCCTGTATCCAATTGACATAAGACTAGCCAACAAAATTACTAGCCTCACTTACTTACACAGAAATTGTAAAGTTGATCACTGCAGTTAGAAACTTTAAATTACTCCACTTAGTGGCCTTTTATTGTATCTGATTTTGAGGGAAATACTCGTAATTTTGAATGTTCTCTGAGGACTAAGGTGCTGATAATTTTAAGAGAGTTATAAGTCTTTAGAAAATATTGAATTTGTCCCTCAGTAATGACTTTTTGACACTCATTGAAAATAATTAGGTAAATAATTATTCTATTGACAAATGTATAAATGTGAAATACATGGGTGTAATCAAGTGGTGGACTATTTAAAACATATGATAAATAAACTTTGAGACTATAAATTTTAGGTATTCAATGAAAACTACATAACAGACCAATCAAATACCATAACTATGTATTGTCTACTCTTCCTTAATTGATGCTAGTATTGCCAAGTCATTTTCTTAAGGAAATGCAGCATTTTTATTTCCTCATGCAACATTTTCTCTTTCTGTTGTTCTTCATATCAAATACTAGTGGTGAATGTGTCAGAAACCCAAAGAACTCCCTGTCCCAGTTATCCTGGAATTAATAATTCTTGCGTAGGCACATCGGTAGTAATTTTGGTATTATTATATAAGACATGACCTCAATTACCATAAACATAGATTTCTGAATATGAGGGGAAAGTAGAACTGATGTAGTCAGGGCAGAAGCAGAATTGGCAAAATAGGAGTTAAATGAAGCTTATCTAGCCAATGGCTGCATTCCATTTTTCATTTCACTCCATTCATTTTGAGTCAATCCTTTCAGTTCTCCAATTTAAAACTTCCTTGAATCTCTTCAAATTTACCCATTTTTTGCTTCCATTCTATTTTTAAAGTTCATTTTTCCTCATCTCTATTGAAAAAAATTTGTTGGTATGAAGCAGCACTATGTTCCTTGAATAAATCCTCAAACTTGCTTCTCTCACACTATAGCACTGCTTCCATCACACAGAACTGCAGCTATCACAGAAATGGTACGCAGAAGGTTCAGTGAGTGAATGGACTCTGGAAGAATTTAGTAACCCCAGGGCTGTGAAATATTTATATACATGCGTTTTATTTTTCCCAAGATAAATATAACAAAAAATATGAATATTTAAATATCAGATATATAATATATTATATATAAATTATATATAATATAAATATATTATATAATATAATAATAAAATATATAAATATAATTAATAGATGTTATATATAAAAATATATATGTATATATATACATATATATATACATATACAAACACAGATTCATACAACATATTTCCAGAAAAACATGAACCAGGATTCAATTCCCTTTGCTAGTATTTCATCATTCTTTTCTTCCAAAATTCTAAATCTCTAAGAAAGCTAATGTATCTCCACACAGACATCTTTGCCCTCTGTTTAATAACTTGACTTCCACTGTAACAGATGCAAAATTATATGTAGATATGAAAGTGTTTCAAATTCTAATTTATAAACAGAAGTACACAGAACTTTGACAGAGTTAAATACTGTAAGACATGAATATAGATAAATGCACATAATTGCATATACTAAGTGCAAACTTTTGAAATAATATTTTCAGAATAAATTGATAAATTAGGAAACTTATATTGAAATTTTTGCCTGTGCTGTTATCTAATGCTAAAGTAAATGCAGGGTATCAGTGCTCTGGCTTTGAAATATTCAAGGGATAATTCAATATTTTGCCACATGTATTCAATTCAGTGAAAAATTAGAATAAATTTTATTGAAATGTTGTTTCTGCTAAAATTTTCCAAAAAAGTTCTACTGTTTTACAAAATAAGGTTATAGATACATTATCTCAATGCAGGGTGTTTTATTAAATTTTATGAGATAAGTTATTGAAAGTTTATGTTATCACCTGATAATTTAAATCATTACAATGAAGCACAACAAAGAGTGCTAATTATATGCTGTATTTTTATTTGTGTGTTTAATCCAACTTCATTATTTTCAAACTTAACGAATGTCAAAAACATTTCATCAAACGGTCAGATAGGAAGTGGAATAGTTTTTATGAATTCCACTGCAATATGAGTTAGATACAGTGCTATTTGCTTCGCCCTTAATATTTCAAGCTAAATTAGGACAAATATGCCACCAATAATCAAACTGTAGATAAGTAAATTCCTTACTATTGCGATTTGAATGTGCCCCTCAAATCACTTTGCTGAGGGTTGTTTTGGTTTGTAAGTTACTCTCCAAGAGTTCCTGAATTATGGATTGGTCTCCAATATGATGCATGAGGATGGGGAAGGATTCTTTAAAAGGCTTCCTGGGAGATACTCACTTTACTGGAGTCGTCCTCTTAGGATGGGATGGAAGAGGTCTCGATGGACTTTTCTAGTTCTAGGAGGGGTGTCATAAAAGTCTGAATCCAGGATACTCAGCACTTTCTGTTTCTTGTTTTATTACGATTCTTTTATCGCATACAGTTCCACCCACTATGGTGAGATTGTCCACAGGCTAGAACTCACAAAAGTTGACTCAAACGTAATGTGGGTTTTTGGACCCAAAGAAACTAAACAAATCTTCATAGACTAAACAGATCATGATAAGAATATTGCTTCAGTATTCTAATCATATTTCAAGTTGTGCATTTAGGGAATTTCCAGGTTTTGTAAAACTCATAAGATTGGGGCTTCCATGAAAAGATTCATGGCTTCACAGGAAGGGATAACTTGGTGGAATTCTTCTCCTCTTACAGTATAGCCCACCTTGCTGTGACAATACAATAAAATTTTCCCCAACACATTTATTTCAGTATGGATTCCCCAGCGTCCAAAAGTGTGAGCAAGAAATGTTCTTTCTTCAATAAATTGCAGTTTGTAATGCTCTGTAATAACAACAAAAATATAACAGATATTCACTTATTGCACGTGTTATCTTTCTTGACCTATTAAATAAACTACCTAGTTTTCTTCAGTTTGCGACATGTGTAAAGGAATGTGTCACACACTCATCTCAGAGTAGGTGCAGATTATTTTCTTTGGGGATGCCTATTGTTTCAAGTTTGTATTTATTAATTTTCCATATGTTTCATTTTCTTTATTTGAGAAACATATTTCTTTAACATTTGTGTAAATGAGAAACATAAAATCTTTCCTTTTAAATTTTTTATATGTGATAAGTTAGTGACATTTAACTATTTGATCTGACTGTTGCATTGTATTTAGACAATTAAATCATTTTCCCACAAATAGACATTTATACACAAATTACCATGAGAATTCTAGAATGCATCCCTGGTAATTTTGCTTTACTCAAGCCTTTATGAATTTCTGTGAGTTATCATCTGGAAAGAGATAAGTTGCAGTGTATTTGGTGATTGAGGATGCCAGTCTGTCCACCTTGATTACATTGCTAGCCAAATATCTACTACTAATACAGATTTCTGTTTCTACCCGACACTGTTGCTGGAGATATAATTCCCAAGTAGAATTCAATTGGATTGTCTTCTGTTAAAAATGTAATATTTATACTGTTTCCATGTAAACATTTTGTTTCCTGATTTAATTCTAACTATTTGTAGTTCTACAGATTATACTAGATTTTCATGTCTTATATATCTATTTATTAACATGTACTTAGAGCTGTATATGAGACCTATATATTCCAATGTCAGTTCTTCTATTCACTCCTGTTTCTCTAATATTCTTTGAAGTCCTGTACTATACACTCTGAAATCAGAATTTTGCTCACATTTATGGCAACTGAACCTACAATCCAACCTTTAAAATGATTCACACATGTCCTTTTGTTCTTTTAATTGTATGAGATAACTTTGTTTACATACCCTGATTTGTTTCCCCATATTCATATTAGAATAAATGCAGAAACAGACACATAGCTGGACATTCTATTCATTCCTATAAGAAGATTTGTCCTTTTACTCTTGGTATAATATATGCAAATGTCTTTTACAGTTTCTCTCATATTAACTACTCTTAAGTGATTTAGGCACACATGAATATATATCAAATGATTTATAGATTATTTTAAATTAATCCTCTACTTTGTAATATTGCTTTCATCCCTTAAGTGTATGCTTAATATCTCCATTTATCCTAACCTTCATGTTTGAGGTTTAGAGGATTTAACAACCTTGTGGCTAAGTACACATTAAATATCTTCCCATGTAATTTATGTTTTTTTTGTTGACAGCTTAAATTATTTTTTAAATTGCTTACTTTCTACTTGATTATAACTCTTGGAAATAATCTAATGGGATGTCTCTGTGGCATCTCCATTTAAAATAAACAAGGTACGATTGGCTGAGTACATACAATATTTGATACGAGGTTGCTTATAATTATTTTTTTCACAGTAAGAATGTTTGCTGCTGTATACTATTTATTTTTGAGCTTATATTAAATTGCATCATTTTTGCCATATTTCCTTCAACCCCTGCAACAAGCCTACCCCTCCTCGTTTTATTAAGCTTCATAGCATTTTCCCTTTAATTATTTATATATTTTACATGAATATATGCATATATATTCAAGTAAAATTTAGTAATATATATAGTATATTTAGTAATATATATAGTATATTTAGTATATACATATAGTATATTTAGTAATATTATATACATATATCATATTATACATCTAAATATGATATACATATATACATATACATATAAATAAAAGCTGCTCAGCCCATATTATGTTGCATGTCTCTAAGTATTCAGGACTTACTATTTGACATTAGATAACCAATTGGTCTTCTCGTCCCTCTGGATTATTATTTCTTTTGCTCTTGCAATTTCTTAGTTGCCAGTGGTATTTTGTTATTTTTTAGGCCTCATTAGCATTTTCTCTTCCATGTGAGTGTATCTATTAAAGTCATCCTTGTCTTGCTCATTTCTAAACAGTCATGTTGGTAAGAATTTATGGAGATAGCTTCTCCTACGTTTCTAGGAGTCATAATCTCCTAGAAAACTCCTGTTCTGCTGGCTCTTACAATATTTCCTCCCCTTCATTTACAATGATCCCTGAAGCCTAGTCGCTGAAGTTGTGTTCTAAATGTATCAGTTGGTTCTGGAATACACAATTCTGCATTTTGGTCAGTTGTGGTTTTCTATAAGGGTCTCAATCTGTTGCAAAGAGATGTTAACTTGAGGAGAAGTGAAAACTACATTTAACTGTGTGCATAGAGACATATTATAAGATTTTTCCTCTGGATTATGTTTGTTCAGTTAACTGGCATTTGTAGATTCTCTTCCAAGACCCATATCTTTGCTTTCCCTGAATCTTTGTCTAGGATTCTAGTAACAGGCATGATTTTTCTCATGTTGAGTGGGTCTTCAATACAATTATAGAGATATTGGTTACTACCAAGTTGAGCAAACTACAATGGGACTATTATTGTTATCAAGGCATGCTGGTTTGTTGTGATGGTTCATAGGGATCATAGATGGGTAGTACTCTTGATTACATTCCTCCATTGGCAGCCTGAATGGAATCTTGTTATACTATGATAGCTAATTCTCCTAGAGGAAGATTTCAGGTCAAATTCAATGTGGGTACACTGTACCCTGTCCTGAAGTGCTTTGTGTGTTCAGTATTATAGGCTTAGATTCAATGAGGGACAAGAGCAATCAAAATATCTTATAATGGTTTTGTCTTGGACAACCCTGACAAACAAGTCAAAAATGGGCTTATATGTATTATGGTGACCTTTTTCTTAGTCTATAGCTCTTTTGGTCTATGACATATCTCTCTAGATGGGAAAACATTATTTATATTTCATATGTATCTGTATACAGTGACATAAATGTATTATACATACTTGTATGTAGATAGTTAATAATATGGTTACTTTTGAGTTGTTCAGAAACTCTTACTGTTATATTTTCCTTTCTCCTTCTTCTACACGTAACCCTATTTTTCTTCCCTGATTAAGTCCCTCTGTCAGTTTTCATATTTCTACCTTCATTTCACTCTTGCTTTTCTATTGTCTACTCTATTGCTCTGTGTCAGTTGGTCTTCTCCTTTACTTTTCTGATATCTGCAGTTAATCCAGATTATGTTCTTTCATCTGAACATTTTGGTATAGGGACTTCAGATGAGGAAGATTATGTGACATTCATCTTTCTGCATCTGGGATAGCTTACTAACATGATATTTTCTAATTCCATCCTTGTACCTATAGATTTCATTATTAGATAGTGTGTCTGTATCATATTTTAATTCTTTATTCATAAATGGAAGGTGATTTATTTTGTTTTCATTACTCACCTGTAGTGAGTAGATCAGAAATAGACATGACTGAGCAAGTCCTTTGAGCCTATGCTTCCCTGTAATTCCTCCCGTGACCCTTATACTTCTCAAATTCATGTCGTCTTATTCTTTAATTATCTTTTCATTTATGAACATACATGTATTTGAGTTTTATAGTTGCTCTTAAGTGTAGATATTTAGTGTCAACATTCATATCTTGCTTCTGAAGAAGATAGATCCTCCTCCTGCTGATTTCTGGTTGAGTCTTTGTTGAGTGGGTGTATTGTTTCTTAATTTTTGTTTTCTCTCTCAATTTTCAGAGAGTGTGTTGGCTGTGTGTTGCCTGTTTTCCATGCCTGTACAGTTCTGTGTTCACAGGGAATACCTGCTAGAGTTGGAGGCTGAAATACTGTGATGAGTTGAGGGAATGAAGGTTGGAGGAGACAGTCTTTGTGAGCAGAGAAGAAAGGGAACCATTGAAGGTTTCCTGCTACAGAGCTGGGGATGAGACAGGAGGTGGACTGGGTCTCAGGAACAGTATGGAAGATGTGGGTACGTTTTCAGCCTATTTTTTTGTCCTGGGAGGATGACCCCTGGGTTAGCAGAGAGAACCTACTAGAGTTGGAGTCTATGACAAAGCAATAAGTATGGGGAATGGTCTGTGTGATCTACAGGAGATGAGGGCAGGGTGGGAGCAAGTGTAGCAGTTGGTGTTTTGTAGTAGCACTAGATATGAGACTGAGGGATTGGTTCTGGGGAGAGAGACAGAGAGAGAGAGTTCTGCAGTAGACCTACCTGGCTTTCTAAGGTGCATGGCGTATAGTTTAGCAGGGGGACCCACCATTTGGAGTTGGGGACTGGGATGCAGCAAGAGTGAGAGGATGGAAATTAAGAGGAGAAGGTCTGTGGGATCCACAGGTGATGTAGGCAAGAAGGAAAGAAGGCTGTAACTGGTGTTCAGTTACAACACTAAGGACAAAATTGTGAGATTGGGTCTGGGTAACAGTGATAGAGAAGATCTGAATTTTTACTTCATTGCTGTTGCTTTTTTTTGTTTTTCTTTGTTTTTTTTTTTTTTAACCCAAGGTTATAGATACAGGTATAAACCTCTGCATGTGGGCATCCAGTTTTCACAGCACAATTTTAAAAAGATATTTTCTTTTCCACAGTGTATTTTTTGGCACCTTAATCAATTACTAAATGACTATAGTTCTGTATACTCATGATTGGGACTTCATTTTGTTTAATTGGTCTATATTATTTAATGCTATGGAACTCCAATATGTCTTAATATCTACAACTGCAATCTCCTCAGCATTGTTCTTTTTGTTGTAACTGAGGGATTTCTTTTTATTTCATGTATTTTCTTTCTCCTATTTATTACAAACTCTGGAACATTAATTTATACATCATTTTGATATACATTTTGATTACTAATAATTTAAAATATTGTTACAAGTGAGTGATACTTATACGTTTTCAATTCCTTCACATTTCCCCTTTCTTCTTAATGTTTTCCTGAGCTTGATTTTATTTATTATTTTTTACCATGTTGCCATATAGCATTGATTGTTATATCATTGTGACCTTCATAAGATCCACATAGTTTTTCTAGGATGTAACATTTTTTATTCATTTTATTGAATCTTTTGGTAAATAAATAACTATAAATGATATGTAGTTAAAATTACATTTTTTGTACTTTTATTACCCATTTAAGCTTTCTATTTATTTTCAAAGCAGCAACTCCTTTGACCAAGTTACCTTTTGCTTTATTAGTGTTCAAAATGTTTTATAGTTTTACTGTGAATTTTCAATTTTTATTAACTATGTAGAAGTGATTTCTGTAAGTGGTATGAAGTGAAGAATGAATCTTATTTGTGATTTTATAAAGAATTTTAGCTTCTCTATATATTGAAACAGGAATAGCCTTTACTCTCTCCTATTCACACTACACTTTCAGTATGTGCCCCTGCATCCTCATAACTATATTAACTTCATTGTTCTGTGAGGTTGCCACTCTGGAAATCAGATTCCTCTGGTCTGTCAGCCCTGGTCACTGACGAAACTGTACGGTAGGATAATGGTCTTACCCATAAAACTAGGCAGCCTCAGGAAATGAAGCTGACCATGTAAAAATGAAACAAAGCAGGAGGTAAAAGATATTTTTGGTTTGAATGTGAAAAGCTTACGACTAGCTTTTATGTTTGAACACCTGGGTTTACTTGGTAGTGCTGTTTTGGGAAGTTTGTGAGCTTTTGGGAGTCAGAGATTTTCTGGTAAAGTAAGTCAGAGTGGGAGGGCTTGTGAAAATTGTACTGATTGTAATTGCCCCTTGAGCTCCAGCTTCTTATCTGCTCAGATGAGGGTAAACATCTGCATCAAGTTCTAACATACAAGGAGCTAATCCTGCTGTCACTGCAACTTCACCAATATGGACCGACTCCTTAGAATTTCCATGAAATCTCTACTTCCACTTTAAGTCATTATTTCAGGGATGTTCCAAGTCAGAGACTTTGACACTGTGACTTGTACACACCACACAATGTCAAGGAGAAAGGAAATGACATAGCATAATGGCTCAGAGGATTTGGACCTTCATGACCGAGAGGGTATAATGTAGCAGGGCAGCAGACACCATTGTGATAAGGAATCAAACAGAGAATGCCATAGAAATCCAGCTATAACTTTTAAAATTTGCCCAAGTGACCCATTTCCTTCATATGGACCCCATTTACAGAAGCTTACGTATCCTCATGAAATAGTACAGGATCATGTCTATAATATACAAGCTTTTGGGAACACATTTTGGCATGCAACGAAAATGCCACCATTGCACTTTTTGAAGTCATAAGCCTCACTGAACCTGATAGGAAACTAAGGTCTCAATACGTCAATTTGGCTACATGTGCTTGGCAAATATATTAAATTTCATCCATTTAGAAATCCAAGGCAATAAGGTCTCTGTGGGTTTGAGTCCAGCCTGATCTACAAAGTGAGTTATAGGCTAGCCAAGGTTCCATAACTAGACCTTATCTCAAATTAGATTAACAATACTAACCAAAAGTGTACAAAGAAATGACCATTTCAATTTCTCCAGGCTTTAATGTAACAAAAATTAAGGTCAGAGAACTTGTTTGGCTCTGTCCGGCTTTGGTTCCTTTGGTACACACCATGTCATTGTCCCTTGCTGAATGTTAAATTACCATGATGAAACATCTTAAATATTCTTTAGATCATCAAGCTATGAAATGTTATCATTTGCACATGGTGTTAAAATAGATTAAAAAGCCACAAAGCCTTTGTGTTTCCTTAGGTTATTTTGGAAGTGGAAAACAATTGACATACATGACAGGAACTCATTTATCTGTGTGTTTAATAAAGCCAAGTGTGATGAAGACTAATGTACCATATTGATGTTTGCAGAATTTCATTAATGTGTTTCCAGACTATCATAATTCACTCACCTCTGTTGAGTTTATGAGCCATGGGTTTTGCTCCAGTGCATAAAATCAGCTTCCCTATCACAATATGGAGACTAATAATATCAGAGATGACACTTCTTCTCATTTTGAAACAAGGTGACTCATTTATTTTCCCCTCCCCTGGGCAAGAGGACAATGGAGTCATTCAAATTAGACCCGGCAATAGATTTGATGAGAAGTATCTGACAGTACCCTAACTATTCTTTAAAGTTACACAAATTCAAATATGTTATGGTGATATCTTATATTTGCACAGAAATAAAACATATGTGCATAGTAAGCTCAATGCCATATAAACAATTATTTCTTATTTCAATTGCAATTGGGATATCATTAAAGTAACAGGGCAGCATTAAAATCATTGACACAAAGAATCAGTTATTAAATCTCTATAATCTCTAAGGTTGAAATAGATTTTTGCAGACTACATAGCATTATAATTAGATGACTTTTCAATAATAGAACTTGAGGTTGTCCTCACAGTCTCTTTCACTCCATTTCACCAACCTTCAAGATTGTATTAGAATTACATAATTAATCATTCATGAGAAAATAAAATCTGTCTATGAAACTGTAAACAAATGAGTAGCTAAGATAATGAAAAACCAGTGTATGTAAGTTTGGTTTGACTTCTTCCTGCACATTCCTCTTCAAAGCATCCCTGTTGCCCTGGTCCCTCTTCATGCACATGCCCCATTGGGTCTTCCACTGCCTCACTGCCCTTCATTTCTTTCTTCATTAAGGAAAATGTATTCTCTTTCATATCTAATATATTTTTCTCATTCTGTTTGCAAAGCTTGAGTGGAATTTTTTGGATGACAGCATCCCCGTGATCATGTAAGTCTCACTTTATTTTATTACCAGGCTAGAGAAAGAGGCTATATTATGCAGCTATTTTCACAAAACAGAAATGACCGAATCCCTGTTTTTTCCCAGATGTTTTTCAAGTAACAAAGTGTTCAGGCTTTAAGATCAATGTTGAGTCACTTCAGGTCTTGTTTTTTCACTAAATAAGTGTTATAGCATCTAATGAATTACTGAAAAACTTGAAACATTTTCATGTCACTTAAATAAATTTAATATTTAGATTAGCAAACACAACTTGTTTAAAAAAACAAAAAACGATTGTTCCTGTGCATGTGATTGCGTGATGTATAAAGGGAGGCGTGTGCATGCCACAGCATGTGTGTGAAGGTAGAAGGAGATAAACTCATTGGAGTTCTTTTATTCCTGCTGCCTGTAATGTCAGTTCCAGGAGATAGACTGAAGTAACCAGACTTTACTACAAACATTTTTACTTATTGAATCATCATACCAAGTCCTAAATACAAATTCTTCATTTGCATATCCATGTTAAATATATGACAGAAGATTTAATACAGAACTTTCCTGGTTTGAAAGATTATTCTGGCCTCCACTGTTGCCCACATTGCAAAATGAAAGGGCAAAATTTATGATTTTATCTATCAGTAGGGAAAAGCACTGTAGAAATTTGTGACATGGAAAATTGGAAAAACTATTGATTTTAAGCTGTCTGTATTTTAAATTATATCAATATACTAACCCAAATTCAATTACTATAATAACTGTGTTTAACATATACTATTATAAGTGATACAGACTTGAATGATATGTTTATAATTAATTTTGTTCAGAATCACACAAAGATGATCACACAGAGGAAAGTAGGCAATGAATTTATTTATGGAATCAGTAAACCAAATTGTTATAACTAAAATCAACATCCAAAGAAATAAAAAAGAAAATTTGAACAGTCACAATGTAAACTTTTTAGTTAGACCTGTTTGCATGGTTCTCTCTACTTTTCTAATTTATAGATATTAGACTACTTGTTTGTAGAATGATCATAATTAGAAGGATACATTTAAAACTACAGTACATTAATGATATTTTAAAATATTACATAAATAAAATGGGGTGAATGCAAACGATATCATCTAAAATGTCAAACACATCTGTATTTAGAATTATTGGCAATAAATTAGAAGAAGTGAGCTTCTACTTGTTGTACAGGTCTACCCCTGCCCCCAGCTGCACTTCCCACATTTTCAGGAATGCGTCTGTAACTGTAGGCAAGAGATCATCACTGATGATGTTCTCTACTGATCTTTCCTCATAGAAGGAGGGCTAAGGAGGATAATGGGACCCTTACCTAATATGCAGCTTTCCTTCCCAAACATTTTAATGTTTATTAATTATTCTTTTTGAAATCATAACATGAATTTCTTCAGTTCTTCCTAATTTTTATATGTGGGGAAGGCTGCCTCGATACCCACTGCTGTGGGAAAGCTATTGTTACTGTTTGACATAGATTTTTCAATGTTACTGCTTTGGGAATCACCTATGGTCCTGTAAGTGAGATCAATAAATATATTGGTTTTCCAGGGGCCACTTTGGTAGAATCTAAATTACATTTGTCATCAGAACATTAGAAAGAAGAGATGCGTATATTTTCTTGTCTGTCCCAGAATAAAAAGTCTCCCATCACAAACTAAGAGGGTAATATAATGGAAATGGTAAAAACTAGCTTTGAGAACCCTAGTTGGAATATACTTAAGATATCTCACAATGTTATGAACTACAATTTAGAAACTCAAGTGGAACATTTCATTAAGCACACAGTCTTTATGTAAAGAAATAAAATATGCACTGTTAATTTATCAGATGTTCACAGTGATCAACTTCCAAATTAAAGAGAAAGATGAAAATGTGAAAATATGGTAATTGCAATATTAGAAAAGACATATATGATAGGAGAAAACTGTTTTCAGAGCCTGGAGGTGGTGGTGTATGCTTTAATCCCAGCAATCTAGAGGCTGAGGCAGGCTATCTCTGTGAGTTCCAGGCAAGCCTGGTTTACAGAGTGAGTTCCAGGACAGACAGAGTTACAACAGAGAAACCTTGTTTAAATAAATTATAAATAGAGAAAGATAAAAGAAAGATGATATTGAAAAGACATACTTATATCTGTCAAATTATTAAAATATAAAATGAAACTTAAAAATATATGTGTATTTCATGCATTGCATGAAAATATTTTTCAATAAAAATATGGTGCTTCTTTGTTGAACAATGAGGGCCATACTTATCTAAGGGTTTTATATTTAGAATTCAGTTAGAAATTATAGTAGTTTAAGAGAAATGGCTATAGTAGATTGTCATTTAGGACATATGACTCACCAGACACAGATAGTGGGCTAGTTTACAATACTAGACATGAATTTCCTTCTGTTGAGTGTGTCTTAAGTGCAATTGGACAATTGTTGGTTACTCACAGGATGTAAGTGCTATTTTTGCTACTTTCAGAATATTTTGCTGTTGTTCTTGTCATTATTGTTGATTGTAGATATTACATGGTAGTAGGAATATTGGCTACTATTCTCCCTCAGCACTTTGCATAGCCCTTTAATTAGTATGGGAACTAGTTCTTAAGGAAGTCACTTCCACCCACATCAGATCCCAATTGATTCCTCCAAATTATGTGTCCAAAGTATTCAGGGTCTTCAGAAATACGATCTTAACATCAATTTCAGAAATACAACCAAGGACAATGTCTTTATGCCCAATTGTTTGGGAGAGTCTATTAGATTTCTCTAACCAGAAACTTCTAGAAAGGTTTCTCATGGCTGGTGCTGGGATATTTGTCAGATAGTACATGGACTTTAGTGGTAACATTGTCATCCAAGTGGTATAACTGTACTTCTATTTCTTAATTTATAAACTCTTTCCCTATAAGCTCCTTGCAATTTTTATCAAGTTAAATGATCTTTGCCTATCATTGCTGAACAATTTTTATAACTTTGTGTGAATAATAATTGCTCATTAAGAAAGCTTCTGCATTATAATTAGCAGTAGTTGATCACACCTTATGATTAAAATGATACAGATAAACTGCATTATTCTCCTAATAACCTTGCTGAATCTCAGAATTCCATGAACCCTTATCTTTTCATTTCAGCAAAAGTACATCATTTCAAATGCTTAGTACTTTGAAAGCACTTGGATTCAGGACAGCTGTTTGCTTTTCTACAATATACATATGTGTGTGTTTATGTATATATTTCTCTCTATATATATTTCATATGTGTATATATATGTATGTATATATGCACATGTGTATATATATATATTTGTGTGCATAAATATATATATATATATATATATATTTTATATATATATGAAAAATCTTAAATATGCTTCACCTTAGCACTTATGTGTGTCACTATGTCACATTCTTCTGTTTTAGGCTTTAAGATAGTAAGATTCTTTCCAGTTCCATCTATATACCTGAAAATTTCATGCAGTCATTTTTTTAATAGCTGAGTAATATATGTATCATGTAAATGTACTACAAATATTTCATCTATTTTTCAGTTGAGGGGTATCTAGTTTGTTTGCTCTTTCTAGCTATTATGAATAAAGCTGATATGAACATACTTGAGCAAGTGTCCTTGTGGTAGGATGAGGTGACCTTTATACCCAGGAATGGTATAGCTGTGTTTTGAGGTAAGTCAATTCCCAATTTCATGAAGAATGGCCATATTAATTTTCATAGTGGCTTTACAAGCTTGTACTCCCAACAGCAATGCTCCACATCCTCATCAGGATGATCTGTCCTTCATGTTATTGATCTTAGCCATTCTGGAAGGTGTGAGATGTAATCTCAGAATAGATTTGATTTGCATTTCCTGGATGGCTAATGACATTGAACATTTCTTTAAGTGTTTCTCAGCCACTTGAAATTCTTCTTTTGAAAATTCTTTGTTTTGATGTGTACCCAATTTTTATTTGGATTATTTGTTTGGGTGATGTCAAGTTTCTTGAGTTCTCTACATATTTTGAATATTAGCCCTCTATCAGAAGTGGAATGGGTGAAAATCATTCCCCATTGTATAGGCTGCTGTTTTGTCTTCTTGTCAGTGTCTTTTGCCTTACAGAAGGATTCCAGTTTCATGATCTCCCATTTTTTCTTCAAGAAATTTTGTTCTCTCATATAATACATTTCAATACCCTTCATACCCTCTGTTCACCCCTTCCAGCTTCCCCCATCTTCCCTATACCCCACATCTACCCCCATTCCCCCACTCCTCCTCCTGCCTCTCCCCAAGAAAGAGCAGTCTTCCCAGGATTAATGTTCACACATGGCACAACCAGAAGAAAGAGGGTCAGGCACAATTCCCTACTCAAGGTTGGACTAGCCAACACAGTAGTGAATGAATTTCTCAGGGTGGGGAAGAGGTTCAGGGATACACATCTCTATTCTAGTCTGTATGAGATCTGCAAGAACAGCAGGCCAGACAACTTCAAGACACATTTGGGGGACCCAGAAAGTTCCATGTCTGCTGCTTTAGGCTCTGTGAGCCCCTAACAGTACTGGTCAGTTGACTCTATGGAGTTTGTTCTCCTGGTGTCCTCAATCCCTTTGGTACCAGCAATCCCTCCTTCACTTCTTCTGCAGGATTCCAGAGCTCATAATTTTGTTTGGCCCTGTGCCTCTGCATCTGCTCCCCTCAGCTGCCACAGGCAGCCTTGCTGTTGAAGATAGGGCTAGGCACCTATCTATGAAGTGAGCAGGAAGTCCTAGTCACTTTAGAAGTCCTCTCCTGACTGTCCAAACTCTAGTTCATGCCCTTCCCTGGAGTGTCTGTCATGCTTTCCTTCCTTTAGCATGGGATTCTGCCCTTTCAGTGTCCCAGTGGATCTTGTAGGGAGGACAGGTTAAAGGGAGGACAGGTTAAATCCCAGGTTTGTGGCTGGGATGGTGTTCCAGTACCAACACTGAGAACATTGCCTAGTTATAGGAGATAGCCTATTTAGGTTCCCTATCCCATGTTAACTAGAGGTCTTGGCTATGGTCTCCTTTGATTCCAGTGAGTTTCTAGATTCTCCCCTACAGGTTCTCCAATTCTGGATATCTTTCTCTATGTATTCTCTCCCTCCATTCCTCTCCCTGTTTATTCTCCCTTCTCTTTCCATTTCCATCCTTCCCCATCCCACCTCTGCATCATCTGTTTTGTTTCCCCTTGACCAGGGAGATCCCTGTGTTCCAACTGGGGCCCTCCATGTTGCATAATCTCTCTGGGCTTTGGCTTTGGCTTTTGTTTAACAGTTAATATCTACATATTTGTGAGTACATACCATGTTTGTCTTTCTGGGACAGGGTTACCTCACTAAGGATGATTTTTTTCTAGTTCCATTCATTAGTCTGCAAAATTCACGCAGTCATTTTTTTATTAGTCAAGTAGTACTCCGTTGTGTAAATGTGTCACAATTTCTTTACCCATTCTTCAGTTGAGGGCCATCTAGGTTGTGTCCATTAATTGGCTATTAGAAAAAACCTGCTGTAAACACAATTAATCCTTGTGGTAGGATAGAATGTCCTTTGTGTACATGCCCAGGAGTGGAATAGCTGGGTCTTGAGGTAGGTTGATTTCCAATTTCCTGAGGAATTGACATGTTGATTTTCATAGCGGCTGTACAAGTTTGCATTTCTACCAGCAATGCGGGTGTGTTCCCCTTGCTCCACATCCAAGCCAGCATGAGCTGTCATTTGAGTTATTGATCTTAGCCATTCTGACAGATATAAGATGTAATCTCAGATTAATTTTGATTTGTATTTCCAGATGACTTAGGATGTTGAACATTTCTTTAAGAGTTTCTCAGCCATTTGAGAGTCATCTTTTGAGAATTCTTTGTTTTTATCTGCACTCCATTTTTCACTTGGGTTATTTGTTTTGTTGATATCTAGCTTCTTGAGTTCTTTATCACACTGTCACAGGAAGCAACTTCTAGAACAGGACACCAAAAACTCAGGCACTAAGTTAAATGATTAATAAATAGGACCTCACCCTGAAAGAGGTCTAAAATCTCAATATAAAAAAATATTTGTTTGGGGCTCAGGGGTTGGCACAGAGAGTTCAAGTGCTTGACTCTAAGCCTGACAACCTGAGTTTGAATCCTGTGGCCTATATGATGAAAGTTGAGAAACAATTCCCATTATTGCTCTGTCACTTCAACATGTTGTAATGGGCCATGTGTGCTTGTACACAAGTAAATGAAATGTAGAAATTAGAAAAAAAAAAAAAAACCAACCAAAAACCAAAAAGAAATCCCAAAACACAATAGGTAAATTTCTCTGGTGGCACTGAAGATTCCTGTCCCTGCAATGTATACTTTCATAGTGCCATGGACTCTTCATTATACTATAACCAGGGCATAAACTCTTTTTAACCTTAAGGGTTAAAACATGAAAATTTGACAAATTTGGCTGGCTTTAAGATTGAGATTACTATGTGATGTATAATATTGCTACTACCTAAAAGTTTATAGCAGTCCGCATCTCACAGGCAGTAAGGAAACAAAGGTTGCCATTTTGTATTACTGCAGAAATTAAATTATGCCAATATTATGAATAGATATGAAAAGCAGATTTTCATCAAGACTTCCAGACAAGAAATAAACACTATTGGTATCTTTATTCCAATTCTGTGATTAATTGTCAAAATTAATAATTCAGCATTGTTGTGACCTAGTTATTATATGTTCATATTTTTAAGGGTCTATTTTTGCAGAGATTTGTTACATAGCATTAGGAACTAGAATACCTATTTCCTTTCTATATATTCGTATTTAAGCATACATTTTTCAATTGATTTCTTAAATATGTATTACACCCCCACTTTTGTAATTATGGTATATATCAACCCAAAAGATTGTCTCTTATTTGGAATCAGTCATTAACTTGATTCTTTGCTGTCAGTATACAGATGAATATTTAATCTGTCAACATGGCTGATCCAGGGTAGAAAGAATGATATTACACACATTTATTCCCATTTTTTCAGAAGGCAGTGGTAGAACATGCCTTTAATCTACAAGACAAAAGCAAGTAGAAGCAGAGACAAGAAGCAGAGCTTTGAAGGAGTCAACATCAGACATGTTGTGACATCTGAAATGAGTCAGAGTGAGGACATGCTCAACTCTCAGGATAGAAAATCAGACTCTCAGTTCAATCCAAAGCATTCTGTGGTAGTATAAGGAAGTCTGAAGAGTCTCAGGCAGAGACAAAAGTCAATTCAGCAGAAGGATTCAGTATCAGATGGAAACAGTGAGACCCATCAGTTTGAAGTGGAGCAGAGATGTTCAGTCTTAGGAAGACAGAAAATCAGTCAGAGACAGCCAGAATCATAACAGTTCAACCACAAACAGTCTGCCAACTCAGAATATCAGTTTTGACTAGTCAACTTGGAGAAGAGTTTGAATGAGAACAGAGAGTAAGTTGAGTTGAACCAGAAGAATCAGTTGAATTCAGTACAGTTCTGAGTTCAGAAAGATCTGAGTTCAGTCAGAGTGGCTGAGTCATCAGGAAGACTGGGAAGCTTAAACTTTCTAGATTGTAAGGAGGCTGAAATACTACTCCAAGGCTCCAAGACTCAGACCTGAGAATTGAAGTAGTCAAAGAATAAACTGCATTTTGTCCTACATCTCCAACTACATTCAATTGTCATCAAAATCTGATGTTTTAGATTGGAAGTCTTTAAAATTCCCTTAACATATTTAGAGTAACAGCACTAGAAATACAATGTAGGAAAATGATATGGCCCTAAAAGCACAATGGGAAGAATATTTCAGAAATTGACAAAAATACTAAATATTTTACTTTCTTATGAAAAAAATGAGTCCAAATGTCTGTAGGAAGACAGATGAGGCTGGAGCAATCTACAGCAATGACGGAGTAAGCAGATTGTAGAAAAAGTTTCTATTCCAAGTGATCTCCTAAAAACAAACATTGAATTGCAATTCTCTATTTGAATTTACCAAAATTATATAGATTCAAAAGTATCTGTGTCCAGAGTATTAAATATAGAAGGAAAACAATCTGATTATGAATTTGGAATATCAGCATAGAAATGTCTGAGAGGATAACATTTAAGAGATGTCCTTGGGAATATATTCTAAGTTGAGATTGATGCTGTTTTTGTTTGTTAGGGAAGAAAAAAAGAACATATATTAGGCAAGTATTCCTCTTACATTTATCTTCTCTTTTACGGAATCTTGACGTGTTCTGGTCCAATAGAATGCTTCTGAGTATGATTTCAATGTAAATGTTTTCATTTTGAAATATTAATGATTGTTAAATATGACAACATGCTAGATGCAATTTTGAGATAACATAAAATATCCTCAACTCATTTTTTCATTAATGGTCTGGAAGAATTGTCACTGAAGCATTTGCACCATCAATCAGCAGAGGACAGAGAAATTTCCTGCGATTTCTGAGTTTGAATTGGAAAATAAATCAAATCACTTCTCTTGCCATTAACCTTCCACATGAACTTACTGAGCTTTAGTAGGTCCTTGATTAGTAGCTATTAACATAAAATATAATTAACACTGTCCCAATTGTCTGAAACATATTTGAAGAAATGACGTTCTCATTTATTTTGTTCTATAGAAAAATATACAATGGCATATCTTTATTGTGGCAATATAAAATATGAACTAATGGAAAAGAATATTTCCATATATGTAGTAATACACTGATGTAGGGGCTCAACAAAGAAGACACTGAGGCAATTTTCATAGGCACAAACCCTGTCAGACCTCAGCAGAGTGAATCACCATCATGGCAAGTGTCATACTGGACAGTGGAATCCCGAGCATCAGAACTCAGATGATTTTATTGATCCTGAACTCCTCAGGTGTTCTACTGATAGCATGTGCACACCATGATCAATCAAACATCCCTCACATAAATGAAATACCTGCAGACAATACAAATGCCATGACCTAGGGAGCATTTTTCCCAACAATACACAAAACAATTATTTTATAGATAATGAAAAGTAAACTTCTACTTCCCCCCCTTTTTCTATATAAGCAAACAAAAGAATTTGCTTTATCTCTGCAACACAGTTTAACAGTACACCTGCAAAACTATTTCCAAAAGGAAAAATTATGAGAGTTGCTAATATAATACATGTTCATGTATGCATATTATATGTATGCATAGATTTATTGGATTATATAATATTTGCTATACATTAATTGATTATAGACAATTTAATTTGTTTTAGAAACCTATAATTATTTTTATTGTAAACAAATTATTCTATCATACAATACTTCTCTACCTCAGTTTCCCTTCCTTCCATGCCTCTCGGTTCCCCACCATCCATCTTACCTCAGATCTGCTCTCTCTCAACTTCCCTTCAGAAAAGAGAAGCTCTGCAAATATGGTAAAACAGGATGTAATAAGACAAGGAACAAATCCTCATTTCGAGGCTAGACAAGGCAAAGCATTAGGAAGATAAGGTCCTTAAGAACAGGCAAAAGAGTCAGAGGCATCCCTCTTTAATTGTTAGTAGTTCCACAAAAACACTGAGCTAATAACTGTAACATATATGCAAAAGACCTGGTATAGACTGGTAAAAGCTCCTTGCTTGCTTCTTCCATCTACTGTGCCCATTTCATTCCTGCTTAATTGACTCAGTGGGCCATATTCTCCTGGTTTTCTTGATCCCGTCTAGTTTTTAGAACCTTTCCTCTCCCTCTTTTGTGGGGATCCCTGATCCCTGGGGAAGAGACCAAATGGAACTTGTAGAACCACTATGGAAATCAATATGGTGAGTCTTCAGAAAATTGGGAATCAATCAATTTCTAGACCCAGCCATACCACTCCTGGGCATATACCCAAAGACTGTCCCATCTTACCACAAGAACTCATGCTCAACTATGTTCATAGCAGCTTTATTCATAGTACCTAGAAACTGGAAACAAATTAGATGTCCTTCAACTGAAGACAAGATTAAGAAAATGTGGTACATTTACACACTTGTATATTACTCAGCCATTAAAAAAAATCAAACAAAAACAAAAACTGGCATCATGAAATCCTCAGGAAAATGGAAGAAACTAAGTTAACTCAGACCTGGAAAGACAATCTTGGTATGTATTCACTTATAAGTGGATATTAGCTATTACGTAAATGATGTTTTGCTTCAATCCACAAACCCAGAGAAGCTAGATAATAAGGACTCTAGAGAGACACATATATCTCTCTGGAAAGGGGGAATAGAATAAATTTTGCTCGTGGACTGGGGAAATGTGGGGACAGAAAAGAAGAGATTGGGGGAAACTGGATGGAAAGAGCATGGGAATATAGATGGCTGGATCCGGCAACCATCAGGGACGTGATATGGAAACCTAGTACAGTGGAAACTTTCCGTAATCACCAGAAGATATGGAGCCTGAACAGGCCATCTTCTGTAAACAGGCACAGCTCCAAGTGGTGGGCCTGGTACACCAATGCTCCCTCAAAGCCTTCAACCTACATTGTGTCCTACCTATAAGATGTGCTGGGCAATGGTGGCACAGAACTTGTGGAGGTGGTCAACCAATGACTTGTTTTTTTCCTATGCCAAGAGAGGGAGACTGGTTAGCCCAGAGACTTAGGGTAAAACTGAAAGTGACTGGCCAAACAAATCAAAAATAAATGATTTCTAATAATATTCTGATATACTGAAAGATCAACACCGTGCCCAATTTTCATTGGGCAAACTTCTAGCAGCAGATGAAAGCAGATGCTCCCACAGCCAAACATTATGAAGAAACTATAATCTATAATTATTTAAAAATGCAGTAAGAAATTTGTGTAGGAGCAAATACATTGCAACTATAATTTTGGATATTCTTTTTCTCATTTCAATTTCATTTCGTGAACATCTTTATTGACATAAATCATTGTCGAACAGGTATTTGGATGAATAAAGGCAGATGCCAAAGTATCTGCATAAATTGATGGATTTGGAAAACATTGTTTATATTACCTAGGTCCCCAGATCACCTTCTAAATGTCCCCCATTTCCAGTCTTCACTCCCTATTTTCTCTCCCTCCATACTTCTCCTCCCACCTGACTCCCGTTGTTCTCCATCCTCTCTTTCACAAGGACCCCTGATATTTGGATTGTGTGAGTTTGATATAGACTGCTGAACACTCTGTTTGTACTAGGCACTTTGACCAATATGAGTCTCTGCATTAACCAATACACACTGTAAAAGTGACTTCTCTGACAAAACTTGAAAACATCACAAATCCATACGGATAAACACAAATATTTAGAGTGCAGTTTGGCAGCACTCATTAAGCAAATCAACAGGAATAAATGCCACCTCCAAGGTCAGTCATCACAACAACCATAGGTTTATATCGGGTTACCATATCAGTCATTTGATTACATCTATTGAACAGACCTTATATACAATCATAAGTTTGTTGGTGTGCCCCACAACTAACATGTTTCTATTGCACTACTACTCCCCACAACTACATGTTTCTATTGCCAGTGCGTCAGCGTGCCTTAAGAGGCTAGATACTGGATATGACCACTGATATGTTTTCTATTCCAGAAGCCAGCACAGTACTCCTGACATGTAAGCAAGCCACAGGGTGTTTGTAATTAAGATTGAGTTTGATTTTTTTACATCCTACATCCAAATCAAGAAATGTCATAATAAATCTGGTCATAACATCCAGTTATACTGGCCAACCACTAGCAACACATTATTCTTTTTTGTTGCCTACAGATCCTTCTAAACCAATATGTTAGTATCTCATGCCTGTCACTAAAATTTTCATGTAATAAGTCATGTTCATCATCAGGACGAACATTGTCTATCCACTCAGGGAACTTCTGTGCAAATTCCTATTTTGATATTTCTGAAATGAATAGCAGTGGGATTTTGAAAGACCACATTGAACCTATAGATTGATTTCAATGTAGTGGAATATTTAGTAATGCCTCTGCACATGGCTTAAGCATTAGATGTAATGAATGATTTAGTAAAGCCTTTGTATCTGGCTTTGTGGTGAAATGTTTCAGTAAAGTCTTTGTATTTAGCTTTGTAGTGTCATGATTTAGTAAAGCCACTGTGTCTGGCTTAATCATTAGAGATTAAGAAATTGTTTTTAGACTGGCTTGGACCTTGAAGAAAATGTGGATCAAAGATTGTTCATTCTAATTTATACACCTGTTGTTCTGAGTGAAACCTGCAGCTGCACAGAACTTTGTCTTAAGATATTACTGACACACTTGGAGATCTTACATTTGATCACTGTAGGCTATGATCAAAAAGGACTGAGGATTTCATGACTTGTTTGCTCCTTACAATAACAAGTGTATGGTAAATTTTGGTATATAGAACTTTACCCACCCTTAATTGGTTTCTGTGTAGAATCAAGTAAATATACTTGGAGAGAGTAAGTAGAGATCAGTCTCCAGTGGTCTCCTCTCTGCTCCTATAAGGCTTTGCATTATGGTGTGTTTAATTTTCTCCTGCAGCACCCACAACATCACCCAATATTTCAGCAGTATAGTCATTTTCACAATATCAGATTTGTTGATCCATGAACATGGGAATCTGTCTGTAATCTAGTGTCATCTTAAATTGCTTTATTGTCTTAATTTTTTTCCTTGTACAAATTGGGTTTCTTCCTGACTTTATTATTGTTGTTATTATTATTATTACTATTATTATTTATTACTTAATCTACAATGAATGGGATCCCCCCATTTTATTTCCTCAGGGAATTGGTTGTTAGTATGCAGAAAACTTACTTTTTATTTCTTAGGCTTTTTTTTTTTGGAATAATAATATTGATTCTTGCTAACTGTTAAAACTATATCAGTGTTTTCTTACATAGAAGCCCATAAGGCATTCTTATTAACAGACTAGAATAATGTTCAATTAAAAACCAACAAAACTTTAATATGAAGGAAACTATTTTATATAATGATGAAATAATAAAATCATATCTCCGGCTCACTAATGTGAAATCCTCCTTATTCATTTACTTGATTACTTGGATAATAAGCAAGTCTCACTACTGAATGCCTTTCTTTCTTTCTTTCTTTCTTTCTTTCTTTCTTTCTTTCTTTCTTTCTTTCTTTCTTCCTTCCTTCCTTCCTTTCTTTCTTTCTTTCTTTCTGTCATTCTTTTTTCCTTCCTTTCTCCTTCCTTCCTTCCTTCCTTCATTTCTTCCTTTTGTTGTTTTATATTTTTAAGACAGGGTATCACTGTGTAGCTGAGGTGACTTCAAATTCATAATCATTACATCATGATGTCCAGCATGCTTGAATTATACTCATGTGACCCTGTTATTAACTCATACATTCTGAATAGTAAAGTTGATATTTCCTATTATTTTATGTAATTACAAGATTTAAATAATTTCATATACAATAAGGGATCACAAGCCAGCTTAGTAGAATGTGTGCTTTAATAAGTGTTAAAATATATAATAAACATCATTGTGTCAGAAATCTACACATTTTCATTTACACCCTATATACCTTTTTTAAAAATGTGTGTGCTTATCAAACACTGTGATAATTAATTTTACTGTTCTTAACTTGCAAATGCTTCTTACTTATGAAATATAATCAATTTTCAATAAGAATTTCCTCATAATTATAATACATTATTATTGAAAAATTGTGTAAAATAACCATGAGATTTCATAAAAAACTATGTAATTTAATTTTCATCATAATTTTGTAAGTTAATTTTTTTCATCATTGCCTAAATTATCCTAAATTATAAGAGTGTTAAAGAACACAATCAATTTTTTAATACAGGTCCATACACATGGTTTTCTAGGATATATAGGAAAACTTGAAAATGCTTAACCATATTTTCATTTTTTAAATGCAACTACCAATAAATAATTCATAATATATTGGATTTTGGTCATATAACAGATTAATTTACATAGTATTTAGAAGTATATATTTTTTAAATGATTGCATTGCCAATGTTTAATCAGATAAAGTCTGCTCAGGAAGGGGAATAGAAATTTTATTGTCCTCAGACGTGTACTGGATTCAATCATTTACTAAAGTGGGACCCACCATGTCTTCTTGGATAGACGATAAGTAATTAGAAGATATTGTGGTGCATGTTTCAGTTCTTTCATAAGTCATGCTCTCCACCACCAATGGCCCCTTTAGAGCATTCAAGTATTGGATTCAAGAGTTGGAATTTTCCAAGTGTGTCAACAATGTTCAAGGATTCTTAGATGTAAAACTGATGAAATATAGAGGAATAGCCCTTTGTGAAAGATAGGGCCTACAAATTCGAGGGCGTCAGTCAGAGGCCTGTGAGGTCTGGAGGGAACGTAGAAATACTTTTAACCTAGTATTCAGAAGGCAATGGTGGTCTACTCTTTTAATTCCTAGAAGAAACAATGGAAGCAGACACAGGAAGCAGAAATCTTCAGGAGTCATTGTCACACAGGAAGTGATGGCGAGATGAGTCGGAGTGAATGGCAGGCAGAGTGACTAATCAGAGGAAGGTTAGGAGAGTAAGGATATGCCCAACTCTGCTGATAAAAGGTAGACTCTCAGCAGTTAAGGAGAATTACAGAGGAGTTAGAGTCAGTAGACACAGTGAGTCAGTTGTATGGCTTGCTTAGAGTCAGATGAACAGACACTTGAAAAACAAGCTGAAGAGTCAGTTGAAAGAGAAGAGTCAGAGCTCAGAAGGAGCTAGTCAGAGTGGCTCAGTCAGCAGTAGTTCTCAGAAGGCCTAGTCTGAAGCCTTCTAATTCCAGATAAACAGTTTAAATGTTCTAGATTGTATGAAGGCTGAAGCCTTCCAGTTCAAGGATTAAGACTAGACTGTAAGAAGACAAAACCCTCTAAAGCTCAAGGCTAGAACCAGTGATTTATTTAGACAAAATAATAGACTGTAGTTTGCTCTGAACCAATGCCTACATCTGGGTGAATCAACAGCTACATCCATGTCTACTACTACAATGATGGTTAATCAGGTTCCTTGCAGCCTTATGTGCTGCAATTTCTGGCAAGTAATTTATGAGAAAGAGATGTCTTTCAAGTATAAGTACGTATTTCTTTGTGCCTATTGCTGAACAGATTATGGATTCCTAGAAAGTGTCTAGAAAAAGAGTTCCAGGGTGGTGTGCAAGGGTTTGCCACATTTATTATGTTTATCAAGTTTCTCTCCAGTATGAATTCTTTCATGTCTTTAAGGAAGACTGTGACATGCAAAGGCATTATCTCATTTTTCACATTTGTAGGGTTACTCTCCTGTATGAGTTCCTTAATGTGTTAGAATATTATGCTGATATGCAGCAGCATCACTACATCAATTAAATTCATAAGGATTCCCATCAATATGATTTTTTGATAATTAAAACTACTGTGATATGCAAAGTCTTTACCATATTGATTGCTATCACATGGTTTCTCTCCAGTATGACTACTTTCATGTTTTTAAGAGTATCGTAACATGCAACACCTTTAGCACATTGATTACGTTCATAGGGTATCTCTCTAATATGACTTCTTTTGTGTATTTGAATATGACATTGACATGAAAAGACATTACCACATTGAGAACAGTTTTAGGGTTTCTCTTCAGTATGAGTGCTTTTGTGTCTTTAAAGATGATTGCTTTGTGCAAAGGCTTTACCAAATTGATTACATTCATAGGGTTTCTCTCCAGTATAATTTTTTTTCATGTTTTTTGTATACTAGTGAAATCTACAAAGCCTTTACCACATTGAATGCATTCATAGAGTTTCTTTCCAATAAAGATTTTTAATGATATCAAATATTACTGTTTTGTGTAAAGACTTTTATCATGTTGATTACATTCATAGGGTTTCTCTCTAGTATGATTTCTTTCATGTACTTTAAATTTACTATGATGTGCAAAGACTTTACCACTATAGGGTTTTGCTCCAGTATAACTTCTTTATGTATTTGAAGATAACTGAAAAATGTAAAAGTTTTAACACATTGATTACATTCATAGAGTTTCTCTCCAGTATGAGGTATATCATGTAGTTGAAGATAACTGGGACATGAAAATACTTTACTGCATTAATTACATGCATACCTTTTCTCTCTAATAGAAGTTCTGTGTACTTAAAGACTACTGTGACATACAAAGGCTTTATCACATTGACTATATTCATAGACTTTTACTTCCAAATGAGTTATATGGTGTAATTGTAAAAGGGAATCAGATGTAAAGGCTTCATTACATTAACTACATTCATAGAGATCCTCTTCATTATGAATTCTTTTGTGTGTTTGAAGATACATGCAATGATTAAAGTCTTTATTATGTGGCTCATATTTATTACTTCCTTAATAAATGTTGGTATTAATCCCAGTATTCAGGAAGCAATGATGGCACCCATCTTTAATCCCAGTATTCAGAAGGCAGTGGTAATCTACATCTTTAATCCCTAAGACAGAAACAGAGTGTGGAAGCAGACATAGGAAACAGAACTCTGAAGTAGTTAGTTTCACACAGGAAGTGATGCCTGAGACTAGTCAGAATGGATAGCGGGCAAAGTGAGAAATCAGAAGAAGACTTAGAGTGAAGCATAGTGATGACGGCTCAATTCTCACGATAGAAATAGCAGGTGTTCAGTTTAAAAGCGAGCAGTCAGTTACATAAAAGTCAGTTACAACAGGCAGTATGATGAGAGCAGTCTAAAACAGCCAGATAGGGGAAAAGACAGAGACAATGAAGTGGTCAGACTGAGGAGCAGAGGGCCTGACTGAGGCACTATGGAACGATGATTGCTCAGGGAAAGACACAAAGACACAGAGACACAGAGACAGCTCAGCAAAAGAAGTCAGAAGTCAGTATCTGATTGGGAATAATGAGTCAGTTCAAGGCTGAGCAGAGTAGTTCAGTCTGAGGCAGGCAAAGAATCAGCTAGAGTAGCTGAGGTCAGAAGAGGTCAATCAGAACAGTCAGCTGCTTCAGAAACTCAGTTTGAACCAGGCAGCGTGGAGAAGAGTTTGAGTGAAAATAAGAGTAACCTGAACCAGAAGAGTCATAGTTCAGAAGAAGCTAGTCAGAGTGGCTCAGTCAGTAATACGTCTCAGAGGTTAATTAGATTATACAGAGGTTTAAGTGTTTTAGATTGTACAGAGGCTGAGGCTGAAGTCTTCCAGTTGTAATCTTATGAGTAAACTGTGAAGAGGCTGAAAATCTCCAGGGCTCGAGGACCAGGACCAGGAATTGAATTAGTCAAACAATAGAAACTCCTTTGTCTTGAATCTATGGCTACATCTGGTGAACCTATGGCTAGAAAAGAGCAAGAGTAGTTTTCTATCAAATGTACAATGTAAAAATAAATAATGATTTAAAAGCTAAATTCATACAGGATTGACTCTATAATTATAAATTCTACATAGTTTTTTGTAGTCTCACAGACTTTACTAAGAAATCTTACATAATTAATCTATTTTATGGACAAATATTTTGAATTTTTCTGTTTGTATCAAGTAGCTAGATTATTTTACATTAAATTATCTTTGCTTCTATATCAAAATATAGAACACTTATTCCTCACTATTCAAAATATTATGCATTGCTTAGTTGTTTAATTAACAGAAAATGCATTACAAAATTGATGTGAATTACCTGGTAATGTATTAAATATATAAAATTAAATAGCATACACTCGGTTTTAATAAATTACTCATAGAGCAGTTCAAAATCAACGTCATTGACTAAGTTAATGTTGTGAGAATTCACATTTACATTTACATTGAAGCAGTAAGAATGTTTGTATTTTAATATTTAATAAATCATAACTCTTTTACTATAAACAATATTTGATTTTAAATTTACTCAATTTGGAATAATTTCCCCTATATGAGTATGGCTTTGGTTAATGAAATTTATGTGTTTCATTATTCTTCAAAATCTACCTGACCTTCCACTTTTTATGATATTCAACAATTTGAAATTCAATTATTTTTATTTTAATTCCCTGATGACCATAGATTTTCAATGAGAGTTTTTCTTTTTATGCTGTATTTTTCATGTGATAACACTCATGTGATAGATATTCAATAAATAAATGCATATGTGGTTTATTAGATACTACGTGTTGAGTTACAATTGCTGACTACTTGTTACAAATATTTTTACCTTGTTATTTCAATACTGGGTTCCAAAATCATGGCTATATTGAAACTAACAGCTCACATTTACCACAAAATACCTATACTATTTCCACACCATCATCTATTTTTTTGAAAAAAAATAGATCATATACATGACAGTTGGTTTTAATTTGTATAGATGCTAAATTACTACATGCAGTCTATATTCTGAAGCTATATCAATTTTTGAAATTTCAAATACCTTAGTAATTGATTCTTTAATTTTTATGGTAAACATATTTTTTATTTTATGTAAATGTTTCCATGCAATATATTTTATCATATTTTCTCTCTTCCCCCACTCTGCCTAGATACTTGGCAACTCTCTACATATTTCATGTTCTTTCACTCAAAACAAGAAAAAATGAAAAAACTCAAATCAAACAAACAAAAAATTAGACAAAATAATTCCCCAAAAGAAAAAAAAACCAAACAAACAACAACATAAAGAAAAAATACTTCTAGCCCTCCAAAAATGGAGACCATTCTGTCTTGGCCAACTACTTCTGGGTTCATATTGGCCCCTTTACCAACCTGTACACAAATGTAACAGTGGCAAGACTGATAAGTGGGTAAGGAAAAGCTGTCTTGATTGGACTTGAGAATAGTTCCCTAGGAGGGAATAGATGCTTGTTATTATAAATATATTCAAGACCTATTGTTAGGGAAGATACAGGCTCCAGGGGAAACCTACTACTGTTCTTTTGATAAACGTTCATTTTGTCAAAATGTTACTCATACTCTGTTTCAACTGAGAAAAATAATAGTTTCTTGATGAAATCACCAAGCCATAACAAATTCTCCAACTGCTTAAGTTACAATCACCTCTGCATATTTTAGAATTTTTTCCCCCTAGGAAACCTCATTAATTTGGTGATTATAACTTGTAACTTATAGGTTGTTTCAAAGGTACTAATTAACATCATGGGGGAAAATAGTTTTTTTGGATGAATAAATTGCTACTGCAGCTAATAAATTAGTACTCCAGGTTTGGTCCTGCAAATGTGACAATGGTGTCAAGGTGATGAAGAGAGGACCGACATACAGAAAAGCTGAGGACAGACAGTTGGGTGACTGTGATGGAGTGGCATCAAGTACCATAGAAGACTCCAGGACCTCACAAGGTTTAACTAGCTAGTCTCTGCAGGAAGATTCTGTAAACCAGCAGTATCTAGGCATAAAGACTCTGGATAAGGAAGCTGTGCTTTTGAGTATGAACATACTAGTAAACTATTTATTCATAAACACTTGTACTTTGACCATAGGAAGGATTTACCAATTTCTCATGGTCTGAGCCGTTGTCCTTGACATGACTGCGTCCATGTCAAAAGTATATATTCACTCAGACCTTAAAACACTCTTTATACATCCCCTTAAGGTTTCATTGTCTCCTAACAAATTGGTTCATATTCATTCACTCACTCAGTATTTTTAGTGCAATCAATATAATAGATTCTCAAAATACAAAGTATACAGAATACAAAACAATTCATACCATAATTGAACATTCTATTTGGATTCATTTATCTTATACAATTTGTTGACAATATAAGTGATTTATTTGTACTGATATTAAGGAAGCAAAGATTTTACTATGTAATATTCTCAGATATCTATATAGCTCAAAGTCTTACCTCTCTCAAATTTTTTCTCCAATATCAAGAAGTTTCTACATTGAACATGGTATTGAGAAAAAAATGACAATATTAAAGCTGCATTCAATTAACAAGTTTCCTGGAAACAGTAGGTGACAAAGATTTTTTGCATTTTGGCATATAAGTTAAGTCTTGTAAGTGTATTTTTGTTGGAATAATGTTAATGAGTTATGATTTTCATGATTCAAAATAGTGTGAGATTAACTGTAAGTAATAATTTATTTTTTAATGATCAAGAAAGGTCAAGGTCAGTTGCTGAATCCAGCTTCTAATTATGTTTTCCTTTGGAATGTCAATTTTCACACATATAAGTTGGCAATAAGTTTTTATGATAATTAGTTAAAAGACTGACAAGTAAAACCAAGCACAATTAAACTCCAAGCAAAATGTAAATGTATTATGTCATTGATCTATGTTATTAAAATATTGCAAATAGCAAAGAAAATTTTTAAGGAGAGTTACTGAATATAAAATTTTAATATATCTGCTATGTACCTGTTGTTAAGTTATTGTATATGATAACATGAATTGTTATTGTATATGATATTGTCTATGATAACATTTACAAAAAAGCAGTCAAGTGAAAGTACCGGTGGCCCAAGATTGAAATAAGAAAGGAGAGGAAGATACATATTGTTGTATTTCGTATGTTATTGACTATGCTGAATGCTCATGTCATCGTTTGTCATAACTATGAATCCCTAGTACTAAATGTAAAACTATAATAATGTCAACTCACGCTCCTGTTAATAAGTGAGCTTTACAATAACATGCACTACTCGCAGCATGTAAAATGTCTGCCTCCTGGAAAAGTATTTCATCACTTTCAAATGTTTATCACTCGGTCTTTACAGGATCATGCTGAAAGAAAAAAAATGAGAAGTTGAGATGTGAAGCATGAATCACTGGGCCAACTGAATTGCTTTCTCAATATGTCTTTTTGTTACCAATACGGAAAATGTGTTGTTTCTTCTATAAACAAAGAATTATTTTTCCACTACAAGGTAAAAATTATTACATTCCTTTCGTTTTCTACAAAAGTCAAAATGAAAGAACAGCCTAGGGAGTATATATAATCAACTTTATGTGAGGAAATATTGCCAACGAGACAATCTTTCAGTAGCCATGATTGCTCTAGAGCAGATGTAAACATAAAATACTTCATCTGTTTGGAGACATTGGGTTAAATTTATTATTTTCTGACAGACACCAAATTTCCATTATTAATAAAGAACCATGAAATTTTATTATTATAAATATACAATTGAAATTTGTTATCTGAATAGTAATGCTACAAATAACAATTATGAAATGTGCATTGCATAAAGGTAGAAGGATTTTGAATGATAACTCCATAAGTAAATCATAGATGTCTTAATAGGTGTACTTAATCTGATTTAAATATTGTACAAGTGTCAAAACATTTTATGACATTCTAACATATTATAATTCTCATATTCATTTATCAATTAAAAACAAATTAAGTTTTCTAAAATATATGCATATATATTTATAGAGTAGAAGTAAAAATGTTAAGAGGGTAACTAGGCACTTTTTGATTTATTTATGTACTGCCTCATGAGATGAAATCCATATTTAGTAATGATAATGAGGCCAAAAGTGTGTGACTACATAGGTTAGAGGCCCTAAGGAAAAATCTATTGCTATTATTCTGCAAACTAGACAGAGTTACTACAAAACACATAAGTGTAGTCTTCACCCCTCATCAAGGAAACTTCTCCTTTCAAAATATAGAGATTATTGCAAGAAATAACTCCTAATCAAAATGCAGCTTCATGGAGCCCAGTCCCACAGAATCCATATACAAAACTACTTCAACATCTAAGATGTAAGGAGCACTGCAGAGAGGGTGCAGAAATACTGTAATCACCCAAGGAACAGAGAGTTTTTGTGAGTCTGTCTCCTATGTATGTCACAAGCTACACCCCAAAAGTTTCACCAAGAGTGTCTAGACTTGAGCTGAATGAGGACAACAATAGACATGCTAAAGTAAAGTAATGAGGGAACATTACATAGGCTCCCATTCTGTGCAAAGAACTACTGGAAGTTAAGGAATGCTGAAAGTGGTAGAAATAGACTTTCCTAGGGAAGAGTAAAATTCATTAACCAATGCCAGGTGTTCAGCCCCGAGAACATACATACAAGTAACATCATGCAGACTGAACATTTTGTAGTCATGTACTTCAAAATGTATATGAATACATATATAATATACATTTATATATCTAACATCAATTAATAAAACTCATGGGTGTTTTGCTGTTGTTGTTGTTTTCAGTTTTTTATAGTAGAGGGCTCAGTGTGGGGATATGGACCTGGGATGAGTGAGAGCAGGATATGATCAGAATACATTCCATGAAATTCTCAAATAACTAATAAAAATATTATGTAAAAAAGGAGAATGAGAATGTTACAATCTAAATTACATCACTTTACACATACTATTTTATGATGTTATTAGCTTTCTCATTTTGAAGCATAAAATTTATAACTTTGACACATTTGTTCCTCCCTCCACAAACAAATTTGTTATAATTATATAAAAAAGGACAAATTTAAATATTTGGTTTTAGAGCACATATTCTTAATATTGGATTTATTTCAATATGAAACAAATAAGCAATGATAGAATCAGATTCAATTTTAGGAATTGAATATATAAGATTATAGTTAAATAGATAATAGATAGATTGATAGACTGACAGAACAATTGATAGATTTTTTGAGACAGGGTTTCTCTGTTGTAGCTCACTGGCTGTCCTGAAACTCACTCTCTAGACCAGGATGGACTTGAACTCAACAGAGATCTGCCTGCCTCTGCCTCTCAAATGCTAAGATTAAAGTAATGGTTTACCACCTCCCGGCCTTTAGATAGATATTCTGTGATTTATCTTTGAGTCTTTAAATGGTGCTTACAAATTAAAGGATTACATGGTATCTATATAATTAAAACTACAAGAAATGATAATTTTGATTATAAGAAATTATGATTAAAATTACAAGAAAAAAGAAAAAGCTGCTTTCATTAAGTATATATCTGAAACTCTAAATATTTTCATAATTTTTTAATTAAAAATGTTATTTAAAATCTAAAGAGAAAGTTTCACTTAAATAATCTCAACTATCAAATTTTCCACCGTTGAAATTTGGAAATACTATTTTCCACTTGGATAGAAGAAATGTTGTGATTTAAAGGAAAATATAAACTTTAGAATCCAATTATTCTAGAGTTTCAAGAGATGAAGTGTTGGATAAGTTAGTACGGCAGTTTAAATCTACTTCTGCTCTATAAAAAGGAGCCAGCATTATAAAATATTCAGAACTAAAAGTCTATTTTTAAATGAATTTGGAAGGTGTGTTATGATTCTCTTGAGAATGAAAACTAGTACAAACTACCATCAGTATGCTATTAACTGCATTCACTTATATATAATATAAAACTATTTATAAAGAGGATTAACTCATAAGCAATTGTCTTATGGAGTTACAGTAGTTTGCAATTCTACAATCTTGTGTAAGAATGAAGAATCCTGAATGTAGCCCATTAGACAGAAAAACTAATACCTTAAAAAACTAAAAACAACTTTTTTATTTTTTATTCCTGTAAGAAAAGAAAATTCACAAGACACAGTAATATTTTTCAAATTAGAAAAACCAAGAAAGTACAGATAACAAAAGTTTCCTGGATCAGAATATCAAAAGCATGGATTTGCTTGGAATACTAGTGATAAAGCAGAGAGACATGGCATTTGATTGCCCCATAGCTGGAGATTCAGCATGTCCTTCTCTGAGTGTTGGAACATAAGGTTGCCCAGACATTGTTGTTGGACACACTGTTAGTTTTACTTTCTGCAGTTATTTGTGGTTTTAAAAGTGAATATCAAATACACCCCCCTTGTGTTTTTAACATAAAGAATAGGCAGTATTTTTTATCTTACTTTTTCTTCTCTCATACAACTTATAGAACAAATCCCGCCCCCCTCCACTCCTCCTTCCAACCCCATCCCCTCTAACCTCCCGCAGATCTACCTCCATCATAACCCACTAAAGTCCCTGTTTTCTCCTCAGAAAAGAATCTTTCTCCCAGAGTTACAGGATGATAGGGGCATGGCATAGCAGAATGGAATGAGGCCAGCCACCAATCCCCACATCAAGGGTGAGACAGGCAGCCTGGCAGAAGAAAAAGAATACAAAGGTCAGTAAAATGGTCAGAGACACCTCTACTCCAGTCTGTCTGAATTTTTCAAGGACTCTAATCTAAACAGCCATGTGATGTATTTGGGGAATCCTACACGTTTCCTATCTATGGCTTCTGTCTCTGTGGGCCTCCTTGGAATGCTGGTCAGTTAACATTGTAGTGCTTATTCTACTGATGTCCTCAGCCCCTTTGGTTTCCATCATCCCTCCTCTCTCTCTCCCATATGGTTCCCCAATTTCTGCATGATGTTTGGCCCCGGGCTTCTCCATATGTTCCTCTTAGCTGCTGAGTTGGGGACCTCTCTGGTGAGGACTGGGTTAAGTAACAATCTATGAGCAGAGTGTGACATCATTAGAAATTGTTTCCAGGTTATCCAGTTTCTAGTTCTTGGCCTGTCCTGCCGTTTCAGGCAGGAGTTTCCTCCTTTGGCATGGAGTTCTGTCTTTCCATTGTCAATAAGTATCTTGCAGAGTGGATAGGCAATAAGTCAGAAGTTTTGTGGCTGGGATGGTGTCCCAGTCTCACTTGCTTAGCGGTTAGTATCCACATATAAGTAAGTACATTCCATGTTTTTCTTTCTGTGACCTCACTCGGGATGATTTTTTCTAGTTCCATTCATTTGCCTGCAAAGTTTATGTAGTCATTTTTTAAATAGTTGAGTAAAACTCCATTGTGTAAATTTACCATAATTTATCCATTCCTTAGTTGAAAGGAATCTAGGTTGTTTCCAACTTCTTGCTATTATGAATAAAGTAGCTATGAACATGGTTGAGCAAATGTCCTTCTGGCAGGATAGAGTATCTGTTGAAAATTAAAATTTACTGCCTGGAAAGATAGATCAGAGGTTATAAGTACTTTTGCTCCTGCAGATAACCCAGGCTCAATTCCCAGTACCCACACAGTAGTTCTCAATCATTCCTATTTCTAGTTCCAGGAGATTTGATGCCCTCTTCTGACCTCTGTACTCACCAAACACACATGTGGAGCTCCTGCCTACAGTCAGGTAAAACTCTCACATCTAAAATAAAATGAATAAATCTAACTTGAAAATCTTTTAAAAACTAAAATAAAACTAGGACATACCAAAAGCCAATTTTCAATGAAACTATGGATTCAAAAACTATGTTATTCAATAAAGGATGATTTCAGTTTTATGGAAAATTTAATATGGATTTATTTCAATAATATCATTCATACAACTATATATAACATTAGTTTCACTTTCGTAAACTGAAGAAAAAAGTTTTGTAGATATTTATGTGCATTAATTTCAAAATAAGACAGTATTACACAAGACTGATAGAATGTATTTGAAATAACTTGAGTTAAATCCAACAAAGAAACTATGACCATTCTAGTGCAAGACAGAACACAATATCACAACTCAAATCAGACAAACAGATTCACAGCATGCAGGAAACCCACAGCCCTGACAGTACTCCTGGACTTCATTGTTACCATGTAATAAATAATAGAAAATTGCAGACAGAGTGACCTTTTCTATCTTTCTTTGTGTGGTTCTATATTTTCATTCTCCATAGTAGCTTATGGTAACATCCAGCAAAACAAAACCAGATATAAACATTTTAGGTAATTGCATCCAAAGTCCCTTGACAGGAAAACACACTTACTCATGCTTGGGTAATATTTTCCAAGTTCTTCGAAATTTATTGTTATAAAATCAGGTACATTTAAAGGCAAGTTGTGTTGTTTTTCTTTTGTAGATACTTACTGAGTTTGCATTCCTGGCAAGAAAGGAATCATTTCAGAGGATGTGAAACACCTGCTTAAGACCTTTAGTAGGATTTACAGGTGGTCAGAAATAAAAGAATGACTCCCAAAGCCCATGGATGTGGTAGAAATACAGATGTGTAGCACAATTGCAAGTTGTTATATTGCCTTGATTGCTGTGCTTCCCTCTTTTGAAAAATTTAAATTATGAAAACAAACACCTGTGTAAACAGCACACAGTGCATCATTAATTCAAGTGACTTCAGGGGAAAAGCTGTGTTCATTCTAGAGATCAAGCTTCCAAGATGATACAGAATTGAAACAGTACTAAGCATAATACAAATTATTAAAATATTATCTCCAGGCTTCATACCTGGGATATGACCAATAGCAACACAATGGAAATGTTTCAAATATATGTGTATGGAAAAACATCATTTATAGATGATAGGCATTAGTCATGCTTTAGGAAAATTATGCTTTTATTTATATTTCCAACTCAGCTCAAAAAGTACTAAAGCTCTCATACACATTTTTTAAAAAATGCATTTTCTTACAATTTGACAGTAGAAAATGTATTATAGTGAGGTGGATTAGCTTCCTAAATAATGCACTAGAAAGACGAATTCAACTGAGGGCATATATTCAAGCCCAAAACTCAAATTATGTTTTTCTCAATATGTCTGAAGTGTAAGAATATTTTACAGCATCAAAATATTTTCTTTTACTATTATTATATTGTTAATGACTTTAAAACTATTATATGTGAACATGTAAAAGAAGAAACATTTTATCCACCAATATTAGTCCAATATTTGGTAACTGAATCAATAAATAATATTTAGAAATATAAAGTAGGTAGTTGATAATTTTAATTTATAAATATATACTTAAATATTTTATTTGAAAATGAGGTGCAGGTTCTCATTGATGACTTTCTATTCATGTATTAAGACATTAGGAATAGGCCAGAGCCTTGAGGACAAGCTGTGTGTGCTGTAAAGGGCAGAGCCAGAGAAATGATCCAATCTCTTTGGAGGAGTTCAGAAGATCTTGAGTGAATTCCAGATAATTGGACATTAGTAATGTTTCTCTGCTGTCCAAAGACATTGTGAGAAGCTTGATAGATGTTTGGTTTCATTTGGTCCTGTGCAATTGCAGCCTTTATGATTGTTCCTCTTGTAAGTAGTTTTGTTGGTGTAGTGTTACATTGTGTTGTAGACATAAAGCAAGTTTTTGATTGGCTTATACAGAAAAAGGAATTGTTGTAGAGATTTATTTTTGGACACGTATAAAATAACTGTATTGTCTGCAGGTACAGGTGTTGGATTTAAAGGGGGATGATTCATAGCTTGTGATATTCATGTGCTATTAGTAGAACACTTGAGGAGTTCTGGATCAATGAAAACATCTGAGATGAGATGCTCAGGTTTCCACTGTCCAGTATAGGATTGGTCATAATAGCGGTTCCAACTGCTGAAGTCTGGAAGGATTTGCATCAATGAATTGTCTCAGTTACTTTCTTTGTGAGCTGCCACAGCAGCCTAACAACTACACATGGCCTCTTACAATTTTTACGCTCCCTTAATACCTTTGTAGAGGACGTGATGCAGACCCATGCAGGCTCTATGGTTGTAGCTTCAGACTATGTGAGCCAGTGTGGGCTCTGTGTAGTTGATTCTGTGGGCCATGTTCTCATGTTTTCCTTGACTCCTCCTGCTCCTACAATCTTTCCTCCACTTTTTCTCAGGGTTGCTTGAGCTCTGCCTAGTATCTGGCTGAGTCTTTGCATGTGTTTCTTTCAACTTCTAGAGGAAGCCTCTCTAATGACATTTGATCTAATAACATATTTATGGTGTTCTTGTGGGACTTCTAATATTAGTGGTGGGTGAATCGCTGAATCTTCTCCATTTTCTTCAGATCTCATTTGTTGTACTGGGTTGCTTCATCCAGCCTTGATATGAGAGGGTGTGCCTAGTCTTATTGTCTTTTGGTATGCCCTGTTTGTTTGATATCCTTTGATGGTCTTCTTTTTCCTGAAGGGAAACAAGAAGAATGAATTTGGAGAAGAGGAAATGTGTGTGGAGTTGGTGGAGGGAGGGGAAACTGCTATGGAGATGTATCGTAGTATAGAAGAATGAATTAAAAAACTGTGACATCTTTGTAATTCCCTCTCCTAACCACATTCTATATCACTTTCAATATTCTTCACTTTAGTTTTTCATGTTGAGCAATCTTCTTGAAACTGGACTTCACCTATAGGATAGACTAAGTTCTAATCAAGGATTCAAATCCTTCTGTCTCTCTTCTCATATCACTTCTTCCTCAGCACTTTGATTAACAGGCACATGAAGTATCATCATTTTATGTGGATGTTGGGCATTCAAATACAAGTCATCATGATTGAGAGGTAAACTCTTTTCCAAACCAGCTATCTCTCCTAGCTAAGGCTTTTTGTTATTTATTACTCAAATGGGGAATTACAAATGGAATCATGTGTTGTGATTTTACTCTCACATACATCATTAGTGGATGCACATAGACATGTGAATTAGGTAAGCTAACTCACTACAGTCTGACTTTACAACTACAAGTTACCTTCATCTATTTGTATTGTTAACGGACAGTTCCTTATGTTATGGCACGAAGAAGCTAGGGATTGAAAGGATAAGGACTTTCACAAGCATGCTCAAGACCAATCAAGCAATATCAGAAAAAAGTAAGGGTGGTTTCTCATACTATGGCTGAGGAGCTACTGCAATTGATGGACACTGTGAACAGAAAGTCTGCTTTCTCTATAAATGTGATCTCTAGTAGTTTACTTTTGCTCCCGAGGATGATGACACCCTACTCACACATATACTACCAGAATTAAATATACTCAGAAGGTTAAAAGAAGAGCCCAGAAAATTGTGATGGAGAGGTGCTTATAAGGATATGAGAAGAGTTGGAAGGGAGGGATTGTAGGATGGATAATTCAATCTCATTTTAATAATTCATGTATTTCATTTTATTTGCATGGAACTATTGACTCATTCCTGAAAAATTGTGAGCAGTACTTCAATTCTGAGTTTTTTCCATTTTGTAAATTTTGTAACACACCATCCATAATTAAAATAGGTCCTTCCACCTAGTTTTTCAAGATAAATTGATAAGAAGGCATATTGTTTAGTAGTTGACCTGCTTTGATGAATTCCATTTGAAGATGTACTTCTTATGGGGTCTGTAGTGTTGAAGTATTCCCTGCATACATAAATCTATCATGGTAGCACAAGATTTATGGTACATCCCTTTTAGTCCATTTTTTCATAAGCTACCATATAGGAGGTCTTAAAAAGCATTACAATATATCAATAGAAAACCACCAACCAATTGTGTGATATCCAATATTGTAGCTTCTCAAATTAAATAGACCATGCAGCAAAACTGAGGAAATTGTTCATTTCTTAATAAGGAGAAATGTATCAAACACTATTAATTCTCTGTGTTGTGTCTTTATGGACTTTGTAAAATATTTCATACATTCTTTGTACTAAATACATACGTTGCTTACTAACAGAACTGCTTAGAAGTATTTTCCACAGTGGCATTGATTTTATTTAAAGTGAATCCCTCCAGAAATAGCTCTTGATATTTGTCCCATGTGTGCATAATCAGAATGAAATCCCAGCATGCAGAAGAGAGATAGACATGAAGCCTTACTATTAGATGAGTAGATACGGAATATAGGTTATGGGAAGGGGATTATCAGTCTCCAGAATTTGAATAGGTAACTTAAATGAAGATATATTATAGAAATCCCCAGTTTTCAATTTTCAAGTATATTATCGTCATAGTATCTTAGAATTTCTCTTAGAGATATGTTGTTACTCTCTACTCTCAATTGCCTTTACCAATTTGAACTTTCTTGGCCATTAGGGGAATTTCAATGGTGTAGCTTCCAGAACCGAGTTCTGGAAGTCAGCTTTCTGACCCTAAGAGACACTGGCTGATGCAACTCCAGTCATCAGATAAACTATAAGGGCAGTGTCTCCCTCCATCATACCGAGACATCAGAAGCCATTCATCTCAGAGATTTTGTCTTGTCTCTGATGTCTTCTTCAATGCTGTGGCAAAGGGAGTTATACTGGTTTCACTTATTATAGTGGGGAATGCAAGAACCAGGAGGATATAAACTGTGATCATTTGTATTTGAAATATAAAATACCTTAAGTTCAACTTTATTAAATATAGAACAGCAATAAGTCTGCTTTTCAGTCAAACAGCCAAGCAGACTCTTAAATATCTTTTGTTGTACAAGAGAGTATCTAAAATTCATATATAATAATTGAACAGATATAAAATTGGCCTATTGTAGAGTTTTATTTATGACTGATTGAACAAAAAATTTAAAAAGCAATGAAAACACAATGTGTTTTAATATTTAAACAAACTCAGTCACCAAACAAAGTTAGTAATATTTTAGCTCATAATAAAAGTGCCAACATCAGATGGAGAAAACACTCAATGATTGCACCTGATTTGGATTCTCAGCATTTTTTTTGGTGGCTTCACGTCATCTACAACTTCAGTTCCAAGGAACTTGGTGCTGTCTCCTGGCCTCCCCAGGCAAGAAGCACTTACATGCTACACAGACAGACATGCTGGCAAACACTACATACAAATCACACTGTCACTTAAAAATATACCTATGTGCTCTTTTCTACAGAATGAACTAGTTGCATCCTAACTATTAAGCTGACCAATCTAGTCTGAGACATGAAATATCATTAACTCTCTAATATTTAATCAACTCCTGCACTGGAAGATATAACTGGAGGAGAGTTGGGCCTTACAGGAATGAATACATTTTCCATGTTATGGGACTAGATAAACAGAAAGAATAGAAAGAGTAACAGTCGTCTCTGTAGGTAACTATCTTTATTAGTTTTTGCTATAACTATATACTATAGACTAGTTTATAAAGAATATAATTTTGTTTAGTTCACAGTCCTACACTGAAGAAGTCCAATACCAACATCGCAGGATATTTTAAGCTTCTGTTGAGGTCTTCTGCCTTATCTCTCATCTTTTCTTAATTGTACAGAATACTGTACAACAGAGAGAACAACAAACAATGAGACAGGATATCTTGCTGACTTGAATATCTCTTCCCCATGGGACAATGGCTAAACCATTTTATCAGTTACGTAAATCATTAACCACTTCAGGAATTAAGTTTTAACTTGAATCATGATGACTTTGATATACATACTGTTACAAAAATTGAAAATATAACAGACATTCTTTTGCTACAGAAGCCAGTTATATTTGAGAATTCAGGATTTTTGTCTTCATCAAATTTTGTCAACATGCTTACAATATTGCAGTGTTAACCCTTCAAAAACCAATAGTTACGTATAGAGTCCTTGCTGAACCAAGAAATCTAGTATACACTATAATATTAATACTGTTAAATTGCATTTTTCTGTGACATAGAATAAACTTTATAGTCATAAGAAATAGAATTTAATGAAAGTTGTTAAAAGTCTGCCTTTGAAGCATTGTTTCTCTGTTATTTCATCTCTGAATGAAGTTATAAATATAATTTCTCAATAACTTTTTATGTACACTCACAATCAGAAATTTAACCTGAAATCTTTTTATTTTGCAGGTATTATCACAAATGTCACATACAAAGACAACTGGCTTTACCTTGACCCACGACCCGGCTTTCTCTTAGTAATGCTCCACGTTTGATAATGGGTACTAATTTAATGAATTTAAAGTGATCCCTAGAAATAAAATGAAAGCACTAACATAAAATACAGATATTTGAATGAGGTGAAGGTAGTCTATTTTATTCCTTGGTTCAGATCCTTAAGTGATGGGTGACCACTAGTGATACAGCTGCTTATAGCTCTCAGGATAGGACCTAATAACTGTCCCATGACAATAATTTTGAGAATGTAAGTTGGGATTGGTTTTGAGTACAGAAAGATTATTGGAAATGGAACCACTTTTTGCTTTAAGGATGAAGAACAAATAAGGCAGTTCCTCTCACTGAAACAGCAATCAAAGGCAGAAGGGAGGGGCACTTACTTCCTTTTTTCCCTTATGACCTATCTACAGGGCATTCATTTGCATAAAATGTCACAAGTGAGCTGAAGAACTAAAGAAATCCAAAAAAAAAGGCAAAATATAATGTTATGAATTTGGATTCTGAGCTGCAAAACATTACAGGATATCACACTATTGCATTCTAGCTTTCAGTTTGTAGAACATTAAGACTTTCAATCCAAAGGCCTCAGGACATATTACAGAGTGAAAAAATAAATGACTTGGATTATGTGCACACAGACATGGTGGTATCTATAAATATGAAGCATGGTTGATTCTTGCATCAGAATATGATATTAAACACAAAATCAAATGAAAACTAAAAATACAATGGACATTAGTTTTTAAATAAAATAAATGGCTAAGCATAAAGCTAGTTATATTTTAGCTCATAAGTCTCAAAATGGACTGGCGAGGATATCCAGCCAGCCATTTAGATCACTGGCTGCTATTCCTGAGGACTCAGGTTTGAGTCTCTTCACAGCCATATATAATATCAGTTTTAGAAAATCTTGCACACTTTTTTAGCCTCTCTAGACACAAGGCACACAGTGGCATACTGATTTGAATTGAGACAAAACACATATAAAATACAATATAATAAATTAATTTTAAAGTACTAGCTAAATTTATAATTTTTCATTTTAAGAAAATAAATATTAAGACTTTAGCCTCCAAGATGAAATTTCTATTTCTTTGCTTCAAGAAACTTCTGAATATTGATATATTTAGAAAATACTGTTTCATAAAAGGGGATGTGAATTAGTGTTCTTTTAATTCAGATCTTTGCATTCTATTTAAATACAAATAACATATGCATTTATATGCTACAAAATTAACCCATTTAGTCCTTTTATCAATTATTAAGTTAATAAACCAAGTAGTCTATGATATAATCACTGAATGAGACCAAAACTAGTATCATAAGAAAATAAACGTGCATAAAGTGTATAATAAAATTTACTGAAGCATATAATAGTAATTATTATAAGAGTACATGACAAAAAACGTTGCCATGCTCTGGATGTTAAATACAAGGAAAAATCTCTGGGACAATGGCGCACATGTATCTTACTAAAAGTCAAAGAAAGGTTGTAAGAGCCAGAGTGGATGGAGGACAACAGCCAGGAAATGCATAGAGACAATGACAGCATGCACAAGGCCTACATTGGTCTGAGTCAGATGTGGTCCCAGTATTGAGAGGGCAGGTGTACACACACACCCATCCCTTGCCCTTGCCCAGTTATCTCCAATTGATAACTGCTCACATATGAAAGATTAGTTTTATCCAATAAAGTCTTGCTATATATACAAACAACTCTTAAGGCCAGACTCCATGCCCAGCAATGGATGGCCAAAACAAAATGATCTTGGTGACAGTTTTGAACATTTGTTATCTCATAATGCTCTGTCAGAGCTGAATTTATTTATTTATTTATTTATTTATTTATTTATTTATTTATTTATGGTGTTTTTTTCTTAATCTTACCTGTCCTTTGGGTATATAATATGTGTTCCATTTTTGTGTTTTTATGGTACTCTATGTGTTCAAACTATGTGTTTCTTAAGCTTTTTTATTTAATCTTTTTCTTGTGTATTTGTGTATTTGTTCTGTCTTACTATGTTTTGTTTTAGTTTTATCACATTATTATTTTCTATTATTTTCTTAGGTAATTTTCTTTTAATTCTAAGGAGACAGTGTATGGATTTAGGTGTGTGGGAAAGAACTAGGTATCTGGGAGGAGTTAGGTAAAATGAAATAGTCATCAGAATACTCTGTAGGACAATATATTTTCAGCCAGGTGGTAATGATGTACACCTTAATCTCAGCTCTTGGGAGGCAGAGGCAGGCAGATCTCTGAGTTCGATGTCAGTCTGGTCTACAAGGGAGTACTAGGACAGTCATGGCTACACAGAGAAGTCCTGTCTTGAAAAAAAATTTAAGAAATAAGAAAGTTATATTTTCAATAAAAAATATTCTCATCTCCATGTCACATATTCATCAATTGTTAAGTTTATAGAAATGAGTCAGTATAACTGCTGTAACTGAATAAAATCATGGATTTACACTGAATGAGAGAAAGTAAGTCGGCTTTAAACCATCTTTTTAAACAATGACAAAAGACAAGAGTATATGGTTATATATGAGGACAATATACTCCCTGGGTTATTACATATTTTGTTTCACTGATAAGAATTTACTATCTAAACAAATAGTGAAAGTTGTATATACAATGCATTTTTTGACATGAAGAGAAAAAAGTAAAGAGTAATTCCCAGTAAAGAATAATGTTGAAAAGGTGTTTACATAACATTTTTTAAAACATATGCGTGTTTGTTTGTATGGGAATAGGAATGTGAGAGTGTGGGTATATGCAATGGGTAGGAGAGAACATTATCATATTCCTAGAGTTGTAGTAAGGAGGTTTTATGCCTGAATATGTGGATACTGGGAACAGAACTTTGGTACTCTAGAATAACAGTGGTGTCCTTAAATGCTAAACTATCTCACCAGCCAGCCTCCATTTTTTTCTTTTAATTGAAAAAAGATTTTTTTCAAACAATATATTCGGATTATGCTTTTCCCTCCTCTAAATTTTCCCAAATCCTCCCCTTTCCAGCCCCAAACCAAAACAACAACCTTGCTTTCTCTGTTTCATGATAATATAAATAGGCACCTGAAATTGTAATAAAACAAAATGAGATAAAACAAAAACAAACAAATTAGAACAGAACACAACAAACAGAAGAAAAAGATTCAAAGACTAAAGCTCAAAATACATATATAGATTCAGTGGCGTGTATGATAACACACACAGAAATATCATAAAATCAAAAAAAATTGGAAACCATGATATATGCCAAAGACATACTAGGTTATCAAAAAAGAGAAAAAGAAGAAGCCCTGGCAAAGCTTTATGAGACAAGAATTCTTCAAAAATGTTACTGAGTTCATTTTGTGTTGACTGTCTACAGCTGGACATGGGACCTGACCTTTTGAGTGATTTGTATACATACCTAAACTCTGTTGAAGAATACAGATTTTTCTTTTGTGTAATTTTCTTAATTGGTGATCGCTTCTCTAGTAGAGATTGAGGCCTATGTAGACCTTTCCTCTTAGATCTGGGTCCTCCTCATGCTGCTTCAGTCTCTGTGAGTTCACATGACCCCTGAATATATGATAGAATATCACATTGTTGTGTTGAATATCTGTTTAATTAACAAGTGATACATGTAAATACTAAGTCTAGAACATAATTTTTGCAATGTATTTCTGAGGCTACAATATAAAATTTTTAATGGAAGTATTTCTATATGCATTTATTCATGAAAGGTTGGTTTACTGGTTAGTCTATTAATTTACTTCACAAGAAAATTTCAAGTAACACATTGTTGTTCAGATTTTGCTCTACAGTTAGAGACAATTCACAATTTTGTGTGCTTCTTTAGTAGGCTATTTCTGTTCTGTATCACAGTTTCTATCTTGTTTGCAATCACATTAACTGAGGACACCAGAGTGGTTCAGAAAGACTAAAGCATAAATGAATACATAAGAGGTCACTAGATTCACAATGAACATTTTGACTCTTCAATGAGGAACTGCAGTTGACTTAACCTCTAAATATGTCAGCCCATAAAGAAATGAACTCAAGGATAGCAACTTCATTGAGTTTTTGTGAGAATCAAAAATTACAGCAATTGCTAAAGACTTTATTTCAAAACATATGATAATATCATACAGTAAGTTAAATATTGTCACTGATTTATCACATTTCTAAATATTGTCCTTAACGATGTAACTATTGCATTGATTTTTATGATGTTTGGAATACGGCAGATTCTAAGTTCCTTTTTTTTGCAGATATTTTCTGCCACTTTCATCCCTAAATATAGTGTTTGAGTTTCTTCTCCATTCTGTTTCTGAAAGTGTTGCTACCTATTGCTTTAATAATAACACGAAGTTTAAAAATAAAAATGCAGCAATATTAATTTTTTTCTCTGTATTGCTTTCTAAACTTGTCATACTAAACAACCTTCATTTTCATTGGGTTTTCTTATCATAATTATGACTATATTGTGATTTTCAGACTAAGCCCTCGAGCATTGTTTGTTGGAATTCCAATAATTTATAAAGAACAAAATAACATATCATTAACTTCAAGGGAATATCCACAGGAGCAATTCTGAAAGCTATGGTCCCTAGGTTATTCACTGAAATTTCCCAGTCCGATTCATTTTTCACTTTTGTATTTGTTCCCACTTAGAAAATTGGTCCACATAGGATAATAGTGAAACACTTCAAAAATAATAACATTGCAGAGGATTATATACTCCATGAGTCAGGGGACTAGTGGCTGTTTCCACTAATTACCCCTGTGAACAAATGAAAGGGCATTCACGTCTCTTGTCTTTAATAACTCGGCTACTCTGTAAGGAGGACTTGACTAAAGCCAATTCTTTCCATTTTTTTAAGCAACAATAATTAGGATAGTTTCCAGTAATATCTTTGCTTACATAGTATACATTAATTGGGTGTATAGAGAAGCATAAAACAGTTCAATGCTCAATACACTTCTATAATGTGAGTATTAGTTGAGATGTTGTTTATTATGATTACTAGAAAGGATGGATCTATGAGACCTGAGTTGTAAACACTCATTCACTCATTGCTTGTATATATGGATAGGTCTCACTAACACTTGGAGGTGAATGTGAATAAGTAGAGTTGATCACCAAAGAGTGATCTTGCAGAACATGTCTGAGTAAGGTTGGACTACTTCACACAAGAACTGGATGACCCTGAACACTCTCTAGAGAAGCATATCAAGATATGTTATTGTGATGCACTTCCTCATATAAGAGTCCAGTTTGCAGATTTTAAAAGCAGGATCATAGGTATATGCATATTTCTCTGAGGATGGGTATGAAGATAAGTTGTTGATAATTCTTCCAGGACATACAAAATCTAAGATTTATATCCAGTAGCATAAAACATTTCTGTATGTGAAGGTTCATAACTGTAATTGCAGCTTGTAGGAGACTACCCCATTCTACACAGGAAAAAAAACTGCCTCAAAAATATGATAATATCTGATACATAATAAAAATGAATAACTGGGGCTTATTTTGCATCCTAAACTTTGGTTTGAGGCATGTAAATTATTTTTTTAGTTTGCATAGATACCTCCATCACCTTTTCCATTATGTTGCTATCCTTGACAGATTATGAAAATAAAGTTTTAACTACCGATTCTGAATAATCAATTTATACTTTTTAAATTCAGTGATTTAAAGTTATTATTGGCATTAAAATAATTATTGAAATATTTGAAGCAAATTTTCAGTCTTAAAATGCTTTTGTAAAAAGTAGATTGTTTTAAAATTTTAATTCCAGTTATCCAGTTTTAATCCCCCAATATCCAAGGGCAAAACCACATATAACATTTATGCATTGGGTCATTTTTATTGCCCTATTATAGAAATCAAGTACTATATAATTGCTTTCTTTCTTTTTAAAAAACACTGAAAAATCTCCCTTATTTCTTTCATTGTAGCAAGTGGAAATTTACCAAACAACATTAGATAGACGGATCATTTTGCAGCAATGGAATGTCTCTAGGGAACCCCATAAAGTGAGAACAAAGTGCCTCATATTCCCATTTGAAGCTACTTAATAAGACACAAATGCAATAGGCTTCACTGCATTTAACTTCAGACAAAGCACCAACATCTTCAAATATGAACCATGGATTATTTCCTCTGCAATTTGTTTAGGCAGCCCATGCACCACAATTCTGTCTCGGTCTACAAATTGCTTTTGTTAGTCAGAAACAGCATAGAATAAAACCAGATTTCCTGTTGTTTTATTGATTCTGGACTCAGTAGATGTTGAGAATACTTTTGCCTTATTCCAATAACTTTCTAATACGCAAAGTGTTTTGGAAGCATGATTAGTTGCTGTGTGCTTTTGGGAGAATATTGAATTCTTTGAATTTTTTTATTTACTTAGTATAGTTTAGTAAGTTTTGAAATCTTATACATTTGTACAGATTGTTATACTGCCTAATACCAACTATTATTTCTATCAAAGAGAGTGTTTTTGTATAAAAAGGCATTGTTATTTAATTACCTAATTATATCATAATCTAATTGAAGTAATACTAGTGATAATCATTGTGTATTTTGAAATATTTTATACATTTTAAGTCATGAATAGTATCTATGATAGGCAGTATATATCATGGCTCAGTGGCTGATATATTCTATTAGGATTCTTGAATTTTCAAAACATATACTAATTAAATATTCTTTAACAAGCAAAACTGAACATTGTGTTTTAATGTCAGTGCTATTACCAACATTTTGAAAAATATGTATAAAATTTTTATGAAATATAAAATTACAGAAATATTTGACATAACTTGTAATATTGTCAGTTTATTCATGTATCTGAAATTATATAATACTTTTACCTTTACTTATTAATGTCTTTTAAAAATATTAGTATTATTACAGGGATATATTTGATGATTGTGCTTTACAAGGAAATCTTAGATATGAACAATGTTGCAATTGTGGCACTTTTACATTGGAGATAAGATGTAAAGTTTCTGGCTCTATATACGCCAATTATTGACCAAGAATTCAAAATACAGTGACCCATACCTCACACTGGGCATTTTGTTTGAAACCCTAAATTATCTGGTGGAGGCAATGTCCCTCTCTGATAATGTACTTTCATTTAATCGCCTTTTTACCAATTTTTAGGTAGCTTTCATGGTTGTTGTTTTCCACGTATTTTTCAAAGATCTTTAGTGTTAGGTAGCCCTCCCTGTCTTACTTATCCATCCTACAATCCAATCCCCAGTCTATCGTATTCTTCCTGTTTTATTATTATCCCTTCCTTCTTTTAACCATCTACTTTGTATTCTCCTCCCGTGAAATCACCACTAATATCCCTTGCCTTCTCCGAATACTCCAGTTTTGACACATGTATCCAAAGATTGAAAGAATCTACATATGAGAGACAACATATATGTTTGTTCTGGATTTTCCTTACCTCACACAGAATCATTATTTCTAGCTATGCTCATTTAACTAATAAAATCACATTATTTAATTTTCTTTTATAGAAGAATAATAGCCCACGGAGTATGTGTGCCACATTTTAATTTCCCATTCATCAATGGATGAACAATTTCCATTTCCTGGCTATTGTGAATAGAGTGACAATGAGCAGCTGAAGAAGTATCTCTGTAGTAAAGTATAGAATCCTTCAGAGTGGTGCAGCTGCATTATATGGTAGATCAATGTCTATCTTTTTGAGGAACTGCAACACTGTTTTATGTAGTAGCTGCATTGATTTGGACTCCAAGAAACATTGAACATGTGATTCTTTTTTCCCATATCCATGCCATATTTGTTATAATTTTGTTGTTGTATTATTTTAACCATTCTTCCTGGTCTGTTTGTTTTCTTGGTGTTTTTGAGTTGTTGTGTATTCTAGAAACCAGCTCTCTATCAGACAAATAGCTGGTAACAGACTATTTTTCTCCTCTTGTAAGCTTAATCTCCCCTCAAGTGATTATATCATTTGCTGCGCAAACACAATAGCAAAGACTTCCCAGGAAAGATATGGCCACTAGGGCAATATTAGCAAGAATTTTGAGAAGCTAATAAATTTATGAATGTATTTAAAGCAAGTTCTGCAAGATGAGTCTCATGCCTGGTATTTATTTCTAACTGGTTCAAAAAATCCATGGCTTGCTATGTCACAGGTTCTAACTGAGAACACAATTCCATCATTTTTTAAAATAATGAATACTGAAGTAAATTATCCTCTAAAGTCTTATTTTTAAATGCATAAATTAATACAACCATCTCTCAATTCTGTTTGGGTAAAATTTTTATTTTCAGTAGATACACAGTAGCCAGAATTCACATAGAAGGTGTATTGCAGCCTTTTCATCTCTGCTCAGATATAATCTATGCAGAGTATATGGAAAGATTGGACATGAAAAAGATGATGGATTTTTTATTTAGAATTTTTAAGATATGAAAAAAGGCCACTGTCCACATGTACAATGTGGTGGCTGCAACTGTATGTACAAGTCATGCATAATATCAAGCCAGGCATACAGAAGTACAACCTATTGAGTCTTTAGTGTTGCCTGTATGTATATTTGTAAGGACTGATCACGTGGGACTAGATAACATCTCAGGTTTTGATTTCTGGGAAAAATTGATTCTATGTTTCTTAGCAGTCATTAATTGCCTTGTAGTTCTTCATGTAGTTGTAAGATTTTTGTGATTTCCCCTAAACACATTATTTTGTTAGAATATGTTGTCATTACTCAGGTCTTGTGTTAGCCAGCCATGCTGTTCGTATTTCACGTGTCCTTCATTATCCTATCTAGAAGACATTATCTCATATCAGATGTCCTAGTCCTCTGGCTCTTACTATCTTTCTGTTCCCTATCCCGAGATGGTCCCTGAGCTTTACGTGTAGCAGTTGTATTTAAATATGTATCAACTGTGTCTGGGCATCCTGTCGTCAAATGTTCTCTGAAGTTTGACCAATTGTGGATACCTGTAATTGTCTCCATTTGCTTCACAAAGAACCTTCTCCACTGGGAGATGAAAGCTATTCGCATCTCTGGATATAAGGATAAGTATTTAGGATGAAGCAAAATTGCACTTAATAATGCTTTGAAGGCAATGATCTATATTGTCTAGCTAATACAATACATTGTCATAAATGTATTATTAAAATGACAATGATATATTTTTTAAATTTATAATGGGAAAGTAAATTTCAGGACTAAACAGAAGAAACAGAAAAGTGCAATGAGCATAAATAAATCCTTTTGCAAAGGTATAGGTATTGCAATGTGTCAGGTCTGAATTAACAATAAAGTCTAAACTCATTTTTATTGGTATCTGAAAATCTACAAAGCCCTTCATGTCCCACTTTAATAGAAATCAGATATAAAAAGTGTTAGACTATAAACTGAAAATCTAGAAAATTAAGGCAGACTTATAAATTTGTCTTTAACATATACTACCACTGCAGTAGTCAATAATAATTGTTTGTAGAAAATTGCCTAGCTTTTCCTTGACTATAACCTTAAAAAAGTAATTTCATCAGAAACGATTGTATTTCAGCAGACGCTAAGCACATGTCTTTGTAATTCATAATAAATTCTAATGTATTTTCCAATTTCATATGGTTGTGATTTACAAACTGAGGTGTGACTGCTGATTAAAATATCTCCAAACATGGAGTTCTATATTGATAACAATTTTCTATTTAAAGAGGAAACTCTCTGCATTATTTTTCCCAGAAAACAGTCAATATACTTTTTAAAAAAAAGATAACCATAGCTAATTCAATTAATACATACAAAGAATTTGGTTTAAAGAACTATAATCATTATAATGGGTATTATCATCATTGCATTATTTTGTCTCAATATTAAGTGTGCTTCTCTTTGTCTTATTGCTTCACAATTATTAAATCTATTTGACAATTTCCCACATATAAGTAATATATACTGGATCTCTCACCATACATCCTGTTCTTTATTTCTACTACCCAATCTACCTAGCCTCTACTTCCTTAAAAATATTTCTTGCATTTGATCTATTTTTGGTTTGTAACCCAGTGAGTTTAACCAGACATATCTGATTGACCATGGATTTGGAGACTTCTATTGGAGTGTGGTAGTCTCAGTTGTTGGTTTGTAAATGTTGAGAATGATTCTCATATTTTCAGAAACTATCAGTAGCCTATAGTTCAACAGTATAACCACTTTGTCCTTGCATGAATAGTTGTTAATGGGGTTTGCCTTGCGTCTGTAGATGGAAACATGAAAGTAACTTCATTATTTCAGTGATTGTACTGTGTGTAGAGGATGGCATTGCACGTCTTCAATATATCTTCCTGCTTTTATATTCTTCCTTATATTTTTACATTCTTCCACAATGTCCCCTGCACGTTAGACAGTGTGGTGCGATGCCTAAGAAAACTATCATTTATTCCTAGCATGTTGACCATCCACACGTGTCTACATTGATTGTTGTTCACTGTAAAGATAGGTTTCTCTGATTAAGGCTGAGAGTATATTTTATCTATGGGCACAAAAAATATATAAAGTGCAGTTTATGCTATGCAAATTCAGTTAACCCAATTGGGCCTATGATCTCTTGGGCATAAATTGTTAACTTGGAATTTCATTAGTAAAATTTTATTATCACGTCATTTGCTGGATAAAACCTTTTTATTGTTTGTTTATTTGTTTGTTTGTTTTTCTTACCTGACAGCGTGAAGAGCATATTCCAAGTCTTAAATAGCTAGCTACCCAGATAGAAGTTTCCATTTGGCTTTTCTGTATGTTGTAACTAAAATAATGGTGCTTTCAGCAATGTAGTCTTATATTAAAATTCCATTAAAGAACTACAGAATAATAAGAGACCATATAGTTCTTGGGGTATGTAGGACCTCCTTGACCAACATTTGTGGAGATATTCCACATCTGGGAATAAGAATTTTGTTTAGTAACTTGTTTAGTTTCTAATTTAGTAATTTTGTTTAGTTGTAGTATCAATATTATATAGCTGAGCCAGAGAGGGCATCATATTTCTTGGTGTTGTAGTTACTGGCACAGTTAGATAATGCTGACCCTAGAACTAAAAAAAAATTCATATATATATATATATGCAAAAAATATATATATAATACATATATAATACACGTGCATATATAAAACATACGTAATACATTATATATATATATGTATATGTATATTCCATCCAAAAACTCACTTTTTCTGGAAGACTAGTATGTGTTTTTAATGTCTGAGCCATCTCTTTTTCTACCATTACATTTTTTAGATTTATTTATTTTTATTTCATGTATATATGTGAGTGCTTTCATGTATGTATATGCAACAAAGGTGTGCCTGGTGTCTGTGGAATTCCAACAAAAGCATTGGATCACATAGAATTGACATTGCAGGCATTTGTAATACACCATGTAGGTGCTGGGCACTGAACACAGGTCCTCTGTAAGTACTACTGAGCCATCTATGTAGCCACAGCCCTCTAGCATTTTTTGAATGAAGCCAAACTATTCATGATGATTGGTCATACTGTTATGAACTTGTATTTGGTTTACTAGTATGCTATGGAAAATTTTGCATATATGTTCATTATGTAATGTTGTATACAATAAACTTATAATTTTTCTTATTTCTGTTTTAGTGTGATTCTGGCTTTATAGCATAAAATATAACTGTGTAATTTTACACGTTATATATTATTTTATGTGTTTTGGCATAGATCCTAACAAGTACAGGATGATAAACATGTCTCTGGTTCCCTCTACCATTCTGACTTTCACATTCTCTGGGTATATAAATTTATGTATATATAAGCCATTTTGTATAAGATGATTATGTGTATATGAATATGTTATATATATTCATATTTAGTAGTGTGTAGACAAAGTACATAGACAAATTAACTATATATGGTTACCGAGACCAAGTGTATTTACAATATATATATATATATATATATATATATATATATATATATATATGTATAATATTATATTATAAGTTGTCTTAGGACTCCTGTTGTTGTGAAGAGACACCATGACCACAGCAACTATTGTAAAGTGAAAATATTTCATTGGGAATTGGTTACATTTCAGAGGTTTAGTCCATTTATAGTCATGGTTGGAAGCATAGTGGTACACAGGCAGAGGTAGAAGCAAAGGCTGAATAGATAATGGCGATTTCTTCATCTGGATTTTCAGGTAGGAGGAAGAGTGAGTGAGCCACTGAGTCTGGCTTGAGCTTCTGAAATCTCAAAGAACAACCACAGCAACACACTTTCTCCAACAAGAACACACCTTCTCCAACAAGATCACACCTCCCAATAATGCAACTCTTATGGGACAATGTGGGCCATTTTCATTCAAACCACCACTATGGCTGAATGAATACTCTATTTCCATTTCTTAGTATATTTTAAGTAAAGAGATATCATTTTTTGTTGACAGATTTTGCAGTCATTTGTATCTGTATAATAAAGAGTTAGTTGTTAAAATTAATATATTAACATTGAATGAAACAAAACAGGTAAAATAAGACATGAATAACTGTTGCCACTCATGAACCTAAAACCAGCTGATGTCTTAGAATTGTATAAAACAAAGTGGTTTTCAAAGGGAAGGAAGAAGAAGAAAATTTGAGAAAAGGTAGGTGAACAAGTACAAAGTATATTAGGTATGATAAATTCTACTACTCTATACAACATGAAATGCCTACCACTATTCTAAATGTATCTTATATTTTGAAAAGTTTAAAATAGAAAATGATGAATATGCTCACTAAAAATATGATTATTATAAATATTATAATACATTCATGATTTTGTACAATTTTGTGTCATCAAACTACAAGTAAAATGTAAAAACAATAATAGTATTAAAATGAGGATCATTTAAATGAAACACATTCAATGATGCAAAACCTATTATAGTTCTTTACTTCCATGAGATGCTTAAGAGAAGTCCTCCAATTCAACAGCAAGAGGTACTGGTTGTGCAATGTCTGAAGGGAAAAACAAAAACAAAAACAAGCAAATGAGCGCTTTATATAGATTAAGAGATTCTTAATAAAGTTAAGCATTCTGAATATTAAAATATTGAGATATTGCTGATATTTCCCTACTTTAAATCTTGAATGATAATGAGATTTCAGTCAGATGTTAAAGACCACATATTTCATTCAGTAGTGAAGTCTGTAACAGGGTAGGTGTGTATTATTCTTTCACATAATTTGTCAGAAGAAAATATTCATTATCAAAAATAACATTTGAAAGTTGATAGAAATATCTGTTAATATAAGTAAATGATTTTCTGACAAGGTATAACTAAGTCTTATTTTTTTTTCCACTTATGGTGCATCTCTTTTTTCTTCATAAACTGAAATATTAAACAATATTGCATGAATAGAGGGAAAGTGTTTATGACCTCCAAGTCCAATTGCAGTTTGAGATACGTAATTTATTTGTAACAGTTCATACATATCTGTATGTTCAACACTATTAAATTAAGAATATAAAATAATTCATCAACATAGTTATTATAAATTCAAAACATAAAAACTGAAATATTCATCAAGAAAACCAATTATTGCCTATATAAATCAAAGTACAAGTGTAAATACCTTAACTCTATCAGTCATTGTAACAGAATGTCTATTTATACACCTCATCAATCTGAAAACACATAATTCAATGTAAAATATAGAAGATCAACAGCACAAATCATCAATTTATATACATAATTTGAAAAATTTTGTCATTTATAAATGATAAAATGTTTTATTGAATATAAATATCTGAAGCAATTACTCAATAAACTAAAGCATTTATCCAGTATAATTTTTCTCTGTGATAGTTCTTAGGCTTTACATATTTTAAACTTTTACTATATATTAGCATGAGTATTACCTTTTGGAGAGAAAAATATCACAGGTAAAGTTTTTTTAATAGTACTTTAATGTTTCTATCCCTATGATAAAAACTACAACTAAAAGCAACTTGTGGATAAAAGGATTTATGACAATGAACAGCTTATAGTACACCATCCAAAAGAGTCAGATCAGGAAATAAAGACAGGAACTGATAATCAATCTATGATGGAGTACGATGGGACCTCCTAGGGTGTGTGGAGCCCTTCATATTTATCCTTTATAAATAAATGCCCTACAGATGTGCTTAACAGCCAAAAAATATGGAGATATATTCTTAGATAAGTTTATCATTTCCAACAACACTCTCCCTTGAGTCACATTGGTATATAGCTAGTATAAAGAGAAAAATATGCAAATATTTGTAGCACATATCCCAAAATGAAGATACCTTTGTACCCTAGATTGTCATGTCCAACATGACAATCGTGTTCTAAAGTCAAACATGTCTTAAAGGAATGTGATTTTTCCATATGTGAAAGATAGACAAGAAGTTAGATAAAATATATTTAAAGAATATTAAAAAATCAGAAAGATTTTAGGTTATGATGTATATATGTACATGTATATGTATATAAGTATACATAGTATATATGTATATATTCATAAAAAAGAAAATCATCACTAGAGCAGTAAATAATTAAAGGTCATACATTAGTGAGAGACCAAGGAAAGAGTGGAGTTCATTGGAAGTGTTGGAGGGAATAAATGGAAATGTAGAAATTAATTAATTATATTTTAGTATTGTTTATTTACTTTTATTTTTTTCTTTTATTAAGAGGAAATTCTTTTTTCATACGATATATTCTTATTATAACTCCCCCTCTCTCAACCCCTCCCAGTTCCTCCCCTCATTCCCTCCATCTCAGATCCACTCACTTTTGTTTCTCCTTAGAAAAGAACAGGCTTCTAAGAGATAAAAAAATAAACTATAATAAGATAAAACAAAAACCATCACATCAAAGTTAGACAAGGCAAACAAACAGAAGCAAAAGAGCCCCGCAAAAGTGCAGAAGAATCAGAGACACACTCATCCACAACTTAGGGTATATATATATATATACAGATATATGCAAAGGACCTGTTAGAGACTGGTGTACGACCTGTGCTTGCTGCTTCAATATCTTTGAGTTCATATGAGCTTTGTTTAGTTGATTTAGAGGACTTTGTTTACCTGGTGTCCTCTATCTTCTCTGGCTCTTATACACCTTCATTCTCCTCTTCCATGGTGCTTGCTGAGTTCTCAGAGGGGGGATTTCATTGCAACATCCTATTTGAACTGTGTGCTCCAAGATTTCTCTCTTCCTGTAGTATCTTGCCATAAGTCTCTGCATTTTTTCCCATCTGCTTCAGAAACAACCTTCTCTTCTGATAGTCAAACAAGGCAATGATCTATGCTTTATTCTATGATCTATGCCTAGCAGTTTATCATTAGGGATCTTTTTATCACTAGAGTTTTAGGCCAGTAGTATTTGGATTTACCCTATATATTTGGATTATTTAGTTTCCAGTTGTTTGTTATGCAAACAGTGATGGTTATGGGTACCATCTCATGGAGAAGTCCGTAAGTCATATCATACACTGGCTGGTTACTACCACAAGTTTGTGGGACAATTACTTTTGCATTTTACCCATTACCTTTTTATTCTTCCTTGCCTTTTGCCAATCATTTACTTTGGACCACTGATATTTTGATATTGATAATTTTTTTTATTTATTTTCATGGGTTCACAGAAAAAAATCTCTACTCCTAAAGGGTTTCAGCCTACATGCAATCTAATCTGTAAACCTAAACATAGAAATGTTCAGCCCCTGAGACGTGCTACTGACTTAATTCCCTCTGACTAGCTGTCTTCTGAACTATCTCTTTTCAGTCTTATCTGTATTGTGAACTCTGAACTATAAATCATAAAATATCTGCTTCTGAGTCTCTGCTTTCTTTCTACTTATTCTGGACTAGATCTGCTCTTCTTGGCTTCTCCTTCTGAACTGATCTCTCTGTGAGCTTACTGCAGTCAAACTGCCTGACTGAACTTTCTCTCCAATTCTCTGTGACCTGAGAGACTCCTTTTATATCCTGAGAGTGGAGCATGTCCTCATTCTGACTCAATCTCAGTCTTTATTCTGATTCAGTCTCAGAATTTAGGATTAAAAGCATAAGTACCATTGCTTTCAGAGCATTTCATCTGGATCACACAGGCCTTTTTTGAATGTGATCCCTTTATCTAAGCCTTAGGATATGATCCCTTCCTATCTATCACACAGACATTTCAATGTGATCCTTTGCTAGTTCAGCCGTGCTGCTGGATTAAAAGATTAAATGTTCCTCTACATAGCATATTTTGCAGGAAGGACATATTTTAGATCACAGGAATTGTGATTGTGTTGTCACATATACTTCTCTTTTGGTAGCCTGAAGAGTACAATCCTGTAACAAAGACCCTCTCTTATAGGGGTGAATATTCTTTGTAAGCATCAGCTTGCCCTCTCAATGTTCAACAAGTTGTGTGGGTGCTATGTTTAATACAGGAACTTTACTGTTATTTTGTAGAGAGCAAACAACTGAATTGTATGTAAACCAATCCTGGTATAGTTGTTTCATTGAAAATTAAAAGAAAAAATTAGAATGGTAAGAAATATTAAAAATAATAGAATGACAGAAATTATTATTTGACTTTAAATGGAAGTTCTGATTATAAATTGCTTCAAAGATACAAACAAAATTCACTGAATAGAGGACTGTAATTTACTAAACATCCATCCATCTGTGTCCTACAAGTAACACACTTCACTGGTAAAAACAAAATAAAACACTATTTTAACATGAGAGTATGGATACAAGCTTTCTGTTTAAATGGAATAGATTTAAAGTGCAATGAAGTATAGGTATACTGACATATGACAAACTCAGAAGAAATAAAGAAAGTTATTTCATGATGGTTAAAGGAACAATCCTTCAAAAATACTATATAAAGTAGAAGTCAGGATATATATTCAGTCTCTGATATCAAATTAAAAACACACACACAATAACAAATACACACATGTATGGATGAATGGAAAGTACACATTATATTTCTAAGTATCATGTCCCTAAATTTAACGTACTCATTTCAGTAAAACAAATGTGATATATGTAAAGATAAGGACTGACCACATCTACTGACCACAATAAAATGATAGTACAGTACACAAATCACCCAGTTGCACAAATTGATAGCACATACAATCAAAGAAATTCAGTGAAGAAACAATATATAGACACATATACAGTACACAGAAAACAATAGAAAAAATTAATAAAGCAAACATAAAAAACTAAATAAAAAAATCAGGCATATGTGTTAATAGACTTCCTACATGCATATTTTGTGTTTTCTTATATTTTTAATGTTCTTTTTAAAAATACAAAGTTCCATTTGGAATCATTTTCCATTCATTTGACAAATATTCCTATAGCATTTCCTATATTTTAATATTTCAATTTTCAATCATTTAAAATGAAGAAAAAATGCGTATTTTGCTTTTCTTATGATATAAATTCTTTTTCTGAAAAGACCTAACTTGTGTTGATGGTTTTTCCTGTGTGTTGTCTATTTTTTCAAAGTTTTGTAGAAACAGAATGTAATGTCCATGTGCGTGTGTAAACTCTGGGTGACTGCAGGAAGACTAGGTGCCTTTTGGATATCTAGGTGCCTGTATGATGACTAGGTGCCTGCAGGATGTCTGGATACCTGTGGGACTCCATGGTTCCTCCATGATGTCTGGGTGCTGGCAGGAATCCAAAATGCCTGTAGAATGACAGGCTGCCTATATGATCTCCTGATGCCTCAATAATGTCTGGATGCCTGTGTAATATTCAGGTGCCTTCAGATGACTGGGTCCCTGCTGGGTGCCTGTGGAATGTTTTGGTACCTACAGCATGTCACAATACCTACATGATGTCCAGATGCTTCTGGGTTGGCTGAGTACCTGTGGGAGGTCCAAGATGCCTATGGGATGCCATGGTGCCTGCAGGATGTCTAGGTGCCCTGGGGATCCATGGTTTCTGTGGTTTGGCTGGGTGCCTGCTGAATGCCCAGGTGTCCGCAGGATGCCTTGATGCTTCCATGATGCCCTGGTCCTTGTGTGTTTAAGCGAAGAAGCCCAATTTCAGGTTGAATATTGTCATGCATAATCTCAGGATAATATAGGACAGCAGGTTGTGCATGATCTGAGCTGCATACTACCACCAAAAAACAGGGTAATGCCCTTGATTCTCGCTTCTACCACACAGACTCGACTTAATTGTTTGTCTTTATTTTCTTTCTTTCTTTCTTTCTTTTTTTTTTTTTTTTTTTTTTTTTTTAGGATTCAGGGATTGGAGGTTGCACCTTGGAGACAGTGTGAAAGAGATATTTTGTATGAAACTCAAGTAATTAATAAAAACATTATGTTGGAAAAATTTAAAAATAAAATAGAAAAATACATATTTTGCTTGCATTTTGATTTTTTTTTCTGCCAAACCCAACTTGTGCTGAGGGTATTGTCTCTATGTGTGTGTTCTTTATTTCTTTCAAAAGTTTAAGAAATAATGCTTACTCATAGTTCATATTTCAGAATTTTCAGAATCTTCAGAATAAGAATTGGTGTTACTTGCCTGCTATTTGTTCACGTTTCATTTTTTTTTTTCATTTCATTTCATTTTAATGTTGTTCTTGGCTATGTGATAATAAACTTCTTTTTATTTTAATCAAAATTCCTGTAAAAGAAGAGTACTCAATCCCTAGGAATATGTAGAGAAGAGCAGTAACAGTACAAGGGAAAAATAAGAAAGGAAATAGTATAGTCAGAATTTTCCATAGGAGCTCCATCTACTCTAGGGACAGTTTGGATGCCAGATAGAGGATCCACTGACAATGTTAAGGGATCTCAAAAGGATAAAAATTCTTAACAGGCTCATTCCCCCATGTGGACTTTCATTTTCTGTCTCCTTTGGAGTCTAAAAAGGAAACTATGCTACTTTCCTGATGGTGTAGACTGCTGAATCCCTTCTCATACTTCTACCAAATGGTAAGAAGTGAATCTGTCACTTTATCTTTAATTGTAGGAGTGTATGTATATTCATATGTCTATTGAAAATGAAATACTTTACTGGTGCCAAGTTCTTTCTGAAAGTGCCATTCAGACATATGGTACCATATGTTTATACCTATTTCAGACCATCTGTTGTCTAGGCTCAATTGCACATTTATTTTACTTTTAATTCACAAAGAAAATGGAAAATAGAACTGGCCCAAGTACCACAATTTGGCTGTGCTTTAAGCAGGTGAAAATTCAATAGAAAAACATATTTGATACTATAAAAACGTCACATACTCTGTTCCCATGTGGATGTATATTCGTTCCAATGAAATCACCTGTCTTGTTCTTTAAAAGATTTGCTGCACTATATATGAGGTCAAGTGGGATGGAACCGATATACAAAACGATGACGTATTCACTATTGCACAAAAAAAAACTGTAGAGATATGTAGATTTATAGTTGTAATTTTGCTAGTGAATTACAAGTTTCATGTTTTCTAGAAAAGACAAATAATAAAGGCATAAGTATGAAATGTTTTTAATATTAATGTTTTATATCTCAAATATAGAATGAAAATAGGATGTAAAGTTTCCATTGCTGTATTTATTTTTCTTTATTAATTCTCTGATAATTTCAATCAATGTATTTTGATAATATTCAGACTCCTGCCCTTTCTTTACTAACACAAAATGTGGTCTCTTTTTTGTTGTTGAAATTTGAGACAGAGTTTCTCTCTTGTAACTCTGGCTGTCCTGGAACTTACTCTGTAGACCATGCTGGCCTCAGACTCACAGAGATCCACCTGCATCTGCCTGCTGAGGTGCTGGGATTAAAGGCATGCACCACCATGACCTGGTAAATTGTGTTTTCTTAAAAATAAAATTAATGCAATAATAATAATAATGAACATGGAGTCCAGTTTGTGTTGTCTGCCTACTTGCATGTGGAGACATTCCCTAGAGACAAGTCTACCTATTAACAGCCACATCCTTAAGGAAAATTTACCTTCCCTCTCCCAGTAGTTAACAATTGCCTATAGCTCCTTAGAGAGGACTTCATAATCACCTCCCCTATCCATGGTGGGGTTTTGTATGTCTTGAGCTTGTATAGATCTTGTTTATGCTGTTACAACCACTGTGAGTCCATATGTTCAACTGCCTTGCCATGGCTTGAAAACACTGTTTACTTGTAATCACCCACTGCTTGTGGCTCTTAAATTCTTTCCAGGCTAGACAGTATTTTACCACTTTGGATTAAGATATGGATAAGACTGTTGATTTCTCTTCTTCTCTGATAGCATGCTTAGAACCTCCTAGAACTATGAATGCTACCAGTAAAAATCCTAAGAGTTTGGTCTCTCCTTCTTGCTCTGGTGCCAACAAGACCACAGAAACATTAATAGCTAATAAAGTTCCCTAGAAGCAGACATGCTTTGGAGCACATAACCACTGACAAATTCCTGCTTCACTAATGTTGCAAGGACTGGTTGCTGCTTATCTGACCACCATAGCTGGAGGGCCCCTGGGATGGACTTCATCTCTCACTATATGACATTGTAAGATCTCTTCCCCTTGTAGCTGTAAAACCTCTGCTTATGCAATTTGAGCTTTCTTAATATTCTCACACCAGCCAATGACATACGACCACCAAGGTCTGGTTGTGAGCCCTGCATGCAAATGAAGCTTTCTTAATACACTTGCCCTGGACAATAGCACACCACCACAAAGGTCATTCTCCCCTTTGTTCCTATGACATATATATCACCACCGCTGCTTCATTAAAATGAGATGCTCTCTGGTCTCCAAAGAACTTATTTTCATTGTACTCACTCCACTCAGGATCGTCCTCAGGCCCTGGCAGCATCTGGCCATGCATTCTAACCCTACCCACTAAATCATGCCAGGATGGAGTTGTGTTCAGCCAGGCAACATAATTTTGTGAAAAGTTACACCAAAACAGGGATAAGACATTACCCTATATGATAATTCTCTACTATGATCCGGGGCTATATAATATACAAATCTCACACACAAAACACAGACAACACACACACACATACACACACACACACACACACACACACATTACTCTGAAAGGTATTACTTGAAGCTCAAAAATTGAAAAAAGTAAACTCATAAAGAAACTTAAGTATGGCCTTGAGATTGTACATATTTATATATAGATAAAAATCACTATAAAGTTACATACAATGATCCATTTAGTGTGAGTTATACATACATATGTCTATACTTGTTTATAAAATTGTGAAAATATGTATGTATACAAACATATACATTTTCAAAACCTTCTAATATATGGCAGAATTTTGTCCAGAGTAATATTTAGCTGGCTATTTGTGTCTTAATGAATACCAAATCTTCTATTTTGCAATAATAAATATGAAATATAAGCATTAAAAGTTGAAATGAAAAGTTATGCAAATAAACAATAACAAAAGTACTCTATTTTTTTAAGTAGAAAATTTTTTATTCTCCCTTTAGCTTCCACAGATAGGAAAAGATACATGAATGCACATGCATGCATATGTATTAATTGTTATTAATTTCGGAGACCTGGACAATGCATTTGGTTATCATGTGTGCGTTACTTATTTTCCTCTTTCCTGTTATTTTAAAGTATTTCTTCTTTTCTAGGGTGTTATATTGCTTATTTCACCCCATGTAATTCCCTTTTTCCTATTATTCTTCCAGGACAATAACTCATTGAATAACATTGATCACTAGCTTTCAAATTGTCTCTTTGTAAAATTAGTATTTCTTCAGATTTAAAAACCGGCTTTATTTTGGGTTAAATTTTCCTGATTCTTACTTAATTTTAACAAAATTTCTCCATAGTTCTATTTTAGGAGAATTCTTCATGTCTCCCATATTCAGTTTGTGTAACTTGCATTTTTGTCATTTTATAATAGCATGAGCAAACCAGCAATTCTTAGATTTTAGGGTTATTATTTGGATTAAACATGTGGTGATTTGTTAAGTGTACTTTTCTTTCTTCTTCAGATTTATTTACCATTTAAATAAAATATCTTCATGCTGGGTATTATTAAAATTATTAAGAAACACATTAATCTAAATTCACTTTCATTTTCTAAGTCACAAAAGAGGAACTGAAACATAAATCACGGGTGAAAATATAAACTATAAAATCCTAGAGTACAAGATTTTTGTAAACATATTTGCACCATATGAACATTCTACCTATATGGTGCATAAACACAATGTCTTCATCCTTTATACAAATGACAAAAATGGGTTTCCAATGGTTATATAAGTTTAATGAAGTCAAATAACTAACAATAGACTGAAGATGCCGTTCAATTCAGGACTATGTGTCTCTCAATTTCACACTCTATCTGTACACTGTGTTTTGCTATTTCCTACCACTTCCTTCACTTTTATATGTGAACACCCAGTTATTGCAATTGCTATAATAGGTATAGTTTAGATAGTAGCTTTTCTGGAGCTATTTTGGGGACTTGATAAAACATATATTTTACACAGTATGTTAAAACACACCTTAAATTACATATTAAAATATAATAAAATGTTTTATATTAAATATTATATATAAGGAATTATTTGTCATTTTGTAAACACAGGTATATATTTATACACTTCTTATACTATTTGAGTAACTGCAGAACCAAGGAAAAAGTTGCTAATGATTTATTGAAAAGGACTTTTAGTTTTTTACATCATGAAATAAATACAGTGCATGCTTCTTATCATTGACTGCTTACAAGGATCATAAAACAATAGGTCAATAATTAACACAAGGTCTTATATGTGATACATGACCAGTATTCATGAAATAAACCAATTAATAAAGTTTAAATTTTTTCTTTTTCTTTATTTTTCCTTTTTCCTTTTCTTTCTTTTCCTTTCTTTTTTTGTTTTTTTTAGTTGTTGTTTGTTTTGTTTTGTTTGTTTTGAGACAGGGTATCTCTGTTATAACTATGGCTGTCCTGGAACTCACTCTGTAAATCAGTCTGGCCTTGAACTCACAGAGATCTGCCTGCCTTTGCCTTCCAAGTGCTTGAATTAAAGGCATGCAGCAACAGTGTCTAACAAATAACTTTTAATCAAGGTTATTCAACCTAACTCTTCCATTTGAAATTAAAGATGTTATATCAAGTGCCTTTAGTCAGAAACTACCAGGTTCATAAAAGAACTGATCCAACTGCAAAATTTATACCAATCAACAAATAAAGAACAATATACACTTTATAAACATCTCGGGGAGACACTTTGTACCTGTGCTGGTCTGTGAAGTTTGTGATGTATTCTAAAGTAAGACTTTTCAAATTCTGTCTTGCTTATTTTTTTTAAAGAAGAAACCAGTGTTTGTTAAAGAAGTTATATGTTAGTAAGTACTACCCTCACTCACTCAAACTCCATTTAAATCAGACCTGTTTTCAGAATATGATGTTCTTATATGAAAACCTTAGGTATCAATACCTGAAGTAACTGAAAACATTGGGTTTTGTATTACAATATAGTAAGAAAGAATGTTAGACACACACACACAATCTTGCCACTAAGTGATTTGAAAGATGCCACAGTAGTTAAGAGAACTCTGGTTCAATAAGAGGAATCAGGCTCAATACACAGAACTCACACGGTGGTTGACAGTTATTGGTAACTCCAGTTTTGGAACATCTGAAAACACCTTATGACTTCCACTGGCACCAGACATATATGTGATGTGTATGAATATGTGGAGGAAAAACAATAACATATAAAATAAGGCAAATCCAATAAAAATAAATTTTAAAACTAAAAATTACTAATCTTACAACAAATCAGAGGGTTAAAACAAAGTATAATCCATTAAAATCAAATGTGCTGGCCTCTGCTGTGCATAGTATTGAAAAGCTGAGAAAAAAATGGGTCCTCACTTTGTAGAGTCTAGGAGAGCAAAAAAGCAAAAAATAGAATATAAAAAGAGCTACAAATTTACCTTCTTTAATATTAAGAATTCAACCGGTAACTGTCTAAATTAAGGGTTTTGCATTTAGGAAAAGTTTGAGCCAAAAATAAATGAGCAATAATACCAGCTTTCAAAACTTACAAAGAGAGGCTCTCACTTGGTCTCAAATATAAGGACATATATCATTGGAGGAATTAATGAATTAGCTGTTGAACAGTGTCAAAAATCACGATATCCTGGTTATCCTGAAGCAACAATATAAAATGATATTAGGGGTGACATATTAATTTCTGATGCTCAGAATTAAGAAAATATTCAATTTACTGTTTTTACTTTTTTGTTTTTATTTTACAGGAGCCCATAGTTGAGAGATTTTGCATATTTGAGAAGGATTTTGAGCTTTGAAAGAAACATTAGATGTTTGAAGATTCTGAACTTCTAAAGTTCATTATTTTTAAAAGTTGGAGTATTTTATATTGTGATATTAACATTAGATCTTAGAGATAAGCCAGAAGAAAATTTATGGTTTGATAGTGATAGGTCTGTGTTTAAAGTTGGCAAATGATAATTTTGTTGGACAGTTTATATCAACTTGACACATGTTACAGTCATTTGGAAAAACAGTCTTTTCTATTTTTATTGAAAATAAACTCTTCTCTCATATAATTGATCTGGACCACAGTTTCCCTCCTTCCATTCCTCCTTGCTCACCCCCCACCTGCCCTCTTCCCTGGATCAACTCCCTCTCTCTCTCTCATCAAAAAATAACAGGCTTTCAAGAGACAATCAAACAGGACAAACCAAGAAGCAATACAAGGCAAATGCCCTCATATCAAGGCTGGACAAGCTAACCAATCAGGACACAAAGAGTACCAAGAGCAGGGAAAATAGTCAAAGATAAACCCACTCCCTCTGTTGGGAATCCTGTAAGACCACCAAGCTGACTGCTGTAACACATACGCAGAAAATCTAGAGCAAAGCCACGCAGTATTTTTGATTGCTAATTCTGACTCTGTGAGCCCATATGAGCCAGGCTTACTTGATTGAGTGGGCTGTGTTCTCCTGATGTCCTCCATCTCTTCTGATTCCTACAATCATTCCTCCTCATCTTCCACTGGGTTTCCTGTACTCAGAGGAGAGGAACCCGATGGAGACCTCCAATTTAGACTCTTTCTCTGTTCTCATCTGTTTTTTGGAGAAAGCCTCTCTGATAATATGGGCAAAGCAGTTATCTATGAGAACAGCAGAATATTATTAGGATATCATTTCTCTGATTTTTTTTTGATCAGTCATGTTCAGTTCTCCCCTAGGTCTCTGGGCTATCCACTCTTTGGTTCCTTGCCATCCAAGCAGTACTGGGAATTGGTTTCCTCTCATGTAGCAGGCCTGAATTTAAACCAGACTCGGTTTGGACACTCCTACAAGTCCTGTGCCACCGTTGTTCTAGCACATTTTCCAGGCAGGACAGATTGTAAGTCAAAGGTTGTGTGGCTTGTTTGGTGTTCAGGTTTTCATGATGATAGCCTGCAGAGTATCTTCCTGCACCAAATAAATTAGAATGGAGGGGAAAGTCTCCATGAGATCACCAGTTCAACCGCTCTACGTTCAAGAAGTTGTGTGGACGTTGTCCTCAGAAATGAAGCCCCATTCTCAGTATCAGGAGCACAAACCCCTGTCCTAGCATCAGCCTGGGTTGTTTGGGGATCTCCACAGGATCTCCTTGGCCAACAACTCAACCAAATGCAACCCAGTACAACCAATACAAAAGATTAGAATCCTCACTATGGTCACCCTAATAGGAAGTTTGCACTGCATTGGATTTCACACTGCCCCATGATTGCTCTCAATTCCAAACATCTAACCCCACACTCTCTCCCTCTATCTTGTCCTGGACTTGATGCCTCCTGTTTTTGTCTACACCTGCCCGTATCTACTAGAAAAATCTATTTCCCCTTCCCAGGGAGATCTGATTGCCTCCCCATCAAAATGGACTCTGAACTGAGAACATGTCTAAAGAATATTGGCCTGTAGGTAAGTGTCTCAGGAATTTTCTTGATTAGTGATTGGGGATCAGCTGACTTTTGGTATTGCAGTGTTGAACAGGTGGTCCTGAGTTATAGAAGAAAGCAAACTGAGAAATTCATGAGGAAAATAAAATAAAATAGAACAAATAGTTAGCTGTGTTTCTATATGTTCTCTGATTTCAGTCCATATTTCAAGGTTCCTGTTGTGAATGCTCTCAGTGATGTAGTATGAGCTGAGAGTTGAAAGATGAAATAATCCTTTTAGTTTCCAAGTTGATTTTGTTCATTTTTTTCAATCATAGCAATAGAAAATTAACTGAGATAATCCAGAAGCACAATATTAATATAAATAACAAAGAAAATTACTTATCATATTTTCTGTTTATAAATGAAGTGATCGGATATGTTACAGAATTAATATTTATCATTCCAATCTTAAAAAAGACTAACCTTCAAATTAAATGTAAAGCTGATTTTTGTGTGGCTAACATATCATTAAGAAATATTACCAGCAATGAAGAAATTCTAAAACTGAGAAAAATATCTTACTTAGGAAACCTTGCATGGGAAGATTTAGAAGAAAGAAATAGAAAGGGGAAAATAATATAATCCTATAATATATATCCCATATGAAATTCTATGACTTTTCTTCACTTGGTTAAAGTATACAAAAAAATAACCTTAAGCTTTTAAATAACTTACTACATTTGCCATTGAAAATAGTCAAAGTATTGTTCTCTTAACTCAGATATATTACTCTTTGGAAGTTATTACAACGTAACTGAAACATAGTACTATTCAAAAACGTCCTTACTTCTAGAGACCTGGGGAAGAACATCCCTGGTATAATGTAAAGCAGAGCGAAGATAGTTCTTGTCACAGTTTCCTTTCTTAGTTACAGTTGGCCCAGTTCCTTAGATTAGTCCTCTTTCCCCATGAGTCATATTTATCTTTCCCAGCATCTGTGATCATAAACAGTGAAGCTGTGGGTTGAGAAACATTTTGTCAAGTAACCCTTTTTTAGGTGAACATCCCAACACCAAGGTTCAGAATAATATGTTTCCAATAAGCTTACTTTTCCATAGTGGCTAAATATTTTATTGATAAATAATAGCTATTTTAGAGTCAGTGTAACTATTATGAAGACTAAGTAATGTGTGGAGAATATAAATGCAAAGCAAGTGCACATAATGAACTTAGCTCTTTCTGAGTTTCCATGTTTGCTCTTATTTAGAGTAATTACTGCATATTTGGAGGAACAGTTAGCATCTGTTTGTATTTTCTATGTTGTTCTTTTTCTGATTCTTCTTTTTTTTAAGTCTTGTATTTTGAAATAATTCTGATGATTGTTGTTGTTTTCTTTTCTTTGTTCTTATTTGGTTACTATTTGCTTTAACTTTGCTATTTTGGTGAGGATACTAAATGCTTACTACATAAACTCCCTCCAATTCTCAAATTCTGTTTTAGAATAAACTGTAAATCCATTAGCGCATAACTTGGATAGTATGTATGTATTTAAAAACAGGATTCTTTTCCATATTCTCTGATTAGTTAAAGAGTATACTTGGTGATTCATATTCAAAATCTTTTATGCTGTGACTAATTAAATCACTGGCTTTTGCTTGGAGGCCTGGAATATTTCGGCCTTCTTATAATCTACTCTTAATCCTTGAACAGGAAGGCTTCAGAATTCGTACAATCTAGGACATTTAAGATGCTAGCTTTGACCTAGGAGATTAAAGCCTCAGCCTCTGAGTCCTACTGAGAATGAACCACTCCAACAAGGTCCTTCCAAACTCTTACTCTTCTGTTTAAACTCACTATCTGCTCTGGGCTTCTTATGCAGAGCTCGGTTATGTCTCTGTGTCTCTCCCTTTGCTCTCACTGCCCCATTCCAACTTAGTAACTGACTGTGATTCAACTGACTCTGTTACTCACTAACTAGGCTGACTGCTGTTTAACTGACTGTCACTGACCCTCTCTGAGCTGAGAGCCTTCCTGATATATCCTGAGAGTGGGGTATGTTTTCACTCAAACTCACTCTTTTAATTCTTCCTCTGATTAGGCACTTTTTCTGCCATTCATTCTGACTCATCTCAGATGTCAGTTCCTGTGTAACAGGCCTCCTACTGAGTTCTGTTTCCTGTGTCTGCTTCTATATTGTTTTTCTGAGGGATTAAAAGTATGGAATACAACTGCCTTCTGAATACTGGGATTAAAGGTGTGTCTACATTCTATACAGACAGCAGAGGCCTCTAAATGTAGATTCCGGGAAAATAAACCTTTCCTAGCTTTCATACTATTCCTCTACGAAAGGCATTCCATGAATTCAATTAGAGTTAGCATGATGGAATAATTACTACACTTAAAGTGTTTTCCTTTTTTTCCTGTTGAGACATAGCTGTATTTAGAAACTCAACACAACTAAATATTTTTAAATATTTATTTTTAATTCTTATGTGTATAAACACTGTAATAGCATGAATTCCTGTGCAACATATACATGCCTGATACCAACAAAGGCGAAAAAAGGCATGATCCCCTGATACTAGAGTTACAGATAATTATCATCCACCACTTGGCTGTTCTTTTAATGTATATCTTGGCATTTACTTTCTATTTTGATTTCTATAAAATATATATGTGCATTTTAAACATATATGCAATATGTATATATCTGCATACAATATGCATATATATATATACATATATATATATATATATATATATGATATTCTTTCACATTAGCATGTTCATTCTTGGTGTATCTGGGAGCTGATGAATTCTTTATGTTCATTTTATATTCTATAACTTTGTTTAAATTACCAGAGACAAGACTTTCATTTCTGGGATTTTTTTGTCTTCTAAGTATAAGATTATGTAATCTACAAATAGAAACAATGGATTTCCCCATTTTCTAATTCTCTTTTATTTCTTTGTCTTATTGCTCTATTTTTTTAAAAATTGAGCATTATATTTAATGAGAATAGAATGGACACTTATGTCTAGTTATTGCTTTTAGAGGAAATGCTTTGAGATTTTCTTCATTGAATATATTTGTTCATATAGCCTTTCTTGTATGAAGGTCTTTTTCTTTTATCCCTAATTTCTTTTTGACCTTTTACAGTGGGTGTTAAAGTTCTTCATAGTATTAATTGAGTTGATTATATGATATAATTGCTTAAGCTTGTTTTTGTGCTATATTGCTTTTATTGATATATGTATGTTGAACAAACCTAGTTCCCTTGAAATAAATCTACTTTGGTCATGGTAAACAGATTAAAATTATTTTATTAATGCAGTTTTTTATTTTCATCAGGTAATACACTTTATTATTTTCTTTTGCTGTTGTAATTGTATATCTGGTCCATGAATCTGGGTTATAGTGTATTTGTATGATGGGTTTGTAGTATTTCTGTTCTTTCTATTTCTGGTTCCAGTTTGAGGAACATTGGTGTTAGTGTCTCCTTAAAGATTTAGTAGAGTTAATCTGTGAATATGTCCAATACTAAGACTATCTTTGTTGGAAGAATTTTCTTTTAATTATAGTATAGCTTCATTATAATTGATTTTTATGAAGTTGCTTATATAACTTATATTCTTTGATTAAATTTTTTATGTTATATGTATTGAAGAATTTATGTATTCCTTATAGATTTTAAGTGTATTGGGAATGTATATTTACAAATTATCTCTTAATGATTTTATAGATTTGTTTATGTTCTTTTGTAACATTCTCTTTTAAATTTTTAAGAGGAGATTATAACAGCAATGTATAGAATCAACTAAACTGTTTAGGATATTCAAAATAAAAATAATCATGAAAATATAAATTCTCAGCCAAACATCAAAAGTGACAACATTTGAATGATAAAACAAAGAAACAAAAGGCTAAGAAAACCTAGAGAATAAGAAACTGTGAGCTTTCAGATTGAAAAACTAATATGGTGAATTTATTATTATCACTATTATTATGTTCAGGTTGCAGGCATGCCATTTGTCTTCACTAGCCTTGTGTAGTTGCCTTAGATTCCACTACCAGGCGTTATGTTCCTCATTCTTCATCAAGGGTTGCCATATACTGAGACAATTACAAATGACCACAATCAATCAAACTGAGTTCAGAGCTCAGTTACTAGAGATACACCTACAAAACAACAACTGCGGCAAAGACTCAGGGAACATTCTGGAAGAGATGGTGGAATGATGGTAATAACTAGAAGATAGAGGAGTTTGAAGAGAGATTATGTTTCTTAGAACTCTCAGAAGCTACATCTATATGATGTCACCAACATGACTGTTTTATCATAAACTGAACAAGGAAAATAACAATAGATACACCAAAAAGGACAAGGTGAATTGGGAGACAATGATGCCTCAATTCTACACACAGGACTACAAAGAACTAAGGAATGCTGAGAGTAAAGGAAGTAGTCTATGCCAAGGAAGTGCACAACAATTTGGTTATCCAAAATGGTTATCCCTGAAAGCATTCATAGATATAAAATTTTATGAACAGATCAGATTGTATTTAGGAATATACATATGTGTATGTGTGTGTGTGTGTGTGTGTATGTGTGTGTGTGTGTAACAATGATTAATAAATAAGAGGTCATGAATTTGTAACAGAGCCAAAAAGAGTTATATGGTAGAGTTTTGAGGGAAGACAGTCAAGAGAGAAAGAATGTAATTCTATCATATCCTCAAAAGTAAAAACAATTAAAATGTATTGGTTATAGAAATCAAAGAAATATACAGAGAGAAATGTCATTTGTGTTAATGGGACCATCTACCAGTAACTCTGACTATTCTGTGCTTCTTTATGTACCCATTATACTGTATTTTCTGCAGGTACATTTGTGCATCTACAAAGCTACTCTCTCATAAATTTACCACAAAGCAAAACAAAGTAAAACTAAATCACCCAGCAAATATGATTCCCTTGAAAAGATCATTTTCTAAGATCCATAGCCCCACCTGTCTTCCCAAACCAGAAGTTCTGAAAGAAAAAAAGAGAGAAAAAGAAAGGAAGAAAGAAAAAGAAAGAAAGAAAGAGAGAAAGAGAGAAAGAAAGAAAGAAAGAAACAAGCTATAAAACTGCAAAATTACTTTTTTCATATTTACTGTTGGTAAACTTATCTCCCAATATTATTCACCAATGAACCTGTGCTAACTCCAATTTAACAACTGCTAACGAATAAGCTGTAGAAATTGATATTCTATTATCCCTTTCTGTAATTAACACAACATGCATTTCTACAACTACTGACGAATTTCTACACTGAACTTTCTTGGAACAAAACTACTTTGGAATGATATTTCCATCTGTCACATCGTGTAGTTAAGCATCTTAGTTTCTATTGCTAACAGTAATGTCAATGTTGTTTCATTTCCACAAAATTATAATCTGATAACTTAAGTTGTTTTTCTGCTTCCCTCTGTCTAATGGATATTAAAGTTCATCATCAAAAACAAATATAAAAGGAACATTAAACAGGAATATTACCAGCTCAAGAGACCTTTATTCTGTTCTACATTTTTCATAGTAAATGGGTTAAAGATTTATAAACATTAAACATGCTGTTGTTTAGTTCTACAAACATACAAAACCAAACTCCCTTAAGCAAATTAAAAAGAGCATATAGGGTACTTATTATCCCTAGAGATCTTCTTGGGCCACTATTGTCTTCTGGGCTTTCATTTAATTTATTCTGATTTTATAGACTTAAATAAGTTCTATCTGTCCAAAATCCAATGCTTAATGATTTTCATCCTAATTTCCCTACTCATTAAAATAGTTGGTTATTGACATATTGACATTTTCTAAGTCTAATTTATAGCTTAAGGCAAAATATATTTTTTTAATTTTATTAATTTTTCATTCTATATGTATTTTTGTTTCATATGCATATATGCATGTGCATTACATGTGTTATTGTTACGCTAGGAGTTCAGAAGACAGTATTAGGTTCCCTGGATCTGGAGTCATGTAAACAGTGAGCCTCTGTATGTGTGTACTTGGGAAATACATGTTTTAATTGATTTTAATTTTTTAATATGTTTTTCATACAATGTATTCAAAACATAGTCTCCCTTCCCTCCCCACTGCCAAGAATCTCCCTACCTTCTCACCCATTCAACTTCAATCTTTCCTTCTCTCTCTCTTTAGAAAACAGTAGACAAAACTAATTATTTGAATGATTAATTACAAAAAAGATTTTTTTCTTTTTTTCAGAAGAAACACACACACACACACACACACACACACACACACACACACACACACACAGATAATTGTGATTTCATACCCAGTGAGACTCCATTGAAAAAAACTTATTTTTCCTTTACAATTGTTTGCCAATTCAAGATTGCTTCTCTGATAGGGATGGGAGCTCCTGTCCATGCCCCCCTGTCAATGCTGGTTCTTGATCTGGCTTGAACCTGTGTAAGTCCTGTGTATGCTGCTGCCTGTGTTAAACATCATATTTTTAATTAGGTACTTAACAAAAGTTGATGAATCTATGCCACAGAATGTACATTTTCATTGCCTAATTATATTTAAAATTAGGAAAAAATATTGAAATGGTTGTGTGGGTAAAAGTACTTGCTGTAGAAGCAAGAGAACATGACTGTGGAATATCAGAACTACATAAAATGACCAGGCAAAGTTATGACTACCTATGACTTCAGTACTGGTAGACCGAGTGGCACAAAATGAGCAAAAAGTTATTCCTTCCTTTTCCTTCCTTTCTTTCTTTTCTCCTTTCTTTCTTTCATTCTTTCTTTTCTGATGTTTTGTTTTTTAAGTTATTTTATCTCGTAATCCTTTATCTTGACATTGTATTAACCTTATGAGTCTTTTCTGTGTATATTATATTTTCCAATTTTGTGCTTTTATGGATCTCTCTGTCTCTCTGTCTCTCTGTCTCTGTGTGTGTTTTAAGCTTTTTCTTTCACTCTTTTTTTCTGTTTCATTTGTCCTATTCTTGTTTGTTTGATTGATTGATCATATTTTATTTCATTATCATTTTTTAGATGTTTGTTTACTCTAGGAAAATATTTTAATATTTTAATCTGTTTCAAGGGTAGAAAGAATGTTAGTACACTCCTGTAACTCCAGTAGTCAGAAGACAGTGATAGCACACTTCTTTAATCCCTAAGACAGAAGCAAGTAGAAGCAGAGGCAAAGCACAGGCAGGAAGCAGAGCTGAGAAGGAGTCTGTGTCAGTCAGGAGAATAAGTCCTGAGATGAATCAGAGTGAAGAGCTGGCAGGGTGATGAATTAAGAGGAAGATTTAGCAGAGTAAGTTAGAGTGAGGACATGCCCAACTGTCGCAGGTTCACAGCTCAGAGACTCAGACAGTTAAAGATTCAGCCAGATAAGACCAGAGACAGTCTGAGACAATCTGAAGCAGAGACAGAAAAGCAGTTCATCAGAAGGAAAAATGAATTTGAGAGAAAGAGTGAGCAAAAAGCGAGAGTCGTTTTGAAGCCAAGCAGAGAAGTTCAGTCAGAGAAGTTTAGAAGTCAATCAGAGTAAGAAAGACCCAAAAAAGTATAGTCAGAAACACTTAGCCGGCTTAGAAGTTCAGTGTGAACCAGCAGTTTGGAGAAGAGTTTGAGCTGGAACGGTATGTGAGTTGAACCAGACAACCAGAAGAGTCAGTTGAGTTCAGTACAGCCCTGAATTTAGAAAGCTATTCAGAGTGAGTTCAGTCAGTAATAAGTCTTCAATGTTGAAACCTTGCGATTCAAGGCTTAAGATTACGTTGTATGGAGGATGAAACCCTCTAGGACTGAGGATTGAATTAGTCAAAGAATAAACTCTTTTTTCATATTATCTACAGCTATAGTTACATACCCTGTGGGGAAAAAAAGCCCTGAAGCAGGTTACCATGAAAATACGCACACATGACAAAACATCTCTAATATGCTCTGTTTCCATAGTTAAATGGTACAACCAGGCAATAAATTTTCTACTATAGACCAACAGAGTTTATGGAAACCAAGTATTTTCTCTTGGCCAATTTCCTTGATAGGCTCTAGTTTATGGTAACCAAACACTAATCAATCATCCTATTATTTTTCTATGGAAGTTAATCAAAGTATCACAAGTAAGAAAATATTTTGCTTTTTTAATCATTTAGAGAAGAAAATCTATCTATTCCATTGTCTTTATGTTCTAAAGGTGCATCAGCAAATTCAAAATAATAACTGTAAAATGAGGAAAATCAAATTTGTTAAAGCTTAACAGTGGGCACTGAAACTCACCTGCCATCTATTAATCATAAATTACATAATGTAATTATTTATATTATATCTGTCTTTCAATTACAGAGGATTTTAAATGGAGTCCAACTTTTGCATTCTGATTGATGTATTTTTAAGCCAGAATTTTAGATGCCAGAATAACAATTTTTAATTTTTCTATGTTTTAATCAGCAAGACAATTTTCATGTTCCTACAAGTTAATGGATCATATTATAGGCTTTAAAAGCACATGAAAACTTAGCAAATTTTATCAAAATATGATTCTATTAATGTTCCTGGGTGTGTAACTTGGCTTTCCCTTAGTAACACATACCTAATATAAGAGCTTATAATTAGGAAAGGTAAATTTTGACTTATTGTTTCTTAGATGTGAAAGAATTTTGACTTTTTTGTGACTTTTGGCCCTCATGGCAACATATAGAATATCAGGAACATTTCACAAAGAAGCTTGGTTGTCCAATGATACAATGAATCAAGATGAAAGTCAAGCATATGAAAAAGTTCCAAAAACAGACAAAGATATTGCCAAAAGAAAAGTAATTCTTCTTCTCTTACTTTCTTTCCCCAAATTTTATCTTGTGAAATTATACTACTTTAAGCTTTACACCAGTAATATCACTAACATAGTCAATCTAATTCCCTATTCTGACAATTTTGACAGTTTATATTGTATCCCAAATATAACTGTATTATCTTATTCCATTTTGTTTTCTTTAACATTCGTTTTATTTAAGCCATCATTTCACAAAAACAAAACTAGTCCTTATGCTTTCTTATTATATAAAAATTTAATCATTACGGAAAATAAATACTACCGCATTTGGGGGCATTATGGTGCACACAATTCTAAGCCTACAGGAAATGGTTTACACTTAATGGTTCTAGATCTTGGTCCATTGAATTTGTACCTTGTCCCTGACACATTTTAAATGTGCTTTCAATGGCTATGTAATCTTTCTTTGATTCATGTTCCAGGCAACTCAGATAATCCTTACCTTATAGGGTTGGAATGTAACCTAAAATTATTAACACTTTAGTAGTAATAATGATTTCATAAGCCTGAGGATAAACCTAGTGTCTAAATCATTTAATAGGTCACAAAGATTAAATTAACCTTAGAAAAGCATTTGAGACCCCAATTCATTACCATTACAAAATAGTAGAGTATTAATTATTTGATCCTATATTATATGTAATAGCTGGCCATTGCTGTATCAATTAGAATTTTTTTCTTTTTCCCAGCATCATATTTACAATAAGCCACTAGCAATAAAATTATGAATCCATGTAATTTAATAAAAAAGCTATAGATCTATCTATTTCTCCCTCCTTGTGATAGGATTACAGTTGTGTCCAATCAAGTCAAGGTTATATTGTGCTTGGTGAATGCCAGACTAGCAATCTAAGAATGAGGTACATCCCCAGCCTCAGCAGAATTTTCTGGATTCAGAATTACTAGAATGAGGTATGTCACTCAATCATTCCAAAATATCTACTCTATGTGCATTCTCAGTTTTGTAATGATCTTAGCTTATTGGCTAGGAAGGCCACAAGAAACAAGGTGTGCTATGAGTGCCTTCTGAATACTAGGATTAAAGGTGTGTACCAATATTCCTTCTACATTACAATCAGACAACACAAGCCTCTGAACATGTTCCCTTCATAGAGACTCCTTGATTATAGATCCTTCTAGCTTTTATACAGGCCTATTATTCTACATATTTTTGTGTGTGACATATTCTCAAAGAATTTTTTTTAATAATTACATTATGGAAGGTCCACATGGTTCTAATTAAAGCTATCAAAGATGTTTTAAAGTTTTATACATGACAGTAAAGATAAGTTAAAAAATTAAACATAAAAATATTTGCAGATCATTTGATAATTTATTATATAAGTATTTATATTTATATTGGTATCATCTTAATGGCCATATGAAGTTTCTTTATACTGTCATATCAAGAACAATTATTTCCAATTTAGTGTAGTAAAAATCTTGACTTTAAAATGCAATTTATTATCATTTACTGGTTTAATATGAATTCCAAGTATGATCTATCCATAGGCTCATATAAGGGTGTGATTTGCATAGCTTTAAAAATTATGTGTGGATCAGAGTTTAAAATAATGCTATTGCTTGGGAACTCAGTAATCTGTGACCCATGGAAATATATTTAATCATTTCAGCACATTTTTATTAACAAAGTCAGATAATAAACACCACATGGAGACAATGTTGTGAAGATATAATGAGATAAAAATAGAATTTCTTTCAAAGAATTAGAGTAGAGCATTAAAGCTCAATCCATAGTAATTTCTCTTGGCAGTCTTGTTAAACCACAGCATTAATAGTACCTTCCCCTCATACTCCTACAAATATAGAATTGCTTTTCTAAAGTAAGACATTATCACATTATTTTCTGAATATTGTCTTTTTTCTAAATAACATTTTAAAACTTTGTTTTATGTACATATTATATTCTTTAGTATATACTCATTTCATACAGCACTAAATTACATGAGGAAAATGTAAAACATCAATAATAAAATGTGCTTTGTTTATATTCTCCACAATTGCCCTTTATCCTCTCTTTTTGCCCTAACTTTCCTATTTGCCCTGTTTGATTACTCTAAAGAGTTTCACTTCTATTTTCAGAGAGTGAACAAAAAGTTAAGGGAAGAAAACATAAAAGTGTTAAAGAACTCAACTCCCATCTCTAATAACTCACATCTTCCAGCATGCCCCTAAACCCTAAACATTCCACAGCCTCCGCAAAGTGCATACACATCTGTGGACCAGGTGTTCCTTGTAAAGTAGCATTTAATAGTTTAACCTGTCAACACACCTATTCTAGAGAAGAAAGAATGTTAGAACATACCTTTAATCCCAGAATTCAGAAAGCAGTGGTAGCACATACCATTAACCACCAGGAGAGAAGCAAGTAGAAACAAGAGGGAGCAGAGACAGGAAGTGACATCTGAGATGAATCATTGTGAAGAATAGGCAAAGTGTGAATCAGAGGAACAGTTAATGGAGTAAGTCAGAGTGAAGACACGACCAACTCTGATGATATAAATGGAGGGTCTCAGCTCAGAGAGTCAGGCTTTCTGAGGCAGTATGATGCAGAGACACAGACATAGTGAGTTTGGGAAAAATAGTTAACAGTAAGAGTCAGTTTGAAGCCAAGCCAAGCAGCTCAGTCAGAGAAGTTTCTGGAGTCAGTCAGAGTCATAAGAGTTCACTCAGGAACAGTCACCTGGCTTAGAAGGTCAATTCAAACCAGTAGCTTGGATAAGAGTTTGATCCAGAGCTGTGAATGTGTTGAATCAGCCAACCAGAAGAGTCAGTTGATTTCAGTACAGCTCTGAGTGCAGAAGAAGCTAGTCAGAGTGAGTCAGTCAACAGTAGGTCTCAGAGGCTTCAAAGTTCTAGTTTTAGATTCACAGATTAGATTGTATAAGGCTACATGTATAGTTGCTAAGTGTGAACCTATGACAGATTCTTCACATTCCAACCATGAAAATTACTGAGATTGATAATTTCCTTATATATATATTTGTTAATTTTATTTCATTTTGCATTGAAAATTGTCAGCATCATTAGTTTATTCACTGAGTAGTCTGATTTTTATTGTACTTAGTTTTAAAATTTAGTTACCTATCCAAATACCAGGCTTCCCATTCTGTCTCTTCTTTACATGAATTGCTTACTTTGGGGCACTTAAAACTTTTATCCTCATGAAGTCCCATTAGTAAATTGTTGACATTTCTTGAGTGACTGGAATCCTATCCAGTTATCGCCTATGTCTATATGTCTAAGTGCCTCCCTATTTTTCCTTCCAATAGCTTAGGGTTTAAGATCCTGCATTAAGATCACTGGTTTACTTTTAATAACTTTCCAATGTTGTTTAATGCAGAACTAACAAGCAATGAGATCAAAGAAATTCGTTTTTGCTTTTTTCTTGCCCCAAAAATAAAGTGTTTCTACTGAGCAAAATATAAGCAATGTTTACAAAGAAACAGAGCGTTTTACTGTATAACTCTGAAGTTTCTTGAATCACAAAAGCAGCACATTCATTCCTAGGTAACATATGTTTTTAAAGAACATAGTGAAAAGAAGCAATACTTCTACAACAGTAAGAACTATGTTATACAAATGCACTTTATGGAGACTTACTAGGACAGAGTTGTAATTGATGTACAAGAAGCAGATCACATGATTCTGTTATCTTAGTACTTCACCAGAACACTGATCAAACAAAAGTGACATACGAATTCTCAGCATAAGCATCTGTAACTGAAGGAGGACATAGTGACATGTGCACATGTGAGGAGAAGACTCACAATGACCTATTTTCAGAAATCCATGTATGGCTACTGCACTGAAATCTAAATCCCATTTACATCAAAGCTTATGGTTTTAGTCTTACATCTTTGAAGTTGCTTCTACCAAATGTAATTTGTATTTACACAACATGCAAATATTTTCTTTCTTGTGACCTAATGAATACTTAGGGACAAAAAATATCTAGTATAAATATTCAAGAATCTTATTTCTTCAATCTGTAGTTAAGTGAAAGTATATAAGCCTTTTGAAATTAGAATTTAGTATTTCAGTCTTTAAACAAAGGGGAAAGCACTCTCTTAGCTGGAGGTGGAAGAGTGGAGTGAGTGAATCAGTGAGAGATCAGTTCATGGTGATTTGCTCATTCTAATAATTGCAAATCCATATTGATTTTGCTTCATACCTAAGCCTCATCAAATGTATAAAATGCCTGTTATCACTAGTGAAAAATCTATCTTAAGTATGTATTGATTAATTTAATGTTGTTTAAACACTCAATCTCTGGAAGACAACGAGAGCATTGCTTTTTTTTTTTTTTTTTTTTTTTTTTGTTTCTTTGGTTGCTTTTTTTCTTTTTCCAGGATAAAAGAAGAGTTGTCATTAGCATTACACAGAAAGCTAGCAGGTGCCTGAGCTCAAGCAGTGTGAAGGCCTAGGTCTCAGTTATGTTTTGTCCTATAAGTGGTTCTTTCTATGTCTAGATTGAAGTGTCTTGGATACTTCAGAATAACATGGGAGAAGATTGTGCACTTAATATCCAGGCACTATTTTGCTTTGGATAAACAGAGTTCTTCACTCTCTTTCCTTTCTAAACAATCTTCCTTTCAGATGAATCATATTACCGAATGGAGAGTAGGCTGTGAAATGTCCTAACCTCAGGATTTTAAAAGTACTGGAGTTGGTCCTATTGAGGATGTGACAACAATGGTCCTCTTTCTACTTAACACCCCTCTCCATTTATATATCAACAGTGTAAAGAAAGGTATTATCTTGTTATTTACTACCACCTTTCATGGTTATTGAGAAAAATCAATATCTTTTCAGAAGTGCTTTTCATTCCTTTTCATCCTAACTTTGACCGAATGATTCATTGATGGGTTTGAGGGGTGACTGTTGCAGTACTATTAGCAACAGCACTGTTCCTGTGACTCTGTTTGCTCACCCTAGTAGAATGGCAGAACAGGAAATAGGAAAAAGAAACAATAAATGAATAAAAGGAAATAGGCAATAGAAAAAGTAACAAAGAGAACACAACGCTACAGTAAAATCACAAGCAGAATATTCTGCCTGCAGTATTGAAGCCACAGAAAGCTACCTGCAGCAGAACAGCATATTGGCAGTAATATTCAATGTAATCTCCACATATATCAATTTTGTGCTCTCAGTTTGAAGCTACTTCAAATTTGAGTCTGCCATGTTTCTAAAACATAGATTAAATTAGCAATATGTACAGAGAAGGAGGGTAGGAGGCAAAACCACATTGAGCTGCCAATGGAATTTCTGATATTACGATAGCCCAGCTCCATTCATATGCTGCTACTGATACATGTATTATTGATTAAGGTAGTTTATTTTTCAATTTTCCTATGAAATAGTTACTGAATGATAAAATATCATTTTTTCAAATCTGATTATAGCTAATGATATCAAAGGAGAGTCTTGTTTAATTCTTTGTAACCTTTTAATAAAATTCAGAAATGTGTATTCAAAACAATTTGACTATTATGGACAAAATAATTTTCAAATTTTCATTTGCAAATGCTCTTACTAATAATGAAGTAAAACTTAATTATGTGATGTCTTCAGAAAATGTCAGTCAAAACACAGAAGCCACCTCTGTATGAAACATGAGGAACATGCATACACGTGCACAAACACACATACAGAGAGAGAGACAGAGACAGAGACAGAGAGACAGAGACAGAGTGAAAAAATAGAGACACACAGAGAGAAAATTCATGACAGGTTAAATTAGTCTAGTGTATATATTTCACTATGTATCAAAATTGCATTAATTCTTCTTTTAGAAACAATGTAGTAACATAAAAAATACTAAATGATGTGAACTACTATAATAATTTTAACTGGCATTGGTCAAATATCATATGGATAGTGAATTAATTTTTAAAGCTTAATAAATTATATCTATATTTAGCGTATCATTTTTCTGAAACTCACAAATGGGCACACACTCATTTGATATTTCTAATAGTTTTTGTTTCTCTTCACATTTATCTTCTATGGGCAAGAAGAAATCTTTTGTTTCTTAATACTGATTTTGATTCAGCTTTCAAAATTTGAAACTTTGGCATACATTGTGTAAATAAAGAAAAGAGATGTAGCAAGTAATAAGTAATGATGCATTAAAGTGTCTGTCCCATGTTAAACACAAACAGATACTGATTTGTCTGTCCTGTTTGTAATTGAGCTATTCATATCTTCCTTCTCAATAATAATCTTTATCAACAAATATGGTACAGAAATTTTACCAAAAATGGAAAACATGCTAGGTAAATGTTGAACCCCCGTGTAGTTTCAGGATTTATAGAATGATGACTGAAATTTCTGTTATTTCTGATTACCTTTGACCTTGACTGATAAAAGCAAAGAACCTGAGCAAGCCAAGCTGCTTCTTTCATGGATAAACACTTGCACTGCATCCATAAGTTTGAGAAACAAAAGGAGGATGCAGAAGAAAATTAAGGCCTTATAGGTCCCGTCACAGCCATGTACTAATGTGTTAGTAATACATGAATTCAAAAGCAAACAAGGAAATTTTGAATGGAGATTGAGAGAAATTAAACAATATATGAAATATTTGGGCCTGGCAAGCTGAAGATTTTGACAGAGGTCAAGAGAAAGAAGGTAGATAAGAGGAAGATAGAAAGTGATCCTTTGATTTAGAGGTCAAGAAAGTCAACACTGAAAGTAACAAGCAGCGTCATGATAGGATACATTCCCATAAAGACTATGTGATAATACCCAGGTTATTTGCAAATCACAGTATTTTAGCAAGTTTTCCACTTTTCTTCCTGAGGCTAGGACTAAACTGTTACCAAAACCAACAAGAAGTAGGAATATGCTCTTTTGTTGCAGATTACCATCCAACACCATGGAAGTTAAGGTGAGAATTGAAGCAGAGAACAAGGAAGAACTTCCTCATATAGTCCAGGATCACCAGCCCAGAGGTAGCAGCACTCACTGTGTGCTGAGCGGTCCTATATCAATTATTTAAAAAGCCACCACCACCAAGGACCCACAGCCTAAACTGACTTAAGCAATTTCTCAACTCAGGTTCTCTTTGTCCAGCAGAGTCAGTTAGTTATCAGTTTAATAAAATTACAAAACTAACTAGCACTAAAAGTTCCTAAAAGTGAAAAAAACAGAAAGCATTAAAACAAAATAACCATTCATAGCTCAATTGGAATACTAGATATAAAAAGGAGTCATTTTATTTCTGGGTGACTAATGGGTTTATTTGGATTACCCTTTAAGAGATGGACCAATATTATCTTTGGAATGATAAAGTTTAATTTTGTAATTTTTGTTGTTGTTTTGTTTGTATTGTTGGGTTTTTAAAACAGTTTAGAACATCCTGTGTAGAAGAATAACCATGCGTGAAAGCTAGGGTCTACATTCCAGGGGTACATTCAGATTCCTGTGTGATCTGGGTGGAATGTAGACACACCTTTAATCCAGTATTCAGAAAGTAGTGGTAGTACACTCCTTTAATCCCTCTGAGGGGGGGTGGGGGAAGGAGCAAAAATAGTGGAAGCAGACACAGGAAACAGAACGCAGAATGAATCAATGTCACACAAGAAGTAACATGAGATGACTCAGAGTGAATGAGAGACAAAGTGACTGATGAAAGGAAGAGTTAGCAGAGTAAGGACATGCCTAACTCTCATGAGGAAAGGCTGCCTCTCAGCAGTTACAGAGTGTTATAGAGGAGTTAGAGTCAGGTAACAGGAGTAGACAGAGGAAGAATCAGTTGAACAGTCAGTTGAGACGCAGGAACCAACTTAACGAAAACCATTCCCATCCTTGTTTGACTGTACCACTTTGCATTGCAAGTAACACTATGGACTCTTGTTGCTTTTCAAGCTGTTATGCTTTTGTATTCATTTACTACCTTGTGCCTATTTGATATTATTAAAATTATATTTGTTTTACTCTTTCTCTACCTGTGTCTTAAATCATAATCTCTATTCCTTTTCCTTCACCTTTCCTGAAATACTACATGTATGTATTCAAATTGTGCCTAAATCTCACTCTGGACACCTTAATCTGAAGATTCACAGATATCTAAGAAATACCATATGGCAACGGGACCTTATCATCTCTGTCAATGATAAGAGTTCTGCAGTCTAAATTTATTCTTCCCATCCTGCAACTACCACTGACGATAATCTAGATTTGTCTACAATATGCTACATAGTACATTATTTTGTAAGTCCTCATCATCTCTGTCTAATAGTCAATTAAACTTCCCATTGTTTACTATGTCACCTGGCATTTTCTTTGTTGCCTGTGATGAACTCTTTCCTTGATAAATGTAATTATAACTCTATTCTCCTAAAGCAATTTGCATGATCAGTAACATCAAACATATGCCAGATTCATGTCTAAGTTTTACATACATTAATTTAATCTGATTAGAAGTTAGAAGGAATAGGTCTGAAATTTTAACCCATAAACATTCGTGCCCAAAGTTATGTTTGTAATAGCTCATCTCCAAGTTCTTTCAACTATACTTCTAAATAATATTCAATTATCTATTCTAAATGGAATAATCACTTTGAAAAAGTCAAGCTAATTGAAGAATTTTATGTTTTATTTGGATATTTATGTATTATTTTCTGAACTAATGGATACTTGATATTTATTGGTATGACTTTACAATCTAAAACAGAAATTATTTCAGTTATTTGAGATTATAAAACAGTGATTCTTAACCTTCCAAATGCTGTAATCCTTTTAATACAGCTTATAATATTGTGGTGATACCCAAGCATAAAATTATTTCCATTGCTACTTCATGCACATTTTTGCTACTTTTATAAATTTTATTGCAAATATCTGTTATGCAGATGGTCATAGGTGACCCGAGTGAACAGGTTGTTTGAGTACCCCCCAAATGTCATGACAAACAGGTTGAGAGCTGCTGTTGTAGAAGTTTTCCAGAGATATATGAACTACTTAGACGACATTAAACTGATTAATATTTGACGAAAAAAATAACTTTGATAAATAAATAGGCATTTCTTGTTTTGTTTTGTTTTGTTTTGAGACAGGGTCTCCCTATTGTAACTCTGGCTTTCCTAGAACTAACTCTGCAGGCCAGGCTGTCCTCAAACTCACAGAGATCTACTTGTCTTGACTCCTGGCTGTTGGGATTAAAGGTATGCACCACCACCACTGCCCATCTTAGACATTTCTAATTATAAAGGAAGTTTCTTTATTTCAAAGTAATTCATGGAAATTAAATTGTTTTGTGGACTTGCATATGGAAGCTTTTAAACACACCTCTGGAAAATGGAAAGCTTGAGCTACACTCCAATGGTTTAACTTCGCTGTGCAATGAGTTGGTAAATTCTTAGAATAAAAAGAAAATAAAGAACTTTTCAAAATGTATCCTAAGTTTAATACACATTTGTTCCCAAATAATAAATGTATTAAGCCAATAAGCAGCACTCTCATCAAATGTACCATTATTTACACACCCCCGTCTAGGCTTTTCATACACTAAAGAAAGAAATAGTGCTTGTGTGATTCAGTGCTGGAAGGAGCTGTTAGCTAAGACTTTAATATGTTTGGGATCAAAAGTCGGATAGCAAGCCTCTGAAACATGAAAGAAAAAGAAAGCATTATCCCTTAAAATGATCTGGGGATTTTTGAAATGTGCTTTTGTTACATTCTTTCTGGGTTTTTCAGATAGGAGGGACAGAGAGTTTTAAAGAAAAGGCAACAGGACTTGGAAGACAAATTGAATTGCTTTCATGCTGTGACCTTGGCAAGAAAAAGACAAGCTCAGATGATGTAATGTTTAAGTTTCCTCCTAACTCTAATGTTCCATGAATTGAATAATAACCAAGTTTTTAAACTACAGAAAATCATTAGATGTCTCACATGTATGAATGATTTGTGTGCAGATAAGTGAATTGGCATTTGAAAGCTTTTTTTTTCTTTTACTTTATTCTGTGATTCACTGTTAAAACTGGGTATTAAACTATTCTATTGAATGCTAAAAAAAAAAAGAGAGAGAGAGAGAGAGATTGACTTCATTCAGAATTCTAAATGCTCAGCAGAAATATTATATAATATTGACAACATCTTATTCTACTTTCATGCTGTTTTCATAAACTAATAAATAAAAATTTCCACATGTCCTATTTTTCTTATATCAAAATAAATGTTGGTGCATGCACACATCTATGTATGTCTCATATATTTTCGTGTGATATTAGAAAGTATTTTAATACATTGTGTTGATGCTTGGGCACTGGAAGGGGAAATCTTAATAATATAGAAAAAACATATGGTAAATTAAATATAGAGATAGAGTGAGTCTTTATTTCACCAAATCTGTAGCCATATTAAACTATGAAAATGCAACATGTCATTTGCTGTTAATATTAGCACACTTCATTTTCTTTTTGTTGAACGTACTAGGGTTTCATCTCTAAAATTAGTAGCTATTTAGCAAAATGACATTGACACACAGTAGCTGATAAATGAGAATCAAGTTGGTTTTGCATCCTAGCTCTGAATGGTCTTCCATACTAAATCTCTATTTCATAAATATTAGTTTAACTTTTCAGGCACTAGCACAATATACTTGTAGTGGTTTGTTATTTGTAAACTTAACATTCTTTCTTAAATTCTTTTCATTTCTACTTTTGCAAAGTAGAAATTTTATTAGAATGGGTGAGAAAAGGAAATTTTCAAAGGTCTAACATATGTTTCTACATTAATGTAGAAACGCAATAGGGATAGTGAGCTTAAAGACTATATTATTTATCATAACATTGTAGCTTATAGAATTTCCAAAGAATGCTGAGGTCACAAGACAAACTCAGTATGTTGCTGGGTTAAAATTTTTTCACATTGTAAAATCATGAAGACTTCGTATAAGCATAATTTTCCTTAATTCTATTACTGCATAACATCTTCATAAACTCATATGCTATTTGCATATGCATGTGTGTAAGTGTATTTGTCATTGTGTGTGTTCCTTAAATGAAATATGAAATAATACTTCCATTTCCTAAAATTTTATTAATATCTCAAACAATAATGTATATTCAATTTCTGAATTAGGTATTTTAGAATTGCTACTATATGCATTTTGAAATGTATTAAACTACATAAAAATGTTTTTTATCAGAAAAGTAAAATATCAATATCATTGTGATGGGATACTTAATCATTTACTCCAGCAACATGACTGCTGTGGAAAAGAATCACATTGAAAGACATTGTAATAACTAGGAAGGGACCAAATCCCAGGGTCTATATGAACAGATCACATTCAGAGGCTTGTGTGGCCTGGATGGAGTTTAGAAAGAATGGTAGTACACACATTTATCCCAGTATTCAGAAAGGAGCAGTGGTACACACATTTAAAGCCATCACTTGGGAGACAGGAAGCAGAGCTCAGAAGGAGTCAGTGTCCGACAGGGAGTGACATCTGATATGAATCAAAGTGAAGGGCAGGCAATGTGATGAATCAGAGGAAGGCTTGGCAGAGTGAGTCAGAGTGAGGATAGGAGAATAGGTACAACTCTCAAGATAGAAAAACAAGCTCTTAGCTCACAGAATTGAGCAGTATGAAGCAGGAAGTATGATGTAGGCACAGATATAAGACACAGAAGTAGTCAGTAAGAAGCAGTCTTAGGAGTCTGAGATAGAGACACAAGGGCAGTTCAGCAGAAGTACCAGATAGGAAGAGTGAGTCAGTTTGAAACTGAGCAGAACAGATCAATTAGAGAAGTTGCATGTCAGTCAGAGTCAGCCAGAGTCAGAACAGTTCAGTTAGAAACAGTCAACCAGCTCAGAAGGTCTGTTTGAACCAGCATCTTGGAGAAGAGTTTGAGCCAGAGCAGCAAGTGTGTTGAACAGGCAAATAGAAGAGCTGAATTAAGAAGCTTATCAGAGTGGCTCAGTCAGTGATACATATTGGAGGTTTAAATGTTCTAGATTGTATTACGCTGAAGCCTTCCAGTTCTAAGCTTAAGATCAGATTGTATGTGGGCTAAAACACTCTAAGGACAGTGATTGAATTTGCCAAATAATAAGCAGTCATTTGATGCTGAATCTATGTCTCCAGATCATATTGTCAAAATCCTGGTTATAGGTTAGAAGACACTTTAGTATTTAAAAACAAAACATTATAAAATGTCAGAAGTTATGCTTTCATCTAGGCTCTACACAAATTAACATATTACTTAGAATAAGTATAATGCTAAGTGTTTAATAGGAATAAAATTATACAAGTTTTCAGATTTCCTGTATGTACTTTAAAAGAGGGAAACAAATGCTTGCCTGTATTCGTTACTTATCATATTGCTCTGACCAAATGCATTACTAAGCAAGTTAGGAAAGTAAGCTTTCATTTTTGTTTTTGGTTTTGTTGTGGTTTCTCTCAAAGTTTGAGGTCATAGCCCTTCCTTGAAGAAGAATCATGGCAGTGGATACATTACACAACAGATCACATTTATCTGTATTCGGGTCTCAGAAAGAGACAAATCGGTGTCCTCTTCTCAGTTCCTTAATCTATGGATCCTAGGTGAATGCATACATTCATGATGGATCCTCCTTACTCCATTAAACATTTGAGTAAATACCTGTATAAACATTAGCAGAAGCATGTTTCCATAGTTACTGAAATTTCAGACAACTTGACAACTGTCATGACAGAGTTGTGCCAAATGTAAATATAATTTTTAGTTATATCATTTTAAAAGAATAAGGAAAAATAAAAAGACATGTATTTTATCATTTTTATAACCTCTTAGGTATTATGTAGGTAAAAATCATACTAGTTGAAGTATATCTCAAAAAGTTCTTTCATATATTTAATGAATATAAAAAGAAAATAAAAGTATATTTACCATGTTTCCTCAATTCTCAAAAGAACTCAAGAAAATTTTGTAATCAGGGTTGACTCTAAGAAAGTAATTCTGGAGATGACTCAGTGTGTAAAACGTTCAGTGTGTAATGCAAGCATTATGTGTATGAATTGCAATAACTAGATATCACAAAAATGTGGGCATACCATTGAGCTTCCCATCTGTAATCCCATGTCTCATGGAAAAGGCTTCTAAGAGGTAGGAGGATCTCTCTGGATAGACAGCCAACATATTTTAGGGAAATAAAGTAGAAAGAGATGAAAGCAGGACTCTTGATGTCTATCTCAACATGGAACACATAGTTGCATACAAACACATGTACAAACAGTACAAATATATATATCACAATCATACATATGTATATACACATACACACTCACAAACACATACATATATACAATATATATAACACACGTACATACATGTATATACAGAATTATGTATACATTTTATATAATATATATTATATTACTTATAAATCACATAACATACAATAGGCATATAGTTTATATAATATATAATGTATACTATTTTATATAAATATAATGTATAATACTATATTATATAAATATAATGTATAAATATATATACAGACATTTTTAATGACTCTAAGAAAAAAATGTATTTCCTCTTATAAATACACACACTATATGTATACTATATACAGACTATATGTATACATATATATGTATATACATATATAGGTGTATATACACACACATGCCATATATATATATATATATATATATATATATATATATATATATATATACCATATACTGAATCTAAATTTTGATCCCTATATGCATTTGTGTGTAAAACTGACTCATTTATAAACTCAGCTTTCTCTTGACTACTCACTTAGGTTGCAATGAGTTATGAATAGGCCTAAATATGGACAGAATGTTAGGTTAGCAATCTGTTTGTTGAATTTAACATGTATTAGTCACGTCCAAAGGCTGGACAATGTTTTATTTAAAGAAAGGAAAAAAAGTAATTCATCATTTACAAAGTCTTCACTGTCCATCAAGCCTCAAAGTTAAAGGCATCTTCCCAACAGCAGTTTATGCCAATTGTGGGCATGACAATCTCTAGTTTGAGTTTTAGTCAAGGCCTCAGCCCTACATCCCATAATGTCCTCATGTCTGTTCCCATTGAATGGACTTATCCCTTATCTGGAGGGCTAGTGGAGGACTTCCTACAGCCCCTCTGTCAAATTCTCCTAAAGGAATAGAAAGGAGCGGAACATGAAGATCTTTGTCTAACTCTGCAACACACTCCCTTACTTCCTTCAAATACAGAAGCCTTTTGGAAGGGTTGAAACAAACTTCATATCAGAGCTGGTGCTAATACATCTCACTCAGGGCCAGGAATTCATTCCCTGAAGAATAAATCCATATGGAATTCAGAGATTTCTCCAGTTGAGATATATACTTATATCATCATATTGGTGACTAAATTGTTGATCATCGTTTTCCCTGAGACTTGTCATTTAAATTGATTGTTATCAGCACAGCTCTTTAATCAAGGTCACATGAGACCATATGAATGATGAATATAGCTGTTTGTATTAATGTTTGAGATATTATGTTTTGATATTTTCCTTATTTAAATAACAATCCCCAAATCTCAGCAGTCAAGCACCGAAAGTGGTACTACTTTTCATCCAAATCATTCACCTTTTCTTTAAAAAAATGAGAAACTAAGAATGTTCCGTGTTCAATTAAATGTAAATTAATTGTTGTGATTCAGAAATGGCACTCATCCTTTCTGTTCACACTAATTAGTGTTTTAATCAAGGGCTCCATTCAGTTCTAAAGGGGCCCAAGAGTACAATCACTTCATGTTTCTGGAATCTGGGAATTCAAAATATTTGTCAGGCAACTCTTAAAGCTAGCCATGTGAAAACAGCATCCACGTTAATACCTAATCCTCTCCCTGAGAACACTTACCACCTGCTTCTCACGTTTCATAGCCACCTCCAAGTAAAGTTCCAGTGGTTCTCACACATTGTCTCTTTAAGTATGAAATGCAGTGCTCCATTGGCCAGCATGCCCTTTTGGGCCTTCCTACTTGCACACACATTCAATGATTGCAGTGTCCTTTCTGTATCCATTTTAGAAAGATATATTTTTTTTTAATGTTTGTCATTCCAAGCCTACACAAAACTTGGAATTTCTTAATATGAGGTTGGTCTACAACCAATTTTGCTCACCCGAGGAAGTGAATTTTCCTGCTTTCTAGAGATTATATGATTGTTAGCAGGATGATAGATGAATAGTAACATGTCCATTACAGTGCTCTATTTATAAAAATAGAAACTGATAATTAGATAGAGCCTTAAAAGATAAGTTATGAGAATCTATGGAAGAAGAAAAACCTAGACAACAGTATATATGCCAACACTGTGGGACTGACAAGAAGGATCTGACCTATGCACCCTGTGTTTGAGATACACAGGTTGCTCTGAATGTCTTGTTCTCAAATGATTTCATTTCTCCTCCCTCTGATTATGGTACAATTGTTTAAGATTCTCCTTCATTTCACAAAATATATCCTTAAATACATATCAAAAGGCAAACTGTACATGATAAATATGTATAATTTTATGTGTCAATTAAAATCATCAGCTACATCATCTGATTGAATGTGCATTAATTATGGCTTGAGAGTAGAGAAAGGTATTGTAAAAGTTCACCTTACATTTGGAACATCACAGTCCTTTATATTCCTATCCTTTGAGAACAGGAACAGCACATTTAATTTTTTCTGGGCTATACAAACCAAGAATCAGGGATTCTATGAAAGAAGTATAATTAGTACAAATGAGGATTGAAATCTGAGAAATATCATTGTGGCAAAGAAACATAATTTGCTCAAAGCCAATAATTATTGACAAGAACAAATTTGTTCCTAATTTATTGAAAATGAGGTCTAAGACAAGACATTTTAGATGACCTTCATTATTATTTTCTCTTTTCCAAAGGTGATATGAACAAAGCAAATACTCTACAGGAAAGTCTCCATACCCTTGAAGAGAGAGACTGCCATGCTCAGTTTGATATGTCCCCAGTGACATGCTCACTGACTAAATTCCTGAGTGAAAGACATTTCCTATGATGACAGCAGGTTATTGGCAAATCTTCTCAGAAATATCATCACAGTGAGGCTAATAGTAAATTAGAACAATGCTATTTACTTTGATTTGAGCCAAAGCCATTTTTCTCACACATAATAGATCTCATATTGGTATCTTTAATGAAATTGCCCTAAAGTATCAACAGTATTGTTTCATAAACTGTGCCACAAAATGAACTGTTTAAAAATATTAAGAGATGCTTATTCTTGCATTTAAAACAGGATTTTAGTCCTACCTTACTTATTAAAGCAACAATCAAAAGGAGTATGATAAACATCTCCATTTACTAGCAAGAATGAGTGAGTAAGCATAATCAGAGACTGATAAAATCAGTGAACGTGGGATTGTAGATTTAGGATGACTTATTCTCTCACTTTTTCTGTGCTATGAAAGGGGCCACAGAATCTCTATAGTTCATAAAATCTACTGAAATCTGCTGATCTGAATTATAAACATTCATCTCAATAATTTAAAGCAAGATGCTGATTCCTAGAGGATATTTTTCCTCAACATATAATGAGTCCTGACTGTTAATTAGACCTTCCATAGATTTTAGCATTTGATTTCTTGTATTATTGATGAAACTCTGTAGCAAAATGGTTTGTTATTATGTACATAGATAGCTGATCTAATAAAAAATTATCTTTGTTTCAATTTGACCAGATAACCTAGAAACAACATAACAATCTGGATATAGAGTATAGAAATGGCTGAAAAATTTGTCAACTTATCCATTTATTTTGCATTGATTGGTAACTTTTTAAAGAATCATTGATACATTAACAAGAAACTTAATATCTGAAGACAGATGCTCAGAAACCCAGTCTAGATCATTCAGTCACTAAAGCTTCAAATCATGTTTATAAGTGCCTTATAAAAGATCTATATTACATGCTTTTACCATGACCATGGAATCCTTATTTTCAAAGCATATTTTTGGAAGATATTGAGAAGTACAAACGTCTGTAGTGTGTGAGACAGTGTTAATTAACTGGAAACATAGTAATGAAAATAAATTGCATCCTAATCTAAATGCTAAAAACCTTCACTGTTACTAAGGTGACACAAATTGAGAGTTTTACTTATTTTCTAGTTGAAACGGTTATTTTCAAGTTTGAAATAAAATAAAATTTATTGAAGTAACATGCTAATTTTGTACCAAATTCAGATAAGACATTATTATGACATTTTTCTCCATGTTAAAGAAATCGGCACTGACAGTATAGGGAAGAGGCACATTTGGTAAATTCACTGCTATTGAAGCATAAAGACATCTGCTTGGACCTCTATTATCCAATAAGACCCGGTACAGATTAGGTCTGTAACTTAACATTGAGGGCACCAAGAAAGAATGGCTACCAGGAGCTGATGGAACTACATGTTCAGTGAGAGACCATTTGTGAGATTGTTTCTCACAAAAACAAGCGAAAAAGTGATCTAGGAAGATGTATGGGATTGACCTTTGGCCTCAGTGCACCCATCTGCACACAGGTACACACACAAATGAAAACATATACAGCTTTTTCTCGAGAGAGAGAAAGGGAGAGAGAGAAAGAGAGAGAGAGATAAAAGAAGAAACAGTCAGAAAGATATCCACATTCAAGTAAACATAGCAATATATATACATATAAATTTAAGAACTGTACACTCTCTTATGTATCACTAGATGGCACTATAAATTTAGGCTGTGATGTGTATTTTTGCACTAACTAGAAGCTATATTATTTTTGTTCTATAAAGAAGAAATCATTGAATGCAGTAAACAAATAATGTACCACCTTTTGCATACAATTATGAGCATATGCTCTTTTTCTGTGAACAAGAACTAAGAAAAAAATACAATGTTTTTAAAAATGCCGTACATTGATTCAGTACTGAGATTGAAAGACAAGAACATAAGGGTAATACAATGGTTATCATAAAATGTTTTCAATAAAAATTTCAACACTTGTTTTCATGTACTGATTTTGTTCATACTGCTTCATATTTGATAACATGGAGCATTATAATTTTTTAACCATAAAATTAAAGATTTACACTGTTTCTAAATGACTCCCTATTTATTAAGTTTAATTCAGAACTAAACACTAAACAGGATATAAAGCATGAAAATGCCTCTGTTAGATTATGTTTCTAAAGTCAAATACAACTAAATATCTTCTTCAATATAAGATGATAACTCGTGTAACACCTGATCTCTGAGGCCAAAGGTTCTCCAATTTGTTCATTTCTGAAAGTAGTTTTCAGGTTCCCAAGTAGACTAAGCGTTTTCTTTCTGACTTTCATTTATAAGTGACATCTCATATAAAATGATCCACATGAACTTTTGGAACTTTGATCTCAATCATTTGACAAGTATCAGGGCAATGATTCTATGACCCAGCATAATTGAAACAATAAACTATTCTCTACCCAGGGACCTCAGCCCAGATGGTTAGCATAAGGGGCAATGTGATGGCTGAGCTACTCATTCAGACTGTCAATTAGACACATTAAGGAACACATATAACAGAGAAAATGCCACTGCTGGAGAAAAGAAGCATTTTAAGATGACCAGTACTTTAAAATGTTCTATATTAGAAGCCATCAATTATCATAGATGAAAGTCAATATATGGTTCTTCTATTCTATGGTAAGGTCATGATTCAAATTATTATGTAAAATGATTACTAAGAATATTTATGGCATGGCATATGAACATAGGCTTTTTTTTCTTAGCCTAACCCAATATTAAAGATTGACTCTAATTCTCTGGGTCAGATATATGGGAAAGTAACATATATTATTTCTTTATACATTAGAAAAAAAGGCCGTCATATAAAATATTGTGTAGGCAAATGAAAAGATGTAAGATTTCTCTATTGTATAGTTCCGTCTAAACTGTGAGGGAGAAGAATACAACATTATTTACACTAATATGAGTAGGTGATTAGTTTTTAGTGACAGTATTTGAATCTGGGGTCTAACATGTTCCAGACAATGGTTTTAACCCTAAGGTCACTCTTCAGCCATTGAAATTGTTATATCGTGTTTCTGATTCTTCTGATAATTCTCATGTGCTTTGAAAGAGGAAACTAAAGTTCTATCGTTCTTGAAAATATGGATTTCAGAAATATGCACTGCACATAGGGAGCTATTATAATTTATTTTATTTTATTATTTGTTTAATTTTTCTTCTCTTATATAATACATTCCAACACCCTTCTACCTCTTCCTCCACTCATCCTCCCTGTCTTTTCTCTCCTCCATATCTACCCATCGTCCCATTCCCACTCCTGTCTATCCCCAAGAAAGAGCAGTCTTCCCAGGGTTACTGCTCAAACATGGCATAATAAGATGGAACAGGATCTGGCACAATTCCCTACTTCAAGGTTGGACTAGGCAATCAAGTAAGGAGACTAGGCACTCAACGGCAGGCAAGAGGTTCAGGGACACACCCTTCTATTCCAGTCTGCTTGAGTTCTGTAAGAGCTCCAGGTCAGGCAAACTCAAGACATATTTGTGGAACCCAGCAGGTTCCATATTGGCCACTTCAGGTTCAGTGAGCTCCATGAGGTTTGTTCTCCTGGTATCCTTGATTCATCTGGTCCCATGAATCCCTCCTCCACTTCTTCTATGGTGAGGTTCCCTGAATGCTGCATTTTTTTGGGGGGGGCTGGATCTCTGCATCTGTTCCCTTCAGCTGCCATAGGGAGCCTCTCTGTTGAGGACTGAGCTAGGCACTAATCTATGAGGAGAGCAGGATAATGTTAGAAGTCTTCACCTGACTGCCCAGACTCTAGCTCCTGGCCTGCCTAGGAGAATTAGTCATGGATTCCATTCCTTAGTATCGTTCTACCCATCCATTATTCCAATGAATCTTGTAGGTAGGATCAGCAATAGGTTGGAAGTTTTATGGCTGTGATGGTATCCCAGTCACACCACAGGAAGCCTTGCCTGGTTACAGGAGATGGCCTGTTTAGACTCCCTATCCTCCTTTACTAGAGGTCTTTGCTAACTTCTTTGTTGATTCCAGTGTGTTCCACAGCACTAAGTCTTTCCTGATTCTTCTCTACATGTCCTCCAATTCTGGTTGTCTCTTCATATATTATCTTACTCCAGTCTCTAGGCCTTCCTGGTCTCTTCTCTTCCCATTCCCATCCTTCCCTGTCTTTCCTGCAACTTCTTTTCTATTTCCTCTTTACCAAAGAGATCCCTGTGTCTCCTCTGGGGACCTCCTTGTGCATAGTCTCTCTGGGTTTGTGGGTTGCAGAACATTTGTCTTTGCTTAACAGTTAATATCCAAATATAAGTGAGTGCATACCATGTTTGTCTTTTTGGGCTTGAGTTACCTCATTCAGGATGATTTTTTTCTAGTCCCATCCATTTGCCTGTAAAATTCATGTAGTCACTTTTTAAATAGTTAAGTAGTACTTTATTGTGTAAATGTGCCACAATTTCTTTAACCATTTTTCAGTTGAGGGATGTCTGGGTGGTTTCTAACTTCTGGTTATTGTGAATAAAGATGCTATAAACAAAGTTAAGCAAGCGTTCTGTGGTAGGATGGAATGTCTTTTTGGTATATTTCCAGGAGTGATATAGCTGGATCTTGAGATAGATCAAGTTATAATTTCCTGAGAAATCACCATATTGATTTACACAGTGGCTGTGCAAATTGGCTTTCCCAACAACAATGCAGGGGTGTTCCCCTTGTTCCACATCCTCAACAGCTTGAGCTGTCATTTGAGTTGCTGTTCTTACCCATTCTGACAGGTGTAAGATGTATTCTCAGAGTACTTTTGATTTGCATTCCCAGATGGCTAAAGATTGAACATTTCTTTAAGTGTTTCTCAGTCATTTGAGATTCCTCTTTTGAGAAATCTTTATTTAGACCTGCACCCAATTTTTTAATATATACGATATTGGCCCTCTATTTGAAAAGTAGTTATTCAATATCTTTTCCATTCTGTAGGCTGCTGTTTTGTCTTATTAACAGTACCTTACAGATGTTTTTCATTTTAATGAGGTCCCATTTATTAATTTTTGATATCATCAGTGCCTGAGCTATTGGTGTGGAGTTCTGTTCTGTAAATTGTCTCCTATACCAATGCATTAAAGGCTATTCCCCACTTTTTCTTCTTTCAGGTGTGTTTGGTTTTATGTTGAGGTTTTTGATCCATTTGGACTTGAGTTATTAGCACGGGGATAGATATAGATCTATTTGCATTCTTCTTCTTCATGTGAACATCTAATTACACCAGACTTTCCGCTCTGGTCCAATCTATTTTGTGTTCCGTAACCTTCTTGTACTTTTATAGGCATCTCTTTCTTTAAGTTTTTCCTTAAGTGATTTCTTTTAAATATTTTCTGGGCCTTAGAGCTGGGAGTCTTTTTCATCCGCTATTCCTATAATTCTTAGGTTTTGTCTTCTTATAGCATCCCAGATTTGGATTTGTTATTTTCCCTTACCAACATATCTATTTCATCTATAGTTTCAACTCCTGAGATTCTCTCTTCCATCTCTGGTTTTCTGTTGCTGTAGCTTGCTTCTGTAGTTCTTGGACAGTTTTGTTTGTTTCCTTATATTGTTTTTTTTTTTCTTTTTCTTTTTCTTTTTCTTGGCTTTCTTTCAGGGACTTATATTCTCATTGTTCATTTGTGTTTTCCTGTGATTCTTTGATGAGTTTCCTCAGTTCCTCCAACTGCTTGTTTTTCTTTTTATCAATTTTTTTGAAGGATTATTCATTTCCTCTTTAAGGACCTCTATTATCTTTCTAAAGTTGGTTGTAAGGTCCTTTTTTTATTCTGTTTGTCTGTGTCCACATGATCAGGAGTTTCTGCAGAAGGACAGTTGGGCTCTGGTGGTGCCATATTGTCCTGGTTATGGATCTGTTCTTGCACTAGCATTTTTGGACTTTGGGTTTTTCGAGGTTTAAGTGCTAAATTCTGAGTTTTTAATTTATTGGATGAGTGTCTTGTTCCTCGATTTCTATTTTCTCTCTGATCTTCTATTCTTTGGGGCTCCTTGTCAAACAAGTAGTTTTTGCTTAGGTTGGGGGCTGAGATACAGAGTTTGCAGGCTACTTACCTTTTCTTCTGTCTGGCTGGCTTATCTCCTTCTGGTGTGGGTTGTATCTGGCCTAGTTGTTATCTGGGACTCATGTGGGTGGTAATGGTGGAGAGGATTGATATGGGTGGTAGGAAGATGGATGTGGATTGAGTTTTGGGGCCGCATAGGCTGTTCTAGTGGAAAGGTTGAGCAAATAGGTTTTCTATATGTTTTTCTGCTAGTAGCCCTGTTGCAGTCTTATGTGGCAGATGTCTGCCCAAGTTGTTATGTGGGACTCCAATGAGCGGAACAGGGAAGGGGAGGGAGGGAACAGATGTAGGGAGATGGTAGAATGAGGTTTGAGGGGTGAAGCATTCTGGCGGAAGGGATAAGCAAGGAGTCTGCCTACCTTCTCTTCTGGTGGCTGGATAGTTGCAGTCTGGTGCAGAAGATGTCTGCCTAAGTTGGTGTATGGGACACGGGCAATTGGATTCAGGGAAGGGTAGGAGGAAACAGATGTAGGTAGATGGCAGCAGATTAGGATTTTGGGGGAATAAGATGTTCTGGTGGGAGGGTTAGGAGAAGAGTCTGCCTATATATATATAATTTGAAATTAATGTCAGCTATGCCAATTTTGACCTATTATGGATAAAAATACAGTAAAACCATTACATAAGGAAATGCATTTTTATTTATTTTAAACAATTATTTAGTACTAATATCAAATTAATAAATATTGTATAGAAGAACAAATAAAATATGGGTTATAATGCTAATAATGTATAAAATAGAATACCATCCAAGTAACAGCAATGTTTTTAAAAGCATAATAGAAGAGAAAACTTTTATAAAGATATCCACAATAAACACAAAATTTTCTCATATTTTTCATAGAAGTCAAGCAGGTAGTGTCAAGCACTGAAATGAATGCATAATTGCAGGAATAGTGTTTCCAATAACCTCAGGCACGTCTGTCAGAAAAATAAAGCAATTGGAATTAGCTCACCTGGATCTGAATCCTGATGCTTTTCATCCGGGCTTTTGGAAAATGATTTAATTTCTCTAAGACTGTGATTGTTCTTCACAACATAATAAAAAAATATGACTAAACAGTATTTCAGTTAATTATCTAACTGGAAGGCAACCTAGAAATGGTATTCTTGGTAACCATGAACAACATTCATTATATAATTAACTCTAACTGATCCTGGGACAAATTGCTTATTTTTATGGTCCTTCCACAAATCTATACTCAGCTATACCATTAATTGTTCCAAATTATGTAAATTATTATGGTTTGAAAGAAGCCAATCAAAATCCAGAAAAACAAATAATTGTGTAGTGTGTAATACCAGGTAATACATCAACTACAAAACCTCGGACAACTAAGGCTGAGAGAAGATGTATGAAGAAGAGGTGGAATGATTGTGAGCTCAAGGATAGGAAATAGTCTGCTAGATTCCATCTTCTCAAAATATCAGGGACGCTATACCAATGAAGTCTTAACAGCATGGGTATATGAAGAGGAACTGAAAAAGAATGTTACAAGTAAACATCATAGCATTGTAAGAGGAAATGTCACAGGGCCCCAACCTTAGAGAGAGATATACAGATAACTAAAGAATCTTGAGAAGAGGATAAATAGACTTCTTCACCAATGAGCCAGCTATCTGATTACATAATATCAAGTGGTCATTTGTGCAATCATATGCATACAAATAATGTAGTAAGAGAGACTGTAGTTTCTATTTATATATTACATATTTAAAGATATATGTGTGTGTTATATATTCAGACAGATATATGTATGTTTGTGTATACATACACAAAGTCACACATACACACACACACAAATGTATACCAATTAAAAAAAATGAGACTGTGAATATGAGAGCGAGCATACATGGGAGAGTGGAAATAATCAAATTTCTATCTTATGCTTATAGCACATCTCAGATTGGATACACAATAGATTTCCAATGCTTGGTAGCTATGTATGCATGATTGTGACTGGTGGCTACTGTATTATGTAGCCATAGATTCAGATGACAAATGTAGCTGTTGTTTATTCTTTTGTCTAATTCAATCACCAGTTCTAGCCCTAGAGTCCTGAAGCCCTAAAGCATTTCAACTTCTTTACAAGTCTTAATCCTTGAAATGGAAGGCTTCAGTCTTCATAAAATCTAGAACAAAACTTCCATACAATCTAAAATGTTTAAGTCTCCAAGACTTACTGCTGATTGAGTCACTCTGACTAACTCCTTCTGAAATCTGACTCTTCTGGTTCAACTTACTCTTACTCAACTTACTCCTCTCTAAAATGCCTGGTTCAAATTGACCTTTTGAGCTATCTTATTGTTTCTGACCAAATTCTTCTAACTCTGGCAGATTCTGGATGACTCTATGACAGCCTCAGACTGAACTGCTACACTCAGTTTCAAACTGACTCACTTTTTTTGTCTAATACTGACTTCTTCTATCCAGCTGTTTGTGTCTCTGTGTCTCTCACAGACTACATATCCTATACTACCCACTGTAATTCACTGTTGTAATTGACTCTGTAAGTATGAGCTGAGAATTCACCTTTCTCTTTTGAGAATTGGACATATACTTACTCTGACTCACTCTGCTAACTCTTCCTCTGATTTGTTAACTTTGCCCTTTTTTTACTGTGACTCACCTCAGATGTCATTTCCTGTGTGACACTGACTTTTTTGGGCTTTGCTTCCTGTGTCTGCTTCCACACTCTGTTTCTGTCTTAGGGATGAAAGGCATGGACCACCATTGCCTCCTCAAAACTGAAATTAAAGATGTTAACCAGTATTCTTTCTACATTAGAACAGCCATTCTGCTGATCTTAAAGGATTAAACATTCCTCTACAATATTGGGCAATAGGTATATTGGAAGATCAAATCATTTACCAATGGAAAATTTTAAATGCCATTAATAATATACTGTGTAAAATTTTGGCTTTAGCTCAGGTGGAAGACTGCTCATCCAGGATGTACAGAGTAACTGGTTCTTTTCCAAGGACTCCATAAACTGTCTTTGAAGGTCTATTTCTATAATTATACCCAAGATTCAGGAGGTGAAGACAGGGTGATCAGAAATCCTAATTCAAGTATATGTAAATGGAGAGAAATCTAGAAGGAGTCAGAGGGAGAGGAGGAGATTGATATATTCCAAACCATCTGAGACTCAAATATTGTCCTCTCCCTGATGTTAACTCTGAACTGCCCCTCTCTGTTCTGAGCAGTAAATGATATAATTAAGTAATGTGTAAACGAAATGAACATCTGAAATATTTTGTTTATTTTTTTCATCGTAAGCTATTTTTGGTTTCTCTTCAAGGACAAATATTATCACCATTACTGAAAATAATTTTTTTAATATAAAAAGTATTTACAATTGATCTCTTGGTGATCAGTGTTTAATATGTACTCTTTGCTCAACATTTCAAAACTTTTTTCTTTGTATCTTATTTGAAATTGCATTGTTATAGTAAGTTAACTTTCAATAAATAGCATCCAGTAATGATAAGTGGCATGATATAATCAAGAGCATATTTTTTAGCATCATTAATTACTAATTAGCCAATAATCTATTTTCCAACCTATGTACAAATGCCCATGTTGCTCAACCTCACATTGAAGAAACTTAAGTTCTTTAGAAGTTGTCCAATTTTCTTAACTTTAAATCATTTAGGACCCTATAATTTCAAGACACTTGCTGACAATTACTATTAGTTGATCCTTCTCTATTTAGAATATTCATATCTTAAAAAGAGGGAAATATAATGTATTTAATTTCATACCCCTAATTGTTAAAAGTGATCCAGAAATGGATTATTTAGGATTTCTCAATATTTACCACAAAGAATACCATTTTAGTATGTGCATAATACAGTACATAAGTAAAACATCACAAATGAAATTATTAGATTAATAAGTCATATTGTACATCTTGTAAATTCCCTCTAGGCAATTTTTCACCACTCTCTAAATATTTATTTCCTCTCAAGATTTACATTTGTAAGCATGAGTTTACCCCTCTCTAAGAAGTGAAGTAATCCTTCTATTTAGATAACTTTGTATTAGCAAGATGAAGAGAGTAAATATTAAATAGATGGGTAATCCTAGTTAACATAATGAATTACAGGATACATGTTGACTAGTTTGCCAAAAACATACAAGCTATACTTACTTAGTCTCTTGATAGACTTATCCTAATATTGTCCAATTTCTTCTAAAGACATGGTAAGAAACTTGTTATCAGTATGTCTTTTACTCACTACATTCCAAATACAAAGAAAGACTCAACAAGAAACTTCTAATGGATGTACATTTTGAGAAAAACCCTCTTACTTCTCATTCATTTTGTTGGAATGAAGTACAAATCAGAATATATAGTATCAATCCTACACAGTAAAAAAATCATACAAATAAAAATATGTGGGGAGAAGAACTATATAAATGGACATAAGATGGCTGTTGCCTGCATCAACAAATAGCAGCTATGATTACTTTCAGAAGACTAGAACAATATCAAGCTGTTCAATCTTCCAGCAAGGACAGGAGAGAGGTCCCTGAGGTGCCACCACTAACTGAGGGGTTTTGGCACCTCATGCTTACTGATGTCACTCTCCTTTTGGTATATTACTGTTGGTAGGTTGAGTATGCCAGAGTACATTGCCACATATCTATGTGCATTTGGGCTGCACTAATTAGGGACATAGAGAAATTAATAAGAAAAATAAGTAAAAAGGCATGAAGTGTGGAGGAACTTGTTATTATGCAAACATAATAGCTATTTTAAAGCAAAGAAATTGTAAGTAACATAAATCAGATCACAATTAAGATTTTGCATCTCTTTTACGTATTGCATCACTTACTGGGTATATCTGCACTAGCTAATAGGTTGTTATTTCTACAAGAAGATATACTTTATAAGCCTAAAATTTCCAATATCTTCCTATGTCATAACATATTGCATGATATTCTATTGCATGCATATATGTATATATGTATGTGTGTGTATATATATATATGAAAAATACATTCTATTGCATGCAAATATGTATATATATATGTGTGTGTGTGTGTATATATATATATTACATAAGTTCTCCTTAAGATATTTACTTAATTCAAAATTGCTATTGAGATTTGAAAAACAAAATCATATAAAATAATTAAAAACAAGAGAAATGGTTTTAACAAAATAAAAGAAAATGTTTCAACAAAATGAAAGAAAATAAAATATTTTTTGAAAAACATCAACAACAACAAAAACACAAAACCATAAAAAAACAAAAAAAAAATATGTGAATAAAGGAAAGAAACAAAAGGCAATTAGCATAAAACAGACACGTTTTGCAGGGAGAAAATAGTGTTTTCACCAAATTGCTGTTTTCACCATCTCCTATCTACACTGAGAGTGTTGCTAATTTTCCTACAAGTTTCATAATACAAGTTTACAATAACAAATGTTATGAGTTTTTCTTGCATGTGAAATTTACAGGATAAAATGTATACAAAAATAAAAGTGGACAATCAGAGCTGTTGAAGGGTTGATGATTAACCTTCATTGTTAACTCAATTGTACATGTAATCACATAGGAGATAGTTTCTGGGAATGTTTGGGAATAGATCAACATAGAAGTTTAACTGAGGAGAGGAAATGCACCATGAACTTATACTGAATAAAATGAGAAATGAGAAAAATGAGGGTAATCATCTATCTTTCTCCATTCCCTGACCTTCAGCTTCCCACTCCTGCTACTAAGTCTTCCCTGTTATGATGGACTATCTCTTAGACTCTCAGCCAAAATAAAACTTCCCTTTCTTGCCTTTGTTATATATTTTGTTGCAGTCATGGGAAAAGTAATTCACACAAAGGAATTAGGGGTAGACAGGTAAGACAGCAATGAATGGATGAATAGGACCAAAGTGTATTACATGATTGTGTAGAAATGTTCTAATAAAATTACCTACTTTGTGCAATTGATGTGAATCAATAAACAGAATCTCTGTCATTAATCAGAATAGGTTTTCATAGCTGCCTCACCTAAAAGAGTAAAACATACAGTGACTTATGAGGCCATAGGTTATAAAGAAATTGAGTATATAATAACATATAATACATTATTATTTTACAACATCTGGTTAAGTAGAGCATAACTCTAATAAAAATTAAGAAGAGAGTTTGTGAATAATAATTACAGATAAGAAGACTATAGTTATTGAGAAAAATCAGCAGAATACAAATAATAACATATCTTAAATAATATGTAATAAAATAAATTCTATATGTAAAATGAATATAAATATAAAAATTATGGAATGTGGTGTTAGTTATATCTGTAATGTCTAGCAGTAAATCAAGGGCAATAGTAACAGCCTATATTGTTTTTGAAGTTTCTTGGACACCTTATATTTCAGAAATAAGGCTGGGATGAAAGGACCTTGAAATTTACCTTAAGAGTTAGTTGTCTAGTACTAGCACATGTTTTGGAAGTTGTCAAGGAGAAAAACAATCAATATGATACCCTACCCAGATTAATGTCAACAAACAACAAATCATGGAACTGCAAGATGTCCCTAATGGTGTAACAGTGGCACATTTATCATAGGAAACACCAACACCATTCTATTTGAACATAAGGCTGGCTCAGTACTTCATTCTAGCTACTGGAAATCTAGTCAACTTCCCACAGTTGGTGAGACTATGAAACCTAGAGAACCTACAAATTCCTCTTTTCTAAACCAATACAATTTCTATCTCAGTACTTATCCTTATAAGCATTGGTAAGTAGAGCTCTCACCCCTCATTAACAAAGGTTCTTTTTGCAGTACATGGAAGTTTTTATTGAGATAAAAACTGGTGAAAATACAGAGAATAAGTGCCTGTGGGATTTAATCACTAATTATCTTATCTACCATGCAATCCCTGCACCTAAGGTTCAGGGAACATCATGAAGGAAGACAGAAAAAATTATAAAACCGAGAAAACCAGGGCACTGCTGCAAGATATCATCTGCTAAATATAATCTGGAAGCTGACACCATGAAATAACAATATAAATGTCTAAATAATACAAGCATGCAAACATGAATGGGGGGAATTTCACAATGTCTCTCCCCTAGATGAAGAGCTACAGTCAGATGATGGATGCTCAGACAGGAAATATGTATTTTTCCCGGGTATAAACCCCCTTGCAGTTTATGTAAACCCAAGTAGTCAGCATTAACCACATACATATAGAAATAAACCTAAATAAATGAAATTGGTAGGTTTTCTGTGCATGAATGCAAGACCCTGTGTGTGAGAGAGATTGTGTGTAACAAGAGTAATTTGAAAGGAAATGCTTATGAATCAGTTAATGTGTGAGGGTGGTAGGGGGAGAAGGAAGAATAGGAGGGGCACAAATGCTACAGATATGCTGCTTAAGTATAGAATTTCCAAAATTAAAAAAAAAAGAAATTACAAAGAAATTATGAAGTAAGCACAAATTTTCAGGTGAAATTCAGAAGTTGTGAAAGATAAAACATAAATAGTAATTTATAGTCATGTAGACAAAGGTAAGATTACCATATAGAATAGTTTAAGTAAATTGAACCATACACTAATGTTCATATTTTACAATTTTATAACTGTGTATATTCTGATTATGAATATAATTAGAAATATTTCTTACATTTATGACTTTCTTTACAAATAGGAACATAAAATATACTGTTAGAAACTAATATATGTTAAAACATGCTCAAAAATATCATATTTACTATTTAAATAATAGTAATATGCTCCCTATATGAGCTTATTTTATCACCTATAGAGATATCTAACTTTTGTTAAACAACAACAAAACAGGATCTTATTTCCCTATGAACATGATCAGGATAGGGAAACTTCAACACTATGGAACACTGTCATAGCAGGCTAAGATTTATAGGGCATGGTCCTAAGGGGTACATAATAAAAACATAAATAGAAAAATAAATCTCTCTTTAGTCTTCGTTGAGATCATATATTTGACCACATAGTAGTGTCTGCCTCTGGAAAGACAAGGTTAAGGTGTAAGTTCAAGTGTCATTTCTTGGTACTATTTCATTTTAAGATTCCCAGACTCTAGGTTTCTTACATTTTCTCTAGAATAATAGATGCATTTTCCATACTCATTTCTTAAATTGATGAATTCAATTTGATGTAGGCAATAGAGAATTCTCACCTCAAAGTTAAAGTTCACACTTCTATGAGTATATTTTATGTCTGGATTTGCCCATTCTCCTCTTTAGGGAAAATGCTAAATATAATCAATTCTCATTATTTCTTGTAGTTGTATTCTACAATGTTTCTTTAAGAACTGAGTTAGCAAATATTGAATAATTTTTCCTAGGAGAAATGCAAGGCTAGGTTCCTGGGAGCTTCTGGCCATAACAATTTTATCAAACACTCAATATATTACTTGTTTTATGTCAGCTTCTTTTAATATATATTTGCTGGATTAAAATTGAACTCATAGTCAATAGTACTTTCACTTCAACCTGATAAAGCTTATCTAAAACATGATTTTCCCCATATAAGATACGTGACTCCCTTTCTGTTCTTAAGAACAATAGCTGACATTTCATCTCCATGATTCTGGAAAATTTTAGGCAATTCAATCATTAGTGAAATATATATAATACATAAAAATATATAAAAAATACTAGACATAAAAAGCAATGAAAGATAGTTATGGTTCGAAAGCTGAGATAGAAGAACGGAATATGTATCTGTCTTACATCCACTGTGAAGACACTATGCCTTAGGCAAAAGTGGAAGACATCTACAATCGTTTCCTGATCTCTATATGCAAAGTTACATACATAAACATGTGCATTGGCACACATAATTGTGCACACGAACTCAAATTATTTGTTCAGATTAATCAGGACAAAAGGAGCATGAAAAAAGAAATGAAAATCAGGATATACCCACCTATGCAACAAGGTTTGACTGTTATGTGGGAAACAAACTGCCCTCTTATTGGACTTGAAACCCTCTCTACAGGGAGACAGGGGATGACTGATGCCTGGGACTGTGACATAAGCAAACAGTCCAGGTCTGAGTAAGTAGTAGGCCCATGCAATGTGCTTATTATTGAGGGCTAATTAAATTAGCACACTCACAAATTGCCTGCTAAATACTTCCATGTGCTAAACACCACCCCCACACCCCCCTACACATATAAATAAAAACATTCGTGAAACTTATAATCTTTCTTGATACTTTTCATATACCATATCACCTCCAAATGCTTGGACAGGTAATTAGATTAACACCAAAATGAGAAATGAGAGCATTTTAATGAAGGCATTGACAAATTTTCAAATTATTTATTCTAAGGATAGTTATAGAGCCAAAGGAGAGGATATATGTCTTTTACTAATTCAATGTCTATGAATTTCTTCCTAAAATATCCATGGGATCCCTAAGTCTAAGCTTATAATACATATGAAGTCATTTTTCAAACACAAAGAAGACCCGAATATTTGAATGTGCTAGGCATTCCACACCTTTTTATCCTCTCCTTAGGCTCTTCCATACTTCCTGCGCTCTCTTCAATGTTTTCTGATCTCTAGAGAGGAAGGTATAAATAATTTTCTTAGGAATAAATTCATTTCCGTCTCTTACTATCTGCATCTTGGGGTAGATGCAAGTCACTGCATTCACCAGCACTGTCAGAAAAGGCTTCCCTAATTAGGGCTGGGGAAACTTTTGTTGATTAGTACAAATGTACCACATATGTGTGTGTCCTTGGAGGCCAGGCAAATGTGAGAAACCTTGGAGATGAAATTACAAGCAGCTGTGAGCTTCCTGATGGAGTTCCTGGGAACTAAATTTGAACTCTCTGGAAAGTCAGTAAGTGCTTTTTACTGGGGAAGAATTTATCCAGCTCTAAATAAAATTAATTTTTTAAAATTACCATGTTTTGTAAAATGGTACATTTTACATTTGCATTTCAGTGCAAGTGTCCTGTGTGTTCTATTGCACACGTGTACCTTATAGGACTTCATTGGGCCTCAATTATTTCCTGCTTTATTAGGGAATCAAAATGATGTTGATAGACTCCTGAGATGTATGGAACTATTTTAAATAAGCACTTAGTGGTAATAGATAGTTTCTTATTTGTACTGAGACTGAGAAAAGATATTTCATGCACCTGATATATTTTTTTCTATATTCCAATATATCTGCTTCCCTTAGATCATCAGAATGCGGGCAATGATCCATGATAGCATACAAATTCTATTATGTCAAGTTTCTTACAGTGTAGTTACCAATGGACTAATAGTAATATAAATTCAAGAAAATGATGAGCAATCCTATAAAATTTATTAGGAATTTGGCTTTAAAATGGACAATACAAATTAACTCTAATTAAATCATTAAAACTATTTACTATATTGTTTTCATTAAGATTTAGATGAAGCAGAAAGAGCAAATAAATCTCCACTTCCTTATATGTAACTACAAACCAACATAAAATAGAAAATACTCTTTCATAAGGAAATATAATTCAGCTTTGTTAAATATTATAAACTTTAAAATGATTTAGAACTTTTGAGAATAAATAATAAGAAGAAAATTCTGTTGTTTTCTACTTGTTTTCCCAAATGCTGTGGTTTGAAGAGGACCCACGCACAGCTATGAGTGAAGTATAGGATCTTACATTATCTAAAGCACTTCAAATTACAGATTAGCTTTTACTGAAAACTGAAAAACAACTAAAGAATGGTTATTTTACACAATACAAAAGTCTTAAGCTTCAATTAACTTGGCACAGCAATCAGAGGCATATTATAAAGAGAAACAGATTTGAAGAATCTATTGCCAGGCGTGGCAAATAAACTGGAAAACTGAAATATATCTTTGGGTAAATCATCTTCCCAAAAATCAACAAACACAGCATGCACATTTGGTATTTTTGATTCATTTTATATATGATTACCTGAACTGGCCAAAGAGTACTTTTAAACTAATAAAATCACCAAGGCCAAAGCTATAGACTAATATACCCACAAAACTTAACAAAGGTACAATTGTAACTGCAAGAAAGGAAAACTAGAAAAATATGTCCCTTTATCTAATGGTAAGTTGGAACAATTAAACAGTGAAATGTATTATTTCCAACTGCTTCTTACTGAATGTCCTTCAGAATGAGATTAAATTTATTGAAAAATGATTGACAAGGAATTTTTCTAAGTTATACTTATGAAGAACTAAAAACAGAAAAAAAATAATATTAATGGACTAAAATAGCAAAGAGACAATAAAACAAAGATTTCTCTTTCTTAACCTTTGCCAATAGAGCAAAGCAGGCACATAGAATACATCCAGACTAGTATATGTTAGTAATCTGTATTGTTTAAAAGTTTTAAACATTTAAGCATATAAAAATAAAAATTTTAAATATAAAAAAATTCCCAAAATTGTAGGGAACATTGCATCTAAGTTATGATAATGAATAAAAAGCTTGTGAATATTGTAATGTATAATATTTAATCATGATAAAGGCAAAATATAGATAAGAGTATTACAATTTAATATTGGCACCATACTTTGTATATGAACATTTCAACTTTCTTTTAAAACCATAAATAGAAAATTTAGTGATAATCTTATGATATTGTAAACACTAGCTCAACCTTTTTTCTTATTAATTTAAGAGAAGTAATAGGAAATGAGCTGCCACTTTTGCTAACTGCCAATTCCATACATCACATATATGGTGAGAGGGAAAACTGTGGTGGAAATAAGTAAAGCAAAGCCAGTAGGACAGGATATGAGGGTGGTCTTTTTCGTTAACTCCAATTATGAACTGAGTTAAATGATTCATATTCAAAAAGATATTAAACTAGTCATATTGAAGAAGACATTACTTAACTAAGACTGAAAATGATCTGTAACAGCACCCTACTGTGTGAGCACAAAAGAAAGACAAGGGTACATTTTCCTAGACACAGACCTTGCCAGACCTCAGCAGAGGAACCACCTGTCATTGAAAGTGCCGTACTGGACAATAGAACCATGATTGGCTGGCCTAGGTCTCTGGTGTTTTTATTGATAGAGACGCTCCTCAGATGTTCTACTGATAAACAAACAAACAAACAAAAAACAAACTTCCCCCTAAAAATTCTCTGCTCTCTCATCCAAAGCCCTATTTGCACAATGAAGGAAACATGTGACTTAGTCTCATCCTATAATCCTTTAGCAGCCAAGCTATGTCACATTTATGATGGTGGAACGGCAAGACCAAAGGAAAGTTGTTCTCCCTGTATTGCTGGAGAATGTTGGAGAGGGACTACAAGAATTTCTTCACAACAACTTTATTCTTTCACAATGACTCTTCCAGAGAGAAGTGAGCAGGTGCAGATTATGAGCAATCAAATATCTTTTACATAAAGCCAACATGTGCAGATAATACTAATTGTCAAGGCTTAGGCAGCCCTTACCCCAATAATGTACAAAAACATTACATGAACATATCTACAAATGAACCTCTCCAACACTGATTCATTCTAATTTCAAGTTGGAGGAATTTCTCTCACCTGTTTGCCATTCAGGTGTAACATGAGAGGACTGCTTTCAATTCCTGTCCAGTATTTGTCAATGCTTCTGCAAAGAGAAGTTTCATAAATGTCTTCCCACATCTCTCCTTAAAGATTTACTTTTTTGAGAAGATTGGTTGAATTTATACACAGTTATGCCAGGTAGCTTTGGATAGAGCAGAAGAGAAATTACTGATAAAATTGCTGATGTAAGTTAATTTTTCTCTTCTGAGACTCAAAAGCCATTTGGGAAGCATATTGTCCTTTCTGTCTCTGTCTTTTTTGATGTACATTGATGAGACTTGGTCTGATTTGTGCATTTACTATTCTTTCCTTCTCTCTCTCCCTTTAAAGCACATTTCGCTGGGATGCGTGATAGGATTTTTAGGAAAGAATGGATTTCGGGATTGTATCTGTTCCTTACCATGATGTTCTTCTTCAAGATGCCTAAAGGCTTGCCATGTAAAGATCTTTTCAGAATCTCAGATCTAGATATAAACACCAAGTATTTTGTTAAAATACATTCTCAGTATTTTTCCACTTCACAACTAAGCTATATTTATTGGGCAAAGGGCCTTCTCAGTAGAAAAATGTGAAGTTGAACCCAAAACCCAGTGATGTTTAATGATACTTTAAACCAGCCTTTTGAGAATAAAATGGCAAAATAAACAAAAATCAAAAACAAAAACAAACAAACAGAATCACTTAAGCTGGCAGCATTTGTATTGGAGACTGGGCATGCCTGCTAAAATGTATGTGTGTCTAGCAAAAAATAAAGATGCTTCTTGATCAACATTTGAAAACTGTTACATTAATGTCTTTCCTCTTTTGAAACGAAAATTTCAACGGTATAAAGATTTTGATATGTTGATAACTAAAATAAAATTAAGTTAAAAAACAATGGAATTTAATGTTAATGTGAACATGTATGAAGCTGTGAAATTGGTCAAAAATTTTAAACTGTTCTCTGTTTTAGATAATCTGATTATAGCATATCACATTAAAATACATATCACAATTATGTAATAAAGTATGTTTTCACTTATCTGAAAAAAGTCTATAAAATAGTTATCTTTTTAAAGTATCAAATTTAGAGCAAGTTCAACTGTGTTTTCATATAACCTTGGGAAATGATTCATTTTTAATAACTCAAAATCATCTTTTTTATAAAAAAGGACACATTCTAAATATTCTCCCAACTACAGTCTTTTAAATACAAAATAAAAGTGATTTCATGCCAATGAATTTTGAAATGGTATGTAAAAAATGACAAATAAAATACAAAATATTTCTTCTTCATCTCTTTCCTCTTTCCATCTCTTTCACACAGACTTATTTATTTAGGTATGACAAAGGCATTTATGTTAAAGTATCACAAAGTCAGCTATAAAAACCATATTAAAACTTAACACATAAGTAATATGAAAACCAGAGAACATAATTCTGCCTAATGATTTTTTTTGAAATACAAGTTCTTATACACAGCATTAATATAAAAATTGTGTTTATAAACCTGACAAAATTAAAGACAAAATTACCATTTTACATTTTTTTTTAGAATAAAAGAAAATGATTTGCCAATTTATATTTAACACAATCAAAATCATTGGCATGGGGGGAAATGCTGCATTCTGTTGACTCACTAAATCCTAGAATAGACAAATTATTAAGTTATTTCTTTTGTAGACTACATGATAAATTGGAATTTAGTTTTGCTTTCTGGTTGAAAGCCTCAGTTACATGAAAATCAATAATGCAGATCACAGATAACTTTTAGGAACAATTAAATATGGTAGGTCCTTTTTGTTTGTTAGGTTTTTGTTTGTTTGTTTGGTTTTTTTTTTTTTTTTTTTTTTTAACATGCTCAAACAGCTGTTATTCAGTTTTTTGGTTTCAGTGAGTTTTGATGTTTTTGTCTGATTGTGATTAGAGAACATGAATATATTTGCAATAATGTCTGTAAAATAGTTCAAGGTTGTTTTTCTAATGTATGAATGATATATTTTAATATTTAACTTCAATTCTTAAATTCTTATTCTAAAATATAATTTTCAATTAACTCAATGAAGAAACATTGTATTCTTCCCAAATTCATATATAGTACCTCTAATATCAAATGTTTTAGTAGGAGAAATTGGGAATATAATAACCAATTGGCTTCAGATAAAAATCATATGCATGTATATTCTGCGATATCATTAATGATCTTATCACAAGAAGAAGATATATGGGCTTTTTTGTTTTTTTCTCTCCGACATGCTTGCCAGAAGACGGCTAGAAGCCTGTAAGGATTCCCTCAATTGTGATTAAATTGCAGCCACAGTGATTTTAACCTTCTCAGAACCCAATACTAGGAGAAATAATTCTCTGTTGTTTAAAAAAGTTCCAGGTTAACATATTTTGTTATGACACACCATTATTAGTCTTTAATATGACCACTGCTTTCTTTCTCAGTCAGATAAAAATCAATTCCTTTTATCATAGGTATAAGTGTTACAAACTCTTAATGTTGAAAATAAAGTGCTGCTTGTATCTGATCATTCAAGATGTTCCAATACAAAAGGATATTAAACAAAGGTATGGCACAAATTGTTACCATTAAAGAGACTGGAAAAAAAAAGTAACATTAAAAGTGAAAACTCGAAATTGGTAATGATAAATAGGCAAATTGAAATTCATTTCTCAAGTTATAGCTGCTGATACTTATCCTGGACAAAGGGGTCCAGGAATAAACCAGTGTGCATGGAAACACATCTTCCATCTAGTTCCATAGCTTGAAATCTTGAATGTGGAAGTATACAGAATACAAATTTTCCTATTGTGTTACAGGCTTATTTCTGGAGAGTTGAAGAGCAAGCATAATATAGGATCTGCTAAACACTGCAACTGTAGTTATAAAATGTGAAAAATGAAGAGATCCAGGATATCTTTTTTATTTCATAATTATTACTTATGATAAGTATCTATGTATGTGATCCACCCTCCTAGATAATGCAATGCCCTAATCATACCACAAAAAGAGAACAAGAATCATTCTCCTCAAGAAAATAATCAAGGAGCAGGATTCACAGATATATTTAGACATAGACCCAAGTTGGTCAGTCTACAAATGTTTTTCTCCAAAACAACACCTTCTAAAGAATAACAGTGTCAAGAGTTTTAGAGGTTACTGAAAAAGCTTTGTATGGTAATGCACACCTGTAATCCCAGTACTATAAATAATTCACTAAGAAGATTTTGCATTGAAGACCAGCTTGGGCTAAATAGAAGACCCTACATTGGAAGAAATGAAGGGAAAACACAAGAAAAACTGTGGAGGTTTCTTCTGTAAGTTTTAAAGAAGCATTACCTGAGTAGCAGCCATTTGAGTGGAGAACTGACGAATTCTGGCTTTTTGAAGATACAATTCTCAGAAATAGATTGGATATAGAGCAAGCCAAGAAAGTTATTCAGGTTACCAGCCAGACATTTACCATGAATAACTGAAATAATAGAAACACATTCAGGAGAACATGAGGGATTGCGTTAATACATGTTTGTTGAGCATCAGGATCTACTTTAAAGGGTCACTGATGAGGATATGTCAAGAAAATCATCTTACAAGCAGATTTGAATTGGAAAATACGTTTAATCAGAAATATATGCCCCATTCACAGGGTAGTTAATAGCAAAATATACACAACTATAGGGTCCATGGCTTCATAAAAGGGTTTAAGTGTTACTTCTACAGCAGCCTATATAGCACCTTCATGCACGTTACAAAATGGCTAACAGGGAGGAGGCCTCCAAATTTGTTCCAGTTTGTTTTCTCTATTGTAAGGAAAGTTTATTTTTATGTTTGAAATTGTTTTATGCACTGTTGGGTGAGGGGCTGCTTATGCTTTTGGCATTTTGTATTGTCTGCAGGTGTTGGATTTCTGTGGTGGGGGGATGTTTAATTGCAAATGAGCTGCACATGCTATCAGTAAAATATCTGAGGAGTTCTGAAAGAATTAAAACACCTGAGCTCAGAACTCAGGGTTCCACTGTGAGTCTGGCATTGGCTATGATGGTGGTTCCCTCTGCTGAGGTCTGACAGAGTTTATGCATATGAAAAAGCCACCGTGTCTCTCTTGGTGAGCCCTCACAACATTGAACAACCACATTCTATACCTCATATTCAAGTTGTATGTTATCTAGTTGTAGGTTTTTCCCACCTGGTACTGTTCGGCAACCAAAACGAATGGTCAATGTCTGTATTGTGTTGGGAACTTATGGGAATTCCATAAGCAACATTTATATGGAGGTATTTCATACCTAGCATTGAGTATTGGTTACGTCCCCTTGGCTTTCAGTAGCACCATTATAAAAAAATGCAGTCTACCTCATTTCTAGATCTCTACTATCTTTTAACACAGACTTTAAAATTGGCTTACGAAGAATTCAGTTTCCTTGCTTTTGGGTTTTTTTGTTTATTAGTTTGTTTGTTTTACTCTTCAGATTAGGTAACCCCTTTCTCCTTTCTCACATATAGCTCACACGCTCTACCTCCATTTCTGCTTAAATTTAGCCCCATAAACAATTGTCTATTTTAATAAAACCTATGTTCTACTTTCCCTCCCTCTGCCCAAAGTACTCTTCCTACCACGTGGCCTTTTTTTTGTTTAAAATTTTCTTCTCATTTATGTTTATTAATACCCTGGGTTGACACACACAAGTCTAGACATTAGAAGTTAAAAACTATATTGGCTAGTTTTATGTCAAATTGACACAAGTTAGAGTTATCTGAAAGGAATCTTGATTGAGAAAATGGCTCTGTATGATCAGGCTGTAATGCATTTTCTTAATTAATGATTAAGTGTGGGAGGTCCCAACCCATTGTTGTTTGTGTCAGTTCTGGACTGGTGGTCATGGGTTCTTTAAGAAAGCAAGCTGAACAAGTCAGAAGAAGCAAGCCAGTAAGCAGCACCAATCCATTGCCTCTGTGTCAGTTACTATCTCCAGGTTCCTGCCCTGATTGAGTTGTCATCCTAAATTCCTCTGATGATGGACTGCAATGACAATCCTAAGACAAGACCTACATATGAAAAGAACTCATCACATTTATGCTTCTGAGGCTGGGGTACCTTTCATAGTTGTTTTTTGATAGTTTTATTCAGTTACTCACAAAATACATGATTTTTCATTGTATCTGAATAAAATCTAATTGTATATGTTTTCCACATTATCATTATCAATTTTCTAATTGATTAACATCTAGGTTGGTTCATTTTCCATTTCTATTGTGAACAGAGAAGCTATGAACATGGTTGACAAAATTCCTTTGTTTTAAGATGTACAGACTTTTGGGAATGAAATACAGAGCAGTATGTCAGGGTAATGACTCTTGTAAGGATAACCAACTGATCTCTATTTGGTTTTGAGGCACACTGCATGGGACAGAATGCACTCTAGTACTTTTCAACTGTTGATAAACTTGTGACCAAGAAGTTTATACTCCTTGGAGACAAATAAGTCTCCCAGACTCAACCAAAGAAGCCCCTGTCTGGAGTGATCATCAGTGGATTGCAGATATAATTGGCTCCTCAAAGTATTCATAATAAATAAGTTTGAATGTTCAACCATAAGTAGAAGACTTCTGTGGTTCAGCAATCATCTCACAAGAACAGCTAGAAAGAATATAAAAGCTGGAATACAGGAAGAACAGCTGTGAAGTCCTATCTTCCATGTTTTGCATGAGCAATGAGGTCATGGCATCACAATAGCAATTTATGTGAAATTGGTCTCTACAGTTCTGAGCATATTAGCAGTAATGATGGATCACAAATGGTCTCCTGATTTGCTATTCCTCTCTGGTATACTATTGGATACTGATAGATTTTTTGGAATGGGCCAGTTTGTATAATGACTGAGGATCTCATCAGACTCCAGTAGATAGTTTCAACCTCAGGGTTGAACAACTGATACATCTACAACACAACTCTTGCATCTAAAGCTCAGGGATCATAATGGAAGAGAATACAAAAAAGGGTTATAAGAGCCACAGGAACTAGAAGTTTGCTGTGAGATTTTTATCTCCTAAATAGGTCAGGAAAATCTGTGACACTAAATAAATAAATAAATAAATAAATAAATAAATAAATAAATATTTATGAGGAAAATGAAGAGAGAGCATTAATATGATTTGGGTAAGAGTGTGATGTATTAAGACCATCACAATGTACTTTATTCCTGTATATAATTGTCAAAGGGCAAATGCTGAACATTACAATGGTAAGACCCAAAGTAAATAATGTAGCAAATGTGTGCTTATGAGTAATTTAAATATAATTTAGAGATGTTGTGTAAAATTTTTCCCCAATTCTGAAGAGAAGCCAAAACTTATATCAAGAAAGTGCATCAACAAGCTAAACGGATGCTAGAGGGTCAAATCCTAGACTATCAATGTGAATCTACTGACATATTTAACAGAACTCAGAAAGCTGAAATAATACCACATACATAAACAGATACTTCAGAGCAACAATACTGATTGTAAGAAGACACCTCAAAAAAATTCAGGGGAAGAAAATAATTTCAATCTATTCTTCATTATTTATTAAATTAAATGGCATAATTATTTCCTTTTCATATAGTAAAAAACTGAATTCGCTTCAAGCAAATGCTTATTTCAAAAGATTCTAAAGGAATAAGTCATTGAAAGGATAAAAACAATCACTAAATCATAGCAAATCATTCATTTTGTGATGAATCTTAAGATAAATAGGAGTGTCTGAGAAGGACAAATCTGTCTCAAAATATATAAAATTAAAAAAAAGCTGGAAACACATTCCTCAAATAGTAATGAATATGGTCTTTGTGGCTTTTCCTTAAAATTTATCATTTGTTGTTGTTCTAAGTAATATATTCAATAAATGTATATGGATTGCAAATGAACAGGAGCTTTTGGTAGTACTGAGATAAGAAAAGTTAGCAATGAGAGGAAGATTGTTTGCTGAAATGCTCCTTTGAATTAGTTGAAGCACACTTTGTGTCAGCTCATCCTGAAGTTGGGTGAAAATGTGTTGGAAACCAAACTTAACTTTTAAGATTTATTTTCTACTTTGTACCTCACCAGTTAGAGAAGCAATGAACTCAAAAGACATTCAAACTATTTTCAAGTTAAATAAAAGAGGGTAAAGTGGTGTATGGGTAGTATAAAATTATGTGGAGGTCAGAGAATGGGGTAGATTTCATCAAAACACATTATATGCCAGTATAAAATTCTCAACAGCATAGTTTTTAATCTATAGAGGTGACCTCCTCCTGCTCCTCATTGTCCTTCTCCTTCTGCTCCTCATCCTCCTTGTCTTTCTCCCTTTATTCCCTTCTTCAAAAAATAATTTTTAAATGCTCAATGGTTCTGTACAGACATTCTCAGAAGAATAAATAAAAAAATAGAAGATAGTTTTTAAAATATTCAAAATTCTTAGCAAATCACAGAAAGTCAAATTAAATATTATTTCAAATTTATCTTATCCCAGTAGAATAGATAAATCAAGGAAATGACTGGCAAGAAATGCTGGTGAGAATAAAGAGAAAGGAAGACCCTCATTTATTGCTGATAGGTTTACAATCTGTACTGTCACATGGGAAATCAACACTGATAAATCTCACAAAACTAAAAGTAGATCTACTTCATGACCCAGATATACTACAACTTGGCATATTCAAAGGACTTATTATCCTATTGTGGAGATATGTATGTAGCCACGCCAATTTCTGCTTCATGCTCAATATTTAGGAAATGGAAAAAAATCTAGATGTCCTTTAGTGAATAAATGAACAATTAAAATGTGTTAGAGGACACAGATGTTTTAAATGGATAAGGGAAAAAATTATGAAGGAGCTTTAACTAGAAATGAGAGAGTGAATATAATACATAGAGACTATGAGGAAGAAAAGATAAGCAACACTAAGAATATTTGAAAACAACAAAAATATAATGATTTATAAGATTACTTAAAATACATACCAGACATAGTAAACCTTTCCAGTTGTGGGCCAGTTAGTCAAAGAGACTTCTAAATCTATACAGGTTGCTTCCAGTACCTTTTACTAGCTTTTAGATTTAAAGTACATCTCTGTTACTGAAGACTCCTCACACCTCATTCACAGGACTTTGAGGATTCAAGATGGCAATGTCCTCAAAGCATACTTACTAAGTGCTAGCTCTCATAATATGAGATGTTGCTATGTAAGGTGTCAAGGGAGAAAAACAATCAATAGTTGTTCTCAGTAGTTAAGTTTCTGAACAACAATGGACAGCCAAGCAAGATAGTCTCAATGGTGCAACTGTGCTACTTCTATTTTTGGGGTAAACACAGTCCTGTTCAGTAGGAGGGAATCCATGCCTAATGCTGTAAACATATCCAACAACCTGTGGCTAGAGAGGTCATTGATCTTGGAGGATAACTCATTACTTCTCTTCTCCTAAATCAGTATAGTATTTTTTAAATTCCAATCTGAGTACTGGCCTTGCACATACTGATAAACATCGCTATACATTCTCCTCAAAGAGCCATAACTGATCAAAATGCAGAAAATAACTGAACATGTGTTCCCAGGCCCAATTTGATACATTCAATTCAATACAATCCCAAAAGACAAGACTCAACTAATTCAACTCAACAATTTCAACTAATTGGTTGAAACTGGTTTAATGTCTCATGTACATTATTTCAATTTAGTTATATGATTTCACTGAAATTTATTATAATCAAGACTGTATTATCATGTTGATAATATTCTTGGTCCTTGGTTTTAAGAGTTATACATGAAAAAAGAGTAAAAGACCATATTTTCCTTTGGTTTAGTTATTTTTCCCCATTTTAGGCTCAGTAAACAGTTGATTAAATATAAATGCACTTAGATATCACATAAGTAATTCCACATTTGTGGATTAATTCAACTACAAACCCAAAATATTTATGTTCATCCTTTCATTTTTCATTATTCCATGAGCAATATGATTTATCAACTAATTAAACAGCACTTAATTTATTTACATTAGGTATTTTGTGTAACAAAGGTGATTGAAAATGTCCAGGAAAATATGCAAAATACATGAAACTACTAAATTATTTTACATTAGAGATCGAGAGAAAGCAGTCTGCAGTGTTCTGAGTCCTGGAAGGAATCTACTGGATTACTATCAGTTTTATTGGTTAAAAATCACAATTTTCTAGAAGCTAAGGAGATTTCAGTAACTACAATAACTATTCTGCTGTTTTCATACCTAGCTTCCACATTGAGAGATAACAAAATCACGCTGTTTTAGCTCATGTCTGATTTTGATTCTTATTGTCTGGTCACTGTCCTTAGGAAGGTGATTAAGCATCAACAATGTCTGCTGCATACATCTATCTCGTCTATGAACATTGGAAACCTTCCACTATGTATTCTTTTGTCAAAATGAGGTGCCTTTTTCTATTAACAAAGGGTTTTTTAAACTAGCTGAAACAAAAGTATCTATTGAGGAAAGCTTTATGGCTGACTGCTGCATTTTAGCCAATAAATAACAATAAAATAGTGGCTTCACATATTTTCCAACTGTTTGAAGACAACGTGCGTTACAGACAAGGCACAATTTCTGTCTATGCATTTACTTTGTGACATGTCAGTACTCTTGTCAACTTTTCCATTTATACATTAGAAACAATATTAGATATATGCATATCATTGCTAAATAGAATATAGTACATACTATATAGTACATATATAGAATATAGTAGTACTATGGATTTTTAAGAAACTAGCATCATTAACATCTGTATATGTTTACATCTATAGGAATGTGATAATTTAGTAAGGCGTGTCAATGAATGATTAAGTTGTTATAGTAATTTAATATCAATAATTAAAATAAAATTATTTTATTGTTGAAATAAAATTTTAAACTATGATTGATTTACATTTATGAAAAGCTTTGTAATCTGTACAAAACAAACGTTAGGAGACAATTATTAACAAATATCTTATAAATGAAAACTAAAATATAACAACTAAAATAAAGCAGGTGTTTATTCATTTTAAATTTTCACTATTCATGTTCAGTTTATTTTATAATGTAATCACAAATAGAGCAGTTTAGGTTTCTTTATTCTAAATGTTATAAGTATATGTCTTTAATAATTCCAATACAATATTACAATAGTAAAGCAAATCTTAACATAAATTTTGCCCATTACTACTTGGAATTTTTCTTATAGAAAATAGACTTTTTAAGGTGAGTGTTTAGCTTTATCTCATTTTCTTTGATGAGAATATTAAATCTTCACCTCTTACCCTGTATCGTGGGAATATGAGCATTGTCACTTGGTCTAACGCTGGTGATTTATGTAGTCTGGCATTATCTATTCTAAAAATATACTTGGGATATCATTCTACCCCCTGTGCTTATGAACACAACATGGTTTAGAAGTTACAAAAAGGGTAGAGATTTAGCTTAAGCAACAGTATGCCAATTGCTTGTGACATTTATCCTCTAAAGCCAGATGGCAGAGGGATGGAATTTAGGTCTTCATTTTTCCTTTATATATTATTCAGAAACTAATTCCATGTTCAAATGCTAAAACTAACAACAAACCTCAGCAATTCCTTCATGCCTGAAATCAGATCTTTCAAGTAAATAATGGAGCTTTTCCAGCTATTATGAATATGTTTAGTATATTACATTTGACTAGTGATTTCAGTAATTTTGAAAATGTTAATGATTGCTGATGAGAAATAGTACTAAATATATGTACGTAAATATGTACAGAAAAAGTTTTATCCTATATTATTAAAAAATTAATATTTCACAAAAAATGTGGTTCCAGCTTAACAGTTATCCCCTTTTGTGTGTGTGTGTGTGTGTGTGTGTGTGTGTGTGTGTGTGTGTTTATGTGTGTTTATGTGTGTATTTTGAAGGAAAATAGCCTGTAATGTCTTAATCTTTTGAAGTTTTAAGCATTGGTAAGACTTTAACTCTAGTTGTGCTGATCTTTATGAATATTGAGACCTAAGAGACACAGATAAAGTAAACAGTGTGATGTCATCACATCTGAAATAGTATTAGAATACATTAAAATCTATTAACAATAGTAAATTTTCAGTACACATTTTTAGTAAATATATATTTTTGCTTTAACAAAATAATACTGATATTTTAACCTCATTTTAGGAATAGGTGGATTTCAATGATTTGTAGTAGTCACACATAAAGGAATAGAGTATAAGGTGAGTTGAGATTGAGATTTGAGCATAAATCAGTTGATTATATGATTCACCCTTTCAATGAACAAGACCCATGTCTATAAAAAAAACTTCAGATATGAAAAGCATGATCAGTAATTTATTTGTAACATTTGGAGAGACAGATGGTAGTTGAGATATAAGTGACCCTTTGAAGACAAAGAAATATTTTGTTAAATTAAGTTAACTCTCCTTCTGTTAACCATTAGTTGCCTATAGTTCTTTTAGGAACCTACAATTTTTTTTCTCCATCCAGGTTAACATATCAATGAGATTTCCATTGCTCCAGTTATGTTTATGCAGCTACATCTTTGCTACACTGTTTTACATCAGACATTTTAGAATTCTTGTCCCTTCAATCTTTCCACCCATTCTTCCAGGATATCCATTGAGACAGAGGGATCAGCTTTATAATGGAGAACTATCTACTAAAGCTCGGTGGCTCTCAATCTCTGTATTATATCCAGTTGATTTTTTTGTTTTTGTTTTGTTTTGATTTTGTTTGTTTTGTAATGGTCTCCATTTGCTGTAAAGAAATGCTTCTTTGATGAGGAGTGGTAGCTATACTTAACTATGGATGAAAGATAAGACTTAAAATGTAGGAAGGAATTATGAGGGCCTAACAAGTAACAGTGGTTGATTCTTTCTACAGATCATGACCACACTAGTCCTGGGAAGCTGACTGCATTTTTGGAAGCAGGCATGATATCTCTTCTGTTGAGTAGGCCTTCATTTCATTTAAAAAACCGTTCATTACCACCAAAAAAAGTCTCATTATTACACTGTTATGTGGATCTTTTCATGCCGGTTTCTGTTATGGTTCTTAGATTGTGCAGTTAGGACTGTTTGTCTCTCTCTTTTGACAGATTATGTAGCATTTTCTGGTACCATTGAAGTTAGACTACCGAAAAAATGCTTTCAGGTCAGATCCAATTGCAATCATCTATCACCTGAGTCTCATGTCCTAAATATGAATTATTTTCCAAAATAGGTGCCCATAACACAACCTTTGAGAAACAGCAGGGGCTACACCTATTGTCTATATTACTTGGGAGTCACTTATACTGTCTTAAACTAACATTCACAATGAAGATTATTGTGCCTGGTATTGGCTTTTCTAAGATCTACAGTTTCTGTGGGGAAAATCACCAACCCAAATGGCTTCCCTTCCCTTCAGCTAATCATCTTATTGGTTATCCAACCTTACAGTCTTCCACCCTGAAACAATGTACACATAAATTGTGAAAGCAGACTCAGCAGGTTGTATTTATATATTTCTGCCTTTATAAACACTCATCCCCAACACCTATGTAACAATAATAATGAAAGAAAAAGAAGTAATCTAATTGAGAATGGGGAAGCCAGGGGAAAATTTGAGTATTGGAGACTGAGTGGTTCCTAGAGGGAAGAATTTAAGAAGCAGAGTAATATAATTCCATTTTAATTAGAAATTTAATACAATTAAAAATAACATAGGTCAAGTTCTGAAAATGGTAGCCTGTAATATTGTGTCAATTTTGATATCAATATCAACCTTCTTAAGATACAAATTTTAATTCAAGAAAGTTGGAAGCGTACACTTAGGGAAAAGAAGCAATGCATATATATTAACTTAGTTTACTCAGGAGGTTCTTAGAAAAATAAATCTGTGTTGCTTGGCATACGTGCTCTTTGGTAGTTTAGATTAGAAAGTTTTTATGAGCTTTATTTCTTTTGGGAAATAATTATCTATTGTTATATTGTGGGAAGAATGATTTCTTTCAAATTCCTTCTACATAGAACCTACAACACTGACTATGACATTTTTATAAGATTGAAAATATGATTAGAATAACATGCTCCCTAAAGCCCCAATCTACCACCATCTTTCCCCTTCTGCTCCTTCCTACCTCTTCCTGATGAAGTGCCCACTGGGTGAAGACCCCCCAAGAAACCACCAGGGCTTGAGATTGATGCAAACGCAAGAGACTTTATTGCTAGCTCGCTAGGGTCAATACGCACAACTCTATGAAACAAGAGAAAGAATGAGACCCTGAGAACAGCTAGCTCACTCTGGGTTTTATAGAATTTTTAGAGACAAAGTCAGTTAAAAAGTATTTAGCACATTTTCATTGGTTCACAAAATAAGCAGTTTGCTGACCTTTAAACTGATTGGTCTTGGCATAGTGATATTAGGGTTGATGCTGTTCAGGACCTGAACAGCCCCATCCAGGAGCATCCAGAGAGGATTATTAGAGAGCTCACCAGATGATCCCCCTTTTAGGAACCCTAAGGATGTTGGTGTCATGGTGAAAGATTTGGGGATAGTGACATTTGGTGGCAGTGATGGGGCCAGGACCCAGCTGGGTCCCACGGGGTATCATGGATCTCCGACCTTGAGTCTTAGAGTAAAAACGAGGCCATGATCATACCCTGCATTGTACAATCGCAGGCCCCAAGTACAGCCTTTAGTCCGTTGAGTAAACTCTTTTTCTCTTACAGGAAATCTGATTTGTATTGGATTACTTTCAAATTTAGTGCAAGGACCATTTACGGTCCAGTACTGGGTATATGGATTTCCTCCCCAGCACTGGTCCTGTTCTAGCCCTTTCCCTGAATGACTCCTTGTCACTGCAATCAAATCCCAGCTTGAGGAGGGCTTTCAATAGGTGTCCCCATTGGTTTTAGATCCCCAGGCTTTACAGAAGAAAACCTCGCTGCCACCACATTTGTTGGCTTGTTTTCTTGTTCTGCCATCCCTAGGGCAGATGTAGATAGGGACTAAGTGAAGCTGTGCCCTGAGACCTGGGTGGCTACACCCAATTCCCCCCACCACACACACACCATTGCCCATGCAGGGGATCAGGGAGCAGGAGGGTTGGCTGTCACATTCTGGGAGACCTGAGGATTCCTGCTCAGAATCAGGGATGTCCTAACTTCCTGACGCCAGGCAGCACAAATCAAATCGGGCCACCAAGTATTGAATGGCCTTATGGATGAGGTGGTTCCTATTTCATCTCCGGAGGCCGATGGTAACTGCCAGATCAACTTGACAGGTAGGTGGGCGCTAGCAGAGCAAGGAGGGATTGTAAGTAATAAGAATAGAAATGTCCAACCCATGGTTATACCCAGGGGTCTGGCGGCAGTCCCTCTTCTTCATGCCTCTGGATCTTGAACTTGAGAGGGTTGTCAGAGTATCTGGACACTTTCCAGCTGACAGGGGCAGAAGCTGGGCACACATGGGAGGAAATTGTGTTAGAGCAGGCTAGTCAACTGAGAAGTGGAACATCAGAAGCAGAATGAAGTACACAGTTAATACACACCTTTAATCCCAAGTCTGAGAGTGAATCAGATCGAAAACGTGGCAGAGTGGCATCTGAGATGAATCAGAGTGAGGAGCAGGACAAAATGACAAATCAGAGGAAGAGTTAGAATGAGTCAGAGTGAGGACATGCCCAACACTCAGGATTTAAAAGCAGGCTTTCAGCTCAGAGAATCAGGCAGTCAGAGAATCAGCTGGATAAAACACAGAGTCAATCAGTAGAGAATTGATCAGATAAGACCCAGAGGCAGTTCACTAGGAGAGTGGTCTAGGGAGAAAGAATCAGATAACTTGCAAGCGTAGTTTGAACCTGAGCAGAGCAGTTCAGTCAGATAAGTTTCAGGAGTTAGCCAGAGTCAGAAAATTTCAGTCAGAAACAATCAGCAGGCTCAGAAAGTCAGTTTGAACCAAGAAGCTTGGAGAAGAGTTTGAGCCAGAACAGGGAGTGAGTTGAATCAGCCAATCAGAAACATCAGTTGAGTTCAGTACAGCTCTGAGTTCAGAAGGAGCTAGTCAGAGTAACTCAGTTAATCATGGAACCTGAAATGTTCTAGGTTTAGGTTTGAAGATTAGATTGTATGGAGGTTAAAATGAAGCCTTCCAGTTCTAGTTAGAAAAAATGATTTATGCCTACAATGGAAGAGATAATCTCAAGAGTTGAAGATGCTATAGATAAAATAGATACATCAATAAAGGAAAATATTAAATCCAAAAAAATTCTGACACAAAACATTCAGAAAATCTGGAACATTATAGAAAGACCAAACCTAAAAATAATAGGAATAGAAGATGGAGAAGGTTTCCTGCTCAAAGTTCTAGAAAATATTTTCAACAAAATCATTAAAGAACATTTTGCAAACCTAAAGAAAGAGATGCCTATTAATAAGAAGCACACAGAACATCAAATAGACTGTACCAGAAAAGAAAGTCCCATCATCACATAATAATCAAAACACATTCAGAACGAAGAAAGCATACTAAAAGCTGCAAGAGAAAAAAAAAAACAAAGTAATATACAAGGGCAAGCCTATTATAATTGCACCTGACTTCTCAACAGAGACTCTAAAAGCCAGAAGAGCCTAGGCAGAAGTACTACAGTCGCTAAAGGAGCACAGACGCTGGAACAGACTATTACCAGCAAAACGTTCAGTTATGTTAGATGGAGAAAACAAAATATTCCACGATAAATTCAAATTAAAACAATATCTATCTACAAATCCCTCCTACAGAAGGTACTAGAAGGAAAAGTTCAACCCAAGGATGTTAACTGCATTGAGGAAAACAAAGGAAGTAAATAATCTCATATTATCACAATCAATAGAAGGGAAATGCATGCGTTCGTGCATGTGTGTGCACACACACACACAAACACACCACAAAGGAAATAGAATCTATCCTTCTGCTGCATACAATAAACATATCTCGAACTCATAGATAAATATTACCTTAGAGTAAAGGGTTGGAAAAAGATTTATCAAACAAATGGACCTAAGAAACAAGCTGTGGGAACCTTCTAATATCTAACAAATAGTCTTCAAACCTAAATTAATCAAAAGAGATGAGAAAGGAAACTTTATATTGACTAAAAGAAAAATCTACCAAGATGACATTTCGATTTTTAAAATCTATGGCCCCAATACAAGGACTCCTATGTTTGTCAAAGAAATATTACTAAAGTTAAAACACACATTGTCCCTCACACAATGATAGAGGGATATCAATATTCCACTCTTACTAACTGACAGATCATCCTGAGAAAAACTAAACAGAGAAATAATGGAGATAACAGATATCATAAGCCAGATGGATCTGTCAGTATGACAAAATGGCAACCTACAGAATGGGAAAATATTTTCACCAACTTCCCTTCCAACAGACATAATACATACATAAATACATAATCCAAAATGCATAAATAACTTAAGAAACTAGAGGTCAACAAAACAAATAACCCAATTAAAAATGGGAAGAAGATCTAAACAAAGAATTCTCAAAAGAGGAATCTCAAATGATGGAGAAATACTTAAAGAAATGCTCAGTGCCCTTAGCTATCTGGGAAATGCAAATCAAAATACTCTGGGATTCCATCTTATACCTGTCAGAGTGACTAAAACCAATAACACAAATTACAGCTCATGGTGGAAAAATTGGAAATAAACCTACCTCAAAACCCAGCTATACTACTCCTGGGTATATACCTAAAGGACATTCCATCCTGCCACAAAGATACTTGCTCAACAATGTTCATAGCAGCTTCATTCACAGTAGCCAGAAATTGGAAGCATCCTAGATGTTCCTCAACTGAAGAACTGATAAAAAGTTTGTGACATATTTACACAATAGAGTACTATTCAGCTATTTAAAAAAATGACTAAATGAATTTTGCAGGCAAAAGGATTGAATTAGAAAAAAAAAATTATTCTGAGTGAGGTAATCCAGTCTCAGAAAGACAAACATGGAATGCATTCACTTATATGTGGATAGAAACTGTTACACAAACAACAAAGATGCTGCAATCCACAGAGAGACTATGCAGCAAGGAGGGCCCCAGTGGAGACACAGGGCTCTATCATCCTGTTAAAGGGGAAATAGAAGAAGTGATGCAGGGGTGAGATGAAGAAGGATGGGAATGGGAATAGAAGGGACTAGGAGAAGGGAGAGGGATGGAAGGAGAGAAAAAATATAAAGAGATAACAAAAATTGGAGAATATTTAGTGGGGAATCTGGAGATCTAGAGCAGTGGAAATCCACCAAAATCAATGAAGACCCTAGTAAAGACCTCCAGTAATGGGAGATAGGGGGACCCTGAACAGGTCATCTCCTGTAACCAGGCAAGACTTCCAGTGGTGGGACTGGGACACCATCGCAGCCACAAAACCTTCAACCTACATCCTCTTTCCTAAACAGGACCCACTGGGAAAATGGAAAGGAAGAAACCCACACCTGATGCTCCAGGACAGACGAACATAGCCAGGATAGGATTTCTAATGGCATCCTGCTCTACTCAGAGATTAATGCCTAGCCTAATCTTCATCAGAGAGTCTTCCTCTTCTCTGGAAAATGATGAGAGCAGATGCAGAGTGCAGGGCCAAAATGCTGAGCTTCGTGAACCCCATGTAAGAGGTGAAGGGGGGATTGCTGGGAACAGAGAAGTCAAAGATACCTGGAGAACAAATCCCATAGAGCCAACTGATCAGCACTCTTAGGGGTTCACAGAGTCTGATGTGGCAGACATGGAACTTGTAGGGTCTCACAAATACGTCTTGAGTTTATCTAGCTTGGTGCTCTTTCAGAACTCATACAGACGGAGTAGGGAACTTGGTGCCTGCCTTTGGGACACTTCTACTGCTGAGTTGTCTAGTCCACCCTAGATTTGGATTCAGTGTCTGACCCAGTTCCAAATTGTGCCCTGTTTGAGCAGTAATCCTGGGAGGACTGCTGTTTTCTAGGGAGAGGAGGGGGTAGAGGTGGGAGGATTAGGACTTAGATCTGGAATTGGGAGGAGATAGGTGGAGCTTGGAGGAGTGGAGGGAGTTAAGGGTGTTGGTATGTACTACAAGAGAGAAGAAAACTTAAAAAAACAAAAAGGAAAATATGTTCACCATTTCCTCTTAGACCATGACCAGAACAATAAAATTGTTCATAGGTCTATTTTATTGAATGTTTATATGTCAGTCCTTGTGATTCCATTCTTGATTTCTCCTCTGAGTCACCGTATATGAAAGGATCATTTTATTTCTTCTATCCTCCACTATTTATACTCCAATAGATCACCTTTTACTTCATTCATTCTTGAATATATCTACTTTATAAGATACACATGAAAATATACAAAAGTTGAAAGAATAGGCTTCCTTTTACTTGAGAGTAGGCTGCCATGTACTGAATTTGACCTATGTCATTTTACTCTTTGTACAGAATAAAGAAACCAATTAGTGATTAGAAATCTCCTTCTACCTTATTAAACATCAAATTTAAAATCTTAAAACCCAAAGTAAATTAATTATTTTATTTTCCTGAGTATAGAAGATAAAGCATCATTATACTTTCATTAATTTAACAAATACTTATATTAAAAAATTGTATGAGTAATGAATTATTCTAGGTGTTTGAAATTCAATAGGAAATTAAAAATCTGTTTAAATATATTTTAAACAAAAGCAAATGAAGTTAGACAATGAAAATAGATAAAAGCAAAATAAAAGTGGCATAATATGATAAACATAATAAATAACATGATATAGAAAATGTACAATTATTGTTAGATAAGGAAATCAACCTGAGAGGTGAGAGAGACAGAGAGACAAAGAGAGAGATAGAGACAGACAGAGACGTTCAGTGTGTCTCATGCAAATGAAAACACATTGAAAAACACATTTAAGGAGTTTATACAAATATTCATATAAATAAAAAGATTCTGCACAAAACCTTGTGAGTACCAATGCCTTAAATAAATAGTATTTAAAGAGTCTTACAACATAACTGGACAGGCTTACACAAGGTTGAAAGAAAGACTGTGAACGGGATCAGAATCAAGATTTTGTTGAAATAATTTGGCATTTAATTATAAACTCTTACTTGAATTGTGAGTGAAAAATGTTACACATGGGAGCATATGTGTAGAAGCATTGTATGGAAGAAAATTTGCTATCCAGTTTAAGTTTTTAAAGGACTAACCCTTTAATTACTATGCTGAAAATTGATGAGTGTAAAACTCAAAAGTAGAAACAGAGACTGTCTAGCTTCCTATTAAAATAATTCAGCAAAAAGGAAAACTATTTCTGTCCAGGTTAGTAGGTAGGAGTTTCCAACCTGATTGGATATGGAAGAATGTTGGGGTTGTAGATATACTTTGAAGATAGTGCTCTTGAAGGATTTACAAATTAAATTTATAGAGATAATTGAGCACCAAAGTACATGGTTGATAAAATTCATTATAGTGTTGTTTGCTATGATTGCTAAAAATGATATGATTTTAGTAGTTCTCAGACTTAGTTATAAAACCAATACTCTGTAAAGTAAAAATATATCAATGTATGTAAGGACTCAAGATTGTATTTGAAATCACTGGTGATCTAGAGACAAGATAAATTTAAAGAATATGAAATTATTGACTAGTCAAATAGACTACATATGAACTTATATTTTTCTGAAGGGATATCAACAAGCACAATAACATTTCAAATATGTGCAGTTTTTGCAAATAATTGTGTGATGAATTCAGTTGCCTCTAAGTGCCTTAAACTTGTGCCACTCAATGGTCATTTGTTATTTGTACTTCAAGAGTCCTGTGGAAGCACATCTGGTTAGGTTAGCTTGGGTTAAATTCTTATTTCAGAGTGTATTGTGGTTTGAAATTTTACCAAGGCAGATTCAAGGTTTCTACTGATTATAATCTAATTATTTTATGTGCAACTTATCTTATTCTATTTATACTCTCAGAAGTTGATTTCTGGTTTCAAGTATGAAATTTGTCCTTATTCCCAGATGAACACATGCTCCAGTTTGTGTGTGAGGAGCATGAAAGTTATATGGTCATTGGAATTATAGAATTTGATCTTTTAAGTCTCCTTCCAAATCATCTCCTGGTATTTCATTTTGATTCCATTAACTGTGCCCACTCCTGAGTTAGAACAGTATACTACTGCCCATACCTGCCACTGTGCAGGGATCTAGGTCATATTTCTCTTTATGCTGTCTGTGCCAATTATGTGGCAAATGCAGAAAAAATGCTACTAGAATAAAATAAGAATCATTCTAATATCCTCATAAGCACGCAAGAGTAATATTGAAGGATTTTATTTTCAACTATATAGAAAATAAAATTCAAAGTTAAGGCAATAATTCTGTGAGCCAATGCTAAAGAGAAAGGTTTTACATAATCTAGAGTGATATATTCTATACTATTTGACATCTGGAAAATGTACTCTATGAGAAAAATAGAACTTTTGTTCTGTCATGCAGAGAGATGTCTTGAGTTCTAATTGTTGATTACAATGAACATGATTACAATAAACACTGAACACAAGGGAAAACTGGCATAAACGACCTGTATTAACATGACAGCATAGAGAACAGGTAAATGTGAGAATCTGAAATGCTACTGTTTAAACTTCTAAATTTGTCTGACGGTTGTGCCCAGTGTTTATTAGCAAACAAGCAGACAACTTGATACAGAAAATAACCCTTGACAATGTCACAGAAAATATAAATATTATTGGAAGCAACTGCATCACATGGAGCAATGAGGGATGAAGAGGGTACTGTATATAGTGTGAGCTCACCTCCCAGGTACTCATACATTCTGAAATATGAGATGTTTGTTAGAGAAGAGCAGATACACTGCTCACAGATCACATTATTAAGTGATATTTTTACATTTATGCCAAGGAAAATGCAAACTATCTTACCTTTTATGAAAAAAAAATCTCAAAAGTACAGAAAGAGTTAAGACTATATAAAAAGAATGAAGATATTTAAAGTAATTGCATTCCATAAGGAATATTGGTTTTGGCTATAAAGCAAACATTTCAAGATTAAGAGTATGTATTACTCACAATCTATCTCTGTAATACAGATGTTGTAACTGTTTTCGATAGATACATTGTGTAGATAGACTATGTGCAAAGTTACAGAATACATACTTGATTCCTGTAACTCCAAACTATGATGACATACCTTCCAGCTCCCAGCACTTTTGAGGCAAATTTTATTACTGTGAAATGGTATAAATGGGTTTTATGGTCTTCCAAACTTATTCTATCTATAGATAGTTGATTGATTTTCCCATCTCAGTACAACTAAATATTATTTGTTCAATCTTGCCTTTGTTGTTAAATGGAGAATAGATCTCTCTTGGGTTAATGTTTGTTCAATAAAATATTAGTTTTTAAATTAAGACAACCAGTTTTAAGTGTTCTTTTAATCAATATCGTTGAAATGGAAAAAATATATGAATGAAGAACAATCCAAACTGAATCCAAAACATATGTATGTCAAAAATAATTCATGTTGCTACAAAAATATGAGTTCTGTCTAGGTAAAATGGATGTAAAATAGTAAACACGTATCAGGAATTAATAGTAGCGCTGGAAAACAATACAACATAAGGAGACTGAATAAATGGCAACTCTTGAAAGAGCAATGAGAGTATCAACCATTTAGAGGTAGAAAGGAAAGTGTTTCAGGTGGCAAATAATAAGGAGGGCCTGGATGGACAGCTCAGAAAATAAAATAACTTGTTGATCTTCCAGAGCACACAGGTTCCATCAGTCATACCAGGTGGCTCACACATGAATGTAATGACAATTGAAGGAAATTTTAAGCCACTTCCTGCTCTCTACACTACCTTCATTTGTGTTGTGGCTGTTTACAAACATATACACAACATGCAAACACACACACATACACACCTGAAAATAAACAGACAAATATTTTTAAAGTAATAAAGTAAATTAGTAAATTAAGAAATAAAAGTGATTGAGAAAACGTAATATTGACTTCTAATAAAGGCATTCATAACTTACTAGTTTTTTGATATTGGCAGGCCATTAAAGAGTATCAATATACAGCTATACTCATGTTTGATGATAAATAAGACAAACTGTTATTCAAATATGTAATTCACCAAAATCTCAGTCTCTTCTAGATTTTGTTTTCCAGTATGAATTTGTGTTAATTACATGCTGTTTAAGTGTGGTTTTACATATTTACTCTCAGCAGCTTACTTGTAGAATTACATTTATTTTCCTGCAAATGAGTCCTTCAGCTCTTCAATAAATGTTCTTTCAATATTTGATGTTGTAGTATATATGCAGTTTCAATTTTATCCCAAATGAAATGTTTATTTAGGATATTTCATTTAAAGTGTTTTCATTTTCTATTCATTTCAGTTGGAAAAGCAATCACACAGTCTCATTTAAGCTGGCTTTCCTCTAGCTTTCCTCTTGTAGTTAGTGGCTAAGTAACCTGAAACATGGAAACAACAAATTGTAGCCTCCATTCTTCAAATAGATTTTTTTTCATATAAAAAAGTTCATAAGTAATATCTAATAGTGTCAACTCAGTTCACCTGTTTGCTCATTTATAGCAGATAAATATTTATAGTGAATCTGAATGGTGAGAAAATAATTTACTTAACAACCACATGGCCACCCATATGCATTTTTAATTTTGCGTATTAGGATATGGAGCAAATGTCATTCCATTATAAGTAAAGAGTGTATGCATATTTGTAATAAAATATTTGCATGGTAGAAATTAATTTTACTTTAAGATTGCACACAAAATTTTGCAATGTCTACAAAAAATGAATCATAAATATTTCCCTATTCATGGATGATGTTTGAAAAGTTATCCTACATTTACTTTAATTCCCAATGCTCTCACATCATAGGAAATATTGTTTTACCCTGTTTTCCGAAAATCAATTTAAAAATCTAGGAATTAATTTCTTTCTTTTTCCCTCCTACTTTCAGAGTATAAAAGTTCACCCATAGGAAAATTATCATAAATTCTTAAACAAAATTAATGATGCTTCAAAAAAGAATAGAACCAAAGTTAATACCCCAGAAATTCTATTAAGAGGAGGAATGACAGTTTTTTTTTTTTAACATTTATAATACAGTATGGTCCATTCAACTTTGAATTTGAGACAAATGACACAGATGATTCAAAAAAAATATTATCTATTGTTTGAAATTGTATACAATGCTCATTGATCATATGCATCCTTAATTTGTTTTCTTTCCTCCTTCAGAATGGTAGTTTATTCAATGACATTCCCATCCTATTAAAAGCAATATTAACAATAGTGTTTCCAGTTGGTTTTCCCATATATTCATGGGTGACTGGATATCCAATGGAGCATTTTCAACCTACCAGTAACCTCATCTTTAAATAAAATTGTTGTTCCCTCATCTGGAAGCCTTCAAGTGTCCATAGCTTCTCAGCGAAGCATGGATATCCATGAATCTTTTACTGCTACAAGCCATAGTATTGATTAGCTTGATTGTTTCCTGAGCAGCCAACAATAGTTTTTGTGAGTTCATAGATGAACAAGATCCAGAGGACACTGTTTGACTCTGGTCTTCATCTACCTCTGAGCTTTACGACATTCCAGCCCTCATTCCACTATGGTCTGATCCTTAGGGAGAGGTTTGTTGCAGATGTTACATTTATTGATGAGTATTCCACAGTCTTAAGAGAGAGGATCATAGAACACATAGATGCAGAAAAGAAGAGAGTTGAGCAATGGAAATAACTATAAGGCTGTTTGAAACAGCCATATGGAAGTCCTATTATTTTACTGTGTGTGTGCAGGTGTGTGTGTGTGTGTGTGCATGTGCGTGTGTGTGTGTATTTGTGTCACGGTTCATATTAAATGTAGTTTATGCACAGTTAATTTACTCATCTCAGAAGCAGCTGTATGTTAACAAATAAGAAGTTCATATTCAGATATAAGGCAGCTCCTCTTTAGTTACTGGTCAAATGTGGCCCAGAGATGCCATAAACAATACAGACTATTGTCTTTGCTCTTAGATGCAGACCAGAACATGTTGATAAGACCATATTACTGAAGACTCTACATAAATGTGTCACAAGACAAGGAGAAACCAAGCTTGTTTCTGATTAGGGTATCTTTTTTCCTGCTGGATAGCTCTCATAGTACTAGGTGATAATATGCAGAGTGCTAGGTGAAATAAAATCAGAAATTTTACCCAGTTGTGAAGCCTGTATGCTGAAGAAAAGACTATTGTGGCAATGTATGCCTTTATTTGCAATGATAGTACAAATGGTATGAGAGTAACCAAATGGCTTTTCATTGTATTTAAGGCCTGCTCAATAGGAGGAAACATGTACCCGGTATTGTAAATCTGACTAATCTCCCATGGTTGAGAAGCTCATTGACCCAGGTGTTAACTTACTACTCTCATTTGGCTAAGCGAACAAACATCAAACTACCCTCTAAAATCATTCTATCTATAAGATAGATACCCTCAGATGTTCCCAGAGAAGTTTTGTTGTCAGTGTTTGGTATCTAACAGAAACTCACAATTGATCTAAGTTCACTTTTATTGCAAATATTCAATTAAATATTTGCTGCACATTTCCATTAAAATTTAATTGTGCTTATTTAAGTTTCACTGAGTTACTTTTATCTTATATGGATATTATACAGAAGAAAAATTATCTTAGCCACAAAGTTTTGGTTCTTAATTTTCCTTCTATTATTTTAGCAGTAAGAATAACAATTCTCAAAGTTTCTCATCTGTAATCCTATTTTATTATTTAGAGGTACTTATGATTATTGGAAAATAGCATAATGTACACCCTTTTACATCCATTTAATTTTCTCATTGCCAACTATTGACACCATTTCTATTATAGTTTCTTGGTAAAATGAATTAAATCTCTGATTTTGTATGATCATTAAAATTACCAAAAATTATTTGGTTCATACACACACACACACACACACACACACACACACACACACATGAGATTCTACATAGGTTCACATATATACATATATGCATATAGTGTGTATCCATGTCTACTTAGTAATGATGTCAACGAAGTATTTTAATTCAAAACTTAGAAGATATACGGGCTGTCTCTTTTTTTTTTTTTTTTTTTTTTTTAGTTATTAGATGATTTCTTAGAATGTATTTCTCACATCTACTTCACTTCTCCAACTCCTCACAGGTCTTTGTCCTGTTTCTTACCTACCCAATTTTCTGTCTTCTTTTCTTTTTAAAGCACTTTATGTGTAATTTGTGCTGACAATATACTTTTGGATGTGTGGCACTCCACTGTTACATGGTTGACTTGCCAAGGGCTACACTCTTGAAGAAAACTGATTCTCCCTCTCGTAGCATATGTCAGCTGTCAATTTCTCAGCTAGTGGCAGGAATTTATATCAGTGTCCCTCCCATCTTCAAAAGACTTTATTTTCAGGAGTGTTTTATTATGTTGGGTCACTTTACTCTGAATTTGAAATACCACTAGAGTTTGATTTTATATATATATATATATATATATATATATATATATATATATATATATATATATATATTAGCTGAGTGTGTGCCTCCAAGTAAGCACACATGTAACCTACATGAGTGCCTGAATTTGACCTTCGATCACAGTTAAAAATGAATAAATAAGTAAATAAATAAATAAATAAAATGAAAGAAAAAAATAGATATCGTATTGAGGTTTTACTTTCAGTATAAATGTAAGTTACCTAGGTGCTAATATGATTTAAATGTATATATACTTGCATGTTTCATATGCATATTTGAATATCAAACTCTAAGATTTTATTACACTTTTAAGGAGAGATTCTAAGATGGTGTAAGTCTATAAGAATCAGGATACCTTCACGATAACAAGGGGAACTAAAAATTAATAAATAAAAATTGCGTTAGCTACAAAATATACCACGCAACAACACTGTAAATTTTAATTCATAGAATGTTTCTACAAAACACTACATGTTATCCACTGTTTATGTTATAGTTTAATAAGAAAATATATTAGTGATGCTTGGCTGCCAGATCATATTGTTCTTTCATTGTTGTTATCTTAATTTCTTTCACTGGCTTCTATCCTGGGTCAGGAAAAGGGAAAGAGTCAGTGTGAGCCAGAAACAAAGCAAGGTTCCTTCTGAGTAAATTTTTTATATATATATTATTTTGGTGGATTTCATTCTTCAAGAGGAATCATCCCAAATGTCTGTCTACTTATACAACTCTCACATAGTTTGTATTACCTTGCGTTTCTTCTTTTTCACACATGTGTTTTCCTTACAGGCAGTAGAATAGCAGGTATTGGTGATCCAGAGGTCAATGAATGACTACACTGGCTGTGGTCTTCAAAAGTGACAGGGATGAATAGGTTAAAAACAACAGTGTTTAGAAGGAGTGCTTTGCTATTTGTTGTATTTCTTTTATGAAAAATATGTTCTCTCACTTAGGTTTCACTTCAGATCATGTAATCCTTCACTTTTTAAAAATTCAGACTAAATTTAAACTGTCAATATGAATGTCTTTAAGTTCTATTAATATTAAAATTTAAAAAATATTTAAAATATAGAAAACCATTCAGGGGTAATGTTTTATAAATATATTTTTTCAACTTAAACAAATAAGGCCTGTATTTATTTATTTTTTCACAAATTACAAAAAGGTTTGAAACATTTGGACTTAAGGCTGCCTGGAATTAGAAAATCATTTTCATCTCCTCTCTGTTCTCTCCCTCTCTCTCTTTCTATCTCTCTCCCTCTCTCTCTTTCTATGTCTCTCCCTCTCTCTCTCTTTCCACATATGTGCACACTCCCTCTCTTGTAATCCTATAGAAACAGATTCTTTTGAAACCCCTAAAAGAGAAACTATATGCCATTAATGTTTTAATGAGCTCACTTATTTTCTCTTTTCCTTCTAAAATTATTGTGACTATAATGGTGGCTTGATCTCTTTGTTTCTAAAGGTGGCAGCACAATTCACTTCTTCTGATGTAAATGCCTAAGAATGACCTTTTTAGAACTAGCCTATACAAAAAAAAAATGATTCTTTAGAAATAATTGAGTACCTGCCTATTCGACTTTTAGAAATGTCCCTGAAGATATGCAAAGAAAAATAACAAATGTCATGAATATGTTAATAATTTTAATGTTAGGAATATGCCAGACTCAACTACTTGAATATTCACACTATTCAAAGGTAGAAGATATAATTCAGAGATGACTATCTCTAAAGATCTAGTTTGATGCATCTACTTTAAAGTGGTCATATTTGTTAAAAGCTGGCCAGATAACAGGAACATTACAGCCACATATACATCTTATTCAAAATGAGGAAATTAGAAATACCTTTATTTTGAAATATATAAACACTTCAGGGTTTTTCTGAGATTTTTGGATTGATATTACATTTATAAATGAATGTACTAATGTCAGAAAGTCTTAGGATGAAACACTTAAAATCATCTCAGTATTCATGAGGACTCATTCAAGAGATATGAGCTATCATGAATTTTCATCCACAGTAACAACATTTCAAATGCAGCCTAGAAAATACTGATTTAGATCATGATTTATTATGCTTATGTCATCACTTTCAAATGCTTTATGTAGTCATGTTTGTGTAGAGCAACATCTATCATATGTCACCATTATTATAAATACAGGCATACTTTCTCATATATTCTCTTATGCCTGAAACTTCTACTTGGTTGGAGACATTTAAAGCCTAATATTTACAAGATTGAGGGGAATTCACACATTTTTTTTAAGAATCTCACCCAAGCATACAGAGCCATTTTTAATAATCAAAGAAAGATCATTTAAATGAATAAAATGTATACAGCCAATCATCTTCTGCAGAATTACTTACATCAATCTTTTCTACAGTGAAGTATTTTAAATTTTATTTGCTTGGAATAATGTAACCAAACAATGATCTTTTCTGGTTTAATGAACTATTATTGGTATCACCTGTGATGAATTGTACTTGATTGTGCAAATACACATTAACAAAACCTGAGATTGACCAGGCCAGTTAAACAATATAAGCATAGGACTAAATATAACAATACGTGACTTATAAACTCAAATAAGTCATTATCTAAAATACCTTGTACTTGATGATTTACCTTGTAGTAATGGCAAAACCTTATCCTCTGGATACAGAAAAATTGAATTTGTCTCATGATAAAATGATAGTAGAAAAATAATGAACATAAGTTATGATGGTATCTGAATGATGATATTGAAAATTAATATAGTTTTTACATCAGAAAAATGTTCTTATAATGTGTGCATATCATTTTGAACAGTATAAGAAAAAAATATATATATTCAGGAACATATTCCACTATAGTGTATGATGTGGTTAGGAGTCAAAAGAACAGATCTGTGGTTCCTGCTTCACCTGACACACTGAACTTACTATCTTCAATGATATTTGCTATAAGATCAATCTTTCTGTATGTATTGAATCCTTGAAATATTAAAAAAGGTAAAATGTTTATAATTGGACACCTCAATATTATCTTGACACATTTCTTCCCCTTCCACAAAATGAAAGTAACAATTGATCTAATAAAAAATCAATGGTTTATCCAGTGTAGGAATTTATTAAGAATAGCACTTCTGTGCACACTGAAATGCAAGGCATAATTATGTGTTGTCCTTCCTCTTGAGTGAATGCCTTGTAATTGAATGGCTGAGACATATGGTATGTGGACTTTAAATTTATAGAAACAGCCAGAATGTTAAAATGGCTGTATTGTCTGGCATCTCACTAGGATTTTGAGAGAGTTCTACTTTGTACATATTCTGGTCAACACTAGATATAATGCATATTTTGAATTATAGGATGGTATAGCATTGAGGTTTTAATTTTTTCTCTAATAAATTTTGGGCTGATTTTAAGTAAAGATATCAGTAGTCTCAAAATATGATGCTAGGTGCATTTTAAGTTAATATACAACAATTATATTCAGTGTGTTACAATATATATATGTGAGTATATTCTGAATTCTCCTTATATTAAAAATGCAATACACTACAACTTTATTCTGTCATATTATCTTTAACAGTCTAAACATAATTTTTTTGTCCCAAGATAGCTAATATTACTTGATAATTTTATTTTATATTAAATATGACATACGGGTAGAAATGTGCTTTTTTTTTTTCATTTTACAGTAATCAGAGTTGAAAATTGACTCCAAATATAAATTCTCAATAAGACAGTGTGGGAAGAAGATAGACAATATAAGAAAATACAGCTGCACCAGATAGATAAAGAAAAACACGAAAGATGTTACATGCTGTAGATAGTATCAGAATCTGAGCTAATATTACATATAGTAAATGAATAGAACCACTTCTCTGCAAAACTAATTTAAATATTTTGATGGGATTAAAATTCTAGTAGAGTAGTATTTTATATCTTGATATCAAACAATTATATAATTGTAAGCATAATAGCATGAGAAATTTAATTATTTTCCATTTTCTAGCCATGAGCCAATTGCAAACATAATGAATTTCATAAGTGTTTACTTGCATTCAGTTAGAGCCAGTGTTTAAATGTACAATTGGTGTATAAACTCTATTTCCACCAGTTTCTGGGTCCATCAGTCAATCCTCTATGAGACATCTGTGAATATAAGGAGTAGGAAAACAAATAGCAGAATGAGCCACTATTGACAATAACCTCTTTGAGATTATACTATTAAAGCTGATAGGCACTCAAGAAAAAGTGAGTTCATTTTAAGCTGTATGATTTTCATATATAATAATCAAAATGTGAAAAAATGTCCAGGAGTAAGTAGCAAAAGAATAGCACAATGGGGAAATACTAAAAACAACTATGCAAAATAAAATAAAATATGTGACCTGTCTACATTAGTCAAGTTAGGCAAGTCCATTCATTGCTCAAGGTAACATATATAACAGTAATTTAAATATGTTGGGATGCCATTAGTTTTATGAGATTATTACCATAAAATCTTGGATCAAATATATTACTATATAGAAAATGATACTTGGCTATCAAAATTGATTAGTATTTATTGATGGTCTTAATTAATTACATTATTGTATTTATGCATGTCTGCTTTGATGATTTTAGAAAGGAAAGCTGGGTGACAGTTATTTTAGAGAACAGCTTCCAGACAACTGTTTACCAGTCTTGCAATGGCACCTAGGAGAATGGAGCCAATAAATGAGACAGACTAAAGTCTCATTCAATAAGCAACTTTATTTAGAACACTAGACAATTTATACTATGAAGTTTAATAGGAATCATGATTAAGTGTACAATCGCAAGGGCAAGCTGCACATGGCAAAAACAAGTTTCTCTATAGAGGCAAATAAATAAACAACAATGACCAGGTGTAATGAATAATCCTAAGTAAACTCCTTCTTATCTGGTATACACGGGAGTAGCATGGACACACACTCCACAAACAATTTCACGCTTTTGAAGAAACTGAGGTCACAGGATTCTTGTATGTTCTTGGACTTTTCTCACAATTACTCAGAATTCATGAATGAATCAGTTCTCAGACCATGCTCTGAAAAACATCAGCAGTAAGGTGATCGAAAGCATGACTAAGGAATCCCTTCTTCCCAAATTCATGCTGTAAACTTAAATGCCAATTAGAGTTTGTCAATAATTAATATCCTAATCATTTCACTCAAATAGGCATAAATATTAATGTCGTATTTAAAATTTCAACATAGAGTGAAACAAAATGCAAAAGTCACTTATATCCACATGAAAATTATGACCCATTTCATGAATTATAAATAGGAAGATGACACTGATTCTGACTAGATTTTATGCTTGAATGCACAGCAGTCTTGATTCAATGTGGGAAATATGCTAGATATAAGAAGCACTAGTCCTGTTACTAGAAACATCCATGAGAAACATATCTTCCTCCAACAAAGAATACTCTGAAATGATGACATGGTGGTGCAATATTGAATTCTATCTTCTTAGGAAAGGAATTTCTACCCTCCTACTTGGGATCAATGTCTAGCAGTTTCCCTTTCAAGCAGTTCAGAATTATACAATCTCATGCAGCATAAAGGATGAACTCTACATCCCTGAAACTTTTGCAGTTTATTTCTCCAAAGAACAGAATTCTTCAATAAATAACAGGTAAGCAGAGCTAGTGATAAAATACCCAGTCTTTTGGAAGATAAATAACGATAGTCTTATCACAAAGGAAATAGGTTCTAGTCCTTTACCAAGGTACTTAAGTTGTAGATGAAGTAGATCAAAGATGTTAATTATTAGGGCCCTTTACCATAAGGATATTTTTTTTTGGATTTCCTTTTTAGATTTCTACTAACTATGATTAGTCTACTATTCAAAAAGGAAATCTGTGCTGGTGAGTTTATGCTTTGCAGTGGTTAAGAGGCTAATGAGTCTTGCAGAGGATAGAATATTGGCTTGCAGTCCACAATTCAGTGACTCCTAGTAAGTTCAAAGCCAGCCACAGAGAAGTCAGCACCTTCTTGTATCTGTTGGCACCCCAATAAACAGATGGGCACACACACACAAGCACACTCACACACATGCACGCACACACGCATGCACACATGCACTCACAAATGCAAATAAAATATGATATTTTAAAAGTGAAGCCTTCGATGTTTTCTCATTGCATACAAAAGGAAATGATCAGACCAGTGTTTCCCTAGAAACCTGAATCCATTCCCCGAAACTATTAAACCCCATCCTCAACTACATCCAACATAACAAGCTACCCCTCACCAGGGACTGACTGCAGCTTATAGAAAGAGTTTCCAATCAAGAAAAGAATAGAGAAGGAGAGAGCAAGCTCACTCATAGGATATTCAAGAAAAATAAATTGGGAAAAATTTAGTCTCATGGGGCTTATGGTGCAAATAGCAAAGAAAGCAAAAGGGGTTTAGGCTATTCTTCACACTCATAAATGAAAGTGGAAAGAATCCCTTTCTCCCATGAAGAACACACATTTTCCCTAAAGGATGTTTAGAGGACCTCACGTAATCCACCCAGTTTCATTCTACATTAGATTCTAAGCATGTTCGTTTTCAGGGTATTGCATTCGTGGCAATTAACTGTGCTTAGACTCAATTGGCATTTTTGAACTTACCTCATTTGACTATCTTTTTTAATGTCAACTCATACAAGATGCTGGCCAACACCACATTTTCCAAGACAGGCTGATGTTTTATTTTTTTCAGAGACCTTAAGATTACCTGACACTTCTTAGTCCTATTATTTTACCATCTTCTATTTCCTCAGCTGGAACTTATTGCTTTGGGAATTTCTACCTAGCGCTTTTCCCTAGGTGTTTAGTAAGGTATTTAAAAAATTGAAAGGTTTTAAAATATTTATTGAATGTAAAAGGAGGGCGAGTGACATTATTATATCTTAGAGATGAACCATCAAATTCTAAGCTTATTATGCTTTGAAGCATAATATAATTGCAAGTCAAATAATTTTTGTAAAGCTAAAGATTAGTCCTAGAATTTGAATGCTTTTATTGTGTCATTAAATTAACTTTAACCCTCTTCTGTTAACTAAAATTAGCAGTTTTGATTTTTCTCATAGAAAATATTAATCGATAAGTTTCAATTTCTAAATCTGTGAAATCAGACAACTATATCAATCCACAGTTGATTGTTTTTATATTTAACAAATTTCTAATTTATCATTATAACACATTATATATAATATATTTTAATACATGGGAGCTACACAAATACTGTAAAATAATGATATCCAAGGAACTGGGAGAAGGATATGAAGGTGTAGCCCTTGCCATGAAAGTTTGAGGTACGTAGTTCAGATCCTCTGTACCAATGTTAAACCTGAGCCTGGTCTCATTGGAGCCTGCAATTAGAGTAATGATTTGAATGCAGATGGAAAGATTACTGGAGATTGTTGGATACCAGCCTAGCTCAAGGTTGAGTGAGACTATTTCACAGGACTTATTACACTCTATTTAACAGAGAATGACTATGCAAGAGATCATATATCCTCTTCTGTGCATACATGAAACATGAACGCATGCACTAAAACATATCAAACACACACACACACACACACACACACACACACATACAAGAGAGAGAATAAACATCAGAAATAAATGATCTAGAACATAGTCTATGTAAAATTTGACCATAAATAAATCAAAAATGTTGTTTAACATAAAAAGGACACAAAGCCTTCCCTTACCAGTGAGCTAATCAATTGTGAAAATCTATGCCTATGTGAGTTGGGCAGGGGACCTGTGTGAATGAGGCTTACTGTGGGAAAACTGTAAATAATTTTTGTTGTGTGATATATTTATATATACAAATATATACAATATTGTATATATTGTACATAATTTTTCTGATTATATCAAATCACCTCCCCCTTTCTCTTTGTCCCTCAACCTTCTCCATGTACCCATTCCATACTTTCTTTCAAATTCATGGCTTCATGAATGCGTGCATGTATGTGAATGTATTTTTAAGCATATAAATAAAACTTGTCTACATAAAGTTAATTATTTGTATATGCTTTCAGGAGTGACCATTGGTATTGAGCATCTAGTTGGTGCCCACTCTCAGGAAGACTATTTCTCCCTCTTTCAGCATTTCTTAGTTACCTGTAGCTCTTCATCTAGGGTTAAGAATGCATGAGCTTTCCCAATTTCACATATTATGTCTGTTGGTGCTGCCTTGGTTCAGTTCCTGTATAGATAGATAAGTTTTGGCAGCCACATTGGTGAGACTCTATCTATGTAGCCTCTCTGACATTTCAAAGAAAAATGATCTCACAGGAAATTTCCTTTACCAATGGCTCTTATGATTTTCATGTGGGCTCCACAACTCTTCATTGTAATCAGATGTGGTTTTTCTGGAGTTGTCTCTGGAAAAAGAAAAAAAAAGATTCCTTGAAGAGGGGTGAGAATTATACATTTCAATCACCTGCTTAGAATCAATTAATGACTTCACTTTGCTTAAAACAAATAAACTAGTCATTTAACTATCAGTTTTCCAATTACCTTTTCAAAGCCATGTCAAGTGACTCTCTAATTTGAAGCACATGATTAGATTACTTTCAATGGTATACCGCCTAAATGTTCTTTGCTTTATATTACTGCCTTTCCAGCATCCTTTCTCATCTTAAGAGTTGTTTTTGTTTTTGCTTTTTCTCTTTTGATTTCTCTCATTTTAGTCATTTAGAAAGACTTTGCTCATGTACAAGTTCCCAAACACAGCATTCAAATCTCATAATTTCAGTCAAGGAGCTAGGATTCTGTTGACTTCTCTATTTGTATTTCCATTCTGACTTCCAACACTTTCTATTCTAACTTCCAACAATGGCAATCACTGTGAAAACCCACTATTTTATTTACTGGTTTATACACCCACTATTTGACAACATTTTTAAGAAACATTGTTTTTGAAATTATCTGCAAAGTAGGGATCTTTTTCTCCTTTTGTGATTGATTGATTGATTGATTGATTGTGGGGTTGTTTGTTTGTTTGTTTTTTGAGACAGGGTTTCTCTGTTGTAACTCTGGTTGTCTTGGAACTCACTCTGTAGTCAAGGTTGGCCTTGCAGTCAAAGAGCTCCACCTGCCTCTGCCTCCTAAGTGCTGGGATTAAAGGCATGTGCCACCACTACCGGCTTCCTTTTTCAATTTAAATACCATCAGAATATATACCCTCTTTCTTGGATTGATTTTGAAGCAAATATATTTTCTTCTAAACTACTGATCTAGGGCACCCTGAGTGTTGCACTAATGTATAAAACTTAAGTGAATCTGTTAGAAATCTTGTTATAGCCCCTTAAGAATTTAATTTCAAACAAAATTTTATTTATATATAACTGGGTTAACTTTATGAAGCAAATATTTTAAGCCACATGTTATATCCAATCCTTTCCTGACCTCTTAGGTCAGGAAACTAACATTATGTTAGTTTCTATTTCTGTTATTGTTGCTGTTAATGAAATGGTTATATTTCCAAAATGCTCATTTTGTAGCAGAAACTGTCACTTGTAATCACACACATACACACACACACAAGTATATATACACATCCATATATATGAATATATACATATCCATATATATTACATACATATAATATTATATATATATATATATATATATAAAATTTAAGTTGTCATGACTATCTCCTAACATGAACACCTTAACCTGTCTTATTAAGGAGGGCACTGAAGCTTAGAGAACCAAAACAACTCGTCAATTAGTACAGATTACAGACTTGCAGGTCTAGGCTTGTATTTGGCATTTGGCATGCTAAAAGTCTGTTACTAAAACCTTGGTAGGAATATGTTACACACTTATTTTTAGTTTTAACTTCACACAAAATATTTTGTCAGTTCAAAATAATTGCTATCCTAAAATAAGGGCTTCTTACGTTTACAGACACACATACACACACACACACACAAACACATACATGGAGATAGAGTCTGAAAATATAGACCTTCTTGGATTCTAGATGCACAACTCTTATAAAAAAATATAGAATACACGTTTCTGCTTTGCTCATGGCAGGCACACAGGTTTTCTAATACAGAACTTCAAAGGTCTGGAACAGAAAAATAACTGGGATGGGGAGCAAACAATGGACATAGAAAAAGCATGTCTTCCAAGAAACTCACATAGAGCTTCTGTTAAATGGCTAAAAAGAGCATGCATGCCCCACTTCATTTCCCAATTCACTTTCCTTTGAGTTCAAGGTTGGGAATGTGAAATCCAATAGATTACAAATTGTAGTTTATTCTGTAGACACAACAAGCAAAAGAGATTGCTGTGATTCTTTTTGTTATTTTTATTGTTGCATCCTGACTTTAAAACACACATTGGACCACATGAATTAAGAAACTGATTCAAAATAATCACCGTGATTTCATTTACTGTGTTTTTGTGTTCATTTGAGGAAAATAAATGTCGAAAATACATGTAACCCAATGGGTTATTAGAGCTGTATTCCCTGAAATCCCTGTATCATAAAATAATTATTATTAAGGACTATCAAATAAATTGCTTCATTTAATTATAATAATAAATAAATCTTTGTTTCTACATTAAATTGTTTAGAAAAGAGTCTACAGGCTTTGAAATTTATAGGAAATAATCTTATCAGCAGAGGGCAGAAAAAATGAAAATCTCACTCGAAAGAAGCAATTGCCTTCACTTAACCCTACGCATTTTAAGCAATCTGAATTATAATAAATATGTTTAAAAGCATGTTATGCCAGAGAGCAGAGCAACAATTCATAAAGAAAGAAGCAAATATAACAATTGTTGTATTTTGACATTTTATAGCACAATAAAAATAATTCATACATTTTCATAGCATGTCTCTAAGTTCAAAGCCTTTTGAATTATTCTGCTAATCCCATAGATAAGAAGAAATCAAAAGCTTTTACTCATAGCTACAGATTCGGTTATATCTGCTGCAGAATAGTTAGTTCTATTCTTTTCATTTGTTTTCTTACTAAACCCGCTTTCACAGATATTCTGAGTAATATTCATGTCTTTTCTACTGTGAAGTGACAATTCTAGTTTGTGTTTACAGTCTCCACTCTTTGTAGCAACAGTCTATATATTAAATTATAAAGGAATCTCAAGATTTGCATTATTAATGCTCTTTACTACTTATTTTTGTTTGAGTTTATAACTGTATTACATGTCCATGTATCTTGTATATGCATGGGTACATGTTTATGTGTGTGAATGTAGATGCATACATGGAACAGTACATGTGTAGATGTCAGAGGACAAACTTTGAAATAAGTCCTCATTTTCTCATTGTTTGAGACAAGGTCTGTTTGTTGTTTGTAAATCCGTATACTCCTGTTTTTCTGACCTAGTAACTCACAAGAGGTTCTCTTGTCTTCAGATCCCATTGCAGAGTAGTTGCACTGGAACCATAGATGTGTGCTATAATTCCTTTTATATTTGGGTTGTAGGGATTGCAGTGTTCAACTTATACACCTAGCCTTCTACCAAGTCTGAATTCTACTGATTTTCAATGATTAACATATAAGATTAACAAACAATATTAACATATAACATATAACTAATAGTTGGCTTTTACATTGTAAAGTAGGATGTGCACATGCCTGTGTGTATAAGTGTGTGTACATGTGTTTGTTAGAAAGATTATATACACATGAATTAATCATATATATTCTCAAATTTTATTTTACTTCTTCCATTTACAGAAAAATTCCAAATAAAATTTTCACCCATTTTCACCTTCATGTCCTTCCTTCTTCCTCAGAGTTTCCTTGTTTCACTACCAATTGATTATCTAGTCTTTCTGGAAAGCCCACTTTTACTGTTTACTCCTAGACCAATGTTACTGAACACTTTTGTCCTTCTGGGTTGTTTAAAATAATCTCACACATTTACTGACTTGTGTGCTTTCATTCTAATTAAGAAAAAGAAAATATGTAAACTTCTTCTCAGCATTTTAAAGTATGTTTTCTTTCTCCTTCATTCTTCCTAGAAGTAAAGAACAAAAATAGGTATTCTGCCAACTTCTGAGAATATCGATCCCAATTAAACATTCTGGAACTGTGGAAAAAGCTGAAGAATGATTTCATGTAACAAGTGGACCCACTGTGAGTCAGAATTCACCAAAACTCTGCTAATTACCTGATCTTTGTAAGTTAATATGTTGACCAGGATTGCTACAATATTTCCTGGAGTGTCTTGAAATCTTCGTTAATTCACAACCAGTATCCAACAGATCTCAGAAAGCTAGCCATATCTTCTCCAATGCATTAAATCCATTAAATCTTGTCTATTCATAGACACTCTCTGTACTTAACAACTCAATCTTTCCATTGCTATCCCTCCCTCCCATGCCCTCTCTCCCCTCCTCTTTTCCCAATGACTCATTTCCTACATCTCCCCTATCTTTGGACTTTCTCCATTATTTTTTCACATTCAACTTTTTTATTTCTTAGAACTCACTTCTTCAATTATTTCTTGTAAATTAATTCATCTTAGCACACAGAAAAAGAAACACTTTGTTGATAATTAAAACACTGCTAAATAACAGGCTTATTCTAAGGTTCCATTTACATAAGTATTAGAATATATTTACCTCTTTAAAATATGCTCACTCAGCCTTATGCTTAATGTATGGAAATGTATCATTTTGTGAATTGATATTCTGGTGAAGACAACATTAATATTTGACAGATTAAACATACAATCTATAAAATATACCTCTTGAAAAAGATATTATTAGGACTGATTCAAGACAAATTTTCCAATGATATAAGTCACAAGGGGAATATTTTCTGTATGTGTTCTGAATTGTTACAGAAATAAAAAAAAATGAATAAGAGTAAAAAATAAAATGAGAGAGATAAAAATAATAATGAAGAAGTAAGGGAAATATAAATACTGTGATGTTACCTATAATAATCAAGTTAGCTTTTCATATCCCAAGTCATTCCACAACCTAGCTTCCAAGTCTGCAGTTACCATGTTATGAGATGTTAAATTATTGGAGAGAAAGACTTTGTTGTCACTCGTTCTAGTTTAAAACTCTAGGTTTGGAAATAAAATTTCTGTCCATAAAACACCAAGAACATACTATTCTCTTAATTGCCTTCAGAAGAATAATGAAGAGGAAATCAAAAGTCTAGGTGCATGCATGGAACAGGAGATGCAGCAGCTCCCAGACTCAGCTAAGCAATGTTCTGTACTGAAGGGACTGCGTTAGTGCTATTTCTCTCTGTCTTTCTCAGTGATGTGAAAGCATGAGTGAAGCTAAATTGCCAACATTAGAAAAGGTCATGAGAGGGGAAACACAAATTAGTATGCTTGTTATTGCTTGGACCAGCCTCCATTGTTCAAGTGAATGCGTGTAGAAAACTCACAGTCAAATATGCCTGGTAACTCCACTCCAGGTTCTTAGTCATCATTTAAGTCATCCTCTGTTAAAACCTAAAAGCTAAAAGGATATTCAAGCTCTTTGAAACTTTGTATAATTACTTATTTTATTCATTAGCCTACAAGTAATGTGCTTATTTTACTTTGACAATGAATTTTCACTGACAAACAGATTCCAAGATGTTATGTAGAAATTCTCCTTTCATTTTTAAAGCTAAGCATCATTCATACCATATGGAATATATAAATAATTGTTTCTTTAATGTAATGCACTGTTTCACTGTTACACACATTTACATTAAAGTAAATGTAGAAGGTGGAAAGATGGCTCAGTGGTTAAAAATCTTGCTGCAAGTACAAGTGATGGTTTCATGTCCAGTCCCAACTGATACATCTACAGTGTAATTCTTGCACTCAAGGCCCAGTAATCATTGCAGAAGTGGCTAAAAGATTCTAAGATACAGAGGGTAAGGAAATATGTTATGAGATTTTTTTCTACTGATATGTCAGAGCAGCTACACCAAAGAAGTCTCATCAATATTGGTGACTAAACAAGACCTGAACAAGGAGCACAGAAATGTAGAAGCTAAGTCATTTCGGGAAATGTCATGGCATCTCACCCAAGATCAGCAACTACAGGCAACTGAGAGAGGGTGAAATAGTCTTGCTCAGACGAAAGATCTGTTTGTTATCCAATACCAAGTGGTCATCCCTGATGACATACAAGGAACAGTATATGAATGTGTATGGTGTGTGTGTGTGTGTGTGTGTGTGTGTGTGTGTGTGTGTGTGTGTACTGGGGTCTGACACTAGCAGGTCAGGCCTTTGAGGTGGTGGCTGTGTGTGGAGATGGTGGGGGTGGGAAATTACTCATTCAAACACACCTCTTATAGATGAAACAAGACTTCTCTTTATTCAGGTGTTTTATGGATGTCACCAGACATCTCTTTATTTAGGCTTCTCTCCCTCTCTCTCTCTCTCACTACATATATATATATATATATATATATATATATATATATATATATATCAAACTTTTTCCTTTCTATACAATTCAATTTTATTTCTTATTTAAATTTATTGTCTACTGTATTTTTCCTATAAAATCACACATACCTCTTATACGCATACATACACATGGGTGAAGGCAAGCTTCAACAATCTTATTCTTTTCATACCCCATTAAAACACACTCATTCATGCATTCATACATCTTGTGGATAAATCTAAGCTTCAACATACCACACACACACCTCACATACACCTAAACTTGTAATGTTTAACATGTGTAAACCTTACCCATACATCTTGCAAAGTTCTTATTATCTTGTGGATGATGCCTTGTGGATTCAACAAAGAATGAACACACATACATCTTATAGATCTTTTGAACAAAGCCCTTAAGTAGGTTACCATGAAAAAAACCTGCACATAATAAAACATCCCTCATATGTTCTGTTTCTGTGGTTACACTGTAAAACATAACTATGAATTTTCTATTATATATTAACAAGTTTATTGAAACCAAGTATTTTTTCTTAGTCAATTTCCCTTTTAGGCTGTAGTTTATGGTAACCAAATAACAACCAATCATACTATTATCTAGTATTTTTCTATTAAAGTTAATCAAGGGATCACAAGTAAGAGAATTTTACTTTTTCTTTATCATATAGAGAAGAAATTCCATCTGTCTTACTGTATTTCTGTTCTCAAGGTGTACATTGAATTCCATTACAAAACAAAGAAAATCAAATTTTATAAGTTTAAACTTAATAGTGGCCAGTGAATCTCGTTTGTTGTCTATTAATCATAGACATATCTCTGATAGGTAAAACTTGTGGGCCATAGTAACTGTGCTTTTCTTTGTTTTTGATTTGTGATTCTAGTATGTTCTCAGCTACCAAGAATATACTTTCTTTTCCCTAGGTAACTTGGTCGATAGTATCTGGCAAAATATACTGACCTAGTCTCCCTGACTATAAATGTTTCTTAGTTATTCTTTCTGGAGTTTCAACAGAACCACCAATTCAACTGAGTGGCATTGCCCCTTCAGGAAATCACCACTGTTGTTATGAATCATATTTACATTGTTCATTGAGGGAATGAAGACCTAACAGAATTTAATATCAATAGCAAGATAAAGTGTCTATGATAGCAATCAGTATGGTCAAACTGCAGCAGAAGGGCTCATTCAGGAGACCATCCCCCAGAGGACCTGCCAATTCAAGGTAAAAATTCAACTGTCAGCCTGCTAAATTGTAGGCTGTACTCTTGAAGTTATTACTCTGGCTGCATGGCTCCTGCCATTTGTGTGTGTGTGTGTGTGTGTGTGTGTGTGTGTGTGTGTGTATGTGTGTAAAAAGAGATAAAGAAATAGAGAATAAGAGAAAAGTAGATGGAAAGTGCTATGGGAGAAAGGAGAATTGAGATAATGATGTGATTATGTTTTAATTTTTAAAAATATAATAAAAAAATATGGACTGTTCTTCTAGAGGACCTTTGCTTTAATCCCAGGACCAACATGAGGATTCTGACAACTGTCTGTAACTCCAGGTCCAGGGAACATGACACCCTTTTGAACTTTGCGTGTATCAACATGCTTGTCATGTGTACATACAAATACACAAGAATAAAGATAAATTTTAAAAATAATTATCTTGGTAATAAAAGAATAGGGGTATCTGTATCATCCAGAATGTGATATAAAATAACGGAACCTCTGTAGGTGTAGAGCAATGTAATTTAATAAACATAATATGAATTATATTTCATACGATTATTAGAATAAATGACATTATTTACAGGATTATTTGTGTTAATTGCCATTTTCTCTTTTATTGTCTTTTTGTCCTAAAGAGAGTATTAGTAGTATAACAAAGTATCATATAAGTATTGGCCAATATTTTTACATATGGAATATTATTTCCAGTACAGACTATCACAATAAACTATATGTGCCTTATAGTGTATTTACTAAGTAGTAAATAATAGGGAAAGCTGATTTTATCCAGTAGGAAGAATTGTTTCTATACGAGAAAGAGTTATCTTACATTATTAATTCCTTTTAGTTAAAAATTAACTACATTGAAGGAAAAACTGCTATGTTGGTTACACTGCATGACACGTTTGTCTTTCAGACTAGATGTTTCAAATAAATCCTTGTTAAAAATAATGTTCAATTTTCCAGTCTAGTAGTGATATTACTTCTATGGGGATAACCAACTCCTCTCTAGTTGGATTTGAGACCCAATTCAGAAGAGAGAATGCTTCACCACACATACATAAATGAATGCTCCACCATACATAAGTTATTCATAGGAACTCACCTAAGCTTCCAGGAGCAGCAGAAGATAGAGCAAGAATAATGTGAGAGCCAGAAGAAATGATAGGATCTATGAAAAGCAATCTTCTGGGCATGACATAGGCATTCTTGTCAGGAATTCACCACACCAAATATCCATAAATTATTCGTATAAGAAATGGCAGTGGGTTGAGTAGGATCACAGAGGGTCGTACGTTTCAATTCAGAGCTATTTAAGTCAAGAAGATAAAGACTGACTCGAGGAGATGAAGAAAAGCAATGTCGTCAGTTGAGTGCCCAGAGATGACTCCACTAGTCTCCAAAGAACAGTTCCAATCTAATGATCAAACAGATGCCCTTGTTTAAGCTAATGTGTCACGGATCTAAATGAAAAATCAGAATTTTTGCAAAGCTACTGGTCAGCATGAGGGACAATGATAGGAACTTGAGGGAAGTAAGAGAGTATAAGGAGGAGAGTAATCAGAATATAATATATACACAGACAAAATCGTCAGCTAACAAAACTACTTAATAGAGAATGGTTTTACAAACTACCTCATGTAAATAGTTCTAATATACTTTTACTGCCTTACCTTTTAGAATATTTTAGATATACATTTAATATACATTAATATGACATATAGTATGTCATATTATATAATATGTATTTTATATATATACATTTTATATAATATATATATATTTAATATACAACAATATATTATTAAATCCTTAAGTGATTGCCACTGTCATTGAGAATAAACTCCAATGTGTAATAAATACACCAAAATAAGGAGAAATACACATAAAAATTGAAAGATTGCCACACTTTAGGGTTTTCAGCATTCATTCATGCATATCACATAAGAAGCATCTTAGATACTAATGGTGTTTGAGGAATCTTGGAAACATCACTTCAAAACTTGCTAGGAAGAGATTCTTTGCTGATGCTTTGGAATTGAATAATAAATCCTCGCAATGCACTGAGATAGACTGTGCCTATAATGCACTATGAAATAACGTGGCACATCATTTGTTAGATCTTGTTAACTATGATTCATAAAATGTGACATTTCTCATGTCGTTTCCAAGGCAGTTAATTTATTTAGCGAATCTCATGATATCTCTACACTTGAAATGCTTTACTGTTAAGCAATAAAAAAATGTTTTTGAAGAGGTAGAAGTGATGTAACTGGATAATGTGGTAAATATGAGATTGTGCTATAAACTATAAAATAAGCCATGCTAAAATGCTGACACATTACTTTCCAGATCAACAAGGTGCAAAACAGGCAAAATAAAATGTGAACAATCAGGCTGGCATGAAGGTTTTATGTAGCTGGTCAAGCTTTTAGTGATGGAATCTAATTGATTTTTATATGCTTCTCTGGAAAATATCTCTATAGAAAATTTTAGAAAATGTTGTTAATGAAATTTAGAAACTAGTAATGTATAGAAGTTCTGAGTTATATTATTTTGAGAGACAAATATTGAAAATATATTTATTACCAATTTGTAGGAATATCAAATGCCATTTTCTGAGAAAAAAATAATAGCCTCTTGCAGTTCAAGATATAAAGGAATGAGGTGATTTTTGAGTTCTAGTATTTTATATTCTAATAGAACCCATATTTTAAAAAATGATTGTTAGGAGATTTTTCAGAATGTCAATAACCATGAGCAAGATTCCACCAAAGGGAAAATATTTAACGAAGACACTGAGAATTTGAACATACCAAAAGTAACACATGAAATATTACCTTGTCTTTCTCATTTCACAAAATCCAATTCATTTTGTATATGAAGACATAATATCATTGGGTGAAAGGTCTTTAAGAAATTTCAGTTTTTACATCAATTCATTAGATTTTAATATTTCCAGTCTTTCAGTTGCCAGTAACTTATTAACACTTTATTTATGACTATTCTAATAATACATGTACTCCTTTAATTATCATACTGACAGTTAGTGTAAATAACAATTGGTGTGAGTCCAAATGGAAAATGTACTCACATTTAAAAAATGCAATGTTACTTTCCTTTAAAATCTCAGTGACATGTGTAAATGCTGCAGATGATTTATCAGTAATGATTCTTTACATTTTCATCATCACCTGATAATAGTTTCTCGGAGCAAAGCATTGCCTAAATAATGATTATATGATTGATGTTAAGGAAGAAGGAAATGCACGCAGCAAGTATGAAATGAGTGCTGTGTCAACTGAATAAGAAATCAAAGAAGGAGTTCTAGGAAGTTATTATATGATGGTATGGTCATGAAACTTCTGAAAATATCTAGCTTGCAGCGATAACAAATATTAGATTAATGAAAAAAGAAAATTATTAAAATGAAAATGTATGTAAAAATTAATTGTATGTGTAAGAGGTATTTGTACACATGTGAATAGATATGGAGTCAAATCAATGATTGAATGAAAAATATACACGAGACAAATTTTCTCAGTTGTGAAATCAATATATGAAAGTGTAGAATTGGAGGTTTACATTAAAGTCACATTATTAGAATATCTTGATCAGGAAATTAACGTCAGAAGAAGCATTAGGGTACTAAGCAAGTGTAAAGTGACTGGCTACGTGGAATTTACAAGTCTATGAGGTCAGGAGGGGAAGAAAGCATTCTAAACTGAAGAGGAACTAAAATCAAACAATAACAACAGAAATTACCTCTAAGGAAGTAATTCATGTAAAGCAGATACAGCAGAGGAAAGAATCTGGATTAAAGCTAACAAAATTTATTTAAAATAAAGTCTATAAATTGTATTTAAAATAAAGAAAAATTGGACTGTAAGTAAGAAAAACAGTTGATGAGAATATTAATATATGTGGAATAATTTTTATATCAACTTTCCTAGGTCATTACATTTTGATTCTAGAAGTTATTAAACCAGCATGAAAATATTTTCTTTGAAATAAATCAATGTATAAATAAATAGCCAATCCTATACACATCTTCATAATTCATATGAATAAATCAAGGAAGTCCAGGGGTTCATATAAATGTAATAATAAAGAAGTCTTGAACTTGAGAAGGCAGGAGATATTGGAGTATTTCAAGAGGGTAAAAGAAGGGATGAAATGAGATAAATACAGTGGAGCTAACTATAAAATTATTTAAACATTAAAAAGTTAAAAGATAACTCAACATGTAAATGAATAAGAAAAAAATCATGTCAACTAACCAAAAAGTCAATAAAATAATCAAAGCAAAACAGTATTAAAACTGTTAACAAATTAATGGTAGCTGAAAATTTTTACTGCTGAATTTCAAAAGCTTCTAAAATGTGAATAGATGGGTGACACAGAGAAAGTGTGATAGATTCCCAAGACAGCAATGCTTTAACTATGATCATGTGTAATAGTAAAGTTACTTTCCCATAGTAAACTTTCTCCATAGAATTGGGAGTAACATGCATATGTGCAATTTGTTTCTGTTCAACATTTTGCTGGATATTTCTAGCTATGGACTTAGAATAAACACAAAGATGATTGTAGGCATAGATTCACCTTATGTAGCTTTTGATTCATAGCAAAGGACAGTTTATTATTTTGCTAATTCAATCACTGGTCCTTACTTCTGGAAGCCTAAAGCATTTCAGCCTCCTTAAAATCTACTGTTTGTTTGTTGTCTTTTTTTGTTTGTTTGTTTGTTTGTTTGATAGATTTTTTCCAAGACAGGATTTCTCTGTTGCTACTCTGGCTCTCCTGGAACACTCTGCAGAGCAGGCTGGCCTGGAACTCACAGAGATCCACCTGTCTCTGCCTCCCAAATGCTGGTATTAAAGGCTTATTACCCGCCCCCCCCCCCCCACTGCCTCTCGCTCCCCAGCTCTTACAATCTACTCTTAAGCCTAGACCTGGAAGGCTTCAGCCTTCATACAATCTAAAACATTTAAGCCTCCACTGTTGACTGAGCCACCCTGACTAGCTCCCTCTGAACTCTCATCTGGTTCAACTCACTCTTCCCATCTTAATATTGACTTCTTCAACGCTCTGCTGTGTCTTTGTGTCTCTCCCAGTGAACTCTCACGGCTCTACCCTGCCTCTGTAACTGACTCTGCTGCCTTATCTCAGTCAAACTGCCTCATTGTCTCAATGTTTTGTCCCCTGTAATATACAGCCTCTGTAACTGACTCCTGTAACTGACTGCTTGATTGGCTAGTCAGTAACTCTTCTATCACTGACTCCTCCGGAACTGACCTGTTCTGAGTTGAGACCCCACCGTTTTCTCAGAGGAGAGTGGGTGTGTCCTTAATCTGACTCACTCTGCTAATACTTCCTCTGATGAGTCACTTTGCTGTGCTTCAGTAACTCACCTCAGACATGGCTTCTTGTGTGACACTGACTCCTGAGCGCTGCCTCCTGTGTCTACTTCCCCTGTCTTAGGGATTAAAGGATTGGACCACCACTACCTTCTAAACACTGGGATTCTAGGTGTGTCTACATTCTATCTAGACCACACAGGCTTCTGAATGTAGACCCCTGGAATGTAGACACTAGCTTTCACACAGGGGTATTCCTCTACAGATGATGTAATATTTGAAACTGAAAGTATAAACCTCTTTTTAGTCTCGAGTGACATAGTATTTTTACTTCACTTATATGTTTAATTATTTACTGATTTATTAGTGTGTGGGTGTGGGCTAACACAGACACTGCCTGTGTCTAGCAGTCATAGGACAGCTTTTGTGAGTTGGTTTTGTAGAATTCAGATTTTCAGACTTGGTGGCAAGTTTCTTAGTCTGATAAGCCATCTCACCAGCCCATGAGAGAAGACAATTTAACACAGACCTTTCTAAAAATCTACAAAAAGTTTTGGAACTAATATATTTTTTAATGTTATTATAAAATCCCATAGTTTTTATGTTAGTTATTGTTCTAGTGCTGTGAAGAGACACCAAGACTAATGCAACTCTCATAAAGAAAAACATTTAATTTTGAGTTTTTTCTTACAATTTAGAGTATTCATTTATTATCATGCCAGAAAGCATGACAATAGGCAGACAAAAATGGGTCTGAGGGCTTATATCCTGAGTCACAGGTAGTAGGCAGAAAGATTCACTGAGCCTGGTGGGCTTGGTGTAGTTTGATGAAACCTAAAAGGCCACCCCAAGTGGCACATCTCTAACAAAGCCATACTTCCTCTTAATCCTTCCTAAATACTTCACAAACTGAGGCCTAAGTATGGAAATATATAAACCTGTGAGGTCATTCTCCTTCAAACCACCACAGTTTTATAAAACAAATAGAAAATGAACTTTATGCAGAAGAACTTCACTTGAAATGTATTGCAGTGATATTTAGCCCTTTGCTGGATCAGCTGATTGTTGAACAAACCCTTCACTCTTTTAAGGTACAGAATCATAAAAATAAAACACTTAAAGCCAACCATCACTAGAAATTATGTTTTATTACTCACTCGGGCATGTACAAACCAAGGTCATTTCCTATGGGAGGAATAGCATAACGGTATCAGATGGAAGGAAAGAAGCAAACATGAGGCCTGCAGTAAAAATAAATATCATATAGAGGCCTTTAACCTGTCCCGACTCAGCAAATGTAAGCACTTACTGCTTGTTAACCTGACAGGTGCTGAGCAGTTCAGCCAAATGTCATTTGCTGAGTAGTACTTAATTTTATTTATATACATCAAAATATAAAAGAGTTTAAGAAAAGACACGGGGTACTGATCTGCTAAAATTTATAAAGCTTTGTTCTTCAAAGTTTAAAGAGACTTATATGAAGAAATGAACTATGTTGGTAAACTGGGAGACACAATTTTAAGATATTAGATCTTCTTAATTGTTTTATAGATTAAAGGAAATTGTAATTTAAGGTGACTAAATTAACCAAAAACTGACATTATATAATTTATCTATAAATGTGAATAACTAAAAAACATAAATATTGTGGAATACATCACTATGGTAGAGAAACAATTCTGCTCATGAACCAAATTATTAAGATGAGAAGTATTGCTATATTTTTGAGTGGATATTAGACTCTCAGTGGTCAAATGTAGACACTAAGCAAGTGTAGAATGCTCAGCTATAAGTGGGCATGTATATCATTCCCACTACTAAAAGCTAAGGGAACATCATGGATGAGGTAGAGGAAGTTTATAAGAACCAGAGGTTGGAAAGGATGGCTAAGCATCAGTGTCTTCTGAACACTATAAGACTGGAAGCTGTGGCTGCATTAACAGAGTCTACACAAAACCAAGCCAGTCAAAATTAAAGCATGGATAGAGAAGGAGCATATGCCGAGCTCCTGAGAGTTGATGGCTAGTGGAAGAGGGAAAGCCATTTTCCTTAATGGCATGGCCCTTGCTCCCGTGGATGGCTACATACACATGTTCAAATGCCCAGCACTCAATGATCTCAGCTGGTTAATAAAAAATAAAAACTATGAAGCTGGGAGCAACCTATTTTCAAGGGGAGGAGGGATTCTGGGAGGAGGTGTAATGGAGGATAGGGGTTCATATCAAGACTTGTTTTTCACCTGTGAATTTCTTGAGAATTAAAAAAAAAAATAGTAATAAAAATTTCCCATTATTCTGTTCGAAGATTCACCTTCATTAGATATATGGCCAGAAAGTAATGTGTCATTTATCTTTATGTTTGATATAATGAAGAATTTAAAAAGTCAAATATTGCATGTACATTGTCAAATGTCCTTATATTTTCTCAATTCCTTATCAGCCTAAAATTCACTTTATTTTCTTTGCTTTAAATCTTATAAACTAAAGTCACTTTTTCATATAATGTTGAGGAACTCTTGGAATTTTTATATTGAGAAAAGTTTTTTGTTTTAATTGACTAGTTAAAACACTCCAGCTGTAGTAGAGTTGTTTACACATTGAAATTGGATTGCTTAATGCAGGTGGCTATAATTTGGTTGGGTACAGTCGTTCTGCCACCTGTAGCTTGTCTTTGAGATTGCGTGGGAACTTTTATGGGAACTTTTGGCTTATGATGTAAAAAGTCTGAAGCTCTGAGAATTGGGGTGGGCGTTCATTGGTGATTCATGGTTCATTTATTGAGTTGCTGTCATTAGTTAGTGTGATAATTCCTAAAAGAACAAAGGTTGGAGAGATTCAAACTTAGGACAGACTAAAAAGAAGCTGTGAAGATTTCTATCTTTCTCTCTTTCTGTATTCAGGCTGCTTGTAAAAGTGGTGAAGATTCTATCTTTCCTTTCTCCTTCCCTAAATTGAGGGTAAAAGATTGTAGCGTACTGCTACAATATAATACCTAAACATTTAATTCAATCTTTTCCACTACATCTTGGTTGGATAACTGAAACATTTTTAAGGGATGGCTCCACTTGAATATTTTGGGATAAATTCATTTCTGTAGCAAAAGTTGGAAGGCTTTTACTTTAATTTATTTAAGTGACTTTTAATCACTGTGAGCCAAGTGGAATAGGAACATTAAATTTAAGATGCTTAATTTTTTTTATAATTACTTTTTAAGAAGTAAGCAATGCTCATACCAATAACATATTCTGTGCATATAATAGAGCAATTTCATGAACTATTCAAAGAAATTAGGCAAAGTAACAGGAAGATTCCTCCAACTTCATTATATGCCTCAGAACTGGATTTACAGCATTTTCAGGATAACTGACATTTTATGCAAGAGCTGGGATGTGAATATGTAGATTCATGATTCTATAGCAAATTTCCTGAACAACTGAATCATCCTTCCTTCCTCATTGTGTTCTACATTCTCTAATTGTTTACATTTATAAGGTAGATTGAACTATGGGTAACTATTTATCATTGAATGTCATCATATGATAACTTTCCTTGACATTGAGCTAAATTGATGGTAAATTTGTTACATGTCCAGCAATTATTTTTTTAATACTTGGAAATTCCATCACTTAGCATTGTATAGAATTTTTTAAGGAAATCATGCCTGGTACTCTAAACTTAGTTATCCACTAGTGGCTAACGAGGTAATGGATCTACTACTGCTTTCACAAACCTGTGTAATTCCTAACTATTTTCTAAATACTTTTCCTTATACCAATGGATAAGATCTCTTCCCTCATTCAATAAAAATAAATAAAAAGTTTATTTGCAGATGGAACCATTATAGAAAGCATTTAACCAATGGTGCCCAGCCTCTATTGATTCATAAGCAACACAATCCTAATGCTCCAGAGACACTGGGAAAGAGAGTGCAAAAATACTGTATCAGGATGCCTGATACAAGAATGTATCTGAAAAACCTGAGGCTACACTCACAAAATCTCAACAGTGTGGCTGCCTAAACTAGACCCAAATGGTGACACTAGTTTATTATGTCAAAATGAACTGGATAAGTATCACAGAGCTCCACCACTAGATGAAGAGCTTCTGGGAGAAGGAGAAGTAGTCTTCTCCAGGGACTAGCCCCTACATGGTTATCCAATACCAAATATTCAGCCCTAAAAACATACATGCCAGCAACACTAGATGGATTCACCAGATTGCATATATATATGTGTGTGTGTGTGTGTGTGTGTGTGTGTGTGTTTCACACAAAAGACTCCTGGGCTATATAAGAAAGCAGGCTGAACAAACTACACAAAACAAGGCAATCGATAGCACCCTCCATTGCTTCTATTTCAGTTCTTGCCTCCAGAACATTACCTTGAATTCCTACTTTGTCTTCCATGTACGAAGGACTTCTACCTGAGAGTTGTGGGTTGTTTCCTTTGGCCTCTGTGTGCAAGTAGTCCATTGAGATGGTGACAGACAAACAAGAAAGATCAACATCACCACAGACTCATACTTCAAATATTTTTTACTTTAAAAGATATGGACTTGGATTGGTTTTACTTGTTTTTTAAAGCAGATAAATTACACTGTGTTTGTATGCCAAGATTTGCCTATAAGATTCATAAATATTGATGATGCTTTAGATAATGAGGCAATTTGTTAAAATTCTGCCATGAAGTTTTCACCAAGATTCCTGAAGGATGATCATTTACAAGTCCTAGCAAAATAGTTATAGTATTATTGTTAAGAAAAATGTTCAAATAGATGTCAGAACAAATTATAGTTGAAGTCTTGTTCTCCACCAAAATATTAGCATCCCCTAAGTGCATGAAACTATTCACGTATGCATGTATGGATTGAGTAAGTAGGGAAAAGGAGAGAGGCTAACTAAAAGAGAGAAAGAGAAAGAGAGAGAAAAGAAGATAGAGAATGATTTGACACTATTGTCTATAGTAATATCATAATCATGGCAAAAATCAAACATAGCTTGCACAGTTGATTTGGTATAAGCATATTTTTTAAAGAATATGACAGGATTCAACTTAAATTCCATTTTTTACATATTAGAAGAAATGAAGAATCATCAACTGTTTATAAGAACTTTACTTGATTGTTTTCACTATTGATTGGTAACAGTCTACATATTTTTTATGTATTACAATTTTGAAGTTCCATGCAGACTTGATTATATGATTTTGCAATGACATTTCTTTCAACTTCTTTTAACCGATTTAGAAGGAGTTATTTATAATATAGTCAATTTATTTAACTTCACTTTGTACCTCATGCTTGTTTGAATATTTTAATTGCTGCAGTGCCAACAATTGAGATGATACAGATCTAAATTGCTATTTTAAACACTCATCATTTAAACATGTAACCTAATTTAAGGAGTATGATAATCATATACACATACATGCAAGCCTGTAAGATATTTGAAGATTTGTCAAAGTGAGCATGTCTTTTTATTAAGATAGAGAAAACAATGAAATAGCAAATTTGTACCTATGCAAAAAGTTTGCTGCGAGAGTTCATACACAAATATTCATGGAAATCCACAAAACATTTTTTCTCTGTTTCTAAATTAAAATAAAGCATACTCATATGGATATGAAAGCATAAAGCATATATAAAAAGTCATAAATGATTCACAAAAGCATTGGAATGAAACTATTAGGAATATGTTAGAGATATTTTCTGGTTTAGGATGAATCAGAGTATTAGGAAATGTGACATAGTGTAGCAAATGACATCCCAGGGTGCATAACCAAATTCCAGTAGTAATCCAACCCTCTGGCTATCCTTGAAGCCTTTCTCATCTTCAGTGAGAAGCAGGAACTGAGTTTACTCCATTTACATTTCGGTGATTCTTTGATTTCTTGAGCCATCTATCCAATGAAGAAGCTTGTTTTGTATTATTGTTTTGTTTTTCTCACTTCAGACACTAATGGTTTCACTGTCTCCTGTCTGGGTCCCTTCCAAATACCAATGCAATTACATTAAATTCTCACATTTTCTGTTGAAAGCATCCAGAAAGAAATGATCCCAGTTTCTATTTTTCTTGACTTTTTGTTTTGTTTTGCTTCGCATGTTAGCTCGTGTCAACCTTTACTTCATTTCCATGCACTGAGACAATATAGTTCAATGCTTTGCTCTGGCTGATCAGCCCTTCTGAGGTCTGCATGAATTTAAATATGAATTTTCCTGCTTCCACTGGTATTCTCTTCCACATTAGTAGACTGCAATCTTATTTCCAGGCTCTGCTCAGGCAGCATCTCTCACCTCACCCTAACTATACAGTCTGATTTTGCTTCTATGACATTTCTCTGTGATTCAGAATTACTTGATATCTCCCTTTTGTTACTGGATACTGAAGTATACATAGTTACTTTCTTACCCTGGTTCACAGGGTTAACTAGAGTATATACAAAACTCACACATAAAGCAAAATGTATAATCTATTTCATTGATTTTTGACATATCTAATATAAACTATAATTAAACTATTAGACTTGTGTCCTGGTTTAGTCTCAAAAGTAAAATAGAAGGAAGTTAATTCATCTAAAATTTTTAGGATGTTAGGATGAAGTCCTACTAACTACTTGTTAAGAATATTATATTTTCCCTAATATTGTTCTCATTCTGCTTTGTTATATTATACTCACAGTTATTCAGCCTTGCTACAAAGCCTGACCAGTTGATTTCAGCACAGTTGTAGTGCATTTTCCAGTTAGTGTCATTTGTTAACTAATCATGTAGTATAAATGATGTATCTTTCTTTAAATAGAGAGATTTGTTTATTTAGGTATATTATAGCTTGGTTTGCATGTTTGTCTGAATTCCAGAAGAGAGCCTCAAATTCTATTATAAATGGTTGTTAGCCACAATGTGGTTGCAGCCAGTGTTCTTAACCACTGAGTCATCTCTCCAGCCCCATGATGTGTTTTTATAAACCTTTTACCTCGTCCCTGGTTTTGTGAATCAGGAAACCAGCAATCCTTCCTTTATTTTTCTACTTTTGCAGTAAGATAGATAGTTCTATTTACCTGGAATCTGCATTGAGCTCCACCAAGGTCTTCTGAGACCCAGAAGGGGTTGTTTTAGAAAACAACAGGAGGAATCTTTGTAGAAGCTGTGGCCTAACATAGGGCATTTATTAAGTTTAATGTCACCTGATATTTGAGGGGATAGAGAAACTACTAAATTCAGATCAGTTTGTAAGGGAAAAGATTCTAGAAGCCTTGTGGTTTGAAATAAGTAGCAAAAATATTAGAATGTGTACTTAGACAACTATGAATGAAAATTCCAAACCATAGATGATATTTCTCCTCTACTTTCACCTTTACAATTCTCTTAAGTGCTAAGGTTCAAATGAATTATTTTAATTAATGCGTTGATGTATACACTAAACAAACTTAGTATTCTTAACGTAGTTCATTGTGAAACTTTAAAATATGCAAAGATTATATCATATTTTATGACTTAAATTATCTGAGTTAAGAAATTGAATTTGACATGTTTGCTGTGGATTGTTCCTAGAGAAAAATATATCTTATGTGCATATAATATGGGTGAGGTTCATTACAGGAGCAGATATAAAACAAAGACAGCTGAATCATCAAAGTCTACCCCAACATGAGTGTCAGCCCACAAATGCTGAAAATTTGTAGTGCACTGCATAGCCTGAAAACAGCCCAGCACATTGGAGAGTTCTTTCAAGATGGTTCAGTTGGCTTAATCCTCTTCCAAAGTTCATCTGGTTTTTGGTTCTTTTCAGTTATTCTGGTTGTCTCTGGTTATATCAGGCTATTAACATCCTCTCTGCTTCTTCCAGGTAGCTGGGTTTTTCTGACAGTAACCCTCGGCTGTCTTTTCTGTTGATATACTCCTTGTAGCAGAGAGGCCTATGTACAGGAACAGCCCTGTGTGAAAGCTTGGGTCTACAATCCAGGCACTACATTCAGAGGTCTGTGAGGTCTGGATGGAAGGTAGGCACACCTTTAATCCCAGTATTCAGAATGCAGTGGTCATCCACGCCTTTAATCTCTATAATAAATAGCAGAAGCAGACACAGGAAGTAGAACTCAGAAGAAGTCAGTGTTACAAAAGAGGTGACTTCTGAGATGAGTCAGACTGCATGGCAGACAAAGTGACTAATCAGAGGAAGAGTTAGCAGAATAAGGACATGCCCAACTTTCATGAGAAAAGGCTCAGTTCAAGAGAGTTACATAGGAGTAGACAGAGTGAGTCAGTTAACAAAAGCAGACAGAAGGGTCAGTAAGAAATGTCAGATGAACAGTCAGTGGAGAAGCAGGCTGAAGATTCACGGGAGAAGCAGGCTGATGAGTCAGTTGAATGAGAAGAGTAAGAGTTCAGATGGAGCTCATCAGAACGGCTCAGTTAGCAATAAGTCTCAATAGGCTAAGGCTGAAAGCCTTCAAGGTTCAGGATGGCAGTTTAAATGTTCTAGATTGTACAAAAGGCTACAACCTTCGAGTTTAAGAAATAAAAATAGATTCTAAAGAGAACAAAATGCTCTAGGGCTTCAGGGCTTAAGCCTGAAACCAGTGATTTACTTATATAAAGAATAAACTGCGTTTGCCATGAACCAACAAATGGCTACAGGCCTAGAAGTGATCCTCACCCCTTTCAGGGCTTTCCTGAAGCTATTATGAGTTTTCATTGGTCTTGTTTTGTTTTCAGAATGGTGTGTTTAAATTTGGGAGAAATCTTCTAGACATTAACACATAGACTACAACATGCATATGGAAGTCAGAGTACGACTTAGCATGTGTATATTTAAAAACTTGGTAAAACACCATCCTAGAAGTTTTCCCTTCCATTTTAGGTTACCTAATACAGCCTTCTAACATAATTAAATTTGTATTCCTTGTTCTTCATAGTCACGTGCCCATTTTGCATGAAAAACTTACTTCAGTTGTTTTGGTATGAGATGATTCAGTCTACCAGATTTTTAATGGATACTTTTGTTTGTTGAATAAATCAGGTGGGGAGACAAAGACTGAATTCGAATAGTGAATACATTACAGATAATGATGTAATTCAGGTAAGAGTTTGTCAAGCACAACAATTACAGTGTGATGATTTTGCAGACAAATACACTGAGTCCCAGAAAGGGTAAAACTTGCTCCTAAGTTTATTTGTATAGTTTGAATCCTGATTTTTATCTTGCTAATCGAATGCTTTTATTACTTCTTCATTCCAACATTAAGCTGATTAATTCATTTTACACAATTAAAATTTAATGAGATAATCTTTTATGTTGCGAATTAATCTTTCAAATGACTGTGAAGTTTTATTAAAGGGGATAGAATATTTTAACCAGGATATTTCTGAAATTAACAATAGTCTATATTTATAATTTGGATAATGTGTTTCTAAGTGACAGAATGGAGTCATACAAATATATAGTACACAGTTTAAGGGTGTTCACAGAACACCTTTGAAGAAATCTCGTGATACAAGGCATTATTCTGAATCAGGCTATCGTATTGAATATATTTTATTGAATACATTGAATATATTTTTATTTAATATATTTTATTGACATTCTAATTATGCATAAAAATTATTTTTAATGTATCATCTTCAATTTTGCTTAAAATTTAAAAAATACTGGAAAGAAGAGATGGCTCTGTGAGTAATGTGTTTGCTGTACTTGTAAGGACATTTGTTTATGTGCCCAGATTCCAGATCAAAGCTGGGTGTCCAGATGCCTTTCTGAAATTTTAGGGCTGGGGGCATGAGAAACACGTGGTACTCAGAGTTCACTAGTCACCCAGTTTCATCAATAAGTAAGCTCCATGTGCAGAGAACAGGCCAAGTTTCAATACAGAAGGTGGAGACTTATAATGGAAGACAGCCAAGTAGAACTCTGGTCTGTATGTACTAGTAGCTACTTGTATGTAACACACACACACACACACACACACACACACACACACAATACACACACACACATACACAAATAAGAAAACATTATTACTTGTCTACTATATCTGGAGGCTATAATAACATATTTAGAATGCAACTTGTTTAAAAAATAAACAAATATATTTAAAATAAGTACCACTTAATATTGGTTTAATAATTAAAACTGTAAACTTAGCATATAAGACTGAATTGAGTACATGCATTTCCATAACTGTTATGCAGTGATTTATCTGAAGAATTGAAAATGTAGGCCTGTAAACCATAACACATAAGAAAGCATAGATATCTCTATTTGTATGTTTTTGAGTTGCTGTTATCAAAATACCTGAGAAAAGCCATTAGTATTTGTAAAGTCCCATTTTGTATCACAGTTTCGGAGTGTAAGGTCCAATGTGACAAATTTTGCCATTTGTGTTCCGAGTACAAAAGATTCTGCAGTCTCGCAGATCAGTGTTGCCAGCTGAGTTGGAATGTATGAGGTTGTTAGCGACATTACACGCTCAAACTATAAACGTATCTCTTCTGATGAAATATTGAAGATAATACCAGCTCATACTGCCCTCATCTTCAAGTCTACGATATGATTTTCCCTTCCTTAACATGGATCTTACTTTGTAATTCAGGCACAGTATTAAAAAGGTCTTCTAACTCACATACCATTTTTCAACGTTCTGCCTATTAATTGCTCATGTAGTTTTTGTTCAACACATAAATTTGATTATCACTTTTAATATTGTAATAATGTAATAATTTGGATAGTATGTCTTTCTTACCTGTTTAATAATGGCATCAACATTCTTATGTGTGCATGTGCAACAATATAGTAACATAGTTTTGCTTCTGTATGCATATGTGCTATGGATGATCAGATGAGATTGGATAATGTATTAGTAAGTTTATTCCTAAGAAGACTGCTTACCCTTCTCTCTCTCTGAAGCCATTAATTTCAAGTAATTCTACATCTAGGGGTGGGGTCTTGTGAGATTGGCCCAATACAAGTTGGTGTGGTGACTTGTGTTTTCAACATGTAGGACTTGTTAAGAAAGCCATGGTGTTGAGAATTAATGGGCACAGCTCCAGTCTTGTCTAAAGGTTACTATCTAGTGGCTGGTATTTGGGTCTTTTGGCTCTTACAATCTTTCTGCCACTTCTTCCACTATGTTCCTAGTGTCATAAGTGTAGTGTAATATGGTGGATATATCAGAATAAGTTAGGCACCTCATGGTCAGTATTTTTTTTCCATTTGATCAGTTGTGGAAATTTGTAATCATCTTAGCCTGCTCCAAAAAACATTGCTTGATGTATGACAGGAAAAAACAATTATCTGTTGGTTTAATGCTGAGTATATAGGATGCAGTTAGATTACATTGTTTTAGGAAAGTAGCAAAGGTAGGTTCTCATATATGGCCCAAGAAGTCTTTATTCTTTGTGCAAAACTGTTATTAGCTGAACCAGGTTTATTTTTACATGCAGAATCAAAATTGATATTATGTGAATTATTTGTTTGAATCTGTAAGTGTTGTGCAACATGCATTCAATCATATTTAAATGTTGAGAGTTTCCATATAATTCAGTTGCCTTGCTTTTATGGTGTTCACTTGTTCTACAAATAAGTGAAGTCATAACTAATTATGTGCTTCATTTATTTACTCTGAAATAAATTACTGTTTTCAGTTGAGGGGAGGGTATGTAGCACAATAGATATATTGATAGGAAAATTTCCTTTTGTATCATGAGAAAATTGTATAACATTTTTTACTCAAATTTTTAATCTGTAATTTTGCATTATTTTATGTTTTCTATAGTATTTATTGATTGATTTTTAATTTATTTATTGTGTGGACTGGGAGTGCACACACCACTGCTTTGGAAATCAGGAGACAATTTGCATTAGTGGGTTCTTTCCTTTCACACTGGGCTTCTGGGATTCTAAATCACCTCTTCAGATGTAGCAGTAGCAACCAACCATACCAGCCAACCAATCAGTCATCTCATCAGCTGGAAATTATATTATGTAAATAACATGCTTTGTTTATCCAGCAAGTTTCACTGATTCATTACTGGTTGTGAGATGTTTTCACTCATGTAGCATTATTATAATCTGATTATAGTTACATGTGTTTGAATATACTTACTTAAAAAACTGAAACTTTGGTATACATAATAAGAGTCATGATGATTAATGAGAAATGGTTATATGGTTATTGTGTATGCTAACAATATTATTAAGATATTATATTTGATTAAAACATTAAGATATGAATTAGTTTACAGTAGTTTAAAAATTTTGTATGAAGTATGGAAATTTGAATTAAAGTTGACATAAAGCTTGTAATGGTTTAGAAGTGATGTACATTACTATTGGTTAATTTAGAAACTTTTAGTAAAGCTTATTGAAGCAATAAACACATGATATTTTATTTATTAGTGTTTTACTTAAATAAACATTGTGCATAATATCCTGAATCATTTACATGCATTAATAAATGAAAAATTCCACTAATTTTCTTTTTAAAAGACCCAGTGCAATTTGGAAAAACAGTGTCATAAGCACAATGATAAAATTAATTAATATCATAAGCAGAAAATTATGCTATGTTGATTTCTGAGGCTTATATAACCCAAATTTACATGGGGAATATGAGTTAATGATATAAATGATATATATTAAGTTTATAAGTATAAACATTAATTTTCAATTTATATTGTTTTTTAACTAAATATTCCAGATTTGACATGTAAATATTACAATTTCTGCATTATTTTCTTATGAAGGTGGAAGATATCTAAACATGTATTTCAACATGTAAATACACACTCACATTTAAGAAGGCAGCCCATATGTCTTAACCTAGAAAATGCTTGGGACTGACCATTTGACTAAGCAGTGTCAATTGTGTTAAAATTCAGTTTCTCTTGATTCTAATTTTCCAATGTACATAATCAACAACTACTGAATAATCTTGTTCTGGATTTAACATTGAGTCCTTCTTCTCTATCAGTTGGAAGTAGAATGCTGAAGTTAGAGAAATGTGGAGGATTGAAAGTTGAACAGGTATAAGGGATATCCTATGTGGGGTTAAAAGGAGACAAAACTATTAATTTTTATGAATTCATGTGGCTAGTTGGAAAGAAGAGCAGTGTCCAGATTTTAACGTCCTACCAGCAAATAACATTGAATGTTCATTGTCTTTTTGCTCATTTACTTTTTGCTAACCACTACAAATAATTATTCACTACATTCAAAATAGTTAACCAAGTGTCATGGCGGATTATTTTGAAGTCTTGTCTAAACAAAGATCCAGAAATATTGAGAATAGAAGATTCTCTCAACATCCCCACTGGATATAGTATTATAGGTTCAGAAGTGTTCTGGAGCCCATAAACTTGAGTTTGATACTTCTTGTCTGAGTGTTTTCTTATGACATGAATACAGTTCATGAAATAAACTTGCATAATTAGGTGCTGATACACTTTGCAAGAGCATTCATGTTAAAGGTTTGGATGACATGACAGCACAATTCATAGGTGGAGTTCTTAGAAAGTGAGTGTGTAGGACTAGGTGACCAGGTGTCTAAATGAGGTCACCTCAGTTTCTGAATTCTAAACATCACTTCATTCATTGATATCATCATAGATTAAGGTGTAATGGTAGGGCATGGAAACATGGATATAGGGACTAGGAAGATGGAAGAAGTCTATCACTGTGTTAAGTAAGGGTATAAGGTGTCAAGAGAGCCTCCTCTTAGTCTCTCCATCACCCTGCCTCCACCAGTAAAGCAGTTTAGCTCTACTCTGTGTATGCATCACTTTAATTTTTTCCATAGTGTCATGTTCTATTTATCTTGCTTCTATGAGTGCTAAACCTTCCTTTGCCTTGCTCTCATGAGGATTATAAATACTCTTTAAATAAAAAAAAAATCTTTCAAAGTTCTTTATATATCTTTTACATTAAAAATATAAGACAGTTTGTCTGGTTATTTAATCTTTCTCAAACTCTACTTTACAGATTCTATTGGGAATATAAAAGAGAAAAGAGCGAGAAGTGGATTCTGGTAGCAAAAGTTTTACTGTAGAAGGGTCATAAACATGGGTCTGTTCCTAGCCCAGTCTACATCATCAATGAGGCCTCCTCCAGTATCTGATGGGAGAATATACAGAGGCCCAGGGCCAAACATTGTGCACAGCTTTAGGAACCCTTCAAAAGAGAAAGAGGAAGGATTGAGGAGTCCCCAGGGGGGCAGGATACCAGGACAATAAGCTAGATAAATTCAATTGACTAGAAACCTTGGGGCTCATAGGGCTGAAGCCACAGACAGAATCTGCAGGGTTTCCTGAATATATCCTATGAATTTCTGGCTTGGTGTTCTTGCAAAATTCCTACAGGCTGGAGTTGAGGAGTACAGGACCTTTTTATCTGCCTTTGGGACACTTTTGCTCCTGCTGGGTTGTCTAATTCACCCTTGATATGGAGAGTAGTACCAGGCCATTTTTCATCTTGTTATGTACTGTTTGAGTGGTCACCCTGGGAGGACTGTTCTTTTCTGGGGAGAAGTTTTGTGGGGAGATTTTTTGGTTTGTGGGAGCAGATGGTAGATCTGAGGGAGAGGAGAGAATGAGGGAGCTGGGATGAGTGAAGTGGAGGAGAGGGTCAGGATATATCAAACAAGAGAAGAAAATTATGAAAAAGAAAGAATATAAAAAAGTTAGCATAATAAATATGAGTTGGATACATGACATAAAACTTAATCTATGCTATAAGAACATAGCCTAGACAAATGACCTATAAATTTGTGTGTGTATGCACAAACAGCACATGTACTCAAACAGATATACCTACACCAACACTGAGTCCAAATAACTAGCTTTTAAATTGTAAGACGAGCTGAGACTCTCTAGTTGATTTCTATTATCTATATCAACTATTAAATGAAGATTAGAATTTCACCAGCCAACACAATTCAGAAAGGACTGGGTATCAGATAAGCAAGAGTACAATCAAACAAAAATCAATCGATCAGTCTGGGTTATTGAACTCAACAACTCTCAATTTCTCTATAATATAACTTGGCTTGTGTAAAAAAAAATTTTAAAAAGTATATCTCTTTCAGTTTTCTTTCATTTGTAATTTTTCTCAGTATATATAAGCATTAAGTATGTTTTAAATTCTTATTTGAGAAGTTCTTGTAAAATTGTACAAAACTAATATAAATTTATGAATCAAATTAATGGAGCAAAATAAGTATGTAACACACTGTCATTCTAAAATTCTAGTTCTCTATATTTAAAAGGTTTAACTTTAATATTTCTAATATTAGAAATGTTTATTTCAAACATAGAAATGTATATGTTACTAGGCTTTTACTTAACTAAATCAACATAAGTAATGCTTTAACATAATTACAGTCTGATTCAATGAGTTCCTTGATTCAAATATTGAATAAACAGCACTGCAGAATAGTGTTTGTGACAACAGTTGACTTTGTCCTAAATTGTAAGCCTATTCAGTCATTATAGATATAGTGAAAAATGGGTTAATAGATACTGTAAATATTTCAAGTATAATGTATTAAAATGAAACAATTGAAATAACAAGAGATGGTATTCTTCCATAGAAGTAGGATAGTAGTTGCCATTGTAGGAGCAGAAAAGCAACCTAAGAGACTCCATGGATGATGAACAATTTGTTTCCGGACTCATGTGCTTCCTACATTTGCATATTCAGTTTCATGAAAACTTATTGAGCTGTATAATCTGACATGCATGTATGAGTATATTTCTATAAGGATACCTTAAAGCATTAAATAAAAAACTTTCTTCTCTTGTGATAGAAAGTGAAAGAAAAAATAGAATCCAGAAATCTGTTACTTTAACATCTTTAATAGCAGGATCCTAAAGAACACCATCATATCTTTAACATTGATAAATAGGAATAACAGAAAATCTGTAGCACTTGAAATAATACTTCATAATTTTCAAGCATCATATTCACATAAAGGAACTATTTGAATATTTAAAATTTAACTTGCATGATAAAGTTTGAGTAGCTCAAAGAGCATGAAAACAGAATAGAAGAAAAATAAATTCTGTATCAAAATCACTCTATAATTTCTTCTTGATGTTATTGTTAAATAAGATATAACTAGAAGCTCTACTGCAAATACCATATAAGATATTTGTTTTCATGAAGCAAAGACTTCAAAGCTATAATTTCATTTAAAATTAGGATTCATTAGAGAAAGTTACTTATGTGATAAATGCACTTGAGAAGCAATTGTATATTAAAATAGAAGCCATTTCACACTATTGTGAATGGAGCATCTAGTTAGAGTTACATGCAGTGTTATATTTTGGAAAACAGAAGGTTGAAGGGCAAAGCATTAAGGTCACTGCCAGTCAGGATTTTCACATATCTGCTAATTCAGTGGGCCCTCAAATGATTTTAAATAATACGTTTTACTATAAAAATGTGAAAAGGAAAGGTCAATAAATTTTTGTAATAGAACTAATTATCATTTCTGCTAATATATAGTATTTCTTAGTTCATAATTTGTTTGTTTGATTAGATGGCCCATTAAAATCAAATTTTCACTTGTAAAATCCAAAATGAATTAGTGAGTTTATCATTTTGTTATATTGTGAAGTTACATAAAATTTTATGAAATAAAGACACCCCCTTTTCAGTTTCCTAGGCTTTGGTTTTCATGAAAGCCGAATCTTAACATGTATTTTCACTACCATTGGGAAATAAACATATATGATTTTTTCAATATTTCTTCATCTTTCTCTGAAATGAACTAAGTACTAGTTGATTTTTTTAACTATATCACTCCTTGTGGCAGAAGTCAAAATAGATCGTGGACCCCCTGTATCTGGAGTTATAGGCAGTCATAAACCACTAGAAGTAGGTACTAGGACTCTAGGCCCAAAGGCCCTGCAAAAAGTAACATATGCTATTAATTATGAATCCTACTTTTATCATCATTTTACACACAATAAATTTTGATCTAATTTATTGCAAAATGATTCCACTAAGCTATAACTGAGGCTGAGATTTTACTTAAATTCTCAGGAGAACATAAATTGGTGTTCTCTTTAGAATTTACATGCAGCCAATTTGAGTTAGAGATGATAGAATTCAAGCCACAGACTAACAATTGGCTATATTCGGAATGCATTTTATCTTCTTTTCTCCTGTGTCAGGCTATGATTGAACTACTTTAAAATTCCTGAAGCTGTGGATCATCTGCCTCATCTTTGTGGAGACCATTTTACCATCAAACACAGTTCACTAGCTATGTCAAAGTCTGAGTTTACTGGCCACGAATCAGAATAGAATGGTATTTCCTTCTAACAGAGGGGCCATTTCCCTCATTTTATTATTTTTATTACTGGGCATCATAGCAAACTTGCCAGTCGACTGTGCATTCACAGACAGGGGCCTGCCCTGAGGACCCACTTCTCAGCAAATGATCCCTTTCCTCTGCCTGGCTAGCCCAGCAAAGGACAGGGAATGCAATCATCTTGATCAATGAACCTGAGGAAAAGCAGAGCAGGCAGGACACTAATCAAATAAGTGGATCTGCTGAGGCTAATCCTTCAGCTCCAAACTTTGTTTCTTGAGGGCCCACAGGAGATAAGCAGAGAAAAGAAAGCAAGGTAATATGCTGTACTTGCATGCCTGAAATCAGCCCTCTGCACCTACATTTCTACTTAGTCACCTTGGGAATACACACAGTGCAAAAAAATTACAGATGCATATTTTGCTTCAAAGGTACCTTATAAATAAATTTTGCTACTGTCTGGTGTGTTCATAGTTATAAATAATCACATGAATATCATAAGAACCATCACACAGAGAGCAGGAGGTGGGAAACACATTTGACAAATAGTCCTTATAAAATGCCTAATCTAACAAGCTTCTGAATATTAGAATTAAAATGCCACCAAAGAAAAGAATCTGTGTCAATATTTGAAATTGGACACATGAGCAATGTCACCTTGAGAAAAGGATTTCATATCTCAGAACTTCAAACAGATCTGTAAAAAAAAATAATAGTAATTACTTTGGTTGATTTTTATTTGGTTTGAATCTGTACTTTGAGATGAAAGTCATAAAGCACTATAAATATGTGCGACATTAATTTTGTTTTTCACTTATGAAACAATTGCTAAAATATTAATCTTAAATAAAATGTATTATAGATTTGTATAGGGAATTTTAGAACCCCAAATCAAAACTATCAATAAAATAATAAACTCACATTCATAACATCATTTTCATGAATGGATAGAGTACATCAAATTCCATAATGGATATAGTGGAATATTATGCCAAATAGTAGAAAAAAATATTTAATAATTTCATTTCAATTATATATGTTCTATATATATATATATATATTACATCATTGAAATTCCTGTTATTAAAACTGATTGTCCATTGCAATGGCTTTTCATTATTCTCAAGCCATCAGCTGTAATGTAAAGGTTTACTTTTCAAACTTAAGCAAAAGATACCAATCAATAACACTGATTATTTAAATTATGTTAAAGGTACTTTAGCTTAGATAATGCTGATTTTAGTGTAAATGACTTAAATGTGTCCCAAGGACAACAAACAATGGAGAATATTCAAGGAAAACAAGTTGGTAGAATCCGAATTTGAGCACTCTACCCAAAACTACTGTGCCATTTGTCATGAAACAGACAGACATAGAAATTATTATGTTGAGTGAAGTATTATAGTTTGAGAAAGACAATACAGCCCATTTCCTCTAACCACTGGACTGTAAACTTTATACTAACACATTAAAAAGTAAAAGATTCTTAAGTAAAAGTGATTGAAATAAATAAATTTTAAATTCATGTAATAAAACAGATCATTTGGGAAATTTAGGTAGGTAGAGAAATAACCACAATAAAACCATCTATCCTGCTGTGGTAGGTTCAGTTCTATCACTAGTCCTTAAACTTTCACCCCAGTAGTTAATTTCATTTCCTGAATTGTCATTGTCATTATATATAACTATTGGAGTGAGATTGTTGATAGGCTTTCAGAAAATTTTGTTTTTCTTAAAAGTGAACTATGTTCTCCCGTTGTTGCACCAAGCATAATAATAACATTGTTTTAATTCATCAACAGAGATGGAAGGCTTTCATTTAATTTTTTTCTACATAGAGTACTCTAGTAGGTATCTAGAAATGCATTAAGATTTATTCATTTAATTGATGATAGACTATATATAAAGAATTTTGCTAATATACTTATAATTCTGGATAATTTTAGCTAGGATAATTAATAAGTAGCTATATAAATATTCTTAGATATGTTTTTATATAATTAAATATGTGTGATATTCCATCCTATATAATTATTTCATGCTTTCAATATATAAAATGTAATTTAGGCCAGACTGTTTAGCATTTTCATTCCTTCTCTCAGAATACATTTAAAATATAGAGGTCAATTGTATAGCAGACATAAGAATGAAGCTATTTTATGAACTTCTGTCACATGATTGAGTTAAGTTTTTTGTATGTAGGCCAACCTTCAATAAATAATAATGCCAGAGAGAACTCTAGCCTACAAAATGTCATCTTCAGGCCTGACAGCTGTAGAGATAATGTTGAAAAGCCATTCTCTTTCATTTCAATGCTTCTGAGGCTCTAACAACAATGAAGATATTAGGTGGAAACATTTTCTTGTAAATATGCATGTCATTTTTTTTTTCATGACAAACTGACATGTTTTTTATTAGTATCCTTTAACTTACGAAGATAATTATTTAGTAATTAAAAGAGTGAAAACGCCATCTTTTCTTAGGTAAATCTGAAATTGTTTTCAGTTCAAATACACATGAAAGTTACTATTCTCTGATTTTTGCTCCAAGGGTGGGCTATCAATCTCTGACTACAACTCCGATTTCAATGTCCACCATAAATGCAAATAGGCTGCAAGTTGTCCCCAGACAGTTAAGGTAAAGATCTGAACTCACATTTCACCTAGGAAAACACCCAATTAGAAGAGAAGTTATACTCTGCTTCTTCTTCAATCCTTCTTTCTATTTGGTTTTCTATTGAAAATGTTGCAGTTGCATTCATCTTAAAAGAAAAAATCTATTACATTTTCTCTGAGATATATATATATATTTTTAAAATGATAGTGAATTGTGAACAAAGAATCTCACCATCTGCTAACACACATGTCCAATTTTATTTGACAGTTTATTTATTTGGGAATTTTTCTAATTTCATTCAATCTTTACTCCGTAAGTATTTTTTAAATAATTCACTGAAATACTAATAAAGCATATAAGCTTATAAATGGCAATAATTTCTATTATATTTAAAAATATATAACTTAAATGACTAATAAACTCAGTTACTTCATGGCAAGTATATAAAATGTATTTTATGGTCTGAAGTGTTTGCTGAGATAACTAGTTATACAAGATATCACTTATTTTATTACAAGTACATTTTTTTAATTTTTAAAAGAATTTTAAAGCATTTTTTAAAAAATGTGTGTATAAACAAGACAAATTTTTACATGTTTTATATTTATTTAGTGAAATTTACTTGTATGTTATCATTATTGTGTGCATGCTATATGTATGCATGCATACATATCACAGTGCGTGTGAGCTTTCAGTGAACAACTTTGGCCATCAGTTCCTACCTTCTAACATGTAGGAATTGAACTCATGGCATCAGGCTTGGCTGCAACCATTATTATCCTCTGTGTTATCACACAAGCACAATAAACCAAACTTCAAATATTGAAATCATAGAGACACAGATGCACACATGTACACACACACATACAAACACATGCCTTGCAATTTTCTTTATTCTTTGCATTTGAATACAACTAGACTCCCCCAAACTTGAACATATAAAATAAACATAAAAGACTGTAATATGGAAAGCAAAAAGCAGATTATTTAGGGAATGATCACTGACTGAATAGTATGACGTTATATTTCTTTATTCTTCCATGATATCCATTCCAGACTGGACACTAAACAAGTTAACTACCACAAAATATTGATAGTTTTGTGCAAAAACCCCAAAAGAGTCTGTCTGTTTCAGAAAAAAAGATCAAGAAAAAAAATCTATCATGACAGAAAACTCATGGAAAATGATTTTTCCTTGCTTGCTATAGCCAAACAACATCAAACCTGCAGCTTCTTCCCTGTATCCATTAGCAAGCATTAGTGAACAAAATTGGATTTCATCCCAAAGTTCCACCAGAATGACATGAGAAGCATATAGAGATTACGTATTATGCATTTGTCCAAAAACAATAGCTGTAATCCATAGTGTTACCAGAGACCAAACTTGGATCTTGTGGGCTTGCCCATCTTACTAGAAGTCACAAAGAACATTGATCTTGGACAAGAAATTACTAAGACAGAATGAGGATATTAATCAAAGTATGATTAAAGGATCAGCCAGCAAATAGTGTCAGTAAAATTCACATGAAGAGATAAAACTCACACTTTCTATTACTTACTCCTGAAAGAATTATCAGTCTTTGCTATCAGGGGAAGATGGAGAGGAATTTAAATTTCTGTTTTCATTTGTCCTTTGTTTGTTTTATTTTGTTTTGAGATTTGTTCTCACTAAGTAGTTGTGGCTGTCATGGAACTCACTCTGTAGACCAGGCTGGTGTCAGACTCCCAGAGGTCTGCCTGTCTCTGCCTCCCAAGTACTAGGATTAAAGACATGAGCCACCAGGCCTGTCAAGGAACTTCTATTACTCTTTCCCCTGCCACGTTCTTAGAGACAAACAGTTAAGGAAAAGGTTTGAATAAGACTGTTAAGATTCTGCAACAAGCAGAGTCCACAGCAGGGCTTTGCGCTGGAGAGCTCTATCCCTACCCCTGACCACAGACATAGCCCACAGCCCAGGGCTCCCTCTGCGGGGTTCTGCTCTCCCACCCTGAGTCTACAGCATAGGGCTCCACTTCTCTGAGGAGCTATGACATGCCTTTCCACATTCATCTATGATCAGCCTCCATTGCCCCATTCTTCCTTCAGGAAGCTCTGCCTTAGCCCCGCCCCCTTGCCAGGTCCAACCCCCAGCTGACTAACTGTCAAACAGAAGGAGAACCTGATTAAGGACTGTGCTTGCTCCTGGATGACCCTCTCCCCAGATAGAACCTCATGACCATCTGCACTCCTGACCCCACCTCCCCTTCAAAGACAGACCCTCACAGCCATCTGTGTTTCTTCCTGGAGGCAAACTTAACTTTACTAGCAAACCTAGCCTCTCCTACTGTCCAACTGCTGTTCAAGACTAATGCTTGCCTCCCTCACCACCCTGCTGGGACTCTGAGGGCCCAGCTGCCATTCCTTGTTCCCACCAGGAACCCCAAGTGGTGCCAAAGACCACTGAGGAGCCAGTAATTTCCCTTTTGGGGGAGTCTAGCTCTGCAAGGCTGGGGAGTTCCGGAACTTGAAACCTCTCATAAGAAAGCTCCCCCCTGGGACTATCAAAGACCCTACTCTCATCTGGCTATGGGGTTCACCAACCTGACAGAACAGCACAGAAGGGGTCCCAACTAACACGAATGACCCTGAGCTGCCCCCAATCCTCTCTGGACTGAGAATTCCACCAATCACAGGCCAAAGAAATTCCACCAATCACAGACCATGTTGATAGCTTCACCCCTTCCATAGCCCTTTAAAAAGGACTAAGCAGCCCTTAGTTTTCAGTGTTTCTCCTCAGAGTGAAAGCAGTCACTGACCTGCTGAGATCATCGGACAGAAATATAAGAATAGTTCGCATGAGATATTTCCCTACAGAGCTGCAACACTGGGGATACCTGGCCAGAAGCTTCTTGGTCCTGTTGGGATACTCTCCCTTCAGAACCGCATCATCTCCAGGAGGCGAGGTGAGGTGAAACAGAGCTGGACACTTCACCTCAGCTCTGCTGGGCTGAGCAACTCATCAGTCCTGTTGGGAAATTCTCCCTTCAAGACTGCACCATCTCTACAGGGAGGTTCCTCCCTTTGACGTTGTGTGGTCCCTGGACCATCACAAAAGAGCTTCCCTTCTCCATCTATCTTCTATCTCTGTTCTATCTCTTTCCATCTATTCCACCTTTTTTAATAAAATAAAATAAAATAAAACCTTTCCAACAAGACCAAGAGTCCTATGAAATAATATGAAAATACCCACATTTCAATCAATAATTCCAATAGATTTTAAGGCAGAACATGATAAAAAGAAAAATGCTTCCATGTTTCTGTCTGTGCCTCTGTGTGTTTGTGTGTGTGTGTGTGTGTGTGTGTGTGCATGTGTGCAGATTCTTATAAAGCAGTTAGAATTCCATATGAGCTTTTTGAAATGTCTTTAGTGTTAGTGCTATTTATTCCTCTATGTATTCCCTCCTCTACCCTCCACTTCCATGCTTAACTCCAATTTAAATTTTACATTTATCTGAAGAATTATGGACAGGTGATAGATGCTGAAAAAGAATCAGTTTTGTTTAAGAGAGTGTACCTTGATAAGTTAATGACACTTCAGTGAAAGTCCACCCATCCACAAAGAAGTAAGCAGCACATAAAAGTTAAAAACAATCACACAACAACAGCCAAATTAGAGAAGGCAGATATGAACTGACTGCAACAGCGCAGATATTTGAGGGAAATAGTTTGTTTAATATGATCGATACACTCTTCATAAAATTTTCAAAGAATAATAGAAAATGAAAAAAAAATTTTCAATGTAAAGTTATCACCATAATTACAAAATGAACTCCAAAAAATAAAAAGAATTTATGATTGTAAAAAATGAATTTGAGCTGGGTGGTGGTGGCACATGCTTTAATCCTAGCGCTCTTGAGGCAGAGGCAGGCAGATCACTGTGAGTTCGAGGCTAGCCTGGTCTACACAGCTACTTCCAGGACAGCAAGACTTACAACAGAGAAACCTTGTTTCAAACAACAACAACAACAACAATAATAATAATAAGTTGAAGAATGTTTGAAAAAGGTGTAAGAAAAACTGATAATTTGTAAGCTAGTTGTTCTTATTTTATTTTTGAAAAGAGTTTGAACAGATATAACTGGAATGAGGAAATAAAGCTACTTTCAGAAGCCATAGGCCATTAGGCGAGAGCTTATGGGGTACTGGGGTGAAGTGTCTCTCTGTAAGCATTTACTCTCCCAAACAAAAGACAAACAGACAAATCTATTTATCATGGTTGGCTACCAGAACAGGATGGTAAACACCCTTTTAATGAAGATAATCCATACTTTATTGTGGTACCTGGAGAATTCAATCTGAAAATATGTTACAAGTTTCTTCCTTGCTGGTGAAATTTTATAGTGCTGTGAAATGAAATGCCTGCTTCTGTAGAAGAACTGTCACTGCCACTGTAACAGTAGTGACCTGGTTGTCAAGATTTGCCTACCACTGTAGAGAGCTATGACTGCTATTGCCTTAGTCAATTGCATTTCTGATTGGATTAGATGGAATTCATTTGTGGTAACTGCAAGTCTGGTCAAAATTTGGGTAGTAGTCATAAGCCTTAAGTGGTAAGCTGCTATTTTTTGTGCTGAATTGGAATGCTATCCCTGCCAAACTGCCTTCTAACTATGTATGTTATTTTACACAAAGAGTTTTACTGCTCTCAGTATTTGTCAGAGAATTTTTTTTTGTACTGGGACAGATATAGAAAGACTTAACTGATCGACGTTTGTTCCAAGAATAAGTGATCTTTGAATGCTGAAAACTAACTAGGCCCTCTGTATAATGGCTTAGAATCCCATGGACCATTGATGAAGGGGAAACAAATAATGAAAGAACCACTGAAAGAGGGAGAGTGTTACAAACTGCAATCCTTTGAGCTTCACACACTCTACTCAAATGGCATCAGCTGTAACTGTTTGAATAACACCTGTGCTAGATCTGGGCATTCAAAATTCCATCATAGCTGTAGCTGGAACATATGAAGTCCCACAACTCCCAGAGGAATTATAGGTAATTGATGGTCTTTAGTGGATAGAAGATATTTTCTTCCAATATTGTTAATGGTACTGTCCATGCTACGGTAAACTATCCCTCATCTATGCTCAGGTAGGCAACCAACAGGAATTGAGCTTACTGGGTGATAAAAATGACATGAGACTATGCATTTTAATGTAAATTTTGCAAATTATTTATTGATTCATTAAAGTTGACTTGGGTTGAATCATTTCCTTCGTGTGACACAATTGTCCTACCTGAAAGAACAGATATTTATTTGTGATCTACTCAGAAAATGTTGCATGAAAGGCTCAACAACAGAATGGGATGACAAAGGGAATGATCAGTGAACTGAAAAATAGAATCACAGAAAGTATCCAAGATGAAAAATAATGGCACATATCTGAGAGACCTGAAGAAATGCAGCAAAACAGTACTCGTGATACAAAGCCTTTTTTTTTGCCTCATTATTCAGACTTGAAACGTTTGTCCTTGAGCCACAAAAACATACAGATATATATTGTCGAAGTCTTAAAATTCCTATGAAACACTTTCAAATACTCTATCAGTAAATCTAAAAGGTTGACAAAAAATAATGTTATTTTAGGCTTGTGCTTTGCCCAAACATCTGTCTTAGTTTTCATTCCCAAGAACTGCTTGTGAGTCCAATAAATCTATCAAGGTAAGAACAATTTACTTCAACTCTCTAAAACACATATTTACTAAGCACTAACAAAGTGCTGGGATATATTCAACTTTGTATTTTACCCAACATTCTCTCTTCCTGGAATAAGCTCTTTGATTTTATTTGATTTGGCAAAGTTCTAGTTTTGCCTAAGGTTAGTCCAATTACAAATTGTACTGGGTTTTTAAAAACATATAAAACACTTTCCTGCTTTACTTACAATTATTTTCCAACACATCCAGATGTTAGTCAATACATCATCCTATGATTTGAATTTCTTTCCAACCATGTACTAAAACTAGGACAATCTCAACTTATCCATTCAGTTTCCTGGACATGTCTTCTACCATAAAATGATTAGATTAACTCTCTACCAATTTAATTGATAATTACAAAGAGAGTGGTAGTCCAGTTATGTCTTTGAATTTTGTATCAAAATATTAAAAATTTAGCAAATATTTACATAATGACAATGCTTTCTAGTCAATTTGGAGTGATAGAGATGCAAATACCTGCCTGCAGGGAGTCTGTTTTGCCAAACAGACCAGTGGAAATTGAGGGAGTTTCCACAGTGCTCAACTGTGATGATGCAGATGGAGATACCTGCTGATTCTTACCGCATTGTCTTCTGCTACCTCTGATTTCTCTTCAAAGACATTTGAATTGCACAAGCATTTTGCTAAACATTGAACTTTTATGAACAATTGGTGAACTTTTATGAACAATTGGTGAACTTCTATGGACAGTTGGTGAACTTTTATGAACAGCTGGTGAACTTTTATGAATAATTGGTGAATTTTGGACTTGATACTTGATGTTATGGGACACTTACAGTCACAAAGACATTTGAACTGCATGAACAGTTTGCTGAAATTTGGACTCGATATTTGACAGACTATAACTTTATATCTTAGTTTCATTTGATTGAGTCAATATTGTTCTTATTGTAAGTAAAAAGGGTGAGATGTTGTGGGAGATTTTAGTTATGGATAATGTTCTAGTAAGGTGTCCTTGAAGCAAGTAAAGAATTCACTGCCTACCAGTAAACAAAGGAGAAGCTATACGGCTCTCCACAAGAATGGAACATTCCTTAGCCTTAAGGAGATGAAGGTTAGGCTCCATTGATTTGTATATTGGAAGGCTGGGTGGAGACAGAGGATTTGGAATAAAAAAGAACTAGGGCAAGGGCAGGAGGAAGAAAGGAGACAGACAGCAGGGAACAAGGAAGAAGAAGCTAGGAGCTGGAGGGAACCAGGAGAAGAGCATGGGGTAAGGAAGCGATTGGAGTCTCTGCCTAGCTGCCGGGGCATTAGAATTCCCTGAGATTTGACATGGTTTGTGATTAATAAAGAGCAATTGGAAATTTCAACGTCTGGACTCACCCGATAAGCGCCAATAACTTTATTTTAACAGATCTCCCTGGTAAAGTGCCGGTGGACTGAGGGAGGATGGAAATGGGAACAGAGGGGACTAGGAAGGGAAGACAGATGAAGGGAAAGAATATATGAAGAGACAACCACAATTTGGGGGCACTTAGGGAGTGATTGGAGATCTAATGCCGTGGAAACTCATTGGAATCAATGAGGGAGACCCTAGGGAAGACCTGTAGTAATTGAGGGTAGGGAGTCTGCACAGATCATCTCCTGTGTCCAGGCATGGTTTCCAGTTGTGGTACTGGCACACCATCTCTGCCAGAAAACCTTTGATCTATGGCCTATCTTCACTGTAAGATCTGCTGGGAAAATGGAAAGCAGAACTCCATGACAAAGAAGGTAGCCCAAGCCTGATAACTGCAAGTCAGGCCAGGAACTAGTGACTGGATAGACTAGAGAAGATTTCTAATGATCTTATACTCTGCTCACAGATTAGTACCTAGTTCATTCTTCATCAGAGAGGCTTCCTCTAGCAGCTTATGGGAGAATAAACAGAGACCCAAGCCAAGCATCCTACAAAGATCATGGACCATGGGGAAGAGGGGAAATAGGGGTTGCAGGGTCCTGAGAAGTCTAGGACAACAGGAGAACAAGCCACACAGAGTCCACTTACCAGGACCCTTAGGGGCTCATAGAGACTGAAGCCATAGCACTGATTCTGTAGGGTCCCCTAAATATATCTTATGCTGTCTGGCTTGGTGTTCTTGCAAAACCACTACAAGCTGGAGTAGGGGTACCTGGCCCTTTTACCTGCCCTTGGGTCCCTTTTGCTCCTGCTGGATTGCCTAGTCCACCTTTGATGTAGAGTGTAGTGCCTAACTTGCTCCATCTTGTAATGCCCTTTTTGTGTGGTCACCCTAGCAGGACTGCTCTTATCTGGGAAGAAGTATGTGGGGAGACTTGGTTGGTGAGTAGAAGCAGGGCGTGGATTTGAAGGAGAGGGGAAAATGGGGGAGCTGGAGGAATGGAGGGAGAAGAGGATGGGGAGGAAGTACTCTAGAGAAGAAAAATTTTTTAAATAAATAATAAATAAAATATAGAAAAAAAATTCCAAAGTGTAGCTGCTTGTAGTATTTTTTGGATTTTATAAACAATTAGTGGAATCATAATTTCTAATTTTACTTTACCAATATCTATATAATGCACTATACTGAAAATGAACTAAGGCCTTGGTTATATCACAGTGAGTATTAATTATTAACTGAACATAATGTAGAATCAAATAGAAATCTAGCCTGTGACTTGGCCAGTTAGAGATTATCCATATTGTTAGTTGAGATGGAAGACCCACCTTAACTTGTGGACTGAAATAGAGGAGAAAATGAATGGAGTGCAAAATTCATCACTTTGTTTCATTAATGTGCTAATGCAACTTGAGCTGCTCCCTCAAGTTCCTGTTTCCAAAATTTCTGCCATGATGGACTATACCCTGAAACTGTGAGCCAAAATATGTCAGTTTTCTTTTGTCAGGTAGCATTTTGTTTGTGTGGTTTGGTGTTTGTTTTTATCACAGCAACAAGAATATTAACAAAAAGAATTTTCTTTTTTTACAGCAGAGTGGAAACAAAAAGAATTTTCTTTTTTTACAGCAGAGTGGAAGCATTGACAATATGATGCTATTCTTTGGATCTGGTTTATGCGAAGACTAAGAAATAGTTTAGACATTTGGGTTATAAAAGCATTGAATTATGCAAAGGAAGATTTAAAAGTTCATCCTGGTGGAGTTTGGAAGGAGAGAATGGTGAGAGAAATGTGTACAGTGGATGACTGGTTCATTAGGTTTCAGAGTGAAACAAGGAATCTATTACAACTTGAGCTCCAAGCCGCAAGTTCTACAATATTTTGTCCGTGTCTTGAGAACATGAATGAGGATTATCACAGGGGTAATGGACAGATTTTAAGACAATAACATTCAGTGTGTGCCATAGATACTGCTCAGTGCTCTTACTCAGGTCTACAGTGAAAAAAGAAGAAAAGAAAGATTAGAAAAATAAGAAAAAAGTGAAAATATGTGGGAAAATTGCATGTAAGCAAATATAATGGTTTAGACAAAGGAACGGAGATAAGAAAACATCGGTAACTATTAGAAACCAATATCATTTAAAAGAAACCTGGTGCATTACACTGGTTGGATGGAAAGATGCAGTAAAGCAATACTCACCAACAAGGCTCCATCTTGTGAAAATGTATATTTATTTTACAGAATACAGTCTAAACTGACAAGGCTGCTAAAAGGGCCCCACACATCCTGAAAACAACTGTGAGGGGGAATAGTTGCTCCAATGACAGCACTTAGAACCTCATGTGATTGTTGCTAAAGAGGATCTGGATCCAACTTGATCTAGTTTCAGAGCTTGACAGATGTGTGCACATTGATCTGCTTCTGAAATCATGGAAGAATCAATACTGAGAGTGTCACATATTCTCACTGGATAGTTTCAGAATGACACTGAGGTCAGTCAATGTCTGGCATTGTTAGAGATTATGTAAGGAATTCCCAAGCCTCGTTACCTTGGAGCTGTAACCATGAAATCCAAGTTCTAATAGAGTACTCAGAAACTGGAAAAGCCAAGACCATAAAAGCTACCATGATGGAACTGATCAAGTCAAAGGATAAGCTATGTCTGTTGCAATTAACAGAGCTTCTGAGATGAACTGCCTTAGACACTTAGAATTCAGATGATTCTATCATGTGTCTCAGATGCTTGATAAGGAGCTGCCGGACTTTGTGTTATGCCTGTTTGATTTTGCTTTTTCTTTGGTCTAATTTTTCCTTAAGATAGCACCATTAATCCCTTTAGAATAAGAGTGTTTATCTGAATGGAAGTAAGGCATTTGATTTGATTTTATGGGATTTCACAGTTAAAAATAATCCAGCATCTCACAGAGACTCTGACTTTCAAAGAATGTTGGAATTCTTACAGAGTATGGGGACTTTTTAATACATTTTGCTTTATGAAATGGAAACAAGAGGTGGTAGGTATGGCTTAAAGCTATATGTGTGAATAACAAATAAACAAAAGTGAAACTTTCAATGGTTAATAATGATTTTCTACTTGGCAGGATATAGAGTCACTTAAGGTAGAATTCTCTAAAGGTGATTATTTGATTAGGGTTGCCTCTGGATATGTCTGGGGGATGGATTATCTAAATTAGGGAAATTGAGTTGAAATGACTCCTTAACTATTGGACTGCATAAAAAAGACTCTAAGGCCTATCATTTAATTGTTCTACCTATCCTGGTTGTGGATGCAATGTAAACAACTATCTCAAGATCCTGCTGCCAGGACTTTCCCAGACTGATGGAATATATCCTGAAACTGCAAGACAAAACAAATACTTTATCCATTAAGTTGTTTGTTTCTGGGTATTTAATTACACAAATAAAATAAGTAATAAACAATGTCAGCATCCTAAAATATGATATATTGTATAATTCTCAATAATCTCTCAGGATACTCAAATACTAACAGTATAAACAAATTAGTCTATGTACAAAATTTTTAAAAAGATGTTCTCTTTGTTTATATCACATTGCATATAAGTAGACAGTGAGCATTGTCTTACTACACAAATTTTCGTATATACCTGTGGTGGCAAAACAAATGGTAGATGGCACAACAGGCTCCCATGGAAATTTTTCACAATTCCAATTTCTATGTGTATCCTTAGAAAGCACACTAATAACCTCATTTTTTTTTCTGACTCATACTTTCTAATATTCTTCTGTGACAGGATATCCCATGGGACAATTTTCTTTGAAATGTCACTGAAAGATGAAATCATTACCAGTAGGGTTACGTTTGAGAAGATGAAACAGGTTTAAATGCTTCCCTAATATTACTTTACTTTCTCTTATCTTTATGCATATCAACGTATTGAAGCTAAGATAAATTCATTTTCACATTCATGGAAAGAGAATTTCTTACTTCCTTAAACTTATGAGATTTGTGTTATAACTTGTTAGAGGTTATAATTTAATGCAAATTTATTACACAAAACAGTCAACAATTTGTTACTTTTTCAAAGGAATGAGATTAGGCTCAGTTTATAGTTTAGAAATATAATTGGCAAATTGTTGTCTTAATGTTATTTTCATTTATGTAGGGATTAATTCCAGTTCTAACATATTAAGTTACCTTTCTACATTGGGTGAATTTTCAATTAAATTAAAACAAAAATTAAAGGCAAACATTTTTCTATGTGTTTGAATTCAACCTCAAATAAAATTTTGTTGATAACATTCCTCCATTTTTCATGGTAAAAAACTAACACAAAATTATGGCACATTTATTTAAATTATTACTTTACTTTAAAGGCATTCTTAATGTTTTTTAATAAGTAGGATAAACTTAAATCAACATTCACTAGCAACATACTTTCTCCCTCATAATAGCACAACTAATATCCATTCTTTTTTAAGTGGAACAGTATGTTCACTGCAACAATGCATTCTCCAATATTACTTGGGTAGCAATTACTTATAGTTATTTAATTGAATTCCATTTATAATTACCTTCTAAAATAAATTCTATTTTGATAATTGAACTTCATTCATGCTTAAAGTCTTATTTATATCATCCATTGTTTAATAGGCATAAAACAAAAGTAATATGCTTTCATGAAGCAAAACTAAAAACAGAGGTAAATGATAAATATATCAATAACTATGACCTGAGAACAATTCTGCTTTCAGAACTTCCTTTTAAGTTGTTTCAATTTTAAAAGGAAACTTTTTTTTTGAAAATCACTTAGATGTCCTCAAATATTAATTTCACATGTCCTTTTTGCCTTAAGATATATAATCTTGGAAAGACTTTGCAGCAACACATTATTTCCATGGGCATTTCATTATTCATATGTTTGGCTTGATCCCCGTGTAGTCATTGAAAGAGAACATTAAGTAATTAAAGCAAACAGTTCATTTATTCATTGATGTATTTACTTAAACCATAAATCATCTTTTCCATTTACTGGAGCTTCTGTAAGCCCAGTGCTTTGAATTATCCTTGTTTTTAAGTTTTATCACACCATCTTCAGGATACAGTGGCGAGCAGAGGCAATGATAAATTTAACTAATGACAATTATTTTTCTGAATCCTATCTTTGAGGATTATATGTGTATCAGTGAACACAATGTATGGTAAGAAAAGCTACTTATGCTCTTCAATATTTTTGCTGGTTTATTTTGTGTGTCAGGTTTTACTTTATTTCATTTATATACATAAATCAACTTAAAGGATGATTTGTTCAGAATATAAAACAAGCTTATGACAATGGAACTGTATGCTTTGTCAAGATGTTTGCTTTAGTGTCCATTTTATCAATTTGTTCTATTTGTGAAAATGAATTCATTTTAAAACCACTTGCCTAATTTTTGTCTTGATTAATAGAATGGTGTTAATGATAAACTGAGAAACAAATGCAGTTCTCATAAAATGTATTGTGTGTCCAACTGGCCTCCCTGAATTTCCTCTCCCTGAATAGCCAGTAAAAATGGTAAAACCACCTCCTTATTAAAAGTCATTTTCCCATTATATACATAATTTGTTTTGTTTTTTGAGACAGGGTTTCACTATTGTACTTCTGGCTGTCTTGGATCTCACTCTGTACACTAGGCTGGCCTTGAACTCACAGAGATCAATCTGTATCTTCCTTCTGAGTACTAGGATTAAAGGTGTGTGCCACTACCACCTGGCTGATTCACATGTATTATTACTTATGTTGTGGGGGGTGATCTGTGAAGCAATGATAATTCTATGAGCTTTGTGAGTAATGAAACTTTGAAATTAATAGACAAAAAAATATTTATTCAAGGTCTTACAACTTGCCTTGATCAACATTCACAAGAACAAGGTTTTCTAACACTACTTTGTGATTAATAGTGAGGAATACAGTCTACTATTATTCATAGTCTCATTAAAGGAATTGATTACTCAAATCTCTTTGCAACGCTTTGGTATCCATTAAAGAATAAATATCACTATTTTCTAGTGCTTAATTTTACCTTTCACCTAATTATCAACCATGTATTATGATACATCTTGAAACAAATTTATAGCAGGTATGACTTACCCTAGATTTAACGTGCCAAACATAGATTTGACACCCCAGAAACTTTGCCAGGTGTCACAAAACTGGTAAATGGCTGAATTTTAACCTCTGCCAGCACTGTGTTTTTTAGTTTTTCCTCTGTCTCAAAAAACTATGTGCTATTTTGACAAATTAAAGTTCAGGTAACTCTGAAGCAATGAGTATCACGACTCTTCTCCATATAAACAGTATGATTTTATTTTTTCATATTTTCTCTCACCTAGTTCTACATATTCCATATTCATTGTTTTACAAATTCTTTAGCTAGCACATTATATTTCTAAGTCAATATTAAGCTCAAATTTCCAGTTTGCAATTTTGAAATTATAACTATGTTAAGGGAAGATTGTACCCCATTGATTTTCTTCATATCTCATACAAGTCATTTTTGTTATATATAGTTAATGCTAAATACTGTATGACTTTATAGTATTAATTTTACTGTAACAAGATATGGTATCTTTTAATAGATGGACATCCTGATTACTTCTTAGGTTTTTTTGGTTATGCTCTTTAAATTTACTTTACTAACCTATTATACATTTAAACACAAATATTTTATATTTTGGTTTATGTTTAAATTCATAAATATTTAAATCTGATTAGGCATATTGATTTCCTCAAACATGTATCATTTCTTTCCCTTTTTGACAATATTCAGATCCTTTTCTTTTAACTTTTTGATACATGCAACACGTCATCATTATAGTCGTCATTGAAGCATATGATACGTTATTATAATTATTCAGTCTGTACTGTTGCCTAATAGAATGCCGTATTCTTACCCATAATTTAATACCCGTTGATGATTCTTTCTAAATTTTCTAAATACCACAGTTTTTGCACAATCATCTGATAGACAATATTGTATTCTCCGCTTAAATGAGATCAAAATTTTTATATTCCGACTATGACTATGATCATTTACAGCTGTATTTCCGTGCCTGGTTTCTTTCACTTGATACAGTGACTGCCAGTTCCACCCACATTGTTCTTCATGACAGAATTTCATTGATGTTATGATTAGTGCACATCCATATTGTTTAATTAGCATGTTTTTCTTATCCATTCATCAGTTTTGGATACTTAGGTTTGAAGAATACAACAATGAAACATGGTAATAATTTAACTTACTTAGGATGTATACTGAGTTATGGGATTGATTGTTGCATCAAATGGAAGTGGTTTTTTTTTTTCCTTGTTGTTGAGTTTTATTTTTGAATTTGGTAGAAACCCCATGCTTCGTTTTATACTGGCCATAATTTCCATTCTCACCAACAGTTTGCACGGGTTCCTTTCCATTACCAACTTGTCAAAACTTAACTTTTGCTGGTTTCATAACAGATCTTCTTATAGGAAAGAGGTGGTATCATAATTTCAAGTTATATTCTCTTAATGATGAATGACGTTGCACACTTTTTCTCATATCCCCTGGTTATCCATGTGTCTTTAGAAAAATGTCATTATCTCTATTCTCATTTACTGATTTTCCATTAAGGTATTTTTTAAATATTGGTTTATTTTTATATATGTATAAATATATAAGCCTGCCTGTGATTATGTGCACTGTGTTCATGTGTACTGTGTGCATGAAAGAGCCCAGAAGTTCAGAAAGGGTGTCAGGACTCTTGAAACTGTAGTCACAGACTGCTGTGAACTGCTGTGGTTGCTGGAAAATGAAGCTATGTCTCCTGAAAGAGCAATAAGCACTCTTAACTACTAAACCTTATTCCATGCCTGAGATCTTTTTAAAGTCGTTTCATTAAAGAAGTTTATATATATTTTGTTTTAAAACTTTTATCAAATGAAGTCTATAAATAATACATTTTTCTATTACTGGACTTGTCTTTTCACCTCAAATTATTTTGTGCTTTGTAAGAAGAATATTTTGATATAAGTACACATGATTTGTATTTATAACTTTCCTTTTAAATTTGGGTTTCATTGTTGTTTCCTGGCATTTATAAGACTTTTCCAAAATAATCTTTGCCATATTTCTAATTATCAAGGAAGATTCTGAATGTTATTTACTTCAACTTTAGCAAACATACACCTTATTATTAAAATGCATTTATAATCATGGATTTATAATTACATTACATCTGATTCGAACACACCCCCCAAAAGTTACTCATGATGAATATAATGATCAATTATATTGTATATTTTACTCAGTATTTTATTTTCATAGTAAATATGCTCTCTTCAGTTTTATATAACATAATCATGTAACTTAAAATTATTTAGAGGAAGACCAGTATTCTGTAAGAAAATACCATTTATAAGATCAGTAATCTACAGATGTATTTTTTGTTGTCCATTTTTGAGAAACTATGACATATGAACACCTTCTCTGTATTTGATAAATAAAAATAACTCTATAGGAAACATTTCAAATTGTAATATGCCTATAAATCATCCAGATTCCAGATAACATACACATTTTTCTGAGTCCATCACAATTAAAGAATTTATCTAGCAGGGGATATGGGATTAATAAAACCATAACAGACACATAGAGAAAAGTAGGTACAAGGATGGCCATATAGTCAGATGAACACACTACTACAACTTGCTTTTAAACTCAATGTGTTAATTATGTATACACAAATGAGAAAAAAAAAGGACAGAAATCCAGATAATCTCAGAAGGATATCTCTGCAGGGGAACAGTCACAGGTTGTAGTAATCCATGAGGAGGAAGCTGTGGTTGATAGCTTCTATATACACTATTGACATCAAGACCAGAAACAAGAGAAGGCTTTGCCATTTCTCTCAGCCTGACCTAGGGATGGCATTGCCATTCCCGTGTATGGGAAACAGGGTTCCTGGATGTGGCCATGCTCCTATTAGTAATACACACTCATTCCCTCCCCACTTTTTGAATTAGTAAGTCACATGGAGTACCTTGGTTTCTGCCCTTGGCATCATCTTAGTAAAAATATTTCCTAAATGTGGGAAAAGCATTAGGTGAAATTTATTTTGTACATACAAAATTATACTAAAACTGAAATGTTTAGTAGAAGTCAGTCTTCATACTCATCTCAGGAAATATTTTTGGTCAAGAGCCTTAACATATTGAGGACCACGGGATTTCTTTGATATTGATTCGAACTGCAATCATTTGCAGGGGCATAACAATTCTTTTCCAATGACTAATTTGACTTCCTCTCAACTAGATCTCTTCCTTATATGTGATATCAAGACTCAATATCAGCAAAACATTTTTAGAAAAATATGTGAGGGGATAATTTATTCATAATCTTCCATTTATAGTGTGTGTTCAAAACATATACCTTTGAACTTCCTTAGATATGAATACATAACCTCACTCTGGCTTCACCACAAATTCTTTTAGAAATCTTTCTCCATAATCTCTGTCTTCTTGACTGTATTTTTCCCTAAGTATGTTTCCACCCACTAAATTCTATACTTCTACACTATCTACTGTAGCAATAATTACCATCATTGTATTGTAGTTGAGGATTATATCTCCTGTTCTATTAAACACAATTATAGTAGTTCCCACACTTGTGTGACAGTCCTCAGTAGAATGTTGAATGAGGAAAACGTTGGCTATTTAATAGGGTGCATAGAGAGAGGGCACCAAAGCTTTTAACACTGATAATAACTTTGATTACCACCTACACATGCCTTTCTTGAAATATCCATTTGAAATGTGTAGCCTGAAAAAATCTACAGTCACATTTCCAAAAATAAGTGATTCCAAATACTGTCCATAGACCTCTTCACTTTCACAAAAGTAGTGTTGAGGCATCTTAAAATAATCTACTAGCAGTGCTGCAGAATTATGAGGTTGACACAGTAAGCAAAGTACCTAAGGAAGAATGCCCTGCATGTTAGTGATGGACATATGACATTCAAGCAGCAGATTAATAGAATGAAAACAAAGAAAGACAGGAAGAAAGGAAAGACAAAAGAAAGTGACAAAGATAGAAAGATAGATTAGGCCTGTCTCTGTTATTTTGGACCAAACATTTATTTTAACATGAAAGTAGCACTGACAATGAATATAAAACACAAAGTTGCACTTTTATAATCATGAGAACCCTAGATATATTTTGAACATCAAAATATGTTAGGCATTACAAAAATTTTATTTTTTAATACTGTGAGTCTAATGTCAAATCTTTGTAGGTGACAGCTACAGCAATCACATATAAATATGCTAAGTGTTGTTATACAAAATTTTAATGGATGCATAATTGTCATGATTTCTTATTGTCTATGAAAATTACAATGTAGCATGCAGTTTGATCTTAACTGAGTGGAAACAGATTTATGGTGTCAGGTTATAGAACTCTCTTAGTAACTGGGAGAAAATTACATTTTTATGAAAGATAAATATGGAGAAATAACTGAAATATTTATGTAAAGCTTTTATATTGCTTGTCCTCCTCTTGAAGGTTTGCGGTACATTTGAAAGCTGCTATTTCCAAGTTTAAATTTATCATCACAAAGAGCTTCAGTTTAAAAAATAATTTTTAATTTAGATATGAAATAAATATATCAATTACATAACCCCAAATGTGAACTAACACTTTTGAATGTACATATGCTTCAATATATTCTTGATTTTTGTTTTTAAATAAATTAAATCTCATAGTTCACAAGAAACCTGGAAATGAATACAAGGGAAAACCATAAAATATTAGATTTCTTTTCAGTTTCATAGCAGAGTGGGGAAGCATCTGATAATCAATTCTTGGCAACATGGAATAGCAAAAATAATCTATACCTTCAAGACCTTATGACTGGTAAGATTCTTGAAGTCCCTGTGATGGAACGATGCTCACTGGCCATGTGGGATAACATCTGATCCTCCTCTGATCATATTGTGTCATCCTTAGGGTATCTAGAGGTCATCTGTTTAACCATGGCATGAGGACAGTGCTTCAGACTCACGTATGTGCTTTCAATATTCCCCTCTAATACTCAAGAGCTGACCAACACAATGCCTCTTTCACTCATTTATTCTCACATATTCACTGGTTTGCAGAAATGTAAGATGTCTCACACATAAAGCTTTCAGTGTGTATGCTTGTGTGCATGTGTGTTTGAACTCATTTTCACATATACATTAGGGTGACTTAGAAGGCATTTGTAGGACTCTAATTAGGAATTCATCAGTCAGAGTTGATTGATTAGTATCATAAGGCCCTTGAAAAAAAATTCATATTTTCAGAGCTCCTGCATGAGCTCATTATACATCATTAAGTGAATATGTAACAGAAGGCTCATGATTAGCATTATGAGCATTAAAAATGTTTTATTTGGAAAAAATAAGTTATGTTCATTATGAAGTGCTGCTTATTTTCCCTCCTTCCCTCCCTTTCTTCTCTTTTTCATAACCTAAAGAAAGATGGCTGATCTAATCATCAGCATATCAATTTATATGTCTTATATTAAACAAAAACTTCAATATCCTGTTGGGAAAAGCTAAAAGATCATAAATACCAATGTCATTGAATAAATTATGTGGCTGTTTTTATGTGTGCTTGATAATAAAGTCTCAAATGGTACCAGATTCTACTCTGAGACCTATTCTCGTAGTAACATGTTTGAAGGAAGCAAGGCTAGAGCAGTATTTTATATATCTGCCATCTGTCTCTAGTAATCAGAAACTGACAATATTTACTTCATGAACCTGACAACTGTTGACTGCAAATATTTGCTGAGGACAATGCACAGCAATGGCTTTAATTGTAAGTAGCGTGTATAACACTAAAAATTTGAGGCACAAAATGATGGGACCATATATTTTCTTTGATATCACTGGGACCATTTTGAAATATATAATAAAATGCAAAGAATATATGGTAAGTGCATAAATTCTAAGCCTTAAAATTAGAAACAACATATAGTATGTTTATGAAAACAAAACTTTATTCAAATACTGGGAAATTTAAATAGTATGCCAATAAGTATATTCTTGTTCCTTCTTAATCATGCCTTATAGAATAAAAACTTTAGTTGGATCTGAATGTTAATGAATATATAATTTTTTTCATGTTTTTTATCTTCTTTTACTATTTTGGGGACTGTAGTTGTTTTCCTGAGACAAGACTTATGTAGTCTAGAATTACTTGCAGTTAAATATGTAGTAGAGGATGACTGAACTCTTGATTCTTGTGCCTTAACCTCCCAAGTACTGGACATACAGACCTTTGCGACCATGCTTAGCTTTTTTACTTTTTCTTAGCTTCATGAAAAATTCAAGTAGGCTCCATAAATATAGGTGAATATTTCCTATTCTAAAGTCTAAATTCACATTTTGTCTAGGGAAAGCATGTAGCTACTTGGTAACACTATCTCCCATCCTTCTCTTCAGGTTCATCTATTCAGAACATAGAATGATTGCTAATGGGTTTCTGCATGACATTTTGGGAATTTATTTTCTTAATGCTGCTTATTTTCAAGTGTAGTTATTTTGGTATGTATTGAAAACATGTAGACAGAGGTGAAGCACAGTTTTGTATCATAAAGTTATTGAAAAGGGCTAATACATCCTTTTGCATACTGAATTAAAAAGAACCATTTTTATATTCCAAAAGAATCTAGTATGCTTTGATGTGGACTTTGGGAATTCTTAATTGTAATGATCATTTGTGCAACATTAAGTAAATATAACTAATCATTGAATGGAATTCTCCCATTACCATTTACAAAAATTGATTTTTAAAAATATATATTTTGTTCTAGGGGAAGGGTTTTGTACCCTTTCTGTTATTAAAAAAAAACAAAAACAAAAAAGCTTCCCTTTCATTTTTATTTTTTTTGTATTTATTATTTTATGTGTATGTGTGTACATGAATGTGTGCATGAGCACCATGCATATAGAAAACCACAGAGACCATCAGATGCCCTGTACCTGGAGTTACAAGTGGTTTGAACAATGTGAGTATTTGATCCTTTGTGAGAGTAGCCAACAATCATAACCACTGAACCATTTTTTCCATCTCCTGTAACCAGGTATTTTTTCTAATTCTTTGTTCTGTTTGAAACTACTGCAAAAATTCCTGTTATAATAATATTTAATATGTAAATTGGGTTGCTATACATAAAATAAAATCAATTTTAAACTCGAGAAAAAGCTTAAAGCCATGTAATAAACATCGTATTGCAGAAAGGGACCTAGGACATTCTTAACAACTCCTATGTTACACTCTTGGGTCATTTGGGTTTGGATGCCTTTATGAAGGGTCATGGCAGAAACTTTTCCAGAACACACAGCCAGACACAATATCAAACTGATAATTAAACACTAGAGGACATAGTCAATAAAATAATCTTATATATTAATTGCTTTAATTTCGATAAGAGAAAAAAAACAGTAATTAGAAGGCAAATTCCCAAAGAAAGTAATTAAGTTAAATTTCCCTTGATAATATTTAACTAATTTTCACAATTTCACACTTTTGGGGTAAAGCAGAGAGTGAGTGAGCAAGTGAGTGAGAGCAGCAGCATTCTTAGTGGGAATTTTGAATTGCTGTTTTTATTTTGCAATGAGAATTCAATGTTTAATGGTACTCATGAAGATAATGATGACTGATGATGATAAATGAAATCACAGTCAACAATAGTGAATATTTACGTATTGTGCAAATTATCCTCACATATTATATACCTTTTCTAATAGCCTGACTTGTCAATATACTTACACCCATGAGTTTAAAAATTAAATAATTTTTATTTAATTTTGAGTTTATTTAATTTTATTTATTTTGAGTCCCACAAAAACTTCAAGTTAACAATCCTAACATATTCACAGAGGACCTGGTGCAAACCCATTGAGCCTCCATCTGTGCTTGCTGCTTTAGTCTCTGTGAGGCCATTTGAGCCCCCTTAGTTGGTTTGGTGGGTTGTGTTCTCCTGGTTTTCTCGAAGTCTTCTGGCTCCTTCAATCTTTCCTCCCCATCTTCAGTAGGGTTCCCCTATCTCTGATGGGTGAGACCAAATGGAGACATCCACTTTAGACTATGTCTCCTCATAATGTCTTCCTATGGTTCTCTGTACCTGCTCCCATCTTCTGGCAGAGGAAGGTTCTTTGATGACTGGGCAAGGTATCAATCTATGAGTATAGCAGAATATCATTAGGAATCATTTCTTTGTTCTCTTTCTCACTTCCTTCCTTTGTTCCTTCCTCTCTTCCTTCCTTCCTTCCTTTCTTCTCTCTCTCTCTTCTCTCTCTCTCTCTCTCTCTTCTTCTTTCTTTCTTTCTTTCTTTCTTCTCTTTCTTCTTTCTTTCTTTCTTTCTTTCTTTCTTTCTTTCTTTCTTTCTTTCTTTCTTTCTTTCTTCTTTCTTTCTGTCTTTTATGTCAGTGGTGTTTGGCTCTACCTCAGGACTCTAGGCTATCCAGTCTTGGTTCCTGGCCATCCAGGCCATGTCTGGTATGGTCTCCCTTTCTTGGTGTGGGCTTCAAGTGAAACCTGATATTGGTTGGCCACTCCCACAAGTTCTGTGTCACCATTGCTGGCATATCATCCAGTCAGAGCGCATTGGAAGTCAAATGTTTTGTAGGTGGATTGGCATCCCAGTCTCACCACTGGGAGCCCTGTCTTTTAACAGAAGATAGCCAGTTCAGACTCCAAATCCTCCATTCCTAGGATTCCTCATTAGGGTCACTCACATAGATTCCAAGAAGTTTCCACTGCACTGGGTTTCCACATAGCCCTCCATATGTGCTCCAATTCCCACCATCTGCCTCCATACTCTTCTCCTCTCCTCCCACCTGATTTCTGTCCACTTCCATCAGCACCAGTAAGATGTTAAATCAGGACAGTTCTATCCCATGGCTCTCAGGAACCATGGAGAATTGAAGAATCCCTTGGATATGTTTGTTACTGAAAGTTTTGTAGGATTATCTCAGGACAGATATTTCTAGATCTTCCCACCATTGCTTAGTTCTGAGCCCTCCCTGTGCCACTTTTCGGTATCTGTATCTATGACCTTATCCAAATTATTTCATCTTGATTTTCAAAGAAAGGGGATGATATTTGACCATTTTCTGCACTGCATTGACTTATTTCTAAGTTCTTTCTCATCTCAGTTAGTTTTACTCCTATTCTCTGCCCTGTTTCTGTTCATGGTCTTAGGGGTCTCATTCTAACAAGCATTTTCAATTCTTCCCAGATGCTAGATTTTAGCCTTTTATGTGTACATTTTTTTTCTCAGTCACTGTAAGATTGATTGCCCAAATTTGTCTCTTGAAAACACTCTTTCTTGTTCTGAACAGCAGCATTGTTATGGTTTGTTTGTTTTAATACTGTCTAGAGTCACGTTTCTCAGCCTTTACTTACTTTTTATGATTATACGTACTGACATATAAATTATAGCAGAGGTATTATATCATCAGAGCTCATATCTACACAGACCATGAACTAAGTATGATGGTCCATGCCTGGAATGCCAGTACTTGTAAGACTCATGCTGGCGTATCATGAATTTTTAGGAAATCCAGGTGACAGAGTGGAACCTTGTCACAAGCAAGAAAATAAAACATAAATAAAACTGAACTGGAATCCATTTGACAATTTCCCTAACACTCAGTTTATATTGTGTATGTTTTCCTTCTTTAAACTCTCTACTTCCTGTTGTTGGCCTCATGATACAAGACCTTTCTTACTACCATGACTGTATTGGAGATATAAGAAAAACAATGACTCTTTCTACTATGCCTTTAAAAGTCAGTTTTATCCTAACTTTCTGGATTTCTCTCTCTCTCACCCTTCCATCCCCCTGTGGGGTATATGTTTGTGTGTGTGTGTGTGTGTGTGTGTGTGTGTGTGTGTGTATGTGTGTGTTGTTATGACTAAATTACCTGACAGAAATAACTTAAGAAAGGAAAGGATAGTTTTGCTCTAAAATTACTGAAGGTAGAAGTCCTTCTAGCAGATGTGGCATGACATAGTGGCTGAGTACATTTTATGAGAGAATTTGATTGCAGTTCATTAGCTCATCTTTGACAAATAAACCAAAGTTCACTGCCTTTGATTTTAAACTGATTCACATATATCTATAACTTTTAAAAGACATATGTCATGGGAAACATGGAAATGAGGCAACCAATAATGGATGGTAGAGATGTGACAGTCCAATCCCAGCATCTAAATGTACCATGTATATGTTCTCTTTATGTAAGTTAGTCTTCAAAATGAAGAAAAAAATACCATAATCTCTTTGAATAAACAGTTTGAAGTCTGCATCACAATCTTCACGAATACAACACTGAGAAATCATACCTAGAATTTAAAGCCAATGCTGGAGGAAGAAATAGTGTGTCTGATTAAGTAACAAGATGGGATCCATCCTTGACAAAGTTTAACAGCTTTTGTAGGGCTTCCAGGCTAAAGAGTGAAGTTGAAGCAGTGGGTGGTCCTCGCCCCTGTGCTTGTAGGATAGCCTGCTGACTCCTTTACTCTTAAAGCCCTGGAAGCTGCTAACTCAGTAAACAGATTGGCAAAATGTCTGCCTGCCTTGTGGTGAATCATACACCTTTGTCTCTGCAAAGGCCATGGATATTGTGGGGGTTGGCCAGGTACGCCCCTCCCCCTGCCATGCTAATTAAGGCTTCCCCGCTGGAGGGGAGAAGCCACGCTCTTATGGGAAGAGGTTATTTATTGGGGTGATCGCTTGGAATAAAGGAGTTCGGGTTTGAGTTCGGGTCCACCAGATGCCGACTCCGTCTCCTGTTCTCTCGGTTCATTCTCAGCAAGCGGGATCAGGCGGCGCCACGCGGTCTAGGAACCCACGTGAGAAATGTCCCCCAGGGCTTCCCCACAGCTCTAGGCTTGGGCATCTTCTCGCTCCTGGCCAGGGCGGGGAACCGAGCGGCTTTCCAACCAGCTCCGGGCGGGATAGGGCTGTGGCGGAATGTGGCGGGAGACAGAAAACTAAAAACAAGCTTTAATGTGAAAAATAAGTTAATGCATTTTGTTGTTCTAAAAGGAGGAATCTGATAACATTTCTGCAGAAATTAGAGCTAAGAAAGCTATTTTCCTACTCTTATTCAATATAGCTGTTAAAGACTTAACTAGAACATAAAACGAGTGAGAGCAATAAAATAACAATAGAAAAGAAGGAAGTAAAATAATCCCTATTTGCAATCAAAATTACCTGTAATTAAGAGATCAGAAAACTTTTAGATCTAAAAAATACTTTCTGTAAAGTAGCAAAATACAAAATTCACATAGAAAATTCAGTGCTGCCAAATCTGGTGGCATTAGCTTTAAATCCCAGCATTCATGAGGCATAGGCAAGCAGATATTTGAGTTTGAGGTCAGCATGGTCTACATAATGAATACTATTTCAGTCAGGGACACAGATATGAGATTCTGTCTGAAAAAACACAAACATATACATGAAAGCAAATTCAGTACTTAGTGTGGTGAGTTCTCTTCCAGTGGGTCAAGTGCTTGCTGTGGAACTTTGAAGAGCTGAGTTTGATCCACAGCATCCACTAAAAAAACAACCCATGTGTTTTATAACTATGATCCCAGCACAGTGAAGAGTTAATGGATACCCTGGAAGTCCAATGGTCAGTCAGTCTTGGTGAATTTCTGAGAATACTCTAGGTTTGCTAAGAACATCTGTGTCAAAAAAAATCTATATATATATATGCATATGTATATGGTTAAAAGAGATAAGAGGAAGACAAATTGAATTCAACTTGAAGCTTCTGTTCATGCCTGCACACTCATGCATGTGTGTCCTCTCCTCCACAAGCAAAATGATTACATAAATAACTGAATTTGATTCCCAGAATCCACAAAAACTCTAAGTGTGGTGGTATGTATTGGTTTTTCCAGCTCTATGGAGATTCAAACAAATGGATCTGTCAGCTTGTTACTGAGCTAGCCATAGCTCCAGGCTAGAAAGAGACACTGTCACCAAAATTAATATGGAGAACAATTGACAAATGACACTCAAAGTTGACCTCTGACTTCTATATGTAAGTATACATGTTTATGTGTATATATGCATACACCACATCCATGCAATCAAGCACTTGTATACATACATAAAAGCATTACACACAATGAAAATGTTTGTATTAACAAAAGCAAACTAGAGTTTCTATATAATCTCTGTCAAAGAAGTTAATTATATTTTCCCCAAAACAGAAAATTTTAGAAATTGATGGAATTTCAAAAGGCCCTAAATGCCTAAAAAAAAAAAAAATTTTGGAAGGTATCCTAATGACTGATTTCAAGTTATCATACATATATATGGTAACAACTACAGTTTGTGCAGTGGTTTAGATAAAAAAAAAAAAAAAAAAAAAAAAAAAAAAGGACCCTATAGGCTCAGATGAAGCAGTACTATTGAGAGGTGTGGCTTTTTTGAGAGGTATGGCCTTATTGGAAGAATTATGCAAGTGAGATAGAGGTTTGAGGTTTGAAAACTTAAGCCAGGCCCAGAGTCACTCTCTTCTGCTACCTGCCTATCTGGATATAGAATTCTCAGCTCTGTCTCCAACATCACTTCTGCCTGCATGTTACCTTGCTTCCTGTCATGACAGCACTGGACAAAACCTCTGAACTATAAGCTAGCTGTGATTCTTTTTTGTTTAAGATTTGCTGTTGTCATGGTGTCTTTTCATAGCAATAAATCCTTAATAGAGACAATATTGCACTGGTACAAACAAATGCAGACTGATGAAATAGAATGTAAAATCCTTATAAATACACAACTGTATTGACCTAATTTTTGTCAAAATTATGAAGAGCATAAATTGGAGCTATGACATTATTTTCAACTATATGATATGAAGAAACCTAGGTAGCCACATGTATAATACAGCAACTGTATATCATTATCTTGAACCCAGTAGAAAAATCAAAGGATGAAAATTATTAGTAAAAGATGATACTCAGTAACTATTAAAGGAAAATAATTAAAACATTTCCAACCATAGATGTAGTCAAGGATTTTCTGGAAATCAATAGCTCAGGAGATAAAAAGTAAAATTGCCATATGGCATTATATCAGATTATAAAACACAGCAAAGGAAATAATTAAATAAAAAGAAGATACAGCTTGGAGAAAAGATAGCATGTTTGCTAGCTATAAGTCTGGCATATCCATGTTTAACATATTGAAACATCACTAATATCTATTTAAGCACACACAACCCAACTTATTAGTGGGCTTATGATATATACAGATGTTCTTAAAGATGAAATACTACTTAACAGTAAACAGGAAAAAATGAATATTCTTAGTAAACAGGCAATACAATTGAAAATTGATTCAATTTTCTTTTCATTATAATCAGAATGACTATCATTAATGAAAGGAACTGCAAATACAGGAAAGGCTCATGTAAAAGGGAAATCTAATAAACTGGAGGTGAGGATGTAAATTTTTGTAGCAAGGCAGTATGGCAAGCCCCCCCCCCCCACACACACAAAAAAAAAAAAAAAGAAAGGAAAGGAAAAAATACAAAAACAAAAACAAAATCTAAATATATAGCTACCAAAGAACCCCGGAGTGACAGCTAACATTGATCATCAATTCGACAGGATTTAGAATCACTTGGAAACAACTGAGTATGTCTGAGAGAGATTTTCTTGATTAGATTAATCGAGGAGGAAGGAGACATTCTAAATGTTTGTGAGACTTTTGTATGGGCCAGTGTCCTAGAATAAATGAAAAAGAAAGATGCTTCCTGACTGCAGACACAATACAACTATTTGCCTCAAACTTCTGCTTCATGACTTCTCTTCCATGGTGATCTTTATTCTAGAATGGAGATTCAAAATAGACACTTCACTCCTCTTTCCTTAAATTGAATGTTTCAGGATACTATTTTTGCAGTCCCAAGATAATAAATATACTGAGTTACAATTCCAAAGGAATCTAAGTAAACATAACATAGAGCTACTTACACATTGATGTGTATTGTAGCATTATCCATGATTCCTGAATTATGAACTCTACTCTGCTTAAGTGTTCATGAACAAATGTGGTGAGAAAGTAAATAGAATGCATATATGCATTGATAGAATTTTATTCAGCTACAAAGGAAAAAAATTACACCATTTGCTACATAAATTGATAAACAGAATTTATCATTTTAAGTATTATAAAGTAAGCACAGAAAAGCTAATATCACATTAAATGTTAAATATTGTGTAATTACATATGTGTATGTAAAATATATATGATACCATATATTGTATATGCACATGCATGTATATATGTATGTATGTATGTACAAAAAAAGCAAGACAGGGGAATGAAAACAGAGTGGTGGGAGTGTGGAGATATGTGAAAACAAAGAAAATGAGTGATTAATGGCACATGACCACAACATCATAAGGAGTGCTGAGGATGTTAGTTTAAAGGCAGAAATTGAAGGCAAGAATGATAACCCTTGAATAGTCTGCTTGAGGGATTTGCAGATGACAAGAGGGCAGTCATCAGAGACAATTAAAAGGAAAAACTAATCACACACATTGAAGACAAAGCACAGGAGTAGGCATGTTGTATTGCTTATCTCCTGTGTAGGTTCTCAGTCAATACCTGGGACTCACAGGATGCTACTATCGACAAAATGGATTAGCAAATGGGGAGGCAAAGTAAATGAAAACCACAAAGCCACAGAAACTTATCTTGGTTTCTGTCCCCAACTCAGAACATCATGTCCTTCACAGAAAGTTGGCCACTGCTTCACTACTATCATCTTAATTTCCCAGAAAGCCTCCTTTAGGTTATTTGTATTTTAGAATCATTGGGAAGAGAATGACTGAGAAGCCTGTTTTCCGTTTAGCAAACTTGGCATTGGAGTAGGGAATTAAGAATTCATTGCACCAATTTTTTTTAATGTAAGCTTTCATGAAATCACTTTATTTGTATCATTACTGAAATGTAAACATTTTCTAACCTTCTCTTTCAGAAAGGAACAATTTTATAACACCACCAGAGTAATTATGCCAACAAGGTTATAGCCCTCTCCAGGCACCTAATCTAATGGAGATGTAACTTACATTTCCATATTTAAATCAAAGAAATTATAGTTTATGCTTCAGATTCATAAAGCAGAATTTTATGTATAAAATTCATATTTAATTGCCTCTGAATTTAATCCATAACTACAAGGCATGCCATGACCATAAAATTTTGTAAACATTTGTCATCAGAAATTATAATTTTAAGTATGAAATATTTAGTATATGAATTTGCTTATTCAATCCGTAAGTGAACATACCATCTTGAATATCTTCTCACATGGGGATATTTTGCCTCACTCTTTCCTGTGAAAGCATTTAAAAAATGAAATAAAATAGTCTCTGACAGAGCAAAATCAAACCCAAGGCAAAGTTTGATTTTCCTCCCTACTGGTTTCACTTAAAATTCATGACAACAGACCTCAAATAGGAACTCAATACTGCCTAGAAATCTAATATGTCTCTCCAGTATAATCATGTACCACATTGGAGACAATTTTGTACCTTTAGTTTTTCTTCAATATCGAATCCAGTGCTATTTCCTTCTCAGTTAAAGGGCCCATGCCATTTCTTTAAAAGAAAAAAAAAAATCAAAGAACTCAAACTATTACCTTGAAATACTAAAGTTATTCTGTGTGTGTACTCTACACTTCATTTATCAATTTATCATTTCTTCAAATGATAATGATAATTTCTTTAAATGATAACCCTGGTCTCTTCAACCTCTAATCACCTTCCTTCCTGCACTCTAGACAGTGTCCAACCTCAACTGACAACATTATCTCTGTGTACTTGTGAATTTTTAGGAAGAACTCAGGGAGACATAACACTCTCCCATGAGGTTTGGGATCCTTTCGGTGTTACCTGTTTTGAAATTAGCACCAATGTTCTCTCTGTTTTTTGTGGAAACTGTGGTGGCATGGTAACCCTTGAATAATCCCAATAGTAGCAAAGCTTCGAGGTCTCAGGAGATCCTTGATTCTGCCATTTGTTCTGTAGCATAATGAATGCTCCGTTATTATTGTTCATAAATTTATGAGTCTAATTGATTTTTATCCACAGCAGAATTTTTATATCCATTTGATTTAAAACATAGTATGGTTTTGAAATTAATTAAATAGACTTTATTTATAATTTAGTGTACAGTCCCAGCACTCTAACAAACTTTCAAATTTTTGGAGATGTCGTCTTCTACCTTTTGAGAACTTGTTTTATACTGTTATTGTTTCGATATTTATACCTCTTTCTTTTTCATAATATGGTCCAAATTTTGCCCATCAGTCCATTCCTGAAAATGTAGTAAAACTAAATTGGAGAATAAGACCAATATTGCCCGTGTGTTTAAAAGCTATCATACAAATATAAGAAATGGTATGTATAAAGATTTGGATCATTGAACAAACAGCATTTGAAAAGACAATTGAATTGAATAGTTTTTCTTTGCTGTTATTTTTTTAAAGACATTCTAACTACAAGGTATAACAAATGGATTATTGACATTTTGTTTAGTGAGTCTTTATTTTGAGATCTACCCAATACTTCATTCTTTTACTACAAATTTCTCTTAAAATTTAGGCTTGCTTAACTTACTTTCTGTTAGTTCTATTCAGTGGAATGCTAACTGTTACTTGTTTCTTACATATTCCCTGAATTGCATTTCTAGATTCAGACTCTGCAGTTTCTTTGTTCATGGGTACACTTTGGGTCTCATGTCAGGATGAAATAAATTTTCCTACCTTGCTTGCTCTGTGTTTTAGAAAAAAAATCATTTTTCATAGGAGAGTCTATTGCACTATTTATCACAGGCTGTTGTATTGTAGTCTCTTATGTGTGTTTATCTCCTGCATGACTCTCAATCCCTTTCTTGGAGGTCAAAACAATATTTTATCCATTATTCTTTCATAGACACTACCTACAATAATGTCTGGCATGTGGATTAGATAACATAAAATATTTATTACATTATATTTTATGATTTAAATATCTCACTTAAGTAGTAAATATGATGTAAAATGTTCCTACTACTTCATCTAATATAAGAAAGTTTTAATATGTCCAGTGAACAATGTAATATTAGTTCCCAGAAAGTGAACTACATTTATCCTGATTAGGTCCCTACTAAATCATTTAAAAGCTAGACATTAATGAAACTGCAAGTTATGATTTTACAAATAAATTTGAGTAGGCCTTTAACTATAGGCTATGTTCCAACTATCATTGTAAGAGAATGATTCATGCATGTTGTTCTTTAAAATAACTTTCTTCAATTACTCAATGTCTTTGCTTTCCAGTTTATCACGTGAGCACACATCTCATAAACTTCATAGTTACTGGAAATTTGCTAAAACTACATTTTAACTCAAAATATTACCATGCTATGGAAAAGTTTTCAAAATATTTACAAATTTTGTTTCATCAATAACCAAGTTATATTCATTGATAGGCTATTTTATACCTATATGCAAATATATATAACTTATGTAATATAGTGGCAAAAGTATTAGCATGAACTTGAGACAATATATATCACCAGACAATTGGTAAATGCTTGATAGATTTTTAAGATGGCAAATAATGTGGACAATAAGAGAACCAAGAAGTTGAGATTGTCAAGAAAATGAAATAGAAGTTAAGAAAGGAATTGAGAGCAAATATATTTATTAAATAGCAGTAATTATAACAATATTACTTCAAAAAAGATAAATGTGATTTTCAGCAACTAGTAGGTCAATAATGGAATAATAGACTGGACAGGCACAAGAAAAAAAAATCTATTAGGTGGGTGGTCATGATACAGAGAACTGCTGTTTCAGAAAACAATCAAGATTAACAATGAATTTCATGTTTTTTTCCAACAATTTTGATAAGACAGAGAGAGAGAGAAAGAGAAATACAAAGGAAACAGAACATAAACTAGCATGTAAGAAAAAATATAAAGTATTCTTGTATTAAAAATGATATCTTAAGATGAACTTATCAGCCCATACAGATGTTTGTACTTTGGGGAGGATAAAAATGTCCACTTCCACTTACTTACCTTGACTCCCTTTGCATTGTGTTCAGACCAGGACAAATTCAATCAAGTGGAAAATAGGTTAATTCCTCTGGTTGAAAGCGGAAACAGCTGGGCAGAGGTATACATTTACTCATTTTCTTCATGGAAGCTCCCTTAAAATAGGGATAGAAAACATTTTCTTTCTTTTAATATGTCTTACAAAAATAAAAAGAAATATTAAATTCTAGTCCATAATTTTTGAGAAAGAGTTTAGTTTCTGATAATTTACCTATTAGAGTCATCAAGCTTACTTTGTCTTCTATTTTTTTTTCCTCAATCATTGTTTCCCTTCTGTTTTGACATTAATGGTTCAGACACAAATATTGGCCTTTTCCTTTCTCAAATCTCATTTTTCAGAACTTTATATACCAGGCCACCCTATTCTATCTTCCAGAATTCATAGTTAAAAAAGAGAACAGAGTTAGAAAGAAAAAATTCTGTTCATTTTCAGATATTGTCATTTGTATGATTATGACACAGGGACACATTATCCTTGGAGATTGTAATTTCAAATAGATGAGGTTAGTCTACAGAGAACTTAATACACCTGATGCTTAATTCTTTAGTTGCCAGCAAGAAGAAATGTATTGTGCATAGCAAGTGAGGTTCTAATCACTATAAACAAAATGACATTGATTACTGTAAGTGAAACAAAATGTATTGAACCAGTTGCTTTTTGTTTTTGTTTTTGTTTTTGTTTAGTGGGTGTGTACTGAGTACAAAGGGCATTGCAATGCTATATACTAAAATATTACTGAAAAGAATGAAATACACTGATTAATTCTTAAAGGTGACACAGGCTAGTAAAATATATAGATAGATCAACAAAAAGACTACAACCAGAAAGGAAAAATGTTATAATTTAGGACTAGGAAAGGCACTGATGGTAAACTAATTTATCCTAGTCCAAGACATTCTTACATCATGAAAAACAAACAAACAAAAAATAGTCATTTACATGAAAATTGATGTACTTGCTTGATTGCTCAAAGGAAAAAAAACTCTTAGATGACAGGTACTTATCATCCTTTTATATTTTTTGTTTTGTTTTTGAGATGGGGTTTTGAAATCAGGTCACCTTATATAACCCAGGCTGGTCTTGAATTAACAAATTTCTTGTTTCTTCATTCTGTTATACCCATAGATCTGTGTCCCACTCCCCTACAAGAGAAACTTTCACTTCAAGTAGGTAAGAACCAATATATAGACCTACAACTGAATGATGTATAGAGAGTAAGAGACTTCATGGCACTAAATGGGATGTCTTCATCAATCACCTTACATAACAGTTCAGTGAGTTATGGGAAAGAGGAAAGATTGTAAGAGCTAGAGGGGATACATTGCACCAAGGAATTAGTGTCTTCCAGACAAAAGAGCACTGACGCACTTATAAACTCACAGAGACTGGAGCATTATGCAGAAAGCCTGTACTAGATCAAGCAATATGGGGACCCAGCATTGAGAGGGGGAATTAGAAGATCCCATCCATAGTCAGGAACCATTTTTTAACTGAGAAGTACTTACAAAGGAAAAAATAGGGTTTAGTCCAAAGGATATTAGATGGCCAACACAAAATGAATTCAATGGTGTATTTAGAAGTTTTTGTCTCACATTGTTGATTTGGGATTTTTTTATCTTACTGGCCATAGGTCTGAATATTACATTTTCTGATTGCTTCTTAAAAAGGAATGTGTGTTTCTTGTGCTTTTCTTTTCTTCACATTCTAGTTTGTGTGCTTTATTTACCTTTTTGCTTTCGAAAGCAAGAGAGACAAAGGTATGGAGTTAGATGGAGCTGGATGTAGGGGAGGGAGTTGGAGGAGAGTGGAAAGGGAAATGATAATCAGAATATATTATATGAATTTTCTTTTTTCCCCCCTCCCTCCTTCCTTCCTTTCTCTTTCTTCTTTCTTTTTCCTTCTTGCTTCCTTCTTTTCTTTCTTCTTTGTTCTCATTCTTTCTTTTTCTTTCTTACATTCTTCCTTTCTCTCTCTCTTTCTTTTTCTTCTCTTCTTTCCCCTTCCCTTCCTCCCTTCTCCTCCCCTCCCCTCCTCTCCCCTTCTTTTCTCCTCTTCTCTTCTCTTCCCTCAAACAGCACATCCTGATCCCAGTTTCCCCATTTTTATTCCTCCCAGTCACATCACTCACTTCTCTTCTTCCCCAGTCCCATTCATATTTCTGTCTTTCAATGTGTGAAATTACAGACCTTTGATTCTATGCCTAAAAAATAAATCTTTCATTTATGACGTTATTCCTGCAACAAGTGTATTTTAAAATAATTATGAGCCAACTTCATTTTTCTAGAAGGCCCTGAACAGAATTTTACAGCAAAAGGAAAAATATATAATATTAAGTTAAAAGTTATTTTTAAAATCAATTGAAATGTATGTGATATGAAGAAACAGTTTAACATTAAAAGCAATGCTACATGCAAATGCTAAGATATTTTGGAATACTGGTCTAAAAACTTAGCATCACTTACAGCTATTTTCCACAGTCCGTTGTTTTCTGATTAAAATGGATAACTTTTGTGATAATTCCTTCATTAAGGGAATTGATAGTATTCTTATAGAAAGTAGAAAATAGTAATAATAACCTACCTATTATTTTAAGCAGTATCTGAAGAAATAAGGAAGAAATACAATCCTAATTAAAAATATTTCAAAAATCCTCTAGTAAATACTAAAAAATAAAAATTATTTTCAGGCAGCCTTGTTGGTGAGATTTCATTAGTATTACATCTGATTATTCTAAGATACACAATTTCACAGCAAATTCCATGTTCCTGAGCAATTAACAGTCTTTTCTCCCCAAATATATTGTAATAATGCCTGAACCATATGAGGTGAGATACCATTGTGGATGTATTTGTTTAAACTGAGACCCACAACTCTGCATTTTGATTAATTGTGGATTTCTGTTTCGGTCTCCATCTGTTGCAAAGGGAAGATTGCTTGAGGAGTGAGAACTACACTTGACCACGTCTTGAACAGAGACAATACAAATAGACATGTTAATGTGGAAGAGGGAAAATCCAGGTCAGCGTTCAATATATACATGCAAGAAGCATACAGACTTTGCAGGGTATACTTATATATGTAAATATTCATACACACACACACACACACACACACACACACACACACACTACATGTAATACTGATTAAAGAAAATGTTCAGAAATTTAAAGGAACAAAAAGAAACATGGGGAGCTTGAAAGGAGAAATTGAAAGGAAAAATGTGATTGTATTATAATATCAAAAAACATTTAAACAAACAATAATATATTTTCAACAAATTTACACTTACAATTTGTTGATTGTACAGAAAACAAAGTATTGTAATGTTAATCACATAAAATATTTGTTCTTATATTTACACATTTAAAAAAGTTACTTGATAGTCATATAAAACATTTTATGATAAAAATCTACAACATGTTAAACAAATGTTGACAGAATGTATATTTTCATGGTAATAGAATGATAAATTTATTAGGATTAAATTACAGAAATCATTCACAATTGGCTTGTTTACAGATTTATGTCAAATCCCTGAAGAATTTTCTACATTGCTTGTCATATTGAAAGGGACATTTTATGTTAGGTCTCATATTTTTTGCATGTGTATTTGCATTTGCATTTTTCAAACCCCTAAGAGGAAACAGCATTACTGAATTCCATGGAAAAAGATGAAAAAGACAAAGACACACCAAATATTGATATTCTAGATAAAATTGAATCTACTGTTGAGAACTTTGGAGGAGACTGTAGTACTCCACTGTGCATAGTTAAAGTGAAATTGATGAGCTACCAGACATTTGCTTGATGAAAAATATTTTATTAATCTTTAAAAGTATTCTAGTGAATCCCTGCTGAGAGGCATAATTTTAAAACACAACAACATGAAACCCTATAAATTGTTACATAAGTCCCAAGAGGAAAGGGATTGTGTATGTGTAGACAAGGTAATAAGAAAAACTGCTATATACAGACTCATAAAATGAAAGAAAACAGTACTAAAAAAGATTTTGTGATGTCTTCAGTAGTATTGTTTGGACAAATGATGTTAACTCAAATGACTAAATAATGATGGATTATCTTACAGCATATATAATGTGGCTTATCTAGAATACTTATTACTGGGCTGTGAATGTTATAATAGTGAGTTGCCAGGAAGGGTGTACCCACTAGGCATTAGTAGCATGACAAGTGTGGGAATCGACAATCACTTTATGAGTAGATTTGAGGTCTTCTAGATATGAAGGAATTCACTTCTATTACTGTAACTCTGCCCCATAACTCATGGTTTTGGTGATCAAAAGTCCTAATGTGAAACTTACTATATATATATAGTATATATTACATCTATAGATTTGTACTCCTTTTAATCTTGGTTAGAGATGCTTCTTTGTGCAGTGGACATGGGAAAGAATAGACACCGTGAGGTAAATATGCTGTGAATAAGTGAGTTTGTGTACTTAGCCCCAATTAGATATAACAACCTTTGCTGCTCCAAAGTTCAAGAAGATTGTGAAAGAGTAGACAGACAGAATGAAAAGGCCGGAGGATGCAGAGGAGTGCTGTGAAATGCTGCTTTATGTAGACGTAGCTTTGGGTATTACACATACAAACTCATAGTATCTATGGTTGTCTACACAATAACTGCACCAGATTGATCTCCTCAGCATTCCAACATGAATAGGGAAACAACCACTGGGACTCTACCATTAGCTAAGAAACTATACAATGGATGGAGATAGGTAAACATTTCTTTGAGTTAGAGAAAAACACTTCTTTACGGTAGGAGAAAACAGGACAAGGCCTGAGATCTACGTGGACATAAACAGAGACAGACCTGCCCAGGCATACCCAGAGACAGACCTACCCAGACATGCCCAGGCAGCAGCAGCTGCAGCCTGGCAGCCAAAGGAAAGCTGGGCTGGGTGGAGGGTATATTAGGCTTCCCTCCCTGTAATAACTGAGTCTGCCTTTTGACATTCACCTGACTCCGGGAGCCTGTGTGTTTTGGCTCCGGCCAACTCTACCCCCTCGCCTGAAGGGTCCCGTGGATGGGTATAAGCAACATATGGCGCTGTAACGAGGTCTCTCACCCCTGCAGGCATGGATATTGAAATGGTGCTTGTAGATTGTCCATCTCCTGGTCCCTTCCGTTGTCTTCGTCGTGCCCCCCCCCCCCCACACACACACACTGGAATGCATCACCTGGCACTCTGAATGTTTCAGTATCTCTCTGGTGAGTTACCACCTTGGCATGCATACCTGTCCCCGTTGAAGTATTACGGGGAGATGGCCCTACATGTTCTGTGTTCTTTACCCCTAAGAGAGGGGAGAGTAGGATGCTGTCTTTCTCTTCTGCTTGTTGGTTCGTTTGTTTGTATACCGGCTTATCCTTTCGTGCTTTTGGTTCGCCTGCCATTTCCATCTGAGGGGCTGCCCCCTCCTCCCCTCAGGAAATTGAATCACAATCACCCTTTCCAAATGGCTTTGCATGACCAGAGACACCATGTAGGCATAAGGTCGTGGTGTACACATCTTTCCTTTCTCTTTGTCCATCCTCTAGTTTGTGTGTGTGTGTGTTGTCAAAAGCAAGGTCCCGATCCTCCAGGGGACGCCCTGGAGGTCCAAGAGTATTGCCAAACTAAACCTCCCACCCCCTCTCCGGTGCTTGCCTCAGCCTTGCTTGCACCAGCCAGGCTCAGTGGCACAAACCTCTGGTCCCAGATACCAGGGAGGCCGTGGAGGGTGTGTGCCCCACCAGGCTAGGCAGCACACACCTTTGGTCTCAGATACCCGGGAGACTGATAGTGACCTCCCGAGAGCAGGGAACCACCAGAATCATAAGATGGGATGAACCATCCCAAGTCTGAACAATCAGTAATCACCTGCTGGGTGGGCGTGAGGCTTCCACAAGCTGAGTTCTACCTGCAGAAATGGCAGAACCACACTGGAGGCGCCTCAGTGGCTGCAGGGCCTCTGTCCAGCGGGCTCTGGCGCCTGTGGCTCAGTTGGGCCTAGTTAGGGCTACGGGGACCTTGGGAGCTGGGCGGGGAAAGTGTGCACATTCCTCTGTGGCTGCAAGGCTTCTGCCCAGCAGGCTCTGGCACCAACCATCAGGCCTGTTAGGGGCTGGGAGGGAAAGCGTATGCGACCCTCCGGTGAGGTTCCCAGTGTGGGAAAGGGGCCGCCCCAGGCCCACAACTCTCCTTACTCCTCACAGGAAACAGACTTAGATAAAGGAACTGCCCAAACCACTGTCTGCCCAAAGTGGTGATTTGGGCCTGGCTCTCGGAAATCCGTGAGGTCTCTGTAATAACAAATGCTCAAGGTCACACTGGGTTCCCAAAATTCTTCCTTGCTAAACTACTTCATTAAGGATGGCCCCCAGAAGAGGGGGTGTCTCTTTTCAATCCATAGATACTGGCATGCTACCAGGAGCTCCGGATCCTTTGAAACAACTGTGCCGAGAGGTCTGCCTTTTTCTCTAAATTATAACTGGGTGCACACCTCTCTCTGGAGTTCTCTTAGTGCTTCTTTTTTTTTTCCCCCCCCTCAGGCCTGATTAATTTTTGTCTTGGTGATCACAAATGTCTTAATTTTGTTCTGTCTGTTTCATGTGTATGAATGGTGTTTAAATGTATGAGAATGTATGTATCTTCTGTGTTCATTTAAGTATCACTGTCCTAGATGCTAGCTGGCCAGAGCTGAGGCAGGGTTCCAAAATTGGTTCCATCCACCTACCCCAGCAGCCTCTGCTGCCCCACACCAAGTGCTTACATGGCTGTAAAAGTGGCTTTTAGAGGATACAGTGCCAAACTGTCCCCTTTTTTGCTTGCATTTTTTTCAAAAAGCAGGCAAACTGTAAAAAGAAGTCTACTGTTCATCCAGGCCTGGTTTTCTATGTCTCTAAAGGTTTGTCTGTGTGTGTGGATGACAATGTGTTTCTTCTGGTACAATGTATGAATGTAATGGTAGCTACTAAATGATTGGTTTTTGTGACTGAATGTGCTAAGTGAATGTGCTTGTTGTTCTATGGATATGGGCATAAAACCAGCAAAACTGCATATGCATAATGGTTATTAATTTTTCTATGTCTCCAAACACATTTATTGTTGTGTTGGGAGAACAATGTGGGAGTCTGGGTGGGAAAATGGTTGGTAAATATGACCAAAGTACATAGTGCCCATATTTCAAATTTTCAAAGATTACATTTAAATTTAAAAGTAAAACAACACAATTCACTTATACGTGTTTTAAAAATTAAAAAAAAAAACACTTCATCTCTCTGTAACATTATGTAAAGGGAAACTAGAATAGTAGGGTTAAATAGACAGTGGGATGGTAGATTAGGACAAAAGGAACATGTGAAGGACAACAATGCAGTAAAGGCCATTTGTAAAAAGTATGGCAACCCACTATAGTAGAAGTTTCCTAAAACTGCTGTTGTGTAGTTTGTAAGAGCTAGATATGAGGGGTGACACCAAGGAAACTGTATTTTCCTGATAAAAGACCAATGCACATATGAATGCATAGAGATTATGGCATAAAACTGGGCACATGACCTGCCCATATCTAAGCCAGACAGTGTGCAACCAGTGAGAGGGGAAAATGGACATAGAGTCCCATTCCTATCCAAGGATCTATTTGCAACTGATACCTGCTAGCAAACAGAAAGTCCGTTTTCTCCAGCGGAATTTCAAGTAGTATGTCAACCACACTTCAGGGCAGGTATCCCAGAAGGAGTAGTGGGCCAAGGCTAAACAAGTACAAGGGTGTTCTGGTGGACTTTTTATTTCATTCTGACATTTTTTTTCTCTTATTGGACTTTTGTTTGTTTTGATTTTGCAAGGTGGGCTTTCCTTTGCCTTTATGTTTTTATTTTTGTTGATTTTGTTTCATGTTTCTATTATTTCTTGAAAAACAATAAAGGAAAAAATAAGGTCATGTGGTCAAAGAGGTAGAGGGGATTTAGGATGAATTGGGGAATGCGAAACATGATCAAAATACATTTTTTAAAATAATTTTTAAATAAAAAACAGAGACACTGTACTTGAAAAAGACATCCATTTAGTTGACTTAATATCAAATTATAAAAGAGTGATTTTTTTTAATTATCATAAACAAATACCTTGTTTTCTAAATAAGTATGGTTGAATAAACGCATAGAATGCAGGCTAAGATGCTATCGAATTTCAAATTTCAAATTTCACATAATCTATTGAGATTCATTAATGGTGTGTGAGTGTGTGTGTGTGTGTTGTGTGTGTGTGTGTAGAACTCAGTCACATAATCACAAAATAGAAAATAATAAAAATAATATATACTTTGTTTTAACAATTACCAAATCTGCTACTTATTTCTTATTATATACATATGCACTACCAGATAAAGGACAACATAGGACAAAATGACAGGAAGATCAATCTTAGGCTCTCTTTTATTTGAAACCAGAAACTTTGTTCTTCTATAGATGTATACATAATTAAAGTGAATTTTTGGAAGTAAAAAAAAATATACCTTGTAATGACTCTTTTCTGTTTCTCTTGTCTCTGAGCTAGCCAATAATCGGATAGTTCTGGTAATTCAGTATCCTTCAAGTATAATGAATTGGAATGGTATCTACTGTAATAAAACTGAGCTCAAATTCTCCTTGAACTTCTCAAATTAGAAAGTATATCTAGCAGACATGTAGAGAATAAAATAGACACATTACAACAGTTATATTTTACCTGTAGGAACAAAAAATATTTATATTTGACAAAAATCTCTGAAGAATGAATGCATAAAAATGAGAAATCAATGGAAAACATGGACAGATTTATTGTCATAAATATCCTATAATGCACTTATTAGTTTGTTATAAAGTATAAACATGTTCAATATATTTTACTGAATACAATGCAAATTGATATAATTCTTTAGGAAACCTCAGTGAATTCAGATATGAATACTGAATGCTATACATGAATTGATTGTGTTATAGTTATCCTTATTTTTTACTTAATGTTTGCATTAGACTTAGTTCCTTGCTAGTATATTAATTTACTTTTTTACCTTCTCCAGCTGCAAGGAATGAAAAAGGAAAGAATGAAAGGTAAAAGAAAAGAAAGGAAAGAAGAGAGAAATTTTTACATGCTGTTCTATAGCTACATCCATTCTAATGTGACCGTAGTCGGGAATTGTCTAGAAAGCTTCATTTGACCCTTGTTCACTGCCTAAGCAAGTGGTCTTAATGTAAATTATGCATTGAAACCTAGCATAGAAGATAAGATCAAAATGTAAATATCTATAAATAATCTTTGAACCTTACTTACATCAGATAAAATTCAGGCTAAGGTTTACGCTGCTTTCAGGCAGAATAGGAAGCTATTTCACATAGTAGATATGGTTGATAGGATCTTTGTAAAGTTTAAATACACAGGTTGATACTTAATTCTTAGCATTCTCAAGTATGTTGACAGATATGTAATATATTTTAATTAATGAAATACTCATCGCAATCAAATAACAATATCATTGTTTAAATTTGCTCTGCTAATGTATGATTTGTCAGAAAACCATAAAAAGGATGAACACCTGAGAATAAGTTGGTAGTTTAAACGCAAAATTATAAGTAGGGTGAATGGGAGGGACATGTTACTTTTAGTATCTTAGAGAGCTTCTGATTGAATCAGTCACTGTTTCATTTCCCTTTAGTAACATTATAAGGAAGATCATCTAACATGATTCCATAAATACACTGCAATGCTGTATTACAATATTTTTTATACAAAGAAAGAAAATCCCTTGCAATAAGGCTTCTTTCTCACTTTACTGGGAAAATTGAATCATGTGTGTGAGCTTTTAAAAACATGCATCCTGATTCAGAGTAGTCCTAGAAATCCTGCATTTTAAAAGATTCTGAGCAGGTCATAATACAGTGTACATTAAATTATGTGTGGTTAAAAAAAAAAAACAAACAACTCCCTTCTTCTTTAACACATAATTCATTTAGTCTACACAAATGTAGAGATATGTTACCAGGCCTGCTTCCAAGTAACAGTCTCAAAAGCAAATCATAAAATTAATGGAGAGAAGGTCTCAAAGAAATTGACCCTGGTTACGGAAAGATAGACAGTGATGGAGAAGACTGCACATACTTCCACCACTGAACAGTTCTTTTCAAGTATCCTGTTTCACCCCATTCCTTCTAAGCACAGCTAAAATGCAGGTTCTAACAACTCTGCATTTCACATATACAATCTCATTTATTTTCTCAGTATTTCTCCTGGAGTATTGCAAACAGTCAAAAAAACATTGAAAACTGGTTGAATTATTGAGAAAAGTAAACATTGGAAATGTTTACTGTTACTCGAATTCTAATCTTGTGGCTTTTCAAACCAAACATGGTATTCCTTGCCTTATTCTGGGAGGACAATATGATGGCCAGTGACCCCAAAATAAACCTTGCTTGTTAGATAGAGCTAACCAGGGCCCTTCTCTTTACAACTTCAAAGATAGCACTTTCATGAAAGCTCTCTGTCAAATGCATTTGTTTTTGACAGAAAGTACCAAATGGACAGAGTATAATCCTAGTGCAGCTCTTCATGAGTATTATGAGAGGGGTTTCCTACCAAGCTTCTTCTCCCCACCCTGCAGAGACCCTTTTTGTCTTTGCTGATTTTGTGATTATACCACATTATGTACTCATATCTGAAGATTTGCAGGCTAGGGATAAAATAAAAGTGATGACAACAACACATGATATCCTTTGTTCTAGAGAAGGGATAACAGCATACAGGTGACATGAAGGGAAAACTGGGAAAAGTAGTGTTATAAACTTAATTTGGGATGGGGAAGGGAGGACATTACAGAAGGAGAGAGAGAAGAAAGATAAAGATAAAGAACATTGAGGATGTTTGAAAAAGACATAAGGAATAATTGACCTATATTTACCTAAAATTATATGTTTTGCCAAAAAGTGTATGGATAGACAGACAGACACACAACCCCCCTTCTCCCCCACCCACACACACAGACTGTGAGCCACAGACCAAGAAACAAAACACTTAGTATCAGGTATAAGGATCAGGGAAGTTCAAGAGTCTCCCTGAAAAAATACATGCTATTGTCTTTGTTCTTGGCTGCCACTCAAAAGTTGAAGGTGACTACCTATTCTTGGTAGTTTTATGTCTACATGAGACAAACTGAAGACATCTGAGAGGTGGGGACATCAATTAAGAAAAAGAAAACACCTCCAAAAGATCAAGCTGTATTCAAGACTATAGGGAATTTTCTTAATTAGTGATTGATGGGGGAGGGACCTGTCCACTGTGGGTGGTGCCATCCCTGGACTGGTGGTCTTGTGTTCTAAAGGAAAGTAGGCTGAACAAGCAATGGTGAGCAAACCAGTAAGCAGCACCACTCCTTGGCCTCTGCTTCAGCCCTTGCCTTCATGTTTTCTGCCGTGTTTGATTTTCTATCCTGACTTTCTTTGATGATGAATAGCATTTTGGAAGTGTAAAACAGATAAACCTTTTTCTCCTCAAGTTGATTTGGTCATGGTGTTTCATCATAGCATTGGTAACCCTAACTACAATAATAGCTATTGCTAAAATACTACATGTTTCTCACATAAGACTTGAAGGATTAGACCTGGATTTCATCTGACAGACTTCTGAGAATTAGCTTTCATACTGTGATGCAAGCTGCTATCAGAAGAGAGCACTCAATAGTCCTACTCAGATGTAATAAATATGAATCACAACAATGACCAACATTGCAAGATAGCCCTAATGGTACAATATTGGCACTTGTTTCTTGGTAGCAACCATCAGCTGACTAATTGGATTAAAGATCCTATCAATAAGAGCGAAATCAAGCCTGTTACTTTAAACATTATCCATTATCCTTGGATAATGAGGTCATAGATCTTAAAGAACATACTACTGCCTCTTTTCTAAACCAGTATAATTTCTAACTGTACTATAAATACTCATCATTTTATAATCACAGATAAGTTTAGCTTCCATCCTTTATCAAAGAAGCACATTCTGCAGCATATGGAGACAGTTACAAAAAAGGCACAACAAGACAAAGTGCAGAGAATCGATCACAAGGTTCTGACATCAGTTAAACACATCTCCTCCATCTAAGGCTCAGGAAATGTTAAAGAAAGATTCTAAGAGCAAGAGGCCCAAAAAATCTGCTGCAAAATTATGTCTTCTAGATGTGACAGGAATTACACTCATGAAATAACAATATGACAGCCTAAACAAAAGCAGTAAACATTCCAGTTTGTATTGAAGAAACTTAATGGAGCTCCTGTGAAGAGCAATTAACCACTACTGGAAGAGAGAAAAGTACTATTCTCAAGTGATAAAGGCATAAAATATATACAGCAATCCTAATGGACTCATCAAGTTTTGTGTATATGTACATTGATCTGTAAATGCATATATTTGTGTGGGGGGTATAAATATGTGTGTGTGTGTGTGTGTGTGTGTGTTGTAACAACAATAATTTTTTTTGAAAAAAGAGGCCATGAATTTGAGAGGGAGGTGGGGGACTTGGGAGGGATTTGTGGGTGGTGACAGTGAGGAGAATAGTTTAATGTTTAATTAGAAACATTTGTTTCAAAATTAAATGTGCTAGAGATCACAGAGCTTTGATGGAGAATTAATGAAGGAAGAAACTGACCAGGTGCTCTCTCTTGCTTCCTTTTCAATTGTAAGCATTTAATTACTTGGGAAAAGTGATAGATCAAAAATACATGAAGAAAACTGTACCCAGTAAAATCTCACTAATATAAACATGATCTCTTAAATGAAGCAACAATAAATTGATGATGCAATTCTGGAAAATGGACTGTGGAATTTAATGAGAACTTTCAAGGACATGTTTCCATCAATCTGAAAGGGCTGTGAAGCACTCAGATATTTGTTTAAACCTTATTTGGGCATATTCGGAGGCTATTTCTGGATGATATGAACATTTAAATCAATACACAGGGTAAAGCGCATGGCTCTCTTTACTGTGGGTTAGTCTCGGACAACCCGTCCAAGGCCTCAGTAGAACAATAAGTATTGCATAATAGATATTATTTCTCCATGTTCGCCACCTTTAAGCTGGAATATTAGTTTTCATGTGTTTGGATACAGATATTGTTTGGACATAAACCAAGATCTCTACCAAACCTAGGTTAGTTGGCTTTCTAATACACTCAATATGAACCCTAATGCCTAGAGCTCTGCCTTACAATGCCTTTTATCACATGTATGCACAACCTTGAGTCTACTTTTATGGAGAAATTAGGACAATACATTATATGTCTGTATGTAGGATTCCAATGTAAATTTAATTTGAAAAGGTGCATATAGATAGTTATGTTTTTTCATTCTTCTTTTCTCACATCACTAAATTTTTCATGTTCATGAGGATGTGCCTGTAATTTTTAATCTTTTAGTGACTTGCTGGCATTTATTGATGAAAATTCTGATTACAAAAATGTAGAGCAATTAAAGTGTGAGTTAGTATGAAAAGTTTCTACTAACAGTGACTTGTATTCTTATTCTCACTTGATAGTGGTTACCAACTCTAAGGTAGCATTCATACAAACACACACACATGCACAGAGAGAGAGAGAGAAACAACATGTTAGGTACAAGAATGTTTGACTCATTTTGACGTGTATGTTTTCTGTTTTGAGTCAAGAAGGCATTATGCAAATAGACTACCCCAATATATAGCTTTACTAAAATCAGACATATGAGCAAATATGATAAGTGAAAAGCTCTTCTCCAAGTTCAATGTTATAAAAGTATTCTTAGATTCAACTATATCATTCCTTAGCATATGACTGAAAATCTTAGCATCATACTCTAAAGATTCTTACTCAGCCATGCATATTGCAGCTTCATTCACACTAGCTATGAAATGGAAACAACCTAATGTCTTTCAATTGCCAAATGGATAATGAAAATGTGTTACATATACACTATGGAATAATCTTCAGCTGGAAAGTAAAGTGAAATCATAAGCTTAGAAGGTAAATAGATGGAACTAGAAAATAGCATATGGAATGAAGTGACCCAGATTCAGAAATAAAACTGTCACATATTCACTCTGAATGGAAGTTCCTAGTAGCAAATCATCAGATGTGGGGTAACTTCGTATCTTGGAGTAACTTCAGAAAGTAGGAAAGTTAAAAAGGAACCATTTCCAGGAGAGAAATGTTGAGGAGCAAGAGTGAGGAGATGGCAGTTAAAAGTGATCAGACTGGGAAAATCAGAAAGAAAAAAAAAAAAGGTACTCTAATGAAGAAGGGGAGGGAGATAATGAGATGAAAAGGAGGGAGAAGTCTAAAATAAAAATAAGAATTTCCCCCCAAAGCCATAAAAAGCCACAAAGAACATATTAAGTATCTTCCTAACACAATTATAACACAGGTAAATCTATGTATAATTATGCATATATTGGTTGGAAGAATATTTTTTTCATCTAGCTTGATGATGCCTCAATCTCAAAGTGCAAATATCAAAAAGGGAATTTAACACTAGGCATGAAAGCCCTATTTTGAGTTTTTAGTTAGGTTTGTACAAAAGATTCCCAAAACTTTATATCATATTGCAATTGTGTTTGGCTTTTTCCCCAGCAGTGGAAGGTTAGTCCCTATTGCTGAAGACAGTATGCAATTAAGACACAGGACTCAGAGCACCTTGAGCAGAAACTGACCTAAATTCTGCCTCTCTGACGATGGGGTGTCTTTGTAAAGAAAGTATTAAACAAACTTTCAAATCAAGGAAATAACCAATAATCCTGTAAAGCTAAAAAGCCTATGGACCCCATGCACAACCAGCATTGCAAAATCACCCTGATGATGCAATAGTGGCACAAATAGTTACTAAAAGCTCTCTACCTAGACTTGAGAACCACTGCTCAGAAGGAAAATCAGTACACCAATGCAGTCTTTAACTGCATTCCAAATATCTCTCTTTTTACTAACTAAGGATAGCTAATATAATTAAAGCAAAGAATAGCTAAGGATAATTCTCACCCTTGATGAAGGAAACTTTGCTTCACAACAGAACAAGACCGACATCCACAATCAATTAAAATGTACAGTTGCTGAACTCAGTCTCAATGATTACATCTACAAAATACCTCCTGAAGCTAAGCCTCAGGTAACACTGCAAAAAAGAGAACAGAAAGATTGTAATACCTAGAAGATCAGGGAATTTGTTGAAACATTGTGTCTCATAGTAATGTCATAAGCTCCACATAAAAAATATTCCCAACATGACTTTCCAAACATGGCATGAATATGGACAACAATAAACATGCTAATTTGGATGGGGAAATTCAGGAGGCCTCAACTCTAGACAAAGAATTGCAGGAAACTAAGGAATGACGAGAGTGGGAGAAATTGCCTTTTCCAGTGAAGAGGAAGTCAATTGAGTATCAAATGCCAAATGATCATCACTGAAAGCATACATACAAGTAACTGTACACATAATAATCAGGTTCTGTTTTAGGAATATATGTGCATATAACAACAATTAATGAAAAAATATTATCAATTAGAGAGAGTAAGGAGGGTATATGGGAATGTTTGTGAGGTGGGAAGAGCTGGGCAGTGGTGGCACATGTCATTAATCCCAGCACTTGGGAGTCAGAGGCAGATGGGTCTCTGTGAGTTTGAACCTAGCTGAGTCTACAGAGTAAGTTCCAGGATAGCCAGAGTTACAACAGAAAAACTCTGTCTTGAAAAACCAAAATTAAATCTTCAGCACTGCTAATTAATATTCATTAAATTTTAGGTGACATTATCTTGAGACATGAAATGGCTTTCAAGCCAATGATTATTTTTAAACACAGGTTGAGATTGTCACCTGATACTTAGATAACATTGTCTAAGGACAGCAACTTATGAGCACTGAATTGTTTTCAAGAAAGTCAGATTTGATTAAAATTTTTCATATTGTAGAAAATTAAAGGCTAAGTATTCCAAAATAAGATAGGACACTCACCTAGTCAGAATATGAAATGCATAATCTATTGATAAGATGTGGCTTCAGATTAGAGACAATTTTCAATTGATTCTTAAATAGCTGTAACTTAAAGGATGTATTTAATATTACATACAACTTTGTTTGAATTTTGGGTTAAGGGTGTAGATTCTCATTAGTAAACACCTGAAATCTAACTTCTTCACTTTCTTTATTATTGTTAGTTATATAAAACTATATATTCAATGTGTCCAAGTGGATATTTTTTAGAAAAAAATCTCTCAGTTGATTTTTATGTCTGAGGACTCAGCATGAGATAGAGCAACAAATAAGTTCAGCAAGAACCTATTGTGCAATATTTGGACTATTTCCTCTACTAAAGAAGTAACAAAAGGGAGTCAATCTAAGGAAGAAATAAAAGATTCCCTTCCAGTGACTTCCTTGCTCTTTTTTAGCTGTGACATGATAACACACAGAATCTTGAGGGAATATTTATTTTGGCTCATAGTTTCAGAAATCCCTCACCATATTTAATTTGCTTCATTTCCAAGTCCAGTGCAAGATTAATCATTGTGGAAAGGAAGATATGGTGAACCAAATCAACTTACCTCGTGCTGGGCAGGAAGCAGCCAAAGCTATGGAGGGTCTCAGCATGAGATGTGCCTTTCCAGGACATTTACTCAGTGACCTAACTCCTCCCTCAACACTCCTGTTCACTTAACAAAAAAAAATTTTAAAAAGCATATTAGACATTCGTCAAAAGATAATTCATAGGCCAGAGCCCTCAGAATCATACTATATTAGGAAAAAAATTAGGATGTGCAGAAATTCCAGAATAGACACAAAATTCAGAAACCATATTAGTTAGAGGAAATCATAATCAGATTGCATGAAAAGTTTATATTCTATAATAGTGATTTAAAAAAAACATTAGCTTCTAGCAATATTTTTAATTTGGAAAATACTTTCTGGGACAATAATAACAATATTAAATATATTTAGTGAAGTTTTAAAAATATGTTTTCACTTATGTAGATTCTTGATGAATCATGTGAATATAACTTAAACCAATCAAATACAGGTATTGATGTGAATCAACCTGAAGCTTTGGAATTGTCTGTGCTCTAGAGAACTTTTCTAAAGAAAGAGACATAATTGGTTCATTTCTAGCACCCTTAAAATAAATTGGGTAATTAGAACGTTTAGCTCATATATTCTATGTCCAATTTAAGATCTTAATAACTGAGATTTTAAGATACGATGGTCCTAAAATATTGACCAAATAACTAATTCTCCTAAAGTCACTTCTTTGTTGGTATCTAGTATTCTTAGTAACTTTTCTTAAATCTTTCTGGAATTAAAACTAGAAATAGAGGGTCTGGAAAGATGGATCAAACATTAAGGGTTTTACCCTATTCAAAGTCAGGTCATAGAACTCATCTTGGTGGTTATAAGTGCCTGTAACAACAGTTACAGGGACTGGATATTTTCTTCTACCCTGTGAAGGCACCTGCACACAAGTGGCATACAAAAGTACATTTAAACACATACACACATAATCACACACACAATCATACACACACACACACACACACACACACACACACACACACACAGAAGCCATTATAGACATGAACTCTATATAAACTCACTTTGAAAGTCTTGTGTAAAATTTGGGAATATTCTCTGAGTGGATTGTATTTAGAGCATTCATGATTTTAATAGCATATCTATATTGACAAATATAACTCTTTCCTTATTAAATCACACTTACTGTGATATGTTTATGGCATTTTGAAGACTTTGCAGTGTTTTTTTCCTGAGATTGTTAACATGACTTGGAAAGATCCTGAAGCTATTGAAAACAAAATAGCTTTAAGCACAAAAGTATAGCTAATTAGCTGTTGGTTTAAAGATTTTCTGTGAAATTTCAGATGATAGAACCATTATTAAAATTTTTGCAGAATGACCATTTTAGTCTACATCGAAATTGTGTGTTTATGTGTGTGTGTCTCCATGTGTATGTGTATATGTGTATGTGTATGTGTATGTGTGAATATGTCTGTGTGTTTGTGTGTGTGTAGAAAGGCAGGAATTAAAGAATATTAGTTCTTTAAAATTAGTGTTTGAAAAGGTGGTAAATATAATGCAATTACTTATAAATGATTTTATGAATGTAAATGTTCCTCTTTATCATGCAAATATCTCCCCTCAGAGTTCAGGGAATCCTGCAGAAGAGGAGGAAGAAAGTTGTAAAACCAGAGGCAATGGAGACACCAAGAGAACAAGGCCCTTTGCATCAACTAAGCAAGGTGCATATGAGCTCATAGAGACTTAAACCAGTAGGCTCAGGGCCTATGTGGATTTCTACCAGGTCCTCTGCATATATATTATTGTTATTAGGTTAGTCTTTTTATCAGACTCCTGACTGTGAGAACAAGAGGGTCTCTGACTGATTCCTTCTTTTAGGACTCTTTTCCTCTATCCAATTTTGATACAATAACTTTTGTTTCATCTTGTTACATTTTAGTTGGTCATGTTTGATTGTTATCTCTTAGAAACCTGATCTTTTATAAGGAGAAACATAAAATGAGTGGAACTGGAGGTAATAGAAGATGGGGAGGAACAGAGAGTAGTAGAGGGAGAAGAAACTATAGTCAGGATACACTTATGAGAAAAGAATCTATTTTCAATAACATAAAAAAAATTAAAAAATAAGTGTTTCTCATTCACAAAACATTACATGTGACCAAAAAGAAGAAAAGTGGTATGTAAAAATAAGAAAAACTTAACAATATGTTAAATAAAAATAACAATAATAATCAGTCATAGAAGCTTCTTCAAAGCAACATAAAAGTAAATGATTAGAAGTTAAGCAATTATGACATATGAATGATTCTAAGTTCTCTCTCTGAAGATTCAATAAATAGTGAGAGAAATGCTTCTCATTTGAGCATTCCATCTCTGTAAACATATTGAACCAAACCTACAAGATGTGCCCGGATAGTAAGGGAACACTGTGTTCTGCAGAATCCTCATGTTTATCCAAGGATCTTTCTGTAACTGGTGCAAGCATCCTAACGAGAAAAACAATAGTGCTGACACTAGTGTCCCTACTCCTTCAAGTAGAGGAAAGTAAACTTGGAGGTCAGGAACACCATGCCATCATCATGCATGCACATTCTTGACGTTTAAAGATATTGTATGGGCAATAAAGATTGTGTTGTGTACCTGAGAATGATGTATTTTTTTAATGAGTTATTTTAGAGTGAGTGACAGGTGGTTGTTTCTATACATTAACTTTAGGTAGGTTCTTTTTGAGAAGATACTATGAAGAGTTTAATATAAGCATCCTGGTATTTAAAACACAAACTGTTGACATTCATTCATTTTTATCTTCAGCTGACATGAGCTACCAAATTGTTCCTTGTTACTCTGAATCTCACACCATCCTGAAGCCTCATTTTCTTGCAGTTCTCACAGTGTATTATTAATGTCACTAACATAAAAAAAGGTACATTCATGTGTCACCCTGCAAAGCAGTAGTGTCAAATGAAGCTACATATTATATTAGAGGGAGAAAGGTAACGAAGCAAATATGCAAACCGGAAAGATAACTGTGTATAAAATGAGAGTTAGCTGCAAGTACTACCTGAGCAGTAAAACTCAAATAAATCACATGCTAACCGTGATGGCAAACATGGCTCTAGAGCCATTGCTTTATCATATAAACAGTTGGAAGAAAAGACCTCACATGATGCTGAATTGAAGACAAAGAAGAATTTAATCTAACAATAGAAGACAGAGGGATGATATACTTCTGCAGGCTAGTTCTTGTTTTGCATGTATAAGTCTATGGCCTCAGTCCACCTCTCCTCCTCCTCCTCCTTCTCCTCCTCCTCTGCCTCTTCCTCCTCTTCCTCCTTGTCCTTCTTCTCTCTCTCTCTCTCTAATACACACACACACACACACACACACACATACACACACACACACACACAAATGCATACACATGTTCTGGGTATATTGCTCCATTGGTAGAATGTTGCCTGATGTATGCAATGTCCTGGATTTGGTCCCTAGCACTACATAAACCAAATCCACATCAGCAGTCCCAGGATTCAAGAGGTGAGAGCAAAATACAGGAAGTGTAACACCATTGTTGGCTACATAGTAAGTGGTTCAAAGTGAGATATATGAAATATAGGTAACCTGGTCTCAATAATAATATATTAATAATAAAAAGAAATAATAATGTTCCCAGTAAGCTCAAAAAATACTGCTTATATTTAATACTTGGTGCATCTAGATAGTTAAGTAAACTATATGATTAATACTACATTAATTAATACTACATTGCATAGAGGAAGATGCTGAATTTTTATGATGACCCACTGAAAGACGACAGAAAAATTCCACATCTGTTTCTAAAGAATGTGGATATTTTACTTCTGAATGTAAATTGGAATGTTATTTTATAAAACATTTATTTTTTAAGATTATAATATAATTCCATCATTTTCCCTCCCAGATATCTTCCTTCATAGCTTTCAAATTCATGTATTCATTTTCCATTAACTGTTGTGTATATTTATCTATCTATATATACATATATATACATATATATGTGTGTGTGTGTGTATATATATATATATTTAAACAATAAGATTTTATAAATACTTGGTCATTTTTAATTTGCTCTAAGAATCTTCCCAGTAACCCAGTGAATGGTATACAGTGAGTTTACTTTTGAAATTATTTCATGTTTATTTATATGTCTATTATTCACCAAAGATTTGGTTGTGTGTGTGTGTGTGTGGGGGGGGTTATGTTCATGCTTGTATTCATGTGCACGGACATGGGGATGTATATGATAAACTTAAATACCACAGGGCTAATGTACTCATAAGAAGATCAGAGGACATCTTGCAGTCATTTGCTCTCTCCTCCAGCATGTAAATCACAGGGATGAGACTCAGGTTGTCAACCTTGGCTACCAGCCCCTTTTTTGCTTAACTATGTCACTAACTTTTAATGAGTTCTTAAAAATCACTGTTTTTAAGTTCAATATTTCTTCAACTGTACTACCTTCTACAGAACTTCCTTGTTAAATTAATGTTCAATCGCTTAATACAAGTCCATTATTGAATTTTCTCAATGCTTTTTATTAATTACAAGCCATGTCAGTTCTCAGGGATTCAATACCCGGGCGGCTAGGCAGAGACTTCATTCCATGTTTCTCCCTTTTGCTTCTCCTCCTGCTTCTCCTCCCTACCCCAACCCTAGGTGCTTTTTCATTCCAAATCCTCCCTGACTCCTCTCAGCCCTTCAATGTATAAATGAATGGAGTCTACCTTCATCTGCCTTAAGGTTAAGGAATGTCCTATTCAATAGGAGAACTGGGGTGGCCACTCCATTGTTTACTGGTGAATCCTTTAAATGCTACAAGGACAGCTTACAGGAATATTACCCATAATTATAAAATATCCCACAACATGTACTTTTATTTAAAATTGTAGATCTTTTTCTATATTTTCTCTCTGAGGATGATAGACATCTTGGAATTATGTTTTAGTAATCTTTCCATACCTCTTTAAATATAAATAGCTGGACCAGGAAATATTGCTAGGTAATTACAAATACATGTTTCTCTTAAAGAGGTAATAATTCCAGTATTATCAGGCATTTATCAGTCTTGTATCAGGCAGCTCCCAAATCCTCCAGTCCCAGCTCCAGGGGATCCAGTTTCATTTTCTGACAGCCACAGGTATAAGCGCTCACTTGCACAATCTCCTACTCAGACACAAAAACATACACTTAACTAAAGCTATAAAGGACTTTCATTTTTAATCAGCATATGCTAAATAGAACTGAATGTTCTAATAAAGTGCTAATTTTTGAGATCACAAAACATTTTACTATGTATTTTATAGAAAAAATATTCCTTTTTTTAACAGATAAAAAGACCTTGAGATTTCTTTTATCTTTTCAGTTTTTTTCAAAAGAATAATGTCTTTCTATTGACATTACAGATTTATAATTTTATCATCTTATTGTGATAATAATAGTAATATTTATTTCAGAATTGTCATTGTTATGCTTGAAAAAATATTTTGTAAAGAATTCTGTGTGGAGACGCAAGAAACAAAGCATCTGTTCTGCAATACATATTGCTCCCATTTTCTAGAGAGCACTCACAGGAAAAATAAGCGGCAAGTGATTTAATGTAATTCCCAGCTATACGTGTTAATATTTAACCTCTTGATAAATAAATAATGATACTTTCCAGAAAGAATGTCCCTGATGTTAGAGTGTTTTCAGCAGAGACTTCCTTGTGTCACAATATTTTTGTTAAAGATACTGAAAATATAAGGACTTATCGAAGCTATGGAAAGTATCTCTGACGCTACAGCATAGTAAGAAAATGTTTCATAAACCTTATGCCTCTTGTTGCACAAGATATTTCATGAAACTATTTCAAGTCCTCTATTACTCTACCATAATGTGTACTCAGTAAGAAAATCATGACCCACAAAGCTATGTTTGTTATGACAGGTTCCTTGTTTATCCTATGACTCTTCAATGACTATGCCTTTGAAATTATTGATAAAGATGGCATTGCAGAAGTGCTCATTCATGTGAGATCAATTTAATAGTCTGATTTTTTTCTGTTAGTCCAGCTCATTTGCCCTTGCAATATACACAAGCACAGAAAAAGTTATTACTTCAAATGAAAGTGTTACTTGTCCTATTCATTTTGCTCTACCATGAAAATACAAAAAATTTATAAACCACATTCACCTAGCAATTTTTCTGTTTGTAGTCCCCGGGGGTTGGAATCTTCCAGTCATGTGTGTCCCATCCGCAGGTACTCTGTGTCCTCCCCACCCCCTGTGGGGCCAGTTCCAGATGGAGGGACACAGTGGGAAGGACACAGCCTGGCAGGGCAGCCAAGGGTTTAAGGCATCCTGCCTTGTCCTTGGCAGACCTCCAGTGAGTCTACTAGTGAACAGACACTCGGGATACGCTTCAGGAGGCCTCTCCACTTTAATGTGTGGTGTAGGGCACATATATAGGGCCACAAGCAGGGGAGGGTCCTTGGTACCCAGGGTTGAGATCCATCGGTTAAGACAAGGGTATTGGAGTAACTTTATATGTATATGGGGCTCAAGTCTAAGCTTCAAGGTCTTGCAAGGGCACCTTCTGCATAAAGTGTGGTCTCACAGGGAAAAAGAGGAAGACACCATATCAGTAAATGGATTCATATCTATGCTTCCCCTACTGGATAAATAAGCACCAACCAAGCCACATTCCTTTGCTTCTGTGAAGCAGGCAATATTTAATATTTAGCTGGATTTTGACCAGGGCTAAAGTGAGGAGCAGCCAGAAGCCTACCATTCTCATCTCCTGGAATGACACAGGGTTCCAAGCCAGTCTTGACCCACTCTTAGCTCTAAGACAGTCCCACATCTGTTGATTTTTCTTACTTATATCACTTATGTAATAATACTTAGCTTTTGTTAATTTCTCTGTTTCTGATATCTCTTCACACTCAAGTTTTCATCCATCAAGCTATATGTATATTATTTACAAATACAGATGGTTGTCATAAACAGTCTCACAATCCAAAGAAGATTGTATTTGTGAGTATCAATCCTGTCATAATAAAGACTCCAGGCACTTGAAATCTAAACAGATATAAGAATGTAATTTAAAATATGATGCTTAAATATAATGAGAATTGGCATTGTATAAATAAGTACATATACAAGTACACTTGCTAGGAGAGACCATACTAAGCTCTAGTTTTCAGTGGTATTTCTCTAGTCACTGTAGTTAATATTAGAGATGATAGATAAATGGCTTAGTTTTAAAGTGTTTGTGTAACAAGCCTGAGGGCCTGATCTTGGATTCCACACACAAGTACAAGCTGTGAAAGTTTGCACGTGCAGTCTAGGTCCTGGAGTTAACAGTAACAAAGACAAGTCTCAGGGCTTCTCTGTCCAGCTAGTCTAACCAATAGCGGGAGCACTGATTCAGGGAGAGAGTCTATCTCAAAAATTAAGGTAGAAATGATAACAGAAGATATCTAATGTCAACCTTTGTCTTACACATACATACACTCACACACACATATGTTCATGCACACATGTACACGTATATATACGTAAACATGTATAGACACACAAATTTCATTACAAATAATTCTCGTGTAATTGAATAAACTTAAAATGAAATCTGATTAAAGGATTATACTAAAGTTCAAATAATTTTCTCATATTTTAAAGCTAATAAATAAATTTTATTTATTGTTATAAATAAAAGCATCAGGTTTAATATCAACTGAACAATTTGCTTCTACCTTTTTCCTTCTTTTGTAAACCTACCATCATTTAATTTTCATTCCATAAAACTCTCCCTGACATTGTATTATTCCATAATTATGAACCTATTGTAACAGATCACAGAGTAAATATGAAGCTATTCATGGAAATACCACTTTTATTCATTACATTTAATGAATAAAATCCTTAATATACTTTTTCTTTTCTAAGAATTTGCCTATTAAGGACACTCTTCATTAATTCAATGTTATAATATGTGCATAACAGGCTGTTTGGCCAAAGCACAATGCTTTTCAGTTTCTTCTGTTTCAGAGCAGGATTGACACATCACTCCTTTTTTATTGCTAAGAAATAGCCTATAACACAGACCTAACACCCTAGAATCAAGTCACCTGCTGACAGATGTATGGATTGTTTCTATGATTTCCTAGACTGCTGTTATGAACTTTCATGCAGTTTTTGGTAGACACACATTTCACTTCTTTCTAGTTATATTTACGAAGAAAATTGGTTGTTTATATGGTTAATATGTATGTTAAATCTGCTGCAATGTCTCATTTGCTAGAAATATATGATGAGAGGCAGTTGCTTAGTCTGCAGTATGTTTGTTATTGTCTGCCCTTTTTTATCATCACCATTTTAATTATTTTTTGGAATACTTGTTAATCTTGAGAATTTCAGTCATTTATACCATGGAACAACATGAATCTAATATAGTATTTTTAATGGTTTTTAATCTGTAACTCTTTGATGATTAACTGTATTGAATATCTTATATATTATGAAAGAAATGTTTGTGTAATTCACATGCTTTTAAAAGTGAATATTTGTAATTATTGTTAACTTTCCCCTGCTGAGAATTGTAAAAGAACATAACATCCAAATTAAAGAATGTATATCAACGCTCAGTCACCTATCAGGACTCAAAGGATTCCTAGTCCTTCCTGGATTGGCTCTTTTGGCCATTTAGTATTACCAATGTTCTTGGTTTTCTTCCAGAATGTGATGAGGAAACTATATTGTTGAAGATACCACACAGCTAAGTCATATAAGTTAAATTATACATATTAAGTTGTACTGAACTGGAAATTTTCTCCCACCCAAATAACATAATATTGTTGGAAGGTGCTACACATGCGGCTGTAAGAGTCAAGCAAATACCAGTCTTCCTCAGCTGTGAATCTCATAAGCTCCAATTGTTGTCAGTTGGCCAGAGCTCCCTCCCTGGAGCTTGCCCATCCTCCATGCTCCTGACACTCCCCACCCTCCGGCCAGTTACCATCCCTGTACCTGCCCCTAGATTGGTACCTGTCCTATGTCATCAGTCCCATATAATCCCGGTGAGCTTTGAGCTCCTCCTTTCCTTGGATCTCTCTCTCTCTGTCTCTCTCTGCCCCTCTCTCTAGCCTTTCTCTCTCCTCTTTGGACCCCTCTCTCTGGTTCTCTCTCTTTGTCCCCCTTCCTCTGTTGTTTCTCTCCCTCTCCCCATCTCTCCTCTCTCTCTTTCTTCTTCCCTCCACTCGGAGCAGACACTTCGTATCTCACCCCACCACAATAAACCTCTTGTGTGAGACCCTGTTGCATGGTGCTGTGCACTTTTCTTTCATAGGTGCCCTCTCTGAGGCAGGTTCTCCTGATATCTCTGATCTCTTCCGGGATCTGAGCTACACCGGGAACCTAGCTGTCTGCCACACTCGCAGAGGCTCACCTTTCACCTGACAGATTGCTGGGCCCCACATGCAACACCTGTCAATTGGTAAGTTCCCCTCTAGGTCAGTGTAAATGGCCCCTGAGTCCGAGGAAGTGACTGTTGATCATCTGGCCCCTCTTTGGTACTCTTGGGAGCGGAGGTACCCTCAGCCACCGCCTTTAAGACTACGGCTGGACCTTCTCACTGACCATTCTCCCTGACTCCATTACTTGGACAGGAGACTTCTCTGAGCTGAGTTTCCTCTTTCTCATTGTCAAAAGTCCTGCTGCCAGGCGAACTGGGCCTCGTCTCAACCTCATGCCTAGCTGTCATGACAACTAGGACATTGCAGGTCACTCTCTTGTGGTTCATCCTAATTTTGAGGGACACTCTACTTGGGCACTGAGCCAAACTGCCTCCTACCCATGGGAATGAAGCTGTCTATACTGTCTGACACCCCCTTGGGAAGTTAGAAAACTTCCATTCCCTCACTTAGCACCGGATTTGAGGGCCTCTAAGCTTATCAGACTCTCCACAACAATCTGGCCACAATATCCCTTAGAAAATCAGTCAAAATGGCCATGTAATGACACCCTAGATTTCAATATTATTCGGGATCTGTTTAACTTCTGCCAGCGGTCCAGCAAGTGGAAAGAGGTTCACTACATACACGCATTTTCTTGCCTATATTGGAACCCTTCCCTCTGCTTTTCCTGTTCTCCTCCCCAAGTCCTCCTAGCTATTAAGTCCAAACCAGATGACTCTTTCACTCTCTTTGACCCCGCTGATGAACCACCCCCTTACCAGACTCAGTCCACGGCAGTCCCTTCTCCCTCTTCTCCTCCAACTCTTTCAGCCGCTCCTACTCCACCAACTACTTCCTCTCCCCAACTCCTTCAATAACTCCTTCTCTTCCTCCAACTCCTTCAGCCTCTTCTTCTCCAACAGCATGCCACTTTAACCATCACCCCCTGGCACCCACATTCAGCCTGCCGTCTACTTGTTTTCGCTCTACTTTAGGATCCTCCCCCTCCTCCTACCCAGCCTAACCCGGCCACGATTCTCCCTTTGTGGGAGGCCGCTGGGGTAAATGGTCTAATCAAAGTCCATGTTCCTTTCTCATTAACTGAACTTTCTCAAGTAGAGAAAAAACTGGGGTCTTATATTTCTAACCCCTCCAACTTCATTAAGGAGTTCCAGTATGTTACTCGATCTTATGATCTCTCCTATCATGATGTATTCATAATTCTAACTAACAACCTACTTCCAGAGGAGCACAGGTGAGTTTGGAAACAGGCCAGGGCACGTGCAGATGGAATACACCTAACTAATACAACACACCGGCCAGGGCAGAGGCGGTCCCTGGCCAGGATCCTAAATGGGACTACAATACAATGGAAGACAACTGAGCTAGAGATCGATTTGTAACCCTGCCTCCTGACTGGTCTCTGTAAGGCTGCTCTCAAACCAGTAAATTATGAAAAATTACAAGAGGTCATCCAAGATAAACATGAAAATCTGTCTCAATTTCTAGAGCACCTTACAAAGGCTCTCTTACAGCATACAAACCTAGACCCTGAAAATCCAAAGGGTAAACCACTCCTCATGACTTATTTCTTCTCCCAGAGTTTCCCAGACATCAGGGTCAAGCTTAAGCTCCTGAAGACAGGGCCTCTAACTCCACAGGCTGAAGTCTTAGCACTGACATTTAAGGTGTACCATGGGAGAGATTAAAAAGCCAGCAAACAAAAATACCAGATGCTGGCTGAAGCCATATAGCCAACTTCAGGGGCTTCCCAGGCTCCCCTGCCTCCTAAAGCCAGGGAACCACCAGGTCCCTGCTTTAAATGTGGTCTTGAGGGTCACTGGGCCCAGACATGCCCTAATAACCGGAGGCCTCCCCGGCCTTGTCCAAAGTGCCACCATGAGGGACATTGGAGAGTTGAATGCCCCCGGGCCCCTCGAGGCCCCAGAACATCAAACCTAGATCTCCCTCCAGCCAACCCTCTAGGCCTGGCCATGGACTGAAGGGGCCCAGGCTCCCTTGACCCGATCACTGTCATCTTCAACAGGGAGCTCTGGGTAGTCATGACTGTATCAGGGAGAACCATCTCCATCCTCCTGGACACGAGGGCCACTTACTCGGTCCTGATGGAGTTTTGAGGACACACCTCTCCTTGTTTCCCTATTGTCGGGGTAAGGGGATAGCCTTACCACCCTCTCCAAACTCCACCACTCAGTTGCATTTTTAGGGGTGTTCCTCTCATCGATGCCTTCCTGGTTGTGCCAATTTGTCCCATCCCTTTATTGGGAAGGGATCTTCTAGTCAAAGTGGGAGGCTCCACATCTTTTGCTCTCCCCATTCACCTGACCCCAGGCTCATGAGTAGCCCCTCTCCTCCTTCTTTTAGCTACCCAATCTATTGGTTCCAAAGCACCATTTCCATTACTAGCCTCTCAAGTAGATCCCCAAATCTGGGATACCCAAACCCGGCTGTTGCTAAACATCATCTCCCCCTCATCATCCAATTACAGGATCCTACCTGGTATGTCACCCAAGCCTAGTATCCACTCTTGCTTCAGAGTCTCAGGGGACTTAAGCCTATCATCTCTGACCTTCTAAGAAAGGGCTACTTCATTCCACAACCTCCCCTTTTAACACCCCCATACTTGCTGTAAAAAAGCCCAATGGAACCTATCAATTGGTTCAATATCTCCAGCTTATTAACTCTGCAGTAGTCCCCCACCACCCTGGTATGCCTAACCCTTATACCTTACTTTCTACTATCCCCTCAGGGACCTCCCACTTTTCAGTCCTGGACCTTAAGGATGCCTTTTTTCTATCCCCCTTGACACCCAGACACAAAATATCTTTGCTTTCACCTGGACTGACCCTGACGCCCACCTCTCTACCCAACTCACCTGTACTGTCCTACCCCAGGGGTTCTGGAACAGCCCACACCTATTTGGCCAGGCTCTGGCCTCTGATTTACTTTCTTTGTCTTTACCTCAATCTGAACTTATACAATATGTAGACGACCTTCTCCTATGCAGTCCATCCCTACAAATTATCCAGATAGACACCTCTGCTCTGTTAAACTTCTTGTCTAGTTGGGGCTATAGAGCCTCACCATCTAAAGTCCAACTTTCTACTCCTCAGAACACCTATTGGAACTAACCATTACTCCAATCCACAATCTATCTACCCTAGATAGAAGACACCTAATTCAGTCCCTCACAATACCCTCAACCAAATTCCTAGGAATAGCCGGTTTCCTATGCTCCTGGATTCCCTCCTTTCCTTTCCTGGCCCGCCCTTTATATGAGGCAGCCCTTGGACCCCCACATGAACCCCTTCCCTCACACATTATCAAGCCTTTTCAAAAGCTCCGACAGGCCCTCCTTGAGGCATCAGCGCTACACCTCCCAGACCTAACCTGTCCCTTTTCCCTCTATGTAACAGAAAAAGAGGGATTTGCTCTCGTGTCATAGGCCACCAACTGGGACCTTCCTTTGCACCCATAGCATACCTGTCAAAGAAATTAGACCTTACCACTGGGGATGGCATCCTGTATAACCATACTTTAGCAGCTGTGGAGCTCCTTATCCGTGAATCAAAAAAGCTAACATTTGGGCCACCCACCACTGTATTCTCCTTCCACAGTCTGTCTCACCTTCTAACATATAAAGGCTTACAAGCTCTACCTCCCTCCCAGGTTCTTTCTCTCCAGGTGGCACTAGTAGAAGATGCTACACTCTCTTTCTAACTGTGCCCACCTCTTAACATCTCAAACTTTCTTCCTAGACCTAATACAAACCACCCTCTATCTCATTCTTGCATTGAAACGCTAGAGGAACTACTGCCCTACCTTTCACACATACAGGAAGGAACACTGCCTCAGGCTATTCACACCTGGTACACAGATGGCAGCTCCTTTTTATATGAGGGAGATCGAAAAGCAGGCTATGCCATAGTATCAGATACTGAGATGGTTGAGGCACAGGCCCTCCCTGCCCATACCACTAATCAACAGGCCCTTACCTGTGCCTTTCAATTGGAACAGGGACAATCTTTAAATGTCTATACAGATTCCAAATATGCCTTCCATATTCTCTTGTCCCATGCGGCCATGTGGAGGGAGCGTGGACTATTTACAACAAAAGGAGGATCAATTACCAACTAAGAACAAATCATGGCCATGCTAAAGGCCT